>CM072769.1:39832500-41082500 GCA_036936925.1 Cenchrus fungigraminus | reverse complement strand
TTGCTCATTACATAGAGCAAGTTGGTATAAGTGGATATCTTCTTCTGTATCATTGCTAGGTGTTGTTTTCTTGTGATTCTACTGGAGGGAGAGTTTTTGGTACTATGTGTGCGTCATGCCCCATATCTCACCAGTCTTTGTTGGCTCGCATTGTATGGAAACAATATATCTTGTGTTGTTAATAGGTTTGCTTGAGTTTTAGCATTTAGCTGGTGCAAAATCTGGTTCTCTAATGTTATTTAAAGTCATCATTGAGGCCTAATAATATTGATTTCTTGTTGTCGATGGGTCCATGGGGTCACCTAGATGATCAAGATCACATCTTGTCTTTAGTAGTCTCCCACCTTCACTATTGCTCCTGGTATACAGCTTTAATGGGCAATACCCTGTTCTTATTACAGAAAAGGAAGGCCTAATGGGACAAAAAATTTTCCCCTTCTGAAAAATCTTGCATGTAGAACACAGAAACCTTTTGCAGTGTACATATTTCAGTCTGTCTCACTGGTATAACGAACGAGTTTATTGTTTTCTGATCTAGTTAATGAACTATTTTATGTACACTCTGAGTAATTGTGAATCAGTCAGTGTTTATCAATACTAGTAAAGAATGTAGCAGTTGAAGTTTTGTATGTCTGTGCTTTTTTTGTCATACCGATAGTGTTATCTTTTTTCCAGTTGAAGTTGAAAAGCTTAGGTAATGTATTAGGGTAATCTTGGCCAAGATGTTGGAGCATATTCTATATGTTAGCTTCTGCTTTTCGTTATTTAATTGACTGTTGCAGTGGCAATTATATGTTGTTTAGTTTCTAATTTCTCTCTTTTTTTTTGTTTATTATTAGGTCACTGAAGAAAACCTGGCAGCACTATTTATAAACTGTGGACAGGTACACTCTGGGACAATTTCAAACCCCCTTACATATACTGGCACTCGCTATTTGTTTTTTTAGTGCAACTGTGCATAATCTTGGATATTCCTTAAGGTCGTGGACTGTCGCATGTGCGGGGACCCAAATTCAGTTCTTCGTTTTGCTTTCATAGAGTTCACTGATGAGGGTAATTATCCAGCCATAATTCAAGTTTCTTAGTTTTGTGTAATTAGTCAACTGTTCACTGGTTAATGAACATCCCTGTTGCAGAGGGTGCCAGGGCTGCTCTTAATCTGTCAGGAACTGTGCTTGGATATTATCCTGTCAGGGTTCTGCCATCAAAGACTGCCATTGCGCCAGTCAACCCAACATTTCTGCCCAGGGTAAGCAAACCTTTCACAAACGAACATATTTGTCATAGGGCCCATGGTTCAAGGTTCATACTGTGATCTGCTGTGATCTTCTCTAAAAAGTTTACCTCTTTGATGTGATGTGCAGTCTGATGATGAACGTGAAATGTGTGCAAGGACTATTTACTGCACAAACATTGACAAGAAGGTTTGCTACCATATAATTATCATATCCTTAGGTATTTCTTTCTGTTATGTTTCTATTTTGATACATCCACTTACTGCAGGTAACTCAGGCAGATCTGAAATTGTTCTTTGAGTCTATATGTGGAGAGGTTGGTCATTCTTTACTTCAAACTTCTTTTCCTTTGTGTACAGCATGCATTGTTAAATTCCATGTAGAAATGACAAATCAGGCAGCATGGTGTTCATTGGCTCATGGCAAGTCCCCTTGCAGGTCTTTCGGCTTAGGTTGCTTGGTGATTACCATCATTCTACTCGCATCGCCTTTGTGGAGTTTGTGATGGTTAGCTAGCTAGCATACCTTTGTCTTTTCATATTTTTTGCAGAAGTTTCATATAGTACGCATTTTTCTTATATATTTTTTAGTATTACTGGTGGCTGAGAACTTCCAAGTACTAAAATGCTAAAGATATGTTTTTTGGGTAGCATGCCATAACTTCCGAGTACTAAAATCCTAGTAATACTGTTAATACTTGTGCCTTGTCATCATGTTTAGCGCACTAGCTTGGTCTTACTGAGCATTGCCATCAGCTTTGGATGTTTTCTGTTCTGTTCTGTTGCACTGTCTAACTGCACTGAACCTTCTGATGCTGGTATTTTGTGAATCCAAAGTTCATTGATTCAATATGTTTGTAAAATCTAGGTCCTTTAAACGGTGCTACTTGTAATATACAATTGGTGTTTCTTCTAACTTTCAAGACTTAAATCCCATCTTATGATCCATTTGTTTCCTACCGTTCAGGCCGAAAGTGCTACCGCTGCTCTCAACTGCAGTGGTGTGATTCTGGGTGCCTTGCCAATAAGGTAATAAATCTCTGATCTTTTGAGACACTTTGCTAGGGTATAGAGCTCAACATGGATTAACAGAGTAGAGTATTGTGCTATTTCAGGGTGAGCCCATCGAAGACCCCTGTGCGTCCCCGCGCGCCTCGCCAGCTGATGCACTAGATGTTGTAGGTACAGGAGGTGCTGATGGCACTGCTTATATATAATAGAGATAGACATATATGAAAAGGGGGGAAATCTCATTATGTGTCATTTTCTTTTTAAAGTTATGGGGCTCAGCCTTTTTTTCCTTCACTGTACCACCGTGAGTGAGTAAAGTATGTACGCTCGGAGCCGGAGAGGGCAAATTCCGGGTTGAGGTTGGGTCCTTTTACCATGCACATAGCGGAGAGCTTCTTAGAAGGAAGCAGGGTCAGTCTGCTCTTGTCCTTGATGCAACAAGGCGAAACTCCTGGACTTTTACCTGTGTTCAGTTGTTTGCTGTGTCTTGGTTGCTACTCAGAAAAAACTTGGGGATTACTTGGAGATTATGAACGCTTACCGTTGTGCCCTACCTTATGCTTCCATGTCAGTATGTGTTTCTGCTGTTGTTCTGGTGCATGCTGCTCTGTTGTCCCGATTTGGCTTGGATGCTGTTGGCTTTGCTTACTGGTATTTTTATCGCGCATTTGTAGTTATTTGAGACCTGATCATGTGCTGTTTGAACTGCAATTAGTAGATACCAGGGGATTACATTACTTAGTTTGGGTCTAGGTTAACCTAATACCTGATCATGTGCTTAAATTCAGTATCACCCTGATTGGTGTGGCTCCAAGAAAGGGAGAAAGAAATTCAGTTGACGATCCATGAACTCTGCATTCTCTGGACATCTGCTAATCTCATCATTGACTGCTATTGGGCTCAGGGTCTAGTCATGCAGGTGTGGCTGATGGCAGCCCAACTGCTCACTTTCTTTGAAAAGAAGAGGAGGCTAGAAAGGCCGAAGTGTTGTGCTGTGTAATCTGTTGATGCAGGTTTCAGGCGCCGCTGCAATCAGTTGCACCAAGATTTACAGAGGCTTTGGTTTTGAAGCATGTTTTGATCTTACTTACCAAATGTTTTTAGCAGCATCAGATACAGATATGTTCTATGTGCTGTGAATAATGCTCCCACAGATCAGATCAGATCCTCAACTTCATTTGGCTGCTAGAGGCAGTGCAGCATTCTGTTTTCACAAGTGGAGGGGGCAAGTTGGCAATGCAAGAATTCATAAATATCTTTGGTACCATTACTTGCTGCAAATATGCTCACAAACAAGTGCATGTGATCAGCAGCCGCCGGCGGGCAGAACGGAGTCGGAAGCGCCGGCAGGACCAAAGCAGGGGCAGATATGCAAATATTTAGATTGTGATCATTGACCATGATCCAATTTAGGAGGTTATTTGTAAAATTAAGGGGTCTATATGCAAATAGTCGAATAATCGCGATCCAAATTAGGGAGATAAATATAAATTAGGGCCAAAAATTGAAAATAACTGTGGGGGCGGCGGGCATGGTATACGGCGGCGCCGCCTGCGCGGCGCCAAGCTTGCTGATTGCTGCCAGCAGGCGGTGATGATCGTAGCGTCGGCATCCAGCTTCAGAGTTATGGCCGCGCGCTGCACCGGCACCACGCGCGCGGCGTGCCGCTGGCCCTCGTGTTCTCCACGGCGGCGAACGACCGCGAAGGGGGCGTGGGGCGGCGTGTTGTGTTCTCCTCGGACTCGGGACGAAGCGGCGGCGACTGGCCAGTCGTCGTGATTCGTGAAGAGGGCATGGGCGGACCTAGAAGGTGGTCCATATGGGCCATGGCATACCTAAAAATCCAGCTAATTAAGGCTCATTAATTATTCTTTAGTCAAGGAATTAGGAAGCCAAGAGCCCAAACGTTAGGGCATGTACAACCCGTCGATTTGCCCCCGTCTGTATGATAAATTTTTTCAAAAAAGCCCCCGCTTCAGCCTACCGACGGGGCGGGCGTCGCCTCGCGAGACGACGGGCATGTCCCGTTCTCCCAGGCGGAGGCGACGCCAGCAGACGGGCTGTACGCTGCCGTCTCTTCCTGGAGACGCCCCGCTTGGATCCTTCGTGCATGCGCGCGCACCTCAATCTCACCGCCAGCCGCGCGCAGGAGTTTCTCCCGCCAAAAACCGCCGGTCGGTGGCCCGCCGCCTCCGCGCGCCTCGCCAGACTCCGCCGTGCGCCATGGCGGCCCGCCGCCTCCCCTCCGTGCGCCCGCGCCGCGACCGCTCTGCTCTCGGCGAGAAAGAGGCAAGGACCTGCCCCCGTCGGTGGCCCGCCGCCTCCGCGCGCCGGCGGCGCTACTGCTCAGCTCCCGGCGAGAGAGACAAGGATCTGCCCCCGCCGCCGGGAGGAGGAGGCCGCCATTGCCGCGCTCGTGCCGCTCCTCCTAGCTTGGCCTTGACCCTACCGCCGGATCCGGCCCGAAGAAGAAGCATGGACGCGACGGGGAGGAAGAGGTCGTCATGGCCCGTCCTGCGGGGAGCTCGCCCGTCCTCCGCTTCAGCTCGGAGGAGCAGCTCTCCCTGCAGCGCCGCCGCGAGGAGGAGGAGCTCGATCTGCCCGCGCACGCTGTTGGGGAGGTAGGAGCCGGCCGTTGGAGAGAGAAGAGATTCGAGGGAGAAGCCTCAAGCCTCGAGCTCGCCGAAGCTCTGCAGTCTGCACCGTGCGGACTTACCTGGAACCTCTGAGGAAGGAACGAGTGGTGGAGAGAAGGAAATGAGTGGTGGAGAGGATGAGGGTGTCGAGCTTGCTGGAAATGAGTGGTGGAGAGCGTGTCGCAGACTTGCAGTAGACTATGTCTGATTTTTTCACCGCCTACGCAGAGTCAAGCATTACCGAATAAAAAAAAGAGAAAAAGGGAATAAGGGAAAAGAGAACAAAGGAAAAACTAAAGGGGAAAAGAGGAGAGAGAAAACTCCATAGTGAACTTACTAGTGATAAAAATTCGGCTATCAACAATCCACCGGTGCATAGGCAATTAAGATGGATATAATCGAGCCACACAGTGGTATACAAAGATATATTTATATTTGATCTTAATCTACATACAAAGCATTAAACAACTTACAGACACCCTCTCTGTCTATGGGTTGTATGAGATGTCTGTACATCTGTCTATATGCCAAATTCAAGGTTCTGCAGACGACCTGCTGTCTGTGGGTTGTACATGCCCTTAGTCACGCAGCCACGCACGAGGCAGAGAATCGCGTGATCACGAGGCCGCGCTGGGCGACCGCCGCCGCCTCTCGGCCTCTCGACGACTCGACCTCTCCGGCCTCCGCTCCGCCTCCGCTACCCTTTGGACCTCCGCTACGGCGCATCTGTGGATCACAGATTTTGATTTCAAGGTATGAAAATCAAAAGCTTCAAGCCTCCAATGTTCATTGTCCAATTTGTAAAACCCTAGCTCGCTAGTTGTGTGCTACGCAATGTGATTTTTTTTTTGCGAACAAGGATAGGAACAGGAACTACAAAATTATGGATTCACTGCTCGATTGATTATTGGTGATGCATTTGCTTTTTCAAAACTATGAAGAGGAACGGGGATATTGCAGTTCTCTTTCAGAAAGCAGCAGCTAAGGCAGCAAAGAAGGCTACTGCGGCTGCATCTCCTTCACCGGCTCCGGCCGCAACAGCAGTGCAAGAGGAGGCAGAAGAACAAGATAGAGGAACTGAAGAAATTGTAAATCCTAGTCCTGTGCAATCTTCTGCAAATGAAGTTGAAGATGTCTTGCCAACACAGCCAGTACCACCAGCGTCGCTGCCAGTTTATGATATCAGTCGTCATATGATCCTGGTGAAAGATTACCCATTGCTAGTTATCTTGTTAATGATCAAGATGCAATTAGAAGGACGTATATTCTGAAAGGACCATTCAAACCTATTGGACATCAATTTCCAAAAAGGAAAATTGGAAATAGAGATCGTTCATGCAATCTTGTATGGTTGTACAATCATAATTGGACTGAATATAGTATCAAGAAGGATGATATCTTTTGCTTTACATGCTACTTGTTCAAAGACCCACAAAACAAGGGAAAGGGGTTAGCTGCATTTACCGTAAAAGGTTGGAGAAACTGGAATATAGGAGAGCCATCACTTTTGAAACATTTTGGTTTCTAAAGCACACAAGGCAGCTGAGGAGAAATACACTGGCTTTATGAATCCTAATGCAGCAATTGATAATAAAATTGAGAAGTGGAGTGATGAGGATCGTCATCTTTATAAGATTAGATTGACTTATACAATAAGATGTGTGAAGTTTCTTTTGCGTCAAGGATTGACATTTCGTGGACATGATGAAAGTGAAGAGTCTAGCAATAGAGGCAACTTCATTGAGCTTTTGAAATTTCTTGCAACAAACAGTGAAGAAGTGGATAAATATGTCCTGAACAATGCTCCAAGTAATTGCTCCTTGACCAGCCCAAAGATACAAGCACAAGTTATTCAATGTTGTGCCATAGAAACTAGAAAGAAAATTATTGAAGAACTTAGTGATGAACCCTATGCAATTTTGGCCGATGAGTCTAGTGACATATCACATAAAGAACAATTAGCCATTTGCTTACGTTATGTTGATGAACTGGGAAGGCCATGTGAGCACTTTATTGGAGTTGTTCATGTAGATGACACTAGCTCTTTGTCACTTAAGGAAGCAATTGAATATCTGCTTGTTAGTCATGGTTTAACTATGAGTCAAATTCGTGGGCAAGATTATGATGGTGCTAACAACATGAAAGGTGGAATTAAAGGGCTGAAAACATTGATAATGCAAGAGTCACCTTCTGCTTATTATATCCATTGTTTTGCACATCAACTCCAATTAGTACTTGTTGCTGTTGCTAAGGGGAATACTGACTGTAAGGCATTTTTTGATCAATTGTCTCTCTTGCTGAACATTGTTGGAGTTTCTTGTAAGCGTCACGGAATGCTTCGAAATGCTAGACTTGAACAGATCACAAAGACACTTGATTGTGGTGAACTTGAAACTGGGACATGATTAAATCAAGAGATGGGCTTGCCTAGGCCTGGTGATACTCGGTGGGGCTCTCATTACAAAACTGTATGCAACGTCATTTCTATGTATCCTTCAATTCATGATGTACTTGCCACTCTTGGAGATGATACTTCACATAGGGCTGATTGGACAAAAATACATTTCATGGAAGGAGCATTTGAGTTCTTTGAGTTTGTTTTCATTGCACACTTAATGTTTGTTATTCTTGGATATACAAATGAATTATCCAGTGTTTGCAAAGAAGGGAGCAAGATATTCTTAATGCAATCTCGCTTGTTAATGTGGCAAAGAATAGAATGCAACAATTGAGGTCTAATGGTTGGGACCAATTCCTTCAAAAGGTCACTTTGTTCTGCAATAAACATGGTGTCCAAGTTCCTGCCATGGAGGATAATTATGTGCCTTATGGAAAATCAGCACGGCATGCTCGGAACCAAACAAATGATGATCACTTCAGAAGAGAAGTATATATTGGTGTGATTGATCAAATAATCCAAGAGCTTGATCATCGGTTTGATGAGATAAACATGGAGTTGCTTTCTTGTATGTCGGCCTTCAATCCTTCTGACTCATTTTCTGCTTTTGATGCACAGAAGGTACGTAGACTAGCTGAGTTCTACCCTGATGATATCAAAGGTAATGTTTGCTCAAGCTTGAATTGCAACTTGATAATTATATTGATGATGTGAGACAAGATCATAGCTTTAAAGGTCTAGATAATCTTGTTGACCTCTCAGTTAAGCTAGTTGAAACAAAGAGGCATAAAGTGCATGACATGGTTTATTTGCTTCTAAAATTGGTATTGCTTCTACCCGTGGCGACTGCAAGTGTTGAAAGGGCATTTTCTGTTTTGGCTTCAGTCAAAAATAAGAAAAGGAACAAGTTGGGTGACGATATTTTGGATGATTGTCTAGTCGCATTCATTGAGCGTGAAATTTTCTTAGAAGTGGATGAAGATGACATAATTAAGACTTTCATGACCCTTAGAAAGCGTAGGCCAGACAAGTAGTTACATGTCATGTAATCTCCTTTTATTCATATTTTGGATGGTTGAAGTATTGGTGTTATAAGTTATTTAACTTTTGCACTTAATCGTTCAATGACTGTGTAAGTTATTTTAATTCTTGTCAATTGAAGTTTTAAATTCTGAAATTTTTTACCGAATCATATATGTATCATACCGTTTATATATGGACTATACTGAATTGTATATGTGAAAAAAATTATCACGCCACTGGAAGAGGGGCCTGGAGTAGCCAGCCCGACGGAGAAGACGACCATGCGGTTGCTAGGCCCATGCTTGCTGGGTTGCTGCTACTGCGCTTGGACAGGCAAATTTGAAAACATTTTTCAAATTGAAAAACATTCGCAAACAAATTACGCTTGCCCCCATCAACTTCTCGTCATGTTCAGTCGAGCATTTGATCGTTATTCAGATTTCATAGGACCACCTACTAACCAACGCATACGCCCAGAACTGTAAACCATGAGATACTTTGCAACTAAGCTACAGATTTTCCCAGAAACGAAACACCGCCTGATCGAATCGCCCAATTCACCTGCTGCTTCATATTGTTCTCGAACGTGCAGTGGCCCAGACAGAAGACCCATTGGTAGAGATCAGAGGCGGTGGTGGCAAATCAGGTTCTTTCAAGTAGCTTGCATACTTCGGCCGAAACAACACCCTCAAGACAAAGCATTCATGTTCAGAACATTCACAAGTTGAAGCATTCCAAGGCGACATTGAACCAACTGCAGCACATACACCATTCGAAAACTCCAGCAAAACAGACATAAATGGATGCATTTCCAGAACAGCATAAGGCGACACAAAAGATATACTGAACTGAGAAGGCCCAACGAAATTGCTGGACACAACACTACAAAGTACAAACCAGACGTAATAAAAACCCAGGATCAGACTAAAATATGCTTTCAAGAAAGCAAGTTATTCATGGAAACACAGAACTAGAGCAAATCGCTTGCAAAATGGTAATAAGAAACTGTTTCTGGCAACACACACCGCCTAACATCCCCCAAGACCAATTACACCATTATTCTTCCGCAAAAGCAAACATCTCTTCCCTCCTCTTCCCACTACTCAACCAAGCTCAAGCGATGACCATAATAATTCCTCCTAAGCACGGCACACCACACAACCGGCCAGCCAAATGAGCTTCTTGTCATGCTGGGCAGCCTAGTACCGGTAGTGAGCGGGTTTGTAGGGGCCCTCAATCGGGACGCTGATGTAGTCAGCCTGAGACTTGGAGAGCTTTGTGAGCTTGGCACCAAGCTTGCCCAAATGGAGAGCAGCAACCTTCTCATCAAGGTGCTTGGGGAGCACGTACACCTTTTTCTCATACTTGCCAGAGCTCTTCTCCTTCCACAGCTCAAGCTGAGCGATGACCTGTTATCAAGCACAAGACTTAGTATGATGAGTAAGCAGTGACCAGTATGATTTCAGTCGCTGATGTATCAGCTAACATGGGCAGACAAGAAGGGTGATTTGCTGCATATTTACCTGGTTAGTGAATGAGCAGGACATGACAAAGCTGGGGTGGCCAGTAGCACACCCAAGGTTCATCAGACGACCCTCAGCGAGGACAATGATGCCAGTGTTTGTCTCAGGGAACAACCAGCGGTCGGTCTGGGGCTTGATGGTGATGCGCTTAACACCAGGGTAGGTCTCAAGACCGTGCATGTCGATCTCATTGTCAAAGTGACCAATGTTGCAGACAATAGCATTGTTCTTCATCTTCCTCATGTGGTCAACCATGATGATGTCCTTGTTGCCTGTGGTGGTCACAAAGATGTCAGCTTCAGAGACGACATCCTCCAAGGTAAGGACCTGAAGACCCTCCATCAGGGCCTGAAGGGCACAGATGGGGTCGATCTCAGTCACGATGACACGGGCACCAGCCTGCTTGAGGGCAGCAGCACAGCCCTTGCCAACATCACCATAACCGCAGACCACTGCAACCTTGCCAGCGATCATGACATCAGTGGCCCTCATCAAACCATCAGGGAGGGAGTGGCGGCAACCGTACAGGTTATCAAACTGTTCAGAGATGAAAACACATCAGTACCATCAAACTCAACAGTTGCATTTCGGTACTAGATAGCTAGCAAACATGTTTAGAAGAAAACATACTTGCGCTTGCAAAATTATTATAGTTGCTTAAAGGCACTATATAGCAAGTGACATTTCAGAAAGGGTACATTGAAGAATCTATGAAATGCACTGCATCAGGCACACAGAACAAGACATTACACTAAGCATGCATACTAATCTAAAAAAAATGATTTTTTCTACTAACAGACTAAGCAAACAGGGTACAAGATACTATGTGGCATGATGTCAATGTCATCACATTTCCCAAAAACATATGACGACTATTAGTAAGTAGTCAACAAAAAAAACTCATATTAGAAGACTTTCACACAACCCAAGGACCAAGATAGATCAACTGAAGTACTGAACGACAACATTGACCATCATTCCTGGAATTTAGGAGCAGCCACTCGGTAACTGAACCACAGATATCAGAGAATTTGAAAAACTAACGACATTTCGTCATCACCACTAAATCTCGACTAACAAATAGGCCCAACATAGATCTAAATCACAGATCTAGATCCAATATAATACTACTTCTACTGAGCTAACTCTGAAGAACGGTAAATTATGGAAGAATGGCAAACCACGATCTAGATCTACGCGAGGACAAGCAAAGGAGGCAGGCACGTGAATCACCTTGCTCTTGGTGACGGAGTCGTTGACGTTGATGGCGGGGAAGAGGAGGGTGCCGGTCTCCTGCATCTGGTAGAGCCTCTTGACTCCGGTGGTGGTCTCCTCGGAGACGCCGACGAGCCTGTCCTTCATCTTGCGGTACTTCTTGGGGTCAGCCTTGAGCCCGTCGCGGATGATGGTGAGCACGATCTTGAACTCGGCGTTGTCGGTGGACTCCGGGTCGGGGACGGTGCCGTTCTTCTCGTACTCCTCCTCGGCCTTGACTCCCTCGTGGATGAGGAGCGTGGCGTCGCCGCCGTCGTCGACGATGAGGTCGGGCCCGCCACCCTCGCCCCAGTCGAGGCAGCGCTCGGTGCACCACCAGTACTCCTCGAGGGTCTCCCCCTTCCAGGCGAAGACGGCGGCCGAGTCCCGCGCGATGGCGGCGGCGGCGTGGTCCTGCGTGGAGAAGATGTTGCAGGAGCACCAGCGGACCTCGGCGCCGAGCGCGGTGAGGGTCTCGATGAGTACGGCGGTCTGGATGGTCATGTGGAGGGACCCCGAGATCCTGGCGCCGGCGAAGGGCTTGGACGGGCCGAACTCGGCGCGGCAAGCCATGAGACCGGGCATCTCAACCTCCGCCAGCTCGATCTCGAGGCGGCCGAAGTCGGCCTGGGACAGGTCCTTCACCTTGTACTCCCGCCCCGACGAGGTCTTCTCCACGGAGAGCGCCATGGCAGCGGGAGGGAGAGCTCGCGGATTGGATCTGGGAGGGAATGGGAGGAGGGGAGGAGGAGACGGCTGGGGGAATGGAGGTGGGAGGGAGGTGGGGTTTTAGGGAAGAGACAAGGCTGCAGAGCCGTTGGATTCTGCAAGCGACCGTCAGATCTGAACGGGGATTGGTGGGGTGGGTGAGGGTTTTTTTTAGAGATTTTATTTATTTATTTATTGTTGTATTGTCATTTAGTCATTTAGGTCAGTCATCTCGTATCAACCAAAACAAAAAGGGTTTTGCTCGAGCAAAATTTTCAGTGCTAGTATTTTTCAAATTTTATTGTGGAAACCTGTTTGCAGATTGGAATTGCCCCTTTCATATAATGTGTATTTATGAAGTACATGGAAAATCTTTAAAAAGAATGTGCCTTACTGTGCGGTGGTATCAAGTGAACAAAAACTGCAAAAATAAAATTGGAATGCTGTATTTATTTTTATTCTAACTTCTGCTGTGCACTATATTTTCGTAAAGGTTGGCTTGTGATTGATTAAAACTTATGAATTTTGTTATTTTACAAGCGGTGGCATATGCTCACTTTGACATTTCCATCACCGCATCACTTACACAAATGCAGTTAGGCACCACTTTACATCACGTTGTCCTTTTTCTAAATTTCTATGCAAATGCAACCACCTCCTCATGATTGCAGCTCTTTCGGTGCCACATGCGCTCGCCATTGCCACCAGAATTCCCATGGTTTTCGGTTTTGCTGTCGCGCGTGCAAACTGCCCTCCTCCTTGTTGACCATATGTACTATTTCTTTTTAATGGGGTTTGGGTTTGAGTTTGCATTTCTGTCCTACCGTTGTTTCAAAATATAGACATTGTAAATTAATAATGTCTAACTCAAACCCATATTTATTCCATGACATATTGACACGGGACGAGTTCTCATGAGCTAAAGCTATCAACTATCATGCATTTGAATTTATCCACTGAATTCAAATCCACAACTCAATATATGTGCTCAATTTTTTCGCTATTTATTTTTTTAATGATACAATATATACTCGTCGGCAACGAGGTGCACACATGATTTTTTGTCAATTAAGATGTACTCTCCCCGTCTCGCAATGTTGGTTCCTCGGAAATTGAAAGTGAGAGGGAGGCACAGTCGCACAGATGTCCAGCAAGGCAGCGACAATAAAAACTGAACCGAGGGAGTACCGGCCTAGCATCTCATAGATGTACGTACCAATGTACATGAGTGTCCAGTTCTGCACCGAAAGAATAATAAAGTTGGTGAAAAATGGGTGAAATTGTTTGCATTGGATCACGTGCGCAAAGAGAAGAAATGAAACACGGTTCTCTAAGTGAGAATTTTGGTGAAATTTTGGGAAACTTAGAGAGGATAATAAATTCACATTTATGGATGGAATAATCTGAATTTTGAAGTCCTTCCCGATCTTCTAGGCTTTTGCAGATATAAAGCGTCTTCTGCTGATTTGTACGCTTGATTTGTTGTGAGTGAAATATTACGCTAAGAAGTAGAAACATTGCAAGAAGAGAAGCCGAACATACTCTTTTACATCATGTTGAATCAAGAATAAGACATTATTTTGTTACATCAGTTTCGCCATCACGCGTGTTGCTCGAGCTGGTTCGATCCGCTCGCAAGAAAAATGTGCACATGAGCACATCCACTATCCAAGGCTCCAAATCCACTAGAGTAGATTTTTCAGCCAAACTTTTGGCTGAGATCCATCGACGAGGTTGGTGATCTCCCAACATCGCTTTCATCATGGGGACAGCCTTGACAGCAACGCGAAAACTGCTACTGCCACACCAAACCTACAGAGAGAGCTACCACTACTTATACTTTTTTAAAATAATAGAAGAATCTTTACGCACGGAAAAAAGAAGTATATTTTTGCACCCAAACTTTCCGGTCCGAAATCACCAAACCAAAACCAAAAACATTCTTTCCGGTGGGTTTGTTTGGTTCTCTCGGCGCCGACGGGCCGGCGGGCTCCTTCGTGGAACCTCGTGGGTTGGTTGGTGCTCTGGGCCGGGTCCACGGGGCGCCGCCGCAGCTGGCGCTTCACGCACGGTGGGTAATTCTGCAAATATCATTTGTTTTTCTTCTTCAAATTTACACGAATGTGCTATGCATTCAAATGTCAGTCACCTCGAGTAGTGTCTCGGGTATGCTCATGCTCAATTCGATCCGTGCTATGCTATGCGATGCGACCATCTGTCGTCACTGGCACCGAATCTTCTCCAGACGTGACAGGATTTTCAACAATATTTGTAGTTGATTTGTAATTTTGCATTTGCTTTTGATGAGCAACAATTAGGCATCTGATGCGCCGCACCGGTATATCAATATTTTCACGTGGGGCTTAGTAGCTGGGGGAGAAAATAAAATAAAGGGACACTTTGTCATATGCTGGTGAATGGCATCCAATGGCTAACATTTGTTGGATGCCATACCCAATTGCAATCAACTCAAATCTAAATCTGATGGGAATGACAAGCTAATAACATTTGTAGCACATGGCACCTTCCAAAGTCCCAAGGCAAACACATGGAACCGTGAATAATACCACTACTTTCTATACACCGACCACACGCACACGCACGCCACTACACTAATACACTATTGCATGATGAGCTCCCTGTTTCCTTTCTGATGCAAAAAGCTTTCCCTTCTTGTCCATGTGGAAGTGGTGGATCAGTTGCCCTCGCATGTCGATTTCTTTCCAAAGCAGATCACCACCGCCATGAGATGCAAATGCAGCTCAACCCTGATCTGCGCTGAGATGTTGAGAACCTCAGAATCAGATGCAGACGTCAGGGACGATTGTCTCCACGTGTTAATTGTACTGGAAGGCAGCTACCCTGCACTAGTCTAAAGCCTGGAATTTCATTAACTACTAACTAATATGACAAACATCCTAAACATTTCGCCTCAGACAGCTCTAATTAGACAAAAAAACATGTCCCGACCCAGTGACTATAAAACAGGGAGGGTGCCAGATTCCAAATTATGTGTCTTGTAAAGTTGGGCGGGAACAAAATGGATGGAAAGCTTAAAGAATACTTTCCCAATCACAGTAGCCAAGATGAAATCTGTGAACCAGTGCGTCTAAACAAAATTAATAAGCGAACGAGCTCTAGCTCGGTTGGCTAGCGCTGCAGGTGAGCACGCTAGCGGCCAGCGTTCGAATCCCCACCTCGACGCTGGTTTCTCGCCGGGGTTTTTCCAAAAAAGAAATCCCCTCGCCGGTGAAGCCGGGTTCGGGGGTTTTCTAAGCCCGGAGTTGGCTTTCTTCTCTTAATGAAAACCGTGAGGTGGTCTTACCCCCACCAGCTTAGTTTTAAACCAAATTAATAAATATAATACCCCCCAATCACATTATATGTCTAAACGAACGTTGCAGGAGTAAATTGAAAACAGAAGAAAAATCAGCCTGCATGAAATGTTTCCTGTGCGGTAATCTAAGTGAGCCACCATGCAGTATTGCAAAAATTGCCTCTAAGAGACAAGCATAAAACTTTTAAATTCCCCTAAAAGATCTGTCTCAACTACACACTAATTTTCACCGGGATCGTTGTTATTTATCCTGCGGAGTCATTTCGCTTTGTGCTTTTCAGTAAGCTAGGTTAGAACTCTCAAGTGAACATAAGCTACCTATGCCAAAAAAAAAAGTGTAGAAAAATAGTTTCCAAATCAGTTAGAAGGTTATATTAATGTACAAAGATTCAAGGAAGGATAGTACACTGACCACCATGGTTCAATAGTAAAAGACGAACACATTTGAAGGTCCTCCACAAAATTTAGTCACTTAGGTGCAGCAAGCTGACTGCCATCAAGCTTCCTATCTTGAAGCAGCCACAGCTTAGCTGCAGATGTGTCATACAACAATCGAGTGAGTTTAACAAACTCTCCCAGATCTTGAGTGGTATAAATAAGTAATTATTACCAGGTGCAATACATAACGGGAACAGATCATCAGCTAATGAGTCAAATAGCAGAAAAGCAATTTCCCAGGCAAGGCTACTATGCAGGGGCATCAAGAAACAAGTAAACTACATTACTCAAGAACACGAGAACCCTGAGCAGTTTGTTAGCACCAAGTATTCGCATGCTCAAAAGGCTCAGTCATGTACAAAGATTTCAGAGCGGAAAGACTTTATTGAAGTACTAGCTTACTTGGCTATGAAGAATACAGAACAATAATCTAATATTTATTTCTAAGGACTCAACATCTGCAATGCGTGCAGAGTGATGAACTTAACCGACAGGGTAGCAAAGCATACAACAGCACGATCAATAGCAAGAAATCTACTGTAGTTTCTCTCTCTGATGCCAAAATTAACAACATCAAGATTTAAACTAATGTTAGATCCACACATTAAGTTCAAGTTCCAAATTGGTTTTATGGACATATCTTATAATTAATCCACCTATATATCTTGGTAGTGAAAATAAGTGAGAAAAGCGCTCCGATATTTGATATGAAATGTCACTGATCTTTTAACGTTGAGATGGCAAGGAGAAAACATTCATGCAAGGAATATCTCGCTCTGCTCAGTTTTCTCATCATTTCTTTCAGACATTTTCCTTTTCAACTTATATTTAGAATTTGACATGGAAGCAGATGCTTTGTAAAATATAAATGGTAGACACATCAAAACTGAAAGATGTCACATTAATATTGAGCCTATTCACCTAATTAGTCTTAAGAGATCACACATTTCATACAAATATTACTAATCTTTCAGGAACAAAGATAAGTTCCATGAACATTAGGTTATAATCTGCAACACATCATTTGTAGCAATTTGCTTTTGAACATATTACCTTCCAAGTTGTATTAATGTCCATTGATTTCCTGGTGATTTGGTGAAAACAAAAGGCATCCTTCCCCTGCGCTTCTTTCGTATCTTGCAAACAAAATGCAAAGATCAAAAGAAAAGGCACGAGGAGCATAAAGAATAACAATAATGATGGTGTTTCATTTTAATCCAATGCTCTGAACATTGTTTACAACATACCAATCTGGAATATTTTACATACAGAAGTCCCAACTGTGAAACTGGTGTAACCAATAAAAGCCAATGCACCACACATTTTGAGGTAGGCAGATTATATTTGTTTTTAGGATCAATCTGGATGGAGTGTTAATTCCTGAGATAAAATTTCTATGATGGGCCATAAGGAGAAAATTTATCCACTTAAACCGGCACCAAGCCTGCTAAAGAACACTATCAGTCGCTGCTAGACACCGAGAAGATGTGATACTTCATGTCCATGGCACATCTCACCTCAGAAGAGATCTGACCTCACTGATCCAGGTTGAAGTATAAGAGTTAGTACAGGCAGGAACACAATCAAGTGGTTCTAGTTCAGCCAAAAAGTCCACGGTTCCCTATGTTCCCTTGGAGTTCTTTCAAACGCTGCTCTTCTAGAGGGTCAGGACTCTTCAGGTACCGTTTGATACGCCTGTGTATTTTTTTAAAAATATATATGAAATCAATTTTTTGCCGTATGAAATAGAACCATGTAACATTACACCAAACTGGAAAACGTGACTTAAAACTACCTGTCCAGTTCATTAAGTGCAGGGAATGTTGGCATGAAATCTTTGGATTTAGGCAGAGGAACTTCAGAGAACCATTTGTGCTTCAGAGCATCATCTGCTGATATACGCTGTATGAGAGAAACAAGTGCGCTCAGACAAGTATGCATGATGAAAATACAACACATGATTAAATGCCAATTGGAGATTATGAATTCAACCTTATCAGGATCATAAGTTAGCAGACTGTTCAACAGATCAAAACCAGCTTCAGACAGGATAGGTCGTCCAGAAAACGATGCAGCTGGGAACTTATCCCTTAGCCTGTTATACCTGAGAAGACAAACAAAAAATAGATACTGTCAAACAAAAAATGCACAAAGCAAAATAACAAAAGAACAGGTACAAATGTAGAGACTAGAGACACTTACGGTTGTTTGACAAAATTGACCTTCACACCCGGTAATTTGGCATAGCCAGGCCAAATCTTCTCGTTAGGTGTGCCAAGCGTTCTAAATATCTGCCAAAGAAGTAACTTCAGTACAACATGAGATGCCAACAAACAAAATTTATATCAATATCTGTAGGGCTGTAGGATATCAGGACAAACTAAATACCTTATCTAGCTGTTCAAACTCTGTTTTTCCATTGATTAATGGTTCTTTGGCCAGAAGCTCCGCCATTATACAACCCACGGACCACATATCAATAGCCGTAGAATACTCCTTTGTTCCTAGCAATAGTTCTGGGGCCCTGTAGCCACAAGGAGCAATAAAGGTAAGTCCTTGGTTGACCAAACAGAACTCTCAACGAACAACTTCAGAAGAAAATCAAAACACCGCTGAGGAATCTGATGTTGGCCAATGACCTACCTGTACCACAAAGTCACAACCAGTTGAGTATAAGGTTTTAGTGGGCTCCCATATTGACGAGACAGTCCAAAATCACAAATTTTCAACTCACCGCGGTTATTCAGCAAAAGATTTGAGGTCTTCAGATCCCTGAAAAAATGGTGGGCGTGTATCAGCAACACAATAACAGATTCAACCTATGCAAACAAAAACAAAGGTAAACAATAATTACCTATGAAGTACCCAATTGTCATGTAGATACTTTACACCCTCTAACAGTTGAAGCATCAAACATTTGACCTCACTTTGGGTATATGGCTGTTTCATTGTCTCCATGACACCTTTTAGGTCATGTTCCATGTACTCCATAACCATAAAAATGCTATCCAGACTACTTCCAACTACTACTTCCTTAACATCCACAATGGAAGGATGGTGGAAAGACAGGAGTATATTTATTTCCCTTAGAGAGGTTAATGGGAAACCTTCTCGCTCCTTCTCCATCTTTACCTTCTTCAGCGCAACAATCTCATTTGTCTTCTTATCCCTTGCTCTATATACAACACCATATGTGCCCTCATTAATTTTGTTGAGCCTTTCAAACACATCAACACTTCTGCAACCTTGAAGCATATTGATACACCTGTGTGGTGGCTTCACTGGTTCAGGGGTTTCAGGTCTATGCGCTTCACCGTCTGAGTCAGTATCTGACATTCTATTTCGTGCATCACTGTCAGTAGCCTGCCCCCTGTCGACATCCATATAGTCATCTTCATCTCCTTCAAAATCTTCTTTCTCATCATTTCCCATTTTCCCTGAGTCAGATGACCTAGACATGGTCCTTCCTCCAGAGATATCACTGACCACAACCTCACCAAGTTCTGGGCTTGCCCTTTTCCACTGCCCCGGCACAGAGGAGTCTGCGGGCGATGCGCTTTTCTTCTTCATTGGTGCCGCTCCATCTTCTTCATCATCATTAGCATCAGCCCATCTTGAAGCTGATATGTTCCTTGTCGTTAGATACTCCTCTTCCTCCTCTGCCACCTTATTCTCCTCCTGTTCCGGCAGCTCAGCACTCTCTGTTGGAGTAGACCGGGAACGCGTGTTCCCGGTGCTCGCACCTCGCCTCGCTCACTACAGCTCGCTCACACGCCTGGAGCCCGAGGTAGAAGATGAACAGTGACGATGGCCGGCGAACGCCGCGGAGCCTCTAGCTCCTGTATCTTGGCACTTCAACCAGCAAAACGAGGTGAGGGAGTACAGGGGCCTCATATAGGCCGGGGAACGCGACTCACACCGGCCGTGGCGCCATGACCCCGCGGAACGCGCTCAGCCGTGGGCACGAGCTCCTGCTCGCAACGGCCACGACGGCTTCCTCCGCAAGATTCGCGCACACGCACACCACGTACTCCTATCCTCTACGACTCGGTCACACGATGCATGGCGGCGGAGCCGAAACCTCCTGCGCGCCGGCCTGGACCCGGACCGTGCCGTGCTCGCGCCGGACCGCGCCGCAGCTTCCCTGCAGGCGCCCACACGCACGAACGCGACACACACACGCGCACGCCCTGGACGCAGCCATGGCGTGCTTTATTCCTAACAATCTCCCCCTAAACACGACATGGCGGAGACGGAGCTTCACAGGAGCGTCGCCTCCTCGTCGACGCCGGCGAGCAAGGCCTTCTCCTTCTTCCTCGGGCAGTCCCTCGCCATGTGCCCGCGCGCTCCATAGTCGAAGCACCGGCCACGGTAGCGGCTCCCCCCCCCCGCCTGGAACTCGTGCTGCTCCCGCCGTCGTCGTCGTTGTCGCGGTCACCTCCATGGCCGCCGCCACCGTGACGCCCGCCGCCTCCACGCTGGCGCGAACGAGCCTCCCACTGGCCCTTGGTGAGCAATAGTTGCTCGCTGCCCCCGCCCTTGGCCGCCGGCTCGTCCTCGGCGTCCGCATCCTCTGCGACTTGCAGCTGCCCGACGAGCTCGTCGAGCGTCATGGTTTTGAGGTCGCTGTGAATCTCGATGGACACCGCCACCTGCTTCAGCCTTCTCGGCACAGCGCGCAACACCTTCCTCACCACACGGGAGTCACCCAGCACCTCCCCGTGGTCGATCAGTCGTGCGTTCAGGCGGTCGACGCGCACGGCGAAGTCCGCCACCGTCTCGCCGTCGCGGAAGCTCAGGAGCTCGAACTCCTTCATGAGGCGCTTCACGTTGGCCGCCTTCACGCACTCGTCGCCGCCACGCATCCGCTTCACGGAGTCCCAAGCCTCCTTCGCCGTCTTCTTCACGGCGAGCCCGGCTTTCATCTCCGGCGGAACGCCACGAAGAATCGCGGCCAGAGCACGCCGGTCCTTGGCGCGGTCCTTGCCCTCCGCCTCGACGACTTCCCAGAGCTCCAGCGCCTCCAAGGACACCTGCATCACAAGCGCCCACTCCTGGTAGCTTCCCTTGGACAGCAGCGGCAGCTCCACCACGCCGGAGTTGGGTGCGCCGCGCACCACGACGCCGTCGGTTGAGCTGTCGCCGATCTCGCCCTTCACCATCGCGACCAGGCTCTGATGCCAATTGTTGGAGTAGACCGGGAACGCGTGTTCCCGGTGCTCGCACCTCGCCTCGCTCACTACAGCTCGCTCACACGCCTGGAGCCCGAGGTAGAAGATGAACAGTGACTATGGCCGGCGAACGCCGCGGAGCCTCATATAGGCCGGGGAACGCGACTCACACTGGCCGTGGCGCCATGACCCCGCGGAACGTGCTCAGCCGTGGGCACGAGCTCCTGCTCGCAACGGCCACGACGGCTTCCTCCGCAAGATTCGCGCACACGCACACCACGTACTCCTATCCTCTACGACTCGGTCACACGATGCATGGCGGCGGAGCCGAAACCTCCTGCGCGCCGGCCTGGACCCGGACCGTGCCGTGCTCGCGCCGGACCGCGCCGCAGCTTCCCTGCAGGCGCCCACACGCACGAACGCGACACACACGCGCACGCCCTGGACGCAGCCATGGCGTGCTTTATTCCTAACACTCTCTGTACCAGCAGTAGGCTCCACATCCATACGTGACTTCTCCACATGTAATCTCACTGGGACATGGTCTTTCGGAAGCAACGGAGGAGGCAGAGGGAGCTCATCCGTCACAGATTCTACCACTTTCTTGCCCCTTCCTGCATCAGAATGTGACGGCTTTGGGCTATCCCTGTCCCAAATAATAGGCGAGAATTTCCTCTTCTTGCTTGGCGACGAGACCACCGCACCTGCTGCCACGGAGGCCGCAGACGCGCCCAACCTGCTAGAACTGGGAATGCCATTCTCCCTTCCTCTACGCGGCCTCCCACCGGAGTCATCAGATGCACTACCGCTCAGCACCTCGCCAGGCTCAAGGTCACCAAGCCTTCCCACCAGGCGGCTCCTGGGCGAAAGCGAGCGGCGGCGACCGTGGCCGTTGGCGACGTCCCTGCCACCCTTGCTGCGCCCGCCGTCGCGGCGGCGGTCCGCGTCGCGGTGGCGGACGGCAAGATGGTGGTGATGCTGCTCCTTGCTCCTCGTGGAGGCCTCAGCGTCAAGCTCCCGCTCCCTCGCCTCGTAGTCCATGTAGCCTCCGCGGGGCCCAGCGACCATAAGCGAATCGAACGAGAGGTTCCGCGGCAAACCCTAGGTCCAGCGCGGTTCAGAGCAGGATGGGGGCTCGGATCTGGCCTCTTGGATCGAGCGGACACGCGGACGCCGGGCGCCGGCCGCGCACGGAGGAGGATGCGACAGGGGTACGGCGACGCCACGCCCCCCGCGCCGGACACCGCCGCCCACTCCCTCGCCCCCGCGCCGCAGCCGGCCGAATAGCTCGAGTAGTAAGGGGAGCGCGCACTGCGGCAGGCCTCGCGTCGGGGCGGAAAGCCGGTGGTGCCCTGCCGGACCCGCCGCCGTCGCGCCGTGAGCAGCGAGGGGCGGCGACGGGGGGAGAAGGGAGGAGAAGGGAGAGGAAGGAACGAGGGGTAGCTAGTGCTGCGCGAGGAGGGGGAAACTTCGCAAAAGCGGCCGGCAGGGGTTTTCTTCGAGGGTTAACCGGAAATATATCATTACAATTTTGAAAGATCAGAGATCTGTTATTAAAAATTATCTAATTGGAAATTTGTCATTGCAACTTGACTTCTCACCGAATTCTACCATTATGTACGCTTAGATACGTTTGACTTACCCACAGGTGTACAAACAGTGCATCTTCTTCCTCCTCCCTCCTCCGTCCAGCCCTGAGTAGCTTGGGTAGCTCGCCCGCCGGCCTCGGGAAGTCGGGCACTCGGGTTCCACCGCGCGCAGAGCTCCGACGACGCTCAACCCCACCTGTCGTGGTCCATGCCTGCGCCGCTCGTGGAGCTTGCCCCGTCCACGGTCCACCCTAGCCCCAGTCGCGGCGTCCGGGACGCTCGCCCTGTCGGCATCAGGCTCCGTCACGCGTAGAGCTCCGGCGGAGCTCGATCCCACCGCCGTGCCCACGGAGCTCAACGCCGCCGGCCTCCGGCTCCACCCGTCTTCATCCTGCTTCTGCCCCCCTTCCTCCCGCCGCCCGAGTGCCCCCCTTCCTAGTGTAGAAGCTGCTACCCCCGCTGCTCCCGTGGCTCCGCGATGGATGGACTTGCCGGTTGACCGGTTGTGGAAGGATGGACTGTCTGGCTGGAGAAAAAAGAAGAAGAAGATGACGTGGGACCCACATGTCAGTGAGTGGAGGGGAGAGAAGTAGTAGAGGTATTTTGGACCATACGAAAATAGAAATACATCGGGTGAGTCAAGGGAATCAAAGACGGATCAAATGGAATCAAAGACGTAGAAAATGACACGGTTCAAACAAGTTAGGAGTTGCAATGGCATATTTCCAATTAGATGATTTTTAATGGTAGATTTCCCATCTTTCAAAATTGTAATGGTATATTTCCAATTAACCCCTTCTTCGAAATGTCAACGACGATCCCAAGTTTATCTTCTTCACGTTGAAATACATTTTACATGAGGTGCCTACATGTAAAATCTAGTAGTCTGTTCCTAGTCGGCAAAATTTCATTCAATTAAAGTGAAAATGCGTCAATCTGCTCTCCGTTCTCTGGTATTCGAACTCTATGTGTGACAGATTTTTTTTTAGAATATCTAGTGAATTTGTAATGTGCCTTTCCTTTTGATGAGCGGTAATTTGTCATCTGCTGCACCGCACTTGTATATGCATGTTTTCATGTGGACGCTAGCTGAATAAGGCCTCGTTCGGTTGTTTATGATTCGTTCCTGAGCAGGAACGGTTCATGAGGAAGATTGAGTGAATCCCCCTGTTTCACTCATTCCTTGTTTGTTTCAAACGCTGACTATGGTACCATTCCATCCTTTACAAAATGTGTTCGTTTGTACAGAGTTCATTCGTGGATCTTAACACATTCCCAAAGTCTATGAAGCAATTGAACCCATACAAATACTAAGTAGCAGCACGTCATGAAAAGTCTGATTAGCGACACAAATAAATGACTGACAGCTATGTCATGTGTAACATCCCGTAAATTTATTAAGGAATGTTTAGTTATGAAAATGAGGATTTAAAAAATTTTGGTGAATAATTGGAGTGCTTGATAATTTGAATAAGGATGTCTTCGTTTTTCTCCTAAAATCCTAGATTTATCTTTGAGTTAATTAAAAATTCTAGGAAATATAAAATGCTAGTGTGAGAACCTTGAAGTTAATTGGTTTTTATTTGGCTTTGCTTTGAATGAGATTCAAATTTGAACTCAAATTCAAATTTGAATCAAATAGAAATAAGGGGTTTAGGAGTATAGAAATAAGAAAAGACCAAACCTGAGTTGGGCCTCGAACTCTGCTTCGGAAGTCTGTTGGAGGCCCCTAGTCTTTTTCTCCCGAACACGGTTCCACCCCTGCACACCCGCCGGCCCATCTGTTTCGCAGCCCAGCAAAGCCGGCCGCGCATCCTCTCTCTTTTCTCACCGACAGCCGGGGCCCGCTTGTCATACACCACATTGTCGTCTCCCTTTCTCCTCCTTTTTCCCTTTTACACTATCGCGCCCAATCCGACGCGCGCTAGCTTGACGAGCTCGCTGTACCGCCCGTGGCCGACGCCTTGGATGCGTGCCACCTCGGCCCGCGACCATCCGGCCGTCCGCACCTCTCCACGCTGCCTATAAGAACACCGTCGCAGCCCTTCACTCCCAACCCTAGCCGCCCATTGGGGTTTTCCCCAATCCACTCTGCCCTCTGCGTCGCCGGAGAAGAAGGGGGAGGAGGAGAAGAAGGCGGGGAGGCCGTCCGTGGGGTCGCCGTCGCTGCCGTGAAGCCGGAGGCCGCCCGCGGAGCTCCTGTTCGCTGTGAAGCCAAGAACCGCGCCCGTCTGCCTCCTCTGCTTCCTCTGCACCGCGCCGCTCTGCTTCCCGCTGCACCGTCGACGCTGCTCCGCGATCTTCCCCGACGCGCTGCGCTTCGACCCGTGGTCACCAAGGTGAGGCCGTCCGCTCCTTCTCTCTGCTGTGGACCCGGTCATCGCGCCGAGGGAGGAAAGGCTCTACCTTGAGACCCCGTGTCCGCCCCAGCACGCATCGCGCTGCCGCCGCTGACCGCCGACTGTGTCGCCGGCCATCGAGCCGAGCCTTACGCCTGCAGGTGCCGCTGCCGTCGTCAACGTGCGCGCGCTCACCGCTTTGCTCCGTCCCTTTTTCTTTTTGCACGCCGGTGACCTCGACGTCCTGCTCGCCGCGCCGCCGCGAGCAGGGGAGGAAAAGGCCCTGCCTTTAGGGTCTCGCCGTGCTCATCTCACCGCCGGCGCGACCGCGCACTCACGCGCGTCATCACCCAGCCACGGGTGCCCTGTTCTCCGCCGACGCACTCGCCGGTCGGAGCGCCGTCTTGGCCGAGCCGGCCTTGTGCTCATGGGCAAGGGGCAAAGCCTCAGTCTTTTGGCCCAGATCACTTCACCTGGTGCACGCGCGTGCTCGCCTGGCGTTTTGGCACGCCCACACGCCAACGCCGGCGACCAACGCTCTGCGCCGCCGCACCCTTCACCACGCCGTCGCCGTCGAGCTTCGCTCCGGTCAAAGGCGCAACCTTTCTTGGCCCTGCCATGTGCGCAAACATCTCCTGAGTCGAGCCCTGCCGCTTGTTGTCCAACCCCTGTCACACCTCGCCGCCGGCGAGCCAAAGCTCTGCCGCTGCTCCTCTGCGGCATTCCATCGAACAGCAGCCAGCCCAGGCCTAAACCCCTGGGATTTTGCTACACACGCACGCACACACGCGCTTCGCGTTGTAGAGGATCCGGATGGATCCTATGCGGCCGGCCATCCATGGCCAGGCCACACGCCGTGCCACACCGCGGCGCGGCGCAGCGATCTGCTCGGGATCCGCTGTGCCCTGCCACGCCAGCCCGCCGCGTCGGCTGCCACGCGTGCAGCCGCTGGCTTAAAGCCGAGCACGTGGCTGCCGCGTCAGCCAAGGAGCCGGCCTGTAGCTAGCTTAAAGCCTAGTTTGAGTCAGCAAAAGCCGGTTTATAGCTAGCCTAAAGTCTGTGCTATTGTATATACGTATTTTAATTTCAGAAATGTATTTTCCTTTAGAAAATTCATAATAAATCCGTTTTAACTCCGAAAAATACAAAATCTTTTCCTAAAAACTTCTAAAATCTCAAACTCCGCGCTAGGCTAGAGTTTGCCTCCTTTTTGGGTCTTATTTGTTTTTCCTCTTGGAGTTAATTGCATTAGCAGCAGAGTTTATTTATTTATTTACGATTCTAGGAGCAGCCGGAGCCGGAGAGCTGAACCAGGACTACGACGACGACCTCAGCTACGACGACCACCCGCTTCTAGGTTCACGCCTGACCTACTTTGAATGCCCATTAGGCATTGCTTTTAGAACTGCTAGCGCTTTACTTATGCATGATGATGGATATGATGAAACCTTGCACTACCTCTTTTAAATACCTTGTCCTTGATTGACCTACTACTACTACTATATTTATGCGTGATTATACGCTGAGCTTCGCTGTGCATGTGTTGGGACTATGTGGTAGTTTCTTGGCGTGTGTGGGGAAAAGTTGGCAGGAGAAGGTGTTTTGGATGACTTGGCGGGGGTGAGCTCAAGACAACCCGATCCGGGATCGGGGGCCAGGGTTCGTCTTCTCGGGCGATTCCCATTTTGTACCTATGGTGGGTACACGGTTTTAGGAGCACATGTGTTGGGGTTTTTGTGATGACTTGGAGGATAGGAGCTCGCCCCGGTCTGAAACCGAGTGGGTCGCTTTGTTACATGGGACTTTCGTACACACCACCTCGCCGAGAGTGGGGATAGGGCCGGTTCGACCCTAGCAAGTGTGATACCATACCTGCTAGTAGGATAGAGGGTATCAGTGAGAGGGTATCGGGTGAAGTCCCTTTCCCTTTGCGGCGCTCCCCGTGTGGCCACACGGGGGCATGTTCACAGTTCTGGGGTGGTCCTTTGCGAGGGACCGCATCGAGACCCGGATGCAGGATGGAATCGTAACTCCTAGTTGTTCGTTCGGTTGGGTAGGCTCGGTCAGTCGTACACCGTCCGGGTGCTATTCCGAGTTGGGTACTGGTGTACACGCTCTGCAGAGTTTAGATCTATACATATGGCCGCGTCCTCGGTTATGGACATGCCCGCTGTTTACTCCGACTCTTACGTTTTGGGATTTCTACCTCCCCCCTTATAGGATGTGAGTGTATGGTGAGCCGTGGTTGTACTCGGGGAGAGGGAAGTTGCTCCCTCTGCCTCGCGGATCCAGATGCAACCATTGAGGTGCGAGGAGTGGGAGTTCTCGCACCGACCCTAGATGGAGATAGGTTCTGGTGACGGTGATCTGGGTGACCAGATGTAACCGTTTGTGGATGAGAGATGTGGGAATTGATGGGAATTGGAGAAGTTTATTATATTTATGATGCTGCTACTGCTTAGGAAAACCCAACCTCTACCTTGTTCCTTTCTTTACCTTTAGAAGTAGGCCACTTAAAGCTTGCATACGGTTGGTGACGTGGACCTATCCCGATCCTTGGGGATGGCCCCTGAGCTTGCAGGGTACGCGTCAGACTTCGACAACAACGCCGACGGATGGTACGACTGAGGGGCACGTCGCTTCGCTCAAGGATGCCTGTGGGAGAGAAGAATAAAGATGGAGACACCTTCTGTAAGCTAGCTACCGCTGCGTAGGCTCTTATTCATGTTATTCCGCCAAGAGGCGTGTAATGATGTACTCCTTTATTCAGGACTTGTAATAATATTAATACTTTGATGCTTAATTTCGTTGTATGGATGTGATATTTATCTGTGATGGATGTCTGTGCGTGATAGCGTCTGATCCAGGGACTATCACGAGTACAGGTTGACGGGTTTTCCCCTTTTGAAAACCCGGGTCGTTACATCATGTGCCTCAAGCATTTTTTTCAAACTGCATGAGCAACAAAATCCTCTTCCTAGAATTTAATTTAGCACAATAGACCATTAGGAAAATGAAAGCTACTATCATCCAAAACTTGTCCCATTCTATAGCAAATTCACTTGCCAACACATACATGCCATGCATCAGGCCTTCACCTCCCTGGAGCTGCCAGCCTGCCACACATCAGGTTCCTGTGAACAAGAGTCATTACATCAATAAATCAGTTTTACATGCAGAATTGAAAGTTCGAATACATGCAGCACATCATTGCAACATGCAGCTGGTTGTTTGTCCTTTCCCAGGCCATCCAAATCATGTAACTTGCAGTGTACTAGAATCAGAGGAACAAATGGATAAAGTGGACAATAGTGCTACTAACAAATGGATAAAAGCAACTATTCTTTCAGCAACTCCAATCACTGCCTGCGCTACAAATGTGTTGCACAGCAAAGCTAACACAATTAATTAGATACTACTGACTGTGAAGTAAACAAGTGTGTGATATCAAAATCATTCAAATCGTCAGGGAGCATGCTTGGTTGCTCTGCTACTTTGTTCTCATAACTTTGCACTATATCCATAGTAATAGAATGTTTACAGTCACAAACCCAATCAAACGATGTTTAGGTATGAAGATAAAAGGTCAAAGGTCTGGAGTGATATCAGAGTATATGTTGGGGGATTGTAGAGAGATCTGATAGTGCATTGATTTTACAGTGTTAATTTAATCACAAAATGACCAATAATAATAGTACTCTCTGCAGTATACTTCAAATGACACTTTTAAAAAATTCTTCACTTTGATGCCTTGGCTTGAAAGGCAGTAGATGCCACCAAAACCAACCAAATCAACCAATCTTTTGACAAAAAAAAAGTTGCTAAGAAAAATGGTAGCAAGAACTTAACAAACATTTGATACCTAGTGTCTAGTTTAATTACCTTATGAATTAAGAGAAGAATTCTTAGACGTATAGTTGAAACTACATTGTAAGGTGAATGAATCCATCAACCATGGAAATGATGTATTTATATCTTTGCATACAATTTAGCAGATCTTGTTTGTAAGAACAAATGAACAGCTATAAATTCTGACATTCCAATGTAGAATTAGAGAACATATGCAGCAATGGCGATGTGTAAAATGTTTAGCAGTACGTAGGTTCATAAGTGCAGGTTTGGTCAATGGATCCAAATCACCAATTTGACAGCACAATTAAGCATAGGTGCATGTTTCTCTACCTGCCGATTCAACAAACCGTTAACAATTTGAATGGAAATCTTAACTTAGCCTGCAGGAAGAGATCACAGCACAACAACCACTGCAAACAACAGAAGGACTTGCAGTAGCAGCAGACTGCTAACACATTTCATCACCGTTTGGTTTATAGGCAAACGAAAGAAAGCAGATCCTGCAGCCATGGAGCAAGATCCCCAACACTGGTGACGGCGTGCGGATCTCTGGCTCCTGGCGCTGCCTCCTTTCGCCACTGACTAGCAGCAGGAGTGGTGTCTGCCTTGAACTAGCAGCAGCGACACCAGAAGCCTGCGCTCGCACCCTCAAGAAACAGATCAAGAACCGGGGGAAAATCAGAGGGCAAGAGAGGGGAAGGTTGCTTATTGGAGAGAACCCGACGGAGATGGACATGGGGCGGGAGCTGCTCGCCGACGGGGATGCGTGCCGCCACGCCGCCACCTCACGCCGCAACTTAGTCGCCTCCCGCGCCGCCACCTGGTCGCCTCCCGCGCGCGCCAGTGCTCCGTGCGCGCCGCCGCCCCTCGCGTCGTGAGCGTAGGGTTCGTTCCGCAGGGTAGGAGACGGTGTCGGGGTTCTCTACCGCCGGCAGTAAATTTGTATCGGACCGTGTGTCGGACCCGGATGGTTAGCATAAGAGACACAAGGGTTTTAGACTGGTTCGGGCATCCGGAGAGTAATACCCTACGTCCAGTTCCGAGTAGTCGTGTTCCTATGCCAGGGATGTCTGTAGTAGGAGTTACAAACTAGGTGATCGAATAGCCAGCCCCTCATACGGTTGCACTCCTCCCCCTTTTATAGACACAAGGGTGAGGGGCAAAGAGGGAAAATAAAAATGTGCTACAGTGCTACGGTATTGGGAAGTCTTTTCTGATGTCGATGTCCGTCAGGAGGCATTGAAGGGCGCTGAGCTGTTGTGGCGTCGGTGGCTGCCGCGTGTACAGGCGGCACTGTACATTCCGGGTACCTGGCGCCTTCTCCGAGTTCCTCCTTGGACGACTCAGCTCCCTTGAGTGTTGGTTAAGCCCGCCACGTTATGGCCTAAGTGTAGGTAGGCGCCACCCATAGATGGTAATTGAGTACCTGTTCTGACGGGGTGGCGTGCAGCAGGGTTTGGACGGGACGGCTTGTTGGAGGCCGCGCGGGTGTACAGTGCGTCATTACGGCTTCTGTCAGAATGAGCTGCCCTCGCGCTCCGCCAGCTGGGGTGTTTGCATGGCATGAAGAACTGGAGCCTTGCGTGTCGTTGCGGGGGAGTCCGAGCGTCGGGGCAGCGCCACGTTCGTGTGGGACCCCTGATTCCGCGCTCCGACCTCCACGTGTGGGTCCTGTCCTTGTCGGAGACGGAAACTACTCGTGCGAACGAGTAGTCGGAGGCGAGGCGGAAAGCACTCGTGCGAGGCGGAGAGTACTCGGAGACGAGGCAGAGAGTACTCGGAGATGAGGATGTCTTGTCAGTGAGGGTCTTGACGAAGATCTGCATGCCTCTCTGTCCTGGATCTTAGCCTTGACGTTGTCAATGGTGTCAGAAGACTCCATCTCAAAGGTGATTTATCTTGTCGCTTAGGAGGGCCTAATCTAGGCCCTCGTCAGACGGGGATCGCAAATGACCGTGGATGTGGGCTGTAGGAATAATGGTAGCTCCATTTCGTTTTCAATCCAGCCCAAACCGAACGGCCTTTTTCTCCTGGACCTGGGTTGAAATCGGTCCAACGTGTTCCACTTAGATTGGACCCAATCCAAGGAAACCGAACGAGACCTAACGGGACACTTTTCTCTCACATCTGAATGGATGAAATTTACTATTACAACTCATCCATATTTCACATTTCATCTTCCTCTGAGATTACATATTCCATAGGGTGGTAATTCAAACATTTTGGACAATTTTATCCTTGCAAAACCAATTTGCTCCGCAGATAGAAAGAGAAATATCTTTGTCTCTGCCCGAGCTTCAACAATCCCACAGATCAACCCAACCCAAACACACACACACACCAAAAGTTCACGACCAACACTCCTCAGAAGACAGAGACACCGAGCTCCCGGCCCCTCCCCTGCCCCTTCGGCGCCTCGCCAGCGGCGAGGGGAGGTGGGCCGACCCCACCCCCTCCTACTTACATATAGCAGTTTAGTTTCAGTTTGTAGTGCCTTTCATGGGAAAGTCCTCCTTTGCTCCTGTTGTTGTCGTCACCGTCGTCGTTGCCGCCGTCTTTGTTGCCGACAGCCTGAGAGTTCTGGCCTCAGAGCAGATCACATATCCACCTCCATCCACCTCCATGTTGATCTGCTCTTCCTCCACCACCCAGAGCGAATCTTTGGCAATGTTTGGTTGGAGGAGTAAAATTTTTTACTCCTCCTTTGACCATTAATTAAATGTATTAAATAAAGTTAGTTTGCAAAATTATCTTCACACCCCCGAGCAAAATCGCGAGACGAATCCAATAAGGTCTTTAACCGCATCATTAGACGATGATTACTGTAGCAAATTATGGATTAAATATGCTCATTAGATTCGTCACGCAAAGTTGCACTTATTTGTGAAAATGTTTTTTTGCAATAAACTTCATTTAGTACTCCATGCATGTCATATTTTTTGGGTGAAATTTTTTTCTCTCCCATCCAAACATTGCCTTTTACCTCGCTCTTCCACCCGCCGCTCATACGGTTCGCTCGATCCTGCCTCCACCTTGGAACAGATCCGATCTCCTGTGTTACAGTCTAGGTTACCAGCTTGCCAAATCTCGTCGTCTCCCTGGATTTTCTAGGTGGTCCAGCTCTGATCCAAGCTTCTGCCCGCACCATCACCTGTCCACAACCAGCAACCAATCTACACGACACAATCCCCGCTTTTCCTCAGGATCCTCGTCAATGCCCCCCGAGTTCATCAGCGGTCATCAACTCATCATGGATCTTCACCGAGCCAAGCTTATGCACTCAGGCACCTCTATTCAACATCACCTTGTGCGCCTGAGAAGTTCGTCCCCTGAGGCTTCGATGAATCCAACTCAACCTCAGCTCATAGTAGCAGGAGTCCCTTGTCGCCCCGGCGTCCACGACGGCGGTCAACGGTGGTGTGCTCATCGGCGTTCGCGTCCTCATCTTGGTGGTATATAATTCCAAATGGACCGGGCACGATTGGTGGCACGAGGCACGACCCGAAAAAGCATGGCCCCAGGCACGATACATAGGGCTTAGTGCCGGCCCGGCCCGACGGCCTTTTAGTGCCTGGGCCGCTACCTCGGCACGTCGGGCCGGCCCGATACACAGCCCGATATGGGGTGGCACGAAGAAGGCCCGACCTCAGGCACGAAATTGGCCCGGCCTGCCAACGGCCCACCCCGGCTCACCCCCTCCCCCCTGTCCCGACTGTTAGATGCAGCTCTCCCGGCTGTTGGATGTAACCGTTGGGAGAGGGGCTATATATGCCACAGCCGCGGCGCCTGTGACAACCCCATCCGAGATAAGTCCGTACTATCACTTAGACCGGTCCACTTTGGTCATTAAGCAATAATAAGAATTATTCCATTGAGTGTTGCCGGGTCATAGCCCGGTAAATCACTTGTAAACCACACAGAGGATCCAAACGCATACATTAAAACCCCCACGCAGGAGAGTCCAGAGTACCTGACACTTTAATACTAATCTTCCCCGTAGGGTCAACTATTACAATTCATAGTTCATAACATAATAAACCATGGTTCAGAGTTTTAATTAACAGCGGAAATAAACTACGATAACTTGGCATCATGGGGGCCACCCATAACACCATTATTCTTCGTCATCCACCTGTTCCAACTCCCAGCCGGACAAGACTTCTCCAGGTCACACAACATTACCTGAAAACAACATATATAGCAAGACTGAGTATACTAATACTCAGCAAGGCTTACCCGTCTAAAATTAAAAGACTTATCCTTCTAATCATGCATGACTTTTGGCTGTGGGGTGGATTTTGCCAAAAAGCAACTAAGAAGTTAATCCTTACTTTCAATATTTTAGCTCAAGTTCTAGTAGATCATTTATTGCTAGATAAGCAACTAATTCAAGCGTACTTGTGCAAGCAATTATTCAAACATCAAGTTTATCAACATTTCATCATGGAGGGATTATCATGGTTAGAGGGTTAAGCTATTCCCGGATAACGGTGAGAGGCCGGCGATCGATCGATTAATAACCTTGCAAGGTGAACCTAAACATACGGGAGAAAACCCTCACAAAGAGTGTTTCCAACCAAACGGTTCCCGTCATTCCTCGGATTAGGATCAGATGCCACAGTCCTAGGTACAAGGCTAGCTGGCATGCCTCACACTAGCATCCAGCGTCACCATGCACCACAGGTAGCTAGCCTGGAGCAGCAGCCCAAGATTAGTAGCCTAAAGTTCCTGCACCGTATCGATCAGGTACTAGGTTTACCGTACCCATGCCTGACAAATGTTTAGTACTTTCAAACGCTTAATCTCTTAACCATTGGACCGGAGCCCAAAGTCCCATGCTCTTATCACGTGAGCAATTCAATTGAACAATCTTATGATTCCAACATAAGAACCTATCATTGCGAGCGAAGTACATCACTCGACTTGTACCGGGTCCTTAGTGCATAGCAACTATCGACCTAGCATACTAGTATAAGATTATAGGTACTTATGGATCATGCATCTAGGGTTTCCATTCAACTCCTGAACGTAAATGCACATACATAATCAAGCATAAATTCAGAAGTTGTAAGAAAGGAAACACATAGGTATATGTTAAACCGGGGCTTGCCTTCACTAGCAAGTTAGTAGGAAAACTTCCGTACTTGGTTCGGGTCTTGTTGCACGTCCACGTAGTTGACTCCTTCTCTCATACGGTCCGTCACCTCGCTCCGGGACGAACTCGGGGCCAACGTCAGAAGGTTCTACACGTAGAATGCATATGCAACAGTTAATTGGTGATGTGAGTTCATTCATTTACGAAACATCATAAGACAGTGTAAGGTGTTGAGTTTTCCATATTCAATTAGATAGAATATATTCAGCATACTCTTCCATAAAGATTATTCAAGCAATTATTTATTAGATAATTATTTCAAGGTGATTGTGCATATTTGTGAAAACATCAAAATTACCACGCAAACATTCAGTTACATTTCATAGGTCCATAGCAGTAATTCTTAAGGGTAAAGCACATATAAGCTCTTTAAAAAGGTGTTTTCTTACTTATCTTTTTATATACTTGTTTCTTTCCAAAAATCATTCTGTTAAAACCAGGCATTAAAACATAGTGAAACTTTTTGTGCAAGCACACAGTACCACACTAGAGCTACTGGTAAAAACTCAAGGCCATCAAAGCTTTATACTGAGCATGAAAAATATGACAAGTTGTTCATATCAAAAGCAAGAATATTAAATATAGAGAAAACTACTCATGCACTGGTACTAAAAATTTACACAGAGCCTTTAGGGGTTAAAACTAGCTTACATACCAAAAATTAGATTCAGAACTTATTTTAAACATACTACACAAAAATAACCATTTCCAGCCTATTTATTCACAAAGTAATTATACAGAGAATTATATAACTCAAATGTACCCCAACTTTCTACCATAGCACAAACAGGGTATAAACATGCACTGGACCAAAGATAAACATTATTTGACCAACTGAAACTGAGATATTCATTTTATTTCATAAACAAGCATCATTCAGAAACAGATATATGAACAGCTTCTAAACTCATGATAATATTACTAGCATCACATCTTAGCCTAACAAGGTGATATCCAAAAGATAACCCACAGAAAGCCTATATATCAAGCTGTACAAAATAAATACACAGGTCTAGCCATTTGGCAAAATAAATCATAATTAAAGATCCACTCAGTAACTTTGTGCAAAAACTTAGGTAGAACCTACTCTAGTACTGACTACTAACATATCCAAAGATCAAGCCTAGCACATGTGTACAACTCAAGTTATGAACAATCACATGCAAACTGGTTCTGATTTTTCATTCAAAAACTATTTACCAAAAGTATATACACCCTTTGTAAAAGAGGCAGATCTGTTCATAAGGAGACCAACAAAATTGGTTTTGCATTTTTAAGATTTTTTTGTGATTCTCTACGATTTTTCAAAGTCACTGGATCTATTCAAAAGAGGGTTAAGAATCTTTTTGCTGACAAGCCCTCAGAAAGATTTGGTTCTTCACAGAAATACCCTTGGTTGGCGAAAAACACCCTGAAAGAAGTTTGGGCCTTACAGATTGGCCCTTGGGGCGGATGCCGGCGGAGCTGGTCGGATTCCGACGAGGGGAGGGTTGGTCTTGGCCGGGGAAGGGTGGAAAGGTGGTCTACGACCTCTAGGGAGTTGATTTCGGGGTTCAGCGGGGTCGCGGGGTGCGCCGGGGAGGTGGTTCGTCGGCGTGCTTCGCCGGTGGCCACCAGGAGCTCTGCTCCGGCGAGGTGGTCGGCAATGCACGACAATGTGTGGCTTGGGAGGGTTCACGAGGGTCTTGTGGTTCACAAGGGAGGCTCAAGCGGCGAGGATGGTCACGGGGAAGCGGAGCTCGCCGTTTATGCCAATGGCGGCGGCGGCGGAAAGCTGAGCAGCACGGCGGGCAGCAACGGTCGGCGCTCTTACATGGAAGCTCGGTGCTTCTTATAGGCAGACGAGGAGAGGGTCCACACACTGACGCGGTCACGGCATTGGTCCTCAAAGACGGTGGCGACATGCGCGTGTACGACGGCGACGCGAATGGCCGGCCGGCGCATGGTCGGTGCGGCGGGGTCAAATAGAGGCAAGGTACGTGGCGGCCTGGTGTTGGAGCTCGACGTCGGTTCGGGGATGTGGGTCCCCGCACGTGTGCATGGCCGTACCTCGGTGTTTGGACCGGCGGATCCTCGGCGGTCACTCCCGGATGCAGGGGCGACGTCGCGACGGTGGCATGCGACGCGGCTCCAGAGCGCGATGGGCCAGAAACAATTCGATGTGGCCTGCTTTGACTCAACTTTTCTCCAGATTTCGATACTGAAGTGCACCAAGTGGAAATAAGGAAAGTTGGAGATCATGAATCCCTCTACAGCATTTGCAAAGTCCGATAGGTGTTTTGATCGCTAGATCGAGCAGAAATTGCAGGCAAAAACTGGGATTTACTCGGCACCCATAAACAGTGTTTGCAGGCTTAGACCGAGTTTTTCACCACTATTCACTCAAAACTAGCAATGCCACCCAAAAGAAAAGTTGTGTCTCTCCAAAAGATGAACAACTTTTATTTTGGCCGATTTTGAAGTGTTTAGGTGAAATTTGGAGAACACAACAAAAGTTCTAGGTTTGTGCAGGGTTCAAGGGGTTTTAGGTGGGGGTGTTGACCATGCTTTGACCAATCTTGACCAAGCATTGACCATCAGGGATTGTTGGCTCAATTTTCGAAGTGATGACCCAGTTTGACCAAGGTTTGACCAAAGTCAACGTGTTTGACTTGGTTGACCAGTCATTGGTGTTGAGCAACCCTAATTGAAAACCTGGGGCGTCACAGCGCCCCTCCCCCCGCAGAAACCCTAACCCTATTCTCCGCCGCATCCCACGACTCGCATTCGCATCTGCAGTTGTCGCCGCTTCGAGTTCGACCCCATCTCCTCCTCTCCTCTCGGCTCTCGCCGCATCGCCGGTCGTCCTCTCCGGCGACGACGACGACGAGCGGCCCTCCGGCCTCCGACCGTTGGATCCGCACGGCTCATCCTCCTTCCTCCCTGTCTTTGTCTTTCTCTCTTCTCTCACTCGTCGCCCGCCTTCTCCGGCTCTCGATCTACAAGTCGGTCTCTGTTCGTGGTCATCACCGGCCGCTCCTCCGTCGCTGTTCACGTCGCCGTTTCTCTGGTGCTCCGGATTCGCAGGTAAGCTCTGACCTCTAACCCTAACCCTAACCCTAGATCTCGTCGTCTCCTCTGTGCTTCTCGAATCTTGACTTCTTCTTCTATCTCCTACAGGTCGCCGGCCACCGCGATGCCGTTGAGGAACCAGTGATCCGCTCTGGTGCGCCGGGTTCACAGGAGGTAAGCAGATCTGTCTGTCTCTCACTCTCTGTCTCACTCTCTCTGTCTCACACTGACAAGGCCATGGACCAGGGCCCACCAAGACCCCTAACAAAGCGCAGTACGGACCCACGTACGACATGCTTCGGCGGCTAATACAACGTGCCCGAGTACATGAGGACCCGTACGACATGTTTCCACCAAGGGCCAGAAGGCGAGCGGCCCACGGCCGCCCACACCTTCTCCCCCGAGTACGTGGCGGCCTGTACGACAAGTTTTTGCCCCCACTCCCGACTACTCGCTCGCACGAGCAGTTTCCGCCTCGCGACTACGACTACTCGTTCGCACGAGTAGTTTCCGTCGCCGACCCGCACAGGCTTCGCGGGAAGGCGCAGGGCGCGTGGGCCCTACCAGATCGAGATCCCGGGATCTCCGCGCACACCTCCCCGCGCGCCGCCACGTGTCTGCACCACCGCAGCGCTCCACCCGGGCCCGTCCGATTCGATGTCAGGGGACAGATTCGTCAAACCCTGCCACGAACGGCACAGTAGCCATCGTACCGCAAACGGCGTAAGGGACGCTGGGTAACGTACGGTACAGTACACGCTACACCCTAAGCATCAGAAGACGTAGCATAGATTACCTACTCGCACGAGTAGTTTTCTACCTCCGGCCAGTTCAAAACTTGGCCGTCAAGGCCGCAGGTACACGGGCCCCGTCGGGGCCCCGTGATACCCAGGCGCGCGACGCACCACGTGCCAACCTCCCCACGCTGGTCCGCCCTGACCAGGTCGATCCGGTGTCAGAGGACGGATCCTCCTCCCGCTCCTCAGCAGGGATGGTACGTATCGTACCACAGATAGCACGGGAAATGCTGTGCCACGAACGGCACAGCACGAGCCGTCACCTATCCCTCGATCGTCGTGGCGCAGGCCACTCCATTTCCACAGTACCTAGAAAAGACAAGCCCCTGATCCACTGACGGGATCAGGATACGAACCCTGCCTCCTGTACCTGACTAACTACTCGGAGAAGGGTGCGGGGGGCCCCGGGACGGCTGCTTGGGACGCACGACTCAGGAGAAATCTACACCGTCACCTGGAGCACCGAAACAGTTCTTCGCCGTTGCTGCTGCCTGACAGCCCGGTGCAGAGAAGGACACCTTAGACTGTAGACCAGCTCACACACTCGATGTAACCGCCCTGAGCCTCTCCCTTGCGACTATAAAAGGGAAGGACAGAGGCACTTACAAGACGCGATCGTTTCCACCCCCACACGCACTTAGCATCGATATCTCATCTCATACAACCCCACACTCACGTACGCAGACTCCTGCTACAAGAACCACTCGCACATCAGGGACTTGGGCTCGGCACCCTCTCCCGCCTTGTTTGTATCCCCTACTGCAAACTCCCGAGCATAAAGAACACCCCTTCTCAGACTGGACGTAGGGTATTACTCTCCGGAGGCCCGAACCAGTATAACCTCTAGTGTCTCTTGTGCTACCTGTAAGCAATATGCTGGGAATAGAATAGATTGATTATGGAGAGCCGGAGGCTCGTGTACATATATAGGCAAGGATGACCTAGACTAGAGGAATCCTACGGTGATCCTTGCCTATCCATATCTATCTATACAGGCCCCTAAGGGGCAGGCGCACAGCCCAACAGGGGCTGGCGGCAGGTGATCCCAGGGCCCAAGGGCCAACCTATACAGCTTGCTAACACTACCGTGCGGACCGACACACGCGTTCTTATAAATTTACTTGCAGGCGGTAACAAACCCCGACAGTTGGCGTGCCAGGTAGGGGGCTTCGTCTGTTTTCGACGTTCTTTTTAGGGTCCGCACGGCCCTCCCATCATTCACCTCGACGAAAGCCTTCATAAGGCACTGCTGATGGACTCCCCCATGGGATCGCCGGGGTCGCTCCAAGCTGGGCTCGAGATCCGCTTCGGGAGCCTCAACTTCCAGGCGACTGGAGACGGCTACCTCATGCGCCTCGTCAGCGAGACCACCGACGCACCCACGTCAGCACCTGTTCCGGCTGCCGCGGCACGCTCGCCCCGACGCAAGAGGCGCTCGGGCAAATGCTCGAAGCAAGCCAAGGCGGACTGACACAGGGCGGCGCGCGCCAACTCCCCTCCATGGGTCGAGACTGGCGCACCACCGGCCACCGACGCGGTGGAGGACTCCCTGCCGTCGGACTCGACGGAGCGCATCGCTAGGGAAAGCGCGCCGAAGCCGCCACCCTCTCAAGGGACATGCTACGCGGTGGCGTACTCCTGTTCGTCCAGCACGGATCTGGCTGTGTATGAGAACTACTCCAGCCATCACCTCTGGTGCAACATGGGGCTCCTGGCAACCTCGCCTGACGAGTAGTACCTCGACTCCGACAGCTCGGACGACGCTCTGGGCTCAGAGTGGGATTACGTGGGGCTTCGGGACGCTGGCGCCCTCTGTCGTTTCCAAACGACAGCGGACTACTGCTTCGGCTACTCCGACGACTCGGACCACGGGGGTTACGACCCCTCACGCGAGTGCTTCGTCGTTGGCAACACCCCGGCGGCGCCAGCACCGGCCCACACCCCGGATGGAGCACTTCACTCCGCCCACAACTCGATGGCAGACAGTGCGGCCAAGGCCCAAGTTCCTCCCAATGGCGCTGCATAGCGCGCCCAACTAGATGAGTTGGAGGACGCACAGCGCCAGCTCAACGACGAGCGGGCCCAGCTCCACCAATAACTCGGGCAGGATCCGAACCCGACTCCCGCTCGTGCACGAGCGAGGGACGTCCAGCAACGCATCATCAACGACGACCGAGATGTCGTTGACGGCACACCCGTCTTCAAAAGGGCGTCGCAGAATCTGGCAGCGGCGACAGTCCTTCTCCGGAAGATACCTGAGCCCGCCACGCCTCAAGAAAAAGAGATGCACAAGCAGATCAAGACACTCCTCGAGACTGCCGTCGTGCAACAGGCAGAGAGCTCCGCCTCTCGACAGTGGGGCTCACAGGGTCGCGGGCCCTCCGAGCCACGGCAACCCGCGACACCGTCACAGCAGCCACGACGGTCCGAGGAGGTCAATGTACCGGTCAAGAGCCGCTTGGGTCCCAACCGCGACGCACGCGACACCATCAAGGCGCGACGGAGGGCTGATGCGGGTCAGTACGACGACTATGAGCAGCAGCCTCGCAAGGAGTACAACCAGCGACGCGGAGGCCGGTACGACAGCGACGAGGACCGGAGCAGGAGCAGCTCGCCTGATGCCCAAGGGCCTCGAGCTTTCGGGAAGAATGTGCGCAGCGCCCATTTTCCTTCGCATTTCAGGGCTCCGACTCCGTACCTAAGTACGATTGTGAAACCAACCCCAGCGTCTGGTTGGAAGACTACCAACTAGCACGCAACGCCGGCGGAGCGCGGGACGACCTGTTCATCATCAAGAACCTACCACTACATCTCGCGGACTCGGCCCGCACGTGGCTCGAGCACTTGCCGCGAGGCAAGATCGACAGCTGGTCGCAACTACGCGATGCCTTCATCGGCAACTTCCAGGGCATGTACGCCCGGCCAGGGAACCCCTGGGACCTGCGCAACTGCAAGCAGATGAAGGGCGAAAGCTTACGCGACTACATCCGGCGCTTCTCCAAGCGATGCACCGAGTTGCCCAGCACCACCGATACGGACATCATCTCGGCCTTCCAGAACGGCAGCACGTGCGCCACCCTGATCCACCGGATCGGGCGACGGAAGCCGCGATCTACTCGGGAGCTGCTCGACATCGCAACCGACCACGCCAACGGGGAAGAAGCCGTAGCCGCGACGCGTAGCCCCGGTGCTAGCAAGGGCAAGCAGCCGGTCGATGCTGGAGACGGTCCGTCCGCACCAACCAAGAAGAAGAAAAGTAAAGATAAGAGGTACCGTGAGGACACCTTGGTGGCTGCTGTCGACCGAAAGACAGCGAGACCCAGAGGCAACCCGCCATCGGATCACTTCGAGAAGCTGTTGGATGCCCCGTGCCCCAACCACGAGGGCCCGGTCAAACACGCCTTCAAGGACTGCAACCTGATGAAGTCCTACCTCGCCGACACGATGAAAAAGCGAAGCAACGCTCCGACCGGTGACGGAGGAAAGGACAAGGGCAACGACGAAGGCGCTTATCCTCGGGAAGATGGAGCCGTGATGATGATCTTCGGGGGCTCGGAGGCGCGGCCGCCCAAACGCCAAGAGAAGCTGATCCGGCGAGAAGTTTACCAAGTCGAGCGTGCAACTCCAACGTACCTGAAGTGGTCAGAGATGCCGGTCACATTTGACCGGCACGATCATCCCGACCACATACCACGACCGGGTAGCTACCCGCTGGTTGTGTCACCCCTGCTCGGCACCAAGCGTGTGCACAAGGTACTGATGGACGGAGGCAGCGGCCTCAACGTCATCTACATGTCGACCCTGGACGACATGGGGATCCCGCGGTCCCGACTGCGGCCGTCTACGGCGCCTTTCCACAGGGTCGTACCCGGGATGGAGGTGGTCCCACTCGGGCAGATCGACCTGCCCGTCACGTTCGGAACTCCGAACAACTTCTGAAAGGAAACCCTCACCTTTGAGGTGGTAGGGTTCCCGGGGACGTATCACGCGATACTCGGAAGGCCAGCTTACGCTAAGTTCATGGCCGTCCCCAACTACACGTACCTCAAGCTGAAGATGCCTGGGCCGAAAGGCATCATCACAGCAGGTACAACTTTCCAGTACGCATACGAATGTGATGCTGAGTGCTTCCAGTTCGCTGAAGCACTGATTCGGTCTGAGAAGCTCGCCGCTGAGCCCCCCTCCGAGGACCAAGAAATCCCCGAGTCGTCCAAGCGTGAGACCTGCTCTTTCGAGCCCGCCAAGGATGCCAAGGAAGTGCCCATCTTCGGCGATGGCCGCACGCTCCGTATCGGGACGGCGCTCAGTTCCGACTAGGAAAGCGCGCTCATCGACTTCCTCTGCGCGAATCTCGATGTATTCGCATGGAAACCCTCTGACATGCCAGGGATTCCAAGGGAGGTCGCCGAGCACAAGCTTAACATTAAGCCCGGCTCGAAGCCGATCAAGCAGTGTCTGCACCGCTTCAATTCCGACAAGTGCAAGGCTATCGGTGAGGAGATCAAGAAGCTCATTAGTGCAGGGTTCATTCGTGAAGTCTACCACCCGGAGTGGTTAGCAAACCCTGTACTCGTTAAGAAGAAGAATGGAAAATGGAGGATGTGCGTTGATTACACTAGCCTGAACAAGGCGTGTCCAAAAGATCCATTTCCTTTACCGCGCATAGATCAAGTGGTCGATTCAACAGCTGGGTGCGAAACCCTCTGTTTTCGACGCTTACTCGGGATACCATCAGATCGTGATGGATCTAATCGACCAGCTCGCCACCTCGTTCATCACCCCGTTTGGCGCGAACTGCTACATTTTCATGCCTTTCGGGTTGAAGATTGCAGGAGCCACATTTCAGAGATGCATGCGTCGCGTCTTTGGAGATCTCATCGGATGGCTAATCGAGGCCTATGTCGATGATATCGTGGTCAAGTCAAAGAAGGTGGGCGACCTAATCCTTGACCTTACCACGGTCTTCGAAAAGCAGAGGGAGCACGGCGTGAAGCTAAATCCCAAGAAGTGTGTCTTTGGGGTTCCCAGGGGCATGCTGCTCGGTTTCGTTGTGTCGGAACGCGGTATCGAAGCCAACCCCGAGAAGATCTCTGCGATCACGAGCATGGGACCCATCAAGAATCTGAAAGGAGTGCAGCGCGTCACCGGATGCCTCGCTGCTCTCAGCAGGTTCATCGCTCGACTAGGTGAGCGTAGCCTGCCACTGTACAAGCTCATGAAGAAGTCGGAGCACTTTCAGTGGACGCCAAAAGCGCAGGAAGCACTCGACTCGCTCAAGAAACTACTTGAGAGTCCACCGGTGCTCACCGCGCCAGCAGAGGAGGAGCCGATGCTCCTATACATCGCTGCGACGACCCAAGTCGTAAGCGCGTTGCTAGTGGTCGAGCGAGACGAGCCTGGCAAGACGCAGAAAGTACAGCGCCCCATCTACTTCGTGAGCGAAGTCCTCTCCGATTCGAAGACACGATACCCACAGATCCAGAAGGTGATCTATGCTGTCCTCATCACTAAGCGGAAGCTCCAGCATTATTTCGACTCGCACCGCATCACGGTGGTGTCTAAGTACCCGCTTGGCGAAATCATACAGAGCCCAGAGGCGAAAGGAAGAATCGCTAAGTGGGCCCTTGAGTTGATGGGGCAGAATATCGAGTATGCGCCCTGCACCGCCATCAAGTCGCAAGCATTGGTTGACTTCGTCGCCAAATGGACGGAGATCCAAACGCCTCCTGCCCCCATCAAGCATGAGACATGGCTCATGTACTTTGACGGATCCCTCATGAAGGAAGGAGCTGGGGTCGAACTCATGTTCATATCGCCTCTAGGCGTGCGAATGGAATACATGGTCCGACTACATTTCGCGGCCTCCAACAATGTCGTGGAGTACGAGGCACTCATCAACGGTCTCCGGATCGCCCTCGAGCTAGGAATCTGACACCTCGACGTCAGGGGAGACTCCAACCTGGTCATGGGGCAGGTAATGAAGGAGAAAAACTGCATAAATCCGAAGATGGCCGCATACTACCGGGCGGTGCGCGAGTTGGAGGACAAGTTTCACGGGCTCGAGCTCAATCATGTACTGCGCGAGTACAACAAGGCGGCTGACACCCTCGCGAAGGCGGCGTCGAATCGGAAACCCGTCCCGCACAGGGTCTTCGCAAGCGACCAGTACGAACCGTCTGTTCATTCCGAGGAAGACAAGGTGCCAGAACCGTCAACACAGGAGGTCATGGAGATCGACGGGGCGCGAGAGCCCAACCTCGATGACCCTGACTGGAGGATTCCGATCCTCGAATGGATGGTGGAAGGAAAATTGCCGCCCGACAAGGAGACGGCTCGACGCATCGCTCGTATGGCCAAATCATACAAACTGGTCGACGGCGAGCTCCGTCGGAAGGGCGCCGAAGGCATATTCATGCGGTGCATCCTGGCCGACCAGGGCAAGGAACTGTTGCAAGAAATCCATGCGGGCACATGCGTACATCACGCCGGTCCGAAGACCATTGTCGGAAAAGCTTTCCGACAAGGTTTCTACTGGCCCACCGCGGTTGCCGACGCAACTCGGATCGTGCGCAGCTGCGAAGGCTGCCAGTTCTATGCGCGACAAACCCATCTCCTGGCGCAGGCATTGCAAACCATTCCTATCACCTGGCCCTTCGCGGTCTGGGGGCTGGATATGGTTGGACCACTGAGAAAAGCACCCGGGGGCTACACCCACGTGCTCGTCGCCATCGACAAATTATCAAAGTGGATTGAGGCCAAGCCCATAACAAATGTCTGTTCCGAGGAGGCCGTTGCGTTCTTCACCGATATCATCTACCGGTTCGGGATCCCGAACTCCATCATCACCGGCAACGATACCCAGTTCACCGGCAAGAAATTCCTCAAGTTCTGTGACGACAACCACATCCGCGTGGACTGGGCCACTGTCAGTCACCCGAGGACCAATGGGCAAGTGGAGAGGGCCAACGGCATGATCTTGCAAGGTCTGAAGCCGCGGATATTCAAGCGTCTCGAGAAGTTTCGAGCGACGTGGGCCACAGAGCTCCCGTCTGTCTTATAGAGCCTACGCACCACGCCAAGTCGGGCTACTGGCTGCACGCCATTTTCCCTTGTCCATGGGTCGGAGGCAATCCTCCCGACGGACATCGACTACGGTAGTCTACGGGTTCAGGCCTACACTGAAGAAGGCAACCAGGTTGCTCTCGAAGACGCCATCGATCAGCTCGATGAGGCACGCAGCGTTGCTCTCCTCCACTCGGCACAGTACCAGCAGGCCCTACGTCGTTACCATGAGCGCAACATATAGGAGCGTGAGTTCCAAGTCGGCGACCTCGTCCTCTGACGAGTTCAAAGCAATGAGGGGCGACACAAGCTCTCACCTCCATGGGAGGGGCCGTTCATCGTCGACCAAGTGCTCCGTCCGGGAAACTTCAAGCTCAAGTACGAGGACGGCAGGGTCATCTCTAACACTTAGAACATAGAGCAGCTACGCCATTTTTACCTTTAAGTATTTACTTCATTCTTGTCTTATGATAATGCAAGAGCTATGAGCTACTTTCTTTTTCGTGAGATGATATCTTCCTCAAGCTTACGTTTTCACTCGAGTAAAATGTCTTTATGCTTGTCTCATCCCATAGGCAAATCTCCGACTTGTCCATGGGCTCGGGGGCTACCCAGGGGTTACGACACCCCTCCCCTGAACTTTGCGAAATCTTCTTTTTTCGATCAAAAACCGTCCACGGTTTCTCATATGATCGTTGCGGTACGCTCACACTCCTTAAAGGGGGATGAACGACGACTCTAGCGGTTATGAACCTGCACTCGTCCGGGCCCCGAGTACTTACGCCCCCGCGGCTACGGTACAAAGACCTACAAGCAAAGTTTGTGACCTCGAGTTATTGATCAGTCGCCTCCTCGAAGGGATGCCGAGTAACCGTTTCAGTGAACTCTGAAGAGTTTCTTGTTTGCAAAAACGTATACGCATGCGTATCCTTCTCCAAAGTACTCGGGGGCTGCCTGCCCGAGTAGTAACGCTTCTAAACTAAGCCCGGTCGAGTCACCATGTTCCTACGCCCCCGCGGCTACGGAGCAAGACATCGCCAGCAAAGTTTTAAGCCGCACCGCTCGGGCTCACAAGTCCCCTAACTACTCGAGAAAAGGTCAACAAACAATCAAAATGCTTGACTTGAAATAAAAATGGGTACTTAACCCACGAGCTTGCCATGAACACTTGACCCACAAGTTTTTTACAAGCACGACTAAAAGTCTCAGCGAGGCGATTCTGTTTTTTCTTTACAGGCCCAGGTCGTGGAGGGCATGACCCATCATAACTTTGGTGAAGTCGATGGCGCCTTCCTCAATGCCGTCGTACTGCTCGTTGGTATAGCCCGGACACCATCCCTGGCCCAGTAGCTCCCTGTCCAGGTCCGGGTAATGTGACAGGAAGATGGCCACCACCTTGCGGACGACGTCGCGAGCCGTATCCATCGACTGCTGGCGGGCCGTCCCAGCGGCCAGTTCCAAGCGATCCTTCATGGGGCCGGAAGGAACACCAAGGTCATCCATCGCCTTGATGATGGCCGCCCCCATCCTGTTGCGAATTGTCTCCAACTGTCTGACTTCGGTCTTGGCCTCCGCGTGCGAGTTCCGCTCCTGCTCGAGCTCAGCCACGACCTCTGAAGGAAAAGAAAAAGACAAATATCAGCGAAGGACATCTTGATACAAAGAGGGCAAAAGGTGAATGGGACACGATCCTTACTATTGAGCTTCTCATTAGCCTCCTTGATCAGTTCCACTAGCTTCTGGTTCTCGACGAGGCGGGTGGCTGCGGCACTCTCGTGATCCGCGACCTGCTTCTCCAAGTCGGTGCGGGCCACGCAGAGAGCTGTCCACCCCAAGACGAAGATGATATCATGAATCAAAAAACCGCACGGAAACAGAAAGCGGAGGTAACAGGTCGTGAGGTACTCACTGATGATCTCATTCTCACGCTTTTCGTTGATTTCCTCGAGACGGCCCTTCTCGGCGGTGATGCTGCCGACCTGGGCCTCGAGCGCCGTCACCCTCTCGCGAGCCGCCTGGAGGTTGGACTCGGTCCGGCCTGCCCTGGTCTCGAGCTCCGTCTTTTCCTGGTGGGCTGTGCGGGCAGCGGCCTCGGCATTAGAGCGTAGCTCCGCTGCCGCCTGCTCCGCTGCGGCCAGTTTTTCCTCCAGGGCGGTCTTCTCCTCCTGCGTCGTGGCCGTGCGGTCTTCGGCGGCTTTCGTCCTCGCCTCGAGGGACGCGCGCTCAGCCGACCGGCCGACCTCGCTGTCCGCCGCCGCGAGATGGGCCGTGGCCAGCTGTGTCTCCAGCTGGATCTTCTCCGCGCGGAGTGCCTCAAAGGCCCATGCCTTATTGTCGCAGCGCCCGACGAGCTCCTAAACCACATGTGAATCGTACGGCTAAGGAGGAGAGAAAAACAAGCATGAGAAATGAAGAGGAAGAAAAAGGACTCACCCTCGAGGCAAGGATCAGATCCCTAATCGCCCGCTCCGACTGGCGCAGCGCCAGCTCGCTCAGGCGCAGGCCGCGCTCTAAACGGTGACGGGCCGCCAACTCCGTGTCGTTGTCGACATCCGAGCCTACTGAGGCATGGACCAGCAAAACAGACACCAGCCAGAGCGGCGGGACTTCCATCTCCTCCTTCTCCCCCGCCGTCGAGGTGGTCGGCCTCTGCTCCCTCGAGCTCTCCCCGACCTCCACGATCGGGGGTGGCATCTGCTCGTCCACCGTCACGACGGGATAGACGGCCGGAGAAGGCGACGCCGGGATGACGATCACTTCCGCAGGAGCGGCTTTCGATGCGGTGACCGACGAAATGGGGACGATCCCCTCGGTCACCACGATCGCCGCCGCGGCAGAAGCATCCTCTGAGTCGAGCTCGGCCGCCTCCACCACCTCAACAGTATTCCCCGTTCCCCTCACCGACTCGGGGGCTCGGGTCTCCATCTCTGCCTCCGCCGCGGCGCTCCTCGCTCCCCCAGCAGCTCGGGGGCTGGGGTCTCGGAGCCCGCAGCGGCAGCGGCCGCGCCTGTCCCCGCCAGCGATGTGGGCGTGGGCCGCTCAGCGTCTGCATTATCGCCCGCCCCCATCAGCAACTCGGGGGCTGGCTGTCCGTCATCACCCGCCCCCGTCGATGACTCGGGAGCCGGCTGTTCATCACCGCCCGCCCGCGCCTCGAGAGCAGGGTTCTCTTGACCCTGCTCCTGGGCCCCGGACAGGCACCTCGCTAGCTCGCCCGCGTGGGCCGAGAGCGCTTCTTCCGTTTGGGCCTCACCCCCTAAACCCATCGTCCCCATGGACAGGTCGCTGCGAGCCGAGCTCGCAGTTCCCTGTGGGGGGACTGTCGTCGCCTGGGTCCTGGACCCATCTGTTTCTTCAACCGCCGCCCCCGACTGAAGGGAGGACGGCGGATTGCTCGACGATGGTGTGTCTCCGACCACCTGGGCAGGGCGGCGCAAGGCCTTGACAGGCGCCGGCCTCATGGTACGGAGATCGGGCGCCCTAAAACAAGAAGAATGTCACGACAACAAGCAAAAGGCATACTCGCTATGAACACAAAGCAAAAACCAAAAGGTTGCAACTCGGAGCTCACCTCTCTGCGACGTGACGGGGCCGCTTGGAGCCAATCGTTGGATTGGGCGGAGACACCGCCCTCTTGCTCCCTACCGACGGAGCAGATGTCGGAGAAGGGGTCGACCCGCCCCTGGCAGCGACGACTGACGTGAGACGCCGTTGGGTCGGGGCCAGCCCCCTGCTCTGGGCTGCAGGTGGAGGGGAGGCCACCGGCATGATTCGTGGCTCCCGTTACGGATGGGCTGAGGGCGAATGAGACCTCCGGTGCGAGGAGTGGCGACGCGAGGTGTCGCGCCTCGACTCGTGCCGGCTGGGGTCGCCGCGCCGCGGCGAGCTCCTACCCCTCTCGCGGTGGTCCCGCCGAGAAGCACGGCTGCTCGTTCCAGGCTGGTCAGCCCGGGAGGAGGGGGGTGGCGCCTGCCGGCTCGAGCTGGTGCCAGCTGCGGCCGAGACAAATCTACCCCCCTTAAAAGGAATCTCGTCCCGAGATTCGGAGAAAGAGGAATCAAGGAGAAGGGAGACAAACAAGATTATTACTATTGAGATGGGTAGACAACCATCCTCCTTTTGTCTTCAGGGTGTAAGATCTTCAGTATTCACCTTTCTTGGTCGTCGAGGTCTTTATTAGAATGAATTAGATGTGATAGTAGCAAGCACAAGAGAGGAAGAAAGGTAGAGTGAGGTCTTCTTTTCTTCAACTTGCTATCTTCCTTGTAGTGGCAGAGGTAGTAGCATTTGCTTGTTGATACAGGCTTTGATTTTCTTCTTCTGATGTTCTTCATTTGATCAGGTAGGGAGAAAGAGAGATGTCAAGGAGGTGGGAAACACAAAGGAAAACCCAACTAAGCAACTGATGTTATTGCAGATATAAGACCCACAATACACCAACACTCACTACAAAGAACCAACTCAAACATTGCCAGAAACAATCATGATCAAGCAAGCACTGAATTTCACCACTCAACACACAGTCAAAGGAACGATGCTAAACGTTGTTAATAGTCATAGGGTATCCTCCTAGTAGATTAGATGTAGCTCCCAGTAAGAATATCCATAAATAATGAATTTCTCACAGATCAGGGAGTACGAGATTATGAGTTCATTCCAACTGGAATCACCTCAAACAGAGGTTTAGAACCCGGGATATAGATTAATCAAGATGGGTATTTCAGCAGTGTTGACAGATTTTGAATGCTCCACTAATTCGCATGTATCTCTCTTGATACAGAACGAACAATGCTGAAATTTTGACAGAATTTGACCCATGAAATTCTAGAACTAACCCAACTGATTTCATGTCAATCGGAGTTCTGTAGCTCGAGAAAAAATTAAAACAGTAACGATGTGTCAGAGAGCTGCGCGAACAGATAGAATATCAAGGGTAACAATTCCACCAATAAATCAAGGGGGTGTCATTGCTTGAAATAGGTAAGATTAAGATTAAGGGAAGGACTGTCAAGGGTAGGGATCATAACATTCCACTAAATCAAAAGGAGGAATTGCTTGAGAAAATGCACAGGCGAGATCGAAGAAGTATTCAAGGAGAGTGAAGATAAATATACAAGAATTCACGGTAGGGAGATAAGAAGATGATTAAGATGTGAGATCATTCATCAGAGATGTCAAGGATAAGGTAAGAATGGACTTTAGATCAAAAGAGACCTTAGAGAACATCCATTGCTAACTAGGCTTACGTCCTACAGTCGATACAGCTCTGATACCACTCTGTCACACCTGTTTTTCCAAAGAAAACCAAGTGCAAATCTATATGCATGCCAGGATCATGTTCCATGCATATAGTTGACATAAGTGAATAACAGAAACAATATCACGTATGAAAAGCAAGGATTATCAGAGATTTACGCTTTATCCTGGAAACGAAGGCACCAAACTTCACAGGCAGACGACTGGGGGTTGCGTACGCCTAGAACCGGCAACATCTTGACAACAACTTCATAGCAGCTTCCTCTTTCTGAGCAACATTGTTTATAGCAAGGGTGAGCACATGTCGTACTCAGCAAGTGTGGGGAAAGTATGAATGCAAAGGCTGAACAAGGAAAGCCTGACAGGTTGACTGCATTAAACACTTTTAGTTGGTCAAATTTTATTAGCACCTGATTACTAATAAATGAAAGTTTATACCAATCCACAATTAACATATAGAGATACGCCATAAGCATATGGCTAACATAACTATAACCACGATTTAAGTCCATCTTCAAGTTCAATTATCATGTGAGGGTCCAGGCCGCTCTTGACCGTGAGCACGGCTAATTGATTAGTTTTACATTCTGCAGAGGTTGTACACTTTCACCACAAGTCGCGTAAAAGTTCTAGGAACTTTAAACCCAACCACGCGATGTTGATCAGGCACCATACCACACTGCCGAGGTGTGATTGCATAGGGACGCTACAAGGCCTTTACAAAGTTTCCCCAGTGTGAAGCAACCCGCGAAGGTTCCAAGCCGCCGCAAAGCATAAAGTCCCCTAGTAGGCGACGTGTCTTAGCAAAGCACACTCCCCACCAGAGCGAGTCTATACCTCAACTAACGCTTCCCCTTGCCCTTTCGGTAAGGTCACACCAACACTAGAGTCCCTAATTAATTAGCCAAGGCAGAGCCATGTACCCTTGTGGTTGCACTGCTTTCCTGGGTGGCCGCTCCATGTTCCGATTAATCATATGATCTTGTATTAACCAGAGATATATAGCATAAAAGAAAGCATGTTCATCATTAAGGTTCTTTAAAACCACCATAACCCAAGGTAGAGCAACTAAGCAAAGCTACCCAATAGAAAGGTAAACCCAGGTTGACAAGGAATAAAGGTAATAAAGACTAGGCAAACCTTAGTAGGACCCATCAATATTAATGCAAGCATATGCAATGAGTGATTAAACACAGTTATTGGGACAAAAGAACAAGGACACACTTGCCTTAAACCAGAATAGTGATGTTGCTCAGAATATCTTCGCTTCTTGCTCTTCAAAGCTCTTGATCAACGTTCATTCTACTCGCATCAATCATCAGGCACAATCATACAAAGCAAACATACAAGCAAACTTAAGAACAAGGCACCAATCAAAAGAGAAGCCTTAAAAGAACGTACTAAAGGATAGGCTCGGTGCTAAGGATCACAGAAGCACACAGACCATGCTGAGATAAGGAAAGGCTTGGCTCGCTTTATGAATGGCACTAGGTTTGAGCATGGATTAGGATAAAAGATCTGGAGCTTGAAAGAAGATTAGCTCTATGACAGAGACACACTGAGACAGAGAGCTTTGATAAAGAACGTCTACCGATTGATTTGCATACATGAGAGAACAAAGCTATGAGCTAGATTTATTTTAATTAGCAAATGATATGTGAAGGATATTTCATAAAGAAAATACCCCAAGTTGGAATTAAAGCAAATTAAACTTTATTTACAAAACCGGTGTAAAGAACTAGTCAAGTTTTATTTATAAAGATTCATATATGAATTATATCAATTAAACATTTAATTTAGAAAAACTAAACTATATGAACAATCTAAACGAAACTTTGTAATTCGAGTAGATCATATTATTATCAAAAACATTATGGCATTGGCATTAATCAAATTAACATTTATTCATAAAACCGGTGTTCAAGCCTAATAAACTTTTAATTAGAAAAGTTAATTATATATTAAGCAAATTAATATTTGGTTTATGAAAAACCGGGTAAAAGATCTAATTAGATTTTATTTACAAAAGCATGTGAGAGAAACATTAATCAAATTAAATTTGATTATGAAAAACGGTGTATAGCTCAATATTGCTTTTATTTAGAAAAGGCATGTTTAATAAGCATTAAGCAAAATTAATATTAAATTTATTTTCAGAAAACAAACATGATGAAAACTCTCCACTAACGCGTACATCATGTCATTATGAACCTAACGCAACTTGAACGGATGAAAACGGAGCTAAAACGGAGATTTTATGGACAAAACAAGATACAGGGACCTGCTGGCAAAGATTGGAAACTCCCAGGGACTTAACTACGAAAACTCAAGGGCATATACATAATTATGTATATAAACTCAGGGGCTTATTCACAAAAGTTCCCGGATGGATTGGATCTAGGGAATCTAAAGATTCCAGGGGGTTATCTGCAAGATTCACAAGACACAAGAAAAGATCTTATAGATTACTGAAAAGGACAGGGGTCTAAGTGCAAAGTCGCACTCCTTCTTCTTCCTCAGATCGAAACAGGGGACAGGGGACGGGGGCTCTCCCGGCGGCCAACTTGGCGACGGCGATGACGGCGACCCAAGGCACGAGGGGCTCAGGTAGGTGGGGGAAAAGGAAGAGGAGGTCGAGGGGAACTCAAGGGCATGCTCACCTTGGATGGGGAAGGTCGGGAAGATGGCCGGCGGTGTGGAGCTTGGGCGGCGGCCGGACTTTGCACAGGCGGCGGCGCTCTGGTACCCGGCCGACGACGAGAAGGGGCGGAGGACGTGCAGCTCGGCACGGGCGTGCTCGGGATGGCGTCGACTGGCTTCAAGGAGGATCGACGGCGACGAACCGATGACGGCCGGCGAGCTCGTTGCTACGGCGGATTTGTGCGGCGAGCGGACCGGCGGCGGCTTGGCCCGGCTCCATGGCGGCGAGGCGCGGCAGGAGCAGGCGGACAGGGCAGGCGCGCAGCACGGCTCGGCTCGGCTATAAAGGGGCGCGGGATTCCTTGCCGTGCTGGACACGGACGTCGAGGACGGCGCGGTGCCGGACTCCGGCGGAGCAGCTCGGGCCCGGATGGGTTTCGAGTCGGCCTCGGCGGGCTTCGGCTGGGGCCGAGATTGGAGCGGGTCGGGGCTGGGTTGGAGGGGTGGCTGAACTGACGGAGGGGAGGAGATGAGGGTGGTCCGCCAGACTTCGGTCGGCTGGGCTGAAAGAGGTTGGTGGGCCAGAAGCAAAGCTGGGCGACGGACTGAGCAGAGGAGTCCGAGGAGTGGCAGCGGACTTCAGCTGCTGGGCTGAAAACACTAGATGGGCTGAAAGGAAGAAAGGAAAAAGAATAAAGGATTTGAATTTCTTTTTATTTTCAGAATTTATTTTCGGGAAAAGAATAATCTAGAAATCACTAGATAATTCATTAAAGCCACGGAAAATATTCTAAAAATCCCAAAACTTCCAGGAAAATTCCCAGAGATAGATTGAGACACGAACAACCCAAATAAAATATTTGGAGCTCATGAAAAGTTTTTAGAGCCTTCTAATAAATAGAATAAGCTCAAGGAAAAATGAGAATAAACTCCAGAAAATTCCGAAAAATTCTCGGAAGGGTTTGGTCAGCACCTAAGCGCATTTTGAAAAGCTTTTGCACTCATGAAACACTAGATGCATCGGCATGAATGCAACACTCACACAAACATTTTATTTAACTTAGAAAATCAAACAATGGATTTTTCTTATACTACATTTCCTGTAAAGAAAATAAATGTTGGAAAATTTTAAAATTGAGAGAAATCATTGTTTTAATTATTCTTTTCTATTCACATCCTGAAATTAGAAATTTCAGGGTGTGACAACGGCATAGTGCCTAAGAGCGGTGTTGTCTCCCATCTTTGGATCAATGGTGGCACGGAAAAACTGATTGAAGTAATAGTAGTAAGGAATGAGATTGTCAGCTTTTCTCTCATGAGTTAGGAAGGCGGAGGGGAACATATATGCCATGTCCTTGGGCTTGTACTTGTCTTCATTATGAATGGGAGTGCGAGCTTCATCCTTTGAGCCAAGACCAAGCAAGCGAGAGAAGGCCATGTAGTCAATGGTCTTACTTCTCGCCTTGAGTGGTCCAAGTGATAGTGTTTTGATGAGAGTCATAGTAGTAAGAGCAATGGAATTGAGCGAGAATCTCTCTATTCCATCCATAGCGAAAGCCCATGATCTCATAAAGTCCAAGTTCCCTGCACCTATCAATGACGGCATCAAAGGTGGGATTCTCCAACTTCTCATAGTATGCCCACTCAATGTACTTCATCTCCACGATGGGTAACTTGTTCTTTGCCTTCATCTGTGGGCTTCTTATCACTGTCTGATAGAAGTCCCTATGGAAGTCACACCAAAACCGTGACTCAAGTGCCTCACTAGAGATATACATGTAGACGTCCTCATCCCTCTGCTCTCTGACCGCAAGGGCATTCCTAGCATAGTCTCTCACCATCTGTTGTGCAAACCCTTGCACAGCCCCGGGGTCCCTTAGGTTGACAGGAGCAGTCACCACCCTCACATTTGATGGAAAAGTAGCAGTGAGACGGGGTGGAGTTCTGGGACAGATTTGGGAGTAGGGGGTGGGACGGTTCTTTGGCATGGTGGACGAGACACGGGTCTAGAGCGGGAGATGTAGGGGGCCTCACGGGATTTCCTTGATGGCTGAGCTGGACCTTTCCCGTGACGTCTAGGAGCAACCCTGTACTGTCCAACATCTTCCTCTTCTTCCTCTTCCTCTTCCTCTTCCTCACCAACAACTTGTTGTTCTTCCTCTTCCTCGATCTCTTGCTCGGTGTAAATAGGGGCACGAGCACGAGTGGATCTCTGAGAGGAGCCAAGCCCCAAAGTCTCTTGCACAACCCCCAAGGTTTGAGGGTCATGCCTAGCCTTTGTCCTCCTTTGGGTGGCCGGCTCGTCTTGCTTGTACTTCTTCCTCATGATCTGGAGATAAGTAGCAAGGAGTACATAAGAATTCATCCATGGAAAAAGGTGTGTGACACTGTGATTTGGAGTTTCAGCACGAAAAGCCGGAGTTTCCGGGAAAATTCCCGGACAGTCCGGGAAGTCCGGAATGTCCGGAAAAAGGTCCGGAATCTCCGGGTTTTCCTGGCGAAACCCTAAATCACAATGCCTCACAAATCCACCACGGGAATCTCAAGATATTGCAGATCCACTACATCTAGAGTCTAGGGAACAATCCTATCCAAGAGATTTCTCAAGATACGTCCTAGAAAAGGAGATCAGGCAAAGGGGCCTTTGAATACCTTAGGGAAGAGAGGGAACCGAGGGGAAACTTCTTCAAATCTTCAAACCAACGGCAACACTTTGCTTCCCACACCTTGGAGGCTTGAATCCCTCAATCTCTCAAGATTTGGAGGGTAGAAACCCTAGGTTCTAGGGATAAACCAAAGGGGAAGGAGAGGGGCGCGGGGGAGGCGACGGGAGTGAGGTAAAAGTAGTCCACGCAGTAGAAGGGTGAAAACTAGGGTTTGACTGCGGTAAAAATGCTTTTATAGGAGTTAAGGTCCGGAGTATCCGGGCTGAACCCGGACTCTCCGGGAAACCCGGAGTATCCGGGGAAAAGCCCGGACTATCCGGCTCCCCCTGAAACTGAGCAACAGATTTTCAAGGAATTGATTTTGAGATGGATAGAGATGATTATGAGTGAAACTAATGTGAGCTAGAGAGGTTCCAATACTTGATACTAGCCACAATCATACAATGAGAACAATAGTTCAAGTGTTGTACCTAGAGAAAAATCCAAATATTTTTCAAAGCAAATCCATATCAATTTTCTGAATCCTTTTCTTTTGCAAAGATCTATCCTAAGTCACTCAAACATGTACATGATCTCAAGCCAAGTTACGAGAATCCAAGATATTTAATTCACTCCTCAAAGCACAAAACCTTAGTTCATCAAGAGGCTTTGTGAAGATATCGGCTAGTTGCTTTTCGGTGCTCACATGACTTAAAGCGATATCTCCTTTGGCTTCGTGGTCTCTCAAGAAATGGTGTCTTATGTCTATGTGCTTTGTTCTTGAGTGGTTTACGGGGTTGTTCGCTAGCTTGATAGCACTCTCATTGTCACACAAGAGTGGCACCTTGCTAAACGTACAACCAAAGTCCCTCAAAGTGAACCTCATCCAAAGTAGTTGAGCACAACAAGCGCCTGCTGCAACATACTCGGCCTCGGCGGTGGATAAGGCAACAGAGTTTTGTTTCTTGGAACTCCAAGACACCAAGGACCTTCCAAGGAATTGGCAAGTCCTGGATGTACTCTTTCTATCTACCTTGCAACCGGCATAATCTGAATCGGAATAGCCAAGTAGATTGAAAGTGGAGCCCTTTTGGTACCATAAGCCAAGGTTAGGAGTGTGCACTAAATACGTAAAGATTCTCTTAACAGCCATGAGATGACATTCCTTAGGATTGGCTTGAAATCTTGCACACATGCACACACTAAGCATAATATCGGGCCTAGATGCACAAAGGTAAAGCAAAGATCCAATCATGGAGCGATATACCTTTTGATCCACGCTTTTTCCATCTTCATTTAGGTCAAGATGTCCATTTGATGGCATTGGAGTCTTGATGGGTTTGGCCTTGTCCATGTCAAACTTCTTGAGCATGTCATGAGTGTACTTTGTTTGACTTATGAATGTGCCTTCCTTGAGTTGCTTGATTTGAAATCCAAGAAAGAACTTCAACTCACCCATCATGGACATCTCGAATCTCTTAGTCATAATCCTACTAAACTCATCCGCTCAAGTTTTGTTAGTAGAACCAAATATGATGTCATCAACATATATTTGGCACACAAATAAATCATTTCCTTCTTTGCGAGTGAAAAGAGTAGGATCGGCTTTGCCTATTTCAAAGCCTTTCCTTAAGAGAAATTCCTTAAGGCATTCATACCATGCTCCAGGTGCTTGCTTAAGACCATAGAGCGCCTTATGGAGCTTGTAGACGTGGTTGGGGAATTGAGGGTCTTCAAAGCCCGGTGGTTGCTCAACATAAACTTCTTCGGAGATTGGGCCATTCAAGAATGCACTCTTGACATCCATTTGAAAGAGCTTGAAATCATGATGAGTAGCAAATGCCAATAAGATACGGATTGCTTCAAGTCTTGCTACCGGTGCATAGGTTTCTCCAAAATCCAAGCCCTCAACTTGAGTATAGCCCTTGGCAACCAACCTTGACTTGTTCTTGGTCACTACCCCATCCTCGTCTTGTTTGTTGCGGTACACCCATTTTGTTCCAATCACATTTTGTTTAGGGCATTCCACTAAGGACCAGACTTCATTCCGAGTGAAGTTGTTCAACTCTTCTTGCATGGCTATTACCCAATCAGCGTCTTGTAATACTTCTTCCACGGAGAGAGGCTCAATCATGGACACGAAAGAGTAGTGCCCACAAAAGTTTGTCAATCTTGATCTTGTGGTAACACCTCTTCTTATGCTTCCGAGAATGTTGTCAACGGGGTGGTCTCTTTGAACATTTTGACGAACTCTTAGATGTGGCTCAGAAGCTTCTTCTTGAATCAAATCCTCATTTTCTTGAATGTCTTGAGCATCATCTTCAGAGGTCCCAGACTCTCTGGGGTTGGGTCTGGAGTTTCCGGGATTTCTGGATTCTTCGGACTTTTCTCCGGAGTGTCCGGGTTTTGCAGCGGCAGTGAGGTTTGGTGATGCTTCAATGACTTCAACTTCATCATCTTCTTCTTGAGGCTTGATCTCGCCAATGGCCATCTTCTTGATGTCATTTGTAGAGGTCTTTTCCTTGCTTACACACACTTCATCAACTTGCTCCACTTGAGAGCCATTAGATTCATCAAATGTCACGTCACACGCTATATCAACACTACCGGTGGTCTTATTGAGAACGCGATAGCCGTGAGCATTTGAGGCATAACCAAGAAAAATACCATCATCGACTTTAGGTGCAAACTTAGAGTTCTTGGGCTTCTTGTTGAGAATGAAGCACTTACAACCAAAAACTCTAAAGTAAGACACAATAGGCTTCTTAACAGTTAGGAGCTCATAGGCGGTCTTGTGTCGAAGCTTGTGAAGATATAAACGGTTGATAGCATGACAAGCCGTGTTGACCGCTTCCGCCCAAAAACTATCTGAAGTCTTGTACTCATCAAGCATAGTTCTTACGGCTTCTATGAGAGTCCTATTCTTCCTCTCCACTATCCCATTTTGTTGAGGAGTGTATGGGACGGAGAATTCATGACCAATGCCTTCACCATCAAGATACTCTTCAATGTTGGTGTTCTTGAACTCGGAGCCATTGTCACTTCTTACTCTCTTGATCTTCACATCAAACTCATTTTGGGCCCTAGTTGCAAACTTCTTGAATACATCGTGAACCTTGCTCTTGTCACGCAAAAAGAAAACCGATGTATACCGAGAGTAGTCATCAATAATGACAAATCCATACTTGCTCCCTCCAATACTAACATAGGCCATGGGACCAAAGATATCCATGTGAAGCAATTCCAATGGTCTTGTAGTGGTGAGTACATTCTTGGAGGGGTGAGGAGCACCAACTTGCTTTCCGGCTTGACAAGCACTACAAATTCTATCTTTCTCAAAATGAATTTTTGTTAGTCCTAGGATGTGTTCCCCCTTTAGAGGTTTGTTGAGATTATTCATCCCAACATAGGCTAGCCGGCGATGCCAAAGCCAACCCAAGCTAGACTTTGCCATTAAGCATGTATCAAGTTGGGCTTTCTCCGATGTAAAATCCACCAAATAAAGCCTTCCCTTGAGTTCACCCTTAAAAGCAACGGAGTCATCACCTCTTCTAAAGACGGTCACACCCTCATTGGTGAACAAACAATTGTAGCCCATCTCACAAAGTTGTGACACAGACAACAAATTGTAGTCCAAAGATTCAACCAAATAAACATCGAAAATTGAATGATTGATTGAGATAACAATTTTACCTAGACCAACAACCGTTCCACCACCATTGCCTCCAAAGGCAATCTTTTCCGTAGGATGTTCAATCATTTCACAAGACATGAACATCTTCTTCTCCCCGGTCATATGATTAGTGCATCCACTATCAATCACCCATTTGGATCCACCGGAGGAGTATGCCTACAAAACAAATTAGGCTTGGTTTTTAGGTACCTAATGAGAGTTGGGTCCTTTTACGTTAGTCACAAGAACTTTGGGCACCCACACATTCCTTTTGATTATAGAACCTTGTGTGAGGGGTCCCACATACTTGGCCACCACCTTACCCTTGTGGTTCCAAGTCAACACATAATCGGCATAAAAGTTGTCTTGTGAAGCATGAGCCTTGGGCTTTTTGGTTTGCTTGGCTTGCACCACTTTGGTCTTGACTTGTGGTTCATGGGATGTGCCATTGGAGCTCTTGAACTTGATGAGAGTGTTGAGCCTAGGTTGTTTACCTTCAACCTTGGCACCCAATTGCTTCATCCCATGCACCACATTTCTTGTTCCCACACCCCTTGTGTGGTTGTTCTTGATGAATGGGATAGGGTCTTTGGAGCCTTGCTCATTCGTACCTAGCCCCTTCCCATTCTCAAAGCCAAACTTCTTCATGTAGTTTGAACCAAAGCCCTTGGTATGGTTCTCAAACTCTTCTCTCTTAGGTTCCTTCTTCTTTTCCTCAACAAGAGAGTTTGACAACTGAGCAATTTCTTTCTTCATTGCATTCATCTCGGCAATGTTAGTAGCATAAGCATTTATATCAAGTTTATAGCATCTAGAACAACCATTACTTGTAGAAGCATTAGAGTTAGAGGTAGCATCATTAGAGGTTGTTTTAGCACTATTCTTAAGATTGTCAAGTTGAACTTCAATTGCAATGTGACTAGCTTTCAAGCATTTTAAGCTCTCTTGAAGTTCAACCTTTTCATTCTCAAGTCTAGTACAAGCATCCTTAGCTAGGAAAGACTCCCTAGTTAATTCATCTACTACAACGGCCTCTTTAGCTTGAAAGTTCTTGAGGCTAAGAATTTCTTCCTCTTTTTCTTTGAGCAAGCCCTCTTGCACCTTGAAACCCTTCTTTTCAATTACAAGGGTATTCTCAAGGGCAATGGTTTTCTCTCGCTCAAGTCTAAAGAGCTCTTCTTGCACCTCGAGAGTCTCATCTCTATTCTTGATTTCATTTAGAAGGTTCATGATTCTTTTGGTTGCTTTCTTACCAAAACTAGTGATCATTCTTTCAAATTCATCATCACTATCAACATCATCATCAACATCTAGGGGAGAAGGTTTAGTGTCTACCTTAGTGCCCCTAGCCATGAGGCATGTGTGGGTGAAGTCATCTTCATCATCGGTGAGATCTCCAAAGAGTGATGGCTTGTCAATGGGTTGAGCAATGGATATTGTAGCAAGCCCCGCTTCATCATCGGAGTCGGAGCTATCATCATTTGAATCCCATTCTTCACCCAAATGAGCTTCACCAACTTCCTTCTTCTTGTTTTTGTCATACTTGTTGGTGTCTCTTCTTCTCACTTTGATGTTGGGGCATTCCGCAACGAAATGACCCTCCTTGCCACACCCAAAGCATGGCCTCTTGGATGTTCTCTTGGTCTTGATCTTGTCCTTGTCTTTGTTCTTGTTGAAGAAGTCACCCTTCTTCATCACCTTGGTGAACCTCTTCACAAATAGAGCCATTTGCTCGGGAGTCAAGGTGTCATCACTATCTTCCTTGACCACGGTCTTGGAGGATGATGAGCTTGCCCTCTTCTCTTTGTCCTTGCTTGAAGCTTTGAGAGCTACTCCCTTGTTCTTCTCAATTTGTTCATGCATCTTTGACATTTCTTGTGAGAGCTTTGACTCCTTGACGGTGATAAGATGTTCTTCAATTCTACCAATCACATCCGCCGGAGTGAACTTCTTGAAGCCTCTCTTCTCTCTAATAAGTGTAGGGAGTTGAACATCCCTATCCATATAAGCGGAGAGGATCTTATTAACTACTTCCTTTTTTTCCCCATCTTGTGCTTCCAAGAGACTTGATCTTGTTAATGATCTTGTTCAAGCGGTTGTACATGTCTTGTGGAGATTCATCTTCTTTGATGACGAAGCGGTTGAGCTCACTTTCAAGAGCCCGAATTCTTCCTTCTCTAACTTGTCTTGTTCCTTCATGGTTGATAAAGAGAGTGTCCCACACATCTTGGCGGACTTCAAGCCATCAACCTTGTCATATTCTTCGGCGGTGAGAGAGCTCTTGATGATGCGAATAGCTTGATAGTTGTGTTGGATTTCATTCGCTTGAGCTTGTGTCAAAGTAGCATCTCCACTAGGAAAAGTGATTCCCCTATTCACAACACTCCAAAGTGCGGGGTTTACCGCCATCAAATACTCCTCCATCGAGTTCTTCCACTTGGAATAGCCGGTTCCATCAAATTGGGGTATCTTTCCAATGTGGTGGGAACTCGATGGTTTATCAAAGATTAAATTGGAGTAATCGTAAGGGATTCTAGAAAACTCCCTTCCCGAAGGCCGACGAGTGGAGCGGTTTGATCTTGCATCATCAAAGTCTTCATCACTTGATGAAGATGACCCACCATCTTCATTTCTTGGATGATGACTTGTGCTTGCTCCACCGGCACCTCCCGCTGCACCCATAGGACCCTCGGGTGTGTTCACGGGCGGTTGATTCCCACCGGGGTTGGTCAAGTCACCATCGGGCGGCGTTGCTTGATTAGTTGGGGTCGACATCTCTTTTCTCCAAGCGGTTAAGCTTCAAACGGAGCAACCGGCTCTGATACCAATTGAAAGGATCTAGAGGTCGACTAGAGGGGGGTGAATAGTCGCTCCTGAAAAATCACAGCTCAAAACAACTTATCAGACCAAGGTCCGGAGTCTCCGGATATTTTTCCGGATACTCTGGGAAATCCGGAGTATCCGGGAAAATGTCTGGATTGTCCGGCCTTTGAGGTGGCGACTAAATCAACTGCAATCAAACTTGGCCAAACTCAAATCTGTGAAAATAGGTTATGCAATACAGAGATATAAGCTTGTTCCACCACTTAGAAACGGTAGGAACCTCACCACAGAGTAGATCGGCCACAAACCCTAGAAATGTACTCAAGAGGATTTCAAGCATACAACAAGAGCAACAAGCACAAGCGACACAAGGGATTTGTTACCGGAGTTCAAGCTCACACCTTGAGCTCTACGTCTCCGTTGAGGAACCCACAAAGGGTAGACCTTTACACCTAGGTCACTTTCCTCCCCCTAGCGACCACAAAGATCGAGCTAGGGTTACTTACTCAATCACGGGGTAATACAAACTTCCTTGGGCAGCCACAATCCTTTGGATGCTCCAAGGCAACGCCTAGCCTGCTAGGAGCTCAAAGCTCCAAGAGTAATAAACACGAGATTGCCAACCAAGCGAAGAACGAGGTGCTCTAGAGATGGGAAATCAGCTCACTAGAACTCTCACTTGCTCAAGCCTTGAATTCCTCCTTTAATCCCCACCAAAGCTCAACAACCAAGTGCCAAGGGGAGTAAAGAGGAGGGAGAAGGTGTTCTGAATGCTACAGGTCGAAATGAGGCAAGAGAGAGAGAATGGATAGGGTTGGGGGGGTATAAATACCTCCTCACCCAGAAAAGAGTCGTTATAGCTCTAAGACCCGGAGTATCCGGACCAGGCCCGGACACTCTGGGAAGTCCGGACTGTCCGGGATAAAACCCGGATTGTCCGGCCTTCCAGAGTTAGCACACGAAAAGATATCTCGGTGATCGTGCAGTGTAAGGTGTCTCTCATAGGTTTTTGGTTAGTCATCTAGAGCACCTTTTCAACTCTTGGAAGATACAATCCATGTCCCTCTTTATAGTACGGCATTCCTAGGACTCAATTTCAAAATATAAAATAAATAAACCTCCAAGGAATCCTTCTTCTAGCATTACTTCCTTTTTATAGAGCAATGAAGCGCTTAGATGTCATCTTAGAATTTTAGTACCTGCTCATATACTCAACACATCATTAGTAGCTTAATGGTCTGTCATTAAATCACCAAAACCCACTTAGGGGGCCAAGATACTCTTCAACGTCCCTCATCTGCGCAAACACAAGACAATCACCACCCACAATCACAAAAGACGAATCGAAAAGAAGTCGGGGGAAGGCGTACCGGGCCCGCAGTGACCGGGGAAGGAAGCATCGGCAGCATGTCCGGCGGCGGCCAGAACATATAAGTGACCCCAGTGGCCTGGGTCACCCGGCGCTGAACCTCGTCCAGCGAAGGCAGGGGATGAGCAGTCACGGTCCCCTCAAAAGGAGCTCGGTCGTCCGTCATCTCCCAGAGGCGCAGCCCGCGACGACGGAGCGGGACAATCCCCCGAGTATGGTAGCCACCGATCAAAGTGATGAAGTTCACCCCGCTGCCGCGGAGTATCTCGAGGGCGGCGAGGGCGCTGTTGAGGAACCGGGGACGATCCTTCTTCTCCGGTCCGTAGCTCCACTTCGCCGGCACCTGATCGTACCAGCGGTTGGTAAACTCAGGCAGCGGATTCTCGAGATCGTTCTTGAGGTAGAACTAATCTCGGTGCCACCCGCTGTTGGAGGAGGTCAGGTAGGTGGGGATGTACTCGTCCATCCTTCCCTGCTTCCCGCGGAGACCGGCGCACCCGACCGGCGCACCCGATGACCGCCGCGGAATTGTTGTCCTTCACGCAAACAAACTTGTAAAAGTACCCGAACAGGTCCCAGTGGGCTCCCTGCTCCAGGTACCCTTCACACAAGGCCTCGAACACCGCCATCTGCTGGACGCCGTTCGAGTTGAGGTTGTGGAGCTCCAAGCCGTACTCCTCGAGGACGGCGCGAATGAACCGTCCCGCCGGGACGGAGAAGCCTCGCTCGTGGAACAGCACGAACGAGACAACATACCCCGCCGGGGGCTGGGGGCTGCTCTCCGGCCCAGGCACCTTCCACTCTCCCGCTTCGGTCAGCGGCGGCAGCATGCCGTCGGAGGCGAGGCGGTCGAGCTTGGACCAGGTCACCGTCGAAGACGACTAGTTCGACATCACGTCGACCGTGGTGGCGGCGGTGGGCGATTCTGGCTTGCGAGAGAAGGCGAGATGAGCTCTGCAGCTTGCGCGCGGCGAGTATGGGAGCAAAGGCAAGAAGCGACGGCGGCGGAGAGCACCAGGAAACAGAAGGGGAAATTTTGGCCGGCAGCCGCAGTATATAAAGGGGGGAAATGATTACTCCCCCCCGCCGCAGTTAATGCCCCGGCCGTCTCGGGCCACGTCCTCCATCCGCCGAAGCGTCGCCCCTCAAAAGGCGCGCCCCACTACTGTCAGCCGCCCACGACCGTGCCGCCACATCACTCGAAGTGGGGCCCGAAAATCTCGCGACCAGCCCGAGATCTCCGCCAGTCGCCCCACGACGCACACCACACGGCAAGCCACCAATCTCCGACTTATCCAAGAGTTCAGCATTTAACCCCATGCACAAGTCTCCGACTTGTCCGTGGGCTCGGGGGCTACTGCCCGCGGGTCCGCTCGCGCGTCCCCGCCGGAGAAAACACAACAAGACTCCTCGTCTCCATAACAGTTGATCCTGGGAGCGAGTCTCCAACTCCGTCACCAGGCTCGGGGGCTACTGACGAGGCCATGGACCAGGGCCCACCAAGACCCCTAAAAAAGCGCAGTACGGACCCACGTACGGCATGGTTCGGCGGCTAATACAACGAGTATTACGCTGCCCGAGTACATGAGGACCCGTACGACATGTTTCCGCCATGGGCCAGAAGGCGGGCGGCCCACGGCCGCCCACACCTTCTCCCCCGAGTACGTGGCGGCCTGTACGACAAGTTTTCGCCCCCACTCCCGACTACTCGCTCGCACAAGCAGTTTCCGCCTCGCGACTACGACTACTCGTTCGCACGAGTAGTTTCCGTCGCCGACCCGCGCAGGCTTCGCGGGAAGGCGCGGGGCGCGTGGGCCCCACCAGATCGAGATCCCGAGATCTTCGCGCACACCTCCCCGCGCGTCGCCACGTGTCTGCACCACCGCAGCGATCCGCCCGGGTCCGTCCGATTCGATGTCAGGGGACGGATTCGTCAAACCCTGCCACGAACGGCACAGTAGCCATCGTACCGCAAACGGCGTAAGGGACGCTGGGCAACGTACGGTACAGTACACACTACACCCTAAGCATCGGAAGATGTGGCATAGATTACCTACTCGCACGAGTAGTTTTCCGCCTCTGACCAGTTCAAAACTTGGCCGTCAAGGCCGCAGGTACACGGGCCCTGTCGGTGCCCCGTGATACCCAGGCGCGCTACGCGCCACGTGCCAACCTCCTCGCGCTGGTCCGCCCTGACCAGGTCGATCCGGTGTCAGAGGACGGATCCTCCTGCCGCTCCTCAGCACGGACGGTACGTATCGTACCACGGATAGCACGGGAAACGTTGTGCCACGAACGGCACAGTACGAGCCGTCACCTATCCCTCGATCGTCATGGCGCAGGCCACTCCATTTCCACAGTACCCAGAAAAGAAAAGCCCCTGATCCACTGACGGGATCAGGATACGGACCCTGCCTCCTGCACCCGACTAACTACTCTGAGAAGGGTGCGGGGGGGGCCCGGGACGGCTGCTTGGGACGCACGACTCAGGAGAAATCTACACTGTCACCTGGAGCACCGAAACAGTTCTTCGCCGTTGCTGCTGCCTGACAGCCCGGTGCAGAGAAGGACACCTTAGATTGTAGACCAGCTCACACACTCGATGTAACCGCCCTGAGCCTCTCCCTTGCGACTATAAAAGGGAAGGACAGATGCACTTACAAGACGCGTTCGTTTCCACCCCCACACGCACTTAGCATCGATATCTCATCTCATACAACCCCACACTCATGTACGCAGACTCCTGCTACAAGAACCACTCGCACATCAGGGACTTGGGCTCGGCACCCTCTCCCGCCTTCTTTGTATCCCCTACTGCAAACTCCCGAGCATAAAGAACACCCCTTCTCAGACTGGACGTAGGGTATTACTCTCCGGAGGCCCGAACCGGTATAACCCCGAGTGTCTCTTGTGCTACCGTGCGGATCGACACACGCGTTCTTATAAATTTACTTACCGGCGGTATCAAACCCCGACACACACTCTCACTCTTTGCTCTGCTCTGCTCTGCTCTGTTTGTGGTGCAGGTCGCCGGCCACCGGATCTGTTGAGGGACCAGAGCTCCACTGCTCTGGCGATGTCGAGCGACGACGAGGACCAGGGCCACTCCATCAACGATGACTACCGTATGGCGGGCTTGCGTGGAGATGACGAGAGTGACCTTGAAGCAGATGCACAAGAGCTGCTTGGCTCTCGTGCAGATCCTATCGAGGTTGATGATGCTGGCACTGTGGCCGGTGAAGGTGCTGCTGGCACTGTGGCCGGTGATGGTGCTGCTGGCGCTGTTGCAGGTGATGGTGCCGCTGGTGCTGTTGCCGGTGATGGTGCTGTTGCCGGTGCCGGTGATCCTACTGCTGTAGCCATTGACATCGGCAAGAGGAAGCGCAACGCTACCTCTTGTGCCTGGCTCGACTTCGAGAAGCTCTTCTCCGTCATCAACGGAAAGAAGGTAAGAACTGGTGCCAAATGCCTTCATTGTGGTCATCAGTATGCTGATCGTTCTGCTATTGGTACTGGCCATCTGTTGCGACATCTTAAGTCTTGTGATAAGAGAAAGGAGAACAATCATTTATCTTAGTCTATGCTTTCATTCAGTTCTGATGGTAGTGTTCGTCACTGGGAGTATAGTGCCGAACGAGCTCGTATTGGTTTATGTCGTTTGATTGCTCGTACTGATCTTCCTCTCTGTGTTGGTGCACATCCTGCTTTTGAGGAGTATATAAGGGATTGTCATAACCCTAGATTTACACATGTCTCTACACAAACCACAACTAGAGATTTGATCAAGTATCATTCTGGTTTGCGTGATAACCTTATTGCATCTTTTGCTGGTGTTTTATCTGTTTCTCTTACATCTGATATTTGGTCTAGAAATGCTAAGGAGGATTACCTTAGTGTTGTTGCTCACTATGTTAATCCTGATTGGCAATTGGAGAAGAGGGTAATTGGGCTTAGGCTGATTGATGAATATCATTCTGGTGAGAACATTGTTGAGCGTGTTTATGCTGTCTTAGAAGAATATGGTTTAACTGCTAAAGTTTTTTCTGTCACTTTGGACAATGCGTCTTCTAATAACAGAGCCATTCAAACATTAGCTCCTGAACTTTCTTCTTATGTTGGTGCCATTGATTCTGATTTTGCTGCCACAATTTCTTCTCTACACCCTAAAGTTTCTGGTTATGTTGGGACTCTTTTCTTGCATCAGCGTTGTGCTTGTCACATAATAAACCTAATGGTTAAAAGTGCTTTGGATGTGATAAAGCACTACCTTGATGACATTCGCTCTGCTATTTCTTTTCTGAATTCATCTAACCAGCGCATTGCAAATTTTAAGAGGTATTGTGTTGCTGTTGAGGTTCGTCCTCGAAAGTTTGGTTTGGATATGGATGTGAGGTGGAACTCTACATATCTCATGCTTAAGCATTTGCTCCCTTACAAGCATAATTTTTCTGTCTTCATAAACAGCAACTATGATCGTGTGCTTTTAACAGATGATCACTGGACAGTTGCTCAGAGTATGTTTGAATTCCTTGACAAGTTTCACTCTGCTACTGTTGCACTTTCTGGTGTTTATTATCCTACTTACCCTCTTATGTTGCATCATATGCTCTTGATTTGCAAGCACTTCAAGGCGTATGAGAATGATGCTTTGCTTAGGCCTGTTGTTTCTTGCATGAAAGATGTTTATTTGAAGTACTGGACGGACATTCCCGTGCTTTACTCTTTGGTTTCATCTAGGATTCTAGAGGTAAGTTGAAGGGTTTTAGTAGGGTTCTCAGGTTGCTTGGTAAGTTGATTGGTGTTGATTATTCATCTTACTTAACTGAGGTAAGGGCTCAACTTAATATCATTTTTAAGAGATATGATGAGAAGTTTGGTGCAACTAAGAGGAAAGCATGTCCACAACCACCCACTGATGGTAAGAAAAATAGTGCTTGGGATGACATTTTTGCAGATGATGATGATGACAATGATATGTTTGCATCTCCTGGATCTGGTAACTCTTTCTGTACCCCTACTCTCTCTCTCTCTCTCTGTCCAGAAGGACTAGTGCTTCTGCCTTGCTGCAAGCAGCATGCACAGGTGCTTCTCCTGCTGTTGCATCTCCTATGTCTGTTGGTAATGAGCTATCTAACTATTTAGATAGTGACAATATCTCTCATGGTGATAATAAGTTCAACATCATTAGCTGGTGGCATGAACACAAACTTGCTTATCCTGTCCTTTCAATCTTAGCTAGAGATGTTTTGACTGTGCCTGTTTCTACTGTATCTTCAGAATCTGTTTTCAGTACTACTGGCAGGATCCTTGAGGAGCGTCGGCGACGGTTGAGCCCAGACATGGTGGAGATCCTCACCTGTGTCAAGGATTGGGAGGCTGCAGAAGCTAGGCTTCAACAACAGGTGGAGGACAAGTCCTTTGAAGAAGAATGCTACTCTGTATCTGGATGTGCCAGAAGAGAAGAAGTAGTAGTATAGTAGGGAATTTATGTAACCGAAGTACCGAACTTGGTCTGTAATATTTGAACATGTTGAACTTTATTTGATTGAGCTGGGCTGTATTCGTTTTCCCTATCTAGGGTTTCTCACGAGGTGTGAGTTTTACCTAGATAGATTTTTAATGAGGCAGCCACTGCACCAGCTCAAACTTTTGAAAATTTCTGTTGTCTTTCTCTTGCTTGTGTTGTGATTTTCTTCTTGCTCTTCCTATATGAAGTTGTTTGAGGGGCGACTTGCCTATCGTGCCTGGCACGGCACTAGCCCGATGGCCGGCACTTAGTGCCTGTCGTGCTGCCGCCGTGCTTAGTGCCGGCACGACACGAAAAAAAGGCCTTAGGGCCGTGCTTCGGCGCCCTCCTCGGCACGGTGGCACGGCACGGCACTAAAATGCTATCGTGCCTGATAGGGCCGGGCCATTTAGGGCTAGGGCCGGGCTAGGGCGTTTGGAATTCTATACCTGGTGGTCTTGCGTTCAGACACGTTTTCGTCCTCTCCTGTCAGTCGCTGACATGCGTCGGTGTTCCTGAAGGTTGTAAGCGTACGTGTCCTTTGGGACCTGGTTTGTACTTCTCACCTTCCTTGAGGGTGAATTTGTAATGCTGCTTTTATATAAATATATGTATAGTATAAAAAATCCCACGGATCGGGCTACAAGACTGACTCCAACAACAGATGCAATCCCCATATGCAAAATCCCCTTATATGAGATGAGGAAAGAGAAGGAAACTACCTTCAAAAAATGTGGGTGTTCCAGCGGTATCGCTGCATCCCTCCCCGCATCGATGAGGCAGTTGCCTCCCGCGACCGGTCGGAGAAACCGACGCCGCCGCAGATCCGCCTCCACCCCCGCCGCCAAACCGGCACCGTGCCGTCGCGGGTCCGCCTCCGCCCCCTCCACCGCGGATCCGCCTCCGCTCCCTCCGTGGTTGCTCCAGAAGCTGCGGCCATAGGAGGTGGCGACACCGTCAACAGCGACGACGGCGGAGATGCGAAAGCACCAGGACGGGACACCATGGACGCGACCTCCACGGCGAGGCTGTGCTCGAAGCCGAAGGAGTAGGAGCGCGCGTGCAGGGGGAGGACCAGCCACCGCCGGTGCCGCCGGGGAGCATGAGGAGACGCAGCCGGCGGCGCCGCCACCGCCGCCGCGCCGCCACCGCCGCCGCGCCGCGCGGAACACCCGGGTCACCAGCCGTGCGTACAGCACCACCACCAGCGCTGCACCCACCACCGCCAGCATCACTCCCACTCGCCTCCCGCGACCACACCTGTCGCGGACGGCTCCGCGAGCTTGCGCTAGCGTCTCGAGAGCGCGACGCGGGTGCTGGAGCTGGTGCTGGCGCAGGCACCATGGAGGCCGTCGAGCCTCGCTCGCCACCGCTATCCTCCGTCCGCCGCCATCGATCTCTCTCCCTACGCCGTCTACCCTCAAGGTGAAGTGAGGAACATGTTTCCCTCGCCCTCCTCTCCATTTTCCCCTCCTTCCCGACCGCCGTGGCCCGTGGCGCTGGCTAGCGCCGCGCCGGCCGGCACAGATTCCCCCTCCTCTGGTGAGCAACGGTTGAACGTGAGAGGATGAAGAAAGGAGAGAGAATCCTAGGAATAGGGATTCAAAGACCACCATCTTCATTTTACAGATCCATTTGGGGGTATTGTTGGAGCTGCTACAGTGTTGTTTCTTTCTCATTTTGCATATGAAGGTGGGATTGAAGAACCTGCTGGAGTCGGTCTAACACCAAATATGACATATGCTCTGCATATAGAAAGAGAAATGTCTGTCTGTTCGCGCTTCATACAATCTGTGGCCCACCACTGATGTCTGTAACGTCCCGGGCCCGCTTACACCTAGCGGGTCTTTAGGACCTCAAGAATCACCTCACAAATCAACACAAAATTTTTTTTGTGCACTTTGTCAACCCGGTTCTGCTAGGTGCTACTTAGATGCTCTAACCATTAGGTGTTAAAAATAAAAGTTACAACTTACTTTATCAATCCAATTAAGCATAGGATGTCACAATGTCCACACATAGTAGTCATCTCATGAAAACTACTCACTATGTGCTCAGGCGACGCTTATTTGGGGACGGACGAAGTATCTCAGTCACTTCAATTCTTTGTGTACCATGATTCACTCATTTTGTTTTGTTTTGAGCATAAGTTCCGTAGTGGCTCGGTGGAAGACACGGGCAGGCCAGCTTGGGCCAAGAGCAGATGTCTGCCTGGCGGGATGGAGGAAAAGGTGGGCTGGGAAAAGCAACGAGTGGAATACACACACTATTACATGATGAGCTCCATGTTTCAGTTCTGATGATGCAAACGAAAGCTTCAGCTTCTTCCCATGTGGGGTAGCTGCCCTCGCATGTCGATTTCTTTCCGAAGCAGATCTCCAACGCCATGGACACCAGAGTTACACCAAACCGCTGCAAAAAAAAAAAAACATGAAACACAACAGGGTGCAAATGCAGCTCAACCCTGATCTGTGCTAAGAATCAGATACAGACGTCGGGAACGATTGTCTCTACGTGTTCAACACGTTGTAAGCCTGGATTTATAAACTATTAATAATGACAAGCTGACTTTAGAGGCCACCAAACATCCTTAACATTTCGCTTCAGGGCCCGTTCCATTTAGTTCCCGAAGGAAAATTTTTGGTGCCCCTTTCGAGACGTATTAGGACTAAACATAGACAGGTTGCAAAACTAATTACACAGATGTACGGGAAATCATGAGACAAATCCATTAAGTCTAATTAATCCGTCATCAGATATTGTTTGCTGTAGCACAACATTATCTAATCATGACATAATTAAGCTCATTAGATTCGTCTTGAGTTTTGAGGTGGGAGTTATGGAATGAGTTTTTTCATTAATCCATGTTTAATGCTCCTAATTAGTGTTCGTTTATTCGATGTCATGGGTGGATGGAGAAACTTTTGAGAACTAAACAGGCCTGACAGCTCTAATTGAAAAAAAAATGTCCTAGTGACTAAATTTGCAGGCAGGGCGCCAGATTCCCAATTATGTGTCGTGTAAAGTTGGCAAGTTGGCGGGAACAAAATTGACGGAAAGCATAAAAGAATACTTTCCCAATCACAGTAGCTAAAAGATGAAATCTGCGAACCAGTGCGTCTAAACCAAATGAACAAAGATAATACTCCCCAATCACAGTAACTGTCTAAACGAATGTTGCAGGAGTAAGTTGAAATAAGACGAAACAACAGTCTACATGAATGTTAACTGTGCAGTAATCTAAGTGAGCCATAATGCAGTATTGCAAAGTTCACCTAAAACTTAAATTCCCCTACAAGATCTGTTCCAAGTAAACTTCACCAAAAACTTAAGAAAGATGGATATGGTCAGACGGCACTGACATATAGCTATACTCTACACACTAATTTTCACCTGGATTGATGTTACTTATCATGGGGAGTCACTTCGCTTTGTGCTTTTCAGTAAACTAGGTTAGAATTCTCAAGTGAACATAAGCTACCTATGCAAACAAAAATTGTAGAAAAATACTTTCCAAATCAGTTAGAAGGTTATATTAATGTACAAGGAAGGATAGTACACTGACCACCATGGTTCAATATCAAAAGATGAACACATTTGAAGGCCGTCCACAAAATTTAGTCACTTAGGTGCAACAAGCTGACTGCGATCAAGCTTCCTATCTTGAAGCAACCACAGCTTAGCTGCAGATGTGTCATACAACAATCGAGTGAGTAATTATTACCAGGTGCAATACATAACAGGAACAGATCATCAGCTAGTGAGTCAAATAGCGGAAAAGCAATTTCCCAGGCAAGGCTACTATAAAACTGCGTGCAGGGGCATCAAACAAGTAAACTACATTGTTCAAGAACACAAGAACCTTGAGCATTTTTTAGCACCAAGCACCATGTATTCGCATGCATGAATTCAACTTAAACCATGGGCGCATATGCTCAAAATGCTCAGTCACGTACAAAGATTTCAGAGTGGAAAGACTTTATTGAAGTACTAGCTTACTTGGCTAGGAAGGATACAGAACAAGAATCTAATATTTATTTCTAAGGATTCAACATCTGCAATGTGTGCATAGTGATGAACTTAACCAACAGGGCAGCAAAGCATACAACAGCATGACAAATAGCAAGAAATCTACTGAAGTTTCTCTCTGATGCCAAAAGTAACAACATCAAGATTTAAACTAATGTTAGATCCACACATTAAGTTCAACTTCCAAATTTGTTTTATGGACATATCTCACGATTAAGCCACCTATATATCTTGGTAGTGAAAATGAGTGAGAAAAGCGCTACGATCTTGGATATGAAATGGCAAGGAGAAAAATGTCCATGCAAGAAATATCTCGCTCAGCTCAGTTTTTGAAGGAGATTGAATCTGTAGATTGATTATTGAGATACAAAAGGTTACATATCAACTCTAGGGGTGAGGAGATCTTGGGGCTAAAGGAAACCCGCAATGAAGATCTCCTCAGGACTCTCTAACTACAATACCAAACCAGGAGCCGGCCGGCTACAAAGCCAGGCACAGGCCCACAGAGTTCTGGCCGGCTAAGGAACCAGGCGCAGGACCTGTTACACACAAATATACACAGCCTGTCTAAGAGTTTTCTCATCATTTCTTTCAGTCGTTTTCCTTTTCAACTTATTATTTAAAATTTGACATGGAAGCAGATGCTCAATAAAATATAAATGCTAGACACATCAAAATGAAATATGTCACATTAATATTAAGTCCGATCACCTAAATAGTCTTAAGAGATCACACATTTCATACAAATATTACTGATCTTTCAGGAATAAAGATAAGTTCCGTGAACATTAGGTTATAGTCTGCAATACATCATTTGTAGCAATTGGCTTTTGAACATATTACCTTCCAAGTTGTATTAATGTCCATTGATTTCCTGGTGGTTTGATGAAAACAAAAGGAATCCTTCCCCTGCGCTTCTTTCGTCTCTTGCAAACAAAATGCAAAGATCAAAAGAAAGGGCACGAGGAGCATAAAGAATAACAATAATGATGATGTTTCATTTTAATCCAATGCTCTGAACATTGTTTACAACGTACCAATCTGGAATATTTTACACACAGAAGTTCCAAATGTGAAACTGGTGTAACCAATAAAAGCCAATGCACCATACATTTTGAAGTAGGCAGATTATATTTGCTTTTAGGATCAATCTGGATGGAGTGTTAATTCCTGCGACTAAATTTCTATGACAGGCCATAAGGAGAAACTTTATCCACTTAAACCGTCACCAAGCCTGCTAAAGAACACTATCAGTCGCGCTAGACACCGAGAAGATGTGATACTTCATGTCCATGGCACATCTCACCTCAGAAGAGACCTGAGCTCACTGATCCAGGTTGAAGTATAACAGTTAGTACGGGCAGGAACCCAATCAAGTGGTTCTAGTTCAGCCAAAAAGTCCACGGTTGCCTATGTTCCCTTGCAGTTCTTTCAAACGTTGCTCTTCTAGAGGGTCAGGACTCTTCAGGTACCGTTTGACACGCCTGCGTATTTTAAGAAAAGTATATGAAGTCAATTTTTGCTATATGAAATAGAACCATAAAACATTACGCCAAAGTTGTAAACGTGACTTAAAATTACCTGTCCAATTCATTAAGTGCAGGGAATGTTGGCATGAAATCCTTGGATTTAGGCAGAGGAACTTCAGTGAACCATTTGTGCTCCAGAGCATCATCTGCCGATATACGCTGCATGAGAGAAACAAGTGCGCTCAGACAAGTATGCATGATGAGAATACAATACATGATTAAATGCCAATTGGAGATTATGAATTCGACCTTATCAGGGTCATATGTTAGCAGACTGTTCAACAGATCAAAACCAGCTTCAGACAGGATTGGTCGTCCAGAAAAAGATGCAGCTGGGAACTTATCCCTCAGCCTGTTATACCTGAGACGACGAAAAAAATCAATACTGTCAATCAAAAAATGCACACAGAAAAATTACAAAAGAAAACGTACAAATGTAGAGACACTTACGGTTGTTTGACAAAATTGACCTTCACACCAGGTAATTTGGCGTAGCCAGGCCAAATCTTCTCATTAGGTGTGCCAAGCGTTCTAAATATCTGCCAAAGAAGTAGCTTCAACATGACATAGCAACAAACAAATTTATACCAAGAGCTGCAGGACTATAGGATATCAGGACAAATTAGGTACCTTATCTAGCTGTTCAAACTCTGTTTTTCCATTGAATAATGGTTCTTTGGCCAGAAGCTCCGCCATTATACAACCCACAGACCACATATCAATAGCTGTAGAATACTCCTTTGTTCCTAGTAATAGTTCTGGGGCCCTGTAGCCACAAGGAGCAATAAAGGTAAGTCCTTGGTTGACCAAACAGAACTCTCAATGAACAACTTCAGAAGAAAATCAAAACACCGCTGAGGAATCTGATGTTGGCCAATGACCTACCTGTACCACAAAGTCACAACCAGTTGAGTATAAGGTTTTAGTGGGCTCCCATATTGACGAGACAGTCCAAAATCACAAATTTTCAACTCACCGCGGTTATTCAGCAAAAGATTTGAGGTCTTCAGATCCCTGAAAAAATGGTGGGCGTGTATCAGCAACACAATAACAGATTCAACCTATGCAAACAAAAACAAAGGTAAGCAATAATTACCTATGAAGTACCCAATTGTCATGTAGATACTTTACACCCTCTAACAGTTGAAGCATCAAACATTTGACCTCACTTTGGGTATATGGCTGTTTCATTGTCTCCATGACACCTTTTAGGTCATGTTCCATGTACTCCATAACCATAAAAATGCTATCCAGACTACTTCCAACTACTACTTCCTTAACATCCACAATGGAAGGATGGTGGAAAGACAGGAGTATATTTATTTCCCTTAGAGAGGTTAATGGGAAACCTTCTCGCTCCTTCTCCATCTTTACCTTCTTCAGCGCAACAATCTCATTTGTCTTCTTATCCCTTGCTCTATATACAACACCATATGTGCCCTCATTAATTTTGTTGAGCCTTTCAAACACATCAACACTTCTGCAACCTTGAAGCATATTGATACACCTGTGTGGTGGCTTCACTGGTTCAGGGGTTTCAGGTCTATGCGCTTCACTGTCTGAGTCAGTATCTGACATTCTATTTCGTGCATCACTGTCAGTAGCCTGCCCCCTGTCGACATCCATATAGTCATCTTCATCTCCTTCAAAATCTTCTTTCTCATCATTTCCCATTTTCCCTGAGTCAGATGACCTAGACATGGTCCTTCCTCCAGAGATATCACTGACCACAACCTCACCAAGTTCTGGGCTTGCCCTTTTCCACTGCCCCGGCACAGAGGAGTCTGCAGGCGATGCACTTCTCTTCTTCATTGGTGCCGCTCCATCTTCCTCGTCGTCATTAGCTGCCCATCTTGAAGCTGATATGTTCCTTGTTAGATATTCCTCTTCCTCCTCTGGCACCTTATTCTGCTCATGTTCCGGCAGCTCAGCACTCTCTGTACCAACAGTAGGCTCCACATCCATAGGTGACTTCTCCACATGTAATCTCACTGGGACATGGTCTTTCGGAAGCAACGGCGGAGGCGGAGGGAGCTTATCCGGCACAGATTCTACCACTTTCTTGCCCCTCCCTGCATCAGAATGTGGCGGCTTTGGGCTATCCCTGTCCCAAATTATAGGCGAGAATTTCCTCTTCTTGCTTGACGACGAGACCGCCGCACCTGCTGCCACGGAGGCCGCAGGCGCGCCCAACCTGCTAGAACTGGGAATGCCATTCTCCCTTCCTCTACGCGGCCTCCCACCAGAGTCATCAGATGCACTGCCGCTCAGCACCTCGCCAGGCTCAAGGTCGCCAAGCCTCCCCACGAGGCGGCTCCTGGGTGAAAGCGAGCGGCGGCGACCGTGGCCGTTGATGACGTCCCTGCCACCCTTGCTGTGCCCGCCGCCGCGGTCGCGGTGGCGACCCGCAAGATGGCGGTGATGCTGCTGCTCCTTGTTCCTCCTGGAGGCCTCAGCGTCAAGCTCCCGCTCCCTCGCCTCGTAGTCCATGTAGCCTCCGTGGGGCCCAGCGACCCTAAGCGATTCGAACGTGAGATCCCGCGGCAAACCCTAGGTCCTGCGCCAGCGCGGTTCAGACCAGGATGGGGCTCGGATCTAACCTCTTTGGTCGAGCGGACTCGAGACGCCGGCCGCGCACGGAGGAGGATGCGAGAAGGGTACGGCGACGCCACGCCCCTCGCGCCGGACACCGCCGCGCACTCCCTCGCCCCCGCGCCGCAGCCGGCCGAATAGCTCTGGAGTAAGAAGAGCGCGCACTGCAGCAGGACTCGCGTCGGGGCACAAAGCCGGTGGAGCCCTGCCGGACCCGCCGCCGTCGCGCGGTGAGCAGCGAGGGGCGGCGGCAGCGGCGGCGACGGGGGGAGAAGTGAGAGAAGGGAACGAGGGGGTACTTCGCAAAAGCGGCTGAGAGGGTTTTCCGCAAAATGTCAACGACGATCCCGAATTTATCTTCTTCACGTTGAAATACATTTTACATCGAATCTGTCTCCTCCTCAACCGATTGAGAATTCCTTTATCTATCCATCAATGTATCCATCCATTGGATCAAGATCCAACGGGGCAGATGCATGACCTTCTATTCATCTTCTTTCCTCGTTCCTCTGTTCCCAGACCCGACGTGCGGCGACAGAAAACAAACGCCGATGTGTCTGTTCTTCCCCACGACATCCGCCGCCCCCTCCACTGCTCCATCGCCGCCCCACGGCCGGCGGTGCTTACGCCGTCATGCCTCACCGTTCTTTGTCCACCCACCGCCGGCGTATCTCCACCTTACACTAACTTCTGAATGTCACGCCCCCGCATGAAACCTGGCCCGACCCCCGGCAACCACCACCTGGCCGACGGTGCTCCGCCGCCTTGCTGTCCGCCCACACACCACCGCCCACTGCCGGTTGATTCCTCCACCACGAACCTTCTCCTCTAAGGCCGACAACCATGGAGCCTATGAACCCGGAAACCTCACAACACTAACCATGACCGACGGTCTCTACCACCACCCCGACCGGTGGCGACCTCCAGCTCCAACTGAACCTGCTGGTCGATTGAAGGATAAGCACAATCTTAATAGATTGGTAAGGAGTAAAACTCTTTTACATGAGGTGCCTACATATAAATTTGGAATATTTCCTAGTAGTATGTTCCTAGTCTAATTTGTACCGGCAAAATTTCATTAAATTAAACTGAACAAATGTGTTATGCTCTGTCCTTGTTCATACTCAACTCAATCTGCACTCCATTCTATGGTATTCGATCTCTATATATGACATATTTTTAGAATATCTAGTTGATTTGTAACGTGCTTTTTTCTTTTGATGAGCGGTAATTTGTCATCTGTTGCACTGCACTTGTATATCCAAGTTTTCCGACGAGGCTCGCCTGCCTTTGGCCCTCTGGCGTTGAGCCACTGCCATGTGGGGCCGGACCCACCTGGCAGTGACCCAACGGCAGAGGGACCAAAGTCAGAGGATCCGGTTCCCAAGTTTTCACGTGGAGACTAGGTGAAAAATTATATAACAGGACACTTTTCTCTCACATCTGAATGGATGTAAATCAACAGTACACTGTGAGAAATCGTAGTTCTGCTAATCCCAAGGCACATGATCATCCGACTGATCATAATCATCATCATAATCATCATCTGAAGAGTCCTCTTCCAATGCGCGTTCATCAGCTTCTAACTCTCCCTCATAACGTCTCATCACCTCAGGGTTTCCTTCTCCCTCATCAACAAAACCAGTGACAACATAACCTCTAGATGTCTCATCACCTTCAGAATTCTCTTCTTCGTCCTCTTGTTGTTCCCCTTCTTCATCATCTTCTTCGTCCTCTTGTTGTTTCCCTGCTTCATCACCTTCCCTCTCATCCACATCCTCAGCTTCCTCATGTACTTGACTGCTAGACCCACCCTTCTGAAAAACTTGGACAAACAAAATCACGGGCAAACCAACTCGGCATGCATTTCTGATAAAACTCCTCCATTGTCGAGTCCCTTCAAGTGGCATGAGCTCCCAATACACATGTTCACTTCTGTTGATTAGTACCATCACCGACAGGCATTGGTGCTCTAAATCTACTGCAAATGCCGTGACCAGCCACTTGGTTATACCCTCCTAAGTTCTTTCTGCTGCTCTTTTAACATTTTTCTCAATTGAACCAAAATTTGACAAGTCAACTCCTTGTGGACCGTATATAATTTCTCCAGATCCATAATACAATTTGACTGTGATTGTCTCCGACATGTCTGATTCATAATAAAAAGTAATAACTGCTATCAAATACTACATCCAGGGACTAACAAACAAATAGACTAAAATCTAAACTAACAGTAAATATGTTACGTAATAGTCTAATGAGTGGCAAACATGTAAACTATAATCTAAACTACAACTACAGATCTATACTCCAAAATTCTATACCATACAGAAATCTACATAATTAATAGTAATTATATCTAAGTAAAATTACTAAAAGAGTTCAAATCAGCGAAATACCTGCAATGAAGTGAAGAAGCAGCAGAGTTTCGCTGCTCCGCCCCCTCCACCTCACTCTCTTCTCCTTCTGAACCCTAAACCCTACAAACATGAACTATTTCATACTACAGATCTAAAGAAATCTAATGAATCAATACTAATTACGATTTGATTACATCTAAGTACAGGTGCTAAAAGAGTTGAAATCAACGAAATACCTACAATGAAGCGAAGAACCAGCAGAGCTTCGCTGCTCCGCCCCCTCACTCTCTTCTCCTTCCCAACCCTCTCTTTCTTTTTTTCGAATTATTATGACAATTTCGGGCTAATTTTCGGCTCTTATAAGGTCTGACGACCTGCCGTCGTGGGCCACGGCGGTTGGGCCTGCCGCTGTGACCCACGGCGAATAGAGGTCAACCGTCGTGGGCCACGGCAGCTGGTCTTCCCGCCTGTTAGTCCCGTGGCGGTTGGTCCAACCGTCGTAGCGCACGGCGGCTTGTCCTGCAACCGCCGTGGGCCACGACGGCCGCCGTGCACCATGGTGTTTGGAGGTCAAATTTGATAAATTTTGAAACGGTCGTATAATTTTGCAAAATGAATATATATATATATACATACATATATATACATATACATATATATATACATACATATATATATATATACATATATATAGGGAGAGTATACTCTATGACCAGCCATAGAATACCTTATTCTGTGGCCAAGCCAACCCACCGTGCCAACCAGGCTGCAGACTACGGGCCGCGTCCTTGCCCGTTCCTGTTTAATCACCGTAATAAAGCGCAGGACCCACTCAAACCGTGTAGTAATTGAGTGGTGCAAACCGTGATCCCAGTCCATGATTAACGCTGCATGTTACTACTAACCAGAAGATGCTCTTCCTATTGATTTATACACATGCATGCGGGACTTATGAGAATAAACCATACTTTTATTATTTTTTCCTACCCGCACCTGCAAAGTGCAAATCAGTTATTACCAGAATACATTACCTCATTTAGGTGTCACACATTTTTTAAGAACCATATACTGTATTGTATTGTATTGACATGAGAACCATGCCTGCACTATATCGTGTTCCAGTCAATGGTTACGATAAACCATATATAGTTTTGCGATTTTGTTTACCAGCACCTGCAAAGTGCAAATCCACATACAAGAATACTCTACTTTAGCAATATTAGAACCATTTACTATATTTTTTAGTAGGAAAAGGAACCATTTACTATATTTTTTAGTAGGGAAAGGAACTATTTACTATACTGTTTAGTAGGTAAAGGAACCATTTACTATACTGTTTAGTAGGTAAAGGAACCATTTACTATACTTTTTTATAGTAGGGAAAAGGAACCAAATACTATATTGAGTTATTGACAAAGAGGGATCTACCTGAACTAGTAATTGACAATTTTAAATGGCTAAGACAATAATTGAGATGGGAGTAACCAAAATTTAGCCTCAAGTGGTTCCAATGAACTTTGTACTATAAGATGGAACAAATGAGAAGACGAATGGTAGAGACACAATATTTTTCCAAATGGTGTGATCAATTTACCACACAGTACTTACCAGAATAGTGTCATCAATTTACCAAAATGGTATTTACCATAAATATCGTCGTCAATCTACCACAAAGCTATTTACAAGAGTGTCATAAGTTTACAACAATGGTATTTACCAGACTATTGTCATCAATTTACCAGTCTTTTTAAAGTTTTTTGATTCTTTCGTTCAGAATCAGAGTCCATATTACAAGAATTTTACAATTTGATCTTTTGCACAGTTCAGAGTGAAACATTACATCTCTCTTTGCCAAATTGACTAAATTACAAATTAGCGTACATCTACAGTATATTAAAAGTTGTCTTATTCTCGACAGTTCGCTGCTTGTAACACTGGAGAAGCGATCATGTCTAAGCAGTTTGCACTCAATATCAGACGAAAGAATGCAACCATACCAGATTTTGATCTTTATGAATTATAAAAAAGGCAGATATGTCTGGCTTTTGTTGCAGCTCACCACAGACCAACAAAAAAGCACAGAAAGATTAGATGGACAGTGAACAAAAATCTACTAATCCAAGAGGAATTGGCTGCTAATCTACAAGAATCTGCTGCTAATCCAAAGGGATTCAGAGGATAAACAGATCTTGACACCTCGCTAGCAGCATTGATGGAACTTGGTACGCAAGATCAAGAGCCTGCAAAAGAAATATTTTTTCTCCACTTTGAGATCCAAAAACACATGTCGTTAACCAAATTTTTTGAAAGAGAAAAAAGCTAGCAAATCGAACGAGCGATGCTCTGCTACCGGTTGTCCAGCTTCTCTGGGGCATTTACGCGAGCACCAAGTGTGCACCAGTTTCACCCGCTTAGTCAATCTGCAAAAATTACATATACAAATGCAAAAATTCGTGAGAGTACAGGCCAGTCATGGACGAGGAAAGGCAGCTCACCGTATCAGGACGCACTGCAAGCGCAGTGAGGAACTGAGGATGCATGCGCCGCCGGAAGCGCTGCCGACCCTGTCGTATGTCTTCCCGTCCGCATACGGGCCAGCAGTAAGCCAGTAACCACGTCATGGCAACTCTGGAGTGCCTGCTACTCGCTGAAACCAGAGCTGAAGGTGCCAGCTGCGGAGGCAAGCTCTCTGGTGCCCAGATCAATCGCCGACCACACACCGGGATCTGACACAATCAGCGGCAATCCGCTCCATATGAGGTCGCCGGTGCGGCAGGGTGCTTCCGTAGCGAGGAGGGAATGGACCACGGTAAGGCTGACGTCGCTCCGATCCCACCGATGGGCGATGGGAACCCCCGCCACACGAAAGAATAATGGCAGCCATGTTTGTGCGCGGGTGCGAGACGAAAGAATATGGGAGAAATTTTGGGATTGTTTTATGAGCTCGGTCGAACCTGATTTCTTCGGAGAATAAAAACGAGCGTAATTTCAGAGGCAGCTGGCAGTAGAGCAGAAACGGAAGGATGTGCGAGGCTTAGGGGGCGGGCGGGCGGCACCATGCGAGCGGAACGGGCTGCGCGCTGCTTCGACGTTGGGTCCGGCCACAGAATTAGCTATTCCTCGGTAGAAGAAGACACGGGCGGTTCAGCTTGGGCCAAGAACAGATGTCGGGCCTAGCGGGATGGAGGGAGGAAAAGGTGGGTGGGTTGGGTAAAGGAACGAGTGGGCCGACTTCGGAGTGAAAAAATTCCAGCCAGGGAAGGAAGAAAACGAATAATAAAAGGCCTGACCAGATTTGGGCCCGAGAGGGTGATTGGGGTTTCAGGTAATGTTTGGAAGCCCCTATTAAATGCAACTTTGACTATTAATTAAAGATATTAAATAAAATCAGTTTCAAAATTATCTTCATAACCCCAAACAAAATCACAAGACGAACCTATTGAGGCTTTTTACCGCATGATTAGAGCATAATACTGTAGCATTATCATAGCATTACTGTAGCAAATCACTAATTAATTATGCCCATTAGATTCGTCGCGAAAAGTCACACTCATCCGTAAAAAGGTTTTGCAAATAAAATTTATTTAGTACTCCATGCATAGAAGATTCCCTAGAGGAAAATTTTTCCCTAGCTCTTCCAAACACGACCTTGTTTTGAGATGTTTCCAAGGAATTGGATTTATCCAGATTTGAATAATAAAACGCAGAAAATTAAACAAGACAGTAAATATACAGTGTGATTTCCAATAGATCCAAAAACCGGGATAGTTGGCCCCAAAGCTTTCCTTTGCTGTGCTGAATTTCATTTGTTTGGAAAACAGCCTACTTCGTATACTGACCGAATTTTCTTGGCATGCGAGGTAAATGTAATTACGTAAAGTTTACAATAAATGCTGCCGGGACCGACCGGAGGGACCGCCGCGCCGGCAGCAGCCGGCCGCCGGCGGCCAGGCGGCAGGCGGGCTCTGCAGCTTTTGGCCCCTCCTCCATCCCAAAAGCTTCAATGCGGATGCGGCAACGTGGTAAAATTCGATCCAGATGTACCTGTGTGTGTGTCACAGAATTTTCAGAGGCTAACCCTTCTTTTTCTGGTTTATCCGTCCTTTATCTCCTTTTTGGAGGAAATCGGATTGCCTTTTGAGATAAAAAAAGACAACATCTTTTTTGGCACGGCACGCGCAGGTCCACACACTGATGTGCCCTACCGTCCACTACGCTCTGCCAACAGTAACACTACATAGTACTCCTAGTATGCTTTTACATGAGCTTCAAAAAAAATACCTAACACTAACATGGAAAGTTCAAGTGTCTAAAAAGCTTTATTCCTTCCAAGAATGAAAAGAACAAAACTAGGGGAAAGTGAGTCCACTTTCAGATAAGCCGTTATACATGCATGGATGTATGAACCCACTTACCCACTTGAATGCAACGGCGACGACATTCAGAGACGTCGCCATACGCCGCGCGCCCCCACAAAACCCGGCAAAGCAATGTGGATTTGTGGCCCATTGTGGCCATGACGACCCATGCATCACGCGCGCATATATCTCGGCAGGCCAGAGGATCGGAGAGGTTCTCGTTGTTGCTTGCACACAAGCGTTTGCTACTGTCCCAAGGCATGGCCACAGAACGAAAAAGCACTAGCTGAACGAATGAATTGGTTAATACATAATACCGACCTACACTAATCATCTGAGTATATATCTGACCAAATTAATCATGGTTCAGCATGGCCCTAATGTCTTCTGGATGCAGCAACATATGTACACTACTGCTGGTAGCATATCGCCAAAATTAAGCTCATGTACGTGATCCTGTTCTCTTACAGGGTGATTGGTAGGCTGCACTAGTTTGTAGCCAGGATAAATCTAGCACAGACCAATTTTGACCAGGCTAAATCAATGCAAAGTGATTGTGTTTTATAGGGTGGTTAAAGATAACCTGGTTTGTTATGATCGTGTTTGGTTGGCTACATAAAGTGATATGATAACCTTGTATTTGGTAGAGGTGAAGTTACCACCCGTCTCTCTCCCCCATCCTCCTCTGCTCCACGACCTGTTCAACCTCGATGTGCCCCCTTGTCCGACGACGACGACGTGTTTGTCTCCTCCTCACCATCGCCCTCTCCCTCCTCCTCCTCTTCCCACTCGATTTCTCCCCACGGGTGAGGCCTGCTCGCTGCTTCTGCTCACCGTGAGGCGAGGTCCTCCGCGTCAGCCTATGTTCGGCCGGGTGAGATTCACCGTGCGGGGCCGCCGCCGCCGTTCGGGCAAGATTCATTGCGCGGGGCCCGACCGGAGTGCAGGCGAGCTCCGCAGCGAGTCGCCGTCGTCGATCATGCGGGGTCGGGCAGGGCCGCGGGTGAGCTCTGCCGGTGGCCGTGCGAGCGAGGTAAACCAGGCGGCGCCGCGGGCGAGGTCCTCCGCTGCCGCCGGCAGACGTGCGGGGCCGCAATCGTAGTGCGAGCGAGCTCCGCCGCCGATGGTGTCGGCCCTCTGCTGCCAGTGGGATGACGCGTGTGCAGGCCGACGAGATTCGCCGCGCAAGCGAGCGACGCTAGGGAGCGTCGCCGGTCGTGCGAGCCGTCCACTGCCGGTGAGGCAAGCCATTGACGCGAGGAGGTGGTGACGGGAAACGCTCACATGAGCCACTGATAGCTTGTGCAAGCCTGTATAGGCAGAAACAAATCTCAATTATGTTTCCAGCAAGCCATACAAAAAACTTCTTTTTGCACTAGTGGAGCCGGACTTAGAAGTTGAACAGGCTACCAAACACCAGAATGTTGCATTATACAAGCCTGCATAGACCTTATGCAGGTAACCAATCACACTATGATTTGTTTTTGCTTCGTGAATCTAGAGCTGTGACTTGAAAAACTGTCTGCTGGCTGCTGGCTGCAAACTGTCACACACGTAGAACAGTAGGCATCATGTCGTGTCGTGTGTCGATGGATTCCTTGGATTCAGACACACAGAGCTTTAGATTCTTGCACGTTTCTTGCCGTCTGAAGCCAAGCCACCCATTAACTCCATCGTGACCTATCTCTTGACGCGTGTCCAACCTCACGCTCTGACTCTCTCTGCTCGCGATCGCTTTGCTTCTGCGCCTACTATACACGCCGACTCTGATCAGCAACAAATCTCAATTCAGTAGCTTCATCGACATGCCAACGCTATATACATACATAAATACACGCGCAGATCGTTGCATGATTGTGTCAGCTACAAGTAGTTGATCAGTTAGTTTCACAGTTCGTCAGAGATCGATCGAGCAGGAACAGGAATTAAGGTGCTGAGCTGAGCATCCATGGGGAGCTGCGCGTCCAAGTCGTCATGCTTGATCAGCAGGAAGGTGGTGACCAGGCTGCTGATGATGAGTGCAGCGATGAAGACGACGAGCGCGGCGGCGGTGCACCCGTGGACGCCGCCGCCGCCGTCCGAGGTGCCACCCGGCCAGAGAGTCACCGTGCGGATGCGCGCCAGCGAGTTCCGCGCGCTGGCAGTCGGCAGGGCGGCGGCGGCGGGCGCCGACGACGGAGACGTCGTCGGCCGGCTCATCCTCGACGGGTGCGCTGCCGGGCGGTGGGCGTGGTCGCCGGCGCCGGCCCCGGAGTAGGAGAGCGCCACGATGATATGCTTCCTGTACCCTGTGTAGTAATTCACGAAAAGGATCGATCTGTATATAAGTACGCAATCGTACGGCGTAATACGTGCGCGTTCATGGCGTCGAGTACTACTACTGCAAGCAGTTGAGACGTCCTCCATGGTTGCTCCTCTTGTGGTCGCCATCGCCACCGCCCGCCGTCGCTGTCAACGACATTTAATAAGAGGAGACTAAACTAATCTTCGCTGGGGACGGAGGAGGATTAGTTGCCGGGATTGGCACATGGTTTTGACTTGCGACCTCGCTCCATGGAATCGATCGACGGGACGGGGATTAAAGCGTGATTTGAACTCGGTGCTGAGAAACCGCGCACTAGGTGCTGTCGGGGACGACGACGATCCGATCGACACCTCGATCGCCATGCGTCCCTGCATGCGGGTGCGCGCACGATTCGTCAGCAGAAGATCGATCGGACACTGACGGCGATCGATCGGTGGCATGGCATCGTCCACTCACTGCTGATGATCTACACTGCAGCACCTGCAGGCTGCAGCAGCCTGAAGACGATCTCTCCGTTATCCTATCCGCGACGACGATCGGATCTTTGCTGGCTGTTCTTGGCGACACTTGGCACCTGGGATTGGGAATGAAAGTGAAAAGCTAAAAAAGCAGAGAACGAAGCACATGCAGGTGCAGATGTGAATGCGTTTGTCAATGGAATCTAGCTAATCCTGTTTGGTTGTTTGCGATGCAAAGCGAAAGCCAAAAGCTCAACGACTCCTTCAGTTTCAGGTAGGTTATAGTTTCGTTGTTTCAGAGAAACTTGGTTCCATCAGTCGACTGCTATACACATGCATCCTTGCTCTGAAGTCTAAACCAACAATTGCTCACGTGTACATATAATTTTGCATTTTTTTTGCCAATCATTACCTTTTTTAGGCCATTTTGCCAATCATTACCGAGAAATCTATCAATCGACGATCGTCCATTGTGGATACGGGCCATATATGGCCTGACCACGGGCGGCCTCCTTGCATTGTGCGCATCGCAATCGACAGATCGACCCGGCCGGCTTTTGCATGCGCTGCCGGCCGGCTGTGCATGATCTGTGTAGATCAGCACACATACTCCCTCCGTCCCGTAATGACGGTCGCGGAGGCTACAGCGCCCCGTCCCATAATCATCGTCGCTCGCTAGCATGTGTAGTAGGTCGTAGCTTCTGCAGTTCTGCTGTACCGCATCACAGTTTGGTTAAAAAATCGATTCGCGAAAGCAGGAAGCGAGCGCACCACACAAAGGCAGTAAAAAGATCAAATCTTATCCCAACCTCTACCAACCCACCGACGGTCTCCCCGCGGGATAGTCCGCCGTGAGCACAGAGCGTCAGAGCACCACGTTCACCATCGCCATCCCGGCACGCCGCCGCCGCCGTAGTCACGAGCGCGTCCACACACGGCAGCGTCTCCTCCCCCCGCCGCCGTTGTGCTTGCACCGCGACGCCGCGAGGAGCCTGTCGGGGTGCGCGGCATGGTGGGTCGGTGAGAGCTTGGGGAGCTGAGCGAGCAGCCACGCGACGGACCCAGCCTCCACCCACCCACCGACGGGCGACGGACCCAACCTCATCCAAAGACCGTCGTCGCTTGCCGCGGGAGGCACCACGAGGGATGCGCGGCATGGAGAGTTGCAGCGGCGGTCGGAGGCGCAACAGCAGGAGTCGCTGTGGCGGTCGCGGTTGGAGGCGTCGCGGCAGGAGTCGCAACGGCGGCTGCGGCCTCCCCCAGCTCTGACGTCGAGCTCGGAGGCAGATCTCGGACCTTCAGCCCCAGCTCCGGCATCAGCTCCGGCGCCGAGCTCGGAGGCGGATCTCGGAGCTCCGGCTGACGTCGCGCCCCTGCGTCGACGATGGCAACGGCGGCGGAGGCTCCACGGCGGGAGGCGCGGCAGGGGGAGTTCCACCGGCGACAGAGGTGCTCGCCAACCGGCCATGGCGCCATCCCCTGTTCCTTCCCCGGCCGTGCCAATCCCTCCCCTTCCCGGCGGCCATTGAGATCCCGCCTCGTGTAGCTCGGCGCACACGGCTCGTTGGGCGGCATGGAGACCCCGGTGGCGCGGTGGAGGCCGCGTGCAGCAGAGGGGTGCCTCTCCTCCTGGCAGGCCCTCTTCCTCCGCGGGCCACGGCGGCGACGGCGGACAGCATCAGACGGTGACGACGGATCCCCTCCCTTCCAGCGGTGTCCTTCACTCGCCGGCCTGGCGGCCTCCTCGGCTTCCTCGCAGCCTCGACTCCGCCAGCCCGCGGCGGCGGCTCTTCCGAGGATGAGCGGGAGAGCGGGGTGGTTGGGGGCCGGCAGGAGGACAGAGGCAGTAGAGGTATCAGTGTCTTTTAGACATTACCTTGGTATCTGAATTTTTTCTTCGGCGACCATCATTGTGGGACGGAGAGCGTACACCTTTGTTGTTGTTGGGTAGCGCAAGAATGTTCATGAGTTGCATAGTGTGATGTTGGCGACACGGATGGATGGATGGATGATGGATTCTAGCCACTTGTTCGTGATCCACGGCCGGCGTACGTGCTGACAACTACGTGGCGCTTAACTGTACACACATCAGCCAATCAACGTACACCTGAGACACTCATTGGAGGAGGATCGCGTACAGTACATGCATGGACCATCCCTTCACGTACCTTCAGCTACAGTATATGCATGCCAGCCTAGCTTGGCTAGTAGCTACGTGGAAGCTTTCTGATCGATCGTACGTATCTCGCTAGCTGCTAGGAGTCTATGACCACGACTGGGCATTGTCAACAACAGTGCCATGCATTCCGATCCCAGCCGCCTCTCTCAGCTATTTACTGCATTGCTGTCATGGACGGACGGATGATAGCATTGCTGTCATGGACGGACGGATGACAGCTCCTGGACGGATGGACGGACGGATGATAGCCACTTCACATCTATATATCGTCATGACCATTTCTCTCCATGCTTTGTGCACCATGGGTTATTGGGTTTTATGATGCACACGGCAAAAGTTCGGGCACACGACAACTTTCATGTGTAATGTGTTGGTGTTATTGCAATGGTTCAATTGCATTATTGTACTGTCACGCACTCACGCGTGCACGGTCGAGATCGAAAAAAAATTGTTGATCAATGCACGCGTCGTACCGATGACGTGCATGTGTCATGCTAGCTATTTAGGCTCGATCGATAGTTGGGCGCAGCTAGAGCTATAGCTATGCTACACAACACTTGCAGCTAGGAAGGACGAAGGATTATTGTTGCAGAAGGCCGGTGGAAACTGATGACCTTTTTATTTCCCTGTTGCAACAACCCGATGTGCAGTGATCCGATGACCTAGCCGCATGCTGATCACACACGTACTACTACTCACAAAGTTCACGCATCTGAATCAATGAATTGATTAATGGATCTTCAATTCATTCAAGGACTTTAATTTGGTGACCTACATCCATCGATCGATCGAGATGAATGATGCATTATGTGGATAACAAAATACCAGATCGATCGACAGATAGGCTGTACGTGGAACTGATCATATCAATGTGCTGTTTGTGTGACTTTTTTTTTCTTCCGGTCATTAGGTGCCGTGGCAATTTTCAGATGGGGGATGTGAAAGAACGAAAGAAGCTATAGCTGCAGGGAGGATTGCAGGAACAGTGTTTGCTGAGGGACGGCCGGAGGGGATAAGAATGCATGCAGCACCATGCATATGGATGGATGGGGGGTGCATGAGGCAATGTGCCAACCACTACATTCCTGTGCAAAGTCAAGTCGGGTGGAGGCGGCGGCCATGGTGCTAGGTTTAGCTGCAAGCTCGCTCCTGCTTTCACACAGTTAGGCATGTGTGACTGAAAACAAAAACATAACAAACTTCTGTCATAGTTTTGACTTTGACAGAACTAAAATCTCATTTTTTTCACGCACTCTAAAATTAGTCTCTCATATATATGGGCCTCTACTACCTACTGGCGGCACATCGCGTACCACTACATTGCCGCATTAGCGAAACACACAGATCGACTGTCAAACCTTGACTTTGATCTCTGATCCATCAGGAGGTCTAGCGAAGCTGTATCTTTCGTAAGCATATGTTCGCACCCAAAATTGGCATAAAGCCGATCAGGTTGTCGCCACCGGTCAGACCGGTGTCCCTCAACGGTCTGACCGGTCGGGCGTTTTGTAGCCGATCCGGCAACGGCCACACCGGTCTGACCGGTGGACCTGACCTGTCTGACCGGTGGACCCTGAGTCCGAGCAGAATTGAGGAGTCCTAGCGAATTTCGACTTGTAAAAAGATTCCTTGCGGGGCAAGACCTCCCCACCCTATAAATATAAAGGGCCACGGCCGTTTGAGGTGGAATCACCCAATCGTACATTACTTTCTACAATTTTTATCTCTCAAACCCTAGCTTTTCCAACCTTGTGCTTTCCTTGCTTGTCTCGACGACGATCAGAGACGTTCTGAGTGGCCTTGCCGACCTCAGAACAACCCTAGGCGCGCCACCTCCGACGGGGTCCCTCCCGAGGCGGCGATCTTAGGTTTTCACCGTGCCTCTGCAGCCACCGGTCAGACCGGTGCCCCTGACCGGTCAAACCGGTCCGGGCAGGAGCTCGGCGAGTTCAGCGTTTCAACGTTTCGCGCGATCTAGCGCTCGTGTGTGTTGACCAGAAAAGCGTCAACACACTTTTGGCGACTCCGCTGGGGAAGAAAGATCAGGTTGCTAAAACCGTTCAATCTGACCTCAGCTCGATGGGTGCTCGGTGCGATCTCGACATGAACAACATTGTCACCGCGTCGCTGGAAGATCTCTCTCCAGAGGAGCAGCAGAAGTTCAAGGTGCTACAAGAGTACATGCAAGTACAATTCCTAGCTGGCGTCAAGAAGGATCGATCCGGCAAGGTGGCAAGATTGAAAGAGTTCGAGCTGCCGGCGATCAGGCTAAACGACAGCAATATTGAGGTAATTCCCACTGTAAGTAAGAAACCCCCGTCTGAAACTTCTTCTATGAAATCTACAGTGGAAAGTGATGAATTGCTTGCTTCTTACATTGCTCGTTTAGAACGGTTAGAGGATCTTGAAAAAGATAGGAGTTTAGGTTTTAATAATAATGAAACTAATAGCAGTACTCCTAAAGCTAATCCTCAAGGGTCTCATCCTAGCTTAGCGCCTTTGCCTGTAAATAATGGTAATCATGCATATGGTTTGACACCAAATCCAGCATCTGGTCAGTACCCTCAGTTTCAACCGCACAGGCCAAACATGGCCGCACCGGTCGAACCGATGCAGGGTACCAGTCAGACCGGTGCTATGGAGTTGGTGCCCGACCAGCCTTTGCCAATTTCTGTCGTGCCAAATCAGATGGTCCCTACTTTTTCTAATACAATCAGTAATGTTGGACCTCATTATAGTACGACAGTGAATACATCGGCCTCCAAAAATATTATTCCGGACGATGTGTTTGAAAGTTACAGGCTAGCTCAAGCTAAGATAGCTCCCTACTTAAATAAGATGAATTTGGAGAATCCTCAACCACAACAGCCAAATAATCCTAATTGGGTGGAATTTAATAGATTTAAGGAAGATTTGGCTAATGTGGTAAAAACCAAACTTGGTGTTGATATTGGTAACACTAATTTGTATCAAAAATCATATGATCCCGAGTTTGATAGATTTCCTCTCCCACGTGGTTGGCGTATGCCTGACTTGATTAAATTTAGTGGTGATGATGACCGAACCACATGGGAGCATATTAGTCAATACACTGCACAACTAGGTGAAGCTGGTGTCTATAATGCTTTAAAAGTGCTCTTGTTCTCTTTATCTTTGACTGGCACCGCTTTTGCTTGGTTTTCCTCGCTTGCTCCCGGTTCTATTATATCTTGGGATATGTTAGAACGTAAGTTTCATGATCATTTTTATAGTGGGAGCATACAATTAAAATTGACAGACTTAATATCGGTTAGGCAAGGAAGAGATGAGACTGTCTCTGCCTACATTAAAAGGTTTAAAGAAACTAAAAACCGGTGCTTTAATTTGTCAATCACTGATATGGACCTTGCAGACATTTGTCTGAAAGGTTTAAGATCATCTATTAGAGATAAGATAGAGGACACTGACTTTCTTTCGGTTGCACAAGTTCAAATTAGAGCTTTAGTTGTTGAGAACCGAATGAATAAAGAGAAAGATAATTTTAAATCACGTCGTTCTAATGTTCATATTATTGATTATGATTCTGATAGTTCGGACGATAGTGATAAAGAAGTTTATGCTGCTGAGTTTGTTTGGCCCTCTAAAGAAAAATTTTATTCTTGTTCATCTCTTAAGCCGGCTAGTAAAGGTCGGCAAGAAGAAATTAAATTTACTTTTGATGTTTCCAAATGTGATCGTATATTTGATGAATTGCTTAAATCTGGAAATATCAAGTTAACTCATACTATTCCTCCACTTGAAGAGTTGAAAAGACGTGCATATTGCAAATTTCATAATTCATTTTCTCATGCTATTAATGATTGCAATGTGTTTCGTCGACAGGTTCAATCGGCCATAAATGAATGTCGTTTGACTTTCCATGAGATGCAAGTGGATAAGGCTCCTTTTCCAATCAACACCATGGATTTACAGCAGCCTAAGGTACTGGTTTGGCCACATCAAGCTGAAGCAACTAAAGGCAAGAACGTGGTAATCGGGGAAGCTAAGCCCGATTTGAGAGGAAAGGAGCTAGTTCGCAAAGTTGAGTATGAGAAGACTCCTGATGGCAAAGAGACCTTCAAGGTTATAATGAGTGCCTCTGGACATGGGGGGCAAGGGTCGTCTACACCCGCTAACCAGCGACCGTCTGAGCCATCTCTGGCCAGACCGGTCAGACCGGTGGAGGTGACCGGTCAGACCGGTGCACCCCCAGGCCGTCCGAGGATGATCAAACCAAGCCGTCCGGAGATTGGAAACTGGAAACTTAATGTAGCAAAAAATCAGGGGAGTGGTTCTAAGCCGAAGGTCACTTTCGACATGCTATTTGACAAGTATTCCAAGCAAAAGGCCGTTACAAGTGATCGGTCGTTAAAAAAAAGGATGAGGTCACCTACACATCAAGGAGGGTCATCTTCACCTCCAAGGGCTGCTACAAGACTCAAGGGTGAATTATCACAGCACGGGCAACGCTTTAGTCCACCATGGGCGTCATCAAGTTCAAATGCACCACGCCCGATATATGATGACAATGGAGTGATGTGGGTGCCATATCAACAAGCCTTTCATCCTGGATGGGGAGGACAGAAATCAGCGTTCGACAGGATCTCCAGACCTATCCAAGACCGACTGGCTTCTCGCCGTTCTGGTCAGGGTCACCAGACCCGACCGGTCAGACCGGTCGCTACCACCAGTCAGACCGGTGCGGCCAGAAAAGCCGTGCCACCTCCCGTGAAGCAAGTCTACAAGCCGAAGCAGAAGGAGGAGGTGCAGAAGATGGAAGTTGATCCAGAGAGGACTACGAGTCAAGATATTATTCAGATTGGATCAATGGATGTTCACATTGGAGAGGATGGTAAAAGACCGATTGTTCCAAACAATAAGGTTGTGACATCAACTCCAAGGGTGTTTGCTGCTGCTAATGACCATGAGGCCAGTGGGAGTGGTTCCAACTCCAAATACTTCTTGCCAAGGTGGTGTCCTCCCGGATTGACTCGCACACAAAGGAGGAAGCTTCAACGCCTAAGATTTCAAGAGAAGAGGGAGAAGGAGCTAGAGAAGCAAATGGACGAAGCTTTCAACCAGTACAGGCCCATGGTACCTCAGGGGAAAGAGTGGAGAGTCAAGACCAGCTCCCAGTCAGCACCGGTCAGACCGGTGGAGGGGTCGGTCAGACCGGTCACACCGGTCAGACCGGTGGAGGTCGACGGTCAGACCGATGACCCAGAGACGCTGCCCGATTTCTCTTCTTCGATTCCCATGGTTTGTGATGACAAGTCCACATCGGATCCTGCACCAGAAGACGATGAGGAGCTTGTTGACTACAGTTCTTCGCCCGAGCGCATGAATTTGGACATCAACGTGATCCATATGTCTATGGATGGTTATGTGCTCTCGGAGGAGGACGTCGCGCATCTCGACTTTGGGCCAAAGGAAGCTACTTTCCAGAAGCCTAAAGCTACTGAAAATCATCTGAAGGCTTTGTACATGAAGAGACACATCAATGGGAAGCCTATCTCTCGCATGATGGTGGACGGAGGAGCGATCGTCAACTTGATGCCGTATTCTTTGTTCAAGAAGCTGGGAGGTTCAGATGATGAGCTGATCAAGACCAACATGACCGTCAGTGGTGTGGGAGGAGGCGAGCCGATGGGAGCTAAAGGCGTCGTCTCTATGGAGCTCACCGTTGGGAGCAAGACGTTGGCTATGGCATTCTTCGTCGCTGAGACACAAGGTAACTTCAGTCTCATCCTTGGTCGTGATTGGATTCATGCAAATCAGTGTGTGCCTTCTACTTTGCATCAATTCTTAATCCAATGGGTAGGCGACGAGGTAGAGATTGTTCATGGTGATACATCAGCTTGTGTTGCAGTGGCCGATAGTCCTACTATGGATAATCATGAGAATCTTAAGTGCTTAACTGGTTTAGATTTATCTAATTTGGGGCTTATTGATTCTACCAAAGATGGCTTTGCTACTGTTGTCATGAAGCCGATCGTTGATCAGGCTAGAACTTCTCTGTCGATTTGATGGATGCAAATTTGGAGTGGTTGCAACAAAGGCGATAGCACTATCGGGCGCATAAGAACGATATGTGTGAGGCCATCGAAGACTTTGATGATTTGAGCAAGTTAGGACAAGGGTTTACGTCGGCTGATCCTTTAGAGGAGGTTGATATTGGTGATGGCACTTTACCTAGGCCGACATTTGTAAACAAGAATCTTGATCTGTTGTTTAAATCTGAGTTAATAAAGCTGTTAAAGGAGTATGTTGATTGCTTTGCATGGAATTATAATGAAATGCCTGGTTTAAGTCGTGATTTAGTTGAGCATCGTTTACCTATTAAACCTGGTTTTAGGCCTTATAAACAACCTCGTAGAAACTTTAATCCTGATATTTATGACCGAGTGAAAGAGGAAGTCAATCGGTTACTTGATGCAAAGTTTATTAGGCCTTGTCATTATGCTGATTGGATCTCTAATATTGTGCCTGTTGAGAAAAAAGGAACAAAAAAGCTTTGTGTTTGCATTGATTTTAGAGATCTTAATAGAGCTACTCCTAAAGATGAATATCCTATGCCTATAGCTGATTTTCTTGTTAATGCTGCATCCGGACATAGAATTCTTAGCTTTCTTGATGGTAATGCTGGTTACAATCAAATCTTTATGGCCGAAGAGGATATATCCAAAACGGCTTTCATATGTCCGGGTTTTGTCGGCTTATTTGAGTGGGTTGTTATGACTTTTGGATTGAAAAATGCGGGTGCTACTTATCAAAGGGCTATGAATTTAATCTTTCATGATTTGCTTGGCATCATAGTAGAGGTTTATATCGATGATATTGTTGTCAAATCGGCTAGAGATGATTCTCATTTAGCTGATTAAAGACTTGCATTTGAAAAAATGTGTCGGTATAAATTGAAGATGAGCCCACTCAAATGTGCTTTTGGTGTATCGGCTGGGAAGTTTTTGGGCTTCATTGTGCATGAGAAAGGCATAGAGATAGATCCTAAAAAGATTGAGGCAATCCGGAATGTTAAAGCACCTACTTGTAAAAAGGATTTGCAAAAGTTCTTGGGCAAGGTAAATTACTTAAGGAGGTTCATTTGCAACTTGTCCGGGAAGGTGAATGCTTTTACTCCTTTACTTCGGTTAAAAAATGATGTTGACTTCACTTGGGGGGCAAAGCAACAAGAGGCATTTGATGAGATTAAGAGTTATTTAACTTCGCCACCCGTTCTTCAAGCGCCCAAGAGTGGTATTCCTTTCAAGTTGTATGTAGCGGCTGAGAAGGATGTCATTGGAGGTGTTTTGACTCAAGAGACCGAAGGCAAGGAGTACATTGTTGCATATGAGAGTAGAAGATTGCTAGACGCCGAAACAAGGTACACTTTCATTGAAAAGTTGTGTTTATCGCTATATCATACTTGTACCAAGTTGAGGTTACCTAGTACTTGCATAGTAGCATGTCAAACCGACATAATCAAATACATGTTGCATAAACCAATTTTGAGTGGTAGAGTCGGCAAATGGGCTTATGCTTTAGTTGAATATGATTTGCATTGTGAACCATTAAGCTCCATGAAAGGTCAAATTGTAGCCGACTTTATTGTTGGACATAGAGTAGATAAGCAACTTGATTTGAATGTCGGTTATGCTACTTTTACTCCATAGAAATTGCATTTTGATGGATCGGTTTGCAAAGATGGTTGTGGTGTTGAAATTGTCATTATTTCACCAAGTGGGTCTGTTTTTGAAGCTCTTAACCGATTGGATCATGATTGTACTAACAACCAAACCGAATATGAGGCTCTTCTATTTGGATTGGAAATTTTGCATGACATGGGAGTAAAACATGTGGAAGCATATGGAGATTCTTTATTGGTGGTGCAGCAAGTATCCAAGGTATGTCAATGTCTAAATGGCTTCTTAAATGCGTATCTTGATAAATGTTTAGACATCATATCTTATATGGATGAATTTGTTATATATCATGTGCCACGAGAGGAAAATCCTAGAGCTAATGCTCTGGCCCAGCAAGCATCTGGTTATAATGTTTGAAAAAGAAATTTTCAAGAACACAAACCGTTGCTTGCGGCCGAGTGTTTTGCTCTGGAGGCACCGGTCAGGCCGACGCAGCCGACCGGTCTAACCGGTGACACCGGTCTGACCGATGTCACCGACCGGTCTGACCGGTCCCCTGGTAAAAGTTCCTCCTCAGTTTTTCGTGACAAAGATGAAGTGGAGGATTGGAGAAAACCTCTGGTTGATTATTTGTATAATCCTAGCAGTTCAGTTGATAGAAAAGTCCGACGATGGGCTCTTAAGTTTGTTCTTGATGATGGTGAATTGTATCGTCGGACCGCGGATGATTTGCTCTTAAAGTGTTTGGGTCCTGATCAAGCTAGGTTGGCTATGGTAGAGGTTCATGAAGGTATTTGTGGTACTCATCAATCGGCTCCCAAGATGAAGTGGCTCCTCAGGCGGGCTTGCTTTTATTGGCCTACCATGATAGCTGATTGTTTTAGGTACTACAAGGGGTGTGAAGAATGTCAAAAACATGGAGATGTTCAGTTGGTGCCTGCTGCGTTGATGCATCTGATTATCAAGCCTTGGCCTTTCAGAGGATGGGGTCTGGATTTTATTGGCAAGATTCATCCTTCGTCATCGAAGGGGCATTGTTTTGTGATCGTGGCTACTGACTACTTCACCAAGTGGACTGAAGCTATTCCTTTGAAGAATATGACACATAGAGAGGTGATTGAGTTTATTACTGGGCACATCATACATAGGTTTGGCATTCCGCAGACTTTGACTACGGATCAAGGGACTTCGTTCGTATCCAAAGAGGTGCGTAATTTTGTTGATTCCTATGGTATTAAATTGCTCAATTCATCTCCATATTATGCTCAAGCCAATGGTCAAGCCGAGTCTAGCAACAAGACATTGATGAAGCTCATCAAGAAGAAGATAGAAGACAATCCTAGAAGATGGCATGAGGTATTATCTGAAGCTTTATGGGCTCATCGTATTTCTAGACATGGTGCTACTAAGGTTACTCCTTTTGAGCTTGTGTATGGTCAAGAGGCCGTTTTGCCCGTTGAGGTGAATCTAGGCGCATATAGACTTGCAAAGCAGAATAATCTTGATGTTGAATCATATTATGCTTTGATGATGGACAATATTGATGAAGTGACCGACAAGCGTATGGAAGCTTTGGAGGAAATTGAAAAGGACAAGAGGAGAGTTGCTAGAGCATACAACAAGAAGGTAAAAGCCAAATCTTTTCAGGTAGGTGACTTGGTTTGGAAGACGATTTTACCTATTGGATCTAAGAGTAACGAGTTCGGCAAGTGGTCCCCAAGTTGGGAAGGTCCATACAAGGTTGTCAAGGTTTGTTCTGGGAATTCTTACATGATGGAGACTTTGCAAGGACAGCGACTTCCAAGGGTTCTCAACGGGAGGTACTTAAAGAAATTTCATCCAAGTGTCTGGCAAGATGCTTGATATGATATGGCCGATTTAAAGCAAAAATCGCCCTTAGACCCAAAAATGGCCGGTGAAGTGTCACATCGACCTTAGAATTATTTTTTAGACAGCAAACTTTACTAAAAAACAGGGGGCATATGTTCGCACCCAAAATTGGCATAAAGCCGATCAGGCTGTCGCCACCGGTCAGACCGGTGTCCCTCAACGGTCTGACCGGTCGGGCGTCTTGTAGCTGATCCGGCAACGGCCACACCGGTCTGACCGGTGGGCCTGACTGGTCTGACCGGTGGACCCCGAGTCCAAGCAGAATTGAGGAGTCCTAGCGAATTTCGACTTGTAAAAGGATTCCTTACGGGGCAAGACCTCCCCACCCTATAAATATAAAGGGCCACGGCCGTTTGAGGTGGAATCACCCAATCGTACATTACTTTCTACAATTTTTATCTCTCAAACCCTAGCTTTTCCAACCTTGTGCTTTCCTTGCTTGTCTTGACGACGATCAGGGACGTTCTGAGTGGCCTTGCCGACCTCAGAACAACCCTAGGTGCGCCACCTCCGACGGGGTCCCTCCTAAGGCGGCGATCTTAGGTTTTCACCGTGCCTCTGCAGCCACCGGTCAGACCGGTGCCCCTGACCGGTCAGACCGGTCCGGGCAGGAGCTCGGCGAGTTCAGCGTTTGGACGTTCCGCGCGATCTAGCGCTCGTGTGTGTTGACCAGAAAAGCGTCAACAGCATAGTTTTGTTTGTGTATTTAACACGGCGACGACACAACCAGTTTAATAAGCATAGCTGTGGAGAGCCCTAAAGGTCAAGTGTTCTTAATTTTTGACAAGAACTGGACCAACAACTTAAACATTGGGGCTCTTCTTTCCTCTCCAAGGTAGTAGTAGCCCCCCTATAATCTGTACGTTGTCACAATTTCTTTGACAATGTTGGTATCATATTAAATACTACTACGTCTTTTTCTTACATTATGCCGTGTGTGTATCTCTCTCTACTACTACTACTGTTCACACATTTGATCAGCATATTAAATAAGTACTGTTACACGCTATCCATCTGCCTATCTATTTTTCTTGGATCTATTGTTATATATCTATATTTCATAAAACAATACACACGGCTAACTTTTTTATGAAATAATTACAATGTCTAAGTCAATTTGTTTCTTTTTTTGCCTGGATATATTCTATAAAATTTTCACTGCAGTGGTGGAGAATGAACGAAATAACAATGCACGGACGAAAAATAATTTGATTGCTTATATAAGACTAGCACTGGTCCTTCGTTCGGCTCCTTTACTACTACACTGATGAACCACGGGAATAAAGTGTCTCAAATACCCGTCAAACTTCTTATGATTCGATGATTTCTTTTATTTTTTTGCTGGGAGTTATTAATTGATGATTTCATCACACAGCACAAACTGCAGAAGTGGACAATTCAACCTGATGCACGCGCTAGGTAGTCCTGGAAAGGGAATGGATTTTCTTCTTTGCAAAGTTTTTTTGGGAAATTTCTTTGCAAAAACTTTAAAGGGTATGAATTATACTAGAGAACAAATCATGTATATATAAAATAATAATAAATAAAAATGGTGAGAAACAAATAATTGTATATGTGCGCATGAGGTAAGCATATGTATATACCGGGCCTCATGCATTCACATGGAGTACGTCGCGGAGCAGGAGCTAGTGTGTAGAACTAGACGACTCAATGCAAGGCGCTAATAATCGTGACAACGACGGCCACATAGGAATCAAATTATCACATAACATGACCCAATCAGTTGGGGAGACATTGATTAAGCACCTCAACGAACGCCATTACTGTAGACCAAAAGAAAAAGGTATAGTATATGTGCACTTTTATCTTTTTTGAGCTTTCACCGATCGATAGCTGATCAAATCTTCCGTCCCTACCCATAAATCAGTAGATGGAGAAATGATGGCAACATGCTAAATATATATGGTACTTAATTACGTAAGTGCAACTGTTGAAGAGTATGTAAAATATATGTGACTAGCTATTCGACTGAAGATTCAAGTACTTGTTTTGTACTGATTTTCAATAAGAATTTCCAGTGTTCAACCACACAAAATCCCCATCTTTGAGTTTTAAGATGACTATGGTAACTCTTCCCAGTCTATTTCTCTCTGGAGAGAAAATGTTGCTACACAAACTCTGCTCCACAAGGGGAAGTCTCCATACCAATTTCCTCACCTTTATTTGCTTGTGGGACATGGTGCATTTCCATGGTTGGAAAAAAAAGCTCAACTCCAGGATATAGCCCAAATAGCAAGTTTGTAAAATAATCTTTCTTTCATGTATAACTTTAGAGAAAATGATGCATGTAAAGGCACAGTTAAAGGTGAAGAGATCTACTCATGACATTCTTGTATTTTACATAAAGGAAATATATAAGTGTCATCACTATCAGTGAGACATCGCACCATTTGGAGAAAAAGATGGTGGAACACCATGGTCTTTGGAGACATTGGAGCGGGTACGGTGAAAATAAGATCTTGCCATAAAAGAAGAATTCATCATTATATATGCAATTTATGTGCGGCATACTCTTCTAGATGAAAACTACGGAGGTGAAAGAGGGATCACTAAAGTTAATTTAGCTCACACTATATGTCCTTCTGGCCAATTGCTTGTCTGGACGTCAAATTTAATTATTAGTGTTGCAACTTTTACTGACATGGACTACTGCAACAGTTTTATGTACGAGTAAAATTAAGAAAACATGCACATGGAGGGCAAACTATCCGGTTTTCTTTTTGGATACAAGGGAGGTGTTATGTGATAGGGAGGAAAAAGGGGCAACATGCATGGCTTGGCTTGGGATGATGTATATGAATTTTATGTAAAATATATACCAAGGTAGATAATTAGAATAATTCAATGATGAAGTTCCAAGGATCAGGATAGTCCAAGGAAAAAGAATAGGAAATTTGGCTGGATACATCATGATCTATAATTTCCCCACATGAAAAGCTTTCTTCTAGTTTGATACATTGTAGCATCAGTTGTCATGTATAAGTGGTTTGTACAAGATGTGTCTCCCTTAGACAAATAATCGATCATATCGGTACATGTCTTATTGTACTGCAGGATATGGATAATTGAAACCGTGCAGTACTCTAGTACATGCTAGTCATGTGGTGGATGATATATTGCTAGACTAGCTAGGTACTATTGACTCCCAATGCAATTCATCATCGTAACCAAACAAGAGCACCGAAAAACTTAGGACCACGTACGTTGATTCAGCTAATCGTACAGTACTGCACATGCATGTCACTGTATATTTTTCGAGGACATAGCACACGTACTGCATATATTCAATTAAAAGAACATAATACTCTCTCCATCCCAAATTACTTATTGTTTTAGTTTTTCTAGATACATTCATTTTGTTATGCATCTACACATATATTTATGTCCTGATACATAACAAAAGGAATGCACTAAAAACCAAAACAACAAATAATTTGGAACGGAGGGAGTAAGTCTTTTATTTGCAAATGAATGAATTAACGAACGAAGGTGCTGGACTAAGACTAACCAACCTCGACCATCAATTGAATCATCATCCAAAGTTGAAAGAACTCGCTATAATTCCGCGCGCACCATTTTAGGTTCCATTCAAGGCTGAACAGGGAGGGGTTTGTCGTAAAATGGATGATATAGGACCCAGATGGAGCTGATCTTGGTTCTGATTCAACCTCGAGAGCTGAATTAGGTCGCAGGATCGATTCATGCACGATGCTTTGGTTGGGTACTAAGAGACATCAAGGACCTGCTTGTGGCCCACCCTTTTCAGCCACAGAGAAATCAGAGAGAGACCACTTAGCTAGCTTAGTCGATGACCCAAGCAACAAATTCATGCATGGCAGCAGGCAGCTAGCGCATGCAAGGAGAGATTGTCCTTGTTGGTGTCCCCATCGGAGGTAAGAGAGGACGACAGAGAAAGAGGGGCCTGTTTGCATCGCACAGGCAGGACGTACAGGAGGAGAGGTGCTCGATCGATCCCAATTCCCAACCCTAGTTAACACAAATCGATCGATATCACTCCATGGAGCGAGCTGCACCTGCACCGATCGATCGGCTGGACCTATCGCCGGCTTCCTTGAAACCTAAGGCTGCGAATGAAGGAGGCCGGAGAAGGTCGTACGTGCACTCGCAATATTGCATGGCCCGGCCCGGCCTCGCTCGGATCGACGGATTGATCCCTACCCGGCCGCCCTATCGCTGCCTGCCCTTCCATCCCCGGCATGTGCAGCATGCATGCGTGTGTCTGCTAATCCACATTCATTAGCTGGAATATTAGCAGGAACGTGTACTGATGCATCAATCATTATTCTGCATTTTTATTTCCCGACCCCTAATGTCTCTCACCGATCTCAAGACAAGAATCATTATTACATTAAATTTTCCTCGTATGCTAAATATTCGAATTCGAGATATGTAGTACTCGCATTTTCAACCGATATCTCGAGTATTTTTCAGAGGTATCGACCGATACCTCATTGATACCTCTGTGCATGTGCGGTTCGTCAATCTCAAGGTCTATCAATCTATTTTTCGGAGTTATCGACATACATAAAGTTGGGTTGTGCGTGTGTGCTTGTGTTCATAATAAGGATTATTATCGTGTGTTTATATATGCATGCATGTGGACGACTTCTGCGCATATGTATATATTGCGTTTTAGAAAAAAAAAGGAAAACACCAGCCCCCCGCTATTATTCTTTTGTCAATAAAAAAACCCACTCATCTTGGATTCGTGACTAGCTACTTCACCTATATTCCATAAAAGAGGTTAATTAATTTGACAAAAGTGAGATACGGTAAAATCGATCGGCCAACAGAAAGGGAGAGTGCGACGTGCATGATCGATCCATGGATCGAAGCCCCTCCACCAACTTAGGATTTATTGAGTAATTAACGCCAAGTGTCAAGTCAAACAAACCCAGCAGAGAGAGAAAGAGAGAGGTCTAGAGAGAGAGAGAGAGAGAGAGAGAGAGAGAGGCCTGGATGGAGATCATCAATCACTAAACCAGAGATCCAGATTTTCTTGCATGCAATTATCCTGCCGCGCGCGAGAGATGGACGATCCCCCTTTTGGCGCGCGAAACCCGGCCGGGCCATGACGACGTCGACACAGCTAATATAATTGCCCGCGCTTTATTTTATGAGAGATGCCACTATTATTTGGACAAATCATGCAGCCTTTTAATTGTCGGCACATGACCCCTTTTTCCGTGCAGTGTGTGTGCTTGTGCGTGGGCCGTACCCACTCCATGCATCTCTCTCTCACACACACATAGATCGACCAGCGTCTTTCACAACTTTAAGGAAATACATATATACTAATTAATCAACAAGGAGACAAGAAAAAAAGAGGGGAGAGACAGAAAGCAAGCTAGGGATCGAGATCGATCGTGATCATGAATAATTCTTAATTCATCCAGTAATCAAGCTAGCTTTTAATTTGGTTTATAGTCAAATGAGAGGATGGATCGATGGAGCGAGGACTACTAGTGCTTCCAGTAGGCCTACATGCATGACGATCGCGATCCTCTCGTGTGGTGCTGATTTGATATTGCTGGTGAGTCGCTGCTCCGCAATTTGGTCGCTAATTGAGAGTGATCACAATAATAGATAACTCTTGTTTGGATTAGTTTTCAATGGCAGCAAATATTGGGCGGATCTTTTTACTATTTTTTCAGCCTCGAGATGTGCTTATGTTAATAAGCACTTCGATCGATGGACCGACGGCTATGAAGTTCGTCATTGGCCAATGCATACATCTAATAATACTTGCTTTAATATATTTAATTAGTAGCAATTTTATTAGTACCAACATGTTTTAATTAGTTTATAGTTTAGTTTTTCTAGCCGTGCAATGTAATTGTCCATATACATGTGGAGCTCAATGGATCTTTGTTTGCCACTAGCAAGACGATTAACAGTGTAAAAAAGGCTAGTTGTGGGTATCTCAGCTGGTAAGGTTACTTCAGGGTTCGGGTTCTCGACTCGGTACTGGTGCTCGTAATTTTTTCAATTTATTTCAGGATTTACCTGCTGGCACTATTCTTTTAGTGTGGTAAGCACGTGTCCGTCTCAATTATTCGAAAGTTCTTGTTCCCTATCAATGTTACCCGTCCGGAAATAGCCTAAAACAAAGATCTAGTAAGTCGACACCCCTCCCATCCCAATAGAGTATAAAGCATCCTACTCTCCTACACCATTCCAATTTCTCTCCTTTAACATTGATCATCGCTCCTGGCTCTTTAGTCTGGATCCCTATCACAATTAGGACCAGATGACGCTTGTCAACCACCACTCGGAGAAAGGGTTGCAAAGCTCATTAGCTCAACAGAGCATTGGGTTTATGGTAAGCAATCCACACCCTTGCCACCAACTCTAAGTGTAAAGTGGCAGCAGAGACTCTATAGTAGTTAAAAGCTCAATGGAGCCTACAATTATGAAGGTATGTAGTCAGCAGTTTTGCAAAGTTCCCTTTTTTCCCTAATGCCTAAACGTCCATGATCCTACAAAGAATCTAATGTAGCTCCCCCCTATGTAACTCTCTGGCACATCGAATTGTGTTGCTAAATTCTAAAGGGATTTGTCTGTCCCATTTGAGTATAATACTACCCTTCGGCCTCCCAAACTCGAAATTGCTAGCCATCCGATCTAAAACAAACAGTCTGGATCCAACTGTTCTCCAACCTTATCATCTCCACCCCATACGACTACAACCTTACCCTATCCACTTAACTGTCGCTTTATCCCTAAGACCCCGACGCCACCTGCCACCTCCACCCTTCTACCTCACCGGCACGGCCCACCCTCCCTCATCCCACCTCTCTCCAACCTTCGAGATCACACCAATCATCCAAGCTCGACTCCATCGTTCGCCCTCGGCTCCAGCGCTGTCTTGTCCATCTTCGACAGCGCCACCACTATCAGATCTAGCACCCTCATCGATCAACCACTCCCCTCATAGCCGATGCTTGCCACCACCACCCAACTAGAGGTCCGCCGCCTCCGCTCCCCTGCCATCTCAACCTACCTCACCACTGGTTGACGAGCCACGTCCAAGTTCACTCTACACCCGGAGACCACATGTTATCCCCACCCTGAACATCCTAACCCCGAAACCTGACTTGGTCGAAGCTCGAGAAGAAGAAGTTGTGTGGCATGGAATGATCGGGCAACTAAATTCGATTGTGGGTAGAGTACAAATTGTCTGAGTGTAGTATATACTATATATGGCTTTCCCCATCCTAAATGCCTGTACGTACTTGCCACGTACGTGGAGGCTCCCCCACATTATGATCTCAACCAATGAAAATGGTCCACGTGGGCATCCTCCACCCCCGTTGCTCTTTCAAAAAATAAAAAGGATGGTCACTCAACACCTTGAGAATACACATTGTCCATGCTCACTTTCTCTAGAACAACACAAATATGTATCAATCAGTTACACACACACATATCTGTAGTACAATAGCTGGTACGATGTTATTGGATTTCCTGCAGGAGGGCAGCGTAAACTGTGAATGACGACTCCATCAGTAGAGCTAGGGAGTCGAGATCTACTTAAAACTAAGTCGGTGGGGTTAAGACCGCCCCACAGTTTTCATTAAGAAGAAGAAGAAACCTTCTCTCGGCTTAGAAAATTCCCGAACCCCGACTTCACCAGCGAGAGGATTGTTTTAAACCAGTGTCCCGTAAATTTGTTTCAACGAGAAATCGAACTTGAGTCTCCTGATTGCGATCATATATACCACAACCCCCTCTAACCAAGTAGGCTAGAGTACCTTTGGTGGGTCGAGATCTACTTGAGCTGAGAGCAGCAGATGCAGTACAAGAAGGAAAAGACAAGCCGGCCGGCTTGCACTTGCGCTAGATACCTAGGGTAGAGCCGCCGTAGAGCCCTGTACGTACTAGGACCGATGGACGAACGAATTAGCAGCAGCAGCTCAGCTGTCAATGGTTTTAGTGGTGTATTACACTCCTACTAGTAGTTATAGTTAGTGGTGGCAGTAGACTGGTACAGACACAGTACTGATGCTCTGTATATGGGTGGTGAATCGGCGCCGTGCAGTGGATGTGGATGGATGGATCCGATTCGTCCCAGATCGACCAAGCACGGCACTGCACGGCGCGCGCAGCATCCGATCCCCATGGACAAAAGCGACCGGCCACCACTGCGCGGCCGGCGGCGGCCATGGAACGGTCGCGCTCGGCGGCTCGGCCGGCCGGCGGCCGGGTCCATGCACACGGCGACGCAAACGCTCGTCCGCGCATCCATATATATGGTCCCGATCGATCCAACCATTGCTCATCATGTCACGCTGCTGCTATTAGCTGCGTGCCACCGGTGTCTATGTGTTATTAATTGGTACTGTAACCAGGAGTCTATGACTTTTTTTTGCTCAGACCGGCAGCACAGAACTGTTAATTTAACAGTTCTGTGCCGGTCTCAGCAGTACCTACGCAGAAGTAATACAGCGAACCTCTTCGTGTGTTGCTGACCGTAAACTCTGCGCCAACAACTTTCACTTTCTTTCTCGCTCCAAAAATAAACGACGCATGGGTCACAGTAAGAGCTACCGCACGTACATACGTACACCTACAGCTACAGGTCGGCACGTGTCTGTAGAAGTTCCGGAGCTAGTAATATAGTAGGAGTAATTAACAAATAAAAATGCAAGAAAAAAATGCGCCTGATGCAGCAGCAGCTTGCTGTAGTGGAGCACGCACTTAATTGGTCTGGCGTCGTTAGCACTGGTTTAATTAATTCCTTGATCCCTGTTCTTACAATTGTGCTCGTCACCCAATAGTACTTTTCTCTTACACCGAATCAGCACCAGCAAGCAGCCATCAATCAGTCAACAATATTTTTCTCTCACAGCAAATCAGAATCAGACAAATTAACCAGTCGAACAAGGAAAAAGAAGTTGTTCATACCATCATTCAGGACATCAATAAGGAGGAGGTCACAAGATCAGTTACTCCTTTTCTACTCGCAATCTAAGGTCAAACAAAGGTGATGACAATGCAGGTCGAAGAGAAGGAGGTCGAAGGGCAAGTGGTGGGCAGCAAGCAAAGGTGCATGTATATTATACCACTATACCAGTAGTACGTAGTAGTACGTGCGTATGTGGGCCGCGGTGCATGCATGGCGGCGTACGTGGGCCGGGAAAGGTGTGCAGTGAAGTGCGTGGAGACCGGCCAGCTGCTGCTGCTGCTTTTGTTGCTTAGTGCTTGTGCGTATCGCACGCACTACAGACGAGAGAGCGAGAGCACAGGAGGAGGCCGGTGGAGGAACCCAAGACCTCCGGGCACTACGCTCTCTGGCCGGCCTTGCGAGTTGCGAGCTGCACCACTACTACGCACGCACACTCTCTCCCTTTCTCTCTCTATCTCTAACTTTCCCTGTCACCGATATTTATGTCCATTTCCCTGTCCACCTTTACGCGTTTCTCTCTCTAGAAACAGGCCGGCCGGCGAGGCAGGAGAGAGAATTATTGGGGGACCAAAAGGGCACTACGACATTGCACCGCGGTACGTGCGCTGGGGACAGCGGCTAGCGAGAGAGAGTCGATGAGATCGAGCCCCACACCCACAGTGCCCCCTTGGCCTTGTCTGTCGCGCGCGGCGACCATGCATCTCCTCCTTTCCCACTCTGCCCCTGCCTGCACCACGGGCCCCACTGCACCACCCTCCTCCTCCATTTTTTTCCTCACCTCTCGCAATATTTATACTCGTTTTGACGATTTTCTTCCGATACGACAGGGCGCCAAGGTAGTACTCCCTCCGTACTAGAATGATAGTCATCGTTGGTGTTCGTGTCACAAGTTTGACTGAATTTGTAGAAAATACGTGCAATATTTGTGTCTTTTTAAAAAAACTAGATTCAAATATCTATCTAATAATATTAATTTTGTATCATAAATATTAATATATATTTTTATATATTTAGTCAAAATTGTTTCTCGAGAAGCGAAAATGACAGTCATTCCGGAACGGAGGGAGTATGATTCTATCAAGGGGTCTGCATGTTGTGCCCCCCTCCCCGTTCCACTGCACCGAAGACATGAGCTGGGTTTTATTTGGCATCCAAAACTATATACGGAAGTGAGACCAAATTGACCAAAAAACGAAGCTGACTCTGATGATTTTTCTAATTTTTGTGGAAGTATCGACAAAGGTAGCGGTGGAGCGGAAGCCCCTCTACAGTCAGATTTCTCACGGAGCTCCCTTAGTCCATCCTCCATATTTGAGGAGAAAGATCGAATAAAAAGAAGAGGATGAGGAGGAGGAGGGGTCGACGCACCCAATGGCGGATCTAGAAATTTAAGGAGGAGGAGGGGGGAGCTGGTTTCCCTTCTCTTTCTCCTTTTCTTCCTCTTCCTCTTCTTCTTCTTCTTCTTCTTCTTCTTCTTCTTCTTCCTCCTCCTCCTCCTCCTCCTCCTCCTCCTCCTCTTCTTCTTCCATGACTAAATTTATTTGAAAGCTTCAAGGGAGTTCAATGGAGTGCGCGGGGTAGGGGGGCTCTAGCCCCCACGCTGGATCCGCTCCTGGATGCACCATATCCATCCAACTAGTAAAGAAAAAAAAAAGCAAAGGGCCAGAGCTATCTAGTGTGCGAGCGAGAGTGAGAGAGCTAGTGGAGTAGCTAGCAGTGCAGAGCGCGCATGGCACCGATGGGCAGGATGGTCGGTGTGATTGGGCTCATGCTCACCGCGGTGGCGACGGCCAAGTTGCGGCGGCCGAGCGAGTAAGAGGGAGGGAAGAGGAAGAGCCCCTCTAGGTGTTGGGGCTGGCTCCACCACTAAGTGGAAGATTACCATTGTTGTTAGCCAGTAATATCCTCATCCAGTATTTGTATGACAAAGATAACTCTCCCAGCTCCACCCCATAAATTGACCTGCAGATCCTAGGCATCCGGAATGATCTAGTAGAGAAGGAAATGGGTATGATTTTTCTATTGGGAAAAAGAGCCTTGTCGTTCCTTATACACATGGAGCATTGAAATCGAACATAATAATAGGCCAACACATATATATCTTGTGAAAGTTAGTGTTGCATCCCAAGCACGTTGAAACCAAATACTATCTCTAGTTGAAAATACACATGTTGTTTTAGGAAAGATATTATTAGATCCACCATCAAAAGTACTTTCACAAAATACATATCTGGTCACATTTTGTTTGAAATGTTTATAGGTTAGCGCTTCACCTCGTGGCTGGTGTCAGCGTCATGACACTTATAGTTTTTTCTTTGTTTAGTACTAAGCTATATTCTACTATTATTAATGTGCACCATCATTAAAAATAGCATCCATAACCCATAAATATGCATCTAAATAATCTATATACACTATTATAAAATATACCAATAGGTGACTCTAAATTTACACTATATATTTTCTATAGTTAATAATATAGAAAAACTAAGACATTTTGGCGATTTTATTTCCTCCGACATGGCAGGGCGCCAAGGTAGCATGCCTCTATCTATCAAGGTGTTGTGCCTTTGCATGTTGTGCCCCGCCCGCTCATTCCACTAAAGACACGACTGACCCCCTATGTTGCGTTGAGAAATACGAGTGATTTCAGACGGAGGGAGTGGGTAATGATAGATTTTAATGACAATGGCATGTAAGGGACGGGAAATTACAACCAATAGCATTGATGGGATGGGCTAATTTTCAATGACATATAGGGGATCACTCATATTTCCAAATGGCATAGAGGGGATTATCTCGTTTTATTTGGCATCAAAAACTATATATGGAGGCGAGACCAAATTGACCAAGAGCGGAGCTGACCCTGATGATTTTTCTAATTTCAGTGGAAGCAGCGACAAAGCTAGCGGTGGGGCGGAAGCCCCCCTACCGCTGGATTTCTCATGGAGTCCTCCTTGAGTTCCTCCTTCATTTTTTAGGAGAAAGGAGAAATAAGAAGAGGAGGAGGAGCAAGAGGGTGCAAGAGGAAGAGCCCCCTCTAGGTGTTGATGCTGGTTCCACCAATGAGTGGAAGATTACCATTATTGTTAGCCAGTAATGACCCCATCCAGTACTATCTGTATGATAGAGATAACCCCAATCATTTTCTCTCTCAACTCCACCCCATATATTGACCTGCTAGATACTATGACATCTAGGAATGATCTAGTAGAGAATGAAATGGGTATGATTTTTCTATCGAGAAAAAGAGCCTTGCCCTTCCTTATGTACATGGAGCATTGAAATCAAACATAATAATAGGCCAATATGTATATCTTGTGAAAGTTAGTGTTACATCCAAAGCTCGTTGAACCAACAAATATTATATCCGGTAGAAAATACACATGTTGTTTTAGGAGCCTCGCTTATCACACCTTTTTTAAAACTTTACCACAAATAATAAAAAAGTTTAGATATGTATTAACATTGTAGAAAAGATGTTATTAGATTCACCATCAAAAGTACTTTTACAAAAAAACATAAGTGATCACATTTTGTTTGAAATGTTTATCAGTCAGCGCTTCACCTCGTGGCTAGTGTCAACGTCCTAAAATTTCTAGTTTTTTCTTTGCTGAATACTGAGCTATATTCTAATATTACCAATATACACCATCATTAAAAGCAACATACATGACCCATAGATCTGCATATAAATAACCTATATATGCTGTTATAAAATACACCAGTAGGTGCCTCTAAATTTATATTATATATTTTCTATAGTTGACAATATAGAAAAAACTAAGCCATTTTTACACTAGTCTAAAGTAAACACTTTAACATATATATGAACTATCCACTTCTATCAATATGAAAAATAACATAAAGGAACACCATAATTTTCATCTAAATTACACACCTATGTTCTTTAAAACAAATCTAAGGTAACACACTAAATTTGCATCTAAATTACTCATAGCAATTAGTTGTTATTAACAATAACCTAAATAACCCCCAAGATCAGCATCAACTAACATTCTTTTGTTTTCAACTTTAGGGTATGATATACATTGACCTTTTTTAAGAATGTATAACATTCTTTTAACATCTTAAATCTTTGATAATTAATGATGGGTAATAGAAATACAAAAATATACTAAATATATTATTCTTTTTTAACTACTAAGGAGTGTTGAAACCACGAGTGGTAAATATTATCATGCACACAACGTGAATAAGGTCCTATTTGTTCGGCTTTGAATCGTGAAAATTCTGGACCTTGGATGTTGAAAACTGGATAATAAAAATTATTTGGCAACCTGGATTGTGGACGTTGATCTCTTTCTCTTGCTTATACATATGTCATATTATCTAGTTTCTCCAACTCACCCCCTATTTCTCTCAACATATATTGAGAATGTTTACATGACTAGTTCTCCATGACCCTCCTCTCCTTGTGGTATCAACATAATCCAAGCTAAAAAAACATATAAGTCCCCACAATCTCAACTTCCATTTTCTCTATTTTCATTCCATTCCCTATACGCATGAGAAAATGTCTTCTTTTTTCTCTCCACACAAAGATAATAGCCATAGTTGACATCCATGCCCCACTCATTTCCTTATGGTATTTTTCTCTATATTTGATTTGTCTTCTGGTGTGTCATATATCCAAAAAGTATGTACTTTCCAAAGTTTTAATACTCCATCTGTCTCAAATTGTAGGTCATTTTAGCATCTCGAGGTTCATATATTTAGATGCATACAAACATCTATGCACCTACAAAAATAAAATTAAAACATCTAATCTTTGTGTCATTTAAAAAAAGGTATATTGTCCTTTTTTAGAACTTCTAACATCATGAATCTTAGATTGATGGTAGGATAAAAATACCAATATAAAAACTTTGCCAAAGGGCACATATACAAGTATTCTTTTCCAAATATTTGAACAATTGAATGTTATAAATCATATAAATATACTAATACACATGCAATGTGAGTACACCGAATGGTTGGCTGACGGGAGGCTGTTTTACCTCCCCCTACCCATGTTTCCCAATAGTCCTACTAGCCATATGACCAGCTTGGGTGTCTAGATATCTTTGCAAGGCCAATCAACATGCACACACAAGTTTTACATGAAACAATACATATTCCTATAAATTCTCGCATTCAAACCGCCAAAAATAGCCAACAATCAGTTAACCATATGACCAACTTAGGTGTCTAGATCATTCTGCAAGACCAATCAACATGCACGCACAAGTTTTACATGAAACAGTACAAGATTCCTGTATTCCTGCATTCAAACCACCAAAAATAGCCAACTGTCAGTTAACTTCAATTCATCGGTTAAATATGAGGCGGGCAGTACAGAGAAATGCACGTACAGATACCAAGTAGAGAGATACGGTGAGTATAATTAAAAAGATGCATTCACAACCGTACACACATATTGGATCCATAGAACCATAATGTATTAAGAATTATGTTTAGGAAGAGAAATCTCCGACATAGATACAAATACAATACCTATATCTATGTCACCTTTGAGAACTAAAGGATCTATCTACTCATAAACCACAAATAAGCATGCACACAAGGTACAATAATATCAACTATCTGGTGCACACCATTTTTTTGCTAGTAAATTACCAAATCACCCCTCTCCCTCTTGTAGTACTATAGAAGAAAATAATGAACATTTAATTAATAATACAAGTGATAGATGTCGTTGTACCGATCGATCTAGTTATAAGTAACAGTCTGCTATTAATGTTGTGATTATAACAATAATCATATCCTCCGGGGGTTAATTGAACAGGGACGAGCTAGCTGAGATGAGAGGTGAGATCCAGAAGGAGCTAGCTGATGAGAGGCCGGCGACCTGGCGTTTGACAGTGCCACTCCAACTTACTGCCACCTTTAATCCGTCATCAATCGCCCATTCCTTTCTGCTCAGCTCCTTTCTCTCTCATCACTCTAATCACCTTTGAAAATCACTCTCTCTCTCTAGAGATCTTTCTTTTATTTTATTTTCCTTTCTCTCTTCCTTCTCTTCTTGGTGTGTGGTTGGCGTTGTCTCTTTACTGTACCGGCGCAGCAGGGCATGCAGCTCGCCATGTCACGTAGCTAGGGGGGCTTTTACGTACGTACTAGGCCGACGACGACGACGGCCGCCGGATCGGAGGAGCCGGACGTACGGCTACAGTGACACGTGGCTCAGCCGCTCCGTCGACGTGGCCGGAGCCGCCGCCGCCGACGTCCGGGTGAAGCTCCACAGGTCGTCCTCGGCGCCGCCGATGCCGCCGACGCCGAGCAGCCTCGCGGTGTAGAAGGCGAGCCCGTCGGCGTCGTCGGCGCCGCCGTCGAAGCAGAGGTGGTCCGCCGCTGGCGCCGCCGGGGCCGCGGCGGCGGCGTCGGGCGCCTGACCGTTGAGGTGCGACGCCACCAGCCGGTCCATCATGGCCCAGTCCGTGATCCCGCTCACGCCGCCGTGGAGGAGGAAGTCGTCTCCGCCGGCGGTGGCCGCCGCGTCGTCGCCTGCTGCGGCTGCCGAGACGTGCGGCGGCGTGGTCGTCGTCAGGGCAGCGGCGGCCGACGACGGGCTCTCCAGCGGGGGCAGCTTCATGAACCCGTGCCTGTCCAGCACGGTCTCGATGGGCCGGAGGTACCTCCCGGCCGCCGCCCTCCCCCCGCCGCCGCCGCCGCCGAGCTGCGGCGAGAGGAGCCCCGGCTCGTGCTCCTGCTTGCACGACCTGCCCATGTACTGCAGGATGTTGTCGAGCGCGTCGTCGCTGGAGGAGTAGTGCAGGCCGCCGTGGCTCACCGCCGCCTCCTTGCCGCCGTCGCGTCCTCCGCCGTGCTTGCCGCCGCCACCACCACTCCCCGATGACTCCTTGTGGTGGTGCTTCTTCTTGAACACCCTGCACACCACCCAGCCGTCCTCCTGGCCGGCGTCCGCCGCCGCAGCAGCAGTGACCTGCAGGACGTCGCCGACGATCGACGAGCCAAAAATAAAGCAGCAGCCGGCGTTAATGATTGCTACCTTTTGGGGCACATGTAGCACATGGAAAAGTTTAATAATTGTTACTGCTGGGTGTCTCTACTGCTATGCTCTCTCCACTACTCCACCCCCACCTCAAGAGCAAGGGGGGAAAAAAGGTGACCGGAGCTGGATCAAATCAAGGCTAGCTAGCTGGTGCCCGTACTCCTATCATTGCACCACCACCACCGCCATATAATTGTTTCTTACGGCAATAATTAATGGTGGCGTACGTGAATCGGTCGGTAGCTAGCAGCTTATACTCCATTAGGGGGAGTAGAAGGAGAAGAAGAAGAAGGAAGAAGAAGATGGCCGGCGGCGGCTTAATTATTACCGTGGCGGCGGCGGCGGCGGCGGCGTCGGCGGAGGGGTCGTCGAGGCGGTACTCGTGCATGATCCAGTCGGACTTCTGGCCGTGGGGGGCGCGGCCCTTGTAGAAGACGAGGGTCTTGCGCATGCCGATGCGCTTGACGGCGTTGTAGATGGCCTTGTCGCGGCCGGTGGCCTTCCAGAAGCCCGCCGCCGTGGCGCGGTTCGTGCGCGTCCCCGTCGGGTACTTCTTGTCCTTGTGGCTGAAGAAGTACCAGTCGTTCTGCGGCCCGGACCCGATCTTACATTTCTCTGCAGCAATTAAGAATATATCATCCATCAGTAACAACACATGATATATGATGATGAGCAGAATTGAAGGAGCAAATTGTTCATCAACACTACTGCAATCTCATCGATCGATCGAGGTAGTACATACAAACACATACAAAGTGCAACGAATTGAATTGAGGACCTCAGTTGGATGGAGGTCTCGGTCAAGACCATCACCACCAGCTCTCCGACGATCATCCATGGCCATGAGCTATAGGTATTAGGTAGTACATACAAACACATACCTTGGATGTCCCATGGCTCGAGCTTGTTGAGGTCGACGTCGCGGATGACGTCGAGGTCGATCTCCTGGGAGGCGACCTTCTTGCGGAGGTAGTAGTTGAGGAGCTCCTCCTCCGTGGGGTGGAACCGGAACCCCGGCGGCACGCACGACTGCCCGTTCACCGAGATGCTCATTTGATACGATGATCTCTGCTACCTGCTGCTACCTCGTCGTGCGTGCGTGTGCTAGCTGCAGGCAGGCAGGGAGGGAGAGGCAACTAACTGGGCCGGGCGGCGAGAGGTAGAAGACGACGACGACGATGAATTGAAGAGGAGGAAAGAGATGGAACGACGAACGAACCAACGAAGCTGGTGGCAGGGGAGGAAAGGCGCGCACTTATATAGTGGGGGTGTGGGGAGGTTGGGGTACTTGACGCCCAGCAAGCCAGAGCTAGCGAAATTTGGGGGATCATATCGTCGACGTCCATGGACGACGATGATGATGAGATCATCAATCTCCATCCATGAATGATATTGCCATCATCATTCCATGCTGTTGTGTGTTGCCTTATTTTCTTTGCCCTCTCTGTCTCTGTCTCTGTGTGTGTATAGCTATGCTGTAGCTCTTGCTGCTGCAGCTGCTATACCTCTCTCTCTAAGTCTCTACACACACACATACTATGACACTACCCTTCCAGCCTTTCTCATTCCAGTAGCTAAGGCAGGGCAGGAGTCAGTGCACTGCAGCCGGGCGCTCGGGGTGGGGTTAGTTTTGCCACCCACCCGTGAGAGAGACGCGCGCAGGTGAGAGAAAGCCAGAGAGAGAGAGGGAAAAGAAAGAGGAAAGGTCCCTCCTTGCTGCTAGGACGAGTGTAGTCGTAGAATTAAGAGAGAGAAAGGGAAAGGACGAGCCAACGGTTTTAATTTTCGTCTCCCATGCATTATCATCGATCGATTGACGTATACATAGTATGCATGATGTACGCGTACGTACGTATGTATCCATGCATCATGTGTACATGCATATATGTGATATTACTAAACTTTGCAAAAATACCTGACATGCCCAAGGACAGGGTATTACATTTTTCACGACCGTGCCAGAGCACGTTTTCTGTACCGTTCGTCTGGCTTATCAGTCACCAGCCAGTGGTACTTTTCTCTCAGAACAAATCGGCCACCAGGTACCAGTCAGCGGTATCCAGTCAGCGGTATGTTTCTCTCAGAACAAATCAGCATCAGCCGCCAGCGCCAACCAGACAAACAGGGTGTTCGTCTATCATAGAGCACATTTTTCATCAAGAAGAAGTTTTGGGTCGGACATCTCATCTTGTCCCATGTGCTACCGACTTCCCTTGATTTATTTTTACTGCCGGATCGGATCCATCCATCAATCTAATCGGAGGTAATTTTTACTAACCTGATAGATGGAGGTATTATATGCATAATGCTGCTATAGCTTGTCCTTTTATTCATCTCTATTATTTGCGTCCTTTCTTCCCTGTTGCTTCAAATAATTACTCGCTCCTGCTAGCTCTATATCCTGTCTACTCTTCAGTGCAAGCAGCTAGCTAATATAGCTGGGTACAAAGCTGATCAATGATATAGATGCTTCCATGGATGGATGGATGGACCAGCTGCGTTTTCAGCTAATGGTCTCGTGTCTCTCTGCAACAAAGTACAATATATATGATACATAGTGCGTGTACACACGAGTTAACAAAATTCATGCATGAATGCAATGTAACTACAAATTCTTCTGAAAATGAATGGAGCTATGGTAATTCAATTCATCTCTCTTTACAAAGAATGGAGCTTTGCCGAGTCTGCCTTCACTGAGTGATGTTTGTCGAGTGTAACACTCAACAAATCTTTTGCCGAGTGTATTTCGCGCTTCGCTGAGTGTCGTGGGCACTCAGCAAACCTTCGGTTTCCCGTTAGATGCATGTCAGCAACAGAGACAAAAAAAAACATGGTCAGCTCTAGGTTATCCATTCTATAATGTCCACCCGTTCTTTTGGCATAATTTGGGGAGTTGGTATTTGCAATTTTGGATTGGCATCTGTTAACATGATCCAGTCGTAAGATAAGATGCCATGCATGCACATCCACGTACGTGTGTGTATCTGTATCCATGCATTTCTTTTCCATTTCGGAGAATACAACCAGGGCTAGCTTCAGGCTCAACTGCTTTGTCGTGTCTATACCTGTAAAGCATATATGTGCACTACTTGCAGTACTTGGCTGAAGCAAGCGACCGAGGAATGGTCAAATCGCAGTCATCCATCCAAATCCAACGCATGCATTGGAAACGCAGACAGATAGTGCGTGATGCAATTATGAGCTCCTGTGTATGGTCAATTTCCCTTCTTGTGAAGTCTCACTCTGATCTCTTTCAGTTACCCGTCATGTATAGATCCCAAGTCCACTTGAGTTGCCCAAAAAACCAAATTAACCCGTGTTGATCAAAACCAAAGAGCTAGATGATTGTGAGAAGTAGAATCAAGCTATCTAACTTATCCTTTTTTAAAGACATGCATAGCACGTTTTTCATTAAGAATAAGAGAATTACAGTCAAGCAATCTTAATGGAACCTCCAAGACCCGAAGTTGTAAGGAATAACACCAACTGCAAAGACTAACTTATCCCTTGAATAATTGTGACGACTGACGAATGAAACCTAGGTAAGCAGTCATGTATTGGTGTTTATTAGGTCACAATTTAGTATAGGCGTCACTACGGGAGCCAGGGTCTTCCCCGAGTGCTAGATGCACTCGGGGTAGGACCAGTTGCACTCGGGGAAGCCTTCCCCGAGTGCAACTCTCGGGGAAGGGGGTTCGGGGAAGAGCCTCACGGGGAAGCCGCCTTCCCCGAGAGTCGAAAATCGCACACTCGGGGAAGGCATCACCGAGAGGCTTCAAAGCACTCGGGGAAGAATTTTTGTTCTTTTTTAAAAAAAATAAAAACCGGGGCACTGTGGCCCCCTACGGCCGGGGGCCCGGCACTGTGGCCCACTCCGGCCGGCCGGCCGCCTCTGCGCCGTCCTCCGCCGTCACCGTCGTGGATCTCACCCCTCCGCCGCCGCCTGCCTCTGCTCCGTCGCCGTCGCCGTCGTAGGAGGTCGCCGCCGCGCCCAGAGTGGACGAGGTCGTAGATCCTGTCGCGCCCGGAGGAGGGAGTGGAGGAGGCCGCCGCCGCGCCCGGAGTGGAGGAGGCCGCCGCCGCGCCCGTAGTGGAGGAGGTCGCGCCCGGAGTGGAGGAGGCCGCCGTCGCGCCCGGAGTGGAGGAGGCCGCCGCCGCGCCTGGAGTAAGAGCCCGCCGTCGCGGGGAGAGTGGAGGCCGCCGTCGGGGAGGGAGTGGAGCTCGCCGGGCCGGGGAGAGTGGAGGTCGCCGCGGATCTGAGGAGAGGGATGAGGTGCGGCGGCAGATCTGGGGAGAGGGGGCGGGGTGGGGCGCGGCGGCATATCTGAGGAGAGGGGGCGGGGTGGGGCGCGGCGGCGCATCTGAGGAGGGGGTGGGGTGGGTTGCGCGGCGGCGCCTGAGGAAGAGGAAGGGGGTGGGGGTGTGCGGCGGCGCTAGGAAGAGGAAGGGGCTGGGGGGTTGCGGGGCGCCCGGGGGGGGCTTTTTTATAAGGTTAGGGTTCGTTGTTGGGCCGGCCGGATTAGATGGGCCGGCCAGAAGATTATATGGGCCGGCGATGCCCTTCCCCGAGTGCCGTGTGCCTGGCACTTGGGGAAGCGTCTCTTCCCCGAGTGCCAGGGAAGGCACTCGGGGAATTAATTTTTTTTAGTTTTTTTTGCCTCATTTTTTTGAAGCCATCCCACATTATTTGAAACTCCTTGCTCAAATTTGGGGTTATTTTGAATTTTTTTGGTATATTTCATTAGTTTTTTTCATTTTGTTGAATTTTTTAGCATACTTCAAATTTGAACTGCAGGTGCATGAAGTAATGAAATTTCTTAATTCAAAAAATGATATTCATTATATTTGGTATATGTTGAGGCCGTATCTAGGAAGCCACATGAAATTTCGAACATCTTTTTGCCGTAACATGACGAACAACTAGCAGGAAAAGTGTTTGTAAATTATATAAAATCCAAACGAAGTCCGAAAATCATGAAACTTGTCTGGGTGTCATGTTATGGCATGTAGAGGTTGTATGCAAGAATTGAGAAGATTTCGAGTAAGTTGGGACGTCGGATGCCTCAAACCCAGACATCTCCACACATGATCACACTTTATCATGTGTGGAGATGTCTGGGTTTGAGGCATCCGACGTCCCAACTTGCTCGAAATCTTCTCAATTCTTGCATACAGCCTCTACATGCCATAACATGACACCCAGACAAGTTTCATGATTTTCGGACTTCGTTTGGATTTTATATAATTTACAAACACTTTTCCTGCTAGTTGTTCGTCATGTTACGGCAAAAAGATGTTCGAAATTTCATGTGGCTTCCTAGATACGGCCTCAACATACACCAAATATAATGAATATCATTTTTTGAATTAAGAAATTTCATTACTTCATGCACCTGCAGTTCAAATTTGAAGTATGCTAAAAAATTCAACAAAATGAAAAAAATTAATGAAATATACCAAAAAAATTCAAAATAACCCCAAATTTGAGCAAGGAGTTTCAAATATTGTGGGACGGCTTCACAAAAAAAATGATGCAAAAAAAAACTAAAAAAAAATTCCCCGAGTGCCTTCTCCGGCACTCGGGGAAGAGACCCTTCCCCGAGTGCTAGGAGGAGGCACTCGGGGAAGAGGCTTGCTTCCCTGAGTGCTAGGGTGAGGCACTCGGGGAAGAGGTTGGCTTCCCCGAGTGCTAGAGAAAGGCACTCGGGGAAGAGTGTTTTAAAAATATCTCCACTTTCCCACATCATTTTTCGTTCGCGAGTGCCTCTCTTCCCCGAGTGTTGCACTCGGGGAAGAGGGCCTTCCCCGAGTGCCTCTCTTCCCCGAGTGCCATGGACTCTTAGGCACTCGGGGAAGCCTCTCTTCCCCGAGTGCATTTCTTCCCCGAGTGTAACACTCGGGGAAGCCCGGAGCACTCGGGGAATTTCCATTCTCCCGTAGTGCGTATATGAGCGGTCAAATTTCAGACAGTAAATTCATGGGTGCTGTGTTGTTTTCACTTTTTCCCCCTCCTGCCAAGATATATGTCAAATATCATCCGATCCGGTGTATGTAATTCAATGGGTGTCCTGTCACCGATCGATTGCATCGTCCCGAACATGACCGATGACAATGTATATCACAGTTAGTAGTTCGTGGTAAATTTATTTCTTCGTTGAATCTTCTCTCTTGTGGAGTGCCCAAACTGACAAGTCACTATTAATTTTTCTTACCCTGGAGCTTTTACCGATCGATCAGGAGCATGCAGTGTCATAGTCTGACTGCGAGTACTGAACACCGAGTAGTAATTCACCCCGTTGAAATTAGAACGGAACCTACACAAATCCGCCATGTGTAGGTAATCATGTCGCCACCATTAACAGTCAACATCAGTAGATATTGGTGTATATATATATCTCTCTCGAAGAATTTAGTCTCTAGCTACATGAAAAAAAAACCTCACGCCACAAACAAAATTTCAATGTTACTGTTCACGATCACTGATTGCCATGATCCACCCCCAACCGATCCGATCCGAGATTTCGACGAAAATCGCGGTACAAAGAGAGGAGATTAGTCAATAATTGTCCCCTAATTAATCAAGATGGGATCATGGCTAGTGGAGTGTCCAGGCTGAAAGCGTTGTATGCTCCTGTATATGAGATATAGAGGTTTGCATTGCGCAAGGAATTGAAGGTTTGGTGCCGGAAGGGGACGCATGATGGGAAAGCTGCGTGGTAAGCTAGCTAGTAGTACCCGGTAACAGCAATGAGGTGACGGTCGATTGCAGTGCCGAACTGCCGACTCGACTCGATCCCTGCCGGTCGTTGATTGGCCTGCCGGGTACGTTCTGGAAACCTATCCGAGATGTTGAGTTTCCATTCAACCGTGAGTTGCCGACCGACCAGTCGATAGCGCGCCTTCACTGCACGTTTTTTTAGATATTGGATAATTAAATTCGGCCTCTACATCCGAAGATGTACACAGCCAATTATTACAGAGTTCAAAAGAACCGTCCATAAAAGGGTAAAAAAAAAGCAGTAACGGGCAACAAGCCCCGACTAAGGTAAACGATAAAAATTGTTCCATCCTCTATTAGCAATCTGTAGAGCAACGACTTCTAATTTTCTGCTCATGGCGATGAGGGTATCCTTAGCCTGCTCCTCATGCTGCAACTGGGCCCAGAAGCGTAGCCAGTAAGCTCCCCTGAAAATAACCTGCAAAAGCGAATTAAACTTCGTCTTTTTAAAAATTATATCATTCCGGCATTTCCAAATAGCCCAGCAAATGGCAGCGACACCAACCCAGATCAGGGGCTTATAGTCTTTATGTTGATTATTAAGCCACGCACCAAATATATGGCTAATGGATCTAGGCTGGGTCAAATTAGTAGCATAGAAAATAATCCTCCAAATCATTTTTGCGGAAGGACAATCTAAAAACAGGTGCTGAATGGTCTCATTAAAATTACAGCAGACACATTGCAGGCTCCCTTTCCAATTTTTCTTTGCAAGGTTATCTTTTGTCAAAACGACCCCCTTCTGAAGAAACCAAAGGAAAATTTTGATCTTTAGAGGTATTTTCCACTTCCAGATCTTCCTATGCTGAAAAGGTGGATGAGTATCTATGTCATGTAGATACAGTGACCGAACAGTGAAAAAACCACTTTTTGTCAGCCTCCAATTAAAATAGTCTTTATCATCCACCAGAATAACATTAGAGACCCGAGCTACTAGGTGTAGCCAAAGGTTCAGGTTGTTATCCACCAAAGACCGCCTGAAAGAAATATTAAGGGGCCTAGAGGACAAAACCTTAGAAACCGTGACATGCTTATCCCGCGCTATATGGTATAAGGATGGGTATGTATCCTTGAGCGGCTTATCACCTATCCACGTATCATCCCAAAATCTCGTGTTGGTTCCATCTTTAATAACGAAAGAACCGTTAGACAGAACCTCATCTTTAATACGCATGAGTCCTCTCCAAAAGTGAGAGTCATTTGGTTTTGATGATACTTGCGTGAGGGTTTTGGTTCTCAAATACTTGTTCCTTAGCAAATATTGCCAGGTCCCTTCAGTGTTCAAAAGGTTCACTAACCACTTAGCCAACAGACATTTGTTTTGTAGCTGTAAGTTCAAAATCCCAAGGCCACCCTGATCTTTGGGGCGACACAAGATGTCCCATTTGGCAAGTCTATATTTATGTTTAATAGCAGAGCCTTGCCAAAAAAATCTGGATCTGAAATGATCCAGGTTTTTAAGAACTCCCTTAGAAACTTCAAAAAGGACAGCCTTCACTGCACGTGGGTTGGGCCCAGGATAGTTACTGTATTGCATTCTCTCTGTGCCGTTCTCCTTCTACTTCCTTCTCGTTTTTTTCTTTCTCCATTCCTTTCCTCCATTCTCCTTCAGATCCATAAGAGGTGGAGGGCGTTGTGCTGGGTGACGAGCATGCGGCTCCGAGACGGGGTAGCTTTCGAGCTCTGCAGGGATCTACGGCCAGATCCGGTGGAGGGAGCAACATCCCCGGGCGAGGCGGCGGCGCTGCAGAAAGCTTGGCGGCGGTGATCCGGCAAGGCTGTCTTGGGGCTCGGGGCCCGGCGAGGCAGCCTGGGTGACGCGGCGTGTGGGACGGCAGGCCGCCGAGGCTCCGCGCTCGTAGCCGTGGCCGATCTCGGACCTGCACGGTGACAGTAGCACCGGCACAGCGCACGACGGCGGCGGCCGGGTGAGAATTTTTCTTTTTTATGATTTTTATGCAAAAGTTTTGTACATAATTTTTTATTCATGTTTTTTTAAAAAATTCTTTCCAGTTTTTCGTAAAGTTTGAACAAAAAGTTTCTGTAAAGTTTTCTGAAAAGGTTTTCTGTTACGATTTTTGAAAAACTTTTGCTCCTTATTTTAGCCATTAAAAAAAATTTATGTATAACTTTTTTTCTCAAGTTTGTTCAGAAAATTTTCTTCAAAAAAACTTTTTTGAATTTTCTTTTTCAAAAACTTTTTGTTCAACTTTTTATAACTTTTTTCTTAAATTTGTTTGAAAAGTTTTTTCAAAACTTTTTCCTATTTTTTCTTCGTTTTTGTTAAAAACTTTCTGATCATGATCTTGTTCAAAAAATTTCTTCAAAATATTTGTTTCAAAAAGTTTTTGTTTGTGTTTTTTAAAAATCTTAAATAATTTTTTTGTCACAAACTTTTTGTCCCAAATTTTGTTTATGTTTTTTTTGCTACGTTTTTTTTCAATAGAGACTACGAGTGAATGATTGATGCCCGGAGGCCCACGCGTTTTTACTGCGGAGTTGGGCGGGGTACTACCGTACTGGGCACGAGGGAGCGGGGACCGGGGTCGGAAAATCGACCGCTCGTTGGTTCCCGTGCGTGCGCCCGCAAATTTGCATCCCCCCTATAACTCGGTAACCGATGCGGAGGGACAATTAACCAATCATCATCATGCATATATAACTAGCAAGTTGGCCTGCGCTAATAGCGCAGCTAGATTTGATAAATTATAATTTTTAAAATGCTAAGTTAGTTGTATTATTGTTAATCCCTCTTGATTAGTTAATATCCTTTTAAATCATTGAAACACGTTCGGATGTAGATACTGAAACCTATAATTCAAAATTGGTATCGATAAATCTCAATTTTGATGTTTGGATGGTCTTGTATTGTTGGATGAAAATTGAACCCATTCCCGAATGACATTCGACGTTCCACCGTACCTTCGCATACATTGCAAGCCCTGCAGCTCCGTATTTGACTAAAATCGTCTCTTGCTTATCTCGATCCCTCCATGAACCTACCTCTTCCTCTCTTCCTCTCTTTGTCTCTCTGCACTCTGCCTCTCTAATCTTGCTGCTTCTGAGTCCGGCTCAGATGTTGACCTTGCATAGAGAGTTTGGGTGCTCCACCTCCCACCATGCGGATCCAAATCCACTCGATGAGCTCATTGTACCTGGCAGGGGTGTCAATAGCTATCGTAGCCAACCATGCATGAAACTTTCTATCAATCTACGGACGGGCTCGTGCAAGAGTGACACATCTCTCTCCCTCCCTCCCTCCCTCCCCCCCTCTCTCTCTCTCTCTCTCTGGATACAACCATTTCTTCCTCCCAATGCCAGTAGTGTCTTCTTTCTCTTTCGCATACATTGCAAGCCCTACGACTACGCATTTGACTGAAATCGTCTCTCGCATTCCCTCCACGAACCTCTCTCCTCCCCTCTCCCTCTTTCTTTCTCTCTCTCTCTCTCTCTCTCTCTCCCTCTCCCTCTCTTTCTCTATATCTCTCTTTACTCTACCTCTCTAATCTAGGGGCTTCTGAGTCCAACTCAGACGTTGATCTTGTGTAGAGAGTCTGGGTGCTCCACCTCCCAAATGTGTGTATACAACTCTACTCGGCGAGCTCGTTGTACGGCGGGGGTGCCAGTTGCTATCGTATCCAACCATGAAGCTTTCTCTCAATCTAGCTACAGGCTGGTGCAGTAGCGGTGCAACTCTCTCTCTCTCTCTCTCTCTCTGGGTGCAACCCTTTCTTCCTCCCATATGGAGGTCCCTTCTTCCATATGGTCTGCGATCAGTGCCCCTTTCTTTCTCTTCTCTCTGCTTGTTGACGACCCCTTCTTTGTTGTGACTTTTGCTTGGTGGTCGATTCTTCCTCTTCCACTGAAGCACCATGCACAAAATTTCAATTCCATGCTTTTGATATGCAAACATGAATTGAATTGGATTGCTTCCTAAAATTCCAAAAGTCAAGTTAGTGGTCAACCAAACAATAGAATTGGAATTGTAGTCTATTTCAGTACCATGGCTGATTTGGTATATTCAATCTAACTCAACGCCGCACCCTCCAATATATGCACCAAAATGTACCGTGAGTATACTTATGTGCCTTACTCTAGAGGTTCATATAGATTTTTTTTGACTCGACGCACTCTATTCCACCTGTATAAGTATTTCTATCATTCCAATTTTGTGTTCCAACATAGGAAAGGTGATATGTATTTTTTTTATTTAGAGCACTCCTTCTGATTTGTCTTCCAACGTAGGTAGAGTGGGAGATTTTTTTAGTTAGGGCACTTCTTTTGTAACCAAAATTTTCTTTTAATTCTAACTTTGTATCTTCAACGTAGATTATTTGGATTAATCTAGATAGCCTAGATCTTCATGAAATTTAAGAGTGAGTATTCTTCTCTTTTTTCGGATTAACATAATCATTTCTAGATACCTTTTTATCTCTATATATATAACCTTGATTATTGTGGTGTCATATCATTTATTATGCTACTGTTCTTAAACAGGAGGTGCAAGTTCCTACATTTATTATGTGAACTCTTAAATAATATTAGATTCCATATGGAGTACGAATCCAGCGTATGGACTCCTGAAATTGTTTAGAAAATATATAGTCGCTAAATTTAAGAGTGAGTATTCTTCTTTTTTCGGATTAACATAATCATTTCTAGATACCTTTTTATCTCTACATATAACCTTGATTATTGTTGTGTCATTTCATTTATTATGCTACTGTTCTTAAACAGGAGGGGCAAGCTCCTACATTTATTATGTGAACTCCCAAATAATATTAGATTCAATATGTAGTACGAATCCAGTGTATGGACTCCTGAAATTATTTAGAAAATATATAGTCATTAAATTTAAGAGTGAGTATTCTTCTCTTTTTTCAGATTAACATAATCATTTCTAGATACCTTTTTATCTCTATATATATAACCTTGATTATTGTGGTGTCATTTCATTTATTATGCTACTGTTTTATTTAAGAATAGGAGGGGCAAGCCTCAACATTTATTATGTGAACTCCCAAATAATATTCGATTTCATATGTAGTACAAATCCACGTATGGACTCCTGAAATTGTTTAGCAAATATATAGTTGTTACTAATAAGTGTAGCACGAATGTTGTTTTTTATTCCTTATTTTTAATTATGAATTGTATTAGACTTGGACTCTCTAGGTTATTCTCGTAATTCTGAATTGTATTAGACATGGACTCTCTAGGTTATTCTCGACCTTTAGATCTTCATAAAATCCAACAATCTAAACTCTTCTCTTTTTTAGATTAACGTGAGAATTTCTAAACTCTTTCGACGAACGTGGTAGCTTCTTTTAACACTGCAGTATTAAGATAATAGATTTGCAACAGTGATAATTATATACATGCACATATGTTGTGGTTTTATGCTAATAAAGTTAAAATTTTATATCTTTGGTCATCAATTCTAATAAATAAATTTTAGTTAGCAATCTATCACCTTGTTCGTCTGGCTTATGAGCCACCAGCGAGCAGTATTTTTCTCTCTCACACCAAATCAGCATCAGCCACCAATCACCAGCTAGTCAGCTGTATTTTTCTCTCCGACAAATCAGCACTAGCCACCAGCAACACACCAAATCAGCATCAACCACCAACCACTAGCCAGCCATCGGTAATTATCTCTCACAACAAATTAGCATCAGCCACCAGCAACCAGCCAGTCGAACATGATGTATATGTACACTTTTTATTCGTATTCATATTTCTTTTTGCACTTTGTGCACCTCAATATGTGTTTAAGTTTAGTAGAACCATTAGTTTTAACTATTTTATATGTGTTTAGCATGAAAATCGGTATTCACGTTTCCTTCTTTCATCCTTGTATATCTATGGGATGTCACTTATCCTTATGTGCGTGATTTAGAGAATTACTTTGGATTATTTTCAATATAATAACATATGTGGTAACTTTTTTAAGAAAGACACCCTAGAGGATCTGATATCTGATCTTATATTAAGGAAAACAATAGCCTGCACAAAAAAGACCATGCCATGAAAGAAAATGACAGTCAGATCTGATAAAGTCTTCTTCTCCACCTCATCGATTGCAACCATGGCTAGCTAGTCCATATTGTTAACCATCACTGTCGATATTCCTGCCGTAAGTTGAAGAGAGAACAAATAGAGAATTAGTACCAATGCAAGCAACATCTAGATGAACCCTGCCCTAAAAGAAACATAGTCTAGATGAACCCCAATTGCATGAAAGGCTTTAGTGGGGAGCATCTAGATAAGTTATATAGATTTGTGCTGGTTTAAAAAATCATTAGAAATGGTAAAAAGGACGGTTTATTGTTTTTTTTTACTTTCACGGTGAGCTAGAACGGTAGATATTTTTCCCGTGAAAGTTATAAACTGTAGACGTTTAACCAAACAGGAATGGTAGTTAATTTTATCAAAATGGACCAGAAGAACACTGTTGATGATGTAATAATTGTCATGGGTGATACATACATGATGCATGCATGTGCTGCACATATATGCATCAGCATCGATATTTGTGTACGTACAGTGATCGGCTGGACAAGTTGGACCATGCATCACCAACCATGCACTAACCATGGTGTTATCGGCAATCATTATCATTTTTAAACAATTGATAAAACCACTTAATTAGCACGGATGCATTATTGAGTAATGCATGCATGGTGTACTACGCGATGCACGGCTCACACCATTGTCTTCCATGCCTCCATTGTATCCCTGACTTTGTACGCAAAAATCGTACCGTGCAACGCTGATCGTATACCTATAGAGTGTTTGTTGTTGCTAGTGGCATGATTACACTAGAGAGTCTAGAGTGTTAATGCCTCCAAAAGACAATCTAGTATTTTTCCCTCTTTTTGAAATATAAAAAGATGAAATATGAATTAATTAGATGTATAATTGCTCTGATTACTGGAAAAATATAATGTCTGAGAAAACAAGATATGAAAAAAGAGGTGCTTCCTGCAAAAAAAAATTCTAGTATTTTTTCCTTTAATTTTCTAAAGGAACCGGCAGGAAAAGTCCCTGTTACATTAGAAAGAAAAAAAACAGAGGAAGGTGAGAGAGCTAGATAGAGTTACGAACTAATTACATGTATAATTGCTCTGATTATTGAGCAAATATACATGTCCGAGAAAACAAGAACAAGAGGTAGTTCCTGCAAGCACGGGGGGAGATAGACGGAGACAGACAGGGGCAGGCTAGGAGACATGGTACTCTCCTAGCTACATGGACCATGCGTACTGGAGCGCAACAGAGCCAGCTCGTCGTTTGTTGCATTGCATTGGATTTGCATCTGGGGGTACTTGGGAGTTGGTGCCATCTGCCCCAAAACATTAAATTAAAACCACGATCAATTAGTTTACTAATTCGATCTCATCTCCTTCACCGCTGGATTACACTGTTCTCAGCTTGGCCTGTCTGCCTCCATGCCTCTGCTCATGTGTCCTCTGTTCTTGCTGGCAGCTGGCTGCTTCCCTCATGCATGTAGCATCTTTAAAATCTGCTCATGGCTTGTCTCATCTCTCATCTAATCTAGCTCATATGTCACAAAGGATTTACCATGCTGTAAGGGCCCGTTCTTTTGGGTGAAAATGAATAGTGAAGTTGTAAATGAATAGGTCTGGAATAGTGTTTCTTGTGAGAGAAGATGTGATGGATGTGACAGGTGAATAGTACTTTTCACTATTCATTTGTGAGGAAAAGAACAGGCCCTAAATCAACCTTGCCGCTTGCGCATCTACCTCTCAGTTGCTTGCAATGTAATACTCACCCCGTCCAAAATTATAGGTCGTTTTAACTTTTCTAAATTCATAAATACTTCTTCTGTTCCAAAAATGATGTAATTCTCGCATCTCGAGGAGTCAAACAATTTCAACTTTGACCAAATTTATACAAAAATACTAACATTCACATCTTCAAACAAATTTAGTGCGAAAATATAATACATGAGTAATCTATTGATATTTATTTTACATCACAAATAATAGTACTATTTTGTATAAATTTGGTCAAACTTAAAATTGATTGAATCCTCGAGAAGCGAGAGTTGCATTCTTTTTGAACAAAGGTGGTATTATTATGCATCCTGACATATATTATTTTTTTCTCGAATACGCAGGAGAGCTGCGCATCATTGTATTAAACAGAAAATTTGTTACAACCCACACACGCACACTTCGCCTCATGCGGACTACTTGCAAAATAAGCTACCAAGTTTGTTGGCCTCAGCGGCTACCCACAAGTGCCCTTCTTCCTGAATCTTGCCTAGCACTACTAGCATCCTGACATATATTATGTCTAAGTGCATAGAAAAAATATGCACATAAAAAATCAAAACAATCTACAATTTGAAACGAGTGGAGTAGCAAAAATTTCCTTCTCATGCAAGCCGGAAATGCTTGTGAAGCCGTTCTCTGTCTTTTTCGCTCCCTCTCTGTTACCAAACAGCAAAGCTGGTGTGTACTGTAGGCAGTGTCGTAGCTAAACCTTGTTGAGCAAATATAAAGCTCTACTGTTTGAGCTGTCCGAGTTAAGGACTCGTAAAGCTATTGAGCCGTACCAAATTTGGACCATTCTGCTCCGATCAAATCACGCTTATCACACGACAATTAGCTATTGATGAAGAAAGCTCCTGCAGATTTCTGGACACGCATCCTAATTCAAGAAGGTTGTGATGAGAATTGCTCGGAAAAAAGAGTCATGTTTGTTGAAATAAGGAAATTTTGGATTGCATGAGCACAGGTAAGTGTAATGCATTTGAATGCTTATGATCTTACTATCACCAAATGGATCCTTATGATATGAGGCACGTTAGGAAAAAAAAAAAGAAATTCTAGATTTTCCGACAAGCATAAAAAACATCTTCTAGCCACCAGGTATATAGTTCTTATCACAATTGGATCTATTATGTTTTATGAAATTATCCACCTCTGGTATTCTAAAAATATTCTAAAATCACCCCGTAAATCTCTATAAGTTACCATAAAAATTACCCTCTAATGATGGACTAGTTAATATAGTAATAACTTCGGTTCGAGAATCACTTCCACATGCATGGTTTGTTCTAGAGAATCATTTTCATCCACAAACCACTTCCATCAGAGAGTCACTTCCACATAATGAGAAGTAACACAAGCTCTACCAAACAAGCTTCCCTATTCTCACCTGGTTTCTTGCTGATGGGTGGTTTTAGTTGTGTGTAAAGTATGACGATGCTTGAAAAAACCTTCCTCAGTGTTAGTCCCATTCTTCTTCCTTCTACATTTGAGGTATTTTGTGAGCTATTTAACATTTTACTAGGATTAACACATACTCCCTCCACCCCTTTATATTAGTCGCTCGAGAACGGTGCCCCTTTCACAGGCACGGCTTTCTAGTGACTAATATAAAAGGACAGATGGAGTAGCTATAATTGGGGTGTGTGTGATCATAACGCCAAATAAAATTTAGATACAACACCCAAGAAAACTAGTTGATGCCGCTGTTCTCCTTCACTGATGCGTGAACGTTTGTTGAAATAAGTAAATTTTGGATTGCTTCAGCATGGGTAATGTGTAATGCATTTGAATGCTTATGATCTTACTATTACTAATTGGATCCTTATGATATGAGACACGCTAGAAAAAAATTTCTAGATTTTCCCACAAACATAAAAAAAAACATCTTCTAGCCATAGACTTGGTATATAGTTCTAGTCACAATTGGAACTATTATGTTTTATGAAATCATCCACCTCTGTTATTATAAAAATATTTTTAAATAACCCTGCAAATCTCTAAGTTACCTACATATGTTACCATAATAAATTACCCTCTAATGATGGACTAGTTAATATAGTAATAACCTTCTTTCGAGAATCACTTCCACATGGTTTGTTCTAGAGAGCCATTTTTGTTCTTATTTCCCCTATTCTCACGTAGTTTCTTGCTGATGGGTGGTTTTGGTTGTGTGTAAAAGTTATGACGATGTTTGAAAAATCAATCCTCGGTGTTAGTCCCATTCTTCTTCCTTCTACATTTGAGGTATTTTGTGAGCTATCTAACATTTTACTAGGGTTAACACGATACTCCGTCCATTCCTTTATATTAGTCGCTAGAAAACCGTGTCTCGGCACTATTTTCTAGTTACTAATATAAAGGGACAAAGGGAGTAGCTAGAGTTAATTGCCAAATAAAATTTGGATATACCACCCAAGAAGACTAGTTGATGCATGCTCTCCTTCACTGATGTACACAGGGGACAAATTTGATGGGTCGGTGCATGATGATCAAACAGAGTATGTAGTACGTATAGGTACGTAACGGCAGCACGTACGTACTGTTACGTGCTTCCCGTTTTTCCTCTCGACGCGCCGATCAAAATTAACTTTCTCAATTCATCCTCGGCAAGTACATTGTCGGAATCGGTTTGTGTGTGTACCTCGTACTTGCATGGGATGGGAGTTTAATTTGTTCCTTCACTACCTCCTCTGTGTGTGTGTGTTTCGTGTGTGTTATGTACTTCTTCCCTGGCATTATTTGTACGATACAAATTTGGTTGTCAATGGATTTGCACTTGATGTCCCCATTGACTTTCGCTCCTGAAGGCAGTACATTATCTTGCCCAACAGAATTGATTGACAACTAGTCATTAACGATAATGCTAATAACATCGGTAAGGATGCATATGCTGATATGCATGCATCTCCAACCACTATTCTGTTACTTTCTCTCTCTTTTTTCTGTGAGTGTGAAAGAGAGAGGATCTCCAACCATATTCATATATATAAAGTATACTAGTGTAAATTATCCTTGGAAATCAAAGGGAGAGTTCATAATTAGGGAGAAACTAATTAAAGAAAGGGCGAATTGAAACGAATCCATATTTAAAATTGACAAGGTGGTTGTTGCACTGTGATCGATCAGGATCATACCTAATTAATTTTGAAGTGACCACGCACCCATGCTGAATTTATGCAAGCCTGTCTCATTGATCAGCTTTTTTTTCTGTCATCTTCAGTGTTCGAGATCAAGGTGTCTCATTGAACCATTTTTGTGCAGATCAAGGTTATTCAGAACAGAAAATGAGCAGTTAATTTTCAGGATCTCCAGGCCGGTACTCGTATACATTATCGTCGTGTACCGGATCGATACGGCCGGCGGTGGTAATTGTGATCGGCCACTTGGTGTCAGCGAGTAATACGAGTGCAAGTACAAGGACAGGGGCTAGCTTGCCGTTTGGTACATCACCGTAGCTCGTAGTGCTGAATCTGCTGATTGGTATACGATGCATGCATTAGGCAGCAGCCGTGCCCGTACGCACGGTAATCTCTGTACCGTAATGAACTTTAAAGTTCAGTACCTCTGTACATTTTCTCATGTGGTGCCCTATGCATGAATCTGGTGAGTGTAGGCCGGCCTCACCAGATCAGAGATCACCGGGTGACAGCACACAAACGGCCGTACGTGCAAAAAGCTGCAAATTACTCGGCCCTGTTTAGTTCGTTGAAAAATTTTGAAGAAAATTTTTGAGGTTCCCTTCCAAAGTCTATTAAGAGTATTAAATGTAGACTACTTAAAAAACTAACTACACGAATGGACTAAAAATCGCGAGATGAATTCATTAAACCTAATTAATCCGTCATTAGAGATTGGTTACTGTAGCACAATGTTGTCTAATCATGTCTTAATTAGTTTTATTAGATTCGTTTCGAAAATTAAGGTAGGAGTCGTGGAATGAGTTTTGTTATTAATTCATATTTAATACTCCTAATTAGTGTCCGGAGATTGATGTGACGGGTAGTTGGTGAAAAAATTGGGATCTAAAACAGGGATCGATCGATCCATGCCAACAAGCTGCTGCAAACTAATTAACCGACGAATCAGAGAGATTGATCTGCTTGTTCTTCGTTCGTACCAGCTTATCTTTTGTTAAATCAGAGGATCAGCAGAATGGAATAGAATATGATGAGAATATTGGTACGTAGCTGCTGGCTGTGATAGATTATTGGCTCGCTGACGCACATAAGCAGACGCCGACGCGTGCGGGGCCGGCGGCCGGCCGGCCGACGACTCGCCGGCGGCGACAGGGGGAGAAGATAACATAACTTCCGTCCTTGTTAGAAATTGCCAAATTAGAATCTCGACCGACAGCCACCGGCCAAACATATGCTTCGATCAACCACCACCTAGCTATAGCTCTCTGTTCTACGAAGTACAAACAGATCACGTCGTGCGCTGCATGTGTAGACGTTTGTGCAGTGTGCAGCGCAGTCCAACTTTTTTCGAGCTTTCATGCATCACTGATTTTTTAGGCACGTTAGAACATTTCAAGCCTATACTAGTAGCTCTAGCTCCATCCATACTATATAAGTAGATCCTTTTGTCATCAATCATGACCATTTTTTTTAATAATTTCCCTTGATGCAGGGTTAGATTTATATGTATATGTACATGCTGCTGATGAATTGCATGTATCTTGCTGTGGCTAGTTTACAAAAGTTAAGCTGATAGAAAAAGATGGACAATTAACTTGTAATTTAATACACACGCGAGTAGTTGAGATGGCTGTGTGCCCTTACTCGAAACAATCGGTATAGAGAACTCGATCGATCACCCGGCTCGATCAAAGGCACAAATTCGCAAGCTAAAAAGGTACACTCCGTCTTCACACACATGTGCATACATCAGTTCCAACAAGAGCATATTATGCATCTCTCATTCACATTTCTTTTCTGATGGATCCAATGGATTCACCTAACCACGGCAACAACTAGTCACACCAAATGTGTATGTTGCACCTACAGATCTGCAGTTTGTCAAGTGGGAAGCCTTCTTCATTAAAAAAAAAGATAACAACATGAAAAGGTAGTATGGTGAACGTCGTTGCGCAACTATAGCTGGTTTCAGTGGCGAAGCTAAAACCGGAGCCTAGGGGGGGACTGATGTTGCCTTCTTCCACCTCCAGACCTCTCTTTCCCTCTTCTCCAACATCTTCTTCCTCAATCCTCATCCATCCTGGGGGGCTTCGGCGGGGGTTCCAATGGTGGTAGCGGCAGTAGTGGGGGCTCCAGGCCCCCCGACCTACCGCTGGATTCGCCACTGTCTGTTTTCCCTTCTCGATCTGTTACTTTTTTTCTTCTCATGATGATTTTATATGCCTGTGAGAGAGTATATCTGTGAGGGAATAATATATACATATATATATATATATATATATATATATATAAAAGGTTTAATATACCTATAGTTTACATATATAAAAATATTTGGGCTGGAAACTAGCTAAAAGAGAGGATGGCAACTGTGCCAGGTCTAAAGCGTTCGGTGCTGCACAGCATTGTTAGTCAAACGTACCAATTGATGAGCCCCATCTCCACCTTATTCACATGCGTATGCATGTTAAGTAATTTTTTGGTTTTAGTTTTCACAGGGAAACAACAAACACAGAACCATTTGATCCCCGGATTACGTACATTGCAAAAAAAAAAATGTTAGATACAAAAGAGGTTCATCTCTCTCTCGCACACGCACGAACGCACACATTTTTATTGCGACCACCATGCCAGCACGGCAGCACACCCCAATATGGGTACCACTTTTTTTATTGAGAATAATATGGGTGCCACTTAGACCTGATCATGGGCTGCCCGACACGACCAACCTGACTTGACCCGCCCGAAAAAAACCCGACCCGACAGTGCGACGGGTCGGGCACGGACCGAAATTTTCACCCGACCCAACCCGACGTAACCCGAAAATTATAGCTAAAAAACCCGAACCCGACCCGCCCCGACCCGACCGTGTGGCGGGTCGGGCACGGGCCATGAATTTTGACCCGGTAACCCGACACGACCCGACCATGATCAGGTCTATCTCGTTCTTCAACACTATAACTTTGGTATAGATATGTTCATTCGATGTCATCTAAAAAAATTGTAAAATTAGATATGAGAAATTGTAACCAATATTTTGGATTGTAAAAAAAAAATCTAAACTCGGTGAGAAAAGTTTCAACGACAAAGTCTTAGATACCAATGAGCCCTGAAATTTTGATATAAACTTTGTGTTCATTCGACTTCATATAACAAAGTTATGTTTTTTTCTTTTAAAAAGTTGCTTTGATTTGTGTTGGTAGGCCACATGTAGACTTCAATTTAAGAGGTTTTGGGTTGTATGGTGCTCATGTGGTGACTCGGCCAATGCTAACATAGTTCCTTAATTTTTCTTATTTTCACTGAAATATAGACTATATATGGCCTAATTAAGTATCTATCTGTCTATCTATCTATCTATCTATCTATCTATCTATATATATGTAACTAAACTAAAGTATAATTAGTCTATTGTTAAAAACTAAATAAAACAACTTATGTGCAATTAAAATTTAATCATCTCTAGGAAAATGTACAACCCCCCCCCCATTTTAACATTATTGCATTTCCATATAAACAACTATGAATTTTAAAAGAGACGACCTTATTTTCAAGTGACAAGGAAATATCAAATGAATAAACTTTAAGTGTCATTAATAAACTAAATAAAACAAACTTATTTTACATTAAAATTTATTTGTCTCTAGGTTCAAGAAGTCCACTTTTTTACTATCGAACTATCACCAAAGTATGATTTTATCCATCTTAAAACCAAATATCTATGACAATTGAGCTATGAAACCGAAATTTCTGTTTTGGCCCTCTAGGTGTTGATCACACAATTATACCAGGGACCTTGCCCCTTGTTTGAAACCTACTCTTGTTAGAGCAACTCCAACAGCATCTCCAAATGCTATTGTATCGGTAAAAATTGAAGAAATCCAAAAAACTAGCATTCCAAGAGCCTCGGTAATAACCAACTTTGGTACCCCCCTCGCCAAACCTCCCCCGCGGCTCGGTAGCTATGGCGAGCCCTTCCGCTCGGAAAAAGGCCGGAATCCACGGCGGAATCCACCCATCCCACCCTCGTCGCGCCAAATCTCACGCCAATTTTCCTTCCCGCGTCGATAAATTCAGCCCGCCTCCACATCCCGCCCAAGCAGCTCCGCGGCTTTGCACAGTGGCCGCCGCCGTTGACCGCCGGATGCTGCCGTCGCCGCCGTCGAGCACCGGACGCTGCCATCACCGCCGCCACGTGAGGTGTTGCCGTCTCCGCCGCCGCGTCTCGCACTATTGTCGCCGCCGCCGCGTCACGCGGTGCCCTCGCCACTGCCATGTACAGGATGCCACGCTCTAGGTCAACCGCGGCCGGTGGGCTCTGGAATTCATCCGTGGATTTGGATGACAATTGTGACGAATTCCATGGGGAGGGATGAGTTTCCTAGATCGATTTGCTCAGTATTTTTTGGTTGGGAAACCTGCAATGTTGAGGAAAAAGAAAAATTTGTGTGCGTAGTTTGTCTCCCAATGTGTGAAGCAGCCCTGTATTGCTGCTCTCAAGTCAGTATTGATAGATATAATGATAGGTATAGTTTGGAATGGTCAGTTTCATAGGGTACTCTTGTCATTGTCATTTATAGCAAAAGGCCCTAGATCAGTATTGATATTTAGGTGCTTAACTGAATATAAACTGTAGCTATGGTGAATGTAATCAGTATTTTTTTCACAGCAATCCACCTTATCTAGGCATAGATCAGGAATTTCCTGCTGATTAAGCAATTCGTGAGATACACAAACTAGTTCAGGGGTCAGAATCTGATGACTCTGAAACCAATCACCTAGTTTCGTATCTGCTACTGTATTAGATAAGACTGTAAATCCATGAGACCATGACACCAGTGGTGAGCTTCAATGAGGCTAGAGGGGCACGGGTAGGCCTCCTGTTGCAATGTTCTCAAGGAATTGTCTAGTTTTAGCATTTGTGCAAAAATAAAAATATCAAACCTAGCTGATTTCTGATGCTTTTGTTGTCTTTTGTTGTTTATTGATCTCCATTACTGCCTTGACTATGCATAGACCGATAAAATTGAACCAGACTCACTACCCACTGAATAAAAACTATAAGGGTACAATTGATGTGAAAAAGGCAGATAAGTCTAGAGATCCACGAAACAGTAGCACCAAAATTGTTTTAAACTGAACAAGATCTGATACTGAAGTTACCCAATCAAATGGTAAATTTCTCACATAATTTTAGCATTTGGGACAATTTAGGCAATAGTCACCCTACTACAGTACTACCAATAATTCCACAGGTGGAGGCACCCAAATATAAGACAGACAATCCAGTACCCTACTAACTGAGTGCTAAATTTCTTTGTTTATAGATCGTATAAGTGCACAGATCATCATTTAGTTAGTTTTAATGTGAGTGCTACAAATGAGGACAAGAAACAAACATCACCACATCATTTAGTGTAATGGACATTGTGCATAGCAACCTGGCATGGCTTGGTTTCTAAAACTCTTCTTGACATGTATCCTTTGTTCCTGCAATTTTGTTTTCCTACAGGAGCTACAACATTTTGTAGTTGCAAATTGTATTTTAATTGCACATTGTCATTTTGACATGCTTGCTGCCTTCTTTTATGAGCAGCACGAATCTCCCTGTCCTTGAATTGATCTAGAGTGCTGCAGCTAGCTGTTTATTTTTCTGCGTTGATAAATATGTTGACATGCACAATGCCTCGTAGTTTTCTGTTTAGTTCTTAGCTTGGCATCATAATTACTTTTATTGTGGCATGTGCTATGGATGCAGGGTCTTACACTAACCTCTTACTGAATGTACTGGAACAGTCTCAACCTCTCACGCCTCCTAGTGATCCCTGACCACCTAGTGCTCATGCAATAGCCAAGAGTTCTCAGGGTAGAAGCAAAAACTTCACAGATGAGGAAGATAAACTACTTGTCTCAGCTTGGCTGAATGTGAGTATGGATCCAATTCAAGGTGTTGATCAAACACCAGGCACATTTTGGAATAGGATACATACATATTTCCATGCAAACAATAACTTCACGTTCGAGTCAACTCGTTCTGCAAGTTCCTTGATGAACCGTTGGTCTGGTATTCAACATGATGTGAATTTGTATTGTGGGTATCTGTCTAAGATAGAGAGAAGCTAGCACAGTGGTTGGTCAGTTGGTGACAAGGTTATCTCTCAAAGAAATAATTTGTCATGTATGATCATGTCTTAGTGCTTCATTGTAATGTTTAGTTTGGTTCAAATGTGCAGATAGCAAATGCTTGTGCAATGTTCACAAAGGAAGACCCGAAGGACGGGAAGTTTGCATTCATGCATTGCTGAAACATTCTCAAGGACAAGACCAAGTGGATGAGTAGGGGGCGGGATGTTGGATGTGCAAAGAAAACAAGCAACAAGAAACAGAAGATTGTGGCCAATTCTACTCCGGGCTCAGCTGCAATACCTCCTGTTGCCCCTATTGATGTTGCTGATGAAGGTGAACCATCTGTAAGACTCGATGGCAGGAAGAAGGAGAAACTGAGGCTGAAACAACGATCGACCATTGAAGCATTAGGTTATGTGATGGTAAAGAAAAAAGAAGCTGATAATGAGAAAGACCTGAAGAAATAAGAGAGGTGCAACAAAGTATTTGCATTGTAGGAGGAAAGAATAAAATTGGAGAAAGAAAAGATTCAGGTCCAAAGAGAACTAGAAGAGGAAGGCTCAAATTGGACAAAGAAAAGTTTCACTTCGAAAAGGATCAAGATGAGGAGAGAATTCTTAATTTGGATTTGAGCACAATTGTGACATCCTAGCCCAAGGCTTAATAGGATTGATAAGGATACTCATACCAACAAGTTGCAACTTCTTTTTCGGAAGCCCACCACCAAAAAAACTCCAAAGTTGAGCGTGCTTGGCCTGGAGCGATGGGTGACCGACCGGGAAGTCCTTCCGGGGTGCGCATGAGTAAGGACAAAGTGTGCAAAAAAGACATGTGTTGGTTTGTGAGGAGATTCTTGGGGTCGTAAAGAACTGCCAGGTGTAGGCGAGCCCGACCTCGGGGAGGTGGGTCGTTACAAATGGTATCAGAGCCGACTCTCGCGGTTTCACGGGTGCGTGCGGTCGCAGTTGCGCAGGCATGGTGTGGGCCCTAAGTGGTCACACAGCATGGCACATGCGCTGGCACTGGACCCACGGACGTGGCCAAGAGAGAACGTTCCTGGCTTGGGGTTGATCGACGAGGACGTCGATCTTCTAGGAGGGGTGTATGTGACATTCTAGCCCAAGGCTTAATAGGATTGATAAGGATACTCATACCAACAAGTTGCAACTTCTTTGTCAGAAGCCCATCACCAAAAAAACTCCAAAGTTAAGCGTGCTTGGCCTGGAGCGATGGGTGACCGACTGGGAAGTCCTTCCCGGGTGCGCATGAGTGAGGACAAAGTGCGCAAAAAAGACATGTGTTGATCTGTGAGGAGATTCTTGGGGTCCTAGAGAGCTGCCAAGCGTAGGCGGGCCCGACCTCGGGGAGGTGGGTCGTTACAACAATGGACTACAAACTACAGCAATATTATGGAGTGCGACAGGAAGAGATTCTTGCAAGACGTTGCAACATTTAGGAGTTTTTGTCTAGTTCCAGATCATTTGAAAACTCATGTGGGAAATACCCTATTAATTCTTAATTTATATTCCTGTCTGGTTCCAGTTCATCTATCTTCTTGTGAGCTACCCTTTGAATTATGTTTCTATTTCATTAATTATAGAAGTTTGAATAACTACAAACTGTAGCAATATTATGGAGTGCGGCAGGAAGAGATTCTTGCAAGACGTTGCAACATTTAGGAGTTTTTGTCTAGTTCCAGTTCATTTGAAAACTCATGTGGGAGATACCCTATTAATTCTTAATTTATATTCCTGTCTAGTTCCAGTTCATCTGTCTTCTTGTGAGCTACCCTTTGAATTATGTTTCTATTTCATTAATTATAGAAGTTTGAATTATGTTTTAGAAGTCTGTCTATTTCAGAAGTCTGTCATGTTGTCGAATGCCCTACAGTACATACTGAATTTTGATCAGGCATTGTGCAACAGAATGCTACAAACTTGAGGCTCAAAAAAAGACCAAGAATAGTAGCAGTACTTCTCTACTTCAGTTTCAGTTTTCTCTGTTTCGACAAAAAAATAAGAACCATACACAAACAGAATGCTACAAACTTGAGGCTCCAAAAAAAGACTTGATTGGCATGATACACAAACTTGAGGCAAAATTTCCAAATAAAGAACAGTAGCCTTCCGATCCATAGTTTTGACTGATAGTTTTTTGGAAGAACAAGCACAACCAATTTAGAGATAAAAAAGTGGTAATCGAGACAAGAACATTGATCTGAATGGTTCTCAAATTAATACTAAATGGACTACAAGAAACTAATCAACATTAATCAATATTGTACAACTCTAAATGATTTTGCCACAAGTGCTCAATCAGGTCTGCCTTCAACTGAAAGTGGATTTCACTGTCCTTGTTGTTTATGGAATTTTGCATTAAAGCATCAAGTTCAGGTGCTGCACTATGTGAAATTGTCACTCTTGATCCCATACCGTCTTAGTTGCAAACATAATGTCCCTCATTGTCGAAGTGGTACTCATATTCCTCCCCGTGCTCTTCACGCTCGTCTTCAATAATCATGTTATGCATTATGATGCAAGCCATCACAATGTCATGGAGCGTATCTTCATCCCATAAACGAGCTGGCCCACAAACAATAGCAAAGCGAGGTTGTAGAACCCCAAATGCCCTTTCAACATCCTTTCGACATGCTTCTTGTGCCTTTGTGAAATATTTTTTCTTATTACCCTGTGGCTCTGGAATGGTCTTCACAAAAGTTGCTCATGACAGATATATGCCATCTGCTAGATAGTAACCTATTGAATAATCATGCCCATTTATCTTGTAGCTAACTTGTGGACCTTGCCCTTTCAGCAAGCCTTGCAAAGATAGGGGATTTTTGAAGCACGTTTATGTCATTATGTGAACCAGGCATGCCAAAGAATGCATGCCATATCCATAGATCTTTAGATGCGACTGCTTCCAGTATAATAGTAGGCTCCTTTTTGTGTCCTCTGCACATCCTGTGATGTGCAGAAGAGCAATTTTTCCAAAACTAATGCATACAATCTATGGAACCAACATTACCAGGAAATCCTCTACTCGCTCCAATTTCAAGGAATCTAGGAGTATCCTGTTCATTAGGGTCTCTCATGTACTCCGGTCCAAAAATCTCAACAACAGATGCTACAAACTTTCTCAAAGATTCTAGTGCAGTACTCTCTCCAATACGAACATACTCGTCCAAAGCATCAGCTGGTGTGCTATAAGCTAACATACGGAACATAGCGACAACCTTCTGTTAACAAGATAGTCCTAGCACACCGGCAGCATTCCTCTTTTGCACAAAATACTCCTCATGTTTCTCAACAGCATTCATTATGCGAAGAAATAGAGATCACCTCATCCGAAACCTATGTCACGAAGTTGTAACAATTTAGCACAAAAATATTACATGTACAATGAATATTAGATTAAAATTAAAGAAAAATATACAAACCTCCATCTAAAAGTAGTAGTGTTGAAAGTAGGATTATTTGAGAAATAATCTTTGTACAGAAGATCATGCCATAAAAGTATTTCACGATGCACTATCTCATGCCCCTCAATAGAACCAATACGACCGGGATTATTAACTGAATCCTCAATGACTATGTGCGCGGCATCATCATATATCTCGTCATCGGAAGAGGTCGAATTGATAATTTCATCAAATACAAATTGATTGAATTCATCGTCGGAATCCATACTCTGTTGCGTTGTTTTTAATACAAATCGGCAATGTCATAACGAATTAGATCAAGATTGAACGAGGAGAAACAGACATGATCAGAAATTAAAAACCCTAAACCCTAAGTACCTCGAATCAAATTGATCGAAGAGGAGCCGCGGACAGGATGGTGGCGTCGTCGATGATCTTCAGTCACCGGCGGCCACGGGCGCTGGAATTTCTTGACCGGCGGCGACAAAGGCCGTCCCGTTTCTGTTCCGCGATGCCTCACGTCGGGAGCCAAGGGTCAGGCCGTCAGGGGGGGGGGGTTTCGGTTCTTGGTGGACCTAAGACATGTGTTATTTTAACTAGTCTATTGGAATACCCTTTTGAAGTATAGAGTTTTCTATTTTTACAAAGGGTTCAAACTCCAAATTTAGATAGCAAGAATAGAAAGGCTGTTGGAGTTGCTCTTACAAGTATGTCTATCAAAAAAGGGTAAAGTGTTCGACTGTGTAATCTATCTATGAGGTTGGTGTTGCCTTTGAGAGCTTTAATGTGCCCATAATTCGCTAGATCCTTTTGGTCGATCTCCTTGTCTAATAGCATAACCAGCAATTTAAATAAATAACAAGGGTAACTACGGGTGATAAAACACTAGGAAAAGAACCACAAGTTCTAAATAACCATAAATGTAACACCAATTGATAGACTATATTCTTCAAGAAAATTAAGTCTCAACTTTGTATTTTCCGATTTGAAATAAATTACTTATATTTTGGAGATTAAACTACATCTATTATTTTAATAAATACATATATATAGGCAAAAATCCTTTGATAAAGGCTAGATTTGTGCAATTTTGATTGTTTAATGGAAAGCTATTTTTCTTTTTGTTTAGTGGCTAAAATCGAACATGTCATATATATAGTTTGATGGTCAAAAATGCTAAGAGCATCTCTAGCAGAGGACCTAAAATGAGTTGCTATACCTAAAAACCGCCTTGAGACCTAAAAACAATAAAAAATGTTGCTCCAGCAGAGGATCTATATGAGTTGCTATTTTAGGTCTGAACCTAAAACCCACCCATGGGGACCTCCAGCCACATGCGGGAAGGAGCCAACCGCCGCTCGGGTGATTTTTCCCCTCGCCTCTCCACCGCACTGTGCCCACCTCGACTGCTTCTCCCTCGTCCGGTCACCGGACCTCGCACCAGCACCGTCGCCGCCCTACCTCCGCAACAGTGCCGCCGCCCCCAAGCAGCATGCCACCGGCTGACCATGCGCCTCCTGTACTCGAGTGGGCGGCGTCGATTCGTCCGCGAATGGAGCTCGAGGGCGGTACCTCATCGAATCCGTCGCTAGAAGCGAGACGCCGGGCAAGGCAGCGGCCCGCCACGCCGCCGCGGGAGATCGGCCGAGGCCGCGACCACGACCCGTCGCGCCACCGCGAGAGACCAGGTGACGCAGTTGCTTGTCATGCCGCCACGGGAAGCCGGCGAGGCAGCGGCCCACCGCGTCGCCGCGGGAGATTGGGCGAGGCCGCGACCCACGACCATCAAGCCACCGTCGGAGGATGGGAGGGGATGGAGAGGATGGAGGTGGTGGCCGGGCTGGGAAGGGGAGACACCGGCGATGGTGGAGGTGGTAGCCGGGGCGGAGAGGAGAGACACTAGCGGAGGAGGAAAGAGGCCGCCGGAGGGAAGGAGGCGGCGGCGTGAGTGAGTGGATGAGAGGGAAGACGAGGGAAAGGAGGGGATAAGATTGCGTCATTTTGCATATTGGACCCTGGAAAAATGATTCCTCGCAGATTCGTTCTTAAGTGGAATATGGGTACCCAATTTTAGCAATACTACTGGAGAAGACAACTTTGTGGTACCTAAATTTTTCGCTTTCCAAGATCTAAAACTATTTTTAGGTTCCCGGATTTAGCAACACTGCTGGAGATGCTCTAACGATGTACACCCCGAGTATCTATAGAGTAGCGGCCATGTACACATGTCATCGTGCTATATGTGCATGGAAAGCTTCTTCCTGTGAAAATTAAGCTAGTACTACAAAATATCAACAGGGGTCCAATTTTGATTTGACAGCCATATCACGTTGACCCTCTGATTAACCGCAGTAGTACTCCCCGTACTACAAAATATCGATAGGTCGGGCTGATTTTGTTATATATAGATAGGTTAACCACAGTAGTACTCCCTGTACTACAAAATAATCGACAGGTTTTCATTAAGAAGAAGAAACCTTTTCCGTGTCTAGAAAACCTCCTAACAGATTTTTTAAAACCAACTCCATAATTTGTTTTAATAAAAATTCAAACCTCGGTCTCCTGATTACGATCTGTATATACAAACTCTTGAGGGTGAGCTGAGTTATATCTGCCGCTGAATGGGTTGCTGCGTGCCTGCGTGTTAATTAATTAGTTTCAGAGGTTTGTCGGACGTGCATGCATGGCACATGCGCATGGCTGGCCGACGTACCCTCCTGCGACGATACATCGACGGAACACATGGCGACGTACTCCCTCCGTCTCTAAATATAAGTATTCTTCGATTTTTGTGGTGCACGTTTGGCCATTCGTCTTATTCAAAAAAATTGTGAAAATGTAAAAATAATTATGATACACTTAAAATATATATGATGATAAAACATGTCATAACAAAATAAATACTATTTTCATAATTTGTTTGAATAAGACGAATGGTCAAACGTGACCAGCAAAAGTCAACAAATACTTACATTTAGGGACGGAGGGAGTACACACCTAGCTGCAGTAGCTATAGCCTATAGCTAGGCATTGATACGATGAATTGGTCAAAGCAATGCAAGCTAGTAGAATGCAAACCCATACTCGTATGTATGTCAGTATGTGTGACCAACATGTAATTGAATAACCAACACAAACAGCACAGGAGATTATATGAGCTTACCTACTCTTTGTGATGCATGCAAGGTGATCATGAATGCACATTTAGATCGATGCACGACAAATTCATATATATGGACATGTTATTAATTAATAATATATCCGAGGTTGCATATATGTTGCTAATTTGTTGTATAATTTAGGCCCAGTTTAGTTTCCCAAAAGTCCCAAAAATTTTCGCATCGCAGACTGTGCCACCTCTCACAGAATATGTTTTCCAATGCAAAAATTTCACCACTTTCACCAAAATTTTCACCAACTAAACGGTGCCTAATACGATAATCATGTTTTGTGTGCATGCATGATGCCCTGCATGAGTGGAAATTGTTAGAACTTGAGATAGCCCAAATGATGGCTTCAGCTTTCAAGCAAGATGTCAAAAAAGTGTGGCCCTAAAAAGTAATTTCTCAAATTTGATTAGATCCTTAAAAGAAAAGGCAGAATATCCATTATCATCCTTGAATTATGAACCGAGGCTCAATTTAGCCCCTAAACTAAATTATCAACAAAGGTGTGAATGCATATATGACATGTGAGATGGAGAGTGTTGGAGAAGTGTAAGTGTGTAACAAACCACAATTATGAAGTGAAAGAAACCGTGGCGGGACAAGTTTGTGGACATGAACGATGAACCAAATATATATGCCCTTTGTTCGAACCACTACTCTAACCAATGTGCGGAGGAAGTAGGGATTTTTTTTCCTACAAAGACGATTAATTCAAATATCAAACTTGAAGGACAGGAGGAGTACGAAGAATGATACAATTAATTTGAAAGATGAAATAATGGAGGATATGTCATGGATAAATTGCTTTGCAAATAGTATAATTGATGGGTTCGGAGGAGCATTGCTTTCCGTTGTCGGTCCCATAACACTTAATTCTAAACTCAACACCCGGAAATACTGTAAATAATTCATAGCATATATTTAATTTGCATCGGTCGAGCCCACCTAATAATATAACAAACTCGACAAGAAAAAGGAGGGGGAGCCATGGCCAGCACCCTCTTGCCTCCTCATATAATTAAGCTAAAGCTAGCATCATGCATCTTAAAATATCAGCTGATCACACATACACTACCTTTAGAATTGATTGTGTGATGTTACAGCTCGTGGGGCATGCATGCATATGCACATGAACATTTTCCATTATCAAACGTATCATGCACCTATAGCTCATGGATCACACATCACTTTGTTAGTATAAATTTTTTGATGAAGCTTGTAACTTTTTTGTGTCACCTGCTCCTTGTATTTGCATATGGCTCCTATCTCCTTGGAGTTTCTTTCGGTGTGTATATAACAATTAAGTTTCTAGGTGAAGACGCAAGCATCAGTTTAAGTTACAGGATTACAAGATCTGTCAAACAATTTCTTTCTCTGCTGGAAAAAGAAAGGTCTTGCAAATTATTCCCATCACATTTCACCTGCATGCATTATCTTCTCTGACTAAATACGCAGCATGCATGACACACTGAATGGAAGTGCATGCTTGTCCACATGCTAATCTTGTTTTCTTCAGGTAAATTACTCGTAACTTTAACTTGTTCATGGGTTTGAAGCTACGTGCGCCTGAAAAAAAACACTACAAGCAGGTAAACTAGTGCGCTGCCCGTTCACGGCCGTTTTTTTTAAGATCAAAGGCATTACGCCCAGCTTTATCAAAAGCTTAGCAGAAGAATTACCACGGCCGTGTCAGTGTTTTTGAACTTTGAAGCTACGTGTACCTGGAAAATACTGCAAGCAGTGTGCACGCATGTGTATTGTGTATGGTCATGGTAGGGTACATATGATGGACGAGGTGCCAAAAATGTTTGGTGCAAGGGACGACATGTAGACAGCTAACACGTTCATCATTAATTTAGTTTAATGGAGCTTTCGTCACAAGCCAGGAGGTCGATCGTTGAGTTTGATCAATGGTCGGCATCACACATGCAGGGTCCCCTAATTGTGTTATAAAGATACCTACGTACGTGCAAGCACTTCTGTTTCTGACTAGGTATCGATCCATCACATGTCAGACATTTATACCTGTCTCAATTTCAATAAGATCATTTCCAATTATACAATGACGGGGAAAAGAAATGAATATGAATGTGGGTTGTTGAATTATTTTTGGGATCGATCAGGACTCACAGGAATTTAAATAATCCATCAGGGGGACGATATGTGAGATATATACATGTCAGGTAGAAAGCATGTTTCATGCAGTTTTCGAAAATTTGACTCTTTATTGGTTCTTAAAATTTTCGTTGATTGGATTTATGAATTCTCAAATACCGTCATTCCAGTTTGAATTTGAAATCTAGGAGCGACATAAGTGAGGGGCTAGATCCATCTGTTGCTTCCTCGCTCGCCCTGCTCTTCTTTGTTTTTAGATACTACCTCCGTTCTTAAATATATGTCGTTTAGGACAAGCTAGTTAGTTCAAAAATGAACTAATTTGTTTGTCCTAAATGTCATATATATAAAAGGAGGGAGTAGTCACTAATTATATTTAATTATATCTGCTACAAGTAAATTCGTTTACCATGTTTACAGAGACATATTTAATTTATCTACGCACATTATTAGATGTCTTCACTTCATTATTAGTTTCACTCTTGTAAGCATCAAGGCCCCACCGCACCTTTGGTAAGGGTGTGTTTCGGTGATAAATGACGAACACATACTTGTGACTAACCTTGGTTTTGTAGCGGATTTATTCTTGGGTTATTGTCACGAGTATTAAATGAAAAGAGAGCCCTCAATTTGAAATCAATGGACAAAGACTACAAGGCTAAGGACATTTCTAGTTCCAAGTGTCACAAGGAGATGAAGGACACTTGGATTTGCTAGTTTGTAGTGTTTGACCGTACTATTAAGAGGGGTTCACACTTGAGTAGCTTGATCATGCCAAATGCTATGCCATATTCATGCACTATCAAGCTCCTTGGTCACTAAACAGCTCAAGGCACTCATTGAAATACATTGGAAGCAAAAAGACTTGAAGAAAAACTCAAAGGTGATTAAATTGGATGAGTTGAAATGGAAAAGGCCACGTCGGATGATCCGACGCCATCATTCCTAGTTGCATCGGATGATTAATGTGAAAGATTCAGCAGAATTCAACACCACCGGATGAACCGACGGTGTGTCAGCAGAAGCATCGGTTCATCCGATGACCTAGGGTTTGGTAACAGTGACAAATCAAGTCAAAGGCCTTCAGCACCGGATGAAGCGACGGTCACAGCAGCGGTTCATCCGGCGCATGCATATATTTTACACAGAGACGTACCGAGTAAACCTGCTTCAGCACCGGATGAACCGACGCTCATGAAGACCATCAGCGGTTCATCCGGCGACCATGTTTATTCTACGCAGAGACGTTTTGAGTGAAGTTGCTTCAGCACCGGATAAACCGACTCTACATCGGTGTATGCGTCGAACGAAGTGGTACAGCATTCGTGTTCAATGGCTATATTTGGAGACTCAGTGACACCGGATGAACCGACGCTGTCGCAGGGGCAACCGTCGGTTCATCCGACGGTACTACTTTTCAGAGGACTTTTCTAACGGCTAGCCTCCCTTGCTAGGCCTATAAATTGGACCCCCTGCGTCTCTTGAGCTGCCTTTGCCACTCTAAAGACCTACAACAGCCAAGGAGAAGGAGAGTTAGTGCTTTGATCAATTGGATTTCATCTTCCTAACCAAGAGGGATTCTTTCTTGGTGATCAAGAGTTTCAAGGTGCTTTCAATGGCATAGCTGAGTGCATTGGTCAAGTGAAAGGTTGTGAGCTTGTTACTCTTGGAGTTTGACGGCTCCTAGACGGTCTCGGTGATTGGGGTTCTTGGTGAGCTCTTGGAGATTGTGGGAGCCCCGGGAAGTTCTTGGTGTAAATGGATTGAGACCCACCATTCCGGAGATGGAGAACGGGTACTCTTAGTGAGCACTCAAGTCTAAGTGGCTTGAGGGGGAGCAAAACTCTTTGTGAGTGCTCCAACGTGGATTAGGGAGAAGCGTCAACTTCTCGATACAACGGGAAAAAATTCGGTTGTCTCGTGTCTTCCCTTTCTACCTTCTTGCACTTAATTCCGCATTTACTTTCAGCTCTTAAGTTCCCTTGCTTTTGTTTCCTCTAGTTTGCTTTGCTTGTTGCATATCTTGACTAGGGTGCTTTTCACATGTTAGTGTGAGTCTTGCTAAGGAACTTGGTTGCTAGTGTGCTTAGTTGGTAGGAAGAATCCTTTTTAGATGGGCAACACTAGAGATATAGGTTAAGATTTGCTTTATCTTCTAGAAATTTGAAGAAGGCTCATATTCAACCCCCTTCTATAGGCCATCGATCCTACAACTCTAAACAAAGGTACCAAGTGATTTTTCTTTTCAAAAATAAAAGCTATATAATTACTTCACTAGGATCAGTAATGGTACCTAACTAGCTACACCGTTTTGATTTGATATGGCATCCAAGGCTAAAACTTAGCTAGCATGCGTGATATGCTCTATCTCTGTCTATGGTCAAATTTATGCTTCTCCTAACTAGCTAGTCACATCTTAGTTTATGCACATCGTTGTGTTTGGTTAAATGTCGAAGTATACACGATTACGATTCACAAACTAGGTATACTAGATTACTTGACTTTCTTGAATACACTATGCATCATGCTGTTTTTCTTGCCCTTGGAAAAGGAAAGATCATGGTTATTCTACTACTACTATGAGAAATTAAAGCTAAACTAACGAACCTGTGCTGTCATGTTTCTAGCCGTGACTAAATGTCTCCAGGAATAGATTTTTGCCAAGCACAGGTGGTCGTCATTTAAAAGAATTAGCGCTTAAGTAGTTGCACTTTTGCTTAGTTCACTCTTTGAGAGCGTTGGTTTCAAATAGTTGCTTATAGGGTCTGTAATAAGGATTGGTTATGTGCAAAACTCTTGCAAAGGCCGGAATAAAATTCTTTTATGTAAAAAATGTCTCCAGGAATGACATGATTCGAGATTACTTCGTGAACAGAGAAACACTTCTACTAGTCAATTCAAGATCAAGCTTATTATCATCTTCCTAAATAACATAAAAAGGCACACTTATTGGTTAGCAAAGGACCCACATTTATTTATAAATTTCTTGAGAAACTTTAGAGTGCTTATTTTTTTATGAGCCGTCCATCCAACGAAATCCAACGGTAGAAGTACTAGGAAGTTCCTATGGGGAAGTACCAACTTGGTGGGACCCACAACAAATTATAATTAATAGTTTTTTAATTCAAAAAGGGTATATGAGTAATTTCGCATGGTTAATCTGACCGGCTCCCGACCATGTTTTATGGCTCAATTCCTACACGAGGTACGACGACTTGAGAGAGAGAGAGAGAGTAGATTATCATAATGCCCTTTCCTTAAGTAGTTTAATTTTTAATTAATCAGATGGTGGGAAAATTAAAACACCTGGTACTTCTAGGTACTACACAAGCACCATAAAAAAACTCAAATTTCTAATAGTTATGCACTTTAAAGTTATTACCCTGTGCAGGAGCACAGAGTGATGGACTAATTTCTAATAACAAGCTGATATATCTTTTGGGAAAAAAAGAGAGAAGAGAAAAAGAGAATCACCACTTGATGTATACAATTGCTGACAAAGATAAACAAGAGAATATCTGAAGATCAGAAATTTCTGTCCAGATTGGTGCTAAAGTACAATGCGTGTAGTACATTATTTGAAGCTATGCCATATTGTCATGCGACGAATGAGTGCATATGCATAGTTGAGTTTGGCATGTAGCAAAGAAACCACCATCAGAAACAGTGAACATTTTGTTTGTGTTCATGTAGAAGGTGACTATCCCCGAAAGTTTAGGCCTCTAGGGACATATTGCCACAGGGAATGTTATCCCAGTCCAATAGAAGACAAGGGTGTGCACATATATTACTTCATGGGAGGAGTTTTGAGCAGTGACAATCACAGGAACATGTAGTAGCGTTTGGCTCCATATTCAGAGTCAATAATGAATCATATATTGGGAGTATAGAAACCATATATTGTCTGCTATAGCTGCATCCCTTTCTCCCACCAGGAGATTCATTATAAGTGGAGCCACTGTGCATTGATGTTTTGGAGTTTTCTTTAAAATAATGTAGTGCGTGCACCACAAACTGAGTATACACACATTTCCACTATATTTGGTGCCCACTAGCTGTGTTCATTCCTCTATACAAAATCAACCAGTAGCCTAGGAGCTTCTTATTATCCAGTACCCTACTAGGACACTTACTATACAGTATACACCAAAGATTCATGAGACTGGATTCATGTGAAAGGAGAACTCTACTATTTGGCTACAACACATCCCATCAAACAGGTAGCTACTATAGTTGCTAAGCCATTTTTTGATGTGGCAATCTTCAAACTGTTCGAGTGAGACTTATTGATCTATTTACTTTGCACCAATGGTGGAGTTTGACGAGTATTGGGTGCAAGCCAAAAGAATTAATCATACCCAATATGTTATTCTTGTTATCAAGTAATTAGTGATGGAATTGCAAACTGAGCTAAGATGGTAAGGTTCCATGTGATGGTACCTGTCCATTCGGGTTTGAATCCTCGACTCAACACGGGTACTCACATTTTTCTGAATTTATTTCATGATTTAATCGGTGCTATTTTTCAGTGGTAGGTGCCGTGCCTAGTGGTAGCGAGGGTGGTGACTTCATCGATGTCGATGATTTGCCGGCTCAGTCTTTTAGATGTGATCATAAGAGTAGGGTTACACATGCGTGTTTTAGGAGCGAGCAAGTGTGTGCAGTGCATGCATGTAGGTAAGGGTCTATGCCTGTGTAGTGATTCAAAAAGAGTGGTCCAATTATGTGCTTGATCGAGAAATCTGAGGAGAAATTAAGGAGGGGGCATGGACCCTTTAATCTAATGGAAGCTCCCTCAATTCGATGCCAGAATCTTACAATATTTGAGAAAGAAAATGGCAGCTAACTGAATACCATATTAATTACTCCCTCCATTCAGAAATGATAGATGTATTAGAACTGGGAAAAAGTCTTTCAAAGTAGATTTTGACTATTAATTTATCTTATAATATAATGTTAATTGCTAAAGACTCAATGACCTTCCAAAATAAATTGAAGTACAAATATATTAATGCAAAAATTATATACTAAATGTGCTTATAATTTAACTAATTGTTGGTCAAAGTTTGCAAAGTTTGACTTTTGACTGACCAAAATATATACATCTATCATTTCTGAATGGAGGGAGTAATTAATTATATATGCAAATGGATTTCTCATGGAAATAACATGTCTTCTCTTGCCAATGTGGTAGCAACTACACAGAGTAGTGGTAGTGGAGCAGAGCAGGGGGCAAAGCAAGTCAACCCCATATATAGCTAGAGGGATTAAGGACCACTGAAGGAAGAGTCCATTATTAGGCTCAACGGCTTAGGGCATGCAAGTAGAGTCCGTGAAATGGGTCGGGCCAGAGGACAAAGTTGTGTGACTGCCATGCATGATGGCCCAATGCAACACACTAATCATGGTCGATCAGACCACCACACAGGCATCCACTACTAGCAGCTAGACCTCACCCTTTTTGCTGTAACCACCACATGCATGTTGCTACCTTCATAACCTGTAGTAAACCTTTATCAGGCAAATTAAGTTAATATACTGCACAGGCAACACCAGAAACCCTGATGCACAATTGAACATCGTTGTGGTACATTTTTTTGCTGGAAAGAAAAGAAAAACAAAACTGTGTTGGTGAGGGTAACCTGGGCCCCATATAATTTGGTAGCCATGTCTCGTCGAGAATGTATCCACCAGCTTATGGGAGAAGCCAGTACAAGGTGGCAACTTATATAAGCGTCCTGTACTGTGTCTTGTTCGACAACATATACATGGATCGAGTCTCGATCGTGACAACAGAGAAAAACGATGAGCAGCAAGACTACTACTATATGCCGTTGGGACATCATTGTCACTCACTCACTCATGAGATTCATGCGCAGCAACAAGCAGGTTAAAACGGAGGGTGAAAATAAACAATCAGGCCATGTAACTTTCCAGCATGATCGAATATCAATCGTCGATCAGGTGAAAAAAAATAAAGAGCATCGTCTTGTCATGGGTCACGGTAGCATTTCTCTCCCTACCTCACCTAACTCCGTAGCTCTCATGCATCTTAAACCCCCCCCCCCCCCCCCCCCCTCTAGATGGCATTTAGAACGGGATCGGACAATGGACACGGTACACATAAAGGTGTACATATGTAGTATGTAACATCGTAATCCTCATAAAGGTGCAAGTACTACATACGTAGCGACCAATATATATAGCTCATCCAGTGTCCACAATTTACACACACTACTGGAATTTTGCTGACGGTATCACGATGGCTCACGGGGAAATAAAAGTGATTTCTAGTAGCGACACAAAGTGAAAGCTCGAGGCTCGGAGCTGCTCATTGAGTTGCATGCACCAGCCGGTTGAATCCAAAAGTTAAAATAGCAAGGTGGGAAAAGATGAGCGACTCGCTTATACTTTTATCGGATTGTTTTTATTCAAATGTTCTTTACGGTATCAAAAGATGTGAGGAATAATCCTTTGATTTCCCAAGTTAATTAGAACTAAGAACTTTTGGAACCTGATCGATGCAGCTCTTGAAAGAAGTAGGCTCAGCTCAGTACACCCTGCCAGCTGCTTATGTTTGAGTAGCAGGAAGCAGGCCATGCTAGGCGGCCAATAGAGCTGTGCAGTGGACGTTAGGTCAGCTGTTGAGTCATATGTATACACATGTAGTGTGTACTCAGCTCCGTCATCATTTATGCAACGATCCACGATGTGCTTTTCACCGGATCAAAACTACGCCTGCAGAGAAGCTGACTGCCGAGCTAGCAGCACAAGCCCTTTTCCCCTTTTGTCTCTCTCCCTGCTGATCTCTCCTCCTTTCCCACTTCATTTCTTTGGTGTTTTCCTTCTCTACCTTCCAATCAGAGAGGAAAAAAGAAAGAGAGGTGCTTTAATATTTTTTTTGATGTCACACGAGAAAGTGCTACGTGACAAATCAGGTTGTATGTGGAATTTTTTATATGTTTATAAATGTGTGTTATGAACTTATGATGAATCGAACTATGGTAGTGGGAATGATAGAAACCGCGAGAAAAGGGCACCATGTTTTCCTCGAGGGCACTTTGCAAGGTGATGCTTGCATGGCTTGTCAAAAAGGCCCTGTCTGACAACGCCAAAAGATGCATTCTGTCGCTATAACATGCTACCAAGCCAAGATGCAGAGAGATTTGTTTTTTTCTTCCTCCATCTTTTTCTGTTCTGCAATCGTATATCGTCAGAACTACTGTAGACAGATTGATGCCTCCAATTCTCTATTGTGTTCATTGCAACTAGCACAATTTCTTCACAAATGATTTTTTTGGCAATCATATATGCTACCAAATCTTTGTTCCCAACCTTCAATACATGTGTGTTCAAGTGCTTGGTTGCTGGTGCATAGGAGAATCAAATGCAGGCTTAGCTAAACGAGCACAGAATTATTGTTGTGTATTCACTTGCTTCTAGATGGAATGAGCTATAAAAACGTCCTTTAGTTAGGCTATGATTTGGTTCGATTCACCTTTTAAACTCTGCTATATTTGATTCAACTTACCCCCATAATGTAATTTTTTAATTTTGTTTCTCCATATACAAGTTGAATTTTAAATTTGTACTTTGCATGATGGTAGTGGACATCATAATCTATATTAAAAAGTAGTTTAAGAATTTTTCATCATTAGTTTTTATTTAATTTTGTATCTCAGTGATAAATTTTATTATTAAATATCCTACCCTATCAAAATAGTGATGAAAAATGCATGATATACATTTTAAACATGTCATATGTTGTATGTGCCATGATCTTGCAAAATTTGAACCTAAAACTGCACTTGTGCATATATGGAGAAATAAAAATGACAAATTGTGTCAAGGGATAAATTAAACCAATTGGTATATTTTAGGGGGTAAACTGAAGAAATTTTATGTGCTCCCACAAGGAGTCGAATCCGAGCTTGTTGGGTGCTACTTAGGTGAGACCTTTTCACGACAAATTAAGCTTTCAACTTTCTCAGATCAAGACTGCTAAAAAGAATGAGAGCAATGCATATATTTGATGGCGTGAACTTGTCGGTTAATCAATTTTAGCATTTAGTCGCCTCTTTCCTTTTCTCTTTAACTTTACTGGGTAAACAATCATTCTCCGAGGCGGTTGTGAAGTAACAAAACAAAACATAGCTTCTTAATTCATTTCAACCTTTATGATGAGGTTTTTAATCCTTCACTGTATCTATCTGATGACCCTGTCGTCGATCAATGCTTTCATTGTGTTCGTTGAAACAGTTATGATTCATGCACACAAAAGTCCCAAAAACTTTGCAATGATTCTACCACTAGACTTTATTTGCACCCCCCAACATGTGTTTTTGATGTGCTTGCTGTTGCTGGTTCTATTACTAACTGTAGGTAACTATGCCTTCTCGTTCAGCTCAAGATCTGCTTCTGGATATGTGGAACATGAGTGCCCAGACCCAACCTGGCTACAGAGGACGTACGGTGAAACATCTTCAGAAAAAAAAAGTGGCCTCCATCTCTCTGTTACTTCTGCTGTTTATTGATGCCTTTTCACTATGTTTCTCTTTCCCTTTTATTTCCATATCTCTCCATGATGCCGATATCGGTAATCTGCCACTAAGTATGCGTCCAAACCATCAAGATCGACCATCGTCATGTTCTGCTCCTACACACAGTAGTCACTCACTCACTCACTCGCGACTCCAAAGGCATTATGCGTGTCTGCAGTTTTTTTGGAATTTACGGATCACTGAAAAATCAACAAAGAGCTAAACAAGTACCATCTGGAATGCATATGCATCGTAAATGTACAGGTATGTACATCTACTGAAGGAGTATACATATTTGTGTTCTATTTTGTTGGCTGTCGCTACCGTCAGGTGATCCATCAAGAGAGAGACCTTGTTCGGTACAGAGAGCTACGGTCTCCAGCTTTTTAGATTCCAAGAAATGGGCAGAGAAAGATGCATGTGTCCCCATTGGTACCCCTCTTTTGAATCAACAGGTTTGTATTGTCACTATTGGCACAAGAACTGGTCTCCTGATCACTAGCTAGGAACCATACAAGCTTTGGTGCTGTCAAAAGGGGAAAAAAAGACAGATCGCATCCTTCTCACTTTAGAGGTTGCAATGCAGCAGATGTAATAAGAGTACAATGATAAACATGGGAAAGTTAAGGAATCTCTCTAGGAACAAAGCTGAGCTGCACGGTTGGTAGAAGGCCCCGGTAGATAGGGTATGTAGGGGCATTTGTGTTCATATCCCTGCTTTGAGGTGTAGTTGTGATTTTGCTCTCATTTTTTAACTTTGTGATTTTGCTCTCAACTATTCACAAGTCAATGTGATCTTGCCTCTAGTCAATGGTACAAATAGGGGCAAATACGCAAAGATCAAGGGCAAAAAATCGTACTGACTTGTGAACAGATGAAGGCACAATCACAAAGTTCAAAAAACATGACTACAATTATAATATTGCACTTCAAAGTAGGAGCAAAGATCACTGAAAAATCATAGGGTAACAATGATGACTTATGTTCCTTTCTTTAGGGTGAACGCCACAGCTCATCACCTAAATTGGTTCCAAGAATCTGCCTGAGCATATGTTTATTTGGTGCCTTTATTTTTGTTTACTTTCACAAGTTAATGCTTGCTGGACATTGGCCAGGGATCCATGGATTTCGTGCTCATATAAAATGCAGATTGTCTCAGACACTTTAATCTGTTTCTAGATTCGCGCGCATATATTTCTAGGTTCTTTCATCAGACCGGTAGGTGACAATTAAATAACTGTTTATAGCTGCAACTAAAACCCAATCAGTACGCCGGGTGCATGAGCATGACCACTAGTTCCTGGTTGCTGCTAATCTATTCGATAACCACTAAGCTAACACAATAAAATATGGTTAAATTTGACAGATGACAGTGCCATGCATGATCTGCATATGCTCCAATTAACCCTGAATTGTCTAAGGTGAATAGGTTTACACAAGATCTTGCAGATCCAATGCTCAACATAAAGGCTAGCTTTGCATTGCATTGCAGCTGACAGAACATCTCAGAAGCTGAAACAACTTTTATCCCATTTTCTTTGGGAGAAAAATAAAACAGAGGGCACCCGATGAACAGCGCCGGCGACCTAAGCCGGCCGTGTGGCTAAACCTACATACGAGGCACAAAAGGCTAGCAGAAATGCCAGATGAACAAAGCTGCTAGTGCTAGGGCTCTGTAGTGTCGGAGCTTACCCTACGGCAAAAGGGCAAAGTCTGCTCGTCCTATTCGCTTGTCGATACACTCTTCCACAATCCCATCATCACCATCTTCTTAAAATCGTTTTCCTGCATTGACTTGGGAGCTAAAAAGAGAGGTGTTCCCTAATCCTCCCCCCTGTCCTTGCATTATTGCATATTGTCGGTAGCCAGTGCAATGCTTGCACACTAAACATCCTTTATTTGCACAGTGATTATTCCGTCATCAACCTTGTGCTATGGGGTAGTCCGTGTCAGTGTAGTTGTTCCCGGCCAATGGCTTTCGGTTAGTTCACAAAGATAAATGAGGGTGGGCGCCGTTTGATTCCTGTCTTTGTGGCCTATTTCACAGGCTTTACTAAAGTTGTGAAAATGATATTCCCCCCTTTATAGTGTAGATTGGTGCTCGCTAAACAGGCGATCTCACATTGACATATAATCTTTAGCCGACTAAATTGACAGCCTTCTAATATGAAATCTCTTAATTTTTGAACATAATGAAAGAATATTATGAGTTGCTTGACAATGAAAACTTTGTTCGATGGTGCGGCAGTAGTCTTATAATGCTAAAATTCAGCTATGAGACGGTTCAGTAGTGGAACAATAATCTCTCACCGTGTTGTCACTCCACGTCTTCAAAAATTATATGTGGCATTGCATGAAACGGTCTACGAAACAATCGGCATCTACCAATCTAATTGCAAGCTTTTGAAAACCTTCTTTATTAATTTGAAATTTTATTTCCGTTAATGACACATGTTCTGAGCCAAATCTTTATATTTTCTAAAAAAAAGAGGTGTTCCTAATAATCCTCCCCTGTCCTTGCATTGCATTGTCAGGAGCCAGTACAATGCTTGCTCCCTAAACATCGCCAGCCTTATTAATTTGCATAGTGATTATTCCGTCATCAGCGTCGTGCTATGGGGTCATGTCACTGTAGTGGTTCCCACCCAATTGCGCGTAATCTTTCGGTTATAGGCCAATCTCAATGAGTTTTTATAGAGAATTTCTTGCATTAAATTTGATGATGTGGCAATGAGAGAAAATAAGATAGTTTGATCCCCATGAAAGTTCACTGGTACAACTACTTAGTTTTCAATTTAGGTAACTGTGCAAAAAACCAAGCCCTGAGATTGGCCTTAGTTCAAACAGATATTCTGGGTGGATCGATTGATTTCTCTCTTTCTTCTTTGTGGCCTGATTCTCCTAGTTGACTTTATTAAAACTTATGAAATGATAATTTTTCTAAGTATATCGGTGCTCTCTAAAAACAGGCGATCTAGCTCACAATCTAAAAAATATATACAATCTCACATTGACATACAATAATATTTATGCGGCTTAACAGACAACCATCTAATATGTGATCTTTATATTTTTGTTAAAGTATTTTCGAACTTTCATTCTAAATTTTAATATAACACTTAATACATTATATACCTTTGTTCGAATTCTTCTCACTATACTATATACAAACTAAGATTAATGTTGTTGGCCAACTGCTTCCTCTTCCGTTTCATTTTTCTCCACCTAGATTTGAGGTTTCCTATATCAATTTATACTTTGAAAATTTTCATAAATAACGGTTACATATTATTTTTATGTAATTCCATATATTTTGTGGTGTACCTAATGACTTGACTTTTTCACCTTTGTTTTCACTGTTAATGGTAAGTGAGTTTTTCTCTCTGTCTGTGTACAAGTTTTTTTTTTTGAGACGAACAAGTTTTTATATAAAAAAACTTTCTAGTTTCAGCCCATCATTTGTTTTGCTAGGTGGGCTTTGATTTGTTTCCCATTTGAGCCCATGTCTTAGTTGACACACGACTTGACTTTTTCATTTCCTTCGTTCAAACGAAGTCCCAGTCACATTTTAGGAAGGTAACAACGTGTGTTAACTTTTTTTAGATTACACAGTACAACGCAGATGCTCACAACACATGCGCACACTTACCCCTATGAATACACGTACGCAAACCCTACTTATGAGAATCTCCGAAGGACTCAGCACCGACAGATCTGAAGATTATCGAAGTCACTACTGGCGTCTCGTCGTCGACGGAACGTCGCTTACCTCGTCTTGCGTTAACTTTGTGCTAAAAATCTATTGAAATTGGAAAATTTTCGCTCATATTTTGTGGTTCTTGAAAACGAGAGCACAAAAAGAATATCAAAATGCTACAAACATATAGATGCCCCCAACATTAATTAATTCGTGGAAATGAATTTCTTCACGTACACATGGATCAGTTCACGATCGATGATCAGAACTGGTGCTTCCCCTCGAAGGTCTGACCGGCCGCCCACGTCGGCGGCACGACGTTGTCGAAGACGATGGAGCGGCCGTCGCCGTTGGTCACCCGGAACGACAGCCCCTGCCCGACGAGCCGCGCGTCGGCGCCGTCCCAGATCTGCCCCCAGTTGCGCCGCATCTCCACCCACGCGCCGTCGCCCCGGGACCCCTTGGCCGCCACGGCCCTGACGTCCCCGGCGCCGGCGACGTTGAAGACGAGCACGGCGACCCACCACCGGTTCCCCCTCATCTCGAACCGCACGCCGCCGCGCCTGGCGCAGGGCGCGCGGCGGTAGTGCACTGGGATGATGCCGACGTGGAAGTCGGTGACGAGGCGCAGGAACATGGGCTTGGACAGGTCGAAGTGCCGCAGCGGCGGGTTGCACCAGTTCTCGTTGGGCTTGGAGTAGTTCGCCGGGCACGCGTTCGTCGCCGTCACCGTCGTCACCGCTGGCGCGCCGCCGCGCACGCAGGAGGCGCTGCCGTGGCACCGGAGCTCGTAGCAGCCGCAGGCCCTGCCTTCGTCGAAGAGCGCCACGCTCAGCGCCGCCGTCTCCAGCCCGTACCCCTGCTGGAACAGGTTGCCGTACCCGCACGCGCCCTCTGCATCAAGCATTGACAATTTGACGACATGGCTGTCGTTGCATTACGTGCTGGAGCAAGAAGACGACTAGTAGGTAGAACGCACACAAGTATGTCAGTGGTGGATTCTAGCAGCTCACGCATGGTTTCGGCTCCGGTCTCGTCGCCGTAGAACGTGGCGTGCGCCTCCTGCCAGCCGCCGCCGTGGATCGCCGCTGTCGTGGCGGCGCGGCGAGACGCTGGTCTCGGATCCATTCGACCTGCACCTACTCTTGATCGAAAGAACGAATGCTGGAGATTGATCGAACTAAGGAGAGCACTGTTGGTGTGTACGGAAGGGGGTACGGTGCGCTATATATATATACTGCGACAAGTAGGCTACAAAATCATTTGAGGAAATTAGCGGCCATGAAAGGTAAGCGAATTAGTGTTGGAGGAGTAAATCTCTGCCATATTTTCAGGCGTGACAAAAGCGAAATGCTATATTAGTTTGATTGAATGCATGGTGTGGCGTGCAGAGGAATTCGTATTTGCAAAGAGATTTAAGTTCCATAACGGGAAATTCTTGGGAAAAGCCTAATCTCCGGTGAAGTTTTGGAAAATGCAAAAGTGGGCAGCCAACGGATGCCCTGATCAGGAAAACATATTTCAATAATCACAAAAGTTATATGTTACGTAAAAGATATTTTAACACTTTCAGTGGAGAAGTCATTGAAATATTTTTTAGAGGAAATTAAGTTAACTAGGTGGAAATTTATTAATAAAACTTAATTTTTTAAAAAATGCAATAGTACGTAGTAATGCTTTTCAGAAATAAGTAAAAACCATTTGCAAAAAAGATTGTATTATAATATTTTTATATAAAAAGTTTATATATGCTTTTAAATGACAGATTTGTCCAGTAATTTTTAGACTTTTTAAGAAAATATTTTCAAATAACGTTTTACATTATGAAAAAGGAAGTGAAATAGGAAAAGATAAAGATGGCAATAATAATTTGGTGGTGACTTGGGTAGTAATAGGGGATGTGCTTTCTTATATGAAACATTTGCCTATCAAAGCTAAATACTTGCCTATATTGCAAATGACGAGGAATTAAATACTTGCCTACACTTGTAGGTAGGTGAACTGTGAAGAAAGAAAATTGCATAATAAGTTGAAAACCACTGAGTTATAAGGTGAAAAATCATAAATACTTTAATACCGATTGATGTAGGAACGCAGCCCGCAATTGGCAAATACTTATATGAATAATTTTGTGGTGCCAACTTAATACTTAACTTATTAGCCCCGGCAAGAATATACATACATACATTTTCGCTATCGAGAAGCATGTTGCCAAAAGAATAGCTCCAATTAAATCCTAGAGTAAATCGAAGAAAATGCGAGTATCAGTGCCGAGTCAAGGACTCGAACCCCTAGTGGGCATGTTCCACCTAGGGGTGGTAATGGATCATAGCCCTACTTTATTCTTCACAATACAACTAAGCTCTATATACATTTAGCTCAAAATTGAATAGTATTATAGCCCAATCCTAATAGGGCTTGATCTTTAAATTTCTTAGGCTAAATTGTAAAGCCCTTTACCTCCCCTAGTTCCACCACAATGAACCTTACTAGTGAGCTATGCTCAGTTCGCGACAAGAATATATTTGATTTGCAATAATACACATTTACACTAATAAATTATTTATTGACACTACGTGAAAACCTCAAATAGGTCACGCAGCATTTGTAACGGGCCCTTAACACCCGTTACATGGACCCCATCTGTAACGGTTGTTGTTTGGCGCCCATTACGCATAAGCGCGGCAGGGTCGACCACGACCTCGCTCTGACCTCGCCACCATAACACCCGTTACCAATGAGGACTTCTGGTAACGGACTTCTTAAACGCCTGTTACATGTTTTCTTTGTAACGGACGTTAACATGCGTCCGTTACGAAAGTAAAACCTATCGGTAACGTGCTCTTTAAGTCCGTTACCGATGACTTTCCTATTGGAGACGCGTTGTTTTTAGGACGCGTCTCATTTTATGACGACCCAATTGGCGACGCTTGTTTGGAGCTAGCATCTCCTTTGTTTTCTCACAATAGAGACGCGTGTTGTTATTACGCGTCGTTGTTTTTGCGTTCCGACCACTCTGCTATCTCGGACAACTACACTCGCTCTCTCTCCTCTGAATGTATCTTGAATGTAAATTGTTACATATTCTGTGTCGCATCCACAAGATTTGATTTGTCACGTTTCTGAGTCAAATCGAAGGTTGCGGTGGTCTCATTTGCCACATTAGAGGCCTAGGGTGCCCTCTTGGATGTCAAAGCGGGCACGGCGGCGGCGGCGGTGGCCTCTACTACTCTGCTTCCTCCTCTGTTCTATTAGGTGGGCGTAGGAGACGAGGATTGGAGGGGCAAATGAGACGCGGGTTAACCACCCCCTCTGTTCTATTGGAATGAAGAACAGTTCTCATTTCTCCTTTTAATCTGCAGTCAAATTTTGTAACATGTATTTCTCCGTCGTACTTAGTCCAAATTTGATGATTTTTTTCCTATTTTTTTCTAAAATCCCCATATTTTCATTAATTTCATTGTTTAGTGTATATTCCGTTTCGTGAATAATGTTTATATGCCTTTATCTTGTTCTTTGTAAGTACAACATAGAAATAATATTTGTTTTCCACAACCATTAGTAATGAAACTTTGCATTTCGTAATCTTAAGGTGAACACAAGCTTGTGTAAAAATTTCAAATGCGTACGAGATCGAACATGTTGCAAAGTGTGGAAAACTTCAATGTTCAAGCAACATTCTAAGAAACTATGTGAGAGATGTAGCCATTTGTACACAAGTATATTCTTCCTTTATTGAAACCATTTGAATTTTTTATGACAAGTTTAGGTACCCAATTTATGTTGCCACGTCAATTTGTAGAATTTTTGGAGCAAACTAAGATGTTATTAGAATTATTATATCACAAGCATGAGATGTATATTCGAATTATAAGAATGTTGGGTACACAAGTGTGACTGTTGATATTTATTAAAATACTAAATGTCCAAATATGAATTGATGTTATTTTTAATGAATTTTTAGGTGCTGTTTTACCGGCTCTAATATTTGATGGATGCGAGTTTCATTTCTAAAAAATAGTGTCGGGCCCACGCGTCAGTGTCAGCAGCCTATATAAAGAAGATACCTGCCGACGAAGCCGACGCGGGTTTACTAACCAGCGGCGGCGATGACTGTCCAACCGACACGGGTTTACTAACCAGCGTCGGCGATGACTATCCATTGTCAGCGTCAGCAGGCAAACCTTACGCGCGCTGTTCAAAAATTCCCACCTATATTGACTATAATGCCTATGGAATTCCAATTCCACCAGAGAGCCGTTCAAGGGCACGCCAGTAATTTCTGTGAACATAGTAACACGCGTGCAGGGGACATATATATACTCGGGAGTCTAATTCAGACAGATCCAGGAGTCTAATTCAGACAGATCCACCACACCCGCAGTCTCCCCGCCGCCGCCCTGCTCCTTCTCCAGCCCTAGCCCGCCGCCGCCGCTCTCCCCGCCGCAGCACTGCTCTTCTCCAGCCCCACCGTTCCCGGCATGACGTCGGCGAAGCTGCTCCAGCCATGACGACGGTGACGAGAACGCGGTTACTGGCGTGCGAATGGCGTCCCGGCCAATCTAGACGGTGACGCGGATCCGGCATCCCCGGCCACGACGACGAGCCGGCCACCTCAGGCAACGAGGCGACGCGGATCGGGCCTCTCCGACCACCACGAGAACAACTACTTCATTCGCGACAGAGGTTAGTGCTGCTTGAACCCCCAACGCCCTCTCTGTGCTCGGCCACCCAATCTGCTATTTCTGTCAAGGTGGATTAGGGAGACATGCTACTTTACGGTTGTTCACATAGGATTATTCTCCTGGAATTACCTGCATTAGTACAGCATGCCTTAATAGTCCAAGTCTGTTTGAATAAATTATTGCTAACAGATGAACTTATATGAACTGTTCAAATTCTGTTATGCTTCGAATGTACCAGATCGACAGTTATGCTTTGGACCTGTTAGCATACTTTAGTTCTAATTGCTTTGTCCTCTTGTTGCATGTACACATGGAACACACAATTTATTGCTGCTGAAGTTGGACAAGGAAGCAGTTGAAGGAATTTAGTCTCTGCTTTGATATATAAGCATATTGCTTCACCCTGTCAAAATGGTTAGCACCTATCCCCAACCTATATGCTAATATCAACTATTTTGCCTGTCAGAGAATAAGAATTTATGTTATTTTGTTTAGGTTTTCAGTCTAGCTTATGTTACTCTACTGACGACCTGACATATCATCTATGCAGTCTCCCACAACACCAAACTCCTCTACCTCCAGTGCACCATCACAGCCCATCGACGGTGAACCTTGTTCACAGCCTATCAACGGTGATCCTTCTTCACAGGGTCAATCAGCACATACTGTTGTGAGTAGTACTCGATCCCGTAGGTCAAGGATAGAAACCAAATGGCCAGAAGACAAGTTGACCGCAACTGGACTTGATAACAATTATTGGCCTACCCCAGATGCTGCGAGGGATAGATTTGTATTGGTCTGTGGCCTCATTGCTCGAGAGAGGGTGTCAATCAACAGGGCAGTTGAAGATCTCTCACCAATTGAGAAGGAAGAGCTGTTCACAGTTTTAGAAGAAAAGTTAGATTACCCAGCCAATCTGGCTGAATCTGTTCGTAAGAAGGCAGTTAAGGCAGCTATGTCAGAGATTGGAACCTTGCAACGGCGGTTCAAGACCCATTTAAGAAAAAAATTTGTGAGCCAAGAGGAGACTCCCTTTGTGAAGCATGTCTTTTTGCAGCCAGAAGACTGGACCGTGTTTGTGCAGGAAACCAATTCTTCTAGATTTCAGCGATTGAGCCAGGGGATGAAAGAAAAGAGAGCATTGCATGATAAGCCACACAGGACGGGCAGAAAAGGTTATGTTCGTAAAAGGAAAGAGTGGGAGGAGGAGGATGCAAAGCTAGCTGAAGAAGGAAAACAAAACCCTTGGGACCAATTTCCTGGACGTTCGAGGCCTTATATGCGGGCAAGGGTAGGGAAGAGGAAGACCACTAGTGAAGGAAGCGGGGACATAACATTCAGTAACCCTGCGGTGGTGGGGGTAGCAACTAGGGTGAAAACACTTGCATCTCAGGCTAGCGATGGTTCTTTCGGGGTTAGGGAGAATGATATCCTCACCGCAGCACTTGAGACTCCAGAGCATCGAGGTCGGGTCCGAGACGTGTCTAGTTCACTTGGCTGGGGTAAAAGGTTTGGTGAAGAGTTTGCTGGAATGTACAGGAAGAAGAGGAACAAGAAGGCTGAACCGCAGATGGAACACCTAGTTGTTGAAGCAGTCACCAGAATTGTCTCCATTCTAGAAGAATCAGGCTTCGATATAAGGAAAAAGGTACTTCATCCTCCCCAATCACCACCTGTCAGTAGCAGCGAGGAAGAAGATGTGCATGACCTCGAGGAAGAAGATGTGCATGGCCTCAAGGAAAAAGATGTGCATGGCAGTGAGGAAGAAGAAGCACGTGGCAGAGAGGAAGACCATTGGCATGTCAGCGAGGATGAAGGTAGTCAACAACACATTGTAGTCGATCACCTATGCTGGACACAATAGATAAGCTGACAGAGCCAACCAAGTGCAGCCTTTTGGATGGCTCTGGGAATAAAGTGGAGCTCGCACTAGCCACTGTCTTTCCATTGCAAAAGACTCTCCATACAGTACCAGTGCAGGATGGGTATGCTGTGGTGCAACATAGTTATGTGTGGGGCAATACGGGTCACTACCCTCTGCCTGTACCAATTGGGGGGGATGAAGTAACAACCCTAGCTGAGGCTCTCTGTATAAGGATCCAATGGTCAAAGAACAAGATCCATGTACCACCCATTACGAGAAATACCAACCCTGCTCCCACATCAGGTAGCAGGGGTACAACATCAGATGGAGGTACTACAGCTCAGCGTCAGCAAGAGAAAGCTCAGCAGCAGCAGCAGCCGCAGATCAGCAAAACTACGCAGCAGGAGCATCAACAATAGCAGGAGGAGGACAGACAATCTCCGCCTAAGAAGCAGCAGCAGATCAGAAAAACTACGCAGCAGGAGCATCGACAACAGCAGGAGGAACCCAGGCAATCTCCACCTAAGCAGCAGCAGCAGCAGCGACAGGCGGAGGACAGGCAATCTCCGCCTGAGCAGCAGCCACCGCAGAAGAAGGGGGCCAGGAAACCTCTTCCTAGAGATGAGCTTCTTAACTGTTTTTGGACAAAACAGGATCCAAAATACAAGCCTGCTGTGCCTATGTTGTCAGAAGTGGATTTACAGGCTGCTGGACTAAATTGTGCCAGGTTGCATGCTTACGCCATGGAACACAGTAAGGATAAACTTGGTTTTCCAGCAAAGTTGCCTGAAGACTCCTTTCATGGTGCTGGTGATTTAATGTTAAACATTGCATTCAGTCACGTGTATGACCTTATAACCCTGGTTGCTCTGGATGAGACCTTCTTGAGGTTGTGGACATTGTAAGTGCCTTAAAACCAAAATAGATATTTCTTTAATTTTGACCACAAAGTTCATGCATGCTAACATTTGGATTTTTTGTAGGAAAATGAAGGACAAGGCAGCGGAGATGAAGATCAGTGTTGGGTTTTTGGATCCACAGGTTCTCACGACCACAAAGATTCATAAGGAGTCTAACCTTGTAATAAAAGCATTGAGAAATGCAATGACGAATGCACCGGTGGCCACTATGTCACACTGATCATCTGTATGAAGTTCAAAGAGGTTTGGTATCTAGATTCTGCTAAACATCATCCCCCGCGAAAGTTCGAAGACCTCCGAGCGCTTGTGACTTGGTCCGTACCTTGTAGGTTTTGTTCACAAAATTCAATCTCTTAGTGTTTCTAATCGGTATTGCTGATCATGCAGGGCCTCTGAAGATATATGCCCAAAGGACGAAGGGATGAAGAAAGGAAAGAAGACAAAGTTAAAATCCAATCAGACATTCAAGCACAAGCCAAATACCACTGTAAGACCGAGGTTTTTTTTATTGTCCCTTCATACCAATTTGATACTGCATTAACTTGTCATTTTGGTACCTCGATGCGCAGTGTGCTCAGCAGCCATCGGGGTCCGTTTTGCATGGATTCCATGTGGCATTCAATATGTTCAAACTACTTGAAGACATACCTCACATCAAGAAGGCTACTGTAAGTAGATAATGCTCTCACCCTTTGTCTCTGCTCATCTATTCTCCATTTGATTTTATAAACTGATTTGTACTTGTATTCTCATAATTATTTTATTTTGCAGGATTTCAAACTTGCCCTTAATGTTTCTACAGAAGATCTAAAGCCGGTCCAGGAGATGCTGTGCGAGTACATTGTTAAGGAGATCCTCGATCGAAACAGCAACCTCTATAATGGTGCACCGTGAGTTCATTGTACTGCCTGACAAACTTGAAACTTGCTGCATTAAGGCTATTAGTACTGCCTGAGAAACCTGCTTGGCTGGGGTCAGATGTTGCCTGGTTTTGGCAGTTTTCTCAGGACTCCATCCAAACAAAGCACCGATGACGAACTTGAAACTTTAGCATGCATGTCGATCTGATGAGGAACTTGATGTGATCTCGCATTATTGTGTATATATATGTGATCTTGCTTGTGTATATATGTGATGAGAATGTGTTTGTGATGTCTCCTAGCATTGCTGTGGTGGCTGCCAAATCCTGGCTGTTTGCAGGATGCAACCCCTGAACTGGTGGCTGCCAAATCCTGGCTGGTTCCAGGATGCAGCCGGAAAAGGGGCAGGTTACTGTAGGTGCCCTACGTATCGGTCACGGGCGTTAAGTAAGACACGTTACAAAAACAGATCCGTGAGTAACGGGCTTCACTTGGAACGCCCGTTACAAGTATGACAACACTGTAACGGGCCGCATAAAGGCCCGTTACTAATACTGACCGGTGGGCCCTACAAGTTGATGCTTTCGTCGAGACAAAGGAGACGCGCTTCCAGAGCACGCGTCTCCTGTCATCGAGACAGATGTGACGCGCGTCCAGAGCACACGTCTCCTTTCGTGGAGACAGGCGAGACACGCGTCCAGAGAACACGTTTCCAGTCGTCCAGACATAGAAGACGCACGTACAAAAAATGCGTCTCCTTACGTGCAGATGCGTGTCCACAGCAAACGTCTCCGATAGTGAGTTCATGTAACAGGCTAGGTTTCTGTGCCCGTTACCAAAGGTCCATGTGGGCCCAGAGAAACAGACATTTCTGGTGACCGGTAACTTGTTTCGGTAACGGCCTTTGTTAGACGCCCGTTACAATTACGTGTTATCAGTAACGGGCATCCGCCCGTTACCTTTCTTGGCTTATTTGTAACACTTGATCGGTAACAGGCGTTTTGCCCGTTACCAATGGCCATCTGCGCCCGTTACCAATAGCTGTTTTTCACGTAGTGTGAATGAACCGCAACAAGATAGTGCACATTGATATAGCAGAAACAAATACAAGACTAGGACCCTAGGAGACCATAGGTAGGAAAAAGAAAAAAACAAAATTTAGAAACACGACTCGCCCAATTGGATTGTAACGTCGACACGGGTAACTACTCAACTCGCCCAGTTGGATTGGGATATCAATATAGGTAAGCACTCAAAGCAAACTCGAAAGAACAAAATGGTAATACAAGTAAGCACTCAAAACTAACTCGAAAGACCCAAATAGTTGGATTAGAACATCAACACGGTCGAACCACTCCATTGGACAACCGTTGGACTAAGGGCATGTACAACGCGACTATTTGAGCCGTCTGTGTGATGCAAGTTTTGTGTTGGATTCAGAGAAGCCAACAGGTAGAAGAAAGAGATGTAGTATGAAGAAAATGACCCCCTCCCCCTCTCCAAGCCTTTTGCCTTTATGTATAAGGAGGAAGTGAGTGTTTATCTTATTTCCACGGGTGGAGTTTTAAATTACAAATAGGTTCTTAACTTTTACAATGAAACCCTCGAATCTCGTCCTAGCTCAGTCGATAGAGCACAAGGCTCTTAACCTTGTGGTTGTGGGTTCGAGCCCCACGGTGGGCGCCACTGTTGGATTCGGAGAAGCCAACATGTAGAAGAAAGAGATGCAATAAGAAGAAAATGACCCCTTCCCCTCCTCGAAGCCTTTGCCTTTATGTATAGGGAGGAGGTGGGTGTTTATCTTATTTCCACTGGTGGAAATTTAAATTACAAATAGGTTCCTAACTTTTACATTGAAACTCTCGAATCCCATTTCGGACCTCTTTTATACATAAGAGGATCTCTAGCCTTAGGCCTCCTAAGGCGCACCCGGCCCCCAACATTTTGCCAAAAAGACCTTGTGAACACGTAGAGACGACACACTCGTTGTCTCGCGAGGCGACGAGGTGGGCTCGTGCTCCGAGGTCTGGTCGCTGTCGAGCTCTGTGTTGTACCTTTCGTCCTCGTCTTTGGGGGAGCTAGCGGGATCCGGTTGCGGCACATGAAGGTAGGAGCCCTGAGGTAGGGATGATAGCGGGTCAGGTGCGTGTAAGGCATTTATCCGCCCGCGAGCATATCCGCGCTGCCCTTTTTTACCCGCCCGCGAGCCTGCCCGCGGGTAAAAAATCTTACTCGTATCCGTGCCTGACGGATATCTACGGATATCGGGTTTACCTGTATCTGTCGGGAAATAACATATCAACATATTCATTTCAACAAGAACAACAACAACTTGACAACCATAATGCAATATAAGGTTTCATTGTATCAATTTGACACACAAGATAATTAATTATTACAGCACAAATGCACAATGATAAAATAAATGTACAACTACACACAATGCGTTAGGGTTTCTGCTGAGCTTGAGCCATATTTTGTGCCATATTTTGATGGGCTTTGTATTTAAACAGGCAGATATTATCCGCGGGTGAAGAATTATCCCCGTTAGCTGCCCGCGGACGAAAATTTTCACCCGTATCCGCATTTGCGGGTAGAATTTCTTATCCATACTCTTACCCGTCGGATCGGGTATCTGCACATATCCGTGTCCGCGGGCAAAACTGCCACATATACCTACCCCGAGGTCGGAGGAGAGGTATCCGCCCCGGCCCGGCGAGATGCACAAGCGAGCTCTCCTGCTCGCCGCACATGGGCGACCTCCTCCCCAGCCGTCGTGAGCTGCGGCCTGCAGGCGAGCTTCCCTGGGCGCCGCTGTGGCCTGTGGCTGCACGCGGGCGACCTCCTCTCCGCCACGGCGTGTGGCGCTTGGGCGAGCAAGCATCCACTGCTCGTCGTTTTTTTGGCTGAACCAACAGCATTTTTTTTGGCTGAACCAACAGCATTGACGAGAATGACCGTGCCGGGGAGACAGAAGATGATAACCACATGAGAAAGGATAAAGAAATGAGTGGATGGACAATTTCAGCCTTTGTTTATTCGTACTGTTTGTGAGACACATTGTTCATATATTTTCTGTGTGAATATATGCAGCTGTGCACGTGTAATTAGAAAACAAACATTGTAATATATGTAATTATTTCATCTTATTTATATTTTGATCATTTTCTATCAAAATAGCAACATAATGGTATCAAAAAACTAGCAATTTGGCCCGCGCTAATAGCGTGGCTAGATTTGCTAAATTATAATTTTAAAAATGCTATTGTAGCATAGTGTATTTTTTTTATCTCTCGTGATTCGTTATTTATCCTTTTAAAACCATTGACACCTTGTTTAGATGTAAATATTAGTATTCCAAATTTAAAGTTGGTATTGATACACCAGAATTTTGTTGTTTGGGTGGTCTCGGATTGGGGGATGGAAATCCAATAGCAAATGTCATTCGCCGCTTCGCCGCACCCTCGTATACATCCTCTCTCGCATCTCTCGGTCCCTCAATGAATCTTTCTCTCCACACCCCGACAACACCTCTCCCCTAATTTTGTCAGGCGAACTCCGCCTCTCTGATCTCACGGCTTCTGAGTCCGGCTTAGATGACCTTGTGTAGAGTCTTGGTGCTCCACCTTCCAGCATGTGGATCCAACTCCTCTCAGCGAGCTCGTCGTACCTGGTGGTGATGCTAGTTGCTAGTGTAGGCGACCTTGAAGGTTCCTCTAGATCTAGGGACTGGCTCGTGCAGTGCTGGCATAGGTCGCTCCATCTCTCTCCACCCTAACAACGTCTCTTTATCCCCTACTTTTGTTGGGCAAACTCCGCCTCTTTGATTCCGCAGCTTCTGAGTCCGACTCAGGCGTTGACCTTACGTAAAGTCTTGATGCTCCACCTCCTAGTGTGTGTGGATCGAACTCCTCGTAGCAAACTCACCGTACCTGGCGTAGGTGACCTTGAAGGTTCCTTTCGATCTAGGGATCGACTCGTGCAGCAATGGCACACGTCCTCCCCCCTCCCGGACAATGCCTCTTTCTCTCCTACTTTTGTTAGGCGAACTTTGTGTTTAGTTCTGTGGCTTCTGAGTCCCACTCAACATTGACCTTGTGTAGTCTCGGTGCTCCACCTCCCAGCGTGTGGATCCAACTCCTACCGGCGAGCTTGACGTACCTGGCGGCGATGTCAATTGCTGGTGTAGGCGACCTTGAAGGTTCCTCTCAATATAGGGAATGGCTCTTGCAACAATGGCACAAGTCCCTCTCCTCCCCTTCTTTCTCTCTCTCTCTCTCTCCCACAATGTCTCTTTCTCCCCTTACTTTTGTCGAGCGAACTTTGCCTCTATGATTCTACGACTTCTAAGTCCGACTCAAGCATTGACCTTGTGTAGAGTCTTGGTGCTCCACCTCCCAGCGCGTGGGCCCAACTGAGGACCTGTGTGGTCCGAGGACAGGTGGATGGTCGCTCCTTGGTGATGAGTGATTGACAACATTGTGTGAAATGACTCTTGGCCTAGTATTGCAGGTGCAGGTTGCGGCTTGATTCGCGTGGTGCAGGTGAAGATCAAGTGCGAAAAGGTCTATGTCTGTGTGACCTTCCAGGAGCGGAGAGACAAGTAGGCTTCGATCGAGGTACCCGGTGGCCGACAGGATCAAGTGCGGACCGTACGTTGGCAAGAAGAGCAAGACGACATCGAGAGGGATGGAGCCGGTGCAAGGTAGCAGCTAACAACTGAAGCTTGCACGCGGGGTTTGTAGTGGTTTGGCCACAAAACCATTGGGTTACTTGGCTGAGTCACAAAGCCAAGCCCGAAGACTCGACGGGGACCGGCCTACCTGGGCCGGTCTGACCGCCTGGCCAGGGTGTGACTGGGGGCAGGGCGGTCTGACCGCCAAGGAGGCACGGTCTGACCGCGTGGCACGCAGCACGTCGAGAATCTTCGAAGTAGAGGACATGCGGCGGGATCGCAAGGCTTGCGTGGAGTTGAAGCGGCTTGCGGTCTGCGGGCGTCTGTATGATGGAGATTTCGACAAAAGTTCCCAAAAGTGCCCTTGGTGGGCGTGTATCTTAAGTTAAGTAAGTAGGGGTAGTTTGGTCATTCGGCGCCCTCCATATAAACTCACTTGAGGGGAGATGACAGCCAACACTTGGAACCCTAGTTCATTTGCTCTTCCTCTTTGCTTTTTCCTAGGGCTAGCTTGAGAGCTTCATGAGAGATCTTGAGAGAGGGATGGATGTTCGGGTGGCTTGCTAGACCTTGTATGAACCTTTCATGGTGTGTATAGAAGCTTCGGCGTGGTTCATCTTGTCTCTCTTTGTCTCCCGACGTTTTCCCTTTTGGTGATTTTCGGAGCTCTTTTAGGGGATTTTCGTGGTGGCTTGTTTGAGGGGTTTCTTGGAGGTATTCTTGTTGGGTATCACACATGAGGTCTTTGTACCTCTTTTCTTGGTGATTTTGCCCCAACAATCTCTCAGGAAGACATTCGATTTGGGTGGTTTTCAGAGTTCTTCGAGTTCATGACCTAGAGCCCTTCGATTCGCGATTCCTCTTGATTGGATGGGTTTCTGTGGATATCCTTTGGTGGAGAGGTCGTCCATGAGGTGACCCAGCTATTCTCGAAGTTTTGTTGCAATCTGTGGAGTGAATCGGGAGATTGGGTGAAGGGAAGTTGAGGGTTGACCCACGGCCAGGTTTCTGGAGGGGAGGCGGTCTAACCGCCCAGGGCACGCGGTCTGACCGCCTGTAGGGTTTCGCGAGGAAAGTTTGGTTTTCCGGGGGATTTCTCTGATAGCGTGTTTGCCTTGATCAAAGTAGTCTCCAGGCCAAATCTTGGATCGTTTTGGAGTCGTGAGCTTCGAGTTGTGGTTTTGGGGAAACTCCAGGCTGAGGTGGTCTGACCGCCCTGTCCATGCGGTTTGACCGCCCCTGGCAGGGAGTTTTCCCGTGTGTGGTTTTCACTGTGGTGTGTGCGTAGTTGTGTTGTTTGGAGGTGAGGTTTGCTCCTAGGATCAGTAGCACTTCAGTGGCTACGTGATCTTGGCAAACGTGCAGATAGAGTGGAGAAAGTGGTTTTGGGATCGAGGCCGGGTTCATCTCGTTAGACGAGTCATCTCTCTCGAAAAGAATTTTTATCGGCTCTCATTCACTCCCCCACTCTCTGGCCGCCCAATCCGGTCCTTCACCAACTCCTCCCGGCGAGCTTGTCGTACTTGGTGGTAGTGCCAGTTGCTGGCGTAGGTGATATTGAAGGCTCCTCTTGATGTAGGGACTGACGCGTGCAGCAGTGGCATAGGTCCCTCCTTCCCTCCCTCTCTCTCCACCCCGACAATGACTCTCTCCCCCCTACTTTTGTCGAGCAAACTCTGCCTTTCTGATTCTGTAGCTTCTAATTTTGACTAAGGTGTTGACTTTCTGTAGAGTTTCGGTGCTCCACCTCCCAGCGTGTGGATCTAACTCCTCTCGGGGAGCTTGTCGTACCTGGTGGTGATGCCAATTGTTGGCTTAGGCGACCTTAAAGGTTCCTCAATCTAGGGACTGGCTCGTGCAGCAATAGCACAGGTCCTCTCTATTGGCTCCTTCTTTCTTCCATTCAGAAGTCTCTTCTTCCTCACGTGCTAAAATGTAGGGCCACAATCAGGTATTTTCCTCTCCCTAATCTTTTGCCCTTTTGACCATATTTTATCTTTCTATCTCTATTTCAAAAAATCCAACAGATTTAATCCTAACGTTCTTATCATATGTGGTTGGTTCGTTAATTGAAGTTACAGGGACATGAACTTCTAATTTTTAAATCCAAAATTACTATATTATTATCCATATTTGACTCCTTAAGCTAGCCTAGACCGTTAGAGCTTCATGAAAATCAACAGTAAAAATGTTTCTTTTTTTTTGTTAATGTGAAAAATTATAGACTCTCTCGGTGAACGAGATGACTTCTTTTAACAATATTATATCTACCCAACACGGTTGAATATTCAACAATACAATATCATGCTGATTGTGTCTTAGTTACACCTTACATAAAATCCAATCTCTTATTTTATCTCATCCTCTGATCTAAGAGAAATTATGAGAACCGAAACATTTTCTAGTCCAAACATTAATTTGACCGGTCAGCTTCTTCCCTGTTGCATGTCGCTCTATTAGAATTACATACGTCTTTCGGTTCTTAATTCCAAATTTGACTTCTGACCAAATCTGTCTTCTAACGTGGTAGGATGGTGCAATGAATTTTTTTTTCTTTTTAACTTACGGTACTCCATCAGGATATTAGAGTATTTGTTTACCTTTTAATTCTGAATTTATCTTTTTTGAACGTAGATTCTTTAGATTAATCTAGAGGGCATTCTTCTCTTTTTTAGATTAATCCAGACCCTCAGATCTTCATTAAATCCAAGAGTGTGTATTCTTCGCTTTTTTATAGATTAATTCAAAACGTCAGATCTTCATTAAATCTAAGGGTGGATATTCTTCTCTTTTTTAGATTAATGTGGTAATTTCTACGTCTCGACGAACGTGATGATTTCTTTTAACTTTGTAGTATTAAGATAATAGATATCCTTTGAGTTCTTTGGATCCGAAAGGTTATTTGATCTTTCATGTAGTTTTCCATTCTTAATTCCAAATTTGACTTCTAACCAAATTTGTCTTCTAACGTGGTAGGATGGTGCAATGGATTTTTTTTTCTTTTTAACTCACGACACTCATATTAGAGTATTTGTTTTTCTTTTAATTCTGAATTTATCTTATTTAAACTTAGATTCTTTAGATTAATCTAGACTCTCAGATCTTCATTAAATTTAAGGGTGGGTATTCTTCTCTTTTTTAATTAATCCAGACCCTCGAATCTTCATTAAATCCAAGAGTGAGTATTCTTCGTTTTTTAATTAATCCAGACCGTCAGATCTTCATTAAATCTAAAAGTGGGTATTCTTCTCTTTTTTAGATTAATGTGGTAATTTCTATGTCTTCTCGGTGAACGTGGTGACTTCTTTTAACACTGAAGTATTAAGATGATAATAGATAGATAATAGATGCTATTCATAGTTGATCTTTGGTGAATTTTTGATGAAAATGGTGACATTTTTGCATTGGGAAATGTATTCTGTGAGAGATAGCACGGTCTACAATACGAAAATTTTGGAAACTTTTGAGAAACTAATCAGGACTCAAACTTTTGAGGAACTAAACAGGGCATTAAAGAGCTTATAAACAGGGAACAAACTATGGGTTGTACGACGTGTCTTTTTAGCTGTCTGACTGTCTCTTTGTCAGATTCGATGTACAACGACCCTCTGTCTGGGGATTGTACATATTCTTCCAGCAATATTTTAAGGTCTATTAATTATTCAATATCTTGCCAAATCGTGGAATAGGATATATGCGAAAATTGATGGTGGTGTAGTGTGCCTACGGTGAATTCCGGCGCACGCGCACACTAGTGGAGTCTGAACTCTGAAGCGGTGGCTACGGCGTCGACACGCATCTTCGCTGGAGTTTGATATCAAATCTCACCGGCCCGGTCTTACATTTTTCCCATTCATATTTTGAATTCGGAATACCATATCTTGAGGATAAAAATTAAAAGTAGTAGACGACACGCCGAAATCCACAGCCTCCCAATGGCAAAATACTTGGTGGAATGCATGCATCATACCATGACCAAATAAATTGCTATGCATATATCGATTGATATCTCACAGATATTCACACAATCTCCAGCAATAAATTGCTCTAATTTGATTTTATCAACAGCTTTTAATGCCAAAATCTTCCCTTGTGATCACATTCGTAATCGTGTCAAAAAACAAATTTGGCCACGCATCCCGGTCAAAATCAGCAGGATTTCACAGCATTTATAGGAGTTTGCAAAGTGCTAGCACACAGCCCTATATATAGCAGTGCAACAATAGTAGGATTACGTACACGCTGTACAACATTTTTTGGATTATTGGTATTGGTAGTGGCTTACATGGATACAAGTGCGCCGTCGTCGTCTCGCTTTGCGGCAGCCGCCGTCGCCGTGGTTGCGGCGGCGCTGCTGCTCCCGGCGTTGTCGGTCGCCGACGACTGGGCGGATGCTCACGCCACGTTCTACGGCGACGAGACCGGTGGCGAGACCATGCGTAAGAGTGTTCATATTTCTCGTTTGTTCTCGCACGCACGTGCGCAAAATAGTGACAGTGTGAGGCTTTATTTCGATCGTGCACGAATGCAGAGGGCGCTTGCGGGTACGGCAACCTGTTCGAGCAGGGGTACGGGCTGGAGACGACGGCGCTGAGCGTGGCGCTGTTCGACGAGGGCAGGTCCTGCGGTGGCTGCTACGAGCTCCGGTGCCAGGGCAGCACCTACTGCGCGCCCGGCGGCGCGCCGGTGACGGTGACGGCGACGAACCTGTGCCCGGCGAACTACTCCAAGCCCAACGACAACTGGTGCAACCCGCCGCAGCGCCACTTCGACCTGTCCAAGCCCATGTTCCTGCGCCTCGTCACCGACTTCCACGTCGGCATCATCCCCGTGCAGTACCGCCGCGTACCCTGCGCCAAGCGCGGCGGAGTGCGCTTCGAGATGAAGGGCAACCAGTGGTGGGTCGCCGTGCTCGTCTTCAACGTCGCCGGCGCCGGGGACGTCAGGGTCGTGGCGGCCAAGGGGTCCCGGGACGGGCAGTGGGTGGACATGTCAAGGAACTGGGGACAGATCTGGACCAGCGGCGACAGCCGCTACGTCGGGCAGGGCCTCTCGTTCCGCGTCGTTGCCGGCGACGGCAGGTCCGTGGAGCTCGACGATGTCGTGCCGCAGGGGTGGGCGTTCGGTCAGAGCTTCGAGAGCAGGGGGCAGTTCTGATTTTTTTTCCAGAATTACTCCATCTGTTCTTAAATATGAGTTTATCAAAAAAATTAATTCATTTTGAATTAATTTTTTTTTATCATAAACGTCATATATTAAAGAACAGAGGTAGTACTATCTGTTGTGCTGTTCCGGATCACCCACAGAGTCCACAGTGTAGGGCAAAATGTACAACTGCCAGCGTCTGTCCGTGTGCATGCATCGGAGAATCGGAGAAATGAAAAGCTACCTCTTGTTCTCGCGTTCTCCGCATTTCACGGCCTACGTGTCGCTTAGCCGCGTGTTCGGCCATTTTGCGAAAAAACCCCTCTTATTCCGAGCAATTGCGAAAAGGTCCACCAAGTCCGGGACAAATAGTAAACACATTATTTTATTTTGCACCTAGACCCTACATCTAAACTTTATTTCTACTCGAAGAAGAGTCGGTGTTGTTTTTTCAAACAAACCCGGAATACTTTTACGAATACCCCCTCCCACCACCCTGCACCCCCCGCCTAATACCCCCCTCCTGCTCGCCCCGAACCCTAACTAGGGTTCCTTTCCCCACCGCTCCCTACTCTCCCCTCCCCGACGTCCCCGCAGCCACCCCCTCCCCACCTGCTCTCCTCCTCCACCTCTCCCGTAGCCCACCTTCTCGGTGACCGAAGCGGGGACAAGCGGCCTCCTTGTCCTCCTACATCGAGGTCACCACCTCCTCCCTACCTCGCGGTGGCCGGCCTTGGAGCAGCGCGGAGATACAACGGCGGGAGGTGAGGTGGAGCCGAGCGCGCGGGGGCAGAGCCGACGCAGGTCAACGACGACGACGACCATGGAGGACTCCGGCGGGCGGCGGGGCACCAGATTTGGTCGGCCCTCCTAGCCTCTCCCCACCATAGTGCTCCTCCCCGAGTCGGATCTGCGCTCACGACGATGGCTCCGTCCACCGCCTCCTCCTCTCCGGCATGTCCCTCTCCTACTCCAGCGACAGTGACGAGACGGCGCGGCAGCGGGCACAGGCCGGTGCGGCCCCTTCTCCTCCTTTCCTCCCTCCCCCGTCAGAGTAGCCCCGGATAGCACCGCGCGGCATGGGGGCAGTTGGGAATCGCGACCTCCCCCATCAGCACGGCCTCCCAGAATTCAATGCGCGTGATGCCACAACGACATCGCACATAAGTTCCCCTGTCACCTGATATCCTTTCCCCTCTTCATTCTTCCCCTCGCCCTGTGTACGATGAGGTACCTTCCAATTCCCTGTTGACCTTCCTCCTGTTTCTCTGACGCGTGCACCATGCCGTGCAGATCTGTTGACCTTCCTCCTGTTTCTCCGACGCGTGCACCATGCCGTGCAGATCTGGTACCTCGGCCTATTGGCGCGCTCCTCTTCTGTGGTCGATTCGTTGTGCCTTTACCTGATCCGTGGGTTCTTGCTCTTCTATTGTAGGTGCAGAGGCAGCCATGGATATGGTGACCTAGGCCTTGAATGTTCTGCCGGTTCCTGCTTTTCCTGATCGGTGAGGAGGAGAAGGTAGTCCTGTTTGTTGTGCTTGCGCCTCCTGTTTGGTAGTACATGTTCTGTGATGTGGACTCTTAAATCTGCTTGCTGGTTCCTTGGAGCACATGCTCCTGGGGTCTTCTGTGCCGCCTCTGGTGTTTGCTAGCGCATGTATGGTGCAGAGGGGATGTATGCCTTTTGCCGAGTACCTAGAGGAGAGCAAAGACAATTAGACAAAGAGAGAGGAAGTAGAGCTCAGTGCCAGCTGCTGCCCATGTGTCGGAACTGTCCAGAAATGGTCGGCATCTAGGTGAGGACAACAACATAGAGAGCAATCTCTACAATTTCAGATAATTTGACTTGTTTTTCACTGCTAATACACTTAGTAAATGGCCACAACCTCTATTGGATCTGTTATTTGCCCAACGATTGTTATTGGTAGACTGGCAGTCATTGTAGTTAAAGCTGTATTCTCTATAAATTGTCTTGCAAACTATTATTTGTTTCCGTTCTTTGTTGCTGAACATATAGTGAGATCCATTTAGCTTTGCATATAATTATCAAATTCCAATCATAGCTACTTTTGATTCTTGCTAGATGTTCTTAATATTTGAAAAATGCAGTAGAGCATCCCTAAATCTAAATATAATGCTTCATTTATCTACTTTTCAATAATGCAAATAAAGTGGGACTATTGGCGCTTTGGATTCTTGTGGGGCTGACTGGTTGTCTGTATCAAATCGGTAAGTTTTCCTTCACAGAAATCAATTGAAGATGTAAGCTTACATTTCCCCCTTCTAGGCAAATTATATGTGAATTGCGGTTGATGCCTTTTGCTTTGTGAGTGTGGCAGATTAGTGGTTGTTACTGTCAGCCAGTTTATTTATTTTTTTTTGAAATAAAGGGCAGGAGCACTGCCATGTCATATAAGAAGGAGAGAAATTGTAACCATACAAGATGCGCCGAAGCGCCACACGCGCCTAAGCGCCACACCACCACACCACACAACCACAACGCACAAGGAAACCACACCACCACAAACCCGGGAGAGGAACCGACAAGTAAACACCAACGGCTGCGCCGTCGTTACCGACGATGAACCACGGCAAAAGTCGTAGCCCGCTACAAGCCTGAGCGGCTACCACAACTCCTCCACCATGTGACTGTCGCCCTCCAATCGCCCACACGGTCACGAGCCCCCAGCCACCGCCTTGCATCTGCATCACCTCCCACTGCAGCACCGATGCCACCGCTAACACCACGAAGACACAACCTCAGGTCCTGACCCTCCTTGGCGAGGCACCTGCATTTGACACGGCACAATCGGGCTTCTTTGAGAGCTTCACTTCGCAAAGCCGCCACCGAACCCCCACCACCATGCGTGCTGATCCAAGACCTTGAGCACACATGGATCCTCTGCATCTCACACAATCTCAGCCCAAACTTGTGGAGCTGATTCTTCCGAAGGCAGAGATGAGAACAGAGCTTCCAATAACGATGCCTCCAACGAGGAGCACGACGCCGCAGACGCCGCCATCGCCTAACCTGAGAGGTTAAGGTTTTCACCTTGGAAGTACCACACAGCAAAAGCAAACACCAGGAGAGCGCTCGATCGCCGCCAACCACACCACCACGATGCAAAAGGTGCGCATCCAAACAAGCCATCGCCGGCCACGCCACCATGGTGCCGCCGACGAACCTCCAGGTAGACCGACCCTTAGGTCCGAGCCGCCGGACCTTTGGTGACAGGAGCGGGCGTCCCCGCCGCCACCAACAGCCCCGACACGCGAAGCAGGCGTCCCCGCTGCACGCACCGACGCCATAGACCAGGCGGCTGCGGAGCGAGGCCGGCTGGCTGGCACCCAACCGAGCAGGGAGGGCAGCCGCACCGTCCGCGACCTGCCAAGGAAGAAGCAAAAGGAAAAAAGAGAAAAGGGGGGAGAGGAGAAGGGGGAGGTGAGAAAGGAGACAGGGAGGAAAGGGCCACCGCCGCAGATGGCCAGCAGGCAACAGATCCGGCACCGTAGCCACCGGATCCGGCGGTGGAGGCACCGGATCCGGCCTCGCCGGCACCGCTGAAGCCCACCCCGCGGCGGCTCCGTCCACCGCCTCCAGCAGCCGTGCCCGCCAGGCAAAGGTAGAGGAGAAGAGGCTGCCCCGCCGCCGCCGTCCTTGCGAGCCGCGCGGGCATCCGGCGGCAGGCTCCAGCGGCGGCGCAGTGATGGGAGAGGGAGGAGGGGGTGGCGGCGGCGTGTGGGTGTTGTCCGCCCGTGTCGCCCTACGCGGGGGCGACGCGGGGGAGAGAGACGGGTCGTTTTCTCAATGCATTGGAATTCTGAGCAATTTTCGGTTTACCTGCCAGTTTATTTTCAATTACAACAAAACCCTGAACAATCTGAGCTGAAATTGAGTCTTGGTTTGAGCTATGCTACAACACCATTTTTATTTATTTGCCAACATAGATCAACCTCTTGGTAGAGAGAGTGAGGAACTAAGAAATATTTCCCAGAACAATGAAATGGCAATAGTAGTTTGAGTGCTTCCTAGCATTGCACGAGGCCAAGAGCACTGATCCTGTTTGTTAAATGTCTATTTAAATAGGGGTGGCATTTTCATGGTAAATGATCTGCACAAAACTCGCTTTTGGGAGGATGCCTGGCTAAGAGGCATGCATTCCCAACAGAGCAAGAATATTGATCGCATATTATTATTTCCCATGAGGTATCCTGCTGATCTTCCCTACACCTTGGCCTTGCATTGATTGTGTTTGCATATTAGTGTTGGGGTGACTCTGCTTCGATTGATCGCGAAAGCTTCTGCTCCTTTTCTAAGCATCTGCTCCTTTTCTTCTTGAAATATCCTAAATTGCTTGGCCTGATCCGTGATTCTTTGTTGCGCTTGTAGGCATGCTACACCGCCCATGGTGTTTTGTGACTTGAGACCAGGAAAGGGAAGATGAATAGGTATGTGTGTTTCATGGAACAAGATTTTCTACCTTTCTCGAAGCTCTCATGCTTTCTCACTTCCACTTGTTTATTGAAGTCTCATTGATGTAGGCTGTATTTTCTTTATTGCGTGTGTAGGTTCGGCTGACAGATGACGAAAATATATTTTTTGGTAAGTACACACCTTATTTTAGCAGTGCTCTTTGACGGGTAGCTTTAGATATAGTCAAGAGAACATGTTCGAACACTTGCTTGTCAGATGTAGATTTAGATCTAGGAGTGATTTCCTGCGTGTGTTTGTGTTCAGTGTAGTCAGTTAGAACATATTCTTATAAATTTGATTGTCTTTGGTAGATTTATATCTACGAATGATGTTGGGATAATATACGGTAATATAAACTGATACAGGATGCCAACATCAGCTCATTTTTCTCTTCTAATGGTGTTGGTTGTGGCCTAATGCGGGTAAGAAGGGTTCGTCGACCTGTCGATGTTGTCTACTGGTACCTGAAGGTTGAAGTTGTTGCACTTGCTCTTGTGTCTGCAGTCTTGCAGAGGTAAGATATGTCTCCTTAATTGGTACTACATTCTTCTTTCTAGGCATGCTATATTGTACCATTTTGTCTGGGTAAAGGTATGGAATGGAAAAATGTAAACAGTTAAGCCTATTAGGCCTCTTCATTAACACACAATTTGCGCATTGATGACCTTAGCCTGAACTTCTTAGTCTTTGAACTGGCTTCTTCTCTGGTTTCTTCTTGATTATTCTGAAACATATTATATGCTGCAGCCTGCCCACCCACAAATGCTTAAATACTTGGTCTGTTGGTCATGCTTGGTAAATAGCTCTGGTAATTGCAGTAGTAAAGTGAAGATTTTCTGAACTTTTGTTGATAGCCAACTATAATATTACAAAAGCAAATCCTTTTGTTCAATAAGTTGAAGCAGATCTTTTTGTTTAATTGTACTTGATGAAGCAAAGATACCAAGGTGAGTGTTGTGTCATCAGCTCAACTCCATTATAAGCACACATACAACCTATTCGACTAAATGTCTTTGTGTCTAAAGCTTGTTTTTATTTTTCCTTTTTCATGGCATGCTAATGTATTGATTATTCATTTCAAGTTAGTTAATTCCTATTTTGTGCATTTTTCACAGAGCCTTCTTCCTTCCTCGAAAGGAATGCTATGCTAAATCGAGGGAGCATATGTTGTCTAGACGCCCTATTTCAGTTAGACTTTTCTGTTGTGTACTTGCGTAGCATTTGGATTTGTGAGAAATCTCAATGAATTTTGAGAGGGCCACATTCATAAGCAAATTTTGATGAAGGGCAAATGTTATACGTAAAGAGATCTTCTATTATTCATGGTATATCTTAAATAATTCTTGGTAGGGGCGCACATTGTGCGTCAAATGTCTGAACATCGATAGAGCGATTGGAGACACTACAAGCTAGAGTATGTTAGTTCCATAGGTTCAAGAATGTGTAAATGTGTCCTTCCTTTACTCAATTCAAATCTTCCATGACTTAAATGCTTAGGTAAAGTCCCTTAGTGTTGTGACTTGATTTAACTCCATGTTACCATAGACAATGAGCTTCATGGCGAGCTTTGCTGTGTGGCACACCTGTGTCATTACAATGGATGCTTCTATTCACTTATATTTGGTTGTTGGCACGATAGGGCGTGTATCGCCCGCCAGAATGTTTTAGTGATGGATGTATGGATGCATGCGTGTATGGACCGGTGGGTGGTTGTTCAAATTGCAGAAATGTTTTATCAAATCCTGTGATTATTTGATGAATCAATGACAAATCCGAAAAGAGATTGTCCAGATGGATGCATTTGATGACCAGCGTAGCGTAATTACATTGGGAATTTGCAAATCTCATTTAATTGGAAATGCCAAGAAAGAAAATCAAAGCTCACCTTGTTTTGTCCAATTTTTTTTAATTACTTACCATTTTGACCCACCAATTTTGGAAGAGACTTCTACTCCTGAATAAATGAGGAAAGAGTTGATATGCATACTTTGTAGTTTATATACAGACATTAAGAAATATCACAATACAAAAATTTCTCATGTTGTCAAAACATCATAATTGAAATGTTTCTCTCCAACAACACAAATAACCAATATGTCTAAGGAAGGGAGTAATCTAAACGCTTAAAATGCATTTTCAAGTGTCTGATTTTTTCTCAACATGTAATCTATATATCCCTGAACTATCAAAATGCATATTTAGGTCTCAAATTTGTCCTTGAGTATCATTTGACTCCCTAAACTCTCAAATTACATTTTCAAATTTTAAAACTTATTATCTGCCGCTTATGACAATGTTTCCTCCTCGTTTGTTGCCTTCATGACCACCTTATGCTTGGTTGCAGGAGGATGACAACTTGCATTAGAACCGACGGTACGGTGTAGAAACTAGGAGGAAGGGCACAACAACAAAAAAAGGACAATGTCAGAAAAAAAAACCCTGAGTACTGTATTCCTCATCCTCATGGTCCCTGCTATTTAGAGTTTTAGACTAGTCATAAATTCAGATATCTTATTAGCGTTTTCAGAGTTAAGGGACTCGGAGGACACTTAGACCTAAAAATATGTTTTGAGATTATAGGGATGTTGATAACACCTTGAAAATTGATTTAGTGACATGAAAATGCACTTTTAGAGTTCAGTGAACTATAAATTGCGATAAGATGCTGGTGTATTTTACTTTTACAAAATTAAAAAAAGTTTTTCACTGTGTGCCTTATGCTTAACTTCTCCTCTTGAAAGAAAAACAACCGAGACCACCAAAACTCGATGTATTTATAGCAATTGTACATGAATGGCCTTGGTCTATGAACAAGCCGGCCAACGAGCTTCATGGTGCACCGCACGTCCATGGCTGGCTTCCTCACCTCCGCTGTCCATAAATACGTTGCTAATATACCTGAGCATTTTTTGGGCCGACTGGGTTCGTGCCGGGCCGAAAAAAATCCCGATTATTTCGGGCCGAAAAAATCTTGCCTATGACATCCCACTAGGCAAGTTGAGCCTACCTTTTTCGGGCTGGGCCAGGGTTTGGACGGGCCGCCCGTGTAATTTACACTACAAAAATAGCTAAAAATGTATATCGGGATGAGTTCAGGTAAAAATAATTTTATCAGGCTGTGAGATATCTTCCCAGGCCCTGTCCATTAAGGTTCATGGGCGGGCCAAAACCAGTCGGGCTCGGGCCGGACTAGTTTTGCTCAGCTGTACTGGTTCACTTTGCACATGCACCTTTCTAATCTTTTTCCATCTCAATATCTTCCAACTGTACTGGTTCTATTCTGACCTCACTTGTGCACTTCTTTAATTGTGACACGTGAAATACATCATGAACTCCCGACAACTGTGCTGGCAGTTCCAACTGATAGGCTACCTCTCCTCTCCTTTCCAAGATCCGAAAAGGTCCAATAAAACGAGGTGACAACTTCCCTCTAACATTAAACCTTCGCAGACCTCGGATAGGTGACACTCTAAGATATGCATAATCACCCACTTCGAATACCACTTCTCTTCTACGAGGATTGGCATAACTCTTCTGTCGTGACTGTGCAGCTTTGAGATTTTCTCGAATTATCTCAACTTGCTTTTCAGCTTCTCTTATGCTATCTGGTCCAAAGAGTTGACTTTCTCCAGTTTGATTCTAGAACAAAGGTGTTCTGCATTTCCTCCTGTACAAAGCTTCGAAAGGTGCCATTTTAATGCTAGACTGATAGCTGTTATTATAAGCAAACTCTGATAAGGCAAACTCTTGTCCCAACTACCTCCATGCTTAAAAGCACAAGCTATTAACATATCCTCTAAGATCGGATTTATTCTTTCAGTTTGTCCATCTGTTTGAGGGTGATATGCCGAACTGAAATTCAACTTTGTATCCATCGATTCATGTAACTTCTGCCAAAAACATGAGGTGAATTGAGTGCCTCGATCAGATACTATCTTCTTCGGAACTCCGTGTAAACACACTATTCTTGAATTGTATAACTCTGCTAATTTGACCCCAGTGTATGTCGTCTTCACCGGTATAAAATGTGCAACTTTGGTTAACCTATCCACAATAACCCATATAGAGTCATACCCATCACGAGTACGAGGTAAACCCACAATGAAGTCCATACTAATCTCTTCCCATTTCCACTCGGGTATTTTCAAAGGTTGAAGCCACTCTGCTGGTCTTTGATACTCCGCTTTTACTCTCTGACATGTGTCACATAAAGCTACGTGAGCTGCTACATCCTTTTTCATCTCGTACCACCAATACCTTTGTTTTAAATCTTGGTACATCTTAGTACTTCCAGGATGAATAGAATAAGCTGAGTCATGTGCTTCCTTCAATATGGTCTCACGCAATTGTTTAATCTCGGGCACGCAAATTCTATTCTTGAACCACACCATTCCTTGTTCATCTTCCCTAAATTCTGGAACCTTGCCCAACTTTATCAATCTCTTATACTCCTTAACCTTTTCATCTGTCAATTGCCATTTTCTAATCTCCTGCTCAAGCGTCGACTCGATCTCTAATGTTAAGGTCTCATTCTGAGCAACAATTCCCAAATTAAGTTGTGCCATCTCCCAACATAACTCCTGAGGCATCAAACGACTTATTAGCATATTGGCTTGATTTTTTCGAATCAACGTGTCTGCCACAACGTTTGCTTTCCCGGGGTGATATTGAATATCCAGATCATAATCCTTGATTAATTCTAACCATCTTCATTGTCTTAGATTAAGATCCTTCTGTGTAAAGATATACTTTAGACTTTTATGGTCGGTGAAAATCTGACACTTATTTCCAATCATATAATGCCTCCAGATTTTGAGGGCATGCACAACTGCGGCTAGCTCGAGATCATGAGTAGGATAATTCTGCTCATGTTTCCTTAATTGTCTTGAAGCATAAGCTACGACCTTTCCTTCCTGCATTAATACACAACCTAGACCTTGCCGAGAAGCATCACAATACACATCGAATCCTTTGTGAATATCTGGCATTATCAACACAGGAGCCGTGGTCAATCTCTTCTTTAATTCTTCAAAACTGACTTGACACTTGTCATCCCACTTAAATTCTTTACCCTTCTCTAGTAAAGTTGTAAGAGGTTTCACGATCTTCGAGAATCCCTCGATAAATCTGCGATAGTATCCCGCAAGTCCAAGGAAACTTCTGATCTCCGGTACATTCTTAGGCGGACTCTAGTTCAGCACATCCCGGACTTTACTTGGATCCACTGCAATCCCACCATCAGTGATAATGTGTCCGAGAAAAGAGACCTTCTTTAACCAGAAATCACACTTGCTAAACTTGGCATAAAGTTGATGTTCCCGAAGCTTCTGCAACACAAGTCTTAAATGTTCCTCGTGTTCTTCCTCACTCCGAGAAAACACCAAAATATCATCAATAAATACCACGACATACTTGTCAAGATACTCCATAAACACTTTGTTCATCAAGTACATGAAGTATGCTGGAGCATTGGTTAAGCCAAACGACATCATGGTGAACTCATATAACCCATACCTAGACGTGAATGTCGTCTTCGGAATATCATCCACTCGAATTTTCAACTGATGATAACCCGATCGGAGATCTATCTTAGAGAAAACTTTTGCTCCTCTCATTTGATCAAACAAATCCTCGATCCGGGGTAAAGGGTATTTATTTTTGATGGTGACTTCATTAAGGGGTCGATAATCTATACACAACCTCCTAGATCCATCCTTTTTATCCACAAAGAGAGTGGGGGCTCCCCATGGTGAAGAACTAGGACTGATAAACCCTTTACTGAGTAATTCTTCTATTTGTTTCTTAAGTTCAACTAAGTCTTTAACATCCATTCTATATGGTCTTTTTGATATGGGAGCAGTACCAGGTATAAGTTCAATACTGAATTCAATGTCATGGTCAGGTGGCATACCTGGTAAATCATCCGGAAACACATCGGGATACTCATTTACTACTTTTATGTCTTCTAAGGCTTTGCCTTTTGTTAAATTCTTAGTGCCGCTATTGGATGAGGGGGTACCCATATATTCAATTCTTTCTCCTTGCGGGCTGGTTAATAGCACTGACTTCTTCCGGCACTGAATAATTCCATCACAACTTCGTAACCAATCCATACTTAGGATCATATCTATTCCCCATGACTTTAAGACTACTAGGTTAGCCAGAAAGTCTACTCCCATGATATTAATATCCACTTGTGGGCATATTTGACCAGTTCTCATTTCACCACCCGGGGAACTAACTATCAAGGGTGCCTTCATAGGACTCATAGGTATGTTATGCTTTGCCACAAATTGATCAGTAATGAATGAATGTGATGCTCCCGAATCAAATAAAACTGTAACAGGTATAGAATTGACGGGAAACGTACCCAATACAACGCCGGAGTCATTCTGGGCTTGCTCCACTGACACATGATTCACCCTGCCACGCATAAAGTTCTGCTGGCCTCTCTTGTTTGGAGCTTGTGGAGTGCGAGGCTGAGATGACGACTGACCAGACCTCTGGCCATTGTCCTTCTAAGGAGTCTGCATCACTCATTTTGGATAGTTGTTGGCATAATGTCCCAGCTCACCACATTTGAAGCATCCACTGGGCTGGACAGGAGTAGTGTTCCTCACAGGTGCCCCAAAACCATTGTTGGAGCGATTCTGTTGAGGAGTGGGAGTTCGTGGTGTCTGCGAGTTGAAACACTACGGTTGGAATGAACGCTGCAATTGCAAGTTTTGTGGATATCTCCCTCCTTGACCACCAGGATGATATTGGGAAGAGCCTTGTTGTGGATTGTAGCGGGGACGGGTGTTGCTGCTTGATTGCCGATGACATTGGAACTTGCGTTTTTGTTCACCAAGTTCCTTTCTCTTACTCTCCAGTCCAATGGCTTTGTTGAGCAGTGTCTGGACATCAGGGAATGTATGGCTCTGCAGCTGATAGTTAAGCGGCCCAATCAATCCATCCAAGAATCTTTCCTGCCTCTTGGGATCGGTGTTCACTTCATCGGGAGCATAACGGGACAAGTGTGTAAACTTGTCGAGATATTCCGTGACAGACATATTTCCCTGCTTCAGTGCGAGAAATTCCCTCTGCTTGAGTTTTATCACTCCCGAAGGAATGTGATGTGCACGGAAACTATCCCGGAACTCCTGCCAAGTGATAGTGTTTCTAGCAGGATGTGCAGTTGTATAGGCATCCCACCAATCACTAGCTTGCCTCGTCAGTCTGCCTGCAGCATACAGGACCATTTCCCGGTCGGTGCATTGAACGGTTTCAAGCTTCTTAGTAACCGTCTTCAGCCAGTCATCGGCATCCAACGGATCTGAGGAGTGGGAGTAGGTGGGAGGGTTGTGGCTCATAAACTCCTTATGTTTGTCCCTCGGCTGTGGGTGAGGTGGTGCTGGTTGGTTCTGTTGAGCTTGTAGGTTCTGGACGGTGGTAGTGAGGTTTTGCAGCAGCTGGGTTTGAGCGGCAAGGAATTACTGCATGACAGGATCCATTTGGTTAAGAGGTGGGGGTGGAGGTGGTGGTGCTTGAGCTTGTTGATTGGCTATGTGAGCACGGATCACTAGCGGAACGTCTTGACCTCCTCCTGGCCTGGTTTGTACCATCTGATTGTTAGAGGAATATATTTCAGATAAGCACATGATAGTGATGCATGAAAGGAATAACTTCGAATGACTTTAGCAATATAAATTCTCAAAACATGCCAGATTCTGTAGCTCAGCTTATAATTAAAACTTTGATGCTGTGTCGGAAAGTTGTGTGAATGGATTTTGGAACCCAACCGAACTTGATAAAGGAATAGCATAGATAAAGATAACCCAACCCTTCATTAACTAAATGATTTTTGTTCACATCGCATTGTGGCCATCACTCCACAATACAACACACTCAATCAAAGAACCAAATCAAACATGTTTGCAGGCAACATCCATTATTACAAAACTCATTCTTGCAGGAACGCTCTATCGATAACAAAAAGTAAATGTAGGCCTCCTAAACTCCTAGTCCTGCTGCACGCTGGTGCTGGCCTTATCAGATCCGTAGCGAGTCCTCTTGCGAGGCGGAGACTCCGGAGGATAGAAGGGTGCTTCTTCTTCTGGAGGACGTCACCCAGCAACCTGTGCCTCGAGCTGAGCGATCCGAGCTTGAGCCCTCTGAAGCTGCTCGTGAAGACGATCCACCTCGTCATATGTACCCTCCAGGTCTGTGTTGAGAGCAGCAGCGACCTGAGCCAAGATATCCACGCGACCATCCCTCTTATTCCCCACGGGAACAACGGTGACCGCGCTGCCTCTCGGACGGCTGAGGACGTGGCGAAAGTCGGAGTCGTGAAGCCTCTCTCGATACCTGTGGCTGATAGACCACAAGGCCCTCCTTGCTGCATCATTTACCGAAGCAGCCTTCACGGACGTGGGCGTCGAGCTGAAGTGCGAGGAGTGGATGTTGTACCTGATGCCTCCACGAAGAGGCACACGGACGTGAACCTCGGTAGTGTAGTAATCCTGCATACCAGGCTCTGAGTAATGCTTGGTAATGTAGAGGGGCCTCTCCGTGAAGTCGAGGTACTGTAAGGTCTCCTCTAGTAGAACAACAAACTGTCCCTCGTCCTCAATGGTATGGTGGTAACGGTACGTCACTCCATGGAAGTGAGGATCATCATCCACCTCATTGTCGTTTACGGCGCTATTGTCGTCCTCGTGCCCTTCAATGTCAACTTCCTCATCTTCATCCTCATTGTTGTCATCATTGTTGTCCTCATCACCACTGTCTTCACCACCGCTACTATCACCACTGCTGTCAACGCTGCTATCGTCCCAAGACTCATCCGGGTCCCCTCCAGCACCTCCTGTGCAGGGGCATCCGGCACAGGATCCGCTGGCGGTGACGGAGGAGCGTCAGGGGCAGCTGGGGGTATAACCATATCGCCATCAGCATCAACAACCAGGTAGGTGCCATCATACAACTGTGGCTGTCCACGGTGAGCCTCTGCATCATCCTCAAAAATCCTTTCTTCCGGATCCTCCTCAGCTTGGTTCTCCATCTGAACTTCAAGTTGCACCACTGGCTCGACAGGTGGGTAGTAGGGTGCAAGCTGACCAGTAGGGATACGACCTCCGATGCTCTTGCGTGTCGTGTTCTTGGTCCTGGCCATCTGATAAGTAAAAAGGAGACTCAGCATAGATAAAACAAAATGATAGCATTTAATAAAGGAAAACTAAATAAATTAGTTTTTATGCATAAATAAGTCAATTTTGAAAGATGACATGGCTTTCTAGATCATGAATCCTTAATTTTCGACCATTTCTAACTTAAGGCTGCATCCTACAGTCATTACTGCTCTGATACTACTTTGTCACACCTGATTTCCGAAGAGAAACCAAATGCATCTCATATGTGCACCAGGATCAAATTACACACATATGATAGACGTCATGAGTGAAATATCCATAAACAGTAATTAAAACGTATACGAATTAAACCATTACATTATCTTTTTATTACACTCAGATGGTGGACTCGAAGGTCCTTAAAGCGAACAAACGGTAACTAGACGAACAACTTCGTCTTCAGCTTCCACAGGCACATGACTGGGGGATCGCATGCCTCAAAACTCCTCGAAGTCGCTGAAGTACTCCTCACCGTTGTTCACCTCTGAACAGCGGTAAGCAAGGGTGAGCACACTTATGGTTGGAGCTCAGCAAGTGGGGGAAAAGTATGCAAGGCTATCAAGGGTAGGCTAAGGTTTTGCAGCGGTTAGCATTTTAAGTTGGTCAAATTTTATTAGCAAGCCTATTTAATAAGTGTAAGTTTATACCAACCCAAAAATTAAGCATTTGAAACCTTATCCCAAAACCATAAGAAACCATGATTTAATTCCATCTTTAAGTTCACTTATCATGTGAGGGTCCAAGCCGCTCTTAACCGTGAGCACGGCTGATCGATTAGTTTTCACTCTGCAGAGGTCGTACACTTTACCCACAGCTCGTGTTCCCCATGTTGCCCGGGTTAGCTAGACCCTTAAACACTTTCAAGGTGAGTGGCTAGGGGTCCACTACGAAGCCTTTACAAAGGCAATGCAAAAGACCAACAACCTACGACAGTTACAGCAGTGGAGCGGACCATAACCCTCCCTAGTGGTCAGCACCTTAGCAAAGGCTGCTATCCCCAAAAGAACCGGGCTATACCCCTTCAACTCCGACCCCCTGTACCCCTTTCGGGAAAGGTTGTCAGATAATTCACACGCCTAATTAATTGGCTAAGGGCAGAGCCATATGCCGCTTTGGTTGCACTGTTTTCTTGGGTGGTTCTCCATGTTCCAATTAATTTTATATGATCTTGTAAATTACCAAGGTTCACCAAAGTTACCAAAGTCTCCATGATCAACATTTTATAAATATTTACTTCAACCATCCCAAGTTAAGCAACTAAGCATTTCTACCCAAAACATTTATTAAAAGGGGTTGTTCAATGTAATAGGGGTAAAATTCTAGTCATGTCCTGAAAAGGTGATTTTCCCATCAATTTATGCATAGCAACAAATAAAAGTAAATATTAATTAATATGCAGTTATTTAGGACAAAAAGGAAATGCAGGGGGGGAAGTCCACTTGCCTTCCTCTACAAACTGAGAATCTTCTTCCTCAAAGAAAGGTTCCTCCTGATCTTCTCCGAGAGGTTGCTCAGTTGAAACGGGCACGAGATCTACGCACAAACACGAAGCATACAATAAATAAATAAAACAGTACACCAAACATCGCTATAAACTAATAACACACTGATAAAAAGATTCTATGCGCTGAGACGATCATTTTGATACCTTATACGCGAAAAACGGAGTTAAAACGTGAAAGATATGATTAAAACAAGATGTAGGGGCTTTTTTGTAAGAAAACTAGGTTCTCAGGGGCTTATTTGTAAGAAACCAGGGACCCAAAACATAATTATATATAAATACAGAAGGTCTAAACTGAAAAAGAGTTAAGATGGATCTCGGGTGCTATTATACAGAAAAGACAGGGGCTAGAACGTAAAAGAAAGGACCTGGATGTAAGGATTTATATAGGTGGAAGGACCGGCTTGCGAAAAGACGAAAGCTCAGGGGCTCTTTAGCAAAACAACCCCAGTTGACCGGTACGCGTCATTTGACTCGGGGCCGATCAGATCCGGGCCGCTCGTTCAAGATCAGACGGTTCGCGTCGACGATAAGCGAGGAGCAGCGGCGGGGTTCGCCGGAGACGGCGGCGCGCGGCGGAGGGTTCGCTGGCGCAGGCTCGGGATGGGGTTCCCGGGCACCAAATCGAGCACGTATGGGTGCTACGCGAAGCGGGGGAGCACGCGCACCCGGCCAGGGCATCTGCAGGAGGGCTCGGGCGGCCACGGTGGCTCGCGGCGGAAGGGGGCGGCGCGGCCATCACTGGCGTGCGGGCGCCGGTGCTGCAGCACACGCGCAGGGGAAAATGGAGGGGGAAACGATGCTCACCACGCGGGGAGGAGCTGGGAGAAGGAATGGGCGGAGGGGATGCGTCGGCGAAGGAGTTTGCCGATGGCGGCGAGCTTCAGGCGGCGCTCCGGCGGAAGCAGAGGAGCTCCCGGGCGTCGCGCGGTCCGGTAGCGGTCCTGAGACAGAGATACATCGATGAGCTTCGCACGCGAAGAAAATGAAGGGAGAGAGGGACAGGGGCACTCCACCGACGGTGAGAAGCTCCGGCGGTCGGAAATGGCGTGGCGGACAGAGGAGCTACTTGTGGTGGCACTTGTTTGAGTGTGGGAGGATGCGGGGGAGGCGAGTGTGTGCGAAGGGCATTGCGGAGCCTCTGCGGCGGCTTAAGTAGAGCCTGAGGGGGAAGCGGGAGCGACGGCCGGCGGGGAAGAGCAATGGCCGTTAAAGGCCATGGTGGCGGCTTCATGGCAATGAAGGGGGGCGCATGATTAGGAGAAACGGAAGGGGGGAGTGAAGGAGAGAGGCGGCTCTGGTGCTCCACTACGCCTTAATGGCGGGGATTGAAGGAGGGGGGCGGAATCATCGCCGGTAACGGCCGGCGGCTTCAAAGCAGCCGCGGCGGGGCGAGACAGGGGAGGGGGAACGGAGGAAGGGGAAGGGCTGACCGGCGGGCCCGGCGCGTCAGCGAGTGAGGGAGGGGGAGAAGAAAGATGGGCCGCGCAGGGAAAGGCAGGCCGGCGCCCTGGTTGGCTCGGCGGGCCGAAAGGGGAGAGGGGGAGGGTTTGGGTTTTTTTTCTTTTCTTTTTCAAAACCTTTTTCTTTCAAAATTCGAACACTTTCAAACCTTTCAAACTTTCAAACAAATTTTAAAACTTTTAAAACTTCACACAATCAACATAAACACCATGCAAGGCCAAAAGATGATGCACATGCACTTTTCTCATAATTTTATTAAAAGAATATTTAATTATTCTTAGGTTCATTTTATTTGATAAACTTAAATTAAACTTTTTAGTTAATTAAATCTACTAATTTTGTTGCCTATATTAATTTCATATGATGAAATTTTAGGGTGTTACACTTTGCTGGCCCATCTCGATCGGCCGAAATTCCTATATAGCTTCCGGAAGATTTTTCTCAATGAAACTATAACTCACTACTAGCCTAATTAAGCCCACGTAGCCCAACAATTTCACAACCCTAGCCTCTCTCTCCTACACCCGCCGCCGCCACCCTGCCGCGCGCCGCCATGGCCGGCGGCCCCGCACCCCGCCGGCCTCTCCCCGCGCCCCCGCGGTCCGGCGCGGCCGGACGCGAGCTCCGCACCGCGCCGCCATGGCCGTGCGCGAACTCCGCCGCCGGCCCGCCATGGCCGCGGTTAGAGCTCCGCCGCGCGCCATGGCTGCGGCCGAAGCTCCCCGCGCCGCCGGCCGTCGCGCGCACCGCCGCCGCCGCCCGACGCGCGCGCCACCGCGACCGGCCGGCGCGCCGCGCGCTGCTGCTGCCCGTGGAGAAGAAGATGAAAAAATTGTCCAACATTTCAACAAAATATTGGAATATTTTACAAAATGTTGACTAAAACATGTTTAAAAAATCAACATTTCTGAAAAATGTTGAAACATTTATTTAAAATGTTGAAACATAGGAGAGACATAAAAAATGTTGGAACATTTTCCAAAAATGTTGACGAAAACATGTTAAAAGAACCAATATTTCTTAAAAATGATGGAACATTTCTTAAAAATGTTGAAACATTTTTTAGTTAATAATCATGAGATGGGTTGGTGGGAAAAATAAGAAGGAAGTTTATATGGGCTTGGGCTGGAAGTTTCAGCCCTTATCTACCTTCCGGTAGGACTAGGATCCCTCAAACCGGTACCGGTCAAACTCCTTCGCATTCACCAAGTAATATTTTTTTAACATCAACATATTTCGTAATATTTATGCTAAACTTAATTAATACCTTTAACTTAATACATACATATACATATACATATATGTGTGTGTACATTTAGGTTAATGGATCATCATGTATTATTGAGCTTACATATGTCATGCATGACATGTTAGCGATTAGCTAGGTTAACGCATGCAAAATAGATTGATAAGGGGAAGGAGGGATGAACCATGTGCAAAACAATCAAAACGTCACTTTAAGCTGATCCAGGCCGTCAACGCGCCCGATCCGACGGCCGGGAAAAGCTGTCGACGTGGCTAGCGTACTGGCCTCGGTATTGGCCAGGATTCGTATTAAGAGATTCCAAATTCAGTCGACGGGCCCTGTAAAAGAGGCCCGTGGCCCTAGCAACCTTCTGACGATGATCTATACACATCTAAGTTAATTAACCTCAAAAAAAATCTATACACATCTAAGCTTGTGCTTCAAGCATATTATCTCCAGTTAGGGTAAGTAATCAGGATTTGAAGCTTTTATATGCCCGGCCGGATCAGCCAACAGGCAACAGATCAATCTACGGCGGCGCCATTGCGTTAGCCTGCACGGTTTCAGGTCTTTCCATGGCGCCCACGACGATGGGAATGGGGATGGGCATGACCGGCAGCCGGTGCCCCGTCTGCTTTGCCGGCATGGGCCACGGCCAGGCCATCTTTACGGCGGAGTGCTCCCACACTTTCCACCTCCGCTGCGCACCGGGGAGCGCCATCTGCCCCGTCTGCGGCGCGCGCTGGCGCGACACGCCCACCGCCGCCGCCGCGGGCTCCGTGTACGACGACGACGAACCGGTGGAGCCGCCGCCCGCGCACGCCGAGATCAGTGGCGGCGGTAACCGCAGAGCCGCGACGGGCGGCGGACTGCTGGTTCTCAAGACGCACTGCGAGTACCCGGCGCTCTCCAAGGCGGCGGGGCGCGACGGGTTCGCTGTGCTGGTGCACGCCAAGGCGCCCGCGGCGTCGGCCGCCGCCGCCGAGGCCGCGTCGGCGAGAGCACCGCTGGACCTCGTCACTGTGATCGACGTCAGTGGCAGCATGATGGGCGAGAAGCTAGCGCTGGTAAAGCGAGCCATGGGGTTCGTCATCGACAACCTCGGCACCGGCGACCGCCTCAGCGTCGTCGCCTTCGACTCCTACGCGCGCCGGGTCATCCGCCTCACGCGCATGACGGCGGACGGGAAGGCCGCGGCCTAGCGCGCCGTGGAGACCCTCGTCGCGAGCGGATCCACTAACATCCGCGGCGGCCTCGACGAGGCCGCAAAAGTGTTCGACGACCGCCGGCACAGGAACGCCGTCTCCAGCGTCATCCTCCTGTCGGACGGCCAGGACAACTGCAGCGGCGGCGGCGGCTTCTTCCACGGGAATTTTACAGTCCGCGGGACGAGCCACGACATCCTCGTGCCGCCGTCCTTCAATCGCGCCGCCGGCCATGCACGCGTTCGGGTTCGGCACCGACCACGACGCGGCGGCCATGCACGGCATCTCGGAGCTCACGGGTGGCACGTTCTCCTTCATCGAGGACCACGCCGCGATCCAGGACGCGTTCGCGCAGGGCATCGGCGGGCTCCTCTCAGTCGCCGTGCAGAGGGCGCACGTCTCTGTCGAGTGCCTGCACCCCGGCGTGCGCCTCCGCGCGGTCAAGTCCGGCCGCTACGAGAGCCGCGTCGACGCGGAGGGCCGCACCGCCACGGTCGACGTGGGCGAGCTCTACGCCGACGAGGAGCGGCGCTTCCTCCTATTCCTCGACGTGCCAAGAGCCGGCGCCACTGACGACGCCACCCCCCTGATCAACGTGCGCTGCACGTACCGTGACACGGCGACGGGGCAGGCGGTGGACGTGGCCGGTGACGATGCTGTTGTCCTGCGACCCGTCGTGGCGGCCGACGTGGCGCCGTCCATGGAGGTGGAGCGGGAGCGCGTCCGCGTGGAGGCGGTGGACGACATCGCCCAGGCGCGGGCAGCGGCGGAACGTGGCAACTACGCGGAGGCCGCGCGGATCCTCGACGCCCGCCGGAAGTCGCTGAGCCGATCGGCGCCGGTGCTCTCCGGCGACGCCATGTGCAAGGCGCTGGTGACGGAGCTGCACGAGCTGAGCCTGCGTGTGGCGGACGAGCGGGAGTACGAGCAGACGGGCCGCGCGTGCTTCCTCGCCGGCATCAGCTCTCACTCGCAGCAGCGCGGATCGTCGGTGCGGCTCTCTCGCACCATGACAGAGGGGATGGAGAATTTTGGGGCTGCGTTCGTGACTCCGGCAATGCGGAAGATGGAGGAGCTATCGGAGAAGTCGCATGAGCAGCAGCAGCAGCAGGCGGCGGCGGAGAATGGGAGCACGGCCGTCCCTCGGCCACGCCTAGATGCAAGGTTGGCAGCGGCTGCCCCTCGTCTCAGCATGGTTAGGAGATACAGCCGGCTTGTACAACTGATCAGGCGCTAAGCAACTGCTAATGTCTGGCGAAAAGCTAGCAGCAATAATCTGGTGATCATAACTCAGAAGGGCAGGAGCTAGCAGCAGTAATCTGGTAAAAAAGCTAAGGTTTATTTAGGTCGGGTAATTTATTGTTTCAAATTTTAGAGATTTACTAGCAAATAAGTTCATACTCCTACGTTGCAACGGGAACAATATTTATTTCTCTATTGTGTGAACAATAGAAAAACAAACATATCTTGGTATCCAAAAAATATCTATATGATTGCTAATGTTGGAAACGTGTCCAGGATTCATCAAAATATTGTACTTCATTAATATTATTGGATGAATCTTGGACACAGTTTCCAATATTAGCAATCATATAGATAATCTGGATACTTAGATGTTTAATTTTAATGGTCACATTGCTGATTGCTGCTGTAGAATATAGATATTAATCCCGTCAAAAAAAAGAATATAGATATTAAGCAATCATATAGATACTTCATTTAATTAAAAAGTACGCAAAGATTCTCAGTTGCAATAAATTGAACCATGCAGTGCAAGCATCGTTGGTTCAGCTTCAACACTCCCATTTGAGAGACAACATTAAGAAGTACATAATCCCAGTACACAATAATATGTATATATTCTTCAAAACAGCACAAGCTGAGATATATTGCCTAGTTGAGATAGAAGAGATTAAGAAGAAATGTTTGGTGACCATAAGAAAAAAAAGGCGACTCCTAACAAGCCTTGTCGCGATACGGTGCGACTGTCTGACATTACTTGCATCTGTGGTAAACTCAGTTATGGTGAAGAGAAGATAATATGCCCAAAGAAACTTGTTCGCCTTGCACTTGAATGTGGCAATCCAGTGCCAGTCGGCAGACGATGTGGGAGTGAGTACTGACTATTATTTATTTTAATCTATCGACTTTATTTATATTGCCTTTACTAATAAGCAAGATCATTTGAATACAGTTTTGTATATTTATTCATATATGAAACAATATGACTCAAGTTTTAGGTTGGATCGTCCACCTACCTACAAAAACCTCCGAAATTATCGAAGAATGGAAGCCTCTGCACTCCAAAAACCATGCACGCAACGCTTGGAAAGCACTGAAAGAATGATGGTACAGTGTACTCTGTTGGGCTTTGTGTCAGACCATCCACACTCGTCATCCTTCAGACCATCCACACTCGTCATCCTTCATTTCCTCCTTCAAAACGGAATATTCCATCCTGGTCATCGAGATTCTCTTCTTTATATCTACTCCTTCCACATCCATCATCCTTTATATTTCAACTCTGTCTCAACTACCTACACTGGGCCTGATTGTCAGTCAATTTTTTATCGCCCTGGCCCCCTCCCTCGTTGCCTCCGCCACCCACCCTCCCATTCTCTCTCCCTCCTCTGCCCGCACCGCGCCCAGGCTCTGCCCGCACCGGTCCTCCCTCTCTCCCTCGAGCTCCGCCGGCGCCGCTCGTAGCACGCGGCCCGTCCCGCCCTCCTCGCATGTGCCTCGCCGAGCTGGAGCAGCAGCAGGGGAGGAGGTACTCACGAGGTGGCGGCTCACCTCGGCGTCAGTGGCGGCGGCCTCGATCTACTTCCCTCGCCGGCGGAGGAGGGGCGCGGCGGCGACGAGCGCCACCGCACGGCGCTGCCGGCCTTGTTCTGCGACGCGGTCAGCCGGCTGCTAGCGATGGAGCAGAGGTCCAAGACGAGGAGCGAGGCGATGCGAGGCGGAGCGAACAAGGCCGGCCGCACGAGGCGGAGCGAGCAAGGCCGGCGGCGGAGGAGCTCCCCGCAGCGCGCCCCCTCCTCGCGACGCGGACGGTCCGAGGCGGCGCATCTGGTGGCGGCGGCACGGAGTGTGGCGAGCCGTGGGGCGCGACGGTGAGCCTCCTTGCCTCCGCTCGGCCCTACGCGCCTCCGAGCGTTGGTGACGAGGCGGCCGCACGACCCTGGGCGCCTCCAAGCGCTGGCGGGATGGGCGGGGTAGTTGGGGCTGCTGCCTCGAGAAGCGGATGAAGGAGCTCCTCCACCTACGCGGGATCTGAAGGAATCCGAGGGCGACGGGATTCTCCCGTGCGGTTTGAAGGGCACCGCTGCAGCCCTTTTTCTTTTATCTGCCTCCTGGAGGAAGGGGATGAAGTACCCAGTGCGGGTGGTCTCATATCCTGCTTCAAAACGGCATATTCGTGCCTGGTCAACGAGATCCCTTCCTTTATACTCACTTCTCCCGCATCCATCATCCTTTATATCTCTCCTTCATCTCAACCAACACGTGGTGGGACCCACCCGTCCACACTCTCTCTCTCTCTTTACCTTCCTCAGCCGCTGGAGCAGGCCCGCCTCCACCTCGTCCGAGCCAGACCACCGCCCGTCGCGCCCAGTCCTCCTCTCCGGAGGTGACCCGCTGCCCGCGGCGCCCCGCCACCACCTCGCCGGAGCCGGCCCGCGAACTACAGCGCCCAACTCCACCTCGCCGGATCTAGCCCGCCCGAGGTGTCTCGCCGGCCGCCGTGCCGGCCTCCACCTGCCGCGACCGCTCCTCCTCGCTGGAGGTGGCCCGCCGGCTGCCGTACCGACCTCCACCGCCGCGTCCACTGCTCCTAGCTGGAAGTGGTCGGCCGGCCATCGTGCTGGCCTCCCCTCTCTCCCCATGGCATCCACAGATCCGGCGGCCTCCCTTGCTCCTCGTGGTGCTGGCGAGCGACGAGGCATGAGGTGGCCGGCGGCGGAGTAGCCTCGCCGGCGCGAGACCCTCCTCCTCGCTCTCCCTCACCGGCGCAGAGGGAATCCGGCCAGCTCCTCCTATGGCGGCAAGAGGCAAGGCAGAGCTGCAGACCGACCTCCGATTCGGCGTCATCTTTGCGGGCTCCGGTGGCTCGGCCGATGAGGTCGGGTGCGTCGGCGAGGTCGTCAAGCATGAGTGCCTCGCCGACGACCGATTCTTCCTCATCTACAAGGGCCATCGATTCGGGAGAGGCGGTACTCGATTTGGCACTCGGTGGCGGCGGCCATGGCTCCGCCGCCCTCTCCCCTGCTCCGACGGGCCCCTCCAGCTCTCTCCTCCCTCGAGCTCCTCCCGCTTCTCCCAACCTCCGCCGCCCGGATCCCGGACACGGTGCTGCAGACCGACCCCGCCGGCCTCCATCGCCGCCGTGATGGTGAGGAGCAGCACCGTGGGATGGTGAGGAGCAGCACCGTGGGATGGGGCGGGTTCCGAGCAAGGGCGCGAGGCCGTCGGGGGCGGCGGCAGCAGGACAGAGGTGGGGCCGGCAGAGGATGGAGGAGGCTCCTGTATCCCTCAGGATCTAGAGGATACGGGAGGCGTCCTCGTTTTTCCCGTGAGCCTCCAGTAGACCACTGCAACACCAATTCCTTTATCGCCTTCCTCCAGGAGGTTATCCAATGCACCGGTGCGGGTGGTCTCATGTGATATCTTGCCGATGTAATGCATAATAAAGAACTCAATGTCTTAAAAGAAATTTTGTTGCACTTCACAAGATGTACATATGGATTCTGCCACATCACTCTTGCTTTTTTTTTCTCCTCGCTTGTCATTTTGCCCCTTATCTCATTTCGTCTATCTTGCAGCTGATATTTAGAGGAACGTTCTGGATCAGGAGTTGGTCCATCCTCTCTAAGGAAGAAGGAAGAATTATGTTGAAGATTGGAAGTCGTCTGCTAGAGACCTTGGCTATGGAGATCATGAGCAAGTCAGGATAGAACACTTTGAAGCGTCTTAAGGACTAAGATCTAGTTCAGGTTGTGGCAGTTCTTCCTTGAGGGCTTTAGAGTGTTTTGTTTGTATCTGACTATTTGCAGCTAAGACTGTCATCTTCATGGTAATGATGGTTGTAAATAGACCCTTGGGTCTGTTGAGACCGGATTTGTTTCCGTTATCTAAAAAAATCTCATTTCGTCTAGAATATACGGAGTATGTCCAAACTTCTACAAGGTTTTGGGCGTAGAGCAACACCTCTAAACCGTCGCAATATCAGTGTTTTCATTACACAATATCAAGGAACAACAACACTTTGGGGGCGTTGCTAGGCATTACCCGCTGCATATGAGGTTTTTTACGGTGAGGTCTTTTACAGTACACAATACCACCCAATGGTAGTACGGTAGTATTATCGGGTTTTTTTCAATTTTTTACTATGGGTAAAATAGTAATTTGCTCGATGTATACTGTTTGGAAAAAATTTCTCCGCTGCCAAGGTTACATAAAAAGACTTAATTTCATATATTACAACAATATTATTTTGTATATTTCCGATAATACCCATATACTACCCATACCACCTATGAATACCACCCATACCACACTAAAAAAATCAGTGGTACAGAATTAATCTCAACCGTCGATCCTTACATATAGGTCCTTTTATATTACATACAACTCCTTTTCAACCGGTGGTACATGGTGATATTGTGTACCATAAAACCTCTTTTGGGCAGATGGTCAATCTATCATGGATTACAAATGCTTTGGTGATGCTGTGTCCTTTGACACCACGTTTCAAACAAATAAGTTTGAAATGCCTTTTGCTCCTATTCTTGGCACCAACCATCACAAGCAAACAATAATTTTTAGGTGTGCACTCATGTTCAATGAGACTATTCCATCATTTGTTTGGCTCTTTGAGTCCTTTCTTAAAGCAATGTCTGGAAAGCACCCAAGCACAATTTTCACAGATCAAGACGCGGCAATGGCAGCAGCAATTGCTCATGTATTCCCAAACACAGCCCACCGCCTATGTTTGTGGCATATTGGCCAAAATGCTGTCAAACATCTTGGTCCTATAATTAAAGCGGCAGAGGACGAGGCAGAGGACAAGTCAGGTAACAAGTTCTGGGCGGATTTCAAAAGTTGTATCTACGAAGACAGAGCAGAGATTTACTTCACAGAGAAATGGAATGAATTGTTAACTAAATATAACCTTAAGGATAACTCATGGATGTCAAACTTGTATGCTTTGAGGGCAGAGTGGGCTGCGGCACACCGTGACTCATTTACAGCAGACATGCACTCGACCCAGAGGAGTGAAGGTATGAACAATGTCTTCAAGAAAAGATTTCGTAGGAAACTCGGTCTTTCAGAACTCCTTGTAGAATGTGAAAATGTTGTAGTTGATCTAAGGTCAAATGAGAAGGACACTGATTTTGAGTCACGTCAGAAGATCCCAGTTTGCTACATTCCAAATCTGCCAATGTTGAAAACTGCAGCTGAAACATATACAAGGAGAATGTATTCAGAGTTTGAGGAAGAATTTAAAAAACAATTTACATTGACTTGTGACTTGTTGGAAGCCAATGGGACAAACTCGACGTTCTTTGTTAAGTATATGCAATCTGATCGTGGAGCAACAGTAGTATTGAACACTGAAGATTCGACTATTACATGCTCTTGTCAGATGTTTGAATGCATAGGTATGTTCAGTATTACCTTTCAAGCTGTTTAAATTGCATTTTGTATCCTAAATATTGTTTGTTTAAATTGGAAACTATATGTTTCAGGTTTATTATGCAAACATGCTCTTAGAGTCTACAATATGAATGGAGTATATAATTTGCCATCGCAATATATACTGTCTAGATGGACAAAATATGCTAAAAGTGGATTTTATATTGAAACAAAACAAGGATCAGAGGAGGGAGATTTGAATGCACAGGCGGCACTTGTATCTCGACAGGCCACATCTCTTTCATTGAAGTGTTCGTCATCAAAAGAACTACTTGATAAAATCCAGAAAGCCTTGCATGACTTGAACCTGGAAGCGGATACTTATCTAAGTGAGAGGCATGAAAAATCCAATGAGATTTCCCCTATTCCAAATGAATGTATCCGAGATCCACTAAATGGTGTAATATCATTCAGAATCCCTCCAGTCATGAAAGGTCCAAAGGAGACACGTTTTAAAAATGTTCTTGAGAAGAACCCAGGGAAGAAGAGGAAGAAGGCTGCCCAGAAGAAAGGTAGCAACCCATGATCTGGAACATGATGATTTATTCTAATTATTTGTTTATCACATATATTTTGCATTGTAGGTGATGATCTGGAACATGATGATACTGAAGCAAGAGATGAACGTGTTGAGACAAACCAAACAATTGTAAGACAATACATATTTTCACAATTTATTCCATTACAAGCATGATTTATGAACACTTTCCTGTACCGTGCACAGGATTTTAATGTTGAGGCATCTTCAGCTATGAATGCTCCTTTCGCCCAAGGTGGACATACTAATGTCACAATGCCTCAGTTCAATTTATTTGCAAATCCTTCTGCAATGGCTCCTCCATACATACCAATACCAGGAGGGTACACAAGTCTCTTAATGGGAGTTGATCAAGATGCTACAACGCAAGCTGCTGTTAGGAAGTTACATTTTGATGAATCTATGTAGACATGTTCTCATGAAATGAATGATATTGTTTTGTAAACATGAATTTATTTTGTTGTCATGAGAGCAAACATTTTGGATATTTATTTTGTCAACATTAATTTATAATGGCTGTCATTTATGTGATTTATGTGATATTGTAATGGTCATAATGAGTAAAGGTCAAATTTGGGTAAAATTTGATCAAAGTCAACATTTGAAGTTTCAAATTCGGAAAAAATTGTGCAAAATATGGGATGTGGGGTTTTGAGCATTCAGAACTTAGTGGGAGCTATGTTACCTCGATACTTCCAGGTGACCACGTATCCCGTATCCGATACGTATCGGATACTGATACTCCACGGATACTCCAGGGATACGTATCCACCACGTATCGGCGTACTGGGCCGTACTGGGCCTTGAAACTCAGCTTTGGATACGTATCCGCTGCCGTATCAGCCCATCAGCCCAGTTACATGTTAACTTGTACACCTCTGTTCCTGCCCCTCCTGAGTCTCCAGTCTTGATACCCCATCTACCTCTCTCATCTGTGAGCGCGATGTGCCTACGAATCCGTTGTTTCTTCCCTTCCTCATTCTCGAAGTTGAATCGATCTGCTCTGTTCCAAACTTACAGTGTTCCTCACTTCTCCTTTCTGCTCTGTTCCTAGACTCACTACATGGTGACCCCAAATTTGAGATGCTGGTAGTCCTAGTGCTACTGGTAGCCCCTGTATGAGGGAGGTTCCGACCATGTATGTTGTATAGGAGGCATCAGGTTCCTCCTCCGAGCAGGAGTGCAGCAGGGTGGCCATGAGCATGTGTCGCTACCGCCTACTCACTAGCTAGTAGCAGAAGGAAATTTGTCACCCTCATATAGGAGGAGCAGTGCAACAAGTTTTGGAAGAAGACACTATTATCTACTGATTTGTAACTTAATATGCATTATTATCTATTTATTAAAAAAATAGTTAAAACGTATACGCGTATCGGATTTTTTTGAAAAATGACGTATCCGCGTATCCGTATCCTACCGATACTTATACACGTATCCGTATCCGTGGTGCATAGAGTGGGAGTGCTTTGGAAGTTAATCTCAGTCCCTAAGCACCTCAATTAAATCTTCAAAATTGATGCCTAGAGGTTACTATTCATAATCTGGAAATTCAGAGAATAGTAAAGTCTGAAACAACATCAGTTAGCTATTTTTAAAATTTATTTCTGGGCAACTTTGCATCTAAACTTTGGCTCCACAGTAGCAAAATAGGATCTCTGAACATTGGTGAACTTGTATTTCGTTTGTTGAGCTAGATGTTGGAGTTAAGTAATTTTAAGGGAGCTCCAAAAATTGAATTCAGCACTGGACAATCTGGGCGCCAGATTTAGGAAAATTCTAAGTGCTGGCTGGATACTCAAGGTGGTTTAGAATTATTTTGTGAGAAATTTACTTTGTATGACAGCAGGTTTTGTTGATGATAAATAAGGTTTGGAACTCAAGGTTTACCATGGTTCAATTGGTTGGAATAGTAAAAGATGATTACTAATTTTAATCTAACATGAAAGATGGAACTTTGTCACTGACGAAACTGAATGGTCGGTCATTCAGTTCGCCCCAGGAGCGAGCCGAGCGAACCAGCGAGGAGCCGAGCGAAGCAGCGTGGGACGCGAGGGGCGAGCCGCGCGCGGGGCCCGCGGGACACCGTCCAATCGCTGGACGCCACGAGGGGGGGCGCACCCCGTCGCTGGTGCGCGCGGCGCCCACGTAATTTTTTTTCCCATTTACTCGGTCGTCCTCGTCAATAGTCTCGCGGGCATGCTAGAGGGCTAGACAGCTAGAGGCCGGACGCCCGGAACCCCGACGGTGGCCGGTGGGAGCGCGGCACGACGCAGCATGGCAGCGGTGCTCGGGCTCGGTACAGTTGCCAGTGACCGCCGGCTGACGACGCATGCAGGACGATACCTCGCCGGCCGCTTCGTGTATCGTTTCAGTTCAGAGAAGCTCGCTCGATCAGTGTCCATACGTGGGCAATACTCCGTAGAAAAGAGATGGCCGGCTTCGGCAAGGTCATCGCCGTCTTCTCGCCGGCGCTCGCCTGCCTCCTTGTCGAAGGCTGGAACTGGGTGAGTCACGCAGCGTGGTAATTAAGGCTGACACCTGCAAATGGCTTGAACCAAGAAAATTCAAACGACGTACGCCGACCGGCGCACCGTGATGATGGCCGAACGCGCACGGAGACGAGACGACGGTGGCATTGAAGTCTGATCAGGTACGGAGGCCAGAGCGTGGCGTCACGCAGGTGAGCTGGTCGTGTCGACAGCATGAAGGCCTTCATCTTCGGGGCCTGCTGGATTGTACGGCAAACTTGTAATGATAGATACATTTTTGTTTTTGAGCAGTTGTGTTCCAAAGTGCATTTTCCAGAAAATTAATTGGCCTTTGCTTATTGCTTCTTTGGATCAGTGGCTGAGCCAACAGAAGAGATAGATGCTGCATGAAAATAATTTTATTTCCTTAAATATTATGTACAAAATAGGTGAGAAGGTGAGGAGATACTGTCTGTAACACCCCGAGTTTTTAATTAGTGTTAATTAGTGTTAATCACTCTTTTAAGCAAGTCAACTCTCACTAGTGATCAACCCTTGGTCAATGTCTTGGTCAAAACCCTAGCTACAACCCTTGAAGCCATACTCTGTCAGGAACTTTTTCCATGTTCTCCAAATTTCACTTGAACACTTCAAAATCGACTAATATAAAAGTTGTGCATCTTTTTATGGGACACAATTTTCATAAGTGGCAGCATTTCAAATTTTGAGTGTAAAGTGGTCAAAATCTTGGTCAATAGCAGAAGCAACATTTTTCAGGGGCCGAGAAAATCTCCATCTTGGCATGCCACTTGTGCAAAATCTGTTGATCAAAACACCTAAGAGCCTTTGTAAAAGTTGTAGAGGGTCATGAGATCTCCAACATTGGTATTTATACCTTGGAGCACTTCAGTTGAAAATTTTCGAGATAAACTCGGTCAACTGAGCCTACTCTGAACTGGAAACACACACCGGCGCCGAGACCACGTTCCCGCGCACGACGTCGCCGCGTGCCACGTCGGCCTCACCGCCGTACACCGGTACACGCACGTCGAGGCATAGCAGCAACGCTGGTCCGTGCGGAGCGCCATGGGCACTGTGCGCCGTTGCGCTGACACACACGAGGCCGCTGGTCGGTGCCACGCGGTGCGTGCAAACACGCCGGTCGGCCGCACACGCGCCCGCCATTGGCCGCCCGCCACCGCACGTTGCCACCGCCTCGCCGGCCATACCGCGACCCACTCCGTTGACGCATGCGCGGAGAAACTTTCTCCTCCAGCCGCCGAGCGGATATATAAACCCCTACCCCTTTCTCCCTGCGCGGAAGCAGCGCCGCTGCCGTCCGCCATTACTGCCGCCGCAGGTGAACTCCCTCCTCCGCTTGCTCCCGCAGCTGCCTCACACCCCTAAGCTCCTCTCTAGCATCCACTCGAGCTCACACGACCACATGGCTTAGCTCTCCCCCGCGTTTCGCCGGAGATCGAGCCGAAGCAGCTCCGCCGCTACTGCCTCGCCGCCGCCGCTCGCCGGAGCCAGCTCCGGCCAAGCCGCCACCACCAATTGAACCACGGTGAGCTAAATCGAGCAATGGTGCCATTTGTTGCCCTGCTCTGGCCACCCTTCACCGCCGGTGAGCTCGCCCTGCCGCCGGAGGGCATAGGTGTGAAACCAAAATCTTTGCGGGGTTCGATTTGTAAAGCCGAGGGCATATGTGTGAGAAAACAAATCTTTCCAGGGGCTTGGCTAGAAGTAGATTCTTAGATTTTTCACCCTTGGGTCCAGTACCTTGGAAAAATACTAGAAAATCATACAAAAATCCGAAAAATGCAAAACCAATTTCGTTGGTCTCCATGTGTTGAAACCTATATTTTCTAGAAAGCATGTCTATACTTTTGATGAGTAATTTTTGAACTACAATTCAAACTCAGTTTGAAGCTGTTTTCTCATAACTTGAAATGTACAACTGTTCTGGACTTGATCTTTGGATATGATGTGAATCATGACTGGTATAGGCTAGATCTAAGTTTTTGCACAAAGTTACTAGATGAATGTTTAGTTATGAATATTTTTGTATTTATGCTAGATCTGTTTGCATGAATTGTGTAGCTTCGTGTTAGTAGATTTTGTAGCTCAACTTGTGACTACTGTCTTCTTATGTTCAGTTATGTCTTTGGTGATTTTATCACGTTTTTAAGAACTGGCTAAATATATGTTTCTGAGTTATGCTTGTTTAAAGTGTTAAATTCATAGTTCAATTTCTGCTGATCTAGTAGTGCTCATCTTTGGGCTAGATGATGTTTGTGACATGTTTGAGCTGTAGGAGAAAGTTTGGCTGCAAAATAACTATAGATGTCTCTGTATAAATTCTTTATGCATGGCTAGGCTGAAAGTTGTTATTTTTGTGTAGCTTGATAGAAATAGTTTTTGGAGCTAATTTTTGTTGTGTAGCCTAGATATATTCCAGAGATGCTATGTGTAAAGTTTTGGTGTGTAGTTTTTCCTATATAAGTAGATCTTTGTTTTAATAGTGGTAACTTGTCGTATTTTTCATGCTTAGGATATAGCTCAGTTTGCTATGAATTCTTGGCAGTGGTTCATTTGTTCCACTGTGTGCCTGTATAAAATTTCTCACTGTGAAAGTTTGCCTGGTTTTTACAGAAGTAATTTTCAGAGAAAATAGTTTTTAAATGGTTGCCTACCTTTTCCTTTATAGGAAGAGTATGCTGAATATATGTTTATCTAGATGAATGTGGTCAACCTTGCACCTCATGTTTGTCATATGCAGTTTGTAGTTAATTAAATTAATTTCACCAACTAACCCTTGCATATGCATCCTCCATGTAGAGATCCCCGACGGTAGCTATACGCTCGTGCCGACAGGTGAGGACGAGGAAGCTGAAAGAGAGTGCACTACGTGTCCGTAGAGCAAGACCCGGACCAAAGTCCGGAAGGTTGTTCGACTGCTTGTGCTGACGAAGGCAAGCCCCGGTTCATCATTGTCCTATGTGTTTCTTTTTAAACTTCTGAATTTTATGTTTGATTATCTATGTGCATTTACGTTCAGGAGTTGAATTGAAACCCTAGTCGCATGATCCTTAAGTACCTATATTCTTTTACTAGTATGCTAGGTCGCTGGTTCCTATGCACTAAGGACCCGGTACAAGTCGGGTGATGTTCGTCATTCGCGAGAATAGGTTCTTATGTTGGAATCATAAGACTTGATAAATTGGTTTGCTCACGTGGTAAGAGCATGAGATTCTGAGCTCCGGTCCAGTGGTTAATAGATTAAGCGTTTGAACGTACTAAACATTTGTCGAAAATGGGTACGATAAGCCTAGTACATGAATGAGCCGGTGCGGGAACTTTAGGCTACTACTCTTGGGTTGCGGACCCAGTCTTGCAAACTGTGGTACATGTGTGAGTCTGGACGCTAGTGTGAGGCGGACCGGATAGCCTTTTACCTAGGACTGTGGCATCAGATCCTAATCCGAGGAATGACGTGAACCGCCTCATTGGTGTACTCTTTGTGAGTACATTCTCCCGTATGTTTAGGTCCACCTTGCAAGGTTATTAATCGATCGATCGTCGGCGTGTCACCGTTATCCGAGATTGCTTAATCAACTGGCCATTGCGATCCCTTTATGATGGAATATGGATAAACTTGATGTTTGATTAATTGTTTTGCACAACTCATGCTTGCAATAGTTGCTTATCTAGTAATGTTTTAATTCACTAGAACTTGAGCTAAAATATTGAAAGTAAGGATTAACTCCTTGGTAGCTTTTTGGCAAAACAAATCCACTAGCCAAAAGCCTTGCATTTAGAGGTTAAGTCTTTTATTTTCGATGGGTAAGCCTTGCTGAGTATTAGTATACTCAGCCTTGCTATATATGTTGCTTTCAGGTGATAATATCAAGCCTGGAGAAATCCCACCCGGCTGGGAGCTGCAATGGGTGGAGGATGACGAGTGATAGCATCATGAGTGGCCTCCCATGATGCCACTTTATCGTTTAGTTATTTTTCGTTGTTTTTAAACTCTGAACTATTTATTTCCATGCCAAGAACTTGGTTTGTAATAATTGACCCTACGGGGAAGATTTGGATTAAATTTGTAAGGTACTCTGGACTCTCCTTCGTGGGAGTTTTAATGTATATGTTTCGATCCTCTGTGTGTTATTCAAGTGATTTACCGGGCTTCGAATCGGCAACACTCAACGTGATGGATCTTTATTATCGCTTAATGACCAAATGGAGTGGTTTAGGTGATTGTACGGAATTATCTTGGGTGGGTTTGTCACACTGTCGGCCGGTGTGGAGGCTGTGGAGCAGAGGAGGGAGAAGGGTGGTGGGGCCTACAGTGGCAAAACCTTCTTTTCACAATGCATTTAACGGTTCATGGATGGAAAATGTAACATAATGGCATATAAGGAACCAAAGTTGAAGTCAGTGTCAAATGAGAGAACAAAATTTTTTGACGGCCAAATAAGGAATGAGTAGTTTTCCTAGTGTCAAATAGGAACTATATCTCTAAATAAAACTAAGTAAAATTTAGTGAACAAAGTAAATACTTCCTCTGGGTTTTTTACACGTCAGATCGATTACGTTTGTTCTAATAAGTTATAATATTTATTCAACTTTGATCAAGTTTATGAACAACATTTATAGTATCTAATTCGTTTCATTGAATTCACTATGCAATGTATTTTGATGGAGCATATGTTTGATAGTATTTTCCAGAAATTCAATTGTCCTTTGGTTATTGCTTCTTTGGATCAGTTGCTGAGCCAACAGAAGAGATAGATGCATGTTGGAAATTCAGAAATCTCCAGACAAAAGGTGGGAGTGAACTGACAAAAGCTTCTGATTTCTCTCTGAAAAAGCTGACCCCGTTACACGGAGGCCAGGGGGCTCCTTTTATAGTGCCTGAGGGTCACTTTTACATTCCGAAACTACCCTTTGTAAAGTTATATATACATGGAAATTCTAGGGGTACATAAGTCCGCGGTAATCACGGGAATCCTTTTCAATTTACAAACGTGCCATTGCGTGATCAAGCTTCCTTCTTCTTCCGTAGCCAAGCTTCTCACGTCTCCTCGAATCTTCTTCGACACGCCTTTGACCGGGTCAGCTTCGGTTCCTGAGAATCCCCATGTAATCTTCGGAGATCTTTATTGAGCAGCTTCGGTCAAGTTCTCCCCCTTCACGTCGTTCCTTCATTCTCTCCTGGAATCTTTGCCACAAGGAAGATATCCCAGAACTCTCGGATTCCTGAATATCACAAAATACATGGGAAATAGTGGAACCGTAGCTTCTTAGGAATTCCGAGGGTCAGCAATATGTTCATACATAAAATAATATTTTACCCAACCATTAAATTCTCAGAAAACTTTCTCTAATCATAAGAAAATGACATCTTTAGACTCGTTCACAGATCCGAAAAACTTCAAAACCTTCAGGAGATTGCCGATGCGTGATTCCTTGGAAGTCTCCGAGGAAGATGTTTTTAGGCCGATCCCCAACAGTAGCCCCTCGGGGAAGCGGGTTGACTCCGATGACTCGTTTCCACGAAAAAGTTTCTTAGGATTGGATAAAAACGACACCCTCCGGCGTCAGAGGAGACACGCGTCGGCTTTCTATAGGGTGGCGGTTCGTTTATCGAGGTGCCTTCTCGATGCGTCTACTCGTTCTTATAAATAGAGGTCCTGCGGTGACTTTCGTTTTCACCGTTTGGCTGCTTTTGAATCTTCTTGGAATTTTTCTTGAATTCTTTTGAAGGCTCTCTTGGTGGTCTGCCTCCTGAGTTCTACTCTTCTTCTTCTCCGAAGGTAATTTTCGAACTCCTTATTTCTTTAGTTCTGTTCTTTGATTTAGGAGATTTTTTTTCTGTACTTTTCTGATATATCTGGCTTTTAGGTGGCTCGAGTGAGGCATACTGCCAAGCTGATGACGGAGGAAGAAATTGCCCAGGCTGCCGCCCTGGGTTCTGAAGTTCCGCAATCTTCTGAAGCTCCTGCTTCAAGTAGTGCTCCTGTGGTTCCGGGTCCTGGGGATACGACTCTTGAGGAGGGGGAGGTGAACTCGAGCGAGGATTCTGGGACTGAAGAAGATATTTCTCAGGTTGAAGTTGAGATAGAAGAGTTGATGCCCCCGAAGGTGGCGTATCCTCCCACTTTTGTTTTTGGAAAATCTCTAGTGACTCCTGAGCTGATCAAAGATTTTGAGGAAGCGAAATTTTTTCCTTCTAGCTGTGGCCGTCCTCCGACAAGTGAGGAAGTTCCTCAACCTTAACCTGATGAGGTGGTTGTGTTCAGAGATTTTTTTTACCGCTGGTCTCAGATTTCCGTGTGATGAGCGTCTTCCTGCGATCTTGAATCGATTTCAAGTGAAGATGCACCAGCTTACGCCTAACTCTTTTCTGGAGTTGTCGAAATTTTTCTGAATTTAGAAAACTTTCGAAGGTCATATAAGCACAGATGTTTTCGCTCGGCTTTTCGAGCTTCATATTCAGCGGAAAATTATCAAACTTGATGATGATAATTTGTACGAAGCTCACTATGGCTGCAGTACTTTCAACACTCGTCGGAAGAATGCAAGTCAGAAAATCGAGAGAATTCAGCTTGCTCCTTGCAGTAATGAAAAGTGGGCAGATAACTGGCAGAAATTTTGGTTTTACGTCAAGGTTGATATGTCGAAAGAGATGGGTCTTGCTGGCCCTCTGAATCCTTTCTTTACGCCCATCGGACCGATGACGACTGTTTCCACCGCTTCTTTCAGTAGAAAATCTCAGGATTTCAAGAAGGGTGAAGACATGTTCTACTTTGCTTGCACTATCCTTGGTGGGCGAGACGTGATTGAGGAATATGTTGCCGCCAGTGTATGGCCGTTGTCTTATGGGTGGCAACCCAAGAAGATTGTTTACCTTTTCGTGGATTGGGCGCCGTGCCCAGTTCCCTTTCCAAGATTTGATCTTTGCCTCTCCAAAGGTCAAAGTTTAGATGATTTTCTCTTCCTTGTTGAGGAATTGGTGGTCGATATGGTCGGGAAGTGCTATTTGAGTGAATATAAACAGTTCAAGAATATTGTGAAACATAAACGCCGTGTGAATCGTGTTTTCTCGGAACTTGGCACGGATCCGGCTCTTCGGCCAAGGCCTCCTAGCCCAAAAAAGTTAATGCAGGCGCCTGGCGTTACTAGGTCGATTACTATTGGAGTTCCTGCGAAGTCCTGGAAGAGAAAGAGCCCTAAGGTTTTGGTGATTTCCGAGAAATCTTCCACAGTCAGCAAGGCTTCCGAGAAGACAAAAACTCTAGAAATGTCCAAGAAGAGAAAGCTGACTTCCGGGAGCTCATCTTCGCCGCCTCACAGTTCTGAAGCTGAGAAAACTGCCGTAGCTGCTTTGGCAGATTAGAAGAAAAAGAAAGGAAATAAAAAGGTTATTTCCTCCAAGCCTCGTGCTCGAGTCGCGCCTGCTTTGTCTGATGAGGATGATGACGACAACCAGAAATCAGGTGATTCTTTGCTTTGTTGTGAGGTGATTCTGAGCCGTGTGGTGTGTTCTCCTTCTTCCGAGAGTACTTTTGTTGATATCAAATCTCTTTCAGATAAAGAACCCGCGGTTGCCGAAAAACTTGAGGCGTCCAAAGTCTCCGAAGCTTCATCTTTGGAGAAGGGGATTATTCTCTTGGAAGACAAGATAAATGATGGTGATGCTTCTCTTAAATTCATGGCTGATCTTGACAAAACCGTGCAGCGAGGTCCTCCTCACTTTCCACTTCTTATTCAAGGTCGTCAAGATATTCCTGAGAGTGGGGGGGTTTCGACCGAGACTTACGGATACAATCAAACCTTTGGAACAAACCTGAAGGGTAAGTTAATGTTTGTTGGTGGTGCTGGGATTGGGAGGGATGATGATCCTTATAGCTTTGAAATGCTATGGAATGCTCCAGGATCGCTTGCTTCCTTCGCGAGCTCATCTGGAGGTGAAGCTTTGAAGAAGCCCTCTTTTTCCATTCAAGACTTAGAAAAAATTCTGGAGTCTCGGATTGAGACGGTTCAAGATGATGCTCATGCGATTGTGACATCCGCGCATGAAGAAGTTGGTAATTATTTTGACCCTACAGGTATGTTGGTTCTGACTTGCGTTCACTCTTTCTTCACTTTACTTTGGCTTTGCTTATTTTGCCTTTTGTTGCTTGCAGTTTTTGAAGATGCTCTGCGGAAACTTCCTGCCAGAGATTTGTCAATGATCAGCACCACCCTTGGCCTAAAATCCGTGATTGCTGGCAAAATTTCTTCTGAGAAGACTCGTGCTGATCAGAACCATGCTCTTTCGCTACAAGGCAAGATTCTTAATCTTGAACGAGATCTGTCTTCTTCGAAGAAACTTTCTGAGGAACTAGAAGTTCACAACAAGACTCTGAAGGAGATGGTGGAACTTGCTAAGGAAGGGAGAAAACATGCTGATGATGCCTATAAGAGTTTGGAAATTGAGCATGCAAAGCTTCAGAAATCTCGTGAAGATGACTTGAAAATCATTGAAGAATTGCGGAACATGATTGAGCACGATGCTAACCAAATTTCGGAGCTTAAGGTTAAACATGCCAAGGTTGTGAAGCAAAATGCAGATCTTGCAAAAGCCAACAGTGAGAAAGATCTTAGGATTATTTCTTTGGAGAAAGATTTTGCTGAGCAGTTGAAAATCATGAGGGATGGGGAAAAGAAGATTAAGAATAACTTTGAGTTTTTGTTTGAGAAATATAGCGAAGCTCTTGGTGAGTATGGGGCTAGGCCGAACCCTTTCCCTGATGCTGAAGATCTGGTAGCAATTATCAATTGGCTTATTGAGGAATTTGAAAGTCTTCCCGAACTTATTGGCTCTGCCAGTGATTTTGCTGCTGCGTTTTGCTCCGAGAGTCTTCTAAAGCTGTTGGAGATTAAAGACTATGCTGATCTTGGGAAGTTTTGCTCTTTCGTTCTTGAATTTCCTTTGGCATCTAGTGTTTCCATGATTCGTGCGAACGAGGATGTAAAGAATATTAAGAAGAATTTTGTTAAGAAGTTCTGGATGGTTGGTGGCAAGGAATTTGCCAAAGAAATTGCATGTGCGAAGCTTGCTAAGGTATTTTTTCCTCTTGATATTCTTGAGAATGGCTTGGCTTCTTTGTTTGCCTGCGCCATTGTTTGCTTATGGGCATTTTTTGTTTGTCTTTCAGATTTTGGAGGATGAGGCCCAAGAAGAGCTTCGAGCGGCGTTGGAGCTGAATTCTGACAATGTTACTGCTGCCGAAGCTGGTGATAAGATTGCCGAAGACGCGAATGATGCTGATCCTGGCGCGGCTCCGGCTGAAACAGAGCAGGTTTAGGATATAGGATGTTCCTGATTTTAAAGACTTTGAAATGGCTGTGAAAAGATTTGTAACATACTATTCCTGCGTAGGTCCTTGAAGGGGGGGCCTGCGTAGGACGTTATTCCTGTTCGTATGTATTATGAACGTGTGATGGCCAGCGGTGCTTCCTGGCGTCTGTACAAAGAAGCTTTCCCTGAAAAATCTTTTAGAGATTTTTGGATGTTCTGTTGCGAATACTTCTCGATGCATAGCTTTCCTCTGGGTTGGTTTTTTTACTTCTCGAGATGATTTTGCTGTTTCGACGCTTGAAGAAAACATGACGTGTTTTGTGAAGACGGAGCCCCTCAGCCCCTTAGCCGCGGATGATGATTTTGCATATGTTTGTGATATTGCCGAACAACGAGGCTCAAAACCTGGCCATGTACTGGAACTTCCTTTGTAATCTATTCTTTTGCGTTGTAAGAATTTGGTGTAATGAGACGCTGTCCCTTGTGATGCGAAAAAGCAATTTAAGAAATGTTTTTGCAAAAAACATCACCCTCCCTACCTTGCGTTTCGTAGCACGAGGGAGTGTCGTCCTTTTCTAGAAGGAGATACGTCTTGAAGTTTACTTTGATAGCTTTTGAAAAGGTTTTCTAAAGATAAGTCGATAAAACTTTGCAAATAGTTTTATGGACTTAAGATGGAAACTGTGTTGATATGACAACTCTTGGTTGTTTTCAACACGTCTTGCGATTTTTGTTTCTGATGGAAATAAATTTTGTGCGAGTCTCACCTAATTGGTGTCATGCCTTCGTATAACTTTGACTAGGGGTGGAATATAATCCGTTCCCTCTTGGAAAATTAAATCGTCACTTGGTCATTCCTTTTGTATTTTGGCTGCAACCTTTCGTTGCACTTGATTCTTGTGATTTTCGTGGGGAATCACACTTTTTGGAACATGGCTGCAACCTTCTGTTGCCTCGGCCTTAGTGATTTTCTTGGATAATCACTGTTTTTGGAATAAGGACGTAACTTTCCTGTTGCTCCGGCCTTCGTGATTTTCTTGGATAATCACTTTTTTGGAATATGGCCCTCGGCCTTCGTGATTTTCTTGGATAATCACTTTTTTGGAATATAGCCCTCGGCCTTCGTGATTTTCTTGGATAATCACTTTTTTGGAAAATGGCCCTCGGCCTTCATGATTTTCTTAGATAATCACTTTTTTGGAATAAGGCCCTCGGCCTTTGTTTGTTTAGATTTTGCAATAATAAAGAAACGATATCAACATGAATGCAGGAAATTTAGGGGAAAACTTCTTTCATTAGTAACAGAAAGGAAATTTACACGAGACCCGCCTCATTAAAAACCTTGCCTCCATGGTGGAGTTCCCCTTGCAAGGAAAAGAGTACGGTCCCTTTAGGTAAAGTAAAAATGCAGAAAAAGTAAAGCTATTTTTCTCCCTCGGTACTGTTTATAGATCCACAGACCGAGGTTTTTTACATTTTTTCTTAATTTAAACGCGACCTAGCTAAACTTATGATTCTATCTTTTCTTAAGGATAATACCTCTTTAAGCTATCCACGTTCCATGAATGTGGTAACTCCATTCCCAGTTCATCAGTTAGGCGGAAAGAACCCGGCCTGTTGCTTTCTTTCACTATGTATGGTCCTTCCCAAGTTTCTTGTAGCTTCCCCGGATTTTCCCAATCCTTTTTCTTCTTGATTACCAAGTCTCCGACTCTGATTTCCTTCCTTACAATTTTCTTGTCTTTCCATTTTCTGGTTTCTTGCTGATATTTCTCTAAGTTCTGGGCTGCTTCTAGAATGTCCAGTTCGATCATGTCTTTCTCTAATTTTTCTTTTTCTTGAGAATCTTCAGCTTTTTTGCTGGCTCTTAAGCTTCCATTCTTGATTTCTTCTGGTGTCATGGCTTCAGTACCGTATATTAGGCGAAAAGGTGTGAACCCCGTAGCTCTTGAAGTAGTTGTATTGTGAGACCAAATGACTCTAGGCAACTCATCCACCCATTTGCCCTTCTTTTGATCGAATAGGCACTTCTTGACACCCGTGAATATGATTCCATTTGCCCTTTCCACCACTCCGTTTGATTGAGGGTGATAGACTGAGGAAAACTTGACATGTGTGCCTATGGTTCCGCAGAATTCCTTGAAGGTGTAGCAGTCGAATTGTTTTCCATTGTCCACTGTGAGTTCCCTTGGAACTCCAAATCTGCAGACTATGTTCTGCCAAAAGAACTTCTGGACAGTTGCAGCAGTGATGTTTGCTAGTGGCTTTGCCTCAATCCACTTTGTGAAATAATCAACAGCTACTGCTGCAAATTTGCAATTGCCTTGAGCTGTGGGTAGTGGTCCCACTAGGTCCATTCCCCATCTTTGCAATGGCCATGATGGTGAAATGAGCTGAATTGAGAGCGAAGATGCTTTTTGATGTCTCGCTATTTTTTGGCATGCCTCGCATTCTTGAACTAGTTTTCTCGCATCAATAATCATGGATGGCCAAAAGAATCCTTGTTTTACTGCCTTCCCTGCAAGTGCTCTTGCACCAATATGAGCTCCGCAGAATCCGCTATGAATTTCTACTAGAAGTTCCCTCCCTTTTTCGGAGGTTATGCACCTTAGCCAGGGCTCGGAAATTCCAGATTTATACAACTCTCCATCTACTATGGCATAGCCCCTTGCACTTTGCTTGAGTCTGTTTAACTCGGTTTCATCCGTAGGTTCATAATGGTCTCTTAGAAATGCCATGATTTGAGCTCTCCAGTCAGCATTTTCTATGACATTCTCCATTCTCTCTTCTTGCTCTTTTACCGAGGGAGAAGTGATAATTTCAAAGAAAACATCTGGGGGTAGAGGTTGATTCTGGGCAGCTGCTTTTGCTAGCTTGTCTGCTTCGCCATTTTCAGCCCTTGGGATATGTTGCATGGTATAGCCCTTGAAATATTTTTCCATTTCTCGAACTTTCTTCAGATACTTGATAAGTTCTGGATTTCTTGCCTCGCTTTCTTTATCAACGTGTTCTTGAATCACTTTGGAGTCTGATTTGATGACGAAAGTTTGCTGGCCCAGGGCCTTCATTTTTCTTAGTGCTAGTAGCAGAGCTTCATATTTCGTGGTATTGTTGGTGGAGGCTGCTTCATCTGGGAAATTTAGTCTTGCTGCGTAGCTTATTTTGATACCCGAAGGTGATGTTACTATTGCTGAAATTCCCACACCTTTTCCACACCAGGCTCCGTCACAATAGATTACCCATGACACTTGTTCGCAGCTATTGCTTTCCATGATTGGTGAAGTCCAGTCCACGACGAAGTCAGCCAAAACTTGGGATTTTATAGCGTTTCTTCTTTCAAAGTCGACCACGTATCCAGACAATTCCGCAGCCCATTTTGCAACTCTTCCAGTTGCATCTTTGTTTGTGAAGAGGTCGTTTAGAGGTTGGTTCGTGATGACACGAATCTGATGTCCTTCAAAATAATGTCTGAGTTTCCTTGCTGCCATGATAACTGCATAGGCGATCTTCTCTAGCTCTAAATAAAATAGTTTTGATCCTGATAGAGCTTCGGAAGCGAAGTAGACCGGTACTTGCCTTAATTTCCCATTTTCTTCTTTCTCTTGAACAAGTGCTGCACTTACGGCTGAGTTGGAAGCTGCGAGGTATAGGAGGAGAGGTGACTTTGGCTCTGGTGGGCACAGCTTTGTCATATTTGTCAAATATTCTTTGAGTTCCTGGAATGCTTGGCTTTGGGCTTCGCTCCATTGAAAGTTTTTGGAGCTTCGGAGGAGCTGGAAGAATGGTAAACTTCTTTCCGCTGCTCTGGGAATGAATCTGTTTAGCGCTGTCACTCTCCCTGTTAACTTCTGTATATCCTTGACCGAGGCTGGTTCTTGCATTTCTAGCTTTGATTTTGTCAGGATTGGCTTCAATGCCCTTTGTTGACACTAGGCATCCCAAAACCTTTCCCTTTTGAATGCCAAATACGCATTTCTTTGGGTTCAATTTGAGGTTCGCTGCCCTTAGATTTGTGAATGTTTCTGCCAGATCTCTGATGTGATCACATTTTCTGATGCTTTTGACGATGATATCGTCGACATATGCTAGAATGTTTCTTCGAAGCTGATAATGTAGCACAATTGCTATCATTCTTGAGAATGTGGATCCTGCGTTCTTCAGCCCTTCTGGCATTCTCACGAAACAATACGTTCCGAATGGAGTTATGAAACTAGTTTTCTCCTCGTCTTCTTTTCTCACCCTGACTTGATGATATCCGGAAAACATGTCCAAGAGTGACAACATTTCGCTGTTTGCAGCATCGTCTACCACTCTGTCTACTCTTTCTAGTGGGTAGTCATCTTTTTTGTAGGCCTTGTTCAAATCTGTGAAATCCACACACATTCTCCATCTTCCGTTCTTTTTCTTGACGGTACCATGTTGGCCAGCCATACTGGATAGATTACTTCTCGGACGACTTGAGCATCTTGTAATCTTTGAACTTCTGCTTCCACGGCCTTTGCTTTTTCTTCTGACATTTTCCTGAGTTTTTGCTTCTTCGGATGAATCTTTTCATCTGTGTCAAGCTTGTGTTCAATGATGTCTCGGTCAACACCCTGCAGATCCTTTGCTGACCATGCAAAGACATCCTTCTTTTGATTCAGGAAATAGATTAGTTCTTCTTCTTCTTGAGGGCTTAAGTCTGCCCCAATTGTTACTGCTCTGTCTGGCATGCCATCTAAGAATACCTTCTTTGTTTCTCCATCAGCACTTATTTCAATTTTCTCTTTATCTCTTTTTGCTTCGGAGTATGGCTGTTGCCTTTCTTGATCATCTGCCAGATGATGGATGTTTTATTGCCCAGGAGTGTTTCCTCGTTCTATTCTTCTTGCTTCATTCTGATCTCCGAAGATAGTGATTACTCCGTGAGGAGCTGGGATTTTCATGCATAGGAAAAGTTGTCTGAATACAGCATCAAATCTATTGATGAATCCTCTTCCGAAGATGGCATTGTATGGATAGTACATGTCAACAACGTCAAACATGATATGTTCTGTTCTTGCGTTTTCCAGATCTCCAAACGATACTGGTAAAGAGATTTTTCCGCTGGATCTGATTGGTTTTCCTCCGAAACCAACCAACGGTTTCTCTGGTGGTGCTAGCATATGAGGAGCGAGGCCCATGCATTGGAAAGTGCTGGTGAAGATGATATCTGCTGAACTTCCATTGTCTATCAAGACGTTTCCTATAACCCAGCTAGCAACGTTAACTTCGACGACCATTGCGTCATTATGGGAAACTGATTTGAGCCTGAAATCTTCTTCAGTGAAAGTTATTGGAACCTTCGCCCATTCTGGCCTCGCTGCTGGACCGTCATCAATGATTACATTGATCTGTCTGTAGTAATCGTTCCTTTGCTTCTTGGTTTCGAATTCCATAGAGGATCCTCCGGTTATTGGCAAGATCATGCCGAAGGATGGTAAAGCCCTTGAAGAATTTTGGGAATTGTTTTGCTCGGTTTTTGGAACTTGGGCTGGGGGTGGTGGTAGAGTTTCTTTTGCTTGGATTGGCTGGGCTTGTTCGATGACTTGTATGGCTTGGGTTTGTGGGAAGGTCTGTTGTGGAGTTTGGTTTTGCGGAATTGAGGGTTGATGGAAAAAATTGTTGCGAAGGTTGTGGTGGCGGAAAATGAGTTTGTGGATAGAATTGTGGCGAGGGTTGCCAAGCTGTCTGATGTGGTTGAATAAAAGGTTGGGTTTGAGGAAAGGATTGGTGTTGCCAGAAAGTGTGTTGCACTGGTTTGGGTTGCGTGGCTGTTATTCGGGCCACGCGCTGCTGATCCTGAATTCTTTGGAAGTTTTTCTGGGTTTCTGGGCATGCTTCTATACTATGGCCCCTACCATGATATATGCACTGAAAGTGTGGATCCCTGCTGTCATGGTTTTGGAGTTTTGAAGGTGCTCTTCCTCGACCTCTTCCTCTTCCAGAATGGCCTCCTCGCATGCTGTTTTGATTGTGATATTCTTGAGATTGAACTGGGTTGCTTGGTGCATTATCTTGCACATTCATGATGGGTTGATGCCCCATCCAGTTGTTTCCCTTTTGGGATTGCCTTTGCTGATATCTTTCTGCCGCCCTTCTTCTGTGATCTTTGTCAGATTTGCAATATTTCTCCAATTCTTCAAACAGCTCATCCATGGATTTAGGATCCAATCTATTAAAATGACCGGCTGTTTGCCTCGGAGTTAGACCGCTTATGAGAGCAGATATTGTTGCTTTATCGTCAGCATCTGGAGTTTGAGATTTCAATTGTATGAACCTTCTCACAAATTCAGCTAAAGGTTCCTTATCTCTTTGCTTACATTGATACAGATCTGCTATTCTTGTGGTGGAATGATGAAAAGCTTGGAATACTTGAAGGAACTTGGCCTTTAGGTCTAGCCAGCTGTAGATTGAGTGAGGTGGCAGAAGTGAATACCAATTGAGCACCGGGCCTTCACATGCAATGATGAAGAATTTTGCCGAGGCAACATCATCCCCTCCTGCTGAGGCTACTGCCGCTTCATAACTCATGAGGAATTGTCTAGAATTGCCGAAACTGTTGAATTTTGGAAGTGAGACCGGCTTATATTTGGATGGCCAAGGGGCTGTTTGAAGACCCACGGATAGCGGAGAATTTAGATCATTGAATTGAGCAATCCCATTGTTTGCTGGTTCAGGGATTTCTGTGAAGATGTGATTCTCTTTAATAGATTGATCCTTGTTTGCGGAGTTTGGATCTGGTGTGAATCTCTTGAAGGAATTGTTCTCTGAATCGGTCATTTCATCCAGCTCCTTTTGAAGCTGCATTATCTCTTTCTTTGCTTGTTCTAGCTTCTGAAGTTTGTCTGTTGCTTGCTTCTTTGCTTTAAGCTGCATGGCCATCTTCTCTTTCTGTCTTTTAAGAGTTTGTACTTGCTTTAGAGCTGCCTCTAATTCTTTGTCTGGTGCTTCGGTCTCATTGTGCTCGTTGCTGGCTTCCGGGATTTCTTCCGGCTCCTTGCCTTTCCCATTTTCGTTGTTTTGTAGGTCCTGGATTTGCTCTGGATCTTGTGTGGTGTTGGTTTTGGGGTGAAGGACGAGGCCTTGCTCTGTGTTTTCTTGGTTGTCTTCGCTCTCATGGTCTTGTGATGTGGGTTTCTTGGTTTTCTTCGGTGGAGCCATCGTGGGTTTCTAACGGCTAAGAACACGGTGGGCGCCAATGTTGGAAATTCAGAAATCTCTAGACAAAAGGTGGGAGTGAACTGACAAAAGCTTCTGATTTCTCTCTGAAAAAGCTGACCCCTTTACACGGAGGCCAGGGGGCTCCTTTTATAGTGCCCGAGGGTCACTTTTACATTCTGAAACTACCCTTTGTAAAGTTATATATACATGAAAATTCTAGGGGTACATAAGTCCGCGGTAATCACGGGAATCCTTTTCAATTTACAAACGTGCCATTGCGTGATCAAGCTTCCTTCTTCTTCCGTAGCCAAGCTTCTCACATCTCCTCGAATCTTCTTCGACACGCCTTTGACCGGGTCAGCTTCGGTTCCTGAGAATCCCCATGTAATCTTCGGAGATCTTTATTGAGCAGCTTCGGTCAAGTTCTCCCCCTTCGCGTCGTTCCTTCATTCTCTCCTGGAATCTTTGCCACAAGGAAGATATCCCAGAACTCTCAGATTCCTGAATATCACAAAATACACGGGAAATAGTGGAACCGTAGCTTCTCAGGAATTCTGAGGGTCAGCAATATGTTCATACATAAAATAATATTTTACCTAACCATTTAATTCTCCAGAAAACTTTCTCTAATCATAAGAAAATGACATCTTTAGACTCGTTCACAGATCCGAAAAACTTCAGAACCTTCAGGAGATTGCTGATGCGTGATTCCTTGGAAGTCTCCGAGAAAGATGTTTTTAGGCCGGTCCCCAACAATGCACGTGCGTGCAGGAAAATAACTTTATTTCCTTAAATATATGTACAAAATTGGTGAGAAGTTGAGGAGACACTACCGGCCAGAGTGGAGGCTATGGAGCAGAGGAGGGAGAAGGAGAAGGGTGGTGGGGCCCGCAAGGGCAAAATCGTCTTTTCACAATGCATTTAATGGTTCCCGTATGGAAAATGTAACAAAATGTCATATATGAAACTAAAGCAAAGTCAGTGTCAAATTTTGACCAAAATTTTTTTGAGGGCCAAATAAGGAACGTGTAGTTTTTCAGTGTCAAATAGGGAATTATATCTCTAAATAAAACTGAGTAAAATCTAGTGAACAAAGTAAATACTTCCTCTGGGTTTTATACTTGTCACATTAGGTTCGTTCTTAAGTCCAAATTATCTCACAACATCTATATATATAACATCTATATATATACTATCAAAATACATTGCATAGTGAATTCAGTGAAACAAATTAGATACTATAAATGTTTTGTTATATTTTTTACGAACTTGATCAAAGTTGAATAAATATTGTGACTTAGGCCCTCCACAAAGTGATAGCGATGCCGGTAAAAAATTGGGTCCCACGGTGAGTAACTGGGCATCGCTTAGGCATAGCTGCAGTGTGAAAAAAATGGGCACCGAAGCTATCTACTTCCATGTGAATATTTTACGGTACTGTCTATGTCTATCTCATCTCCTCTCTCCTGCGCTCATGGACAGACCAACGAATGAGCAGACGGACAAACCAACAAAAATGTTTCTTTATTGAACAAGTTGTTAGTACAATAATGAAAGAATTAAAGCCCGTTTATTTAATGTTAGGAAAAAGTGAGAAATACCAAATGGGTAGTTGGGGAGTCTCCCATCCAACTTATGAGGTAGCCTTTCGGTACACCTCTTGTGAAGTTGAATAAAGGAGATAGGCGTGCCACACGCACGTGCGCTCGCTTGCCTCGCCGGGACGTGACGTGTCGAGACGAGACGAGCGGTGTGGCAACATCTTTTTGCTGTTTGCTGTTAGAAAGGAATAATGGCGCCTTAACTGCGACCGTTACTGAGCCTTAACCACGGTGCCTTAACCGCGACCGTTACTACCAGAGGCGCCTTAACCGCGACGTCCAGGTTCATCCCCCCGCGCCTGCTCGCCTATATAAGACGCTCCTTCTCCTCCTGCTCGGATTACCAATTCACACTCAGGTACTTGTGTTCAGGAGACATCTCCCTCTCTCCCTCTGTTTGCTGCTTCTTTTGCATTCCCATCGCCTGCACCGCGCGCACGGTACCGGCGAGAGCAGAGCCTCCGGAACCTCGTCCTGCTGCTGAGATCCTGCTCGGGATAGACGGGCGATAAGGTTTTTGGGGAGCGTCTTCACGCGACTGCTCGCTCCCGTACGACTACTTCCTCTACATCGACTCTGAACGACTACTTCCTCTACAGCCGGGTCTTCACTGTGATCATCTTCCTGCACCGAATTCGTACGGCTACATCGACTGAGGTCACTCTACGATCAGTATGACTGATCCGAGTGATATCGGAACTTCGGGTGACTCCGTCACCTGACCTTCCACAGGGTACATTCTTAAACTGGTATTCATGCTTATTAGTTGTCTAATCATGAATATGTTTATGTTTAATTGTTGTTTAAACATGAACATTTGCACATGGATTGTTTCACTCACCGTAATATTGAAATATCTATTTAATTATGGAATTAAAATATACCAGAATATTGCCTATCATCTAACAATCCAAAAACCTTATTATGTTGATAGGAATATGTTTGGTGTCACTAGCTTTGCAAATGCAATTAAGCCAAAGCCTTTCGATGGTTCCAATTTTAAGAGGTGGCGTGAGTTGGCCACCCTGTGGCTCACCGCCATGAACGTGATGTACGTCATCACCGGAAAGCCTCCCGAGGGTGTCTCGGGGGAAAAGTTTAATTCAGATGATAATCTGTTCCGGGGTGCCGTCATCAGCATTCTGATTGACAATCTGGTGGATACCTATCTCCGTTACAAAACGGGGAAGGACATTTGGGAGGCTCTTGAGGCTCAGTACGGAGCTTCTGACGCCGGCGGTGAGCTGTACATAATGGAACTGCTCCTAGACTACAGGATGGTTGAAGACCGTCATGTGGTGGAACAGGCTCATGAAGTACAGGCGTTGGCTAAGGAGCTTGAGAACTACAGCAGAGAGGTCCCATGTGTGTTGCCCGAGAAGTTTGTGGCTGGAGCTATTATTGCTAAGCTGCCACATTCTTGGAGGGACTTTGCTACCTCTCTAAAACACAAGAGAAAGGAATTCACTTTTGATGACCTTGTTGCGACTCTTGATGTTGAAGAGAAGGCGAGAGCAAAGGACACACGTGGAAAGGCAATAGCCGGCTCCTCAAGCGCAAACTTTGTGCAGAGGGCCAATCCCAAGTTCCAGAACAACCAGAACAAGAGGAAGAAGCCTTCACAGAACCCGCCCAAGGCTAAGCAAGCCGACGGGCCTGATAAGAAGAAGAGAAAGCCGGGGGGGTGCTTGCTATACATGTGGCAGTCCGGATCACTTTGCTGCAAAGTACATGGATCGCAAAGATCGCAAGGCCCCCAAGACAGCGAACATGGTTGTTAGCGAGGGTGGAGGAACATCGGGGTATGGTAATTTCTTACCTACAGTTCTTTCAATATGTTCTTCACCAGAGTGGTGGATAGACACCGGTGCTAACATTCATGTATGTGCTGACATTTCTATGTTTTCTTCTTACCAGGTCGGGGGGACTACATCCTTGTTGATGGGGAACGGTGCCCATGCGCGTGTTCTTGGTGCTGGTACGATCACTCTGAAGTTCACTTCGGGGAAGACCATACAATTGAAGAATGTGCAGCATGTACCTACCATCAAGAAGAATCTAGTCAGCGGGTCTCTACTGTGTAGAGATGGTTTTAAGTTAGTCTTTGAGTCAAATAAATGTTTCATTTCTAAGTTTGGTACCTTTGTTGGAAAAGGCTATGATAGCGGAGGCTTGTTCCGCTTTTCTTTATTGTTCGATGATAATGTCGTGAACCATGTGATGAATGATGAATCAGATGTTTGGCATTCGAGGCTTTGTCATGTTAATTTTGGTTGTATGATGTGCTTAGCTAGTTTGAGTTTAATTCCAAAGTTTACTCTGTCAAAAATTCTAAGTGCCACGTATGTGTTGAATCAAAACAAACTCGCAAGCCACATAAGGCTGCTGAGGCGAGAAACTTGGCACCTCTAGAATTAGTTCATTCCGATCTGAGCGAAATGAATGGTGAGTTGACAAAGGGTGGTAAAAGATATTTCATGACTTTGATAGACGATAGCACTAGATTTTGTTACATCTACTTGTTAAAATCAGAAGATGAAGTGTTACACTACTTTAAGATCTATAAAGCTGAAGTAGAAAATCAACTTGAGAGAAAGATTAAACACCTAAGGTCTGATCGAGGTGGCGAATACTTCTCTAATACTTTTGATTCATTCTGTGAGGAACACGGTATCGTTCATGAGAGGACACCGCCTTATTCACCCTAATCCAATGGGATTGCCGAAAGAAAGAACCGCACGCTTACTGACTTGGTGAATGCCATGTTAGAAACCGCGGGACTATCTAAGGAATGGTGGGGTGAGGCGATACTGACGGCCTGTCATGTTCTGAACCGTGTGCCTATGAAGAATAAGGAAGTAACACCATTCGAGGAATGGGAGAAGAAGAGGCTAACTCTTTCATATTTACGCACTTGGGGTTGCTTGGCTAAAGTCAGTGTGCCAATCACCAAGAAATGTAAACTTGGACCAAAGACGGTGGACTGTGTCTTTCTGGGGTATGCTTTTCACAGCGTCGGATATAGATTCTTGGTAGTAATATCTGGAGTGCCTGACTTGCTTGTCGGCACAATTATGGAGTCCAGAGACGCTACATTCTTTGAGAATATTTTTCCAATGAGAGATGAAACAAGTTCATCTAGGCAAGAGTCTGTCGAGAAGGACGACTCCACCAAGCCGATGGAACTCAATGAGCCTACACTTTTGAGCATCCTGAGGAGGATAATGATGAGGCTCCTAGGAGGAGCAAGAGACAAAGGACAGAGAAATCCTTTGGAGATGATTTCATCGTATACCTCGTGGATGACACTCCCAAGACCATTGCAGAGGCCTACTCTTCACCTGATGCTGACTGTTGGAAGGAAGCAGTGAGGAGTGAAATGGACTCTATCATGTCAAATGGAACTTGGGAGGTTGTTGAGCGTCCTTACGGGTGCAAACCTGTGGGATGCAAATGGGTGCTCAAAAAGAAGCTTAGGCCTGATGGTACTATTGATAAGTACAAGGCTAGACTTGTGGCCAAGGGTTACACCCAAAAGGAAGGAGAAGACTTCTTTGATACTTACTCACCAGTCGCTCGATTGACTACCATAAGAGTACTACTTTCTCTGGCAGTCTCTCATGGTCTTCTCGTTCATCAGATGGACGTTAAGACAGCTTTCCTAAATGGAGAGTTGGAAGAGGAGATCTATATGGATCAGCCGGAAGGATTTGTAGTAAAGGGTCAAGAAAGAATGGTGTGTAGGCTGGTGAAGTCTCTCTATGGCCTCAAGCAAGCACCTAAGCAATGGCATGATAAGTTCGACAGAACTTTGACATCTGTTGGCTTTGTTACAAATGAAGCTGACAAATGTGTGTACTATCACTATGGTGGGGGCGAAGGAGTGATTTTGTGTCTGTATGTAGATGACATACTTATCTTTGGCACGAGCCTTGAAGTGATCAAGTAGGTCAAAGACTTTCTATCTCAAAAGTTTGAGATGAAGGATTTGGGAGAGGCTGATGTTATCCTTAACATAAAGCTGATAAAGGGAGAAAATGGTGGGGTAACTCTGTCACAGACTCACTATGTTGAGAAGATGCTAAGTCGGTTTGGCTACAGCAACTCTAAACCCGCACCAACTCCTTACGATGCCAGCTTGGTTCTAAGGAAGAATCTGAGGATAATGGTGGATCAGCTGAGATACTCCCAGATCATTGGTTCGCTGATGTATCTGGCTAGCGCCACAAGACCTGACATTGCATATGCAGTTAGTAAACTGAGTCGGTTTGTTTCAAACCCGGGTAGTGAACACTAGCGTGCTCTCGAGAGGGTAATGCGCTATCTAGTGGGCACAATGAACTATGGCATTCACTATTTCGGAGACCCCAAAGTCTTGGAGGGATATAGTGATGCAAACTGGATTTCTGATGATGATGAGTTAAAGGCCACAAGTGGATATGTGTTCACACTTGGAGGTGGCGCTGTTTCCTGGAAATCTTGCAAGGAGACCATTCTAACCAGGTCAACAATGGAAGCAGAACTCGCAGCATTGGATACTGCCACTGTCGAGGTCAAGTAGCTTCATGAACTCCTAATGGACTTGGCAATAGTTGAAAAACCGATACCGGCAATTCTAATGAACTGTGATAATCAAACTGTGATTGTCAAGGTGAACAGTTCAAAGGACAACATGAAGTCATCTAGGCATGTCAAGAGGCGGTTGAAGTCTGTCAGGAAATTGAGAAATACCGGTGTCATAGCTTTGGATTACATCCATACGTCTAAGAACCTGGCAGATCCATTTACAAAGGGTTTATCACGTATTGTGATAGATAATGCATCTATGGAACTGGGCTTGAGACCCACGTGAGTTTTTCCATAGTGGAAACCTGTCTTATGTGATCGGAGATCCCGTGAATTAAGATGGTGAAACAAGCTATGGTTTGACTGAGAGAAGAGAACCTTTGAAAAGGCTCGGTCCATGGGAAGATGCATTTCTCTTCAAAACTGTATGGCAGGCTGGTATGTATACCTTAATGTGCTCCAAGTGGCTTTCATGAAACAAGGTAGTTCTTTCTCTGAAGCAAAGACATAGTTCTACAGTATGTCTTGAAGGAACACACCTATATGAGTATCGACTACTGGTCATAGTCTATGAGATTTGGGTGATCTCTAGAAAACTCATGAAAAGGCACGGAGTGTGACCCATAAGCTCCAACCCGCGGGGATGCTATGTGCAGCCAAGTATCAGTAAAGGGCTCTATCCAAGCTTAGATGCACAAAACTGGCAATTCAAGGCATAGTCCATTGTTCAGTTGCAAATAAGTGTAACTCGAGTTCCTGGTGGATGTTCAACTTAACAGTCTCCATCGCAGTACTGGTATATCGAAAACAAAAAGGGAAGATGAGAGCATTTTCAATGTGGCTTATAATTCTTGGTGGGGATTATTAGAATAAATGGGCCTAGAGCCATTTATTACAATAATGAAAGAATTAAAGCCCATTTATTTAATGTTAGGAAAAAGTGAGAAATACCAAATGGTTAGTTGAGGAGTCTCCCATCCAACTTATGAGGTAGCCTTTCGGTACACCTCTTGTGAAGTTGAATAAAGGAGATAGGCATGCCACACGCGCGCGCGTGCTCGCTCGCCTCGCCGAGCCGAGGCCGTGGACGTGTCGAGACGAGCGAGCGACGCGGCGCGGACGTGATGCGGGGCGGAAGCATCTTTTTGCTGTTGGCTGTTGGAAAGGAATAATGGCGCCTTAACTGCGACCGTTACTGAGCCTTAACCACGGTGCCTTAACCGCGACCGTTACTACCAGAGGCGCCTTAACCGCGACGTCCAGGTTCATCCCCCCCACGCCTGCTCGCCTATATAAGACGCTCCTTCTCCTCCTGCTCGGATTACCAATTCACACTCAGGTACACCTGTTCAGGAGACCTCTCCCTCTGTTTGCTGCTTCTTTTGCATTCCCATCGTCTGCACCGCGCGCACGGTACCGGCGAGAGCAGAGCCTCCAGAACCTCATCCTGTTGCTGAGATCCTGCTCGGGATAGACGGGCGATAAGGTTTTAGGGGAGCGTCTGCACGCGACTGCCCGCTCCCGTACGACTACTTCCTCTACATCGACTCCGAATGACTACTTCCTCTACAGCCGGGTCTTCACTGCGATCATCTTCCTGTACCGAATTCGTACGGCTACATCGACTGAGGTCACTCTACGATCAGTATGACTGATCCGAGTGATATCGGAACTTCGGGTGACTCCGTCACCCGACCTTCCACAGGGTACATTCTTAAACTGGTATTCATGCTTATTAGATGAATAGGTTTATGTTTAATTGTTGTTTAAACATGAGCATTTACACATGGATTGTTTCACTCACCGTAATATTGAAATGTCTATTTAATTATAGAATTAAAATATACCACAATATTGCCTATCATCTAACACAAGCATCGGCGCAACTACATGCGCCGCTCCTCTTTTTTCTGGCATCGCTAGAAGTTAGCATCATTGGCTGCAGTGTGGTAAGTGAAGCTATAACCCTATCTCTCCTATTTGAGCATCACTCGGGACGCATGCTGTGTAGGGCTTTAGTATTAGGACAAACCTAATCTGACATGTAAAATAGAGCGGAGTCAACAAAGTATAAAATGGAGACATTAAAGTAATAATGATTACTAAATTCCAAATGATTATCGAACCGCCATGCATGGATCACAATAATAATTCCTATTCCACAAGTAGTGTCCCCATCCTTTATTGGCCAACATTTACATTGTTCTATATGTAAACAACAATACATGGTAATCACCATTGCATCAGCACTTGTGGTATCTGGTGGGTACAAGCACGAGCGGCATCTTCTTGTGGACCGAAAGCCCTCCTACCTCCTCCATGCTCACATCCTCGCCCTTCACCCCTCTCGGGAGCTCCCACTCGAAGCAGTAGAGAAGATTGGCGAGCGTGAACTCCATGGTGGCCACCCCCAGTGCCATCCCCGGGCACATCCTGCGGCCGGCGCCGAAGGGCACGAGCTCGAAGTGCGTCCCGTTGAAGTCCGCATCGTCCTTGCTCTCAAACCTGTCTGGGTCGAACTCCTCGGGGTTGTCCCAGCTTGCAGGGTCCCTGCCGATGGCCCATGCGTTAACCAGGATCCTTGTCTTGGCCGGCACATGGTAGCCGCAGATGTTGACGTCCCGCAGGGTCTCCCTCGGCACCAAAAGCGGCAGTGGTGGGTGCAGCCTCAACGTCTCCTTCACCACCATGTCGAGGTACTTGAGCTTGGGCATGTCGTCGGGCTGCACCCTCTCTTTGTCGCCCACCACAGCCCTGATCTCACCCTGCACCTTCTTTAGCACCCACGGTTTTCGGATCAGTTCCACCATCGCCCAGATCATGGTAACTGAGCTCGTGTCCACGGCACCAATGAAAGTATCCTGAAGATTATTGTGATGAGATTATGCTGAAGTTCTCGCGCTTGCTTAATTAACAACAAAAACTATATATGTATGTATATATATATAATATATATATATATATCGAAAATTGTTTCCTGCCCAGGGTGCACTACTACACAAAACATTTGTAGGAGCCACCGCTTTTTTTCTAAGCGGGCGAATTTGGCGTCCGATCTAAGAAATCCACGTGACACTGTAGCAACAAAATCCGCACCTAGAAATCATTTCCGGGAGCGGGTGATGGGGTCACCCTGCGTTTGCCGTTTGCCTTTGAGGAGAGAGAGTGTGTATATTTGCATCTCCTCTCTCCTCAGAAAGAAGTTTGCCTTCCGTTTTGCATCAGCTGTTGGAGAGGAATCCGGACAGGCACAGTAGCGAGCGGGAGGCAAAAATGCCTTTCCCTTCCGCTGTTGGACTCAGTCTAACTTATGGTTAGAATGTATAGCAGAACCATCCAAATTAAATCAGCTTTAGTGCGGTAATTATCCTCTTAGTGGTTAATCCGGTTAGTACGCACTTAAATCGGTGTAATCTGATAGCCTGTCGGATTGAGCCCATTCAACCACTAGATATCTCGATCCAAACAATGCAGTAAGGCTGAGTCCAATAGAGGAGGCAAATGCAATTTTGCCTCCCCCTTCGCTACTGTGCATGTTCCAATCGGCTTCCAATAGAAGAGGCAACAGGCGAGGCAAACTTCCTATCGTGGAGAGAGGGGATGCATTGCATCCCCTCTCTCCTCGAAGGCATCCGTCACGGGGGAGAGAGAGGGGGTTGGCAGAGCGCGGGAAGAGGCGGGCGCGGCGGCGGCTCGGGAGGAGGCCGGGCACGGCGGCGACCCGTGAGGAGAAGGTGGAGGCAGCGGCGGCCCGGGAGAACAAGGTGGAGGCAGGTGGAGGCGGCCTGCGCGCGCTAGAGCCACCACGGCGGCCCCATCCTCTTCGCCACCGCAGCAGCCGCCGAGGCCGCGGCCGGTAGCCTCGGCTGTCGCTCCGCCCTCTCCTTCCCCGCATCCTCCCCTGTCGCAGCCGGAGCAGGGAGGACATGCCGTCGAAAGATCCGGCTTCCGGAGGAGGAGAGGGCAGGGGAGGGAGAGCGTCGAGGCCGGCACGGCAGAGGAGGACGGGGCCACCCATCGTGCCCACTCTGCCGCGCCGCCGTCTCCTCCCGCCGACCGGACAGCGCCCGCCGGAGACGAAGGGGAGGGGCGGCGTCGTCGTCGGATGAAGGGGAAGGGAGAGCGCGACGTCCCCACGGCTCGTCGGCGGCGGCGGAGGAGGGGAGGGACCACACGCCCGCCATCGCCTCGCCGGCCGCCCCTGCTCGCCACGCGGCGCGGAGGAGAGGGCGCGGCGGCGTGGGTCGGGTCGGGCGAAGCAGAGGAACAGGGGAGACCGCCGTCGGTGCAGCGGCCCGACGTCAGGGGCGGAGCGGCGGTGTGGGGCGGGTCGGGCGGAGCAGGGCAGAGCAGCCGGGCGGTGCGGAGCAGAGCAGAGCAGGCAGGGAAATGCAAGTTCGCTTCATCTGTTGGAGACATCACCGTTTTGAGGAAGTGCAAAGCACTGTGCATGCGAGGCAAAGGTTGATTTGCCTCTCAAAAATAGCACTCCTTGTTGGACTCAGTCTAAGGCTAGCAATAATTAAGGTATGATCATGTAAGGAATCGGATGCTCGTAGTCTAAGAGAAGGAGAGGGTGAATTATGAACTTAAAACCTTAAGCCTAAGGTTATCACTGTTTGCATAAAATATAAACTAGAACATGCTACCTAGATGTGCAACTATGGTTGTTCTAGTGTGAAACTCCCATCCCAAAATAAGTTTTGCAACCTATAGTCAATCCTAGTAAGATACTACTCTAGGAAAGTAAAAGCAAGTAAGGATTGCAAGAAAGTAATGCGGAAACATAAATGGGATGAGAGGAAGCAAACTCTTGACACGCGATTTATCCCGTGGTATCGGTAGGTACTAAGCCACCCCTAGTCCACGTTGTTGAAGCACTCCACACAAGAGTATTGCTTCTCGGTCACCAAGTCTCTCCCAAGAGCACCACTTGACTTGCCACAAAGGCTCTCGCCAAGCTCTCTTGGTCACCTTGATGCCGCCTCCACTAAGGAGCTTCTCCACCAAGGGAAGGGGGTCTCCACGTCCCCCGCACAAAGTGTCCTCGCCGCTCCACACCAAGCCGGAGGGTCGAAGACGTTTACCAGAGAGCCACCTAGGCTCCAAGGCTTCCGGCGCACCTTGTACAGCTTGATCCACTCGAGAATCGCCTCACAAGGTAGGCACACCTTGCACTCACTCAGTTCTAAGCTAAGCCTAACACTAAGCACACACACAAAGCATGTGCAAGTCTATAGATGAGCAATTTAGCACTTGGATGGCTTGGATATGATCTTCTATGTGTCTTGAACTCCTCTGCACTTCCACACTCTCCAGCGTCTTCAAATGGGTGAGTGGAGGGGGTATAAATAGCCCAAGCAACCAAACTAGCCGTTGGCTTACGGCTACTGAAATTGGTACTGTCGGATGAACCACCGCTATACTTTTCACAGGCGTCGGTTCATTTGGTGCCCTCCACGTCACATGACCGTTGCCTCTTGTTGATATAATTGCTCTGACGCTTGCACCAGCGGCTCTTCTCTTATGCCGTCGGTTCATCCGGTGCGGAAGGACTGGCGACAAAAACCTCTCTGTTAGCTAATTTGACGCCGTCGGATGAACTGCTGAAAGCCCCGTCGGTCCATGCGGTGCTACTAGCCGTTGCGCCAGTGCCTCTCTGTCTTGCACCACTGAACCACCGGATAGACCGACGGTGCCCTCCAATGGGCCGTCAGTTCATCCGACGCCTTCGTCTTCACTGCTTCTCCTCTACTAATTCATCCGGCGCATCTAGGTGGTGCATGTTCACTTGATACTTCACGCAGTGTACTAAATGCACTGACGCTTGCACCGATGCTTGCTTCTATGGTACCGTTGGTTCATTCGACGGTGCTCTGTTCTTCTTTTTCTTTTTGTCGGTTTTGCCTCAAAATATATACTATCTTCTCATTTTGGCGTGTAGTATTTTTGCATCCATGGAACCTAGAAATGTCTACAAAAACATGTTCAACAATATGGTTAGTCCCATTGATCATGTTGTCATTAATCACCAAAATCAAACTTGAACAAATGGTGTATGAGGCCATGTTCGCTACAGATCATCAACAATTAATAGACTGTCACATAAGTTTTTTTTATGACATGTCACCAAATTAATGAAGGAAGAGAAGATCACGGGTCATGGTGATGACCCTAGGTGGGTATAGTTACCAATACTCATGACCCTACATTGAGAGAAGACCACAGAGTCATGGTGATGACACATGCAAGATTTAAATAATGCATTCTATCTATGAAACTGTGCCCATGAACCTGTGCATTGAGAATGACAGGGTCATCATGCTGAAAAACTGATATAGCAAACTTGGTAACTGTGCCCATGACACTGCCACTGAGATTAGCCTAGTCTCACATGAAGGTGAGTGCAGATGATACATTATGGCATTTCAATGTACAACATTGAGTACAGAATTATTTAAGTTACAAACCAAGTTTAAAATACTTAAATAGATTACAAAATAGAGTTCTTAACAAAACACGATAGAGTTCTAGCAAGAATACTTGATAACCCGAGTAGCCCGACAACATGTCATCCAACACGACGACGACGGTTACCAACCCAAGGTAGACTAACACTCAGCTTATGAAAAAGCTTCATTCGCTAGCACTTGAAAATAATCAACAAGCAAAGCTGAATACACTAATACTCAGCAAGATTCACTTGATTATGATATATATATCTAGCTTACTCCTAATATGCAAGGATTTTGGTAGAATGATTTGTTTTTGCAACACAAGACCAACTAAGAGTGGATCCTTACTTTCAATATTTTAACTCAAATTTAAATGTAACAATGATCAACTAGGTTTGCATAAACATCTGCAACAAGCATGTATACAAGATTAATCGACAAAAGATATCATCAACATACAACCTGGCATCACCATTTTCATTCCCTTGCATTCCACTTCTTACTTCGACGTGACTCAGTGATGAAGGTTCTCTTAATCGAGAGCGATGGCGAATCGATTCAATTTATAACCTTACAAAGTGGACCTATGTAACATCCCTCAATTTCATTGAGGAATGTTAATTAATAAAAATGTGGATTTAAAATTTTTGATGAATTATTTGGGTGCAAGTCAATTTGAATAAGGATGTCTTCATTTTCTCTCCTACAATTCCTAGATTTAATTTTTGAATTAAATAAAATTGAGAAACTTGGAGTTCATTTGGTTTCATTTGGAGTTTATTTGTGTGGGTTTCAAATTTGAATTTATATTCAAATTTGAAACTAAAATGGGAAAAGGGTTGGAAAGAAATAGAAAAGAGGAAGGGGAAGCACTGCTGGGCTCCGAGCCCAAAACCCAGAAGTCCGCCTGACCTCCTCCTTCTCTTTTTCTTTAAGCACCGCGCGCCCCTCTTCTTACCCCAAACCAGCCCACCGCGGCCCACGTCCGCGCGGCCCGCTCACCACCTACCCTTCCCGCGCTGAGTCGCTGGCCGCTGGGCCCCGCATGGCGTCACGCCTGGGTCACCATGACGTCGCTGTCGTCATCCCCTCTCTTTTCCCCTTTCGCTGGCGTCGTCGCGCGCCAAAGCGCCAAAGGCGCCGGGCGCCAGCCATGGCGCAGACGCGATGCAGCCGCGCGCCCCGCCCTCGCATCCGCGCCGTCCACGCGTCCCGCGCCGCTATAAGTAGGCCGCGCCGCAGCCCCGGGGAACTCCCAACCCTAGCCGCCGGGGAGTTCTCCCCTTTCCACCTCGCCACTGCCCGCCGGAGGAGAAGGAGAAGGGGGAAGGGAGGAGAAGACCGGAGGCCGCTCGAGGGGGACCGCCGACGCCGCCGCAAGGACCGGAGGCTGCCCGTGGAGCCCCTGGTCGCCGTGGAGCCAAGAACCGCGACGCCGACCGCCTCCCCTGCTTCCTCTGCTCCGCGCCGCCGTCTTCCCCATCGCCGACGAGCCTGCTCCGTTTTCTTCCCCAACGCCTGCACGTCGGCTAGTGGCCCCCGAGGTGAGGCCGCACTTCCTCGCCCATCGGTGGACGACCCGGCCTTCGAGCCGAGGTGAACCGCGTGCTCGCCGTCGCTGCCGCCGCCGCGCACGCTGCTTGGTGAAGCCGGCCTTCGTGCCGTGCCGGGAATCTTTCTTGCAGGTGCCGCTGCCTTCGCCTGATGCACGCGCACGCCTCCGCCACCTCCCTTGACACGCGTAGTCGCTCACACCGTCGGAGCGCCAACGCCCTACTCGCCGCGCCGCCATGGCCGTCGCCATGGAGGTTTGCTCCGTGCACACGGTAGCAGGGAGAAAGGCGCTGCCTTTGTGGCTGTTCCATGCTCGCCTCACCGCCGGCAAACACGCGCCCCCACACGCGCTCGTGCCCGGCCGCGGGAGCCCTGCTCGCCGCCGCCGTGTCCGCCGGCCCGAGCTCCGCCATGGCCGGAAGGGCCCTGCGCTTGTTGGCAAGGGGCAAAAACCCCGGATTCTGGAGCGCCTAGTTTCGCCTAATGCACGCGCACGAGGACCCGGCATGTTGGCGCCCCCATACGCCGTCGCCGGTGATCAACACGCTGCACCGCCGCGCCCATCGCTGCTCCGTCACCGTCGGGCAAGCTCCAGCTCCAAGGCGCCGCCCTTTTGGGCCCAGATCGATGCGCAAACACCTGCTGAGCAGGGCGCTGCCATTTGTTGACCGACCCCGGCTACGCCTCGCCGCCGGCGAACTTGGCCGCGCCGGAGCCCCTCTGCGGCATTCCGCCGAGCACCTGAGAACGCCAGTCAAAACCCCAGGGGATTTTGCTTCGCACACCGGCCCACACGCGCACGTGCCCGCAACCGATCCGCTGGGATCCCGTGCGGCTGGCCACTCTCGGCCCAGCCTCACGCGCGCACACATGGTGCCGCGCCGCAGCGATCCGCCCGGGGATCCGCTGCGCCGCGCCACGCGCGCCGCCACGCAGGCCGCCACGTGGGCAGGCGCCGGCGTTGAGCCACACGCGTGGCAGCCGTGTCAGCGCAAGAGCCGGCCTACAGCTGGCTATAAGCCTCTCTAGAGCTAGCTGGAGATGATCTAGAGCTAGTTAAAAGTCTGCAATATTGTATATGCGTATTTTAATTTCAGAAATGTATTTTTATCTTCGGAAAATCATAATAATTCCGTTTTAGCTCCGAAAAATATGAAACTTCTTCCGAAAATCTTCTAAAAATCCAAACTCCGCGCTAGGCTAGAGTTTGCCTCTTTTTGGATCTTATTTGTTCCTTCTCGTGGATTTATTGCTATTAGTAGCCGAGTTTATTTATTTAAATACGCTTCTAGGAGCTGCCCGAGCCGGAGAGCTGAACCAGGACTACGACGACGACCTCAGCTACGACGACCACTCGTACCCAGGTTCACGCCCGACCATTCTTTGAATGCCCATTAGGCATGGCTATTTAGAACTGCTAGTGCTTTTATTACTGCATAGTGATGGATATGATGAACCCGTGCATGGCCTCTTTTACATACTTGCCCTTGATTGACCTACTACTACTGCTTTACTTAAGCTAGATGATATGCTGAGCTTGCTATGCATGTGTTGGGATTATTGTGGTAGTTTCTTGGCATGTGTTGGGAAAACCGGCAGGAGAAGGTGTTTTGGGATATATTGGCGGGGGTGAGCTCGAGACAACATGATCTGGGATCAGGGGCCAGGGATCAGGGCCCAGTTTGGTGCCTATGGCGGGTACACTGTTTTAGGAGCACAAGTGTTGGGGATTTTGCGATGACTTGGAGGATAGGAGCTCGCCCCGGTCTGAAACCGAGTGGGTCGCCTGTTACACGGGACTTTCGTACACACCACCTCGCCGAGAGTGGGGATAGGGCCGTTCGACCCTAGCAAGTGCGATGCCATACCTACCAGTAGGATAGAGGGTATCAGTGAGAGGGTTAGGGTGAAGTCCCTTCTCTTTGGGCGCTCCCCATGTGGCCACACGGGGGCATTTTCACAGTTCTGGGGTGGTCTTCTGCGGGGGACCGCATCGAGACCCGGATGCAGGATGGAATCGTAACTCCTAGGTGTTCGTCCGGTAGGGTAGGCTCGGTCGGCCGTACACCGTCTGGGTACTATTCCGAGTTGGGTACTGGTGTACACGCTCTGCAGAGTTTAGATCTATATGTATAGCCGCGTCCTCGGTTATGGACATGCCCGTTGTTTCTCCGACTCTTACGTTTTGGGATTTCTACCTCCCCCTTATAGGATGAGTGTGATTGGTGAGTCGTGGTTGTATTCAGGGAGAGGAGAGATGCTCCCTCTACCTCCCGGATCCGGGTGCAACCATTGAGGTGCGAGGAGTGGGAGTTCTCGCACCGACCCTAGATTGAGATAGGAGAAGGTGACGGTGATCTGGGTGACCAGATGTATCCGTATGAAGATGAGAGATATGGGATATGGTGGAATTATGGAGATATTACTCTATTTGTGCTGCTGCTGCATAGGAAACCCAGCTACTACCTTGATATACTCTTTTCCCCTTAGAAGTAGGCCACTTAAAGCTTGCATACGGTTGGTGACGTGGACCTATCCCGATCCTTGGGGATAGCCCCTAAGCTTGCAGGGTACGAGTCCGACTACGACAACAATGTCGACGGATGGTACGACTGAGGGGGCACGAAGGATGCCTGTGGGAGATGCCTGAAGATGGAGACATCTTTTGGAAGATAGCTACCGCTGCGTAGGCTCTTATTTCTGTTATTCCGCCAAGAGGCGGGTATTGATGTACTCCGAATAATTAGGACATGTAATAATCGGATTATTATTCGAACTCTGATGTTTTATTTCGATGTATGACTGTGTTATTGATCTGTGATGAATGCCTGTGCATAATAGTGTCCGATCCAGGGACTATCACAAGACAGAATGCTGGGCTTTCTGATTTTGAAAACCCAGGGCGTTACAACCTATACACACGACATATGCATGCCCCGTCGAACAACATATGGCAAACAGTTCCCTTAACTATCGATAGCAATTGAGAACTCCTATGACCCTTGTACTAATTCTGCCACACCAATAGGAACAGGCGGACCAACTCAATCTACAACCGTGCAATAGGGTACTAGGTTTTACAAGTTTCAACTACTTCTTACTTCAAGTATGTATATATAAAAGAGCATCAAGGCCCCTTCAAGTATTTGGTAACTCTCATGAGTTAGTCGTGCTCGGAATATTTAGTTTATATTATCCGTTTTGGGAGCACTGAGCCCGGCCAAGTGTTTGGCTGAGCACTGAGTTCGGACTAGCCGGCAAGCGATGTGGTGCGGAGATATTTTTTTACAAACAAAACAACACAAGATAATGTGTTTTTCATTGATATAGCAGAAAAAAATATATGACTACGATCCTGGAAGATCATGGGTAGAAAAAAAAATTATTCTCATCCAGTTAGATTAAGACGTCAACACGGGTTACCGCTCAACAACACTCACTGAACACTCGCTGGTCGGTTGGATTGGACCGAGAGGAGGAAGAAAGGAGCAAGAGGTGGGTGTGGATACTATCTCTACTCTCATGGTTGTCTGTTTTACTCAAAAAAATTATACTGTCATTTTACTCAAAATTTAACGAGTAATATTTGTTTAATCATTTATTTATATAAATTTAAATGTGAGCCACCTGTAATATCGGGTCATGATGTCGGACTAATAAAATAATAAAATATTGTAGGGGGCGAATGACGTACGAGCTAGTGTAGGTAAAGTAAACGGGCCAGCAGGCCTTTAAGATGGAGTACAAAGGCCTTTGGGCGCGTCCTGGTAAGCGAGCAGCCCAGTTGCGCAACCGTACCTTCTTTCTGGTGCGATTTTCTTCTCAACAATTGCAGGAAAAGATGTGAACACAACATGTTTGAATTTTCTGTTTTGCATAGTATTTCTGCTTCTTGTGTAGTATTTTTTTCACACAACAAATCAGTCCTAAAAATCACCAGAAACTGCTTTAAGATCGGCCGAAATAGACTCCAAATGGGCTCGTGTGTCATTGTGAAGAATACATACAAAGTTGCAAAACATTGCAAGGTGCCGCCTCTGCCAAAAAAAAAAATCTAGTTATATATCTGATGAATACGCCCTCGGTCCCAAAATATTTGCACGTTTTGACTTCTATAGGTCACGTTTGACCATTCGTCTTATTCAAAAAATTTATGAAAATGTAAAGAGAATTATGATATACTTAAAATATATATAATGATAAAACATGTCATAGCAAAATAAATAACATTTTCACAGTTTTTTTGAATAAGACGAATGATCAAACGTGAAGCGCAAAAGTCAAAAAGTGCAAATATTTTGAGACGGAGGGAGTAAGTGCTTGTTACTTGTTAGGAATATAGTGGATGTAACGAGATGTGTGGATACAAGCAACACACCGAATACCATGATGAATAAAGAATGAAGAAGATGTCGGGTGTCAGCTGTTACTTTCTCTCTGTTTTTTTAAAGAAAAGAAAAAAAATGTCAGCTAGCTAGGTCTTAATTTGAGAACCCCCGAAAACACTTGCCTTTAAATATGTGCTCACTTTCTGCGATAATCTATCCTTGGACAATTTAAAATGTGTATACGAAAAGACGCAGCCTTTTTTGCACGGTTTTTTTTAAGTCCGTTGCAGCAGTAGTAGTGTGTTATGTGCTCACTGGGATAATCAAGATAGAATGCAGAAGGGGAGGATGAACAGACAGAATTTGGGGAAGAACAGAGGAGCAAGGAGACGTAGCCGCTCCGCCAAAGACTACGGTGGCGTATGTATCTGCTCAGACCCGTTGTGCCAACTACGAATGGTAAACGCCCGGCCCATTTTCCTTTACTCGCAGCCCGCCCATGGAAGTAGGCGAAGCCGGCCCACGCGCCATGCGTCTCGCTTGGCGCTCTTGCAACCTCTTCTACTTCTTCCGAGACGACAGGCTGCTCGGCTGGTAGGAAGAATATTGTTCGGCTGATAGATTAAATATTGGTCTGTGAGAGAGAAATAAGTTGAAACAAGTAGAGAACAGCAGTGACTCCAATGCCCTAATAATAATGTACATACCGCCATGGTGCATTGGTGCCCCTTGTTTCGTTCCTCGCTCTCGCCTCTTGCAGGCTCGCAGCTGAGAGCTGAGAGGTCGCTCACGAGACACGCATGGCAGGAAATGCCGGTGCAGGCGTGCAGTGCCCGTGAATCACTCGATCCCCCGCTGCGGCAGCGCAGGGTGCAGGGCTCTGCAGGCGATGTGGCGCGGGACGGATGGATGGGAGCCGTGCCAGTACGTCGTCCCACGGTACTCTCTCCGTCCCAAAATAAATACAATTGTAGGATTGGGCACGCAAACCAATATGTGGTGTAAAATTATCAAATTGCCCTTTGTCTCTTGTGAGAAACATCTAGACATTTGTTCTTCTTTTGTACGAGAAGGCTCCGGAGACTCTTCTCTTTTATGGTTGTTAGGTCAAAGTTGTATTCTTTGTGGAAAAAAATTCAAACTCTAGAATTACATTTATTTTGAGACAGAAGGAGTATATATATGCAGCAGTGGCACCGTCACATCACGCATGGCATTACATGCACGCCTGCACTGCATCTGGCATTTGCTAGCGCTACCACTGCAGTACTGGACGCTAGCGGCAGCGTGCAAGGCCCGGTGCATGCCGGCCGGGCAATGCAAACAGACCCTGTCGCGCGACGCGGGGTCACCCACGCATGCAGAGCGCGCGGACACGCTGACGACGCGTGGCGTGCAGCCGGCGCCGCCCAATCGGGCGGCGGCGAGAACGAAAGGTGCACCAGGAATGCTTATGGGTGTGTTTAGAAGCTCAACTTCCCTAAAATTCACTATGCAAAAAGAAGATTTCCCATCACATCAAACATCACATAAAAATACCGGCACATGCATGGAGTACTAAATGTAAATGAAATCAAAAACTAATTACACAGTTTGGATGTACTTTGCGAGATGAATCTTTTGAGCCTAGTTAGGTCATGGTAGGACAATATTTACCACAAACAAACGAAGGGTCTGGTTGGTTGAAGGCCAAAGCTGCCAAACCAAAGTTTTGGCCATTTTAAATTTTGACCACCAATTCAAAATCTTGACCAATTTCAACAATCTAAATGAATGGGTGGCTAAAAAAGTTCATCTTGTGCACCTTAGTTCATTTGAATTGTCAAAATTGGTCAAGATTTTGAATTGATGGTCAAAATTTAAAATGACCAAAACTTTGGTTTGGCAACTTTGACCTTCAACCAATCAGGCCCGAAAAGTGCTACAGTGCTTTTCAGTTCGGAACAGTGCTTTTCAGCCTAAAATCCGTGCAAAATCTAGAATTTTGCATCCCAATTCAGGGAACTAAACACACCCTATATAGCGCGTAGCGTAGCGGCATGTAGCGCGGAGTAGTATGCAGCGGCATGGGATAGTTTAGACCACCCTCACCGGTTCCTTCAAAAAAGCGCTATCGTCTCCTTCAAGATTTTTTTTGGCGCTGGAGCGCCCGCAGTAGCGTCCTCGAGGAGCACGGGAAAATGACGTCGTCCCCCCCCCTCCTCTGGATCTGGCGTAGCGTGATGGAAGGTCTCCGTCAGGCTGCCCCGGCCCCACCACACTCCTGCTGCCGGCGGCCCCCAACCACCTCGCGCGCGTGCTCGGAAGTCGCTCGCCGGGAGCCCGCCCGTCGCGTCTCCTCGTCCTCCTGCGCCGGCGCGGTCGTTGTGGGAGATCGAAGGGAGAGGTTCGCCGGCGGCACCAAGGGAGAGGCGGAGCTCCTCCTCCTGGCCAAAATCCGGCCGCGGCTTGCTGGGAGAGGGGCGCCGCGCCTTTGCTCCGCTGGCGTCAGAGGAACTCCGGGCGGGAGGAGGGCCAGAGCTCCGCGGCATCCACCTCCGTCGGCGCGAGCAGCATGCGGAGGAGGGACACATGGAGCCGGGCCCGTCTCCGCCGTCGAATCTCGGGCCGCCATCGCCGCAGAGCCGTCCTCTTCGTCATCGTCGTCTCGCGCGGAGGCCAGGGGAGGGCTCCTCCGCGAAGCCATGGCGGCCGCTCCTGCTCGAGCCACGCGTCGCTGGCCTCGCTTGATCCCTGCCTCTGCCGCGCTGGAGACGCCGCGGCTGCAGCCTCGTGCGCGCCGGGGCCAGATCCGCCGGCGCACCTCGCCGTCGGAGAGGGAGCAGGGGAGAGGGCCAACCGACGTAGGGAGAGCAGAGGGCGGCGCGGGGAGAGAGAACATGGGGGCGGCGGAGGAGCAGAGGAACACAATGGGAGTGAGAGGGAGACTGGTGAGGGAGGGAGGGAGTAAAAAAAAGAGGTGTGTGGGTCCCATTTCTTATGAGTTGGGATGGGGTAGAGATAATAAAGGAAGATGAGTGTGGAAAAACTGGAGATGAAGGAAAGAATCTGATGATCAAGACCTTGTTTAGTTGGTTGAAAATTTTGCTTTTTTAACTGCTGGAACTCCTGTAGCACACTGTAGCACGTTTCGTTTGTTTGTAGTAAATATTATCCTACCATGGCCTAACTAGGCTCAAAAGATTCGTGTCACAAAGGACATCCAAACTGTGTAATTAATTTTTTTTACCTATATTTAATACTTCAAACATATGTCTTTTAGCGTATTTAATGTGATGTGATGGAGAGAGAGTGGAGAAAATATTAAAAATTTTAGCCAACTAAACAAGCCCACGATAGAATATTGTGTTTTGGACGAAGAAATGGAAGAGAACGAGTGTATAGATGGTCTTAGGTGCTAGAGAGATGAGGAAAGTGGAGTGAGGACCGAGGAGAAGCGATACAGTACGTACGACGACAAAAAAAAGGATTGGGTTAGGCAACTTAGGCTCTTGACCGGGGATTTGACCGGATTGGAAAAGTAGCCGTAGTAGTTGGTGTAGCAGCATGGGAGGGCGAGAAAACAATCACCGAGTGCTCTGCTGGCCCATTCGGAATCCCGACGCCGCCGGCCGGCCGGCAAACAGTGCCTGCGCCGCTGCGCGCACCGCACCGAGGGGCGCGCGCGCACTCGGCAGGACCGCAGGAGCAGGACGCACTACTGGTGCTCGGCCCGACGCACATTATATTGCCGTTAATCCTAATCACCTCCTGCTAATATTAGTAGTAGCAGTTAGAGACCCACCACGACAGTAGACTAACCGGAGAGCCACGCACGCACGCGCACGCCGCCTGCTCGATCGCCCGTGGCGCGATTTCTCCTCTACTAATTAATAATCTTGCCAAATCAGCAATAATATCCTCTACTGGTAATCTTGCCAAATCAACATGATCACTGGCGTGCTGTGTTGTTGCGTTGGCTATTGCAGTCCTCTGCCTGCAGCAGCAGCAGCAGCAGAGTGCAGAGCGGCATCGATGGCAACACGAGAGGCGGCAGTCACGCTGTCGGGCTGCTTGCTTCGGTTGCCTTCACACATGACACATTCACGACGCCCTGCTGGTCGGTCCCACATCCAGAGAGCCAACGATATGTTTGAGTGTGTGGTCACGAGGTTGGGGGGATCGAGTCAGTCAACGGTCAATCATATATGCGACGGCGCGACGCGAGACAGCGAGAGGCAGAGTCGCAGAGATGAGCCGCACCCACGGCCACCCCGGGTTCTCCAACAGTCCAACTACAACTGCTATGCTAGCGCGCACGAACAAGTTATGCAGGTCGGGTGGGCACACGGCAGTGCCTGCGCCATCCAACAACAAAAAGGCTTAGTGAGGGTCACGTGCATTCTCCACCGCACAGATTGTTACCTTTGCCTTTGTTGGTTGTGAAGAGATCGAGCAGAGGAATGAGCTGGCGCGCGCGGCAGCATTCACCAAATCCTACTCGCCCTCCAAACAAAAAATTTGGGTCTCTTTGGAGGCCTATTAGGAGGATTAAATATAGACTAATTACAAAACTAATTACATGAATAGACGGGAAATCGCGAGACGAATCCATTAAGCCTAATTAATTCGTCATTAGAGATTGTTTACTGTAGCATGGCGTTGTCTAATCATGACATAATTAGGCTCGTTAGATTCGTATCGAAAAATTAGGTAAGGGTTATGGAATGAGTTTTGTCATTAATCCACATTTAATACTCCTAATCAGTGTCTGAAGATTGATGTGACGGGTAGTTGGGAAAAAAATTGGGAACTAAACATGCGGGAGTGAACAAAAATCAACTTCTCCATGCATGGATTTTTTTTCTCTCTCTCTCTCTTCCACCACATTTCCCTTCTTCTTCACTTCCGACAAGATTCGACTAGCATTTTAGAGTTGGATCTCCGATTGGACGGTCAAGGTAGACGGGGGCGGAGGCGACGGTGGTGAGTTGTAGGACGGACGCCGTTAGTTCGTGTGTAAGGATGAGAAATTCGAATACGTGAGAGCAACATAAACCCTCGGGGTACATAGTACACATTCCCTATCGATAACTGGGGCTTTGAGATAGTCAGATTCCTTCCTCGAACGCACTCTGTCGATATCTCATATCTGTACTACATCCGCTCCGCTGGACCCTCCTTGATCCATTGATCTATCTGTTAATTTATGCAGGACAGTACTAGTAGGAGCGTAACCAGGGACGTACACATTGATACTAGTAGCTGGAGAGTACTGTACCTCGTGGAGTCGTGATGGTCCGGACAAATGATGGATGGCCATGCCTTGCGTTGCGTGCACCATGTTCTGCATGTCAGCATGCTCATGCGCATGGCGCGGCACGTGATGTGACGGCCGTGGTGCCGTGGTGGCCGGCCTCCCTCCAGTCCCCGTCGGCCCCGCCGGGACGGGAGTACGGGACCCAAGCGCGCGCGGCGGACCACTGCACCCGTATCGAGAAGATTCTGCAGCGCCCCGATCGACCAACGCCGCAGCAGCGATCTGTGATCTCCGTTGCTTGCGAGCCGTCGGCTTGCGATCCAGCTCGCTCTCCGGTGAACCCTAGCGTCCCCGCTCCCGGCCGCCCGTACGTCGACGACAGGCGTCAAGCCGTCAATCGTCAAGTCCTCGGATGTAGCTGGTGGGGCTCCGGCGGGCGGCGAGCGGCACGAGACCGAATGATTGGCTTGGCTCCGATCCGCATCCGCTACTGATGATGGTACGTGCGCCGACAGCGCGCCAAGCTGATGAGAGCCGAACCCACATCGACATCGATCAAGCAAAGCCGACTCGTCTCGTCGCGGTCGTACGTCACGCTCTCGGTCCTCTCCCATGATTCCTTCATTCATTCCGACGCTTGATGTTGCCGTCGTCCGTGTGGTCTCGTCGCAGACCACCCACCCGGCATGGCACGAGCGCGGCTGCAGAACCACGACTAGGGATGGAACTAAAACATCCGAATTGTATCATAGATTGATTTTTTTAGATCACAATAAAATAAATTTAGTGCTAATTTTTTATGCATTATAACCAGCTAATTACTGGAAAAAATAAAAAAATTAGCTACAATTTTTTTTATGGATTATTTGCTTTCGATAGAGGAAAAAGTGAAAAAACATCCGTATCCGAATCCGAATCCGAATCCGAATTTCTTTTCATCATTTGATCAAAATATAGCACACATTTGGGGTTTATTTTGTATGAATCTTAACAAGTACAATGCCAAGAACAAGAATATAAATTTTTGGATACAAAATATTATGCCTAATTTAGCTAAAATTAAAAAATAACGGCTAAAAAATGGTATCCGAATTACTATCCGTTTCCATCCCTAACCACGACTAAGACCATCTCCAGCAACTAATCTGCATCTGGATGTGCAAAGACCCGTTTGCGCTACGGAGGTTGAATGGGCCAGACGTGTAAAAACAGAGACATTCCAGCAGTCGTCTGCATCCCGTCGCGGAACCCTCCATCGCGCGGGTGGACGGTTGGTTCCCGCGCGGTTCGCGAGCGAGCGGCGGCGGTCTGCGAGCCGCAGAGTACCGCGGCCAACGGGGCCTCCGCGGCCAACGGGGATCGCACGGCCTAGGTTCCACAGACCAACAGGAGCTCCACCGGCCAACAGGGTGTCCACGGCCAACTGGTATTCTTCCTTCCAGGTCCCCATTTCTTCCTTCGAGGTCCTCACTTGGTTTTTAGAGTTAGGATAACCTGTTCTGAAGTTTGCAAATTGACTACTAAAATTAATGGCTGCTTTGGATTTGTTGATTGTATTGTAGGAGATTGTACAAATGTCTTGGTTTCGGCAATTGATTAACAGGGACAGGGAGAGGGCTAGGTACGATGATGAGATTGTGGCAGCCACTGTGCTAGTTCCCAAATTTTTTTCCAACTACCCGTCACATCAATCTTCGGACACTGATTAGGAGTATTAAATGTGGATTAATGACAAAACCTATTCCATAATTCCTACCTAATTTTTTGATACGAATCTAACGAGCCTAATTATACCATGATTAGACAACACCATGCTACAGTAAACAATCTCTAATGACGGATTAATCAGGCTTAATGGATCCGTCTCGCGATTTCCTGTCCATTCATGTAATTAGTTTTGTAATTAGTCTATATTTAATCTTCCTAATAGGCCTCCAAAGAGACCCCGAATTTTTTTATTTGGGAACTAAATAGGCTCTAACCGTGTGTTTGGTTCAAGAGCCAGCGGAGCGGAGTGAAACTGACTTTCGTTACGGAGGCGGCTACAAATCTTCTCATGTTTGGTTAGAAAAATTGAGTCGGAGTGGCTCCGACTCCAACTCCAACCCCTTTTTGTTTGGTTGGAGCAATGAGATAGGGAGTGAATGACAGTTTTCACTCGGCAGAATAGCCAATTCAGTCCCTGAACTATCACTCAAAGCTCAATTTTGTCTATGAACTACGAAAATGGTGGTTTTAGTCCTCAAACTTTCGCATCCGGCTCAATTTCGTCCCTGAACTATGAAAATGGTCATTTTGGTCCTCAAACTTTTTTGCATTCGGCTCAAATTCATCCCTGACCGATAGCCACATACCCTTTTTACCCTTCTCCTATCCCTACGCACTCCTCGCTGCTGGGGAATCGGAGCTGTAGGTCGTCCTACCCTGAGATGGAGCAGGGGCCTCACGCCTCCTTCGCCGAGCGCGCCTACGCCCCATCCATGGCCTGCCTCCGTCGCGGCCGCGCCCAAGATCCGCGCCCGCCAGCGCAGGAGGAGGTGCCGCGCGTGGTGGATTTGGTGGGGCAGTAGGCCTCCATGTCCCGGTCACCTTCATCCTCTTTCCGCGGCTCGCCCTCTCCTACTTGTGGTGGCCGACGGCAGTAGGAGCAGAAGCAGCAGTGGGTTCGCCAGCAGCGAGCAACGCGTAGGGTAGGAGAAGGGTAAAAGGGTATTTGGCTATCGGCCAGGGACAATTTTGAGCCGGATGCGAAAGTTTGAGGATCAAAACGACTATTTTCGTAGTTTAGGGACGAAACTGAGTCGGATGCGAAAGTTTGAGGACCAAAACGATCGTTTTCGTAGTTCAGGGACGAAATTGAGCTTTGAGTGATAGTTCGGGGACTGAATTGGCTATTCCGTCTTTTCACTCTGTTAGTGGGTCCCACATGACATAGAGTTTAGGATTCAGTGGGTCCCACATGTCATATTCTTCATCCTCATCCCCTCCTCGCGCCCCTGTCTCCTCCCCTCGCGACACAGGTCTGCGCGCCGCCGGGGTCCCCGCCGCCCACGGCCACGACTGCCAGCTCGCGACGGGAGGACGCCCCGGCCACCACCGCGCGTCGCAGGGCCGAGATCGCCGCCACCGCAGCATCCGTGCGCTGCCAAGCTCAGGGCCGCCGGATCCGCCACCGAGCGCACCGCCGCCACTGGATCCATGTGTCGCCAAGCTCGAGGCCGCTTGATCTGTGCGCGCTGCCGGCCTCAGCTCCTCCACCGCCGTCCCCTCCGCCGGCCGTGCCGCGGGCGAGCTTGGCACACGGGCCTGCCCCGGCGAGCTCGGCGCGGGCTTCACGAGACAGGAGGGGGAGATGGAGGGAGACGGAGAGGAGAAACAGGAGCGGAGCGGCTCCATCTCTCGAATTTCAACGGACGGAGCGAACCCGCTTCTTGGAGGAATATTCTCCCGGGAGTCGCCCCTCTCCCGCCGCTCACCATCCAAACAACTGCAGGAGCGAATCGGCTCCGCTCCCGCTGCTTTGCAACCAAACACACGGTAATAGTCCACTACGACCCCGCGAAGCAAGGACGATCTAGAATTCTTGATAAGCCGGTAGCCGGCAGGGCCTATACGTCGGAGGGCACGACGGCGAGGCCAAGGGGGACCAGCACGTACGCGTCTCGTGGCCGGGAACGCACGGCGGCGAGCCGGCGAGAGCTGTCGGCAACGGAACGGCAGCGCGGGCGATCGAGGCCGCCGCAACGGGAACCCAGCGAAAATCATCGTTGCCTATCCACCCCCGGGCGAACCTACATAGAAGGTTGTGGGTGCAAATGCACCCACGAAAAAAATTATTTTACCTACTAGTAGTTATTTTTTACCCTTTGTGCACCCCCTGATCAAATGGTGTGCACCCACAGGCCAACGGCACCTGGCCTCTTCTGACGCACGGCCCAGAAAAACTCAGAGCCATAGTTGTTGTGAGATGCCCATGAAGCAACAACAAGAATGACCATGTATGCAAATGCAAAAAAGTAACCAATGTAATTGACCCTTGATCAGTATCTGTATGTGAAGGTAGCAAATCGGTGACCTTCTACTTCATCGTCAATGCTGGCGTTTACAGTATACACCTCTGGCCCTGTTTAGTTCCAAAATTTTTCACCAACTACCCGTCACATCAATCTCCGATCACTAATTAGGAGTATCAAATGTGGATTAATGACAAAACCCATTTCACAACCCTACCTTAATTTTCGAGACGAATCTAATGAGCCTAATTATGATATGATTAGACAACATTGTGCTACAGTAATCAATATATAATGACGGATTAATTAGGTTTAATGGATTCACCTCGCGATTTCTAGTCCATTTGTGTAGTTAGTTTTGTAAGTAGTCTACATTTAATAACACTCTTAATAGATCTTGGAAGGGAACCCCAAAATTTTTCTCCAAAATTTTTCAACGAACGAAACAACCAAACCTAGCGACTTATCGGAAAACTACATATCAGCTACTTTATTTGTTGCGCGTATCCTTTGGATCTATATAAATTTGTTTAGAGTAAAGAAAGTGATTTCATAATCTAATTTTCCAATTTTTCTTGTTAAAATTGTAGGGTTAAACTTCAGATTGACTTTGAGATTTCAAAATTTTTTTTGTTAAAAGAGCTTTTGTTGTTTCATATTTCACATCTCATACCGCCATTTGTATTGTTTGTTTTCACTCATGCATTTGAGGTACATAAGGAGCTTAAATGTGTTTCATGTAAAATTAGTCTCAATATCAGACTTCATCTATTTGCATATATATTTTTTTATTGCTGCTTATCAAAAAAATTATTTATTTTTTAATACCATATTATCATATAAGTGTTGGTGTGTGTATTTTTACCTAGTTTGGTCGGGTTTTTGGGGATCCGACTCTTGCTACTATTGCATGGTAGGATCGTAGAGGAGCCGAAGCTGGAGGAGCCAAGGGGTCGTGGAATGGAGAGAGAGAGAGGAGAGAGCAAAATGGCTTAGGTAATGTGTAAGAATGAGCCAGAACTAGGAGAAACGGTGTCAAACAGGCTCATAGTGGTGCACGGGTGCTTCTAGCTGTCGCCGTGGCGACAAAAACACAACTCATCACGCCGGCCCACGACGCCCACAAACGAATTTGGCCCACCAGAGCTCGTCGCAGCCACTTCTTCTTCTTCCCCTACCTCCCGCTCCATCCCGTCCTCGAGCCCGACCCGACCCCGCCCGCCGCCCCGGCGCCCACCACCCACCGCCGCGTCGCGGTAGGGTCTCACCGGAGCTCCGCCGCCGCGGCGGCGGAGCTCTGGCGAGACCCTACCGCGCCGCGGCGGCCTCCTTCTTCCCCTCCCCCCGCCCGTGCCCCCCGCCACCGGAACCCTAGCCGCGCCGCCGGTGAGCTTCACCCCCGCCCCGACCTGGCCCGGCCACCGCCCCCACCGCCAGAACCCTAAAGGCCGCCCGGCCCCCATCCCCACCACCTGGCCTACCTCCCTCCCCCCGGCCGGCAGCTTCAATCTAAGGCCGCCGGAGTTGAAGAAGGAAGGCTCGCCGCCAGTCTCCGTCGTCCGCCGTCCTCCACCGCCGTTCGTCCGTTGTCCGGCGTCGTCGTCATCACGGGATCCAGGCGCCGGAGCAGAACACAGCAACGGGGAAGAAGACAGCGTCGGGAAGAAGAAGATCCCTGTGGCTGACAGGTAGGGCCCACACCGGCGTGATGATGGGTGAATCTGTCGCTTATCCACCGTGGTGCACCCCCCTCGCTTGGGCTCTGGCTCCCCCCCCCCCGCGGCATCCAAACCCTGCATCCGCCTCCGCGCGCGAAATGAAAAGAAAGTTTCACCGCGCGCGCCACCGCATCCACAGACCACAGGGGAGGGGACCCTCCCCTCTCTCTGTCCTCTGCCGCCGTGACTGCCTCCCTGCCGGCTGCCTCCCCACCAAACTGCTCGGGCGCTCGGCTGCCTCTGCTGCACCACCAAGCACCTGAACCTTGGGTACTCACGGTCGAGCCGAGTCCATGTGCGCGGGGGCCCCCGGCCAACCTTATCTCTACTCCCATCACCAATCACTCACTCACTCGCTTTTTCCTCTTCTCGGTTCTCCCACCACCAACAGAGGGACAGAGCGCGGATGCGGACGCGGGGGCGCTCCTCCGACAAGCTTGCGCCCGCGGGTATCGACGGCACGAACGCGGCTCCCCCGGCGAGCTTTCGCTGGCGGGGAGCGGTGGCGCGGACGCGGCCCCCGTGAGGGAGTGGCGGCGCGGACGCCCTTCTCCCTCACCCCGGCGAGCTTCTGCCTGATGCGGATTCCACCGGCGAGCTTCCGGGTGTGGGGAGCAGCAGCGCCGATGCGGGCGCCCTCGGCGGTGGCCGACCACCGGGCTGGGCGGCGGCGGCAGCCGGGCGGGGCGGCCGAGTTTTTTTTTGTCGTTTTTCTTTTTTTTTTGAGAAGTTTTGTCGTTTTTCTTTGATTATTTATTCAAAACGTTTTGTATAAAACTTTTAGACTTCCAAAACTTTTCGGTTTCCTTTTTTCTGCATAATATTTTTCTAAAAACTTTTGTGAATCCTATGATTTTGCTAAAAAATTTTTGCCAAAGTTTCTCCAAAAACTTTTGTGAATCAGGTTTGCCAAAAACTTTTTTGCTTCCCTAAAATTTTTTTGCCAAATTTTCTGAAGTTTTTTTTTGCCAAATTTTCTCCCAAAACTTTTGTGCATAAGATTTTGCCAAAAAGTTATATTTTTGTAACAATTTTTTGCCAAAAATTTTTCTTATATATTTTTTATTTTGTTTTTTCTGCCTACGGAGTAAGCGAGTGAAGGATGACCACACGTCCACGCGTTTTGACTGCGTAGCCAGCGGATGGGTATCGGGGGACCACGCACGTGGGAGTGGGAGTGGTGGCCGCGGTCGGAAATCGACCGCTGGCTTCCTCCCGTGCGGGCGCCCGTAAATTAGCAGTCCCCCACCAACGTTCTTCGTTCACTGCCCCCCAGCGAGCGCCTCACCGCAAAGGCGCGCGCGACGCAACGGGAAGCCCGCCACATGATCACTGCCATGTGGGACCCACGCCACACTCCCCTCTGTCACTCACTAGCTCTACTCGTAGCTCAGCAGCTACTACCGCTCGTCGATCCGCAAACCCCACAGGCATAAAAAGGGGACGCCGTGCAGGTGCAGGGCGTGCAGCGCACAGGGGGAGCGCGTGACGGAGCCTGAGCCACCACGCGCCAGCAATAATATCGTATCACACGGAGTACTCTACTCCTCCTCCCCACCCGCCGACCCCCGCGCCTGCCGGCCGTTGTTGCCACACCGAGCTCTCCGCTGCTCGTAGCCAGCTCGCCGAATGCCCGCCGTCCCTGCCGCCGGGCGACGACATGGGCAAGAAGGGCGCCTCGTCCTGGCTCACCGCCGTCAAGCGGGCCTTCCGCTCGCCGTCTAAGGACGCCGACAGCACCTCACCCGCGAGGAAAGCATCCCGCCTCCGCGACGACGGACCACCCGCCGCCGCCCCTGCCGCCGACGCCGACGACGACAAGGTCTCGATTCCTCCGCTCGTTCCCGTTCCCCTCCCCTGTTTTCTCTCTGCTTCGTGTTCTTCTCCTCCCATTCCCACGCTCACGTCATCTGCTGCCTGCCTGTATCAACAAATCGAGCAGGGCAAGCGGGAGCGCCGGCGATGGCTGTTCCGGAGGCCCTCATCCCCTTCCCCATCCCCTGCACCGCGTCCCGCGCCGGACCACTCGCACCCGCGTTCGCACTCCCAGCCCGGTGCTGCGGGGGCCCCAGCCGTGACGGACGAGCAACGTCACGCCATCGCTTTGGCCGTGGCGACGGCCGCGACGGCCGAGGCCGCGGTCGCCACGGCGCACGCGGCGGCGGAGGTGGTCCGCCTGACCCTCCCGGGGCCCAACCACCACCACAGCAACAACAGCTTCGTCCGCGAGCACTACGCCGCCGTCGCCATCCAGACGGCGTTCCGTGGCTACCTCGCCCGCCGCGCGCTGCGTGCGCTCCGTGGCCTCGTGAAGCTGCAGGCGCTGGTGCGGGGCCACAACGTCCGGAAGCAGGCCAACATGACGCTCCGGTGCATGCAGGCGCTGGTGCGCGTCCAGGCGCGCGTGCGGGACCAGCGGATGCGGCTGTCGCAGGACTCCATGTCGCTGTCCATGTCCGCCGCCGCCGCCGTCGGCGCCGGGGTCGCAGCGCCGTGCGGCAGCAGCAAGTCCTCGTACAGCGTTGATACATCCACGTTCTGGGATTCGAAGTACACGCATGACTACGCCGACCGCCGCTCCGTCGTATGTGATGTCATCACTCGATTATTTGGCTGCTGGCTCTTCGATCGATCTCACTGCATTGCATTTTCTGAAAGAGTGATTTCGTTTGCCTTTTTGGTTGTTGCAGGAGCGGTCGCGCGACGGCAGCAGCTTCGCCGCCGACGACTGGGACGACCGGCCGCGGACGATAGAGGAGATCCAGGCCATGCTGCAGACCAGGAAGGACGCCGCGCTCAAGCGTGAGAGGGCGCTCTCCTACGCATTCTCGCACCAGGTAAATCTGTTTTTTTAGTGGAAAAGATTCTTTCTTTGAGTTTCGCAAGGCGGGAGTTTTTTTGTCATCTTCCTCGGAAGTGTTCGCTGATCTTGTGTGTCGTGTCTTCGTTGCTGCGATTTTGAAGCTGTGGCGTAACCCGGCGCCGGCGGCGGAGGACATGGACGTGGACGGGCAGCCGCGGTGGGCGGAGCGTTGGATGGCGTCGCGCGCGTCCTTCGACACGAGCCGCAGCACCATCCGCAGCGGCGGCGCCGGCGCTGCCCCCGGTCGCGCGTCCATGGACCACCGTGAGCCGGTGAAGACGCTGGAGATCGACACGGCGCGCCCCTACTCCTACTCCACGCCGCGGCGTCCGGCCTCGCCGATGCACCGCGGGCACCCCCAGGTGACGCCGTCGCCGGGGAAGGCGCGGCCGCCGATCCAGGTGCGGTCCGCGAGCCCGCGCGTGGACCGCGGGAGCAGCGGCGGAGGAAGCTACACGCCGAGCCTGCACTCGCATCGCCACGGGTCGGCGGGGGTGCCCAACTACATGGCGGCGACGGAGTCGGCCAAGGCGCGTGTGCGGTCGCAGAGCGCGCCGCGGCAGCGGCCCGCGACGCCCGAGCGCGACCGGCTGTCCGCCGGCGGCGGAGGGTTCGGGTTCAGCGCGGCGGCGGCGGGGGCGAAGAAGCGTCTGTCGTTCCCGGCGGTGCCGCTGGGGCAGGCGGGGGCGCTGGCGGCGGCGGAGGCGTACGCGCAGTCGCTGCGTAGCCCGAGCTTCAAGAGCGCGGCGGGCCGGTTCTCGTCGGAGCAGCGGTCGACGGTGTCGTCCTCGTGCGCGGAGAGCCTCGGCGGCGGGGACGCGTCGGCCGTGTCGCCTTCGTCCACCACCGACCTCCGCCGCTGGCTCCGGTGAACAATCCGCCCGGCCCGTTGTGTAACGCCTCCTCCTTTTGCCTTGTCAGACACGACCACGTGCCCCTGTAGCGTTTCGATTCTCCTTTTCTCCGTCTGTCTCTCGGTGTAATTCACGGCAGCTTTTTTTGAGCGAGCAAGCGAGCGAGCAAAGGGAGAGTGACTAGTGTCAGTGAGAGTGTGAGGCGTGGTGGGTCCCTATGGTCAGGAGCACACCTAGCACTAGCAGCATGTTGCAGCAGGGAGAGGGAGGGGCGGGCAGGCAAGCTGGCCTGGAACTGGAAAGCCGAAAGCGTAGCAGGCTGGAGGAGTTTGGGAAGGCGGGAAAGGGTTGGGGAGGCGAATCCTTTTGCGTTTGCTAGCGTTGGCGCCTTTTGGGTGGCTTTCGCCGTCTCCTAGGCAGGCGTCAGGGTCTCAGTCACTCTGTGTGATGAGCATCCGAGTTTGGGCCAGAGCGCCGCCGTACCGGTACCGCTCGGCTCTACCCAATCGGGCTTCCCCACCCCAGCAGGCCAGCAGGTGAGCAGCAGACCCAAGACTGGGCCCAGCTGTCTGCGACGTGAGGCATTTCGTTTTGTTTTTGCCAAATCCGAGAGATGCCTTCATGAATATGGTGGTGGTGTCGCAGCACAGTGCGCAGTGCGTGCTGCAGGTAGGTGTGCGCGGTGGACACGAGGCCGGATGCTTTTGTGTACGGGCACATCGAACGGTGGTAGATGAGCCGCCAGTCTCAACCGAGAGGGTCATCGCACAGTTACCAAGATTGGAACCTTATGAACTGTACCAACAGAGGGTCATGGTGATGACCCTCTTCTCTCATTCCATGACACTTCTTATCCTCTCTCTTCATAAATTCGCTGATGTGACAGAAAATTTAATGCTCATGACCCTCTCATAACACTTCCCACTGTGACTGGCCTGAGCGACGGGCGGTGGCGGACAAAGGTCGCCGCGGTTGCCACGGCCCCGTACGTAGGAGTACTTGCAGCTCCATTATTAGGGTAGGCGACGCCGTACGATACGATACGCCGTAGCCATGGAGTTGGGACGACTAGCGGTAGCGGACACGACACGGGGGGATGGCCGAGAAGAGGAGAGGCACATGTGCTGGATGCCTGGATGTGATCGAGTTGCAAGCATGGCGGCCAATGGCTCGCGGGGGGTCGAGCGGGGCCTCCGTCGCGGCGCGACACCTATGGGCGCGTATGGGTGGTAGTGGTGGGGGTCTTGACGCGGTCGTGTCGCGTGACGCGCGGCCGGCCTCACGTGGCGGCGGCAGGCATGCCGGCGTGGCGGGGCCGACGACGCCACGTCACCGGGAGCCGCGAGCGCATGCATCGGCCGGGGTAGCCCCATCGGGTGGTGGGGTAGCAAGGCACATGCCCGGCGCCGACGCCGGAGGGGGCGGGGCGGGAGTGGAGTGGAGAACGCTTTTGAGACCATCCTGGTTTGCTGGTGGGTTGTGGGGTTCGAGGCCGCTTGGGCTTTATATTTGGCTGGCTGGGCCATTCCATCCTGTCCAATGGCTACCTTCCATTCCGTCTCAGCCCGCCGCCGTTGGCTTCCTACGACGACGAGACCACGTGTCAGGCATGATTGACCCTCAGCTTGAATCTTGGATTCGACCTAAGGCTCGGGGGCTACATTCCATATGGAATGCGATTTCAGTAATCGCATTTCCATATGGATCTTTGATGCAAAGATTTCAAGAACGAAGCGGGTATTATTGAAGACCTTCAAGGGAAGTACTCGGGGACGCTTGGGAACGACTCGAGAAGACTTCAAGACTACTCGTGGAGTTAGCTGGAGTACCTTCCAGCCTCATGATGATTCAAGTACTATTGAAGATTGAAGCTTGTAGAACTCGGGGACGCTTGGGAACTACTCGTGGAGACCTTCAAGACTGCTTGGACCATTGCACTCGACTACAAAGTACTCGGGGGCTTGTCGATCGGGCATCCCTGGGCCCACCAACACATTGTGGGCCATACCCGGGAGATGAGTTCCTGTACACCTGGACTACTCAACTAGTGGGCCACGGTGCTGGTACCGTGGACCATAACGCAAGACAAGACGGACAAGGACTTGTACTAAGACTAGGATAGCTTTCCATACCTTGAATAGGCTACTCCGGGTCCTACTCGAATAGTACCCTTGTACCAATCCGACTTGTAACCCTGCCTCCCGTGGCATATAAGGCGAGGCAGGGACCCCTCTCGAAACATAAGCAATCAATACAGAGCCACGCAGCATACAGGACGTAGGGTATTACGCACATTGCGGCCCGAACCTGTCTAATTGTGTGCCCCGTGTCTCACCATCGTGTTCCTGATCTCGGCGAGCCCCACCGCACAATCTACTACTTCGGGTACCCCGTCGTAGGCTCGGTGACTAAAACACTGACAGAGTTGTTTTGAAACCTAGATGCATGATCCTTAGGTTCCTATGCTTTTATACTAGTATGCTAGGTCGCTAGTGCCATGCTTTAAGGACACGATACAAGTCCAGTAATGACTCATTGCTCGCGAGATATAGGATGTTTATGTTGGAATCATAAGTTGGATAAATTGACTCGCTCATGTGGTAAGAGCAATGGGTTCGGTCTCGATCGAGTAGCATGGTGCTGGTTTAAGCTATTGAACGTACCAAGTGCTTGTCGGGAATGGGACCGGTAAGCCTAGTACCTAATGAACCAGTGCGGGGACTTTATCGCTACTACTCTTGAGATGCGTCTCCCGGTTTGATTCCTGTAGTGCAAGTGTGAGTCTGGACGTGCCGTGTGAGGGCGTTCCAGTAGCCTTGTACTTAGGACTGTGGCGCCTGTCCCTAATCTGGGGAATGACGGGAACCGCCTGGTCGGGGTAGACCCCGCATTCGCTTTTATTTGATTTCTTGGGGTCTACCTTCTTCCGTGTATCTCGGGTTTACCTTGCAAGGATATAAATCGATCGATCATCGGTCACTCGCCGTTATCTGAGTCGGCTTGACCACTGGCTACCCCATGTTTATTTATGAAATATTTTGGATTAATATTGTTGCCTGATTAATATTGTTTGCACAAACATGCTTGTTTAGTTAGGTGCTTACCTAGAATGGTTAACATACTAGAACTTGAGCTAAAAATGGAAAGTAAGGATCAACTCTTAGTCGCTTTTGGCAAAACAAACACACCAGCCAAAAAGTCTTGCATGTCTAGTTGTATTTTATTTTGTCGGGAGTATTAGCATACTTAGCCTTGCTTAATTTGTGGTTTTCAGGTAACCCCATCTGGCCTGGATCTTTTCCAGATGGTTGGGAGCTTGAGTGGGGGTAGGATGACGATGAGTGATATAGTATGGATGGCCTCCCATATGTATCTGTCGTGTAATTTTATTTTCGCTGTTTAAACTCTGAAACATCTTTACTTTTATGTAAGAAAAACCTGGTTTGTAATAATGTGAACTCGTGTACTTTTATATAATGTTGAACTTGTACTCTGGTCCCGCCTTTGTGTGGGCTTTGCGCATATAGGGATCCTGTTGTAAAGTGATTTACCGGGCATGACCCGTCAGAGACGACAAAATAGCTCCTTGTTATCACTTATGAGCCAAGTGGACCGGCTTAGGTGATAATACGGATTTATTTTGGACGGTTTTGTCACAGGATGGCACATAATGACCTCATCTTCAGAGGAATTCAACCAAGCTTGCCATCTGTTAAGCAAATATTTTGGCAGGAGTTTGCCTTAGTTATTCTAAGAGCAAAAGTTTCACACAAATCCCTCATGTCTGCATGCCTAGATGCTTCCATGTAATTGTTTTAATTTTCTTTCTTTCTTTTTATGTTTCTTGAACTCTTTGTTTCTCGACGTTGTAATTGTAATTTTTATTTTCCAATATATAACTAGTAGGAGCGCCTGCTCCTCCTGTTTCCTAAAATAAAAAGGATTGTAATCCAACACTTAACCCACCTTACTACTTAATAGAACTCATGGCTTTGCTATGAAAACCTATGAGTTTGCTATATATATCTATGGGCTCATATAAAATTTATTAAAAATTGAAATACATGTTAGACTGACATGTGGACCCTATATCAAGAGCCGAGCACATCTCCGAGGCATGCATCAGGCATGACAGCATGAGCTCCAACCACACGTACATAGAGCTCCAGGGCTAGCACTACTGACTGGTAGGGGCAGTACGAGGCAACACTTTTTGCAGTGCCTCGTGGAGCTAGTCGCGCTACCTCCTCTGCTGATAGGCTGCCATCGTATGTGATCAATCATTTTGACGAGACTGCGCGTTGCTCCCGAGGAGCGGTCATCTCTCCAACAAGTAGTAGCACGACGACGTACTATACGTGATGGGTTTCCCCAAAAGCCTAATCAGCTTTGAGCCTCAATCTTTATAAAAAAAGAAAACTTTGAGCCTCAATTCTACAATAACCGGATTGTGGTTTGGTGATGGGCACCTACGAAGAAATGGTTTGGTGATTGTTTAGGTGGATTGCTTTGGTTCGTAAATTCAAGGAACTGACTCATTATGGTTTATAAATTCCATATCCCAGTTATGATGCACGACCCATACGTTTAGCCATATTGTTTTGCACAAAGTAGCGGGCAGTCAAAATGATTCATCTCAAACAAATTCTGATCGATTTTGTCAAAATTTTAAAGTGTGAACGCAAAGTTTAAATTCTAGGGTCTGACTCTTGACAGTGGGCCCACACGTACGTTTAACTTTGCTATTTTGCACAAAGTAATGGGTACTCAAATTGAACATCTCCAACAAATCTCAACTAATTTCGCTACAATTTTAAGGTGTGAACGTGAGCTTTTAATTCTAGAGTCCGGTTCTTGACATGGGACTCACATGTATATTTAACCATATTATTTTGCACAAAGTAGCGAACAGTCAAATTGGGTAATATTTAACAAATTTCTATCAAGTTTGTTAAAATTTTAAGATGTGAATGCGACTTTTTAGTTTTAAGATTCGGCTCTTGATATAGGGTCCACATGTCAGTCTAACATGTATTTCAATTTTTAATAAATTTTATATGAGCCCATAGATATATATAGCAAACTCATAGGTTTTCATAGCAAAGCCATGAGTTCTATTAAGTAGTAAGGTGGGTTAAGTGTTGGATTACAATCCTTTTTATTTTAGGAAACAGGAGGAGCAGGCGCTCCTACTAGTTATATATTGGAAAATAAAAATTACAATTACAACGTCGAGAAACAAAGAGTTCAAGAAACATAAAAAGAAAGAAAGAAAATTAAAACAATTACATGGAAGCATCTAGGCATGCAGACATGAGGGATTTGTGTGAAACTTTTGCTCTTAGAATAACTAAGGCAAACTCCTGCCAAAATATTTGCTTAACAGATGGCAAGCTTGGTTGAATTCCTCTGAAGATGAGGTCATTATGTGCCATCCTGTGACAAAACCGTCCAAAATAAATCCGTATTATCACCTAAGCCGGTCCACTTGGCTCATAAGCGATAACAAGGAGCTATTTTGTCGTCTCTGACGGGTCATGCCCGGTAAATCACTTTACAACAGGATCGCTATATGCGCAAAGCCCACACAAAGGCGGGACCAGAGTACAAGTTCAACATTATATAAAAGTACACGAGTTCACATTATTACAAACCAGGTTTTTCTTACATAAAAGTAAAGATGTTTCAGAGTTTAAACAGCGGAAATAAAACTACACGACAGATACATATGGGAGGCCATCCATACTATATCACTCATCGTCATCCTGCCCCCACTCAAGCTCCCAACCATCTGGAAAAGATCCAGGCCAGATGGGGTTACCTGAAAACCACAAATTAAGTAAGGCTAAGTATGCTAATACTCCCGACAAAATAAAATACAACTAGACATGCAAGACTTTTTGGCTGGTGGGTTTGTTTTGCCAAAAGCGACTAAGAGTTGATCCTTACTTTCCATTTTTAGCTCAAGTTCTAGTATGTTAACCATTCTAGGTAAGCACCTAACTAAACAAGCATGTTTGTGCAAACAATATTAATCAGGCAACAATATTAATCCAAAATATTTCATAAATAAACATGGGGTAGCCAGTGGTCAAGCCGACTCAGATAACGGCGAGTGACCGATGATCGATCGATTTATATCCTTGCAAGGTAAACCCGAGATACACGGAAGAAGGTAGACCCCAAGAAATCAAATAAAAGCGAATGCGGGGTCTACCCCGACCAGGTGGTTCCCGTCATTCCCCATATTAGGGACAGGCGCCACAGTCCTAAGTACAAGGCTACTGGAACGCCCTCACACGGCACGTCCAGACTCACACTTGCACTACAGGAATCAAACCGGGAGACGCATCTCAAGAGTAGTAGCGATAAAGTCCCCGCACTGGTTCATTAGGTACTAGGCTTACCGGTCCCATTCCCGACAAGCACTTGGTACGTTCAATAGCTTAAACCAGCACCATGCTACTCGGTCGAGACCGAACCCATTGCTCTTACCACATGAGCGAGTCAATTTATCCAACTTATGATTCCAACATAAACATCCTATATCTCGCGAGCAATGAGTCATTACTGGACTTGTATCGTGTCCTTAAAGCATGGCACTAGCGACCTAGCATACTAGTATAAAAGTATAGGAACCTAAGGATCATGCATCTAGGTTTCAAAACAACTCTGTCAGTGTTTTAGTCACCGAGCCTACGACGGGGTACCCGAAGTAGTAGATTGTGCGGTGGGGCTCGCCGAGATCAGGAATACGATGGTGAGACACAGGGCACACAATTAGACAGGTTCGGGCCGCAATGTGCGTAATACCCTACGTCCTGTATGCTGCATGGCTCTGTATTGATTGCTTATGTTTCGAGAGGGGTCCCTGCCTCGCCTTATATGCCACGGGAGGCAGGGTTACAAGTCGGATTGGTACAAGGGTACTATTCGAGTAGGACCCGGAGTAGCCTATTCAAGGTATGGAAAGCTATCCTAGTCTTAGTACAAGTCCTTGTCCGTCTTGTCTTGCGTTGTGGTCCACGGTACCAGCACCGTGGCCCACTAGTTGAGTAGTCCAGGTGTACAGGAACTCATCTCCCGGGTATGGCCCACAATGTGTTGGTGGGCCCAGGGATGCCCGGTCGACAATCCCCCGAGTACTTTGTAGTCGAGTGCAATGGTCCAAGTAGTCTTGAAGGTCTCCACGAGTAGTTCCCAAGCGTCCCCGAGTTCTACAAGCTTCAATCTTCAATAGTACTTGAATCATCATGAGGCTGGAAGGTACTCCAGCTAACTCCACGAGTAGTCTTGAAGTCTTCTCGAGTCGTTCCCAAGCGTCCCCGAGTATTTCCCTTGAAGGTCTTCAATAATATCCGCTTCGTTCTTGAAATCTTTGCATCAAAGATCCATATGGAAATGCGATTACTGAAATCGCATTCCATATGGAATGTAGCCCCCGAGCCTTAGGTCGAATCCAAGATTCAAGCTGAGGGTCAATCTTGAACTCTTTGATCTTGCTCCGAAAAATCCGTAGATAATCCGAAGAAATAATATAGGAATGCGATTTGCAAAAATCGCATCTGTCACACCCGGTTTCCAAAATGAACCAAGTGCTACCTATATGTATGCCAGGATCAAGTTTCATACATATAGTGACATCATTAGTGAATAACAGAAACAATATCACGTAAAGAAAGAGAGATTATCAGAGATTTCCAGCAGAATGCTGGGAAACAAGGCTCCAAACTTCACAGGCAATCGACTGGGGGTTGTGTACGCCTAGCACCATCTTCTGGACATCACACATCTTCTTCTTCTTCTGAACAGCAGTTTAGCAAGGGTGAGCACACTTATGGTTGGAGCTCAGCAAGTGGGGGAAGATGCAAGGCTATCAAGGATAGGCTAAGATTTACAGCGGTTAGCATTTTAGTGTTGGTCAAGTTTTAATTAACAAACCCCTGGTTACTAGATGTAAGTTCATACCAACCCACTTAAACATTTAGAAAACATCTCATCTCAAAAACCCAGAAGAACCATGATTTACTTCCATCTTTAAGTTTGATTATCATGTGAGGGTCCAAGCTGCTCTTGACCGTGAGCACGGCTGATCGATCAGTTTTCACTCTGCAGAGGTTGTACACTTTACCCACAGTTCGTGTTCCCCATGTCGCCCGGGTTTGCAAGGCCCTTAAACACTTCCGAGGTGAGTGGCTAGGGGTCCACTACGAAGCCTTTACAAAGGCATGCAAAAGTCCAACAACCCGCATAGTTACAGATCAGGGCGGACCATAACCCTCCCTATGGTCAGCACCTTAGCAAAGGCTGCTACCCCAAAAGAACTGGGCTATACCCCTGCAACCCCGACCCCCCTCTGCTCCTTTCGGATAAGGTCATCAGTTCATTCGCACACCTAATTAATTGGCTAAGCCAGAGCCATATAGACTATGGTTGCACTGTTTTCTTGGGTGGTTCTCCATGTTTCGATTAAATTAAGGTGTTCTTGTGTTAACCAAAAGCATCATCATTAAGCATAAAAACCTTTGTCCAGGAAAACCATTTTTATCCAACCCGAGTTAAGCAACTAAGCATGATCTACCCAAAAGATTTATTAAACCAGGTTGTTCCAAGGGTTCAAGGATAAAGTCGAGTCATGTCCTTAAAAAGGATTTCCCATCAAATTTATGCAATATCATAAAAGATAAACTTAGTTGTCATGCAATTATATAGGATAAAATAGAATATGCAGGGGGAGAAGACCACTTGCCTTTCTCCAACAAAACTACTCTTATGTTCTTCCGCTCTTGCTCTTTGATACTCTTGATCTTCACGATTTCTGAACAACAGCTCGATCTTCTACTCGAAGCAAACATCGGGCACAACACATGCAAAGCAGACAAACAAGAACAACTAAGAACAATACACCAATCAAGAAAAGGCTTAAAAAGAGGATAGGGTTTGGTTCTAGGATCGCGAACGCAAGAAACTCTAGGAACGGAACTATCGTTGAAAAGGCACATCTATCGAGAGATTTGAATTATAACACACAAAGACTATATGCTAGATATATTTTAATTGAATAAAGCAATGTGCATAGGTTATTTCAGAGAAATACCCTATTTAGAATTAAGCAGGTTATATTTGTATACAAAAGGACGATGTTGAGCTTAAGACAATTTTATTATAATTATTAAAGTATGATTTATGCAAATTAAATATTTGAATTCAAAAGAAGCATGTAAAGCATCTAAGCGTATAACTTTATGTTTTGAGTTCAACTAAACAAATTATAATTCAAAAACACATTTATAATCATATTAGACAAATTAACATTTAATTAAGAAAACTCCGGATATATCCTATGTTGCTTTTATTTAGAAAGCAGTTTAAATAAATATTAACCAATTTAACATTTATATTATGAAATCCGAAAGGTAGCTCTAATTACATTTTATTTAGAAAACAAGTTTAGTAGGTATTAATCAAGTTAAATTTAAAACAAATTCTTAAAGCAGATTTTAGAGGAAACATCGTGACTAGCGCGCATTTTATCAAGAGACGAAACTAACACAACAAGAACGACCTTAAACGGCTAAAGCGTGAGATCTACAGATTAAACCGGGATTAGGGATCTAAGCATGATTAACAGGATTGGGTGGGAATTTACAAAGCGAGGAGTAGATGGAGACATGGCTTAGATTACTAGATATTTATACAGCATGTTAGCTCTCGAAGGAAAAGAATGTATATATGACATAAGCATGATGTCATGCTCACATCAAGCAAGGAATGAACAGATACGTGAAAAACAATAGCTTGTTCCTTCTGTTTAGTCTACAGGAACATCAAGCACATGCACGCCATCGGTTGCATGCTACTGCTTGGTCTGCATGTTTGTAGCTAGCTTGTCTATGGCAACACATGCATGCAAGCGTGGATTAAACAGAGTACTAGCATTTGTAGAATGTTGTGTTTCTTGCGTGATGGCTGACAGAAGAGTGATAATGGACAACACATCAAAGAACATTGGCATCTTCAGTTCGTGATCACGAGTGCATGGCAAAGGATGAAACTATATAAGTATAAGCATTGTGAGGTCGATCAACAAGAATAACACAAGTTTGCATGCATGCAGCAGCTACTGCATGTGGCTGGCGTGAGAATGAAAGACAACATGCTAGTGATGAACACGCTTGAACAGAAATAGAATTAGACTAGCATGAAGCTCCTCACCTCTAATAACATGGTGACTGATCGTGAACATTGTGGAGCTGATGAGGAAGGAGCACTAGGGATAGCTCGACACCAAAACGATGAGACTCCAACAATGTCTTCGGCAGCAAACAGCAACAGGAGCAGTACCTTCTGCGACCATCCTTGCCGGAGCACGGCAGCAGCGAGTCTGCTCACACAGAATCGGGAAGATGGTGAATCCTTCACTGGAGAGCGAGATAAAAAGAGAGAAGGGTCTGTACTTTGTACGAGAGTGTGCTCACCAGCAGGCGGAAGAAGATGGAGGCGGACAGATATTGGAGCGGATGACGGAGAGTCGGAGACGACGGGCTCTACCTCAGGACTTCAAGTTGCAGGTCCTGTCCGCGGTGTCCGGCGACAGGGAGGTGGTGCAGAGGCCAGAAAACTTGCAGGCGGCAGAGACGACGATGGCTGCGCCATGGTCGGCGGTCTTCACAAGGGCATGCTGATCCGGTAGGCAGTCGGTGACAGGAACCGGCGGATCGAACATATGCATGCAGTTCGGCTCTTTGATACTTGCGGTGGCGTTGTCTGGGTAGGGTATGGCGGCGACAGACGACGAGGTGACCGGACTCGGCCAGGGCGACTGACGATGGCAGCCGGCCCAAGTACGCATGTCCGGCGGTGTTCCGGTGACGAGCAGAGGACGACAAGAAGCAGCGAACGTGCGACTTGACGACCACCGGTTCAAAACACGACGGCGTCCAGTCACCATGGTGGAGATGTACGGCGGCGACCGGAACCTTTTGACGGCGGTTGCGGAGGTGACCGTCTAGGTCCCACGCACGGACGGCGACCTCCAGTGGCGATTAGAGGATGAGGCACGCACACGACGGAGGAGGGGTGCAGCTTGACGTCGTGGAGCTTGGGGTGGTGTCGTCGACTTCCTCTGGCAGGGTTCCGTCGCAGCGAAACGGCGGCCGGGCAACAGAATTCCGGCGACAACACATGGGTCTTCGTGGCAGTGCTCCCGCGATGAAGATTGGACGGCAAGGGCGAAGACGTACGGGAGTGCGGAGCAGCAGGGCACACGGGGCGCCGGGCGCCTGCCTTTATAGGCATCCGCAAGCACCATGGTAAATTGTGGCGCATTCACACCGAGAGCCAGAGGGAGAGGAATGGCCAGCTGTGGTCACTGATAGGCGGATTGAAGATGTGGAAAGTGGAGGCGTTACCGGTGAGAGAGGAAACGGCCGGCCACTGACGGCGAGAGTGATGAGGCGGCCATTGATGGTGACTATGGTGACAGCGGCTGCTTCTGGAAGAAGAATGAAAGAGGTCGTTGTTACTGCTGTAGGAAGAGCAAACGGAGGGGCAATGATTGAATGTCGGCGCGGCACATGCGGAGGAGGCAAGCGTCAGGGCCACGGAGGTGGACGGGTGTGCGTGGTGCGGCACTCAGGCGCGAGCGGCAAGACGGCAGGTAGAGAGTCGCGGCGCGCGGGTGCTCGCGAACCAGGCGGGTGCCACAGTAGCTAGAAGGCTAGCGGGCGGGGCATGATGGACGCGAGCAAGAGCAAGTATGGACGGCATAAGGAAGCCGGGCGGAGTGCAGGGTGTGGCGGTGTACGAAAGCCGAGCGGTACAAGGGCACGGGAATGCAGGCACGTAGCTCGGCTGCAAAGCCGACACGAGGGAGCTGAGCATGTGCGGTGGTAGCGCAGAACGGGCTGTAGACAGGCTGAGCGGCACGGGAGGTGAGCGGGTTGAGCGCGGATGAGCGTTGGTGCAGTGCACGGGTGCGCAGAGCCGAACCAGGCCTGTGACGTGAGGTAGGCGGCTAGGGGTGTGCGGACACAACGGCCAGACGGGTGGCGCATGGTGCAGGCGCACAAGGGTTCGCGACTTGGGTGCAAAGCACGACGCACGGAAGCTGGGCGGCCGAGCGGTGTGGGCGAAGCGCATGCATAGCGATGTTGGCGCACGGGCGGCGCTGGCGGCGCGACGTCCGGGCGAGGCTGATGGAAGGATTCCCTGACGGGCGGGACCCAACTATCGGTGAGATAGAGAGGAAAGGGAGCTGGGCCAGCGGAAGCTGGTGGAGGAAAACGGGCCGAGTAAGCTGAGTTGCTGCAATGCTGGGCCGAGGAAGCCACCGGGAAAAAGAGAAGAGAAAGATAAGCTAGAAAAAGTTTGACTTAGCTGAATTAAAAAGTGAGAGATATATAGAGAAGCTAGATAAAGAGAGAAGATGAGATTGTGATTAGATCTTTTTGAAAGATTTTGAAAACACAACAAAATCAAAAGCAACAGAAAGAAAGGAAAAAAACAAAAGAACCATTTTATTTAATTCCTAAAGACAATCAATTATTTTGCTACACTAAATTTTTTGTAAAGAAAATAAATGTTGGTAAAATTTTAAATTATGAGAAAATTGTTGTTTAATTATTCTTCCTAATAACATCCTGAAATCTGAAAATTTCAAGGTGTTACAGCATCCTATATGGATGTAGCCCTCGAGCCTTAGTTCGAATTGACAATTCAAGTTGAGGGTCAATCAGTAGTCTTCGTCAAATAATCCCGTAAAATCCTGAGAAAAACTGAAGGACGTGTGGCACGGAGCCCCCGAGCCTTGAGTCGAGTACTTTCTCGAATTGAAGGATCCAATCTGACTGTAGAATAGTGGCCTGAATTCAGTGAACTGTAGCTGAGTGAAATCCAATTCCATCGAGTAGTCGAGTCCCCGAGATAGAGCCGAGCAGGTCTTGGATTTTAGTCCTCTGACTTAGCCAAATATTTGCCTGTGTGAAACCAATCTGTTGAATACGAAGGGTCACCAGGCCGAACCATTAGGGTTTTGGTTTTATAAATACCCGAAGGGGTGTCCCGTAGGGTTTCACTGCTTCCATTCGTCCTTAGATCCAGAACACCTTAGCATCCATAGCCGCCGCAGAGTTCGAGCACCCAAAGTGCCAAGGTTGCAAACCTTCATCCCTTTGCCGTCCTCCGGTCAATGCGAAAGAAGACCCTCGTGACAGGAAGGATGAAGCCCGCGCCATCCAAGGGACAAAAGAAGAAATCCGGCCGCGGCAAGAAAGAGTTGCCGGAGCCTAAGTACAAGACGGTGGTTATCACCAAGCCCCCGAGCCAAGCTATCTCTTGGAAGAAGTCCAAGATGAGGGAGGAAGATATCCAAGCCCTCGAAGCCAGCGGATTGCTGCGTGAGAAAGCCATTGCTGGATGGAGCTCCGCCACCAGTGATGCATGGCCGATGGAAAAGAGCCCGGATGAGATTCTGATGTTTGGGCACTTCGTCGAGCGTGGGTTGACGCTGCCATCTTCGGATTTCTTCCGCGGCTTCCTTGACTTCTTCAAGTTGGAGCACGTACACCTCAACCCCAACAGCATCTTTCAGATCGCGGTGTACGTGCACTTCTGCGAAGCTTTCCTCGGCATCCGCCCACACTGGGCTTTGTTCAGGAAGATTTTCCGGTTGAAGCCGCAGCCCAACGCCAACTTTCCGGTTGTAGTCGGTGGAGCCGGTGTGCAGATGCGTCAGAAGGCACAGGAGTTGTACTTTAAGTACGACTTGATTGACTCCAATCAAGATTGGAAGAATATGTGGTTCTACATAGAGAACGCCCCGCCGTAGCTGCCGAAGCCCAGCATGTTTGCGCCAGTATATGACCGGCTGTGGAAGGATGAATCCACAATGCAAGAGTGCATCCAGATCCCGGAGTTATTGGCAAAGATTGTGCAGAAAAAGGCGCAAGGCTTGACAGCTGAGCGAGTAGCCTTCAGCTTCATGAAGCAACGGGTACAACCCTTGATGCAGTGGGAGCATCTTGGGTTCGAGTACACTGGAGCGGATGACGGCTCCAAGCTATCTGCTGAAGAGATCAGCGACGATCTCGTGATGGAGCGCCTGCAGAAGATCTTCAAGAATTTTCATGGAATTCCTGCAGCTGTCCCTGAGTTCAGTGCAGACAACCCTCCGCGTCTGGTAAGTCTTCAAGTACTTAGCCCCCGAGTACTTTGTTGAAAGTAGTCGAGTAACTAACGTCTGCCTTGTGCTTTGCAGGAGGATGTCTTGAAGTTTGTATCTGACCCTCCTCCTCGTCCTGAGGACCCACTCCAAGCGCCAGAAGAAGAGGCACCAGGAGCGGAACCTGAAGCCCCCGAGGGTAGTCAGGCTGCTCAAGAAGAAGAAGAAGTCTTGGTGGAGGACGCCTCCTCAAGTGATGAAGACGGCCAAACGCTTCAACAGCGTTTTGAAGTGAAGAGCCACTACGGGTACTCTGGAGCGTCCATCCCCAGTGGCCTCGCCGCAGGAGCATCGAAGAGGCCGGCATCGTCTCTTACAGATGATGTGATGCTGCCGTCGCAGAAGAAAAGGACCACGGTGGGGAAGCGAGCTGTAAAGAAGATCTCTGGCCTCCTCATCATTACAGTAAGTGTTGTAGAACTCTTAAGTAGTTACTATCGAATCGAGTACTTGTTCTCTGCTGTAATGCCTTGATTTTTGACTTGTGCAGATTATCGAGAGTGCATCCAATGTACCCTCGAGAAGCACTCCAAGAATAACAGAACTCGAGGTGGTTCCAGCGTCAGCCATGGAGATGGTGGCGCATGAGCAAGAAGAAATAGTGGCACCAGGAAGTGTGCCGCCGGTGGAGAGTGTGCCAAAGATGCCAGCGGCGCCCTCCTTCTTCGACATGCTGGGGCCGAAAGTATCAGTGCCTCGTGCTGCTCTGTAAGTACCCGAGTACTCAAGTACTTATTATGATTATGTACTCTGCTTCTGCTAACCAACTTGTTGATGCAGGAAATCCACTGATGTGAAGTGGGGCGCTTCTGGAAGTGGTGCTGCTGGAGGAGACCAGACTCCTCAGGAGCAACAAGAAGACGTACTTCCAGAACGCCAAGAAGTACCCGCAGAAGCTGAGGCTGCTGAAGCGTTGCGGATTCTCTGGAGTGACGTGGTCAAGGCAGCAGTGGAGGCAACTTCCAGGCCCAGGTCTCAACAACTCAAGGATATCGAGGCCGTGGTGAATGAGGCCTTGGAAGTTGACCCTGAAGCCATGCTGCGCCACGAGGAAGTCCCAGCTGCGGAAGCCCCCGTGCATCATGTTGACGCACATCTGGTGCTGGAAGAGCAACTAGAGAACCGCATGGTACCGCATGAACCACAGATTGAAGACCCGGCTCCTCTGTGCAGCGCTGCGAGGTACTCTGCAGCTAGCACGAGTACCCAGTCCATGGCAGAGAACTTGATGCCATATGATGACTCCTGCCTGGACGAGGATAACTTGAACGCGCACGCTGAGATGTTCCGCGACGTAGAGAAGCTCCTTGCGGTAAGTTCGAGTAGTCTCTTGTAGAGTTCTTATAGTCACAGATATCTTGTCTTTGACTCATATGTTGTTTTTGCCCTTGCAGGAGGTAGTCAAGCAGTCAAAACGCAAGACTCGCCTACTGGAGCAACACGCGGCTGACATTGAGGAAGTCACGCAGCTCAGAGAAGAGTTGAAGCAACAAAAAGCCTTATCTCTGAAGTTGCAGGAGAGACTTGATGCCAACGCCGCTGAGTACCACAACGAAATCCAGAAGCTGACAGCGAAGAAGGATGAGGTTGTTGGTAAGAACAAATCCCTGCGCCTAAAGAATAAAGGTAATCTCCCTTCTGAAATCATCATTGAGTACTTTGCTCTTGTGCACCACATCTGATAAGTAGCCTTGATCCTTTGCAGAGCTGACAGAAGAAGTCGACAAGTTCAAGAACAAGGCGCTGGACTGGCAGCTAGCCTTCAACTGTGAAGAAGCAGCTCATATGGATCTGAAAGAAGACTATAAGGTGCGGTGCTTCGAACTTGAGCGCGAAATGGATATCCGCATTGCTGGCTGGACTGACTTGCTCCGTTGCATGCAGTCGCTCAAAGAGAAGATTGAAGAAGCCGAGGGCCTACGCTCAGAGCTGAAGGCCTTGACAGAGGTGGCCGAGCCAGTGGCAAATCTGTTCGAGCCCAGAGTCGCTGGAGTGCAGCCTCGTCCACTTGTGGAGAGGTTGAAGGATACTCCCAAGAAGATTCTGGAATATGCTCAAAGGCTGGCCTGCTCAATCCCAAATCAAGTCCTGAGCTTCATCAAGTCTTTTTATGCCGAGGCGGATCTCACGGTCATCATGAACGGCAGATCTGGAGATTGCACCGATGATCGACTCAACGAGCTGATGCAACAGACTTCTCCAATCGTGGAAGCCGTCTCCAAGTTCATCGATCTCCGTTAGATGTACCTGTAGAATAGAAACACTAGGGAGAAAACAAGTGTAATCTCGAACAAGTGTTTATGTAATATAATTGAAAACTTGTAGAAATCAATTATCTGGATCCCTTGTATGCATCTGTGTTGGCCAAGTACTCGAGTTGGTATTGAGTGTGTGGCTGCAAAAAAGAGATACGATACACGAGTAGGAGTACTCAAGTGTACACATGTTCCGAAGAACGTTAGCTTAAAAACATGACGAGTTGAACACCTTAGCTGTAACAGCGTAAAGAAGGCTTTGTCATGAAATAAGCTAAAAGTAGTAACAAGTCGATATAGAGTAGTGGCTTGTACTAAATACATTGTACAGAGTTGACAATGTCTTAAGTACCTCTGAGGCTAACAAGCCTAGTGAGAGAGTACTCGAAAAGAACTTATTCATAACGAGTTGAACACCTTAGCTGTAGCAGCGTAAATAAGGCTTTGTTATGAACAAGTAAAGGACAGTAACAAGTCGGTATAAAGTAGCAACTTTATTACTGAATACATTGTACAGTGTTTACAATGTCTTGAGTACCTGAGACTATGAGCCTAGTGAGAGAGTACTCGCAAGAATGTTCCGAAGAATGAGTAAGACCGTAGGGGACGGTGTGATGAACTCATCCTTGCTGTAGCAGCAACTTGTATGAGAGTTCCACTGAGACCCTACCAGCAGGGTGTTACTCTAGGCCGCAGCCTCTTATTGAAAAATATGAACATGGACAGCATGTGCCACTTATTGCCCTACACGATACAGGATCGTCTGGAGAGAGTTATCATGACTCCCTACGAGGTCGCAGAATGAGACTGCCTGGAGAGGGTTGATGAAGCCCCCTGCGGGTGCTCGCAGCTGAAAGTCACGAGAAGATACAACCAAAACTGTCTGGAAAGGATTATCTTGATCCCCTACGAGTGGTGACAACCGTAGCTGTCTGTTGAGTGGTTGCAATCGAAGCTGCCTGGAAAAGGTTGATGAAACCCAATACGAGTTGTTGTACAACCATAGCTGTCCGGAGAGGGTTGTTGAGACCCCCTACGGGTAGAAGCGACAAAGCTGGTCGATGTTCCAAGAGTTGTCGACTTCCTCACCTTCTAGAGTTTGAAGACGATATGAGCTTGGGCCAGTAAGCTTTGCAACAGAGAAAGGACCTTCCCATGGCGAGTTGAGTTTGTGTAGTCCTGCCGTATTCTGGATGCGACGAAGGACTAAGTCACCAACGTTGAAGGAGTGTTCCTTAATGTTGCGGTCATGATAACGGCGAATCCTCTCAAGGTATCGAGCGGATTGAACAAGTGCGTTGCAGCGAGCTTCCTCGAGACTGTCGACATCGGTCTGTCTTGTTTCTTCAGCTACGCCTTCTTCGTACTGATCAACAGTCGGAGAATGCCACATGACATCAGCAGGCAAAATGGCTTCAGAGCCGAAGACCAGGAAGTAAGGTGACTACGCTGTGGGGGTAGTAGGCTGAGTGCGTAGCCCCAGAGTGTATTGGGTAGTTCCTTGATCCACTTGCCGCCCTTGATATTTGCAGCATCTTATAGTCGCTTCTTGAGAGCATCAAGTATCATCCCGTTGGCGCGTTCCACTTGGCCATTGGCACGTGGGTGAGCAACAGAGACGTACCGAACGTCGATTCCACTATTCTCGCAATACTCCCAGAACTGGTGATTGTTGAAATTCGAACCCAGGTCTGTGATGATGCGGTTAGGGAAACCATAGCGATGTACGATTTCATCCAAGAAGTCGAGGACACGATCAGCCTTGGGGCAGGTAACAGGCTTGACCTCAATCCACTTGGTAAACTTGTCAATAGCCACCAGAACTCTGTTGAATCCCCCTGGCGCATTTGGGAGAGGACCAATCATATCCAGCCCCCAACAAGCGAAAGGCCAAGTTGGTGGTATCGTGATGAGTTTGTAGGCAGGAACGTGTTGTTGCTTGGCAAAAAATTGACATCCTTGGCACTTCTTGACTAGTTCCTCTGCATCAGCAAGAGCTGTAGACCAGTAGAAAGCACGTCTAAACACTTTTCCCACCAAGGTGCGGGAAGAAGCGTGATTGCCACAGATTCCTTTGTGTGTCTCCTCCAAGATTTCCTTGCCTTCTTCGTGAGAAACGCATTTCATGAGTATATCAGAGCTTGCGCCTCGCTTGTAGAGTTGATCTCCGACTAGAGCATAAGCCTTGACGCGGCGTGAGATGCGCTCGGCTTCTGACTTGTCTTCTGGAATCAACTGATGTTTAATGTAGTCGATGAAGGGAGTTCTCCAGTCCACATCAATCATAAGCACTTCTCGATCAGGTTGAACTGAAGTAATCGTGGGTGCAGATGATTGCTCCGGAATTGATGGTTTGTGGAGTTCATGGACAAAGATTCCAGCTGGCAGTTGAGCTCGTGTAGATCCCAGCTTCGACAAGACATCCGCAGCAACATTGTTGTCGCGGACCACATGATGGAACTCGAGACCATGGAATTTGTTCTCAAACTTGCGTACCTCCTGACAGTACGCATCCATGTTCTTAGCATTACGATCCCATGAATCATTGACTTGATTGATGACTACCAAAGAATCACCATAGACAAGTAGTCGTGTAATGCCAAGAGAGACTGCGAGGCGAAGGCCATGCAGTAGAGCTTCATATTCAGCTTCATTGTTTGAGACCTTCCAAAAGATCTGTAAAACATATTTGAGTTGCTCGCCCTTGGGAGAAATCAGAAGTACCCCGGCACCAGCGCCTTCCAACTTGAGGGAACCGTCAAAGTACATGACCCAATATTCTGGACGCTCAATTAGAGTTGGGACTTGATTTTCCCGCCACTCAGGCATGAAATCAACCAAGGCTTGAGACTTGATAGCAGTGCGAGACTTGAACTCGAGCGATAGAGCGCCAAGCTCTACATCCCATTTAGAAATCCTTCCTGTGGAATCCCAGTTGTGCAATATCTCACCAAGCGGGTAGCTAGTGACCACAGAAATGTTGTATTCATCGAAGTAGTGGCGGAGCTTCCGTGAAGTAATCAGAACTGCATAGAGTAGCTTTTGTACCGGAGGGTAATGAGCCTTGGACTCTGAGTGAACTTCACTAACGAAATAGACAGGCATCTGGACAGGGTAGCCATGGCCTTCTTCCTGCCGCTCAACGACAATAGCAGTGCTGACGACATTAGTAGTCGCAGCGATGTAGAGCAAGAGCGCTTCATTGGGCAGAGGAGCTGTGAGGACTGGTGGTTTGGATAAGAACTCCTTGAGCTGAGAAAGAGCTTGATCTGCTTCAGTTGTCCACGTAAACTTCTCCTGCCGCTTGAGTAGCTTGAAGAAAGGGAGACTCCGTTCTCCAAGTCGTGAGATGAAGCGATTGAGTGATGCCATGCAACCAGTAAGCTTCTGGACATCTTTGATAGTAGTCAGAGCTTGCATGTTGGAGATGGCAGTAATCTTCTCGGGGTTTGCTTCGATGCCACGATGGCTGATGATGATCCCTAGTAGTTTTCCTGAAGATACGCCAAAGACGCACTTATTGGGATTGAGCTTCCATTGGTACTCGCGTAGTGAAACGAAAGTTTCCTCAAGATCCGTGATGAGCATGTCTGGATCCCTAGTCTTGACAACGACACCATCCACGTATGCTTCCACGTTCTTATGAAGTTGCTTCTTGAAGCACGCTTGGATAGCCCTTTGATATGTAGCACCAGCATTTTTCAACCCCAAGGACATTGTTGTGTAACAATAAGCACCAAACGGGGTGATAAATGTAGTCTTCTCTTGATCAGATTCCTTGATTGCAATTTGATGATATCCAGAGTAGCAATCCAGGAAGCAGAGTAGAGCACAGCCCGCCGTAGAGTCAATGACTTGATCAATCCGCGGCAACCCGAAAGGATCCTTGGGGCAATGCTTGTTGAGATCAGTGTAGTCGACACACATCCTCTAATCATTAGAATTCTTCTTTCTAATGAGCACAGGGTTAGTGAGCCACTGTGGGTGAAAAACTTCCTTGATGAAGCCAACCGCGAGTAGTTTAGCGAGCTCCTTCTTGATAGCAGCCCTGCGGTCATCAGCAAAGCGACGAAGGTGTTGTCTCTTGGGGGTAGCATTAGGATCGACGTTGAGTGAGTGCTCAATCAACCTCCTGGGCACACCTGGCATGTCAGATGGCTTCCACGCAAAGATATCACGGTTAGCCCGAAGGAAGTTGATGAGCGCATCTTCCTATTTAGGATCAAGCTGTGCACTGATCATGGTCGTCTTGCTGCTGTCACCAGTACCAAGGTCAATGGCTTTGAGCAAGACATCACCAGATGGTACAGGCTTGTTGTTATTGTCAGTCTTCTCAGGAACCTCCAGCTCGCTCGGAGCAAGCTTCTTAGCGGCAGTGAAGACTTCCATCATTGCATTGGGTACTTGAGTAGTCGAGGCAAGTTCCACGACTTCTGTGTCGCAGTCGTAGGAACGCTTCAGATCCTCTTGCAATGAGAGAACTCCTTTGGGGCTCGGCATCTTGAGAACCAAGTAGACATAGTGAGGGATAGCCATGAACTTAGCGAGACTAGGCCTGCCGATGATGGCATGGTAAGAAGTCTCGAAGTCAGCGACCTCAAACTTAATGTACTCGGTGCGATAGTAATACTTGGTCCCAAAGGTAACGGGTAGTACAACTGAACCCAAAGGAACAGCTGCGTTGCCTGGGATGATACCATAGAACGGTGAGTTGGTCTTGGTAAGCATATTGGTGATATCCAGGCCCATCTTCTTCAAAGTCTTGGCAAACAGGACGTTGAGACCGCTGCCACCATCAATAAGAACCTTGGTAAGCCTGGAGCCTGCCACCACTGGATCCAGAACGAGAGGGTATCGTCCTGGCTCAGAGAAACTAGTCCATTGATCCGCCCTTGAAAAGGTAATGGGGGTTTCAGACCACTTGAGATAAGTGGGAGCTGCTGGTTGGATGGACATAATCTCCCTGAGAGCAAGCTTTTGCATGCGCTTGGTTGGAATATCACCAAATATGACATTGACCGTATTGGAGGGGTTTTGAAACCCAGTGTCTTTGTCTGTGTTAGCCTTCTTCCCCTTGTGTTTGCGATATCGCGGGTTCGGGTGCGTTGGTTCAGGTGTGTTCTTCAACGCACGTCGAAGTTGGTAACACTGCTCTGTAGTATGATCACCCTCTGGGTGCCATGGGCATTTCTGCTTGGTCAAAGTTGCCCAGTGAGGATCATCTTCAGGCTTGGCGGTGGTTTCCATGGCAGCAACAGTGCTGTCGGGCTTGCGCTTGCGATTGGGATTACTCGAGTAGTTATTCCCTTGGCGGTTGCCCTGCTGTTGCTTATCACTATTGCTTCCTCCAGCATTGTTGTTGTTATTGTTGTTCTGATTGTTACGAAGATGCTTGAACCAATTCCGAGCTTTGTCTTCCTCGTCTGCCCAATGAGTGATCATCTCCTTAAGCTTGGTGATGTTGGCTGGGCGAGCACGACCAAAGTCTTGGAATAGCCTGTCATCATAGAAACCATCCTGGAAGGTGTCTATGACTTCTTTTTTAGTGACGTCAACAACAGTAGCCCTTTTCTCAAAGAAGCGGCGCATGTACTCGCGAAGAGTTTCGCCTTGTTTTTGCTTGATCAGGGCAAGGTCCATCCTGGTGCCATGACGGCCCAAAGAACCCGCGAAGTTGCTGGTGAAGCGATGTTTGAGTTGTTCCTAGTTGTCGATGGAGCCACGTTTGAGGGACTCAAACCATGTGAGGGGCTCTTGCTCGAGAACAAAAGGGAAATAGATACATTTAGTATCATCATTGCCTCCGGCATTAGAGGTGGACAGAGCATAACAGCGCAACCACTGCCTTGGATCTTGCTTGCCATCATACTTGGAGATGCCGTAAGGCTTGAACTTCTCCGGAAGAAACAGATTTTGAAGTCGAGCAGAGAAAGCAGGAAAAGAATCAGAATCATTATCCTTTTGCTTCTCACGCTCAGCGCGTCTGGCATTGATAGTTGTTCGAGCGTCGAAGCGAGAGTCTCCCGACTTGCTGTTGACACTTCCATCATCGCCTTTGCCCTTGTTGCTAGCTTCCGGACGTGTGCGATTAGGAGTAGGAGTAGTACGATGAGCACCCCCACTGCTGCCATGGTGACTTGGTGCACTGGTATTCTAACGTAGCATAGTGTAGGCTAGTTCAGCCAGCTTCGTGATTTCCGCAGCCGCCCTGTCACGAGGCATAGAGCGACCGAGTAGATTGATCGCATTAATGGCTTCTTCTGGAGTACGATACTCACGAGTAGTAACCGCATCCAGAGCCTCTTAAAGATTACGGGTAGGTAGAGCTTCCGCGAGTTCCCGACGCAGAGTTGCACGATCAGCATTACGTTGGCGACGTGCAGCCTTGATCTCCGTGGGTTCATCAGCAGGAGCATTAGCAGAGAGTTCATCATCAGACACATCATCCGGGTAACGATAATTGGAACGATGTCCTTGCGGAGTAGATGCATCAACGACGAACACTTCTCGGTGTGATGAATAAGTACCTGTACTCTGAGTGAGCTCAGTATCGGTGTCATAATCAACAAGCTTGACGCCTTCCTGGAAAGGCAAGTTGTCGAGACAGGCGATAAAGCGCTCCTGATCATCCAGAGTGAGATCAGCAGGCACATGCTCAGGCCAGTAGACGAATCTACCCTCAGGTGTCGATGTGATCACCAGTCCATGAGCAGGGCCAGACAGTTGTTGTACTTCAACAGAATCCGAACCGTAGTCGAACTCGAACTCAGAAAAATCCGAAGAGTAGTCGAAGTTGTCGTCCGAATCTGAAGAGTACTCGAGCACAATCTTCGGGCCAGGGCACATGAGGCGCTTCAATGCGGCTTGGTAAGCAACACTGACATGGTGATGACTAAAGAGAGGTGGTGCTGGAATGTTATCCAGGCTGAGCGCAAGCTGTAAAGTTGATGAAAGCAACTCAGGCTGGATAGGAGGCGAAGTCAAGTTGTACTCGGACTCCGACTCAAGTTCTCTGAGCGGGTCAGAGATCGAAATTTCGCCGAAATTTTCGACGAGATTCTCCATCGAAGCTTGCGTAAGCATCGAGGACTTGAGCTTTGACTCCGGAGTTGGCGCTAGGAAACGCAGGAACGATCCGGTGCCATCAGCAACGCAAACCCAGGAGCCGAAAACAAAGGTGTCGCCTTGCTGGAAAGCGACGATCGGCTTGATGGTGACGAGAGCCATCGAGTTCGCCAGTGGATCAACGACGAGAGCCCCTACTTGGCGCGCCAGCTGTCAGTGTTTTAGTCACCGAGCCTACGACGGGGTACCCGAAGTAGTAGATTGTGCGGTGGGGCTCGCTGAGATCAGGAACACGATGGTGAGACACGAGGCACACAATTAGACAGGTTCGGGCCGTAATGTGCGTAATACCCTACGTCCTGTATGCTGCGTGACTCTGTATTGATTGCTTATGTTTCGAGAGGGGGTCCCTGCCTCGCCTTATATGCCACGGGAGGCAGGGTTACAAGTCGGATTGGTACAAGGGTACTATTCGAGTAGGACCCGGAGTAGCTTATTCAAGGTATGGAAAGCTATCCTAGTCTTAGTACAAGTCCTTGTCCGTCTTGTCTTGCGTTGTGGTCCATGGTACCAGCACCGTGGCCCACTAGTCGAGTAGTCCAGGTGTACAGGAACTCATCTCCCGGGTATGGCCCACAATGTGTTGGTGGGCCCAGGGATGCCCGGTCGACAAACTCTTGAAACTTAAATGCACAAAGTAAAACATAAATACTGAAAAGGTAAAAGTTATGAGATTTTATCCAAAGAGGTTATATGTAACCCCTGTGCTTGCCTTCTTCTACTTCAGCACTAGCCTTGGGCTCTTCTGGACTTTGGTCCAGGTCTTGGTGCACAATAGCTTGGTTCACTTCTCCACTAGTTGCTCCCTCCTCCTCCTGAGTGAGTGTGTAAGTCCCGTCCGGTAAATCTACACGTTCATATGCATATGCATTAGCTTATGGTGAGGGTGGGAGAATTACCACCAAACCAACTCTTGTTGGCCACATTCATCTAAAGAATTATTAATTCTCACAAAAAGTATGGTGTGGTGTGAGAGTGAACTAACTACTACTTTAATGGGGATTGTGTGCACATTTAAGCAACTTATCTTACTAAACTTCATCAACAGTATGGGGTGTGTGATGATGGACTAATTATTACTTTGATGGTGATTGTGTGCATATTTAAACAAATTAAATTAACAAACTTCACCAAACAGCATGGGGTGTGTTTGAATGAGTTCAAACAGGAACTTAAACATGAATTACTTATTTAAACTAAAATAATAAATATAAATTTTTTTGGTGGATCACCATTACATATGGGTTATTATGTAGCATCTAGCTACACAAAAGAATATCCTAAGTCAGCCTAGCACAAAAACCAACCAAAAGAGGCTAACAAAGAGTATATGTCATTTCCTAATACATCATCTAGAACTAAGTTCTATGAAGTCTATACAAGCTGCTGGAGAGTCCCGTGCTGCAAGTAGAGGTAGGGTGCCTAGCTCAACTAGTCGAGTCCGGGCACGTCCTGCACCTCCTCAGGGTCAAGCTGGATGTCCTGCTGCTCATCTAGTCCAACGGCCGGTGGGTGGTGTATCTGCTGTAGCATACCCACCTCAACCTCCAAGGCCTCTACAGCAAGCTCTAGGTCCTCAACCTGATCCTGCAAACCCTGAATGTGCTGAAGGTGCACAAGTCTCTCAGCATCCCTGTTAGCCAACTGAGTTTGCAGCTCTTGCTGCCCATCCTGTAAATCCAGAATCTGTTGCAAGTGATCACCTCGCTCGATCTGAAACTGTAGTACCCGACTCTGGAGGTCAGCAATAGTCTGCACAGCCTATGTATACGCACTGTGCTGCTCTGTGCAGACCCCGACAAGCCAGTGTGAGTACCAAGTAGCTCCAGTGAGTCGGCTGACCAAGTCCTCAGAAAGAACCCGGCGAAGATCCTGGAGGTGGTACAACGCCCCCAAGCATCTGGCCAGCGTCTGCACGGTGTCGAACGGAGGCACGATCTCGAGAACTTGGTGTCGAATTCGTCAATCTTGAGGATTTGCCGGTCCAGTCTTCGAAGATGCTCCTAGGGGTAGGGTTTGCGCGCGTGTGTTCATAGGGATGAGTGTGCGTGTGTTGTGAGTGTCTCCGATGTACTGTGTAATTCGCAAAAAAAAGGTGATGTGATAAATGATAGGATGTTTTTTGTAAACTTTTTGGGATCTAAACACACCCTACTTCATAAACTTGCAAACTGAGAAAGGTATATTGATGTCAATCATAATAAAAACATATTTCCTTTAAATATGCTCTATGCTAATAGTCATCCACTAGACCATCAGCTCAATTGGCGCACCCAGATTTCTTCTTTCTTTCTAGTCCTGAACAAATCACACAGATATCTATCTGTTGTTAGTCCCTCTCCAACAATATTTAGCCCAGCACGAGAAGCCCACTACAGTTGTATCTACGGTATTGGGCCAGCAAGGGCCGGGCTTCTTTCGATAGCTTAATCCTCGAGAAGAAGAATCCTATCCATTTCTCCTCCTCAGCATCGTTTTTTCCCCTAAATTCCCCAGTCTCGTAACTTCTCCAGCCATGGCGACGCGGAGGCTGCTCCCGGCGCTCCTCAAGACCCTAGCCCCCGCCGGCGCGCGTGGCGTCTGCACGGAGAAGGCCGTCGGCGCCGTCGTCGTTGGCAGCCACACCTCCAAGTGAATGCAGGTATATATATACCACCTCTACACGCCGCGCGCCCCAGTCTCTAGATTCCGATCCGCCTTGGCCTCGCGAATCCTGATCATTTCGGTGCAGTTCTCGTCCGATTCGGCGGGAAATATCATTCCTTGGCTCTGTGTGTAACTGCAGCTAGTTAATTTTTCAGCCTTTTTTTTTGTTTAAGTCGTCCTCGCTGTTTTTGGGACATTTTGATGACATTTTGTTGAGTGAGCTTTAGTTGGTACAGTCTTTCTAGTGTACGTTTCATGCTGATGTTTCTTTTCTGTTCCTTGCTAGATCTGCAGGCCTTGTGTTTAGATTTGTCATGTGCCATTGTATTTTGAGGTAGTATTAATCTCACATCAATATTATCGATCAATTGGACACTATCTAAGATTCTAAGTATATTTTGATGCCTTAGTAGGCTCATAACATTGTGAGTGTCTGTAGGATCATGTTAGAGCATCTCTAGCAGAGGACTTAAACCGAGTTGCTATACCTAAAAACTGCTCCGGGACCTAAAAACAGCCCAAAAACCAACTCCAGCAGAGGACCTATATGAGTTGCTATTTTAGGTCCGGGCCTAAAACTCACTCCCCGGGACCAAAACATAGCAACCGATGGCTGGGGACCTAAAACATCCGATGCTCACGCGGGAGTGCCAACCGCCAGCACGGGGACATCTCCGCCCGCACGGTGGTGGCCGAGGAGGAGAGACGCCAACGAGGAGCTCTGCCGCCGCTGGGAAGAGGAGCAAGGGCGGATCTGCAGGGGAAAGGAGGAGGCTCACCTGTGGGCCGCCGGAGCCTGCCTTCCACCACGCCGTCGCCGGAACAGCAGAGGAGGGCGCCGCCGGTGGAGGGGCGAGCTGCAGGGGAGGAGTTGGCGACTGGAAGGGGAGGAGGCGGTGGTAGCCGAGAGGGGAGAAGGCGCCCCACCGGCGGCCAGAGGCCATGCCCCGCCAGCGGCGGCACATCCCAATGGTCGGCCTGCCATCCTCGATTTGCGCCGCCGTCGTCGATTTGGAGCCGAGAGATGGCGGCGGTCACAGACGAGATGGCCGCCGCTGTCGCCGAGGTAGCCGCGGGCGCCGCCTCCATGACGGCGTATGGTCGGCGAGCCATGGTCGCTGGAGCGCGACCGGCGCAGGGGGCTGGGCCTCCCCGACGGCGATCCGCCGGCGAGCCGCGGGCACGGGAGCGCGGCCGACGCAGGGGGCCGGGCCGACGCAGGGGGCCGGGCCACCGCGGGCGCTGGAGCACGACCGGCGCAGGGCGCCGGACCTCCCCGGCGGTGCGCAGGCGTGCAGCTATGACGGGTGTGAGGATGAGAGGGAAGGAGAGGGAGGATAAGGTTGGTTGATTTTACAGATGGACCCCTGAAAAAATTATTCCATTGCATATTAGTCCTTGGATGAAATATAGGTACTCAGTTTTAGGTACACTGCTGGAGAAGCCAACTTTAGAGTACCCAAAAATCTCTATTTCCAGGACCTAAAACCATTTTTAGGTCCTCAAGTTTTGCAACACTACTGGAGATGCTCTTAGTGACTTGTAGTTGTGGTAGACAGAGCTTCTGTATGGCATCTTGTTTCTTATGTTCACATAGCTATATATCTTAAAAGACCTGGGAATGGAACCGTATGTCTTTTTTTTTCTGTAGCTATAAGCTTAACATGTATTATGAGTCATTTGATTTACAGGTATGCTCGATATGAGGAGATTTCTCCTAAAGTTGATGTATATGCTTTTGGTATCGTCTTGTATGAACTTATTTAAGCCAAAGAAGCTTTTTTGAGATCAACAGAATTTACGGATACAGCAAGCCTGGTTTGTCTGGTAATTTTTCCCCGCGAGCAATTCTCGATTCACAATATTGCACTTCAAGATATTCAAACCATACAGAGCACGAGCATGCTTTGCACTTAGTGTGAATTAGAATGTGTGCATGCCTAGAATTCTGCAAGATGCTAATGAATTTGTTTGCAACATATATAGCTAAGGAATTATGAATGTTTGTTGATATGTCGCATGAATGAACATGCAGTGACCGGAAAATACTTGGAAGTACCTCTAGTACTTGGAGGTACTTTCCTTTCTTATCATTCTTACAAAAAAAAATCAATGAATTTACCCATAATTAAAGGGTATCATAGTAATTTCTCACTATTTTTAGTACTTCCTGGTACTTCTACCGTTACATTTCGTCGGATGGACGGATCATTAATTTCAAGCACTCTAAAATTTTTCTTCTCTAGTTAATATATGCAGGTGTTCTGAACTAATTTCTTAACATGTACGTTAACCACTTGGATGCAGGAATTATGAATAAGTTTGCTAATATGTTCTTCTGATCTGAACTCTGCAACATTTCCCCCCCTATATTCCTCTAATCTAGACTGCCATTCAATTACCTTGGTGACTGCAGGTGTCACCATTATTGTTGTAGAAAATCTAGACTGCACTATGATAAGTGCGCTCGCACTAATGATGACTTTGTGACATTGAAATCTTGGATTCCTATTACCACAGAATTTTCTAGGAATGTGAAATACCGACAACAAAAAATAGAGTTACATTTTCATGTTTGGATGTTCATGCACAAAATGAAAAGCGTGTGTTTGATTTCTCTAATCGACTTGTTGCTTTCCTCAGTTTGAGCCTTTGAGGAGACTCTGAGCATGCCAAACCCCATGGAAGCTGATCCAAGGCTAGCAGGTGACTATCCCATTGACTCGGTTCTGAAGGCCAGTGATACAGGCAAGCCGAGCTCCACAATTAGTTTTCGTTCACTTGCATTGTTCACAAACTAATAAACATTTGAGCGTTATTAAGCTGTATGCTGACCTGTGTGTCCTCTACACCAGATGTCACTCTCATCCAAAGGACAATGAGCTACGGAGTATCTAGGGGACTGGACTCTCTGCCAGAGAACTGACATCTGGTTAGCATCGCCCCCCTTGACCCTTGGGTATATCTGGCCTTGATTGTTACATGGCGGTGGCGTTAGTGCCTGTAGCTGTAGGTATGCATGGTGTATATGTTGCCTTTCAGAATATTTGTTAGAGAGCTGTCTTCCCATATGAAAACAGTATAAGTGGCGAGCGTGCAGTTGTATGTACAGACGTAAGAGCTAACCAAGAAAATTATAGCGCGGCTTGTTTCTTTGTATGTTGGCATCGCTTAATAATAATTAATTAATATATTAATAATTTGGAGCATTGAATAAAAATGTGGGGATGGCCGAGCGGTTAAGGCGCCAGGTCAAGGGTCTGGTCCTAGAAAATTAATATATCAAGAAAAGAAGGATTAAATAAAAATGTGGGGATGACCGAGCGGTTAAGGTGCCAGGTGAAGGGTCTGGTCCTAGAAATAGGGCGTGGGTTCAAATCCCACTCTCCACATTATTATTATTTTTTTGTTTTTCCTTTGCTCTAAAATCTTTATATATATATATATATATATATATATTTCATGTACTGAAATCCCCAGCGTGAAGATTGGCCGGCCGGCGAGGCGGGGGAGACATAGATGAACTACTCGCAGCTCGGATCATGCGTGTAATTTTTGCAGTAGTATGGTTTGCAACTTTGCATCGCTTACTGAAAATTAATTAAAAAACGTTAGTTTAGAAAACAGAATAAAAATGTGGGGATGGCCGAGTGGTTAAGGCGCCAGGTTCAGGGTCTGGTCCTAGAAATAGGGCGTGGGTTCAAGTCCCACTCTCCACATAAATCTTTTACTTTTTCGTTTTCCCTTCGTGCTCAAATAAATCCCTTTTTTAATATATATATATATATACTAGCAACGTGCCCGTGCGTTGCTACGGGCTACAAAATATTAATATTGCAATACGTGTTTGATTCAACATGACAATAATAATGTGAAAACAAATCTTTGTACGACAAAACATCCAAAGATAAACCAAATATGTAATATTCTTTGCATCTGATGCAACTAAGATCAAACGATAAAAGGATGGCATTGTAATGAAACAAAAAGGTGTATTGAAGTTTTTCCTTTCATAATTGATAGAGACTACATCCCTTCTAAGTTCTAACGAGGATGGCCGGAAGCCATCACTTCTAGAAGCATAATATTGTGCTATGTCAATTTCTGCTTTGGCACATGGAAGCTTCTTTAACTGGTATATAGAAAGATCATGCCCCTCGATACTATCCAAAAGGTCATTGTCTTCTCTCTCAAGCATCAAAAGTGTTACACCCAAAGCCCAGGGGAAGAAACTTATAGGGGAATTGTTACTGTGATGGAATGAGTTGGCTCCATAAGTTCACCAAGCACAAGAATGCCAGACTCAAATCTGAAACCTTTGTTTTGCGGGCAATCTGAACTCAATAAACCACATTATACAGGTCATTTACTTCTTATTGTCCACATATTTTTCTCCATGGCTGCAACACCATTTTTCCATAAAAAATCAAAACAACAGTAAAAGTAACTACAGTTAACATGGTGACAAAATTGAACAAACCATCATTGTCGACCACATATATAACCTCAGAGGTGTGGGTATCACAAAGCATCTCAGTTCTCCGATACAGATCATAATGAATATTGTGAGAAAATTGAATATCATGGGTCAAGGCATTTGTTGTAGAGGTTTTAATGTAATCTCTCTCAAATTTTCAATTTACTGGATGGAGCAGTTCACAAACGGCACACTATCATACTACTACTGCACAACAGATTAGTCGATTGGCACGTTTCATCATGTTTCTAAGTCCGCAAGAGAAAGAAGCATAAGTAAAAACTCAACCTCTAATTTTGGGCTTCTGTCAGCCATGTCGGATCGAAGTCATTCCTTCATCCATGCATTAAGTCTACACCGGTACCCCGCGTTGACAACCGGTCTACAAGTCATACGAAACAAAAGAGACAAAGATTAATCAGATGAGCCAGTAAAGGTCACATAGATCAATGCACTATTTTGGAGGACTGATGAAATCAGTCTAGCAAAACTGATCTCTGGCAAAATAATATAGAGGTGGGCTGCTATCTTTGATGCCTGCTATGGAGAAATAGACAGAAGCATGGTCCATATGCTTTAACTGACCAGTTATGATTTTGTTGGTTGTGCCTACCTCCCTCACTCAGCAGCTGGTCCTCCATTCATCACCATGCCCATCCCTTCCTGGACCACAAAGCAAATTTAGCCCAAACAAATAAATGCAGCAGCTGCAAAGCATATGACACTTGTTTGAGTCCTTTTGAGCAGAGCAGCCACAACTGTCATCTCGGAAATGAAAGCGTGGAAACTTATCTAGGAAGCAAGCCATGAGATGAGAAACATACAAAAAATAACTTCAAGCTTACCTCATAATGTACACTTCCTGTGCAAAATCATGGTACATATCCGCAGTGATGCGCTCAGGCATCACTACTTTGATGGCAACGTCCTGACTGCAGTAAGATCCACGGTACCTATGGAAGCCAAGCATCTAATTCATCTCTGAATTTGCTACTATTTCCATTTTAAGGAAAACTTAAAACTTGCTTCAGATTGAACTTACAGGTCGCCATTTGATCCAGAAGCAACTTTGTTTCCAAATTTGAGCAGTTTTAGATCAATTTCCCAAACATCAACACCATCTGTTGGTATTTCCACACTAACAGATGGCATACTTTCTCCACCTTGACTTTGTGATGATGGTGATGAAGTGCTAGATACAGGGCAAGCTTGTGCCTGTACACAACATTAACTTAACACAGTAAAACACATGCTTGTAATTTCAGAACATTAGAATAAATGTTTTTAGAAGCACTGCTGTGGACATGTAACAATAAAAGTATACATTTTTCTGGTGTCATCAATGGTTGAAGACCGCGAGACCATTTATGTTCCTTCTTTTCAGGTAAAATTTGAATATTTATTTAAATTGTTAAAGCCCAATATGTGACCTGCTTTAATAAACTAAGAGCTTATCTAGAAATAAGAGGACAATTTAAGTAATACCAAGATAGCCAAATGCAGATTACATTTTGTATGTCTGGAATTTCTAATTTCACAAAATAAGGGGAGAAAATGTTTACCTCAATTTTATGAAATTTCTGGAGTAAATTTCCTTGTATCTCCTCGGTGCTCTAGAAATTGCAGCAAAGAATATATGAAGTTATTAACCAAAAACCACACATTGCTGAACTAATACAATACTTGAACAGAGAATAATCAATTGCAATGATGTAGTGAAGCAAAGAGGAACTCCATACTCCAAGATGCCACCCAGTAACAACAAATACATCCAATGAGTAACCATCAATTGTTGAAAATGCATGTGCTTCTTGGATGTCAAGACCGAGCTCAGCAAGCAAACATGTCAGCTGCAAATAAACAGATAAATGATAGACTGTAACTGTAAGACAGCAGGCAGTTGGTGACAAAGGTCTACTCCGGAAGTGACTTCAAATGTGTTGCATATTTTTAATTTCTTTATACTATTATCAAGATTTTTACAAAATTATATTTTCATTCGTTGTGTTTATTGACTACTACATGCTAGCTTCTAAATTTACTGAATTTGGTTATCCCTATTAACTATATGTATTGGCTGATTGTGGGTAAACTTGTCTGAGAATTACACACTCCAGGAAAAAGAAGATTGCCTACCTGACTAAGGAGCTTTGGCTTATCAACTGTTGCAAAAGTTATCTCATGCATTGGCCTGCAACATTCAGAACAGAGACAACTATCAGAGAAATTTTCTTCTCAAACTGTTTGTATACCACCGAGATCTATGTGTGACTTCAGGTTATGTGCTTTGGACTCTGGGCAAATGAAGGCCTCCAAACATGACCATTTAACAGTTAATACTATGCATATGCCGCCTAGAGAAAGTACAAAATTTCTTGCATTCAGAAGAAAATTGCACTTATCCTAAGTTCCTAACATCTTAAATTCATTGTTCTTAAAGAAACAACAATTCGAGTCATACTGGGAGATTGCAATCATTTGTTTAGAGTTACACAATATAGCCATTTCTGTCATTTTCGAAATTGCAACATCAAAATATCAGAAACAATATAATGAGGTCCAAAAAGGTGAATTGCTTCATTCTTAATTAATCTGCCAACAGATAGAAACACTAAACCAAAAAAATAGATAAAAAAGCAAGCACGGCACTATATATAAGCACTGCAATGGATTATTACCTGGAAATGAGATGTACACTGTGATCAGTATCATTGGTGCTTCTTACATCACCCTCACTTGTTTCAAGGCCAAGCGCCTCTAGATTGGAGGAAGAACCAAATGCAGGAGGTGGGTGGACCCTGAAGAATTGTATATGTCGCAACATTAACAGGTGGAAAACACGAAGAGCTATATCAGTAGAAAGCTATATCGATACATGAAAGAGATTTTTTTTATATATACAAATATATTGTACGTACAACTGGCTCGGCAAGTGATTAGAAGCAATCATCTCCATGTCATGAAGATCAAAAGAATCGTCCATTTCTGCGTCAATGATCCTAGAAACCTGATGACCAACCACGAAACGAACATGTTTGCTTCAGAAATCATGGGCAATCACATATCAGCTTACTGCAAGAGAAATGCTTTAAAAACAACAAAAACAAAATTCAAAATAAACTCTTGTAAACTCCAACTTTGGCACCATCGAACAGATGAAGAATGTCAATATATATTACCAAAGCGAGAACAGAAGAACAACCAACAAAAAAGTTGCAACTTTACAATAAGCTTAGCTCTAGTTGGTATGATCGAACATGTCAAAAGAGTGCCTAGACTCCTGAAAAAAGAAAATCATAAAAATTGCATCTTTGTGGGTTCGTAGTGATCAGAATGTATAACTAATAAGAAGACGACGCACAAATTCCTAAACGAGATCGAGGAGCAAATGAAGGGTGCGTGTGGGACATGCAACTACGCAATTAGGCATTCTGATGACACAGATTATTACGATGGATGGATCTCTGACCTGCACGACGCGCACCGACAGGGCAGGCCGCCGCTCCGGGTCGCGCGCCTCCTCCAGCAGCCGCTGGTGCGTGACCACGTCGTCCGCCCTCTCCGCGTTCACATCCAGCGCGTACAACGGCACGCGTCAGGCGAAAGCCACAGCACGGCACAACAACGGCCAGTAGATCACGACAGGACATCCCCGGGGGGGGGGGGGGGGGCGAGCGGCGGCGGCGCCTCACCGTGCGGGGAGGCGGTGGAAGTAAGCCCAGAGCGCGTCTTCGAAGGCCGGCGAGATCTCGGCGGGCGCGGCGGCGGAGGAGCGCAGGCGGGCGAGCACCTCGTTGTACACCTCGAGGCGGCGGCCGTGCTTGTCCGTCCGCCGTCCGCCCGCGCCGGCCTCGGATTGCCGCGCCGGCGCCGGCGCCGGGGGATTCAAGTTAAATGCGCGATGGGGTGGGGCGGATGCGCGATGGGGTCCCGGCGGCGGCGCGGGAGGGAGGCGAGGGCGCGATGGGGTCGGGGGACGGCGGCGTGCGCGATGGGGTGGGGCGGATGCGCGATGGGGTCCCGGCGGCGGCGCGGGAGGGAGGCGAGGGCAAGATGGGGTCGGGGGACGGCGGCATGCGCGATGGGGTCCCGGCGGCGGCTCTGGAGGAATGCGAGGGCGCGATGGGGTCGGGGCGGTAGGGCGAGGAACCGGAGGAAACAGTGGATAGAAAGAGGTGGGGTCGGGGGCGGACGCGCGGATGGGAGAGGCGGACGCGCGGAGGAGGGGAAAAAAGTAGGAACGGATTTTTGTCTCCACTTCATTCTTTATATATATATATATATATATATATATATATATATATATATATATATATATATATATATATATATATATATATATCCTCCTGAGATCCTCCCTATGCTAGAACGGGCCTAAAGAAACCCTTCAGCCCAATTCGCAGATATTAAACAACGGGCCTAAAGAAACCCTAGGTCCTATTCGTAGCGTGAGCCCAGATAGGCTGCTCCCTTTCTGGGCTCGTCGTCCGAATTCCTCCCGTCTCGCAACCTTCTCGTGGCGGCGACGCGGAGGCTGCTCCCGGCTCAGAATTTTTTTATATACTTTTTTCATGATTTTCGAAAAATAAATGCTTGCTAAACAAATCTGTAAAACTATACATCTGCCGTTTGGTCTGTAAGCACCATACGGTATGGCGGCAGACGACGTGGCACGGGGACGGGACACCAAACGACGTACCATACGGCGTTAGGGCTAAACGCCGTATGGTACGGCGCTTGGATCCATAACGCCAGGCGCTTGCAGGATCTGCAAGCGCCAGAGGGGAGGAACTGGCGGCAGGCACCAACCGCTGTACGACACGGCGTTTGGCACCTGCCGCCGTGTCATACGGCGGTTTTTTTTGAATTTGGCTAACACTAGATACACGAATTGTTGAATTACATAAACGCTTAAAACGGCGGCTAGTCCTAAACGGCAGTTGGAGGTTGAGACGGGGCGGGTGAGGGGAGAAGCCAACCGCCGTTTAAAACGGCGGTTTCTTCTTCTTTTTTTAAATAGGGTAAATTACATGGCACGTACGACGCTGGTTGCACCGCTACTAATCCTAACGTGCCTTAGGGAATTAAAAAAATGATTACAACAACACAACTAGCCTACTGGTAGGAGAACCCGGACATCATAGATCTGCCGGAGTGCTGGGAGGGCATGTAGTACCCGACTACCCGTACCCAGGAGGTGGAGGAGAAGGTGGTGGGGATGGAGATGTTGGTGGAGTATTATCCTTCTTCTCGTGGCATGGATAGCAGCAGAACTCGTCCTGACAACCGATGTTTGTTTGGAACAGAATAGGTCCCCTCACAGGGCTGTCATCTTCCCTAGATGGTGGATCTAGACGAGCCTGTGCCTCTTCGAGCTCCCACTTGAGGTTGTAGATGACGACGTCCTCAAGGTAGTCGATGTACTTTTGGTACGGCTCGATAGCTGGAGGATCCACCCATTGCACGAAATTGCAGGAATTTGATTGCTCAGAGTACTGCAGAAAAGGAGACTATGTTAGCGAACCAAAAGAAGGTGGACCAAAGTCATGTAGCTTTGCTTACCAAAGCATACGGGCAGTGCCAGAAGCGACAGCCGGAGTTGTTCCATCCCTGATAAACTTGCATCACGCAAAACTCACAGTGTGCACACCTTGGCCAGTTCACCGGTTGATTGGGTGCGTAGCTTCTAACATCACACATGGATTTGAAATCTCTCTTATCTAAGACTGGAAAATTGTCTTTGAAGTCTGGGTCTTGCTCAGTCCACACTCCAGGATCGACAGACTCATCATCCCCACTTCAGGAAGACATTGCTGCTTACTGTGAAGAGGCACGAGAGAATAGAAGGGTGGTATATATGTAACTAATGAAGAAGCCTGGGTGGTGGGCCAGTCGATCCGTGGGAAGAGAAGCGAGAAGTGACTCAGAGAAAACACACCCTAGAACCCTAGTCGATCGGTGGGTAAAGGAACTATGCAGTGACTCAGAGAAAACACACCCTACACCATTCGGGGGAAACAAACATTAATGCAGCTGGATTCACGTTCTTAAGGATACAGACCGACGCTAGTGCATGATGATATGAAATGGTAGTTTCTGAGTGATACAGTCGGACTCTACGTCTGGTACTCTAGGTCTACTGAGTACAACGGGGGTATTTTCCCTTCCTGATGGCATCCGGCCCGGCCCCCTTGGTCCGGCGAGCCCTCTCCCTCTTCCTCTCTCTATCTGCTTCACAGGCCTGGCTGCTTCACGTTCTCTCATCTCCTGCCAAATGTGAATTTCCTTCTGCTCCTGCTTCCGTTTTCCTCTCTTTTTTTGCCTCAATCATGCGGAACCACCTCTCCCTTGCATCACGCCCCGCCTCCTCGACGTAGCGCTTGTCGAAGTCAGACTGCTCGGTATCTAGCCACTGCATGAAATCACAAAGAGGAGGTGAAGTCTTTTTGCAAAGACATGTCAGCACATAATAAAACAACAATGACAAACAAATAATCGATAAATTTAGTAAGTTCTTACTTTGGCTCTAACATTGCGGTCGAGTGGCTTGATCGGGTCATGCGCATAGTTGGCGCACATGAAGAACCTCATCCCGTAGGCGTAACCGAGAACCTTGCACTTGACAAGCTTGCAGTTGTCACCGCAGAAGCACATAGGAGTGTGGATCCCCTTTGGCACCGCAACATTGTCCTTCCTCGTGTTGAGGAACTCCAAGTCCAACTCAGGACCTGAGGAAGTCATTGCAAACCTACAAAACAAGATGAGAACAATCAGATTAGCAACATAGGGAAAATAATACAAATGAATGTGAGGAATTCAATATTTTTAAACAATGAAATTAGTAGAAAATGAAATAGAATGCAAATGACATAAATTAATGAAGACACAATGAAATAACGGGTCAATATTACAATACAATAGCGGTTCAATATTACAACACAATAGCAGTCCCACACGAACAAAAGTTTTTATTGTTACAAAACAAAAACGATCATATGATTCCACCACGACCACGGGTACGACGTCCACAGCCACTGCATTCCATTCTGGAAGTACGATCACTGCATTCCTTCGTTGTTGCGACGGGTACGACGTCCACGGCCACTTCCACTTCCTGAAGGTGCTGGAGCATTGGAAAAATAGGATGTTTCAGTGCATTTCTTGTAGGAGTCCCCTGGATTGTTGCACTTAGAGCATACCTGCACCGAACGACCAGCTTCGGCCTCATCCATATTGTTCCTAATCCTCTTCTTCTTGCGCCGACCAACTCCTTGGCACATGTCTGGATCTGGATTTGGTATGTACAACGCATTTTCTTTGGGGTCTTTAGTGAAAGTATCAAGGAAGAGGTAGCCCACAACAGTGTGGTTCCAAGTGTCCAGAATGGTTTGCTTCAAGAAGTATTTAGGCACGTACCGACCCCAGTGGTAAATATTAGTTGCATAGCATGCAGCGATCACATGTGAGCAGGGGTAGTGTAACAGTTGCGGCTTCTAGCAAGAGCATGTGCACCTCTCATTCCCAATAACTATAAGTTGTCTTCTTATTTCACCGTCCGCTTTTTGTGATTTGGACTGACACCTTATCTCATACTTCCACTTAACTTCATCTCCAGGCTCGCGTCGTAGAGGTTGTGGTAAGGCTCTGTGAGAAAGAGTCCTTCTCTGTTTTTTGTCCAAGTACCCAATCATCCATGCTGAATACACTTTCTCAATGTCTTGCATAGCTTGATGTGCTATAGTAGCACGCTCAAGAAAGTATTTCATTGTGTGGTACAAGAAGAACTCAATAATGCCAACAAGAGGAAGAGCTCTGGCACCACGCAATACCGCGTTGTAAACCTCAGCAAAATTTGTTGTCATTATCCCATGCCTTACACCTCCCTTATCAAACAGGAGACACCACTTCTCCTTCGGCTCATTCTCAATCCACTGGCTAAAGGTCTTCACAGAATGTCCCCTTCTCCGTATGACGTTTGGAGTATCTAGCCCCACGTCCTCAAGAGAAACTGGCTCTTGCCCAGGTTCAAGATTGATTGGCTTCTTAGCTATCTCTACTGATGTTTTTTCGTCAGATCATCTAATTTCTTCCAAATCTCATTGAACTTTCTCTCCTGATTCTGTGAACATAACCGCTTGAACAATTCTGTCAGTTCTTTGTTCTTGAACTGGCTATGAAAGTTTGCTCCCATATGCCTCATGCACCACCTGCTATGAACATCTAGCCATTGTGCTTCTCTATGACGTTCTTGGCTACCATCTTTGATGTCATTCATTGCCTGCAGAATACCTTTGTGCCTATCGTGTATCACGCACATGTTTGGCACATCCCCCACCACCATCTGCTTCAATCTCTCTAGAAACCAATACCAACTATCGTCATTCTCTCCCTCTGCAAAAGCAATAGCCAAGGGCAACAACTAATTGTTGCCGTCTGCCGCAACAATTGTAAGGATTGTGCCCTTGTATTTTCCTGTAAGGAATGTGCCATCTATGCAAATGACTGGCCGACAATGTTTAAATGCTGCAATAGTGGGACCCAATGCTAAGAATGTCCGCTGCAAGACTTGCTTCCCTGGCCTTGATACTAGATTATAAGTCTTGATATCATAATAACTACCAGGATTTAGCATGGCAATTATGTTCAGCAACCTAGGCAAATTGTCATAGGATGCTTCGTAAGTACCACACCTCTTCTCCAGTACCTTCTTCTTCGCCATGTATGCCTTGCTGTAACTTATCGTGTATCTAAATTTCCCCTCAATTGCCAAGATAATGGACTTCGGCTCATAAGCAGTATTGTCCACAATCTTAGAGAACATCTGGCTGGCCACAAAATCGACCGACAAATTGCGGTGGCTTGCATCCAACTGGTCAAGTACACAAGTGTGATCCACAACAGATTTGACCTCCCAGTAATTTTTTCCACTTGCCCTTAGAAGCATACACTCGAAAAGGACAGTTGTGCTTTAGACAACCTACTTCATATATGTGTGGAGTACTTTTCAGTTCCCTGAACTCTCTCTACGAAGTCAAGGTGGCCTACCTCTTCACTGCATCCTTGAGTTCGACTGCACTCGAATACATGGCGCCGACACAAACCTGATTCTCTGTGTACTCCCAGGGCACATTCTCACAAGGATTGACAGTGAGGTGTGAGAAATTGTAGGTATCCCAGTCCCTTGGCACAAGGGGGTCATCCTCATCATCGGAGGAGTCCTCTTCCAACCCACGTTGATTGTCCCCGACCTCCATTTCGTACTGCCTCAGTACTTCTGGATTTACTTCTCCCTCGTCAATCGCACCACTCGCTTCAAATGGTGTGGTGTCGTCTTCCTCCTGAACTCCTCCTTCTGCCTCAGTTGCAGCACCATCTCCTCCCTCTGCCTCAGCTTCACTGTCATCACCAACATGAGCTTCCTCATGCACAACATGAGCTTCCTCATGCACTTGACTACTAGACCCAGCCTTGTGAATAACTTGGACAAGCAAAATCACGGGAAAACCAATTTGGCATGCAGTCCTGATATAAGTTCGCCACTGTGCAGTGCCTTGAAGTGGCATAATCTCCCAATACACTGGATCACTTTTGTTGATTAGTGCCATTATCGACAAGTCATGTCGTTCTACATCTACATGGAATGCCTTGTACAACCAGTTGGTTATGGCCCCCAAGTTCTTTCTCCTAGTCTTTTAATTTCATGGTCAACCGAATCAAATTCTACCAAGTCAACCCCATCTCTACCATATCTAATCTGCCCATTACCGAAATGCAACTTGACAGTAACTGCGTCCGACATGTCTCAAAAAAATCGCTATTAACAAGTAGGTCTAGTGACTACAGAAGCTATCTAGTCCGATCTACACTACATCTAATTCAATCTAGTGAATATACTTAAATCTACACTACCTAAATTTCAGTACCTATGTCCTCAGTATATCTACTTAAAACTACTGAATGCCCTTAAATCTAGTGAATCAACACTACCTATGTCCAAACTATATCTAAGTATATATATTAACAGAGTTCAAAATAGTGTAGTACCTCAAACGAGACAAAAAACCGGTAGAGCTTCGCTCCTTCCACCCCTCCCACTCACACCCTTCTCCTCTCCACCTCTCTTTCTCTTTTTTTCTAAATTATTGTGCTATTTTCGGCTGAAATTCGGTGCTTTATAGGGGTGGGAACCCTAGTGCCATACGGTATGGCGCCTGCATGTGGGACCCGTTAGGCAACGGCTACAGGCCGCCTAACGCCTGGCGCTATGGCTAAGCGCCGTACCATACGGTGTTAGAGCCTGCTGCCGCCGTACCACTTGGGGGCCGCCATATGGTATGTATAGTTTTGCAAATTTGTTTAGCAGGCATTTATTTTCCGAAAATCACAAAAATATATATATAAAAAAATTCCTCAGCACGTGATATTTAACTTTTTGTTATTATAGTGGTCGGCACCTCCTCAAATAGCATTTTACCGGATGGTGCTACACTTTTTAGCATCAGAGAGAGAAAGTGCATACATAATTACCACTTATGCTCGCGTGGCACGCTAGCGCAGCTGTCCACGTTGGATCCTTCCCCACCAAAAGTGCCAAATGACCTCCCATGCCCCTAGCCCATCTCACCATCTTTCTTCTTCTCCCCGGTAGTTGTGGCCACGTAGTTCTGGATTGACGTCCCCAGCGACGTGCAGGGCCGCGTCGTGTGTCATGGCGACATCGAAAGCGCGGAGCTCTTGGCGCACCGACGGGCATTGGGTGGACGTGTCAGTGCACACTCGCGGGTGGGGGAATCCGGTAGTGCTTGGCGCTGGGTGGATGCGTCGGTGCACGGTGGGCACGCTCATGGTGCTCTAGGCAGCACAACGGCGGGCACTGGGTGGATGCACGCTCGCGGGTGGGGAATCTGGCGGCGCCTGGCACGCCTTGTTGTCGGAGATGACGCAGAGAGGGCAGCGCTGCGCCGTCGACTTGGTGAAGATGTCGGCGAGGTCGGAGCTAGTGCCAGAGAGGCGGTCGAGAGCTGCGTCGGCCACGACAGCGAGAGCCCGAGTGGCTGGTGCGGCGGCCACGGGAGGGCGCGGCTCGTGGAGCAGGGAATCCGGAGCAGGCATTTGCGGTCGCAACAGAAGCTGGATGCTTGCTCCCTGTGGTTTGCGCACGCAGTGGTCTGTGCTCGCACCCCCGTGGCGGCTCCTGCGGCGACCGCCGTCGTTCTCCCAGGGCCAACACTCATCGAGACCGACCGCCCCTGCCGTCGGGTCTTGCCGGGTTGCGGAGCTCAAGAATAACAGCTCGAGGTTGAAGGTAACTGTACACGTGGGTCCCATCTGTAAGGGATAGAGAGAAAGAGCAGGAGGAAGAGGGCAAAGAGCATAAGGGACAATTTACACACGTGTGCTGACTTGGATCCACACTCAAATGAGAGCTCGCATGAGCAAATGTGGTGTTTTTAGTTCATTTCTCCAGTACGTGGTAAAAATATAGCAACATCAGGTAGAGTGCTATTTGAGGAGGTGTCAACCGCTATGATGGTAAAAAATTAAATATCCCCTCCCGACACTTCTCAAGACCCTATCCCTCACCGGCACGTGGGGCCTTTCCACCGAGAAGGTCGTTGGCACCGCCGTCGTAGTTGGCGGCCACACCGCCAAGTGGTACGTATACCTCCTCTCCTCGCCGCGCACCTGTCTCTAGATTCCGATCCGCCTTGGGCCTCGTTCGGTTACTGCAGGACGGTTCCCACCCAGATCGAGTCCCAATCGAGTCTGTCAAGGTCTAGGGTTTGCTCACCGCCGATGCTCGGCGGTGGAGTTAGGTTTTGCCGGTGGAGTGTGGCTCCTCTGAGGTTTCGTTTTCCTGGCGGCGCCGGCGATGCGGAAGCGACGGTGTTGCTGAGGAATAATTTCTCCCAGCTTCTTCCGTTCTCCGATGGTGATCTACTCCGACGTCAATGGTGAGGCTGGGGAGACCTGTCCAGGAGTCGAGGGCCGGCGCATCGTCGTCTTCTTCAGGTGATGATGTTGTTGACCCTGTTAATCTCAAGGAAGATGTTCTTTGGTGAAAATCTGAGCTTTGCTCGGGTTGCCGGCGGTGGAATCGAAGGATGTGTCGTGGATATCGGAGTTGGCCGATGCGCCTGGGAGGCAGTGTACTCGGCTGATTCGCCTAGAAGTAAGACCTCCTCTGCGGTCTCCTCCTTGTGGAGATTGACTCTGGTGCCCGACGACGATCGGGAAGCGGGTTCGGCGGCGGTGACGAATGGATCTCTGAAGACTTCGAGGAAGATGAACAAGAGTTTTGAACTTCTTTGTAATTTTCCTTTTCTTTGGAGTCCTGTTTGTAAAAGGGCCGGTGTAATGCGTTAAGATCAATGCATCTTCTTTCTCAAAAAAAGGTACCGTTCAGGGCCAGGAATGAGTGGATCTTGTTCCTCAACTCATTCCTGGTCTGGTCTGGTTCAGCTCAGGAACCATTCCTTCCATCCAAAAATTGTGTTCGGTTGTTCAGTCATGGATCCAAGTCAGCAAAAAAGCAAGAACACCTGAATAGCTGGATGCATACGTAGAGAACACCTGGATGGTTGGATAATCTATTTTGCTCCTTATAACTCTCCAGATAATCTATTCTCTTAAGCCGGAATGGCTGGATAATCATGTTGTTGATGCTTTTTCTGGCCAAACACACGAGTGCACTAGTTCGCGCGGATGTCGGAAATCAACTCGTCGAAGCACCCGGCACGGGCCGGTCAGACCGCCTTGGACAGGTACGTCGCCGAAAAACCTAAGTTCATCGCTCCGGGAGGGACCCCGTCGGGAGAAACGCGCCTAGGGTTGTCCTGAGGTCGGCAAGGTCACTCAGAACTTCCTCAACCGCCGTAGAGACGAAGGAGGAGAGCAAGGGGGTTGGAAAAGCAAGGGTTTGGAGAAAATAAAGTGTAAATTGATAATTCGATTGGATGATAGCCTCTCAATCGGCCACGCCCCTTTATATTTATAGGGGGAGGTCTTGCCCTGCAAGGAACTCTTTACAACTCGTAACTAGCCAAAACTCCTAACTCGAGTCAGACTCGGGGTGACCCGGTCAAACCTCTGTGCCGGACCGGCTACAGGGCATGCGGTCAGACCGCCTAGGAGACCCGGTCAGACCGCCTGACCCAGCCTGATCCGGCTTTTGCCAATTTTGAGTGTCAACATATGCCCTCCTGTTTTTTAGTAAAGCTTTCGTGCTAAAAAATAAATCTAAGGACGATGTGACACCTCATCAGCCATTTTTTAAATCGGCTAAATGAGAATTTAAACCAGCCGACTTGACAACAATATCATCGATATAGACTTCTACTATTGTACCAAGCAAGTCATGAAAGATCAAATTCATAGCCCTTTGATAAGTAGCACCAGCATTTTTCAAACCAAAAGTCATGACTACCCACTCAAACAAGCCTACAAATCCTGGACATATGAAAGCCATTGTGGAAATATCCTCTTCGGCCATAAAAATTTGATTATACCCAGCATTACCATCAAGAAAACTAAGAATCTTATGTCCAGATGCAGAATTAACAAGAAAGTCGGCTATAGGCATAGGATATTCATCTTTAGGAGTAGCTTTATTAAGATCTGTAAAGTCTATGCAAACACAAAGCTTTTTAGTTCCTTTTTCTCAACAGGCACAATATTTGAGATCCAATCAGCATATCGACAAGGCCTTATAAAATTAGCAACAAGCAACCGATTGATTTCTTCTTTCACTCGGTCATATATATCAGGATTAAAATTCCTACGAGGTTGCTTATAAGGCTTAAAACCAGGTTTAATAGGAAAATTATGCTCAACTAAATCACGACTTAAACCAGGCATTTCAGTGTAATTCCATGCAAAACAGTCGACATACCCCTTTAACAACTTTATTAATTCTGATTTAAAGACAGGATCAAGATTCTTGTTTACAAATGTCGGCCTAGGTATAGTGCCATCACCAATGTCTACCTCCTCAAGAGGATCAGCCGACGTAAACCCTTATCCTAACTTTCCCAAATCATCCAAGTCATCGATGGCTTCACACATATCGTTCTTATGCGCCCGATAGTGATCAATCCTTTGCTGCAACCACTCTTTAGTTGAACTCATTGATTCACATGAAGTGGTTTAGCCGATTTTCGATCGGCTTTATGACAGCAAGGATGAATCCATCCTTGGAACAGCTTACAAACTCATAATCAGTTAAATCTAAGCTAGATAGACATTTTACATCATCATGCACATTTATAGAATGACTATCAGCTATAGCTACACAAGCAGAATTATCTCCATGCACAACTTCTACCTCATCGCCTACCCATTGTATTAAAAACTGATGCAAGGTAGAAGGCATACATCTATTTGCATGAATCCAATCACGACCAAGGATTAAGCTGAAGTTACCTTGTGTCTCAGCGACGAAGAAGGCCGTAGCTAGCGTCTTGCTTCCAATGGTGAGCTCCATGGAGATAACGCCTTTGGCACCTATCAGCTCGTCTCCTCCCACACCACTGACGGTCATGTTGGTCTTGATCAATTCATCATCTGAACCCCCAAGCTTCTTGAACAGAGAATACTGTATCAGGTTGACAATCGCACCTCCATCCACCAGCATCCGAGAGATAGGCTTCCCATTGATGTGACCTCTCATGTACAAAGCTTTCAGATGATTATCAGTGTCTTTAGGCTTCTGGAATACAACATCCTTTGGCCCGAAATCAAGATGAGCGAAGTCCTCCTCCAAAGGTGCAGAGCCATCCACGAATAAATGAACCACATTAATGTCAAGGTTCATGCGCTCTGGAGAAGAACTGTAATCAACGAGTTGCTCGTCGTCTTCTGATGCAGGCACCGACGACAACCCATTATCACAAACCATGGGAGCCAAAGAAGCAAAACAGGGTGACATCTCTGGAGAACCCGGTCTGACCGCCTCCAGGGCCGGTCTGACAGCGGGGGCTGGTCTGACCGCCAGGTCAGCTGGTCTGACCGCCTCTGCTGGCGGCTTAACTGCCCCATGCGGTCTGACCGCATCCTCTGGCGGTTTGACCGCCTCGGTCTGTGATGCAGCTTTAGCTCTCCACTCTTTCCCTTGTGGCACCATGGGTCTGTAGTTGTTGAACATCTCATCTCTCTTTGCCTCGATCTCCTTTTCCTTCTTCTCCCAGAACCTCAGTCTTTGAAGCTTCCTCCTTTGAGTATGAGTCAATCCGGGAGGACACCACCTTGGCAAGAAGTTATTGGAGTTGGAACCACTCCCACTGGCCTCATGATCATTAGCAGCACATCCCTTCTGAGTAGGTGTCATAACCTGATTGTTTAGCACAATCTATCTTTTGCCACTTTTCTCAATAGGAACATCCATTGTCCCAATCTGTATTATATCTTGGCCAGTAGTCCTCTCTGGATCAATATCCATCTTCTGAACCTCCTCCTCTCTGATCTTGGGCTTGTACACTTGTCGTGGAGGAGATCAAACATCTTTTCTGGGCAGGGCGGTCTAACCACGTATAGGGGGCGGTCTGACCGCGTTGGCCTGCTGGGCGGTCTGACCGCGTGTAGAGGGCGGTCTGACCGTGTTGGCCTGCTGATGCTGCCCTGACCAACGTGGAGCCCAACGATCTTGCGTAGGTCGTGCATTCCGATCCAGTGCTAGTCTTCTTGGCCCTCCCCATCCAGGATGGAAGGACTGCTGATAAGGCACCCACATCACTCTATTGTCATCATAAACCAGGCGAGGTTGATTTGAAGGCGCCCATTGTGGAGTAAAGTGTTGCCCCTGCTGTGATGATTCACCTTTGAATCTTGTAACTGCTCTTGGAGGTGACGACGACCTCTCTTGATGTGGAGGTGATCTCATCCTTTTTTTTAATGGCCGATCACTTGTAACGGCCTTTTGTTTAGAGTACTTGTTAAATAGCATATCAAATGTGACCTTTGACTTTGAAACGCTCCCCTGATTCTTAGCAATATTAAGCTTCCATTTTCCAATCTCCAGCCGTTTCGGAATAAGCAGTTTTGGTCGACCATGGGGAGGGGCGGTCTGACCGCCCTGGGGCGCCGGTCTAACCGCCCTAGGCTGACCAGGCTCGGTTGTTTGTTGACCAGACGACGTGGACGATCCTTGCCCCCCATGTCTAGAAGCTTTAATAGTGATCCTGAATGTCTCTCTGCCATCAGGGGTCTTTTCACATGAAACTTCTCTTACCAACTCTTTTCCCCTCGAATCAGGCTTAGCTTCCCCGACTACCACGTTCTTGCCTTTAGTTTCTCCGACTTGGTGTGGCCGAATCAACACTTTAGGTTGCTGCAGATCCATGGTATTGATAGGAAAAGGTTGCTTGTCCACTTGCATCTCATGAAGCATCAAAAGACCTTCATTTATGGCCGATTGAATCTGATGATGAAACACATTACAATCGTTAGTAGCATGAGAATAAGAGTTATGAAATTTGCAATATGCACATCGTTTAATTTCATCAAGTGGAGGCATGGTATGAGAAATTTTAATGTTTCCAAGTTTAAGTAACTCATCAAAAATACGATCGCACTTAGAAACATCAAAGGTAAATTTCACTTCTTCTTGCCGACCTTTAGTAGCCGGCTTAAGTGATGCACAAGAATTAGGTTTAGCCTTAGAAGACCATACAAATTCAGCAACATAAACCTCACCCTCGTCGTTCGAGCTATCAGAATCATATTCAATCAAATGCATATTAGACCGACGAGGCTTATAGTTTTCTTTTCTTTATTAAGTTTTAATTCTTGTGCCATACCTCTTACAAGGACAGTAGCAAGAGAATTAAATTCCACACCTTCTAACCTCTCTCTAAGAGCAGATCTTAAACCTTTAGCAGCAAGGTCAGCAAGGTCAGAATCAGACAGTGCAAGATTAAAACAACGGTTTTTAACTTCTTTAAAGCGCTTAAGATAATCAGAAACTGACTCATCTTTACCCTGTCTAACCGATGTTAAATCTGTTAACTTTAATTGCTAGCTCCCACTAAAGAAGTGATCATGAAACTTTTGTTCTAATTGATCCCATGAATCAATAGAATTAGGAGCTAATGAAGAAAACCAAGCAAAAGCGGTACCAGTTAATGACAAGGAAAACAAGCGTACTTTCAAAGAATTATAGGTACCAGCTTCACCTAGTTGAGCAGTATATTGACTAATGTGTTCCCAGGTTGTGCGGTTATCATCACCACTAAATTTAACAAAATCAGGCATACGCCAACCAGGGGAAATTCACATAATCAAACTCGGCTCTATAAGGTTTTTGATAAAGCTTAGAATTACCAAAGTCAATGCCGAGCTTATTTTTCATCATATTAGCTACTTCCTCTTTAAATTGAGCAAATTTATTCCTAGCAGCTAAGAGCAACTCCAACAGTTTGCCAAATTTTACTTGACAAATCTTGTATTTTGCTAACTTCTAAAAAGATATGCCAAGTAAAAAAAGAGTTCATCTCCAATAGTTTGGCATAACTCACTTGCCAAATAAAGATCTAACTTACATCAGGAACCCTGAAAGAGAAATAAAATTATGTTATGCCCTTCCACCTCTTGAAAACTTAAATCAGGAACCCTTTTGTATCCTTTATTTCTTTTTTCACCCTCCCACCTCTCTCCACCCACGGAAGAAACGCCGATGCCAAGTTGTCGCCGCGCGCATATATACGCGCTGGAGGCTAGTTTTTGCCAAGTTGCCAAAGATGCCAACCTGATTTGCCAAACTGTTGGAGGAGTATTTTCAACATTTTTGCCAAAAATCAAAGATACCAACTTGATTTGCCAAACTGTTGTAGTTGCTCTAATTGAGATTGCATCGGAGCTGATGCACTAAATCTACTCACATGGGGTTGATTAGGATTTTGAACACGATGCATGTCAGAAAACACATCATTAGGCACACCATATGATGAAGTAACATTAGGTATAAACGGTGATGTGTGAGCAATAGTACTGAATGCATAAGGTGCAATACTAATATTATTATGCCCAGGAATCTGAGTATTAGGCGCAATCGACAAAGGCATCGGGCCGGACTGGGCGGTTAGACCACATATGGGGGGCGGTCTGACCGGGGTCGGCTGGGTGAATGGTGTTTACTCAGGATAAAACCCTGCCGGCATACCTGTCGACCGGGCATCCCTGGGTCCACCAACACATTGTGGGCCATACCCGGGAGATGAGTTCCTGTTCACCTGGACTACTCGACTAGTGGGTCACGGTGCTGGTACCGTGGACCACAAGGCAAGACAAGGCGGACAAGGACTTGTACTAAGACTAGGATAGCTTTCCATACCTTGTATAGGCTACTCCGGGTCCTACTCGAATAGTACCCTTGTACCAATCCTACTTGTAACCCTGCCTCCCGTGGCATATAAGGTGAGGCAGGGACCCCTATCAAAACATACGCAATCAATACAGAGCCACGCAGCATACAGGACGTAGGGTATTACGCACATTGTGGCCCGAACCTGTCTAATTGTGTGCCCCGTGTCTCACCATCGTGTTCCTGATCTCGGCGAGCCCCACCACACAATCTCCACCACACAATCTACTACTTCGGGTACCCCGTCGTAGGCTCAGTGTCTAAAACACTGATAGCTGGCGCGCCAGGTAGGGGATCTCGTCGTTGATCCACTGGCGAACTCGATGGCTCTCGTCACCATCAAGCCGATCATCGCTTTCCAGCAAGGCGACACCTTCATTTTCGGCTCTTGGGTTTGCGTTGCTGACAGCGCCGGATCGTTTCTGCGTTTCTTAGCGCCAACTCCGGAGTCAAAGCTCAAGTCCTTGACGCTTACGCAAGCTTCGATGGAGAATTTCGTCGAAAATTTCAGCAAAATTTCGATCTCTGACCCGCTCAGAGAACTTGAGTCAGAGTCCGAGTACAACTCGACTTCGCCTCTTATCCAGCCTGAGTTGCTTTCTTCAGCTTCACAGCTTGCGCTCAGCTTGGATAACATCCCAGCACCACCTCTCTTCGGTCATCGCCATGTCAGTGCGCTTACCAAGCCGCATTGAAGCGCCTCATGTGCCCTGGCCTGAAGATCGTGCTCGAGTACTCTTCAGATTCGGACGACAACTTCGACTACTCTTTGGATTCCTCTGAGTTCGAGTTCGACTACGGTTTGGATTCTGCTGAAGTACAACAATTGTCTGGCCCTGCTCATGGACTGGTGATCACATCGACACCTGAGGGTAGATTCGTCTACTGGCCTGAGCATGTGCCTGCTGATCTTACACTGGATGATCAGGAGCGCTTTATCGTCTGACTCGACAACTTGCTCTTCTAGGAAGGCGTCAAGCTTGTTGATTATGACATTGATACTGATCTCATTCAGAGTACGGGTACCTATTCATCGCATCGAGAAGTGTTTGTCGTCGACGCATCTACTCCGCAAGGGCATCGTTCCAACTATCATTATCCGGATGATGTCTCTGATGATGAACTCTCTGCTAATGCTCCTGCTGATGAAACTGCGGAGGTCAAGGCTGCACGTCGCCAACGCAATGCTGATCGTGCAACCCTTCATCGGGAACTCGCGGAAGCTCTACCTACCCGTAATCTTCAAGAGGCTCTGGATGCGGTGGCTACTCGTGAGTATCATACTCCAGAGAAAGCTATCAACATGATCAATCTACTCGGTCGCTCTATGCCTCGTGACAGGGCGGCTGCTGAAGTCGCGAAGCTGGCTGAACTAGCCTACACCATGCTACGTCAGAATACCAGTGCACCTAGTCACCATGGCAGCAGTGGGGGTGCTCATCGTACTACTCCTACTCCTAATCGCACACGTCCGGAAGCTAGCAACAGGGGCAAGGGCGATGATGGTAGTGTCAACAGCAAGTCAGGAGACTCTCGCTACGATGCTCGCACAACAATCAACGCCAGACGCGCCGAGCGTGAGAAGCAAAAGGATAATGACTCTGATTCTTTTCCTGCTTTCTCTGCTCGACTTCAAGATCTATTTCTTCCGGAGAAGTTTAAGCCTTACGACATCTCCAAGTATAATGGCAATAAAGATCCAAGGCAGTGGTTGCGCTGTTATGCTCTATCCATCTCCAATGCCGGAGGCAATGATGATACTAAATGCATATATTTCCCCTTTGTTCTCGAGCAAGAGCCCCTCACATGGTTTGAGTCCCTCAAACGTGGCTCCATCGACAACTGGGAACAACTCAAACACCGCTTCACCAGCAACTTCACGGGTTCTCTGGGCCGTCATGGCACTAGGATGGACCTTGCCCTGATCAAACAGAAACAAGGCGAAACTCTTCGCGAGTACATGCGCCGCTTTTTTGAGAAAAGGGCTACTATTGTTGATGTCACTGAAAAAGAAGTCATAGACACCTTTCAAGATGGTTTCTATGATGATTGGCTTTTCCAAGACTTTGGTCGTGCTCGCCCAGCCAACATCACCAAACTCAAGGAGATGATCACTCACTGGGCGGATGAGGAAGACAAAGCTCGGAATCGGTTCAAGCATCTTCGTAACAATTAGAACAACAACAACAACAACAACAACAACAACAACAACAACAACAACAACAACAACAACAACAACAACAACAACGCTGGAGGAAGCAATAGTGGCAAGCAACAACAGGGCAACCGCCAAGGGAATAACTACTCAAGTAATCCCAATCACAAGCGCAAGCCCGACAACACTGTTGCTTCCATGGAAACCACCGCAAAGCCTGAAGATGATCCTCACTGGGCAACTTTGACCAAGCAGAAATGCCCATGGCACCCGGGAGGTGATCATACTACAGAGCAGTGTTACCAACTTCGACGTGCGTTGAAGAACACACCCGAACCAACGCATCCAAACCCACGATATCGCAAACACAAGGGGAAGAAGGCTAACACAGACAAAGACACTGGGTTTCAGAACCCCTCCAATACGGTCAATGTCATATTTGGTGGTATTCCAACCAAGCGCATGCAAAAGCTAGCTCTCAAGGAGATTATGTCCATCCAACCAGCAGCTCCCACTTATCTCAAGTGGTCTGAAACCCCATTACCTTTTCAAGGGCGGATCAATGGACTAGTTTCTCTGAGCCAGGACGATATCGTCTCGTTCTGGATCCAGTGGTGGCAGGCTTCAGGCTTACCAAGATTCTCATTGATGGTGGCAGCGGTCTCATCGTCCTGTTTGCCAAAACTTTGAAGAAGATGGGCCTGGATATCACCAATATGCTTACCAAGACCAACTCACCGTTCTATGGTATCATCCCGGGCAACACAGCTGTTCCTTTGGGTTCAGTTGTACTACCCGTTACCTTTGGGACCAAGGATCACTATCGCACCGAGTACATCAAGTTTGAGGTCGCTGACTTCGAGACTTCTTACCATGCAATCATCGGCAAACCCGGTCTCGCTAAGTTCATGGCTATCCCGCACTATGTGTACTTGGTCCTCAAGATGCCGAGCCCCAAGGGAGTTCTCTCATTGCAAGGGGATCTGAAGCGTACCTACGACTGCGATATAGAAGCCGTAGAACTTGCCTCGACTACTCAAGTACCCAATGCAATGATGGAGGTCTTCACTGCCGCTAAAAAGCTTGCTCCAAGTGAACTGGAGGTTCCTGAGAAGACTGACAACAACAACAAGCCTGCACCATTAGGTGACGTCCTGCTCAAAGCCATTGACCTTGGTACTGGTGACAGCAGCAAGACGACCATGATCAGTGCACAGCTTGATCCTAAATAGGAAGACGCACTCGTCAACTTCCTTAGGGCTAACCGTGATATTTTTGCGTGGAAGCCATCTGACATGCCAGGTGTGCCCAGGAGGTTGATCGAGCACTCACTCAACGTCGATCCTGATGCTACTCCCAAGAGACAACACCTTCATCGCTTTGCTGATGACCGCAGGGCTGCTATCAAGAAAGAGCTTGCTAAACTACTCGCGGCTGGCTTCATCCAGGAAGTTTTTCACCCGCTGTGGATCGCTAACCCTGTGCTCGTCAGAAAGAAGAATTCTAATGACTGGAGGATGTGTGTCGACTACACTGATCTCAACAAGCTTTGCCCCAAGGATCCCTTCGGGTTGCCGCGGATTGATCAAGTCATTGACTCTACAGCGGGTTGTGCTCTACTCTGCTTCCTGGATTGCTACTCCGGCTATCATCAAATTGCAATCAAGGAATCTGATTAAGAGAAGACAACATTTATCACCCCGTTTGGTGCTTATTGTTACACAACAATGTCCTTCGGGTTGAAAAATGCTGGTGCTACATATCAAAGGGCTATCTAAGCGTGCTTCAAGAAGCAGCTTCACAAGAACGTGGAAGCATACGTGGATAATGTCGTTGTTAAGACTAGGGATCCAGACATGCTCATCACGGATCTTGAGGAAACTTTCGCTTCACTGCGTGAGTACCAATGGAAGCTCAACCCCAATAAGTGCGTCTTTGGCGTATCTTCAGGAAAACTACTCGGGTTTATCTTCAGTCATCGTGGCATCGAAGCAAACCCCGAGAAGATTACTGCCATCTCCAATATGCAAGCTCCGACTACTATCAAAGATGTCCAGAAGCTTACTGGTTGCATGGCATCACTCAATCGCTTCATCTCATGACTTGGAGAACGGGGTCTTCCTTTCTTCAAGTTACTCAAGCGGCAGGAGAAGTTTACATGGACAACTGAAGCTGATCAAGCTCTTTCTCAGCTCAAGGAGTTTTTATCCAAGCCTCCAGTCCTCACAGCTCCTCTGCCCAATGAAGAGCTCTTGCTCTACATTGCTACGACTACTAATGTCGTCAGTACTGCTATTGTCGTTGAGTGGCAAGAAGAAGGCCATGGCTACCGTGTCTAGAGGCCTGTCTATTTCGTCAGTGAAGTTCTCTCAGAGTCCAAGGCTCACTACCCTCCGGTGCAGAATCTACTCTACGCAGTTCTAATTACTTCACGGAAGCTCCGCCACTACTTCGACGAGTACAAGATTTCTGTGGTCACTAGCTACCCGCTTGGCGAGATATTGCACAACCGGGATTCCACAGGACGGATTTCTAAGTGGGCTGTAGAGCTTGGCACTCTATCACTCGAATTCAAGTCTCGCACTTCTATCAAGTCTCAGGCCTTGGTTTATTTCATGACTGAGTGGTGGGAAAATCAAGTCCCAACTCCAATTGAGCGTCCAGATCATTGGGTCATGTACTTTGACGGTTCCCTCAAATTGGAAGGCGCTGGTGCCGGGGTACTTTTGATTTTTCCCAAGGGCGAGCAACTCAAAAACGTTTTGCAGATCTTTTGGAAGGTCTCAAACAATGAAGCAGAATTTGAAGCTCTGCTGCATGGTCTTCACCTTGCAGTTTCTCTAGGAATCACACGACTACTTGTTTATGGTGATTCTTTGGTGGTCATCAATCAAGTCAACGATTCATGGGATCGTAATGCCGAGAATATGGATGCGTACTGTCAGGAGGTACGCAAACTTGAGAACAAATTTCATGGTCTCGAGTTCCATCATGTGGTCCGCGACAACAATGTTGCTGCGGATGTCTTGTCAAAGCTGGGATCTACACGAGCTCAAGTGCCAGCTGGAATCTTCGTCCATGAACTCCACAAACCATCAATTCCGGAGCAATCATCTACTCCCACGACTACTTCAGTTCAACCTGATCGAGAAGTGCTTATGATTGATGTGGACTGGAGAACTCCCTTCATCGACTACATTCAACATCAGTTGATTCCAGAAGACAAGTCAGAAGCTGAGCGCATCTCACACCGTGTCAAGGCTTATGTTCTAGTCGGAAATCAACTCTACAAGCGAGGCGCAAGTTCAGATGTTCTCATGAAATGCGTTTCTCGAGATGAAGGCAAGGAAATCTTGGAGGAGACACACAGAGGAATCTGTGCAACCACACTTCTTCCCGTACCTTGGTGGGAAAAGTGTTCAGACGTGCTTTCTACTGGCCTACAGCTCTTGCTGATGCAGAGGAACTAGTCAAGAAGTGCCAGGGATGCCAATTTTTCGCCAAGCAACAACACGTTCCTGCCTACAAGCTCATCACAATACCACCAACTTGGCCTTTCGCTTGCTGGGGGCTAGATATGATTGGTCCACTCCCAAATGCGCCAGGGGGATTCAACAGAGTTCTGGTGGCTATCGACAAGTTTACCAAGTGGATTGAGGTCAACCTGTTACCTGCCCCAAGGCTGATCGTGTCCTCGACTTCTTGTTTGAAATCGTACATCGCTATGGTTTCCCTAACCGCATCATCACAGACCTGGGTTCGAATTTCAATAATCACCAGTTCTGGGAGTACTGCGAGAACAGTGGAATCGACGTCCGGTACGTCTCCGTTGCTCACCCACGCGCCAATGGCCAAGTGGAACGCGCCAACGGGATGATACTCGATGCTCTCAAGAAGCGACTGCACGATGATGCAAATACCAAGGGCGGCAAATGGATCAAGGAACTACCCAATGCACTCTGGGGGCCACGCACTCAGCCTACTACCCCCATAGGGCAGTCACCTTACTTCCTAGTCTACGGCTCTGAAGCTGTTTTGCCTGCTGATGTCATGTGGCGTTCTCCGATGGTTGATCAGTACGAAGAAGGCGTAGCTGAAGAAATAAGACAAATAGATGTCGACAGTCTTGAGGAAGCTCACTGCAACGCACTTGTTCAATCCGCTCGATACCTTGAGAGGATTCGCCACTATCATGACCGCAACGTTAAGGAACGCTGCTTCAACATTGGTGATTTAGTCCTTCGTCGCATCCAGAATACGACAGGACTACACAAGCTCAACTCGCCATGGGAAGGTCCTTTCTCTGTCGCAAAGGTTACTGGCCCAGGCTCATATCGTCTTCAAACTCTAGAAGGCGAGGAAGTCCACAACTCTTGGAAACATCGACCAACTTTGTCGCTTCTACCCGTAGGGGGTCTCAATAACCCTCTCCAGACGGCTACGGCTGTAAAACAACTCGTATTGGGTTTCATCAACCCTTTCCAGGCAGCTTAGGTTGCAACCACTCAACAGAGAGCTACGATTGTCACCACTCGTAGGGGATCAAGATAATCCTCTCCAGACAGTTTCGGCTGTATCTTCTCGTAGCTTTCAGCTGCGAGCACCCGCAGGGGGCTTCATTCAACCCTCTCCAGGCAGTCTCATTCTATGACCTCGTAGGGAGTCATGATAACTCTCTCCAGACGATCCTGTATCGTGTAGGGCAATAAGTGGCACATGCTGTACATGTTCCTATTTTTTAATATGAGGCTGCGGCCTAGAGTAACACCCTGCTGGTAGGGTCTCAGTGGAACTCTCATACAAGTTGCTGCTACAGCAAGGATGAGTTCATCACACTGTCCCCTACGGTCTTACTCGTTCTTCGGAACATTCTTGCGAGTACTCTCTCACTAGGCTTATAGCCTCAGAGATACTTAAGACATTGTAAACACTGTACAATGTATTCAGTGATAAAGTTGCTACTCTATACCGACTTGTTACTGTCCTCTACTTGTTCATAACAAAGCCTTCTTTACGCTGCTACAGCTAAGGTGTTCAACTCGTTATGAATAAGTTCTTTTCGAGTACTCTCTCACTAGGCTTGTTAGCCTCAAAGGTACTTATGACATTGTAAACTCTATACAATGTGTTTAGTACAAGCCGCTACTCTATATCGACTTGTTACTACTCTTAGCTTAATTCATGACAAAGCCTTCTTTTACGCTGCTACAGCTAAGGTGTTCAACTCGTCATGATTTAGCTAACGTTCTTCGGAACATGTTTACACTTGAGTACTTCTACTCGTGTATCGTATCTCTTTTTGCAGCCACACACTCAATACCAACTCGAGTTCTTGGCCAACACATAAGCATACAAAGGGATCCAGATAATTGATTTCTTCAAAGTTTTCAATTATATTACATAAACACTTGTTCGGGATTACACTTGTTTTTTCCCTAGTGTTTTTACCTACAGGTACATCTAACGGAGATCGATGAACTTGGAGATTGCTTCCGCGATTGGAGAAGTCTGTTGCATCAGCTCGTTGAGATGATCGTCGGTGCAATCTCCAGATCTGCCGTTCATGATGACCGTGAGGTCCGCCTCGGCATAGAAAGACTTGATGAAGCTTAGGACTTGATTTGGGATCGTGCAGGCCAGCCTCTGAGCGTATTCCAGAATCTTCTTCGGCGTGTCTTTCAGCCTCTCCACAAGTGGACGCGGCTGAACTCCAGCGACTCTGGGCTCGAACAGATTTGCTACTGCCTCGGCCGCCTCTGTCAAGGCCTTCAGCTCTGAGCGTAGGCCCTCGGCTTCTTCAATCTTTTCCTTGAGCGACTGCATGCAACGGAGCAAATCAGTCCAGCCAGTGTTGACATTGCTAACGTCATCGACTAGAAACGGATATAAGATCCATCTCTATCGACGGCACTAGAAATGCAAAGGTATATCTTAACATGATGCTAAGTGTATATCAGATGTTGCTTTCAGATTAAACTAAAAGGTGAACTCCGACACGATTCATAGCACAACTCGAAATAGGTTGTCAACCCTGACAGGTGTGCCAGAAAACGCATGGATATGGTACTCTTACATATGCCTTGGATCTCTAGAAAAGAAGATATATATAAACAGGGAATCCGCAAGCGCACAGATATGAATATACCATTGTAGCATTTTAACCAGGAGTAAAACTAGGTATCGTATTTATATTCTACCACAGGGAAAGAAGTCTTTCTAATCCATAATAGCTAATACATGCTCATCTCTCAGTTTTATAATGTAGAGTGGCCAAAATGTATCAATTGCTATAAACAGGGGTAAGTCACATAAAGATAAAGATATTGATAGCAATGTTCAAGTCATAACATCATGAGCAGCTAGAAAGTGTCATTATAGCAAGAGAAACATAGCAAGTCTAGTTAGAGAGGATACTCCTCGGTAACTCTAAACTATATGTCAATGCAAACTATGATTAGTGCAAACATTTAACAATCATGGAAGAAGAACTATTATATTAATGCATGGGGAGACTATCCAGGAGGATCAAGGCCGAAACTTGAAACAACCCAAATAGTATAAGGCTCAACTAGTCCTATACACGGGGGGTGGACTGCGAAGGACTCAATAGTGCTGTCACCACCACGATCTACCACACGACCCGGCATATAGGGTGCAATCGCAGATAAATACAATATAAGCACCACACTTACACTGTCTTTACCGTTCACCCATGTTAACAAATGATCTAGGTGAGGGCTATATGACTCCATACATGAATATAAAGGCAAATCAACTATGCTAAACATGTAATCATAATAAACACCAAAGCATATAATGTCGAATATAATCATTGATAAGAACATATGTTTGTATAACAAATGTAAGGAACTAGATAAGAACTTACAAGAGCGAAGCTAGATCAGTATCTCGATCAGCCTCTAGACGATCAGGAGCCAAGTGGACGCCTTGCCTCCTCCTAGATCTAGACTAGCTAGCTACTCTGCTATATGGTGTTTCTAGGGCGTAGTATCTCTGACTTGATGACTTGATCTGGTGTATGCAAACTCAGGTTTCCAGATGCCTCTGCCAGGGGGCAGGGGGGCTGCTTATATAGCCCTGAGGGGTAGACGTGCGCCGTTTGATCAAACCGACCTAACGAGTGGTTTAGATTGATCCTCATAGGCGGTGGAAGAACCTTCTGGAAGTAGGGCTGAGGTGGCGCCCGGGGGAGGCCGACCGGCCCCACCACCAGGCTGATCGGGCTGGGGTGGGCCCCCCTCGGGGCCCACTTCGCCCAGGTGGTCCGTCGCTTCTTCTAGATGCTTCTTTCTTGGGTGCCAAGTCTCGTTGAGTTCCGGAGCCTTCTGGAGTCTTCTAGATTTGATTCTTTTAGCACTTTTCCCGAATGGTTCCTGGATTTATATAATTTACCAAATCTCCAGAAAAACTGTTAGTGGCACCCTATTCTAAGTTGATATTAACATTTATGCCCTTTTCTCATGTTTAGTTGACTTATAAATATATGAGAAAATTCCTTGTATGCCACAGAAAATTGTAGCCCATGTGCTCTATGCCATTGAAAATCAGAATTTGAGCTCTATGCCATAGGTTGTATTTTTTTATGTGCTCTATGCTATTTTTGATGGCATAGAACACACCAGAAAAATGCAATCAATGGCAAAGAGCACATCAAAAAATTGATAAAATGGCATAGAGCACATAAAAAAAATACAACCTATGGCATAGAGCTCAAATTCTAATTTTCAATGGCATAGAGCACATGAGCTACAATTTTCCGTGGCATACAGGGAATTTTCTCTAAATATATAGGATAAGATGTGTCAACAGCCGGCAATGCGGATGTCCATTTCGCGCTCAAGTTCGAAGCACCACACCTTATAGTCTTCCTTCAGATCCATATGAGCTGCTTCTTCACGGTTGAAGGCTAGCTGCCAGTCCAGCGCCTTGTTCTTGAACTTGTCGACTTCTTCCGTCAGTTCTGCAAAGGATCAAGGCTACTTATCAGATGTGGTGCGCAAGAACAAAAGTACTCAATGATGATTTCAGAAGGGAGATTACCTTTATTCTTCAGGCACAGGGATTTGTTCTTACCAACAACTTCATCCTTCTTCGCTATCAGCTTCTGGATCTCATTGTGGTACTCGGCGGCGTTGCCATCAAGTTTCTCTTGCAGCTTCAAAGACAAGGTTTTTTGCTGTTTCAGTTCTTCTCTGAGCCGCGAGACTTCCTCAATGTCAGCCGCGTGTTGCTCATGCAGGCGAGTCTTGCGTTTTGACTGCTTGACTACCTCCTGCAATGGCAAAAACAACTCATGAGTCAGAGACAAGATATCTGTGACTACAAGTACTCTACAAGAGACTACACAACTTACTGCAAGGAGTTTTCTACACCACAGAACATCTCTGCATGAGCATGCAAGTTGTCCTCGTTCAGGCAGGAGTCATCATATGGCATCAAGTTCTCTGCCATGGACTGGGTACTTGTGCTAGCTGCAGAGTACCTTGCAGCGCTGCGGAGAGGAGCCAGGTCTTCAATTTGTGGCTCGTGCGGCACCATGTGATTCTCTGGGCTCTCTTCCAGCGCCAGATGTGCATCAACATGATGCACGGGGGCTTCAGCTGCTGGGACTTCTTCGTGGCGTAGCATGGCTTCAGGATCAGCCTCCAAGCCTTCATTCACCACGGCTTCGATATCTTTAGGATTTTCAGCCCTTGGCTTGGAAGCTGCCTCTACCGCTGCCTTCACCACGTCACTCCAGAGGAAGCGCAGTGCTTCTGCAGCATCGGCTTCAGCGGGTACTTCTTAGCGCTCTGGAAGTACATCTTCTGGTTGCTCTTGAGGAGTCCGGTCTCCTTCAGCAGCATCACTTCCAGAGGCGCCCCACTTGACATCAGTGGATTTTCTGCATCAACAAGTCAGTCAGCAAAAGTAGAGTACATAATCATATTAAGTACTCGAGTACTCGGGTACTTACAAAGCAGCACAAGGCACCGTGACTCTTGGTCCCAGCAAGTCGAAGAAAGAAGGCACCGCCGGCACCTCTGGCACACTCTCCACCAGCGGCACACTTTCTGGAACCGCGGCTTCTTGTTGTTCAGGCGCCACAGTCTCCACGGTTAACGCTGGAACCACATCGGGTTCTGTTATTCTTGGGGAGTTACTCGAGGGTACACTGGCTGCACTCTCGATAACTTGCGCAAGACAAAAAACAAGACATTACAGCAGAGAATAAGTACTCAATGCAAATCGACTACTTGCATGATTCTCCAACACTTACTGTAATGGAGGGGATGCCTGTCATCTTCTTCACGGCCCGCTTTCCCACTGTGGTCCTTTTCTTCCGCGGCGGTAGAGTCACATCATCTGCGAGAGATGATGCTGTTCTTTTCGATGATCCCGTGGCAAGGCCACTGGGGATAGGTGTCCCAGAATACCCATAACGACCCTTCACTTCAAAACACTGTTGAAGCGTTTGGTAGTCATCATCGCTTGAGGAAGTGTCTTCCACCAAGACTTCTTCTTCTCCTTGAGCAGCTTGACTACTCTCGGGGGCTTGAGTTTCTGCTTCTGGTGCCTCTTCTTCTAGCGCTTGGAGTGGGTCCTCAGGACGAGGAGGAGGGTCAGATACAAACTTCAAGACATCCTCCTGCGAAGCACAAGGCAAAAGTTACTTACTCGACTACTTTCACAAAGTACTCGGGGTAGAGATGGCAATGGGCACAAACCCGCTGGGTTTTGCCATCCCAAACCCATGCCCGCGAATACAAAACCTGCCCATTAAAAAACCTATGACCCGTGACGGGTTTAATTTTGTGCCCAAACCCATGCCCATCGGGTTAACGGGTATCCACGGGTCGCCCGTGAGTATCAAATCAAACAACAAAATTGACATATATGTGTATACACATGCTCACAATTCAACAAGAAAAAGTAATATATATGTATATCTTCACAATTTAAAACATACACATTCAATATTAATGTAAATTAATGAAAATATAGTATTAGCTATCCAATCATAACACCACATGCTAACAAAGCACTTCATATGAGTGACATAAAGTATAGTAAAGATCATTTAACAATTAAACTCATGATAAGAAATAATACATGCATATAAGAGTTAGGGTTTAGACATTAAAATTGAGGTGTAAGCTAAGAATATTGGCTTATTTAGTGATACATAGTCGGGTCTAAAAAACCTATGGGTTCACGGGTTTGGATTTTATGTTCCCAAACCCATGCCCACGAACCCACTAGGTCTCATTTTTCGCCCATTAGTAGACCCATGGGTATAAAAATCGACCCAAACCCGTGCCCTAATGGAGCAAAAACCCATCAGGTTTTGGGTTTCGGGCACCCATTGCCATCTCTAACTCGGGGGCTAAGTACTTGGAGACTTACCAGACGCGGAGGGTTGTCTGCACTATACTCCTGAACGGCTGCAGGAATTTCGTGAAGATTCTTGAAGATCTTCTGCAGCCGCTCCATCACAAGATCATCGCTGATCTCTTCAGCAGAAAGCCTGGAGCCATCATCCGCTCCAGTGTACTCGAACCCAAGATGCTCCCGCTGCATCAAGGGTTGTACCCGTCACTTCATAAAGCTGAAAGCTACTCTCTCAACAGTCAAGCCTTGCGCCTTCTTCTGCGCAATCTTTGCCAGCAACTCGAGGATCTGGATGCACTCCTGCATTGTGGGTTCATCCTTCCAGAGCCTGTCATAAACTGGCGCGAACATGCTGGGCTTCGGCAACTGCGGCGGGGCGTTCTCTATGTAGAACCACTTGTTCTTCCAGTCTTGATTTGAATCTATCAAGTCGTACTTGAAGTACAACTCTTGTGCCTTCTGGCGCATCTGCACACCGGCTCCACCGACTACAACTGGGAAGTTGGCGTTGGGCTGCGGCTTCAAGCGGAAGATCTTCCTGAACAAGGCCCAGTGAGGGTGGATACCGAGGAAGGCTTCGCAGAAGTGCATGTACACTGCAATCTGGAAGATGCTGTTGGGGTTGAGGTGTACGTGCTCCAACTTGAAGAAGTCGAGGAAGCCACGGAAGAAATCCGACGACGGCAGTGTCAATCCGCGCTCAACGAAGTGCCCGAACATTGGGATTTCACCCGGGCTCTTCTCCATCGGCCACGCATCACCAGCGGCAGAGCTCCAACCAGCAATGGCCTTCTCGCGCAGCAACCCGCCGGCTTCGAGAGCCTTGATATCTTCCTCCCTCATCTTGGACTTCTTCCAAGAGACAGCCTGACTCGGGGGCTTCGTGATGACCACCGTCTTGTACTTGGGTTTCGGCAACTCATTTTTGCCACGGCCGGATTTCCTCTTCTGTCCCTTGGATGCCGTGGGCTTCATCCTTCCTGTCACGAGGGTCTTCTTTCGCATTGACCAGAGGACGGCGAAGGGATGGAGGTTTGCACTCTTGGCACTATGGGCGCTCGAGCTCTGCGGCGGCTATGGATGCTAAGACGTTCTGGATCTAAGGGCGAATGGAAGTAGTGAAACCCTAAGGGATACCCCTTCGGGTATTTATAAAACTAAAACCCTAACGGTTCGACCTGGTGACCCTTCGTATTCAACAGATTGGTTTCACACAGGCAAAATTTTTTCGCTAAGTCAGAGGACTAAAATCCAAGACCTGCTTGACTCCATCTCGGGGGCTCGACTACTCGATGGAATTGGATTACACTCAGCTACAGTTCACTAAATTCAGGCCACTATTCTACAGTCAGATTGGATCCTTCAATTCGAGAAAGTACTCGACTCAAGGCTCGGGGGCTCCGTGCCACGTGTCCTTCAGTTTTTCTCAGGATTTTACGGGATTATTTGATAAAGACTACTGATTGACCCTCAGCTTGAATTGTCAATTCGAACTAAGGCTCGGGGGCTACATCCATACAGGATGCGATTTTTGCAAATCGCATTCCTATATTATTTGTTCGGATTGTCTACGGATTTTTCGGAGCAAGATCAAAGAGTTCAAGATTGACCCTCAGCTTGAATCCTGGATTCGACCTAAGGCTCGGGGGCTACATTCCATATGGAATGCGATTTCAGTAATCGCATTTCCATATGGATCTTTGATGCAAAGATTTCAAAAACGAAGCGGGTATTATTGAAGACCTTCAAGGGAAGTACTCGGGGACGCTTGGGAACAACTCGAGAAGACTTCAAGACTACTCGTAGAGTTAGCTGGAGTACCTTCCAGCCTCGTGATGATTCAAGTACTATTGAAGATTGAAGCTTCTAGAACTCGGGGACGCTTGGGAACTACTCGTGGAGACCTTCAAGACTACTTGGAGCATTGCACTTGTCTACAAAGTACTCGGGGGCTTGTCGACCGGGCATCCCTGGGCCCACCAACACATTGTGGGCCATACCCGGGAGATGAGTTCCTGTACACTTGGACTACTCGACTAGTGGGCCACGGTGCTGGTACCGTGGACCACAAGGCAAGACAAGGCGGACAAGGACTTGTACTAAGACTAGGATAGCTTTCCATACCTTGTATAGGCTACTCCGGGTCCTACTCGAATAGTACCCTTGTACCAATCCGACTTGTAACCCTGCCTCCCGTAGCATAGAAGGCGAGGCAGGGACCCCTCTCAAAACATATGCAATCAATACAGAGCCACGCAGCATACAGGACGTAGGGTATTACGCACATTACGGCCCGAACCTGTCTAATTGTGTGCCCCGTGTCTCACCATCGTGTTCCTGATCTCGGCGAGGCCCACCGCACAATCTACTACTTCGGGTACCCCGTCGTAGGCTCAGTGTCTAAAACACTGACAATACTATACATAAATGTATCACCTGAAGAATTAGGTGCTGCCGACATGGTCTGGTGCAAAACCCCATGTGTATCAACTTGAGGGATTGAATCATCAGTAATATCAGAACTAACACGTTTACCCTCTACTTTTTCAAGGCGAGTAATAACACTAGCCACTAGATTATTCTGATCACTAAACGCACGATCAAACTTTTCAGATATAGAAGATAACTGTGTAACTAGATCAGGTGGAGTTTGGCTTATAGTGGGTATTACCTCGACCTTGTTGTTGTTTAGCTTGAATGCAGGCATCTCAAAGTTTTGAGCTAAGGTCACCTTGCCTGCACGATCTTTCTTAGCGCCAGAGAGAAACTACTTCTTGATGTACTCTTGAAGCTCTGTGTACTTCCTCTGGTCCTCTTCGCTGAGTTCTTCGATGTTCACCATGATGAGATTCTTGGGATCGAGTTCACAACACGCTCCCATGCAACGACTGACAAAACAATTGTAAAAACCAGACCTATCCCCAGCGGAGTCGCCAAAAGTGTGTTGACGTTTTTTCTGGCCAAACACATGAGTGCGCTAGTTCGCGCGGACGTTGGAAATCAACTCGTCGAAGCACCCGGCACGGGCCGGTCAGACCGCGTGGGGGACGCGGTCAGACCGCCTTGGATAGGTACGTCGCCGAAAAACCTAAGTTCGTCGCTCCGGGAGGGACCCCGTCGGGAGAAACGCGCCTAGGGTTGTCCTGAGGTCGGCAAGGCCACTCAGAACTTCCTCAACCGCTGTAGAGACGAAGGAGGAGAGCAAGGGGGTTGGAAAAGCTAGGGTTTGGAGAAAATGAAGTGTAAATTGATAATTCGATTGGATGATAGCCTCTCAATCGGCCACACCCCTTTATATTTATAGGGGGGAGGTCTTGCCCTGCAAGGAACTCTTTACAACTCGTAACTAGCCAAAACTCCTAACTCGAGTCGGACTCGGGGTGACCCGGTCAAACCGCCCAGGGGAGGCGGTCAGACTGCCTAGTGGCCTCTGTGCCGGACCGGCTACAGGACACGCGGTCAGACTGCCTGGGAGACCCGGTCTCACCGCCTGGTCCAGCCTGATCCGGCTTTTGCCAATTTTGAGTGTCAACACATCCTGAACTCACGTTGATACTTCATTTTTGCTTATAGATAAGAGCCTATTCCAGATATGACTCTATTATGATATTTCTAGAATAGAAATATGACTCTATTATGATATTTACAGAATAGAGTCATATCCGGAATATGACTGATATTTACAGAATAGTGAACATGATGTGACTCTATTCTAATATTTACAGAAATATCAGAATAGAGTCATATCCAGAATAGAGTCATATTTCTAGAAATATCAGCCGGATATGACTCTTATAGATATGACTCTATTCTGATATATTTACAGTTGTGACTCATTTATTCAAAAAACCATTTTTGCTTATAGACAACTCATTGATACTTCTAGTTCTAGGTAGGAAAATTTGCAAGTTTTGCTAAAGATAAAGAAGCAAAGTAACCATTTTATCTGGCAAAACAAACATATTGTTGTCACATCATGTTCACTGATGTTAACTAAAAAACAAGTCATGCTAAATAGATCAGACTACAGTAACCACTAACAACCTCATGTTGCAAAATACGGCTCTAAGTTGAACTGCTAACCGAATTACAGTTGTATTAATCACTGAAATGTATGAACCTGTAAATATTCAGACCAAACTTTGCAACTGTTTATTTTGTTTCTCTGAATATCTGTTAAGAAAAGCTCTATGAGATTCAAGTAGCGGCAACAAATAAGTGGCATGAGAACATCAAGCATCAGAACCAATTAAATTCATTTCACGACACTCCATCAAGTATTTGCATTACTACCAATTTACACTATTCCTGACACTCCATCAAGTATTTGCATTACTACCAATTAACACTATTCCTGCACACAAGGGTCATTCACATTCAACAAGGAAAATCAACTACTAGAAGTGCACCCCTCACAATAAACTGAACATAGGAAAATCAACTACTAGGAATTATACATGCCACACAGCCACACACCTGGTTGACATCATTCAGCTACGTACACTCACATGCCACACCATTAAGACTGATCATGTGTGTATGCTCCTACCCTTTGTACTACCAAAGGAACATTTATTTTTTTTCTATTCCTCCAGCCAGAACCACACTAGTCCAAAACCTGGTGAACTAACAAAAAATTAAACTTGCAGTAACAACAATTTCTTCGGTAGTGCTAGTTCACAATCTCTACATGTTGAAAATCTCGGTGTACACTACTATCTACTCAGAACTTATTGCTCCATACTACTACTAGTTTGGTGCAAATCTTCCTTCACAGTAATACCTAGGCCGGTAAATAATAAGAAATCATATTGCATCACAAGAGACAACATGCTTTTTTAAGTAAGACACGGGGATATGTATATATGTTGAAGTGCAAAATCCACAGGTGACACTGACACCACCATCACCATGTCACTCCAACAGGTAAACTGCATGATTCTCCAAACCCCACCAAACCGGGATGGCAAAATTGCCCAGTTCATGCAAGCTCAAAAGCAGGCATGTTTATTACCCCACCAGGCCACAAAACGTTATGCTAGTAACTGAAGATATTCACTTCAGTTATGCGCACTTTAAACCAATACCCTGTGGAACCGTCCAACAAGTGCGCAAAACCAATTTGGTGTGCGGTCGCTTGGAGCGACCGCGCCGCCCGTCCCGCGCGCCCCCACGTGGGCTTCTTTCTTTTTTTTTTAATTTTCTTCCTTCAACAATTTTTCTTATACATAAGTTATGTGCACAACTCGTCCTTATGGGAAAAGTTATGCATAGAACTCGACGTTTACAGAAAAAGTTATGTGCACAACTTGTCGTTAGAGAAAAAATATACGCACAAGTTATTCTTCAATTAGTTGTGCATACAAGTTGTACGCACAAGTTTTACGCGAATCAAACTTATGCTTAAAAATTATCTGACAAAATTTATAAGTCGAAATTATGCACCAAAGTTGTGTGTATAAGTTATGATATTCCAAAAATAGAAACTCGCGGAAAGAAAAAACTTTCCTAAAAAGGAAAGTTCGGGAGGGGGAGGAACCGGTCGCTAGGAAGCCTCCTAGCGACCGGTCGCTAATTAGGAAGCCCCCAACAAGTGCTAGGTTCAACTCAATTTCCTTGACAAGCATAAATGAATCATACTGAAGGATTGGATCTACAAGCTATCTTTCAAGATCACCAAATCATATATCAACTACATCTGAAATTCTCAAGTACACATCTAGGAGAACCACCCATGAAGCAAACTAACAAGCTCATTGCCCAGATCGTAATCCTAGGAAATCAAGAACTGAGGGAGCCGGACTACATGGATACAATGATATCAAGAACCCTAACCCATGGGGATTGGAGATGAAAGAATCCCTAGTACTTACTGGAGAGAAAGCAGCAGAGGACGTGGAGGCTGGAAGGGAGGCATACGCCGTCGAGGATGCGTCGCGTCGCCACACCGCCACTTTGCGTCGCCGCTTTGTCGCCAGCTCCGCGCCGCGATCTTCTTCGGCGAGAAAGGGTGCGGAGGCGTGGAGGTCGAACAGGATGCCATTGTCGTCACCGTCGAGGTGGTGGTCGTGCCGCGTCGCTGCATCCTGCCTTCTGCTGCCGCCTCCTCCTCGCGCTAGGGTTGGGGACGCGTTGACGCCACCACCTCACGCTGGAACGGATGAGTTCCACGGGTCAGGAGGTGTGGCTTCTATTCCAGGCCTTCGAGGCGGGGAATGAGCTGTTCCTGGGCTGCTTCGTTCATGGGCCTGTTCTAAATGAACGACATTTTTTCGTGGGCTAATTCCAATCCGACTGAAAAAAAAATCCGAGTGGAACGGGCCGTTCCAGGCCTCATTCCGGGAAAACCGAACGGGCCTTTGGCCTCGCGAATCTTGATCATTTTTGTGCAGTTCTTGTTCGATTCGGCGGGAAAGACCATTCCTTTAGGTTCCGCGTGCCGTTTGGCGCTTGTGTGTAGATGCGGCTGGTTAGTTTTTCAGCCATTTTTCTTTTGGTTTAAGTCGTGCTCGCCTCGTCAGTGTGGTGTAGAGACATTTTGATGAGCCTGAGTGTTAGTCTTTCTAGTTTATGTTTCATGCTGATGTTTCAGAATATTTACATATAACCCTCTGAAATGGCTCCGCAGTTTTGCAGTGACCACCACCTCCAGGAAGAAGATGACTAGACATGCTGGCGGGAGGGAAGGAGTCAGATTACACCGATCGACGTATGCGGCCGCAAGGGAGGATGGCCGGGATTATTCCTTGTTCACCGGCACGGTGAGCGGCGGCGGCCATCAAAGAGAACTTCTTTTCCCCCTCGAAAAGGCGGCCATCAAAGGAATACTTTTTTTTATGAAACAGGAGGGGGATCACCCCTACTGGTTATATATTGTAAATTATAAAGTTTAGAGTACATGACGAAGAAGGATAAAGAGACAAAGAAAGATATAAAGAAAATCAAAGAGATTACACAAAAGCTTTTAACCATGAGGACATTAGGTGTTTAAGACCAATTTTTGCTCTTAGGATAACCAAGCAAACTCGCTCTTTCCGAAACCTTGTCTTAACCAAGTGTAGGGTGGGTTGTTTCCCTTGGAAAATCAGATCATTCCGTGCCATCCAGATACTCCAGCTCATGAGAATAATGATGTCCATGAAGAAAGGCACATTGAGTTGATTTCGGAATAAAAGGAGAACATCAAAAGGGTCTCTAGGAGGAATGACTAGGTTTATTAACATGGACCAGCAGTCATGAGCAAAGGTGCAATTTATAAATAAGTGATCCAAAGTTTCCTCTACATTTGGTTGACAGAGGACACAGTCATGGGAAGGTAGAACCTGATTTTTTCATCGCAGGGATGTTTCTTGTACTCAGTCGATCAAAGGAATACTTGAACATGTGATACTAGCTAGTTACATGCAGATTATAGAAAATTTTTACTCTGGCGAAACTGCTGCCTGATAATTCAACCAGAAAATCATCCGCCAATTTTGCATCCTGTCTAGTTTTTTTTTTTTTTGCCCTATAGTCCCCTCCCCAATGAGTTTGTAAAATCCGTGTGCGTGTGCCCCGTCGGCCCACGATGTAAAAACTCTAATTTCTTCTTAATACAAAGACACAGCTCTCCTTCGTATTCCGAAAAAATGAAAAAAAAAATGAAACCACACTTGAGACAACTGAATCTCATGCAGCCAAACTCCTATGGTAACCTGAAACAGGCAGCAGTAAAAGTGCCTATGGTAACCTCAAATCTTGCACGGCAGTTTGCTAAAAGTCTATGCATGGACCTTTATTTGGTCTTCTGATGATGATGGCACTAGGGCACTAGGCCCATATTCTGACAAGGCAACAAGCAAAGCAGTAGTTGACGCTTCAACGAATCAAGGTGTACAACTCGTCCGTCCACCCTGCCGTTTTTTTCCAAGGGCCGTGCTAGCTGCGTGTCACACGGCACCATGCACCCAGACTTTTTTTTAAGATTACACGGTACAACGCAGACGCTCACAACACGCACACACACTCACCCCTGTGAACACACGTACGCAAACCAGTGGCGAATCTAGGATATTACGTTATCGGGGTCAAGTACTAAGTGACAGAGTCAAACATGCATTAATTCACTATTTTAAGAGTGATTTGCAGGTGGATAAGAGAATATTTAGTGCTATTTTCAGGAAGTTATCGGGGTCAGCTGACCCCGATAACAACACGTAGATCCGCCCCTGACGCAAACCCTACCCTTATGAGCACCTCTGAAGAACTGAGCACTGGCAGATCTGGAGATTCTCGAAGTCACCACTGACGCCTCGTCGTCGACGGGAACGTCGCTTACCACTTAATGCATAACGCCGGAAATTTCCGAAATAAATCCAGGAAAAGGTGCGAGCACCAGGATTTGAACCCTAGTGGGTAGCGTCCCACTAGACCGTCATACCATTGGACTACAAACTCATTCGCCCATGCACCCAGACTTGTTGATCCCCATTTGCATATGCATCACATGCATGGTTCAACAACTAAGGGTGTGTTTAGTTCTCTGAATTGGGATGCAAAATTCTGGATTTTGCACAGATTTTAGGCTGAAAAGCACTGTTCCGAAATGAAAAGCACTGTAGCACTTTTCGTTTGTTTGTGGTAAATATTGTCCTACCATGACTTAAATAGGCTCAAAAGATTCGTCTCGCAAAGTACATCCAAACTGTGTAATTAGTTTTTGATTTCATCTACATTTAGTACTCTATGCATATGTCGGTATTTTTGATGTGATGTTTGATGTGATGGTGAATCTTCTTTTTGCATAATGAATTTTGGGGGGAAGTTGTACTTCTAAACACACCCTAACAATTAACGACGCGGCGTCCTAATTCTGCGCGTAGGAAAAATAAAGAAAACGTTGCACACGTTAACACGTACACTTGTTGCCAATTAATAAGGTCTACTAGGCACATTCGGCTGTCTCGTCGTCGTCGTGTCTGCTTTTAGTCTTGTGATGATGTGATGCTATTGATCGATGATCAGGCCAGAGGCCGTCTCGTCATCTCATCCGTACGTGTGTGCATGCAAAATGAGTATTGGATGGCCGGAAAAAAAAATAAAAGTGTCGTCGGTGTGGTTGGTTTTGGTGGATGGCTGATGAAGCTGAGAACTCGCGAGGCAATAGCGCTAGTTAGCTGTTAGTGATCTTGGGCCATCGGAGCAACTAATTAACCTGCTGCATCAGAGGTAACTATAGTACAAAGTCGTCGCTAACCCATGCAATGCAACTTGATCAAAGCCGTTCATATATATACTACCTCCGTTCTTAAACATATGTCGTTTAGGACAACTAGCTTGTCCTAAACGACATATGTTTAAGAACGGAGGGAGTACTTCAAGATTGATCACACAGGTTAATTACTAGCTAGCTACAACCAAACAGTTAGTTGGCCATTGGTGCATTCATCAACTATTCATCCATGCGTACATGCATTAATTTCGGGACTTCGAATCTTCAAGTCTTCATTCTTTTGTAGTCCTACTATGATGATGCTCCGCGCTTTGTGTAAAACAATTCTAAACTTTTGATTACTCTTCTTCTTAATATAATCTCTTAATCTTACTATTACTAATTGGATGCTCCTTTTGTAGTCTTCACATGAAGCCACTTAGAAATCCTAAGTGGACAGTCAAAAAACAGAAATCTCCACGGGAAGTCACCTAGAAATTCTATGTGGACACTCAAAAAATATCATTGATTTTAATAGCCGTAGGATGTATTTTGTTTCTATAAATTACCCACCTATGCCATTATGAAGAATTAACAAAAATAACCCTTTTATATCTTTGTCTAAATTATCCACATGTGCCACTATTGGAGGTTCCTTTTGTAGCCTCCACATGAAGCCACCTAGAAATCCTAGGTGTGCAGTCTAAAAAACAGAAGTCTCCACGAGAAGTTACCTAGAAATTCTACGTGGACACTCTAAAAGTATCGTTGATTTTAATAACTGTTGGATGTATTTTGTTTCTATAAATTACCCACCTACACCATTATGAAGAATTAATAAAAACAACCCTCATATATCTTTGTCTAAATTATCCACATGTGCTACTATAGAAAATTAAATCTAAATCATCTCCTGGTCACATCTAACACAATAAATCTCTTGCTTCAAATAAAAAATTGTTCAACTATCCTATCGTGACTGTCACATGTAATGTGATGTTACATAATTAGTCTCTTACCTTTTATCTTTTTCTCATATTTAAATCATAAAAATGATCTATCCTAAAAGAGTTTTTTAGCTAATACAACTAACAAACTAGATACGCACATGTATATGCCTGCCGATCAAATTTTTCTTGCCTTGAATCTCTCTTACATACTTTAATAATAATAATAACAATCTATCTTGAAAGGTTGTTAGCTAATGCAATAAATTATATACTCTGCCTATGCATATATAAAATTAAAAAAGAGAGCTGACATTTTTTAAGAAAAATATTTTTTGTGTATTGCTTCCATCAACTAGGACATGTTGATATTTTCATGAAGGAACTAGGTCCCTTGCTGCTATATACACACACTTCAAGATTGATCACACAGTTTACTACTATATAGCTAGCTATAACCAAACAGTTAGTTGGCCACTGGTGCATGATATATCAACTATTCATTCATGCGTACATGCATTAATTTTGGGACTTTGAATCTTCAAGTCTCCATTCTTTTGTAGTCATATGACGATGCTCCGCGCTTTGTGTAAAACAATTCTAAACTTTTGATTACTCTTCTTAATATAATCTTTTAATATAATGACACAATGCCGCGTTTACACGGACGGATGAAGATTTTAAAAGTATATTCTTGTTTTCATTTTCGAACTTCTTTCACACCAACCATTAATTATATATATCATGGGCGGTTCGATTGGATCAACTAGTTGTCGTTTGGGTGGATCACCTCGCGTACCTTAATTGGTTTATTACTTAGTCCATGCGGAGGCAACCTCGATTGAATATAATTTTCTAGAGGGAGACAAATACAAAACTTTACGATATAAAAAGACGTACAAATGAGAGAAGTCAACGTCGAGACCTAACCAATTCCAAGATAATATGGCTATGATGTATTTAGTTAGATCTTGGTAGATCTTTGGATGGAATGTTTATGGCAATCACAACGAATGCTTTGAGTTGCTTGTTGAAAGGTATAAACGGCTGCAGCGATAATTTGCTAAGCATATAAAAAAGTCTATGCATGCAAAAGGTGGGTCGTTTTGTGATGATGATGATGATGATGATGATATACTTTTCATTTGGAATCTTCCTAGTTACTCACTCCATTCCAAAAAGTGGGTCATTTTGCTTTTTCTAGGTACCTACATAGATTTGGCTATGTATATATATTTAGATATGAAATTACATTTAGGTGCATAGCAAAAATCTATTTATCTAGAAAAGTTAAAATGATCTGCATTTCAGAACAGAGGGAGTAGTAGTTTTCTCCTTTGAGTACGCTGTGTGCCATTCTAGAAAATGCTGATCATTTTAGCTTTTCAGATTCGGGTGTCCTTTTTGTCGTCAATTCTCACTATCTTCGGGTAAATAATTATATGGGTGGTTGGATCACCAAGTAGTTTAGATGGATCAACTCGTATAGTTACATACTTTATTACATAGTTCATGTGATGGAGTTGGATATGTCTTTCTTTTGAAGTAATCCGCGGAAAGACTATTACCAGGTCTTAATACCAAGTGGTACTAAAAGGCATAGTGATCTTTAGTATCGATCATAACACCATCTGGTACTAAATGATTTTATAACCGGTAATAAAAAGGTTTCCAAAAAGATACCTAATTCGAACCTGATACTAATGCTAATATTAGTAACCGACAAAAAAACAACATGTAGTAAGATCAAGAATGAATTAATACTCATGTTTCTAGCGGTGATTGTTGGATCTGTTTCTGTGGATTGCTTGAGCTTTGATATGACGAGTGACAGGTTCTATTGACGTCTTTTCGGAGCCAACAACCACACGGAGGAGCTCCTTACAGCGCCTCCACACAGGCACCGGTCAGACCGGTGCAGGTCACCAGTCAGACCGGTTGCTGGTGATCCCGGTGGTAAACCAACAAACGCCCGCCCGGGAGGGACTCCGTCGGGGCAGGCGCCGAGTTGTCATCATTTTGCAGAAAAGCCCCTGAGTTCTTTAGTTTTGCAAGCCGGTCCTTCCGCAGTATAAGATCCTTACGATTAGGTCCTTTTCTTTCTGTTTTAGACCCTAGGCTTTGTAGATTTAGTGCCTGAGGTCCAGTTTTCAAGTTTTATACCATAGCCCTTATGTTTATATGTTTAATTAGGTTTTAGCCCTCGATTTCTTGCTGTTAGGCCCCTGTAGGTCTAGTTTTCTCGCAGATAAGCCCCTGTACCTTGTTTTAGTCATAGAATACACGTTTTAGCTCCGTTTTTAGTGTTTTTTATATCCACGCGATCGTATCGAAGCGTAGAACAGTTTTATGCCTCTATTTTGTTCTGTTAGTACTGTTTGGTGATTGTTTCTTATTTTATTCTATTGTTTGCTTGTATGTGTATGATGTGGTGCGTAGAAGACGATCCGTACGTGGAATACGATGCAGCTAAAGATTTCGAAGACTTTGAGCAGCAACCGGAGTTCGTGGAAGGCAAGTCCTTGCTACATACCCCTTTTACCTATACAACATGCATTTTAATTACACTTTATTTGTTGCTTGCATGAATATGATGGGTCCCTATGATTAAGGTTCGACTAGACTTGATTACCTTGAGCCTTGTTAACCTGGGTGTTTTAATTTTGTTGGGTAGACCATGCTTAGTCGCTAAATGTGGGTTTGTGGTGGTTTATAATGAACAACAAAGTTAATTTGATTTACTTATGCTCTACCATCATTAAACAAGACCACCTATATGTTAATCGGGACATGGAGAACCACCCAGGACAACAGTGCAACCACAAGACATGTGGCTCTGTCTTGGCCAATTAATTAGAAACCTTAGTGTGTGTATGCTTTACCTGATAAGGGCGAGGGGGTGCTGGTAGTTGGTGTATAGCCCGACCCTCAGGCTGATCTGCTCTGTGGTAGTTTCGAAGTCTCGAGAGAGGGTTATGCATTACGCTGTCATGAAACCTAGTGAGCAGCCCACACTAGGGAATCTTTGTAAAGGCCTCGTAGCGTCCCTATGCAACCACACCTAGGTAGTGTGGTATTGTGCCTACTTTTACACATCATGGTTGTGTTTAAAATTCTTAGAACTTTTACACGACTTGTGGGTAAAGATGTGCCACCTCTGCAGAGTGTAAAACTAACCGGTTAGCTGTGCTCACGGTTACGAGCGGTCTGGACCCTCACATGAGTAATTTATGAAAGATGGACTTTAAACCTATGCATTTCATCTTATTTTTGCTGCATATGTTAATTTTGGGTTGGTATATACTTTCATTTGCTAGTAATCAGATGCTTAATAAAAATTTGATCAACAAAAGTGCTTACCGCTTTAACCATATCAGCCATCCACTATAAAGCCTTGCATGTTGTATTAGTTCTATTCCCTTGTTGAGTACGACATGTGCTCATGCTTGTTGTTATTTATCTTGCATCTACACTACCCGGTTTGCTGCTCAGACGGACGTTTTGAAGACTATCCAAAGGACTTTGATGAGTTCTAGGCGCGCGTTCCCCAGTCAACTGCCTGTGGAGGACGTCCGTGTTTACTTTTCTTGTTTAGCTACTCGATTGGTGTGATAGAATAAATGACATTCGGTCTGTAATAATAATACGCCATGACATTGCGTTTTGGTACTGTACTATGTCGTTTGCATGTGTAAACTTGATCCTGGACACATGTAAATTTATTATCTGGTTTTGCTTCCAAAACTGGGTGTGACAAAGTGGTACCAGAGCCGTGTTGACTGTAGGACGTTAGCCTAGCCTCTATGCTCTTGCTAGAGGATTTTAGGTCAACAATTTCGGCTAGAGACGGCCGACTTGTTTCTTGACCAACGACATCACAATTTGGAAAAGCTTTGTAAGGATTAATAATATCATTAGTCGGCACAAATTCGGATAAGTAACCAGATAAGTTACCTGAGGATTGCATCTCTTTCAATGTGTCGATGGTGGATGGTGGTGCCACTCCTTGCTCTGAATGACACCTTGCCCCGTCTTGAGAAAACAGGACAGGATCAATCTTTTATCCGCCAATCAACACTCTCTCATGTATTCCTCGCATAACTTGACGCTAAGGGCTGATAGATCAGCCATGATAGCAAGATCATTGTTCCCTAGCGGAGTCGCCAATTTGTTGACGTCTTTTCGGAGCCAACAAGCACACGGAGGAGCTCCTTGCAGTGCCTCCACAAAGGCACCGGTCAGACCGGTGCGGGTGACCGGTCAGACCGGTTGCCGGTGATCCCGGCGGTAAACCAACAAACGTCGCCCGGGGGGAACCCCGTCGGGGCAGGCGCACCTTGGGTTGCCCTAGGTTCGGCAGGCCAGTTAGGACTCCCTCAAATGCCATGGAGACGAGAGAAGAACATCATGGTAGGTTGGAAAAGTAGGGTAAAGAGGAACGAAAAGGTAAATACGATAAAAGATAAATTTGATAGATTCGATTGTGATCCTTCCTCAATCGGCCACGACCCTTAATATTTATCAGGGTGGGGAGGAGTTGCCCCGCAAGGAATTCCTTTTACAAGTCCAAAACTATCAGGACTCCTTGATTTATCTCGGACACGGGGGCACCGATCAGACCGGTCAGGCACACCGGTCTGACCGATGTGGCTTGCTGGACCAGCTACAGCGGCCAGGACCGATCATATCGACTACGAGCACCGGTCTGACCGGGTTCATATTGATCGGCTACCTGCCAATTTTGAATGTCAACAGGTTCGTTTCAGCATTGGAGATGCTATCTGTTGGTAGTGGTTTGGGTAATCATAGAGCAGAGAGCTTTCATCTCTCAACTAAAGTTTTTAGTTATTTTTAAACAAGGCACAACCTCGCCCACCTAAACAACAACAACAATGATCTGGCGCAAAGCTCTTTTCTTAGCCTCGAGGCCTCCTCCTCTCCTCGCCTAGGTCTCTCCGCCTCCTTCCTCGGGCCCCTCCCTTCCTCCCCTCCGGCGGTCTCGCCGGCGGCGAGAAGGCCAGGGAGCCCTCCCGACCAGTAGATCTAGTAGTACTCTACCTATAGATAGTATTAGTTACTTGTGTGCCTCTGTGCTAGTTTGCCTCCATGGCGTTGTCCCGGCCTTCTATCGCCGACGTCGGTTCCGTCGTCGCAGAGGTCCTCCTCATCGTTGCTGTCGTCGATCTACACGTTTGTGGTAATAAAATAAATCCGTTCGTTCCCCTCATTTGCTGATCTCGCCCCCTTCCCCTGCTTCCGCCACCGAGATCCGCTACCAGCGGCTCCTCCCACCTCCGCTTTCGCCTTCCGCTGCTGGGACCTCCGCGCCGCCTTCATCGCCTCCGCCATCACCCTCTACCAAGCAGCGCTGCATCAATCTACATCAAGCCTACTCAAGATCCTCCGTCATCGGCTTGGCAGTGAGCCATCCATCGGCTTCAAGGACGGTGACCCTCCACCCGTCGGCGACAGTCTCAACTTCATCCTCGGCTCGCCGGCGATGTCTCTCCATGACGCCGCCCTCAAGCACCTCAAAGCCTACGCTCGGCGAGGCCCTTCCGCACTGGCCCCACGCGTCCATGACGCCTCTGGAGGCGACCGCCGGCAAGCTGCCCTTCAGTGACGAATCTCGATCTGTGTCCTCTAGGGATCTTGATGTAATTGGTTCCTTTGTTAAGGGACTAGTCGTAAGATTACTGCTTTAATATAATATATATGATATTTGTAAAAAAACCTCGCCCACCTAGGAACTCACATTTATTTCCGTAGTGAACACTTGACTATATTATTAGAAGTTGCATGGTAGTGTTTATCAGTACGTGTACGTACCATGCATAAAAGAAATCAACTAAAGTTTTTAGGAATATAGTAAGTATGCATTGCCTGAGCCTGAGAACCTGCCTTTTCAGGAACAATGCACAATATTTCCATTAAACGTGTCGTCACTAAACCATCAATTATCTCATCAACTAGCTCCTTTTACCTTCCTGATTATAAAATGATGTTCTTCAGTAAAGGTGGAAGTAGTCACTGCCAAATGAATACTCATGGTTAACATGATGCAATGGGAAAAAAACAGTGAAAATGGAGTGTAATGTGTTGTAGGCAACTGAATTTGGGTGGTAGGTATGTTGACGTTGACGGTAATCTCTTTCACAGTGGTATGCACTAGTGCAGGCATTAGGTAAGTTGACAGTGACACTTAAGCAGTTCATCATGATTTTAGGATTGAGAATTATAGTACCAACTTGAGATGCAAAGGACTATGCAATTCGGTGATAAAGTTAACACACACATTTTGTTTAGAGCCTGAACAAACAGAATGCATAACTTGGACTATTGCTCGGAGTAATTAACCGTATAGCAGCACAACTGTAACTCACCCAAAATGAAGCTTGCTGCTCGGTGAGAAAATGAGGATTAAGGTTCTCTCAGCACAAGCAAATTCAACAGTAGGAATACTTGAACAGGTGATACTTGCTAGTTACATGCAGATTATAGAAATTAACTCTGGCAAAAATGATGTCCGATAATTCAACCAGGAAATCATCTGCCAATTTCGCTGCATCTCATCCTCACAGTTGAAGTCTGGAAAATAGAAAAATTGAAACCACACTTCAGAGAATACTGAATCTCATACAGTCGAACCCATATGGTAACCTAAAAACAGGCAGCAGTAAGAGTGCCTATTGTCCAGGGCTTTGGTTGGGGGCCCGGATTGGGGAACGAGAGGCGACGGGGGATTTCGTGGCCTCTCGTTAACGAGTCCACGAACGACGAGGAGGCGGCCGTCGCCGTCGGCGGCTGGAGGGTAGGAGGGAGACCGGGAGAGCCGGAGAGGCATGGCGATCTCGCCGGGGCGGACGGAACATTTTACTTATGACCCCCTGAACTGGATCGCGGGTATGAATCGTGATCCAAATAGTTGCACGTAACCCCCTAAAATGGATCACGACTATTAGTCACGAACTCACGATCCGACTATTTTCATAAAACCCCCCAAATCGGATCCGTAGTTTTGCAGCGACCACACCTTGGTCGGCGCAGCGCAGGGGCGGGCCGATCACCGGAGGGATCGGATGAACTGGAAGCCGGCGGCCGGCGGGGCGACGTAGAGAAGGCCGACCACCACCGCGAATTCTCTGAGAAGATGAAGGCCCTAGCCTACCCCAGCCATTAGTTCGCCACCACATCAAGGAAGACGACGATCGACATCTGGCCGGCGCGAGGGCACACGGAGAGCGGGCAGGAAGCGTGAGAATCTCTCTTCGTGATGCTGACACGCCCACCAGGCGTGGTACTGATGATGGTCACGTGGAGATCCATTCGAGCAGGTATCCAAAGCCAAAGCCAGCCACTCCAGAGTATTACGACGTGCAGACGCAGTAGTTTTTAGATTTCACTGACTAATTGAAAATGAAGTACTACAGTTTGCGAACTTCAAAATCCAAAAATGCCATTATTCAGAATTCAGATTTACCACCTCTTGCATACCAGTTTTTTTGCTAAAGAAGAGCATATAAAACTATGAAAGTCTATGCATTGGCATTTGGTCTTCCGATGATGATGGCATACTAGGCCCATATTCTGACAATAATGCTGCTGCTGATCCAAAGTCATGCATGAGCTGCTGATTCATGAATGAATGAAGGATGGAAGGACCCAACCCAACAAGCAATCAGTAAATGTTTCACGCTTCAAGGTGTACAACCCCGGCCGGCCAGTCGCCTTTTCCCAAGGGCCGTGCTACGTGTCACAGTCACACGTCAGCATCCAGACTTGTACTGTTGAAGTGTTGATCCATGCACATATGGGGGCCGCTAATTTGCGAGCGCCCGTACGGGATCCAACTAGCGGTCGATTTTAATCGACCGGGGCACTCGCCCACTCCACTCGCATATGCAGGTATACACGTGGAACACCCGCGGTGAAGGGACCGAGGTCCTCCTACCCCACGGTCCACACGTGAGGAACATTTCCGCACTTGACTTGGAGTACCCGGTCCGAAAAAAGAAAAGTAAAAATAAAAAACAATTCAAGAATAAAAATATTTACAAAAAAGTTGTAAAAACGAATTAAAACTTTTTCAAAATATTTGGGGCACAAAAAGTTTTCGGGAAAAGTTTGGTAAAAAGATTTAACAAAAAATTTACTCACTAGTCTTTGAAGCGAAAAATATGAACAGTTTTTTTAAAAAAATATTCGCACAAAAATTAAAAACCGAAAAGTTTTGAATAATCTAAAAAATTTCTACAAAACTTTTTGCATAAAAGTTTGGTAAAAAGATTTAACAAAAAATTGCTCACAAATCTTTGAAGCGAAACTCTATGAGCAGATTTTTTTAAAAATATTCTGCAAAAAAAATAAAAACCAAAAAGTTTTGACTAATCTAAAAAATTTCTACAAAACTTTTTGCATAAAAGTTTGGTAAAAAGATTTTAAAAAAATTGCTCACAAATCTTTGAAGCGAAACTCTATGAACAGATTTTTTTGAAAATATTCTGCACAAAAAATTTGAAACCGAAAAGTTTTGAGTAATCTAAAAAGTTTTCTACAAAACTTTTTGCATGAAAACAAAGAGAAAGAGACAAGGCAAAAAAAAAACTCTATAGCCCGGCCCATGGCCGCCGCCGGCGGAGCACAGCTCTACGCCGCAGCCCCGACTCCCTTCGGGCAGAAACTCACCGGAGGCCCTGCATCCGCGCCGCCGCTCCCCGTGGGGGAGGTCGTCGGGGGAGCCCGCGTCCCGCCGCCGCTCGACGGAAGCTCGCCGGGGAAGCGGCCCCCGCGTCCGCGCCGCCGCCCATAGCTCGGCGGAAGCTCGCCGGGGGAGCGCCCCTCGCGTCCGCGCCGCTGCTCGTCGGGGGAGCGCGTGCTGTGTCTGCGGTAGGTTGGTTCCGGTTGTTGAATGGGGAAGAAAGAGAGTGCCAGAGGATAGAGAAGACTGGGTGGGGCAGCGCACATGGGGTGTCAGGAACTCAGGATCGACCGTGAGGACCCAAGGTTCCGGTCACGTGCAAACTCAACATCCTGCACACATGGTTCCATCAACAACAACGACGTACGCGTCCTAATTCTGCGCGTTGAAAAGAACAAAAAAAACGAAAACGTTGCACACACTTGTCGGCAAGGTCTACAACGACGGCATTCAATTCGGCCGTCTCGTCTCGTCTCTTGTGATGATCTGACGCTATAGTATTATTGGTAATCAGGCTGTCTCGTCGTCTTACGCCCTGCTTAGTTCCTCAAAATTGCAGCAACTATCTGTCACATCAATCTCTGGATACCAAGACCTCCTTTGGAACAAAGAAAAAGTGTAGGAAATTTAGAAGATTTGGGTCATATAGAAAAGTTTTCTTTGAAGGCCTTTGGAGCAAAGGATTGAATTCTTACCAATCCTATGAAATTCTTAAGGATCGCCTTGTTCCATAGGAATTTTGGAAGAAATTTAACAAGAAGTCCAACCTTTTGGAAATTTTTCTTTGTGTCTATCTCTCTTTAAACATTCCTATGATTTTCCTATGTTGTACCCAAACATCACAAATGAAAGTTTCCTACATTATAGGATTGCAATTGACAACCAACTCAAATCCTACATTTTTCCTATTCCTATGTTTTGAGAATTCTTTGTTCCAAAGGAGCCCTTTGGAACAAAGGATTGAACCCTTTACAATTCCTATGATATTCCTATAGAATGGCTTGTTCCTTAGAGATTTTGAAAGATTTCTAACATGAGGTCTAACCTCTTGGAAAAAATCCTTTGTGTCTATCTCTCTCTTCTCATTCCTATGGTTCATCCAAATGATCATTCTAGCAACTTGTCTATATTTTTCATTCTATAGGAATCAAAATGGCATGACACTCTAATCTTACATTTTCCCTATCCCTTTGTTTTGGAAATCCTCTGTTCCAAAGAAGGTCTAATTAGGAGTAATAAATGTAAATTAATGACAAAACTCATTCTACAATATCTACCTTAATTTTCGAGACAATCTAATGAGCCTAATTATGCCAACATCGTGCTACAGTAATCAATCTCTAATAACGAATTAATTAGACTTAATGGATTCGTCTCGCAATTTTCAGTCCATTTGTGTAATTATTTTTGTAACTAGTCAATGTTCGCAAAAGTTTCACCTCACAAACTAAACGGGCCGATTATCCCGTGTGCAAAATGAGTATCAAAATGAGGCAACTAACCATTGTACAAGTCGTCGCTAACCCATGCAACTTGATCAAAGCCGCCCATATACTTCAAGCTATGATTGATCACACAGTTTACTATAGCTACAACAGCCAAAACAGTTGGCCACTGGTGCATTGTCAACTACTCATGCATACGTACATGCAATAATTTTAGGACTTTGAATCTTCAAGTCTCCATTCTTTTGTAGTTATCTGTCGGTTTAATTAGCCTTCAGAATACAACTTGTGTTTAATTTATTTGCAGCGTAAGTATAGTCTTCGGTGCAGCCTAATAGCCTGATGAGCACAAGATGACGACGCTCCGCGCTTTCTCTAAGACTGACTCTAGCAGTCTCTGCATCAGCATCTTCATCTGCAAAATGAGGGGGAAATCAACACTATTCATCACTCCAGCAACCACCGCATACGGATCTGCATTTTGCGACACCAGGCCTCCGAAACTGCAGTCTCGGGGAAACCGCATCCTCTCCACCCGCTCCACTCATCCCCCCTCTCGCCCTCCTCTCCTCGTCGTCTCCACAACCGCCCCTGGTGCGGAGGGCGCGGCGGCCCGACCGTCCCCGACGCGAGGGCGCGGCGGCCCCGTCCGGCCCCGGTGCGAGGGTGCGGCGGCCTCGACCGGCCTCGGTGCGGAGGGGGCGCGGTGGCCCGTCCAGCCCCGGTGCGAGGGCGCGGTGCTCCATGCGTGGCGGCTATGATCGACCTCAGCGCGAGGGCGTGGTGCGGAGGCAGAACGTCGCCGGCCCCCGCCTCGAGCTGCGACGGGTGCTAGCTGGAGCGGGCAGGAGCGCTGCCGGTCCCGGTCTGGAGACACGCGGCGGGCGCCGCCGGCCCCTGCCTGGAGCAGGTCTGCAGCAGGTGCTAGCTTTGTCTCCCCTCCCCATGCCCGGGTCTAGCGGCAGCGCAGTTCCCTCCGCGGTTGACTGTGGAATCCAGTGGCGGCGGCTCCCGGTGGCACTTCTTCGCGAGCGGCGGCGGCTCCCGGTAGCTTGCTTCTTCTTCGCGAGCGGCGGCGAGTTCCTTCCCTCGACAGGTCGGTGCCTCCGCTTGACCACCATCCTTGGCCTCCGTCGCTCCCGTCCATCCTCCACCGAAATGCGGGAGCCAACTACCGACGCCGACGCAGGGATGCGCAACACTGCTGGAGTCCATCTTCTTTTGCGGGAGGAAATCCTTCTCTTTCTTATCTTCATACCGGATGCAGATGCAGAACCTTGTTGGAGTCGGTCTAAAACTACAAAACCCTCCTGCGTAGACGAGGAAAAAGATTGTTCTTCATTTTCGAAGTTCTTTCACACCGACAATTCTTATTGGCTTCCGGTGAATAATTACATCATGGATGGTTCGTTAGATTGGATCAACTACTTGTCGTTTGGATGGGTCAAGCAACTCGTGTACCTTGAGTGGTTTATTTAGTCCACATGTGGATGCAACCTCGATTGCATATAATTTTTTAGAGGCCGTTTTAAAAATACAATTTTTAGAGGGAGACGTACGAACGAACCTGCCCGCCTGAATATGCAGTAAAGAAATACAAAACTTTACCGGATACAAAAAAAGACAAATGAGAGAAGTCAAGGTAGAGGCCTAACCAAATCTTTGGATGGAATGCATTGGCAATCTCAGCGATTGCTTTGAGTTGCTCCTTGACAGGTAAACGGCTGCAGCAATAGTTTGCTAAGCATATAAAAAGTCTATGCATGCATGATCTTTCAAAAAAAGTCTATGCAACATGCATGGATGGGCTGAGATAGGGCTCTATTGGTCTTGTGGTGATGATGATATACTTGGTCGATTTCGAATCTTCCTAGTAACTCCGTTTCAAAATGTTGGTCGCGTTTTGCTTTCCGAAGTACATAAATTTTGATATGTATTTAGATATTTTTAGAAATGAAAATATATTTCAATATTCCAGCCGCTGGATGAAACTATGCATATAGCTCTTCATTATTACACACAGTGTTCTTATGAACGTCAAGAAAACTAACTCAGTCTCTGAAACAAGCACAAAATCATCCATAAGCAATTCTATTGCTAAAAGACCATCCATTCGAAGCAAAAATCTTCATAGTTGTGGTCTCATGCACAAATTGTATTTAGATATAACATTATATTTAGGTACATAATAAAATCTAATTATAAAATCTAAAAAACTAAAACGATATTCATTTTAGAACAGAAGTAGTACTTACCTACTCCCTCAGTCCCATAAAAAGTACAATTCTAGTTTTTCTAGGACAGATTAGCGGTGATGCGAAAAGACTCTAGTACCCCTATTTTTTAGCCACATGCAGCAAGTTTTGGTATGCAGATTAGATCTGATTACTTAATTATGTAGGTAATTAGATCTATTTTCTAGGATGGCACTCTTTGTGAGATTTTTTTTAATGTTAGGATTACATTTTTCATGAGACGGAGAGAGTAGTTGGCTTAGCAATGTTGCTGGTCCAAAGTTCTCGTTGCTTTTATTAAAAAAAAAGTTCTCGTTGCAGCCTAGGGTGAGCAGTGAGCTTATGACCCTCGGCCTACTCAAAGGAGAAAACAGAAGGTCTATTTTTTTAAGACGTGCATTACATGTTTTTCATTAAGAAGGAGAGTAGTTCGTACAAGAGTTTCAACAAGTACCGCCCGGCTCAAAACACGAGTCGCCAAGAAAGAACAACCAAAACAAAACAAACCCTAAAACAAAACACTATGGTGGTACAACAGGAGGACGATGAACTACCAAAAGCGCAGCAATCGACGCGAAGCCCGCCCGAGCCCAAAGTCGCACCTCCTCTAGGATGGTGGTAGCGAGCGCCACCGGCTGCAGGGCAGCCCGCTCATGAACTCGATGGTTACGCTCCTTCCAGATCGACCAAGCGACCAACCAAACCAAGGTGTCAAACCCCTTGTGAGAAGGCTTCGCGGCCGCCTTCCGCGCCTGCAGCCACCAGACCGCGACATCATCCTCGTGTAAAGGAGCAAGAGCCCCCATACTGAAGAATCCAAGCACACGGAACCAAGCTTCCCGACTATAGACACAACCAACGAGTAGATGATCCAACGTCTCGACCTCCTGGGCACAAAGAGTGCAGTCATCCCTGTCACTCAAACCATGTCGTCGGAGCCTGTTAGAGGTCCAACAGCGACCATGCAAGACAATCCACCCAAAGAAACGCACCCGTCCGGGCACCTATGTCTTCCAGAGTTGCGAGGCTCCCAAAAGAGGCGACCTACCAATAAAAAGTGCTCGACAAGCGGAGGTTGAGGAGAATTCTCCTGAGGCCGTTCACTTCCAGATCAAGCTATCCGAGGTGTTGACGAGCGTGAAATTAAGCAAGAGGTCCAAGACCCGGATATATTGAACGATCACCTGAACTGTTGTGGCACTAGTGATGTCACGTACCCAAGCGTGATCCAAAATACCCTCCCGCACAGTGCGAGTGCGCCTGATCCTCGGTGGCACCGCTCCCCAAAGGTTTGGAGCCACCGCCTGGATGGAGCCATCCTAGATCCAATTATCTGACCAGAATAGGGCCTTCCTTCCATCCCCAACCACGACCGAGATGGAAGCAGCGAAGAAACTTTCCGCCTCAGCCTCATTCCCAAATTTGAAACCTAGCCATGTTCTTTCCGGATCCGTTCTCACGAACCAAAGCCACCGCATCCGGAGCGCCATGCCCATCAACTACAGTTTGGGAATATTGAGGCCTCCCAATTCCTTGGGACAGCATGTGTGAAAGTGCATCTAGGCCCCTAATTATTTTGGTGACAATAACAATCACAATTTGGGTATTTTATGGTTTTAATGAGATGTATGCAGGGATAAATGAAAAAGAATTATGAACAACAAAGGAGGACCCCTCAATTTTCTATTATCAGTGTTGGAGCTCAAATGGTATTTTAAATTATTTTTTGGTTTGAATTTGAGTTTAGGTAGTGGCGAATCTAGGATTTTAGCTTAGGGTATGCCGCTAAAAAATTTTCATCTACATTTCGGTAAACCCATTTTACCAATTCGGTATATATTGTAAAATTGATAAAGTAATTCGGTATATATGCACTAAGTAACACAATAATACCTAAATTCATGGAATGAGTAAAACCATCCAATATAAATAGTTTCAAAAGACATTCTGCTAAATGATATATATGCATAATAGAGTACCAAGATTACAATGTTATTTTGCAGATGAATTTATTCTAATTATATCTTCTTTATCAACTTGAAAGAAAATAGCTCGCTCAATGAAAATGACTAGACAATCATCCAAAACACTGTCTCCCATCTTATTTCGTAACTTTGTTTTCACTAAAACCATTGCAGGAAATACCCTTTAAACACTTGCCGTTGCCACGGGTAGAAGCAATAGCAATTTGAGAAGCTCATAAACCATATCATACACTTTGTGCCTTTTTGTCAAATAAAGAACATGACTTTTTTTTAAAAGTCAAAGAATAATTGAATCTCACCCGAACAAGCCAAATGGGATGAGAACAATAGTCAATGGACGACTGAGCAAATGCAGCAAGGATGGCGCCAATGTTTGGTGATCCGATGATCTGTACGGGCGTACGACGCTGCCTCGATCTGGATCGTAACGGGCGAACGACGAGACACAAGAGGTGTGATGAAGATGTGAGCTGTGAATTGGCGGCAGCACAATGGCGTGTTTTATGAGGTTGTGTTTGTTTGAGCTTCTGTGGAGCTTTTCACACTTAGCTTTCCATATATCCAAAAGCCAGATGCCTTTGAATAGTGGAAAGCTGGAAAGCTCATAAAAAGCTGCTTCAGACTTTCCACTTTCACAGCTTCTCGACTTTTGGATGTATGGAAAGCTATGCATCGAAATTTCCCCAGAAGCTGAAACAAACAGAGCCTGAGTTTCCGTCCGTCGTGAGTCCGTCGTCCGTCGCAGCATGGCATAGGCCACGTGGCCGCATGGGCTTGAAGCTCACTCGGCCTGTTGTGACAGAACCGCCCAAATTAATTCCATATTATTGCCTAAACCATTCCATTTGGTCATTAAGCAATAATACAGAAGTAACTTGTCGCCTCTGCCGGGTCAAGCCCGGTAAATCACTTTAACAAGGATCGAACACTCGTACATCAAAACTCACACGACAGTGAGTCTAGAGACAAACATTTCGCAAACATTACATCAAGCTTCATAAGATTCATTATTACAAACCAAGTCTTTTGCATAAGGTAAATAGTTCAGAGTTCGAAACACAGTGGAAATAAAATACTAAACGTCATAAGTAACATCATAGGAGGCCATCCATGATGTCACTAAGCACCGTAGTCCTCCCACTCAACTTCCCAACTAGGTGGGAGAGAACCAGGCCACGGGAACCCATCATCAATCATATCACCTGAAAATAACATCAACAGCAAGGCTGAGTATACTAATACTCAGCAAGACTTAACCGTCGGGTGATGGGAAATCACCAACTCTCTAGACATGCAAGGCTTTATGGCTAGTGGGTTGTTTTGCTAAAAAGCAACAAAGAGTAGGTCCTTACTTTCAAGTTTTAGCTCAAAATTCTAGTTGATTATCCATTACTAAGTAAGCAACTATTGCAAGCATAAGTTGTGCAAACAATTAAGCATATATCAAAATTAAATCTCAATTCCATCATTACTGGGACATAGAGTGTATGGTTAAGCAATCTCGGGTAACGGTGAGAGGCCGACGATCGATCGATTAATAACCTTGCAAGGGAAACCTAAACACACGGGAGAATGCACACCCCAAAAATAGCCAACTAGAAACCAAAAGGGGGTGGGGTATGCACCAACCAGGCGGTTTCCAACCGTCCTCGATTCAGGATCCATTTCTACAGTCTTTGGTACAAGGTGGTTTGGCCACAGCCTCTGCCGCCCAACCCCACACGTGCACCACTCTGTTGCAAGCAGAGGGGACTCTTCCCATGATTAGTGGTCATAGATCCCTTACCGGATCAAGAAGGTACTTGGCTTACCGGTCCCATTCCCGGCAAATGTTTAGTACGTTCAAACACTTAACCACAGACCTACTGCCCGGAGCCAGTCCCATGCTCTTACCACATGAGCATATCATTTGAACAAAAACTTATGATTCCAACATAAGAAACCTATAGCTCGCAAGTGACGAACATCACTCGACTTGTACCATGTCCTTAGAGCATGGCAACTAGCGACCTATCATGCTAGTATTTGTGCATAAGAACCTAGGATCATGCATCTAGGGTTTCAATTCAACTCCTGAAATGTAAATGCGCAAACATAGACAAGCATAAATGTAAAAGTTAGAAAACTGGGTTATGCTCCGGGGCTTGCCTTCACTAGTAAAGTTAGTGACAAAGTCCTCCAAAGCTTGATTCGGGTCTTGCTGCACCTCCACCACGTTCACTTCTCCTTCAGCTAGCTCTCCCTCGGATTCCGGACCAACTCATAGTTCCCGTCCGAAAGTTCTACACGACATGCATATGCATTAACTTCATGTATTTATAAATGAGGAGTGAGAATGTAGTTTAGAATTGAGGGGTAAACATGGGGTGCATGAGTGACCACATTCACCTAGACAAGGATATATTCAGCATACTCTTCCTATCAAAGTAAGGGTGTGTGTGTGGTTTAACTTTCTCATTTGATGGTGATTGTGTGCACATATAAATAAATAAATTAATTTTTCTTCACCAAATTAAGGGTGTTGTTCATGAGTTGACTTGGTGAAGCTCAAACAAGTGATTTAAATGGCACACAAAAGGGATTTCTATTTTCTTTTTATTTCTTGGATTAAGTTTGATTTACTTTGAAAATTAGTTCCGGAAGAAATACAAACAATGTGACTATGAAACTTTGCAGACAGGAACATCATACTATACATGAGCTACTGCCAAAAATTCAGATTAAACCAAGCCACAGATTTAGCATGAAAAATACAACTAGATTCATCCATGAAAAACACAAATAAATCATACAGAAATATATATACCACATATTGAGCTAGAAGTTCATGTAGAAGTGCAACACATCTAACCATGCAGAGATATGCACTTACTCAGCAAAGAATATTTAAATTAATTTAAATTTATGAAGGAAGGTTAAACTTGTCCAAAAATTACTTGACCCTATTAATCATGATAAAAACATTTCTACCATTTACCATGAGTGCAAAACCATTAAACAGGACCATAGCAAAAGATTGGGTCCAAAAGACCAGCAGATTAATTTGCAAACATCATAAACAGGAACATTGCTGAAAATCAACTTTAATTTATAACTAAAGATCTACTTTATAACTATGTGCCAAATTTGCACCAGAAGACCATCATGAGATACCAAACAACATATCCACAAATGAGCTTCAGGTCATGCATAGAATTTAAATTATTTCAAATCTGGCCAAACTGGTAATTTCAAAATTATTTAAAATATACACAGAAGTTTGAAAACTTCCTTTGTAGAAAAGTTTCTTCTAGTCATAAGGATAACAACAAAACTGAGTTTGCATTTTTACGATTTTTTGTGATTTGATATGAATTTTACAAGATCTCTGTATTGAATATAGGGTTAAAGAAACTATTTCACCCAGGTCCTCGGTTTAAGAATTTTATTCACGACCATACCCTTGGTTTTACACAAGGGTCCCTACTTTTGTGTTTTGACCCCGGGAAGATCTCAATCTTCACACAAAGGCCCTTGGCCATGGCCGCCGGCCAAGGTGGCTGGATTCCGACTAACCAGCGGCGAGCTAGGGTGGGGAGAGGGGCGGAGAAGCATCAGGGGATCACCTAGGGTTGCTGCCGGGCCTTGGACAGGGCGGAGGAGCGGCCGGTGGTGAAGTTCGGCGGCGGTGTGGATCTCCGGCCGCGGGCACAGCGACTCCGGCGAACAGGGCGGCAGTGGACGACAATGTGTGGCACAGGAAGCTTCAGCAGTGGTGTGTGGTGGCTCTGGAGTGCTTAGTGGAGCACGAGACAGCTCAGAATGGGGGAGCTCAGTGGCGGCGTGGCAATGGCGGCGGCGGAGCGGCACTGGCGGAGCAGGGGACAGCGACAGAGGGCGATGGCGGCCTACTCTACTTATAGGCGGCAGCGAGCAGCTGCATGGCGACATGCGGCTGGACTTTCCCACGCACACGGGCGGGCGGCCAAGGCGGGCACAAGCGGCGCCCCAGCGCGGGCGTCGTGCCACCTGGCACGGTTCAACCGGACCGGCGGCACCTTGGGGAGGCGGACTTGGACACGGCATACCTGACGGCGCAGGTGGGGCCCACGGATGGCACGGATGCCAAGGCGGGAGAACGGCCAGCGCGGCGCGGCGCGCGCTCTCGCGCTCTGGAGCGCGGGTCGGCGTTCTGGCGTGCAACATATTTTGGTCAGGGCGCGTTTGAACGGCCATAGCTCCAAAAATTTGAACTGCGTAGAAAAATCTCCAAAAACCAAACTTGTAGATCACCTATCCAGCTCCAACTTTTGTAAAGGTTGACCTATGGAAAACTCTATGGATTTGGCATAAAATTGGCTTGAACTTTGGGTTTTCTCTGTTTGGTCAAAATGACATCCAGAGCTTTGACCAAGATTTAGAGGCTTTTCCACTTCGAATTTCAAATGCCGCCAATTGAATGAAATGTGTCCCGTGCAAAAATGAGCAACTTTCATATTGGCAGATTTTGAAGTTGTTATATGAAAAGTGGAGTTTGAATTGAGCCATCAAAAGAGGTCAAAATGGAGCTTTAGGGGGTGATTAGGATAGCTAGGGTTTTTCTCCCACTTACAAGCCAAAAATCAAAAAGTGCCAATGGACAAAGTTGTGTCCCATGAAATTCTTGACAACTTTAATTTTGGCCGAATTTGAAGTGTTTAGTGAAAATTTGGAGAACGAGCTACATCATCAAATAAAGGTATAGTGCTTTAGGGGTTTGACTTGGGCTTTGAGAGGTTTGACCTAGGGTTAGAGGTTTGACCAAGTCAACCATGTTAAGTACCATGCTTAGCCTTACTAATGATGGTGATTACTGTTACATAAACATCAGGGATGTTACACCTGTCTAGTGCCTACCTGCTCTCGAACGCTGCTTGGTTGGGCTTGAGTTCACGGTATGCAGCACATGCGTGCATATGTTTACTTTTTTTTCCTAAATATGTATATGTATACTCATAGTTGCCAGATTTCCAGGGTACGCCGGTGCATACCCGGCATACCCTGTAGCTCCACCACTGAGTTTAGGAAACACCATACAATAAAGGGAGACGTGGTTGATAGATCGAAGTTAGTTACAAGTGCTTCATTTGAGATCTAACAACCTATGAGAGACACATTGCACTCACGGGCATGTTTTCCTCAGTTTTTCTGGGTAGGGTGGGTGACCCGTTTCGTCTCTGAGTAGAGGCCGGTGACCCGCCCCTGGTGGCGGGTGACCCGTGTTGGGTGTCGGCGGGTGACCCGCCCTATAGGGCCGGGTGACCCGGTCTGGCAGTGGGAGCCCGTAACGGCTAGTTGCAGGGGAAGGGTATAAATACCCCTTCTCCCTCCTTTCTAGGGTTCCGCCTCCTCCTCCATTAAAACACCTCCCAAGATTCCTTCCCTCTCTCCTAACTCCCTTCCAAGCACTCTTAGCAAGGATTCATCGTAGGGTTTGGGTGTCAGATTAAGCCCCTTTGTGAGAGCTCTTCGTGTGTTCATCTCAAGAAGCACTTGTGGTGGCTTTGGTTCATTGATTCGCGTTTGTTACTCTTGAAGCTTGCTTCTAGATGGTTAGGCATCGCTCGTTGAGCGCCCTCCTTGTGTGGAGCGTCCGGGAACGTTTGTATTACCCTCTCCTTTGTGGAGATTTCTTAGTGAGCACCAATCTTTCTTTGTGGGGATTGGGTGAGGCAAGAGGCTCTTCATGATAGCCCTCCCTTTGTGGGAACCTCAGTGGAGACGTAGCTTCCTTGGTGGAAGTGAACTTCAGATTAAATCTCTTGTCTCGTGCTTGTTTGAGTTCATCTCCTCCTTTCTAACCCTAGAAGCTTAATTTATCCTGATCTATTTTTGTGTGTTGTTGGTTGCTATATCATCTTGTGCAGGTTGTTTACATCATCCTTGGTAACTTTTGATTCAAAGGGTTTCGTAATAACGCTTTACTCTTGAGCAAATCACTTTTGTTTTCCCGTCTCAGGGTGACTCGCCCTGTTAGTCAAGGTGACCCGCCCCCCGGGTGACCCGGACATAGAGCGCGGGTGACCCAGAATTTGATCCGCTGCTAAGTTTGTGCGGGAATTTTTAAAGTGAACCTATTCACCCCTCCCTCTAGGAATCATATGGTCCTTTCAATTGGTATCAGAGCCTAATCCCTTGATTAAAGGCTTAATCGCCTAGGGAATCAAGATGTCTCAAGTAGGGAATGGTTTGAACGCTCAAGAGCTAGCCGCCAAAGAAGCTCAAGACAAAGCTGCTCAAGATCCTTGTGGTGACAACACTATTGGCCCTCGCACCCTCTTCGGAAAAGCACCAAGTCATACACCATCAATACATGAAGAAAGCTCCGACGACTCAAGTGATGAAGAGGAAAGTCTTGAGGGACTTGATGCGGAAGCAAAGAAGGCGGTCAAGAAGAGAAGAAAAGCCAAAATGAAGGCCAAGCTTGAGAAGATGGCGGAGAAGCTCCTCCAAAGGAAGATCAAGGAAGAGCAAGCAAAGCATGTTCCGTTCATATTCTATGAATACCCCTACCACTACACACAAGTTCCGGGCCAAAACCCCAATGATAATTCTTCTGTTCATTTGGGAAAACCTCCTCACTTTGATGGGAATGATTATCCCAAATGGGCTTATGATATGCAAATGCATCTTTACGGGATTCACCCTTCTCTATGGAAAGTTGTGTGTATAGGTGTGACATTGCTCACTGAAGGTGAAGCTCCAACTCCCGAGCATGAACAAGACCTCTACAACAATGTACAAGCCACAAGAGTCATCACGAGATCCTTGTGTGCTCAAGAGTTCAACAAAGTCCGAAACATTCACATTGCGAAGGTGATTTGGGATACTCTTAAGGAAGCACATGTGGGAACCGATCATGTGAGAGAAGGAAAAATTGACTTGATTCATGGAGAGCTTGTGCTATTCATCATGAAGGAAGATGAAATCATGAGGCAAATGTATGATAGACTAATGCTCCTTGTCTCAGACATTAGATCTTTTGGAAGTAATGATTGGGAAGACACAAAGGTCACCAAGAAGTTACTAAGGGCATTCACTCAAAGGAACCCTACTCTAGCAAGCATGATAAGAAGGGATCCAAACTACCACAAGATGACTCCCAACCAACTTCTTGGTGAAATGTTGCATCAAGAACTTGTTGAGAAAGATGTGGCAAAGTCGCTTAGCTTCAAGTGAACAAGAGTCTAGCCCTCAATGCTAGCTCAAGTGACAAGGTGGAAACAAGGACGAAGCCTTCCAAGTCAAAGAAAGAAGAATCAAGTGAGGAAGGAAGCACCGATGAGGAAACCGCCTTTGCTATAAGAAGCTAAAGAAATTCTTGAAGAACAAGGCTTTCAAGAAAGGCGGTGATGAAAGAAAGAAGAAGTCACAAAGAAGATGCTATGAGTGTGGAGAGTATGGGGAATTCATTGTGGAGTGTCCTAAGAACAAGGACAAGAATGAGGAAGAGAAGAAATATAAGGAGAAGAGCAAAGAGTTCAAGAAGTACCAAGGGCGTGCCCATGTGGGTCAAGAATGACACTCAAGTGATGAAGATGAAGAGCCAAAGAAGAAAGGCATGGCTACAATAGCCATGGCACAAGAGTCTTTATCAACACGTCTCTTCAACAACATCTCCGATGATGAGGACAACTCTCACTTTTATCTTATGGCAAGAGGAAGCAAGGTACAAGATTCATCTATCTCATCCTGTCTTACTTCCTCCTCATCCACACCTAGTGATAACATAGAAAATGATGATGAAGGAACAAAAGTAGAAGCAAACATGATAAAGCAATTTGGCAAAAAAGGGTATAAAGAAATAAATAGACTTATGGAGAAGTTAGAGAAAAGAAAGAAGTGTCTCCATGAGCAAGAAGACTTGCTTATCCTTGAAAAGGAAATAAACCTTGTTCTAGAGAAACTTCTTGTCAAGGAGAAGGCTAAGGTGGAAAAATTAACCATGGACTTGTCTATGGTTGAGGATTCCAATAAGAGGATGTTAAAGGAGAACACTTTGGTAAATGAATCTTTGATTCCCTAAAGACCACGCATAGTGAGCTTCAAGCAAGCTTCTCACGCTTGACGGTCAAATCCAAAGACCTTGAAGCCAACTATAGTGCTCTTTGGGAAAACACCAAGGCCGATCCCAAGGAAAAGCTTGACTCCGATGCCTCCACAAGTAAAGGTTGCTCTAGATGCTTTAAAATTGATATAAATGCATATAAGACTAACCTTGCTAAGCCAGAGGAGTTGGTCAAGGGCAAGGACAAGGAGATTGATAGGTTGAACATGATAGTGAAACAAGGGTTTGAAGGTAATGTCAAGCCCACTCCCAAGGTAGCCTACAAGCAAGGTAACATGGCCAAGTTTGGAGATGGACTTGGTCACTACAAGGACAACAAGGTAAATGGAAGAAGGATGGTCAATGGCTATGACATTCCCTTGTGGAACAAGGGAGGTTATCTCAACACTATCATGGACATTGCTCATGGAGTAACCAACCCTACCACCTCACAAGAAAAGAACAAGAGTGTGAACACCACGAAAGGAAATGGTGGGGTTAATTCTCCATCTAAGGCACCAAAGAATGTGGTGACACACAAGCCCTCTCCCAACTATACTTGTGACTACATAGTGACCTTGGATCACAATGGTAAAATGGTGGTCAAGTATGTTGGAGCCTATGCCAAGAAGGTTATGTTGAGGAGTGTATGGGTTCCCAAAGTTTATGCATCTAACCTCCAAGGACCCAAATCTTTTTCGGTACCTAAACCAAAAGTTTAAACTTGTTTTGTAGGCCTACTCCTCCAGTGGAAGCGCATGGTTGATTGATAGTGGTGCCACTAATCATATGACCGGAGATGAAGGCTTATTTGCATCCCTTGAACATTATGACAAGCCAACAGAAACTATCATCTAAGGAGATAATGGTCATGGGGATGTCATTGGTATGGGTAAAATTGCTATCTCAACTACAAATTCAATTGATGATGTTTATCATGTTGAATGTTTAGGGTACAATTTGTTGTCAGTTTCACAACTTTGTGAGAAAGACTTCAATTGTCTATTTACTAATGAGGGCATGACCGTCTCTAGAAGGGAGGATTCCTTTATTGTCTTTACGGGTCAATTAAGAGGAAAGCTTTACTATGTGGACTTCACAAAAGTAAAAGTGGAACCCAAGACTTATTTAGTGGCAAAAAGCAATGTGGGTTGGTTATGGCATCGCCGACTAGCCCATGTTGGGATGGTGAACTTAGACAAACTTCAAAAGGATGAGCACATCCTAGGACTAACAAATGTTGTTTTTGAGAAAGATAGGTTGTGTAGTGCTTGTCAAGTCGGGAAGCATGTTGGAGCACATCATCCTGCCAAGAACATCCTATCTACATCAAGACCTTTGAAACTTCTACACATGGATTTATTTGGACCAATTGCCTATATAAGCATCAGCGGTAACAAATATGGTCTTGTAATTGTTGATGATTTTTCCTGTTTCACTTGGGTTGCATGATAAAAGTGAAGCTAAGGGAATGGTCAAAAAATTCATAAGAACAGTTCAAAATGAGTTCGAGCTCAAGGTCAAGAACATAAGAAGTGACAATGGCTCGGAGTTTAGGAACGCACAAGTTGAAGAATTTCTTGATGAAGAAGGCATCAAGCATGAGCTCTCTGTACCGTACACACCTCAACAAAATGGCATTGTTGAGAGGAAGAATCGTACATTGATTGAAGCGGCAAGAACAATGCTTGATGAGTACAAGACACTAGACATATTTTGGGCCGATGCCGTCAACACCGCTTGCCATGCCGCCAATCGACTCTACCTCCACAAATACTTGAACAAGACTCCCTACGAGATCATCACCGGTAAGAAACCTAGTGTGCACTACTTTAGGGTCTTTGTGTGTAAGTATTTCATACTTAACAAGAAACCCAAAGCCTCAAAGTTTGCATCCAAAGTTGATGAAGGTTTTCTCATTGGTTATGGAACTAATGAGCATGCCTATCGTGTTTTCAACAAAACGACTGGTTGCGTTGAGACTACGGTAGACGTGAAATTTGATGAAACCAACGGCTCTCAAGTAGAGCAAGTTAATGAGAACTTTGTAGATGATGAAGAGCCTCCAAGCCAATCTATCTTTATAATGGGAGTTGGTGAAGTGATACCTCGTGAAGTTGAAGTTCAAGCTTCGGTTGACACAAGCAATCAAGATCCATCATCATCGACAAGAGTTGAACCACCTAGCTCTCAAGTAAATCAAGATGAAGGTCAAGTTCATGGTGACGATCATGAACGTGGCATTGATCAAGGGTGAGAGCAAGGTGGTGACACTCAAGTTGAAGCTCATGAAGCTTCCCAAGATGAATATGATGATGATGGACCCATTCAACATCAACCTCAAGTGCCATATCCAAGAGTTCATCAAATGGTTCAACGGATCACCCCGTGGACAATATCCTTGGAAGCATCCAAAGAGGGGTAACCACTCGTTCACGTTTAGCAACCTTTTGTGGATGTTACTCGTTTGTTTCCTCTTTGGAGGCTCTTAGTGTGGAACAAGCACTTGAAGATCCGGATTGGATAATTGCAACGGAGGAAGAGTTGAACAACTTCAGGAGAAATGAAGTTTGGGAGTTGGTTCCAAGACCGAAGCAAAATGTGATAGGCGCCAAATGTGTTTATAGGAATAAGCAAGATGAATTTGGTGTCGTCACAAAGAACAAGGCAAGGCTAGTGGGCAAAGGATACACTCAAGTTGAAGGCTTGGATTTTGGAGAGACTTATGCTCCGGTGGCAAGGCTTGAATCAATCCGTATTCTTTTGGCCTATGCTACCCATCATGATTTCAAGCTTCATCAAATGGATGTGAAGAGTGCATTCTTGAATGGACCTCTCCAAGAAGAGGTTTATGTGGAACAACCGTCGGGCTTTGAAGATCCAAACCATGTGTACAAGCTCCATAAGACGCTCTATGGGATCAAGCAAGCTCCTAGAGCATGGTATGAATGCCTTAAGGATTTTCTTCTCAAGAACAGTTTTGAAATAGGCAAAGCCGATTCTACTCTCTTCATTCAAAAAAACGGAAAAGATATCTTTGTTTATCAAATTTATGTTGATGACATTATCTTTGGGTCTACTAATGATAAGTTTTGTGAAGAGTTTAGTAGGATCATGACCAAGAGATTTGAGATGTCCATGATGGGCGAATTTAAGTTCTTCCTTGTTTTCAAATCAAGCAATTGAAGGAATGGACTTTCTTGTGTCAAACCAAGTATGTGAAGGATATGCTCAAGAGGTTTGACGTGGCCGATTCCAAGCCCATCAAGACTCCCATGGTATTGAATGGACATCTTGATCTTAATGAAGAAGGGAAGTTGGTCGACCAAAAAGTATTTTGGTCCATGGTTGGCTCCCTCCTTTATCTTTGTGCATGTAAGCCTAATATAATGCTTAGTGTGTGCATGTGTGCAAGATTTCAAGCCAATCCTAAGGAGTGTCATCTAATGGCCATTACGAGAATCTTTAGATACTTGGTACACACTCCTAACCTTGGCTTATGGTATCCCAATGGCTCCACTTTTGATTTACTTGGCTATTCTAATTTGGACTATGCCGGTTGCAAAGTAGATCGAAAGGGTACTACCGAGACTTGTCAATTCCTTGGTAGGTCTTTGGTGTCATGGAGTTCTAAGAAACAAAACTCGGTTGCTCTATCCACAGCCGAAGCCGAATATGTGACGGCCGGTGCTTGTTGTGCTCAACTTTTGTGGATGAAGCAAACATTGGGTGACTATGGATGTGAGTTTTTAGCAAAATTCCACTCTTGTGTGACAATGAGAATTCCATCAAGCTAGCAAACAATCCTGTGCAACACTCTAGAACAAAGCACATAGATATTCAACATCATTTCTTAAGGGATCATGAGGCTAAGGGAGATGTTGCTTTACCTCATGTGAGCACCAAAAGGCAACTTGCCGATATCTTCACTAAGCCTCTAGATGAGCAAAGGTTTTGTCCTTTGAGAAGTGAGCTAAATATCTTGGATTCTCGTAACTTAGCTTGACTTATTGCACATACTTGATTGTTGCCTAGATAGGTTGAAAATGTTTTTATTTTCTTCTTTTTGTGTGAGTTTTCAAAGGATTTAGATTTTGAGATCTTTTAGATCAAATCTTGATTCAAGTGGCTATGGTTTTGTATGATTGTTTGTTGCTAGTCACTTGTTGTCAATGATTCATTGTTTGTCCATAGGCTATATCTATCAAAATCTCTTTCAAAATCTCAAATCCAAAGTCAAAAGAAGGTTTTCAGGCAACCCCGGGTCACCCGCGGCTAGGGACAGGTCAACCGGTTTGTCTCTGTATGATGCTGGGTCACCCGCCACCTAATGCTGGGTCACCCGTGCCTCTCGAGGACTTAGCCAAATTTGTCTTTTTCAGGCCCCCAGGGGCGGGTCACCTGTTTCAGCTCTGGAGGGTGCTGGGTCACTCACCCCCTAGGGCCGGGTCACCCAGGACTGGGGCTGGGCATATATAAGCCCCGCGGCCAGCGGCTTTCAAACCCTAACTCCACTTCTTCTCGTCTCAAACCGCCGTCGCCGCCCCTTACCATCCCAAGGTGATTTTCGCGCCCCTCCATTGGATTTACAAGCTCTTGGGTGCATTGGATTGGTCTCCTCATCAAGCTCTTCCTCTCCTTCGATTTCTCTGGAAACTTCGTGGGAATCCAATGGTAACTTTTTTCAAAAATTCCAAATTTCCGGTCTCTCAATGTGGGTTGTTCTAGGAGATTTCCTTCGGTCAAAAGATTTATCTAGTACCCTAGAACACATGCCTATGATCTTGTTTCAATTTATCAACTCAATCACTTGTTCTAGGTGATTAGGGTTCATCCCGCCAGGGGTGGGTGACACGGCCCCTAGGGGTGGGTGACCCGACCTGATGCTGGATGCCCCTTTTCACTTGATTCGAGTACCCAATCTAAAGTAGTCTTTGTATATCTTGCTCAGATGGGTAGAGATCAAGTTGAAGGCAAGGGAAAGGAGATTAGAGACAATCAAGACTCCTCAAGTGAAGAACATGATCGTGCTTCCGATGATGATTATTCTATTCACGTTCACTGAAGGACTGAATAGGCGACCAGAGAGGGGGGGAGTGAATGGGAGCCGATAAAAAATTCTTCCCGAAGGTCGAACTCAGCCGATACCCCGATTGTCACTCTGAGTACTTGCACACACCAGAAAAGCTCTAGACAAAACACACACAACCCTACAATTCCTAGAGACAAGCCTAGAAGCAAAGAGCGGAAGCACAAGACAAGAACCAAAAGACTTAGCCAAATCTGCGAAGTCCAGGGCAGATAGTCCCGACGAGTACGGCGGACAGTCCGCGAGTACGGCGGACAGTCCGTGAACCCTCGGCGAACAGTCCGAAAAAGGACCCCGAGCCAACAGTGCTGCACTGAGGAAATTCGGACAGTCCGAGCAAGCACCGCGGACGGTCCGTGACCTCGCGGACAGTCCGGCCACACCAGGCGGACAGTCCGGCAAAACTCGCTGGACAGCCCAGACAAACCTCGAGCCACCCAAAACAAAAACCAAGCCACGCGGACAGTCCGCACAACCCCCGCAGACAGTTCGGCAAACCCCCTGCAACAAAACCCTAGCGATAGAACAGATCAAAACACGAACGTGCGCGAACACAGATGAACACGCGACGAACTGAGGTCACGCGGACAGTCTGCATGGCGCTCGCGGACAGTCCGCCAGGCGCGGACAGAGCAGAAAAAGCCCGACCCTGCGAGGTCAACTCTCCAAATCCATCACCAGATCTCCCAAATGGCAAAAGCTCTTGAGACAAGATTTGGGGGAGATGATAAGCAACACAAGACGAAGCTATGCCCCAAAAATCTTGACCTCTAACCCACTAAATCGTCGGGAATCGCGGATCACACGAACCACCACCAAGAACTAGAACACCAGCCAAAAACTCACGAATCGAAGGCTTTCCCCGGCGTTTGAGGGGTCAAGATCACACACAAAGATGCACAAGGCATCCACCCATGATCCCCTCAAAGAAATCCAAAGGAAAACGCCCTCAAATCCCCGAATCGAGCGAAGAACGAAACTCCCCAAAAATAGCCCTGAAAATGACACGAAAATCACAGAGGACTAGGAGATCACCGCAACTCCGAAAGCTTCCATACATCCAGAGGTCAGAGTCTATACAAGAATCTAGCCTGAGGAATACAGAGGAAAAGAAGCAATACAGAGCAATCTACCGGGGGAGGAAACCTTAGAGTCCAAGAGAAAGAGATGCCATCCACCTCTCCGCTATTTATACGAAGTCCGTCGGAGGGAGGTAAATGACCATGCTACCCCTACAAATTGAAATGAAGATACAACCCCTCAGGGGCATTTTGGTCAAGTCTTCATCGAGCGGACACGCTTCCACCGCGGCTTTGCTTAGCATCGATGCAAGCCCCGCGATCACACCACGTGCCCCCCGCCTCGAAGCTTCCCGAAGCTCCCGGATCACCGTCTCCGTTGCCTCGGGCCTCCGGACTTGGTTTTGAGGCCCAAACCAAGAAACCATCCACCGATGGTTTTGTGGGCAAACCAACAAACCTCGCGTGCAAGCTTCGGGCTCGATCCGCTACCTTGCACCGGCCTATGTTCACGACTTCAGCCCGCCAGTATTGCATCGCACGGCTTGCACTTGACCCCATCGGCCACCGGGTCCATCGAACCAAGCCTATTTGCCTCTCCATCACCCGGAGGCCACCACGGCTAAGGCCTTTCGCGCTTGTTCTTCACCTGCACCGACACGAGTCAAGCCGCAACCTGTACCTGCACACTTAACCAAGCATCAGTTCACACAACGTTGTCAATCACTCATCACTAAGGAGCGACCCTCCACTGGTCCTCGGACACACGTAGTCCTCAATCTCCCCCTTGATGAGTGCATTGACAACACCCATAGTAACCATCATAGAGAAAAAGAAAAGAAAATAACCACGAACATAAACCTCCAAGCAAGTGATCCAAAGCCAAAGAACACGGCGAAAACAATATCACTCGCCAAACCAAGTCTCGGCCCCCTAAGACAAGGGCAATGGCTCGACACAGCCGAGACAAACCAAAGCTCACAAAGAGCACACCACAAAGCACAAAACTCAGGAAAAGCAAAGGAGCTCCCCCTGCACATATGCAAACTCCCCCTGAGTAGATGCAACATCTTCTTCTCAATTTTTCTCCTCGCATGCAACATCTCACAAATGCATACCAATTTGCCACAAAATCTCCCAATGCATGAAAAATCTCCCCAAATGCACACAAAAAAATCTCCCTAAATGCACACAACTTCTCCCCCTATCATACATAACTCTCCCCCTTGTTGACAATGCATGAATCAAGGTATATAAAATTCTTCCCTTTGTTTGCATGAAAAATGCATGTCAAAGCATATATACAGTCTACCAAGCTTCTCAAATATACAAAGAGCACAACAAAATGCTACACATGAGACATAGAGCAAGCAAAGTAGACATGGTGTAGTTAGCATATTGCCATCAAGAAGGTAGAGACATATAAGCATGTGACATGGTCAAAAATGATTTTAAGCAAATTTTCTCAAAGAAACATTCATCTCATGAGCAAGACCCTATCCATGGCAATTTGAGCACAAATACACTAGATCATCCAAAGTTTATACAAGATCACAAATTCTCATCACAAGATCATTATAAACACCCACAAGCTATGATTAAGAGCTCATTTTTCAAGCATAAGGCAATTCATACACCAATTTCAATTTCAAGTTTAAACATGGTACATGAAATGCCTTTGCGGAAAAAAGAAGCTTATGCTCCTCCCAAAGTGAACAAATGGGCTAAACATTTACAATGACAAAAGATCTTTAACCCCAAGCAAAGAGAAAATGATCCTCAAGCACAAACTAAGCATGATATAAGCATTTGAGCACAAATTGAGCATAGACAAGCATCTACTCATGAGAGAGGCAATTTTATCATTTTCACAAACATGAAGCTATCTCAACATAAATATATGGCAAAGCCATCAAGAGCATAGCATTCACATCACCATTTACCAAACATGCACATATCTCACACATCACACATCAGTGATCAATGTATAAAAGAGAAGCTCATTCCTAGCACAAGTGATCCAAAGATGGATATCCTACCAGGTTTTGTACAGAAAGTAAAATGCATGCCACTACAAGGTTTTCCCCCTATTGCAACACAACTCTTAGGCAACACCACAAATTCGGTTGCAATAGGGGGGTACTATGGCACCGAAACAGTGATTTGGTTGTAATATGCGTGTCTATTGCTACACAAAATTTGAGTTGCAATATTAATTTTTTGTGTTGCAACAGGTTGACGCTAATGCACCCATTATGAGGATTTGTGTTGCATTTGGTTGGAAATACTGCTACCCCATTTCTGCGTTGCAATAGAAAGTTGCTATGGCCACCATACTAGGGTTGGTTGCGTTTGAATGGCTATATCGCAACGTCTTATTTGGGTTGCAAATATATCTTTGCGTTGTTGCAATACATGGAGGGCTATTGCTTTGTTTGTAGCCTCAAGATGCAATATCGTGTACGTATTGCCACGAAATTTAGTCGTTGCACTATTTTTCGTGGTCGTTGCAACTTTATCAGAATTATTGCAACAAGGTATTCCTTGGTTGCAATGTTATTTGTCTATCATGACACTTATGCACGAGATCAAAACGACGATCAGATAGGGACTCATCGGGACCGTTCCAAAATTCCATGTCTTCGACGACGTCGGTCTCCATCAAGATCTCCACGACGGCGTCTAGGTCTCCATCTAGATCGATCTCCACGGCGATCAATCAACATCTGTGTGGTTCCACGGCCGGTACTATTGTATTGATCTCGTATATATCTTCGTTCCCTATATATATATATATATATATATATATTGCTATATCATGATCTAGGTCGTTTGAAACATGAATGCAGATTAATGGCATCACACGAAGATCGGAGTTGGATGCGCTTGCCTCGACACTCAGCGGATTGGCAGAACAATTTCTGATCTTTTTCAAACCTTTACCACCGCATCAACGCGAGGTCGATCTATTGCGTGCCCATGTACTATATGTCAATGCATGATCAGACATGACACCGTGTTTCCCATTCAAATTCATTTAGTGACTAAAGGGTTTGCTGATTGTTTCATCGATGATGGTATCATTCAAGGCCAAACTAATACTTCATCAGGTAAGGGTCATGTGAATCATGATGTCACTCCTGATCTCAATAATCATGACGCACAACCAACAGCTGATGATACAACACCTTATTTTGAAGAAGACGATGAAGAAGACGGTTGTGATGATAACCCTGCTGCCACTAATACTCTGATTAGAAATATTATCAGTGGCACTATACATCATGGACAAACCAAAGATGATGAGGAGGCAGATAAGCAGGCAGAGATTGTTTTGAAACTATTAGACCAGGCAAAGAAGGAATTGTATCTAGGATGCAAAAATGCAACTAAGGTCTCTTTTATCGTGGAACATTTCAGATAAAGTGCATGTATGGCTTAAGTAACGCGGCGTTGGAGGCCATACTTAATCTCTTTGGAAAGGTTCTCCCTGAAGGGCATTGTATTCCTGACTCCTTGGATAAAGTGCAAAGGGTGGTTCGAGACCTGGGCTTGGACTATGTCAAGATACACGTATGTGAAAATGATTGTGTGTTATTTTTTGAGCAATACGCAAATCTAGAGACATGTCCCATTTGTAAGCAGTCAAGGTGGAAAGTTGTAGAAAAAACCTGTGGTAATAATGATAGTGCAGTTGGTGCTACTACTGTTAAGAAGCGGTTACCAGTTAAGATCCTATGCTACTTTCCTCTTATTCCTCGGCTGCAAAGAATGGATATGTCAAAGCAAATGTCAGAGGATATGCAGTGGCACAAGAAAGAATTGGTGAACGATGGGAAAATGTGTCACCCTGCTGAATCAAAGGCATGGAAGCATGTGGATTCAGAGTTTAAATGGTTTTCAGAAAAAGGAGGTCGTAATGTTAGGCTGGGTCTTGCTTCTGATGGGTTCAATCCCTTTGGCATGCAAAGTCTTACATACTCCATATGGCATGTCATCCTGATACCTTACAATTTGCCTCCATGGTTGTGTCAGAAATAATCTAACTGGATCTTGTCAATGTTGATACCTGGTCCAAAATTTCCTGGAATGGATATTGATGTATATTTGAGGCCCCTTATACTGCAGCTCAAGGAGCTTTGGAATAGTGGTGTTAAAACAAGAGATGCAGGGACTATGAAGAATTTTACATTGCGCTTTATCCTTCTTTGGACAATTAATGACTTCCCAGCTTATGCTATGCTGTTTGGTTGGAGCACTAAAGGAAAGTTTGCATGTCCATACTGCCACAAACATACTGACTATTTGTGGTTGAAACATGGGAAGAAGCACTGCTACATGGCACATCGACATTTCTTGCCCCCTGACCATCCATGGCGCAACAACACGGTCAGCTTCAACAACAAGGTCGAAACCAGGGAGGCACCAGAACCACTATCTGGTGCACAGGTACTTGAGCAGTATGATACTTTTGAACAAGTACAATTTGGAAAGACCTTGTTATCAAAAAAAGGAAGCGTGACGAAGACAACAGATGGCACAACTGGAGGAAGAAGAGTATTTTTTTGAGCTCCCTTACTGGTCTTCTTTGCTCATCAGGCATAATTTGGACGTCATGCACATTGAGAAAAATATATGCGAGAGCATACTAGGCACTCTGCTTAAATTGGACGGCAAATGTAAGGACGGGGAGAATGCCTGGCTTGACATGGAGCATCTATGGATACGACCAGATCAGCACCCTGTGATTAAAGATGATAAGTATACCTTGCCATCAACCTTGTACGAGTTAGATAAGGATGCTAGGGAAAGTTTGTGTAAACTTCTATATGGAGTGAAGATGCCTGATGGGGTTTCCTCAAATATAAGAAGATGTGTTGACGTAAAGTCACGTAAGGTGTCTGGCTTGAAAACTCATGATTATCATCTAATTCTACAGAAACTTTTACCCTTAGTGGTGCGTAGGATTTTCCCAAAAGCTGTTGTCATCGGATTGATTCAGCTTAGTAATTTCTTCGATGCACTATGTTCAAAGGAGCTGGTGGGAGCAGAATTGGACAGGCTAAGCTGTTAAATTAGGGAGGTTGTTTGTCAACTTGAGATGATATTCCCACCTGCATTTTTTGATATCATGATCCATTTGCCTGTTCATCTAGCTGAAGAAGCTAAACTTGGGGGGCTAGTGTGTTACAGATGGATGTACTCAGTGGAGCGGTACCTACGCACTGTGAAAGGATATGTGAGGAACAAGGCTCACCCTTAAGGTTCAATTGCTGAGGGATACATACTCGAGGAGTGCCTTACATTCTGCTCAAGATTCTTGGACGTGGACACCAAAGACAATCGTGTTGATCGACATGAAACAGTTACTGTGAATGAGCCTCCATCTGGTTTGAGCATTTTTTCTGAAATGGATTACAAGAGGAGAGGACAGACGGTCGACGAAATTCCACCAGATGAGTTTCGGAAGATGAGGCACTACATAATTTGCAATTGTGATGAAGCTAGACCATATGTCGAGTAAGATACACTACTCAACATCATTTATTACTTGTAATTTTAAATTTCAAACTAATGGTAATATTCATTTGTATGCAGTGCGCATTTGGAAGAACTGAAGGAATATGGAACCAGAAATCTTGATCAGCGACATGAGGATCAACTCATAAGATGGTTTGAAGGCAAGATCAGAGGTCTACATGCGAGAGGGGAAGTAAGTTCAGAGTTGTTTGCACTTGCTCAAGGACCAGATACCCAACCTCGTACATTGAATAGATGTCATATCAATAATTGGCTATTTCAAACCGTTAACATTGAGAAAACCCTCATGACACAAAATAGTGGTGTGCTTGTCAAGGGTGAGAAAGGAGGCACGAACTGGTATGGGGTGATTAAAATAATGATCTCACTGGAATTTCCTGGACAAAAAGAAGTTATTCTGTTCCAGTGTGACTGGTTTGATGTGCCTGCTGCCACAAGTACCAACAGAGGCAAAGGATACAGTAAAGATAAATTTGGGGTGATTGACATCGATACTACTCGACACAGGTATAAGAATGAACCCTATATTCTGGCAACACAGGCAGAACTGGTGTTTTATGTGAATCTAGTGAACAAACCTAGTTGGAGAAGTGTTATTTCATTGAAACCAAGGAACTTGTTTGCCATGCCTGAATTAGATCTTGAGGACTCAATTGCTATGGGTATCGAAGGTATTAATTTGCTCGGTGAACACCAGGATTTGACAAATTGGTCAAGATCAGACAAGGAAAGCACAACCGGGGATGTCTCAGTTATTAATCAGGTGCGGGCCGAGGCAGTTGATGAACCAGACGATGATGTATTTGATGTTGATAATGAACATGATGTAGATGACATGTACATTGATGATGGAGTTGTTGCACCAATTGTTCAAGATGCCCAAGATGATGAATTTTTCGATTGATACTTAGTCGATTTTGTTTGGCGTGTTAAGAAACAATTTATTCTTGCCATGACAATTGTTTTCAACATTTTTTACATTATTATGTCATGCCCCAAAACTAAAGCATGAGGTGTATTTGTGGTCACTTTTCCCAAGCTGTTACATTCTCACTGCATTTGAATAATAAGTACTGTAATGTTAATTTTGGCAAAGGTAGGTTCCTACCAGTGTTGAAGAATCTCTAGAAAAAAGTGTTGTATGCACATAACTTGTTATTTCTTTATTCTGGTTGGGACACATCATGAGCATGAAGCTTAATTGGAAGTTCTAGCAGATGATACACTTTACACCATTTTAGCCTCTGTAAACATGATTAACACTAAAGAAGGCATCACATTTGAAACGAAACCTACATTCATCACTATAGAAATAAAAGGCAAACCCCCTCCGACTCGGCTCCCTACCGCAGAAGGTTCGGCCTACGCATTGAATGTTGCCTCGCGCCACCGCCAGTGGCAGCGTCGGCCGGCGGCGGCCCTGGCGGAGGGCGATACTCCTCATTTGCTTTGCAAGATTAACCCCACGAGTTTGGAAATATTCAGATTGCAAGTTGATGATCATCCGCGGACGCCACTGCCCTTGAGCCTCACCCTCAACCTGTTTCATGTACGCAAATGCAGTGGCGTCGGCATCAGCCCCGCTGTAGAACCTGTAGAGGAGGACGGCCGTCACATAGGCCGCCCCTCTGTTCCCGGCCTGGGCAGCGCGGTGTAGCTCGTCGAGGGGAGGACACCGGCCGTGGTTCCTGCCGAAGATGTCGTCGATCCCGACGAGGAAGCCGGCAACTGGGTTGCCAGCTGCAGCCAGGCTACGAACGAAGACGTCGTAGTTGTCGAGGTCGACGTTCTGCATCTGCTCGACTGGAACCCGACCTAGTGCCAGGTTCCTACCAACGTCTCTATCGCGGCAGGGGCCGAGCATGCTCTTGCAGGTGGCACGTAGGCTTCAAAGGTCCTCCATTGGCCGATTCGATGTCGCACCGACTCGGCCAGCGATGATTGCCCGCAACTCAATTGGGAGTTCCGCGAGCGACCGGGGGTGCTCCCTCAATGCCATGGAAGGGAAGTCGCGCGGCGCGGAGCGTGAGATGTGGGCGGAGAGGACTTTGCAAGAACCAGTGGCGACTTGATCGAGTTTCCAATAACCGGCGGCGGCCTCTCAAGTTATTTCCAAAGAAATTAACAACTGAACATCAGAACTGGCGTGTCGTGGCGTTGGTTTGAACTGGCATGTCGTGGCATGGCCGGCGGCTGCGTGGCTGGGCGCGGCAGGGGAGCGTGAGATGTGGCCGCTGCATGGCTGTGGCCGGTGCTGCTTGGCCGCGGCCGGCCGTGGCTCGGGTCGGCCGGCTGCGGCTGGGGGACGTGGCTGGGCGCGTCCAGGCGTGGCTGGGTATCATTTCATGTGGTGTGGTGGCAACATATAATACCAAAGTTTCCATTTGTCATCATAATAAAGACTTGCACATATGTACCAAAGTAGTAGCAGTGTACTAGCATTGACTACATCAGTGCATTACTAGATATACATACACAGATACTTGTTCTCAAAACCCAGAAATGCTACTTGTTACTATGGATTATTACATTACTAGATAATTCTAACTATATATCATCTGGCACAAATCGGTAACCATGCTTAATCTCAAGCTGATTTGCAATCTCAAAAGACAGAAATGCATCCTTGGTGGCGTATTGCACCTGCCAGTCTGCCAAACACCTCAAACCCCACAGCATGTGGTTCACTCTTCTGTCCTTGAACAGAGGTAGGTCTAGTACCACATTTCCAATCTTCTCCAGTGATGACCTGTAACCATTTTGGTACAGATTGCTGTACTTGTCATCAACCTCAGAAACAAGCAGTTGAAGATCTTTCCAATTAGAAATCGTGATGCCGCAGTCCTGCTCTAGGCGTTCAACATCATTCGAGATATGCGCTCCGACAAAGATGTGGCCTTCCTCGCTAAGAAACTTGCTCAGGACATCAGGTAGCTTGTAGCCGGCATGGAGCACCTGGTAAATAAGGCAACGTGGCCCAACGCACAATTGCAACAATGCGACCTTGTGCTCGCCACTGCGAAGCTCAATGCACTCGGTGTCCAATCCGACGAGCAAACGATCTGGAGGAGGGTTACCTTTGATTTCTTTGATGTACTCCGCCACTACTTCCGCGTCGCAAGTGATTGTGGTCTTGATGCTCGGGTACCGCTCCTTGAAGAATTCGACCTCGTGGACCGAAGTTGGGGCCGGTCCCGGATTCGGCGAACGCCGTGGACAGACGACGGCGGGGCGCCATTCATCCCAGCCACTGCCTACTCGAACGTCGACAGCATCGGCAGCGGCGTCCTACACATCCACGGCGTGACGCTTGCGACCCTACAGTACCAATCCAAGAAAACAGAGTTCGGATCGAATCTTCATCAAACACTTCAATCTCGCTACAAATTCACGACTACCTACACAATGTACATGCTGGCCGCGAAGGGCTGACCTAGAAATTGACGCGCTCTACTGAGGCGGCGGCGCTTGCTCCGCCTGCAGCACCTTGGTTGGTGTGGGGGCCAGCGGCGGCGGTTGCCCCGACTGCATCCCCCTTCCTTTCAGGGGCGGCGCTGCCTTCCGCTGCCTCGCATCGGGTCATCGCGGGTGCCAATCTTTCTTCAGAGCTAGGTGGCGTGGCAATGGCGCCCGAGATTGGAAGCTTGGCGGTCGCCAGCGATGGCGGAAGGCAAGAAAACCCCAGTTTTGATGGGACAGTTTGGGGGAACAGGGATGAAGCAATATTCTATGCTGTCTGTCCAGCTTCGTCTATAAGCTAAAAGGAAGTGGGGACACCACGAGCGCTCGGGCAGTCGTGCGGCTAACTGGTCCCACGCGTGGGGACGATGACGCAAATTGCTTCTGTTATCAAAAACCTTCAAAAAATGACAGAGTTTGAATATAGTTGTCAAAAGTTGTCAAATGAAAATTTCTTGAATACCAAACCTTTACAACTCATCGAGGCCTACAATCTTTATTTAAGTCATTAATCCATTTGACGGAGTTTGAATAGGACAAATTTCGAAATTCAAAAAATGATATCTATAATCGATATTTTTGAACACCAGATGATGTCAAATGGAAAAGTGGTGAGTACCAGAGTTTCATATCTCAACAAGATCTACGAACTTTATTTAGGTCGGATTTTCATTTGAGAAAGTGGTACTACACATTGTTCATTAACCTAGGTTCACTCACATAGTTTAAGAAACTTGGTTGGGGACATGTCAATTTTGTACTACATGATAGTACCACTTCGTCAAATGAAAAACCGCCCAAAATAAACATTATTCATCTTGATGAGCTATGAAACTTTGGTGTTCATCACTTTTCCATTTGACATCATCTAGTGGTTGAAAAAATCAATTCTAGATATCAATCTTTGAATTTTGAAAATTTGATGGTTCAAACTTTGTAATTTCGAATTGCACAAAAAAATCAATTCTAGATATCAATCTTTGAATTTTGAAAATTTGATGGTTCAAACTTTGTAATTTCGAATTGCACTGGACTCAGGAGATAGATTTTTGTTTTCTAAGAATGTAGGGGAAAAAACCACCTGAGTTGGACATCATACGTGTAATATAAACATGTTTTAAGTTTTGATTATGAATCAAAATACAAAATTAAGTTCATCACTTGCCGACAGGTGGGACCCGCAATTCAAACGCAAGGATGAAAAAGCACACGCGAGGTAGTCGTCTCCTCGATCGGTGGCACGCTCGTGGGTCGCATCCCTTTGGTGTGGGGTTTCTGTGTGGGCCCTTCGTGGTGGGCTCCATATGTCAGCCGCTTGGGGTGGAAACAACTGATGTTTCTGTGTGGGACTTTTATAGAACCGCACTCTGTGTGAGCCTAGACGCCGCCTCCCTGCCCCGATGGTTCGCTTGCTTGTCTCGCCCCAATCGCCTCACTACAGTAGAAACCACCCACCGCCGCCCAACTCCGATCACTTTCCAAACCACCCCACCGCCGGACCCGCACGCCAAGATGGAGCCGGAGTCGTCAGAGGCGTCGAGGGTTTCGCATCGCCGTTCCTTGTCCAAGGCCGCATTGGCAGCATCTTCTAGGAGCCGGGAGATGGGGGCAGCAGCGGCAGAGGCAGTGGCGGCATTGGCCGTGTTGCCGGGGTGGTTACCCTTGCCTGATGTTCGTCAGGCATCCGAGGAAGCGGACGTTGAATCCGCTAGGATGCCTCGGAAGCGAAAGGCTGACGAGGAGGGATTTCAGCACCCTGACGCCAAGAAGTCGAAGCCGGTGGAGGAGTCCAGCGAGGAGGAAGAGTACCCCCACAAATGGCCGGACTTCGATTGGGAGCGTCCGGTAACTTTTCTTACTCGTACCAAATTTAATTCCCCCCTTTAGTATTCGAGAACTCTGTCTTTAATTCCTCTGGTTTCTTAGTACATTGAAGTGATTATTTTTGTGTGATTACGAAATTGTTTCTGAGTCATAATCAATTCTAGACTTGCAATTTAGGATTTCTTGACTAGGGTACATATGAAAATTTTTGGTATAGATCATGCAGTTAAGAATCAGTGAGTAAATCCATCTCAACATTTTGTGTAGTAGCATTCTTGGTACACAAGTGTTTATGTGAATTTTATCTTGGACAGTTTGAAACAAATTTTTGCTCACCTCTGATTGCAACATGATTAATCTTAAGTTCACAAGTGGAATATTGTTGTTCATGTCTTGATTTCTTAATTTAGGATCTTGGGCCGAAGGTGACATATGAGTTCAACTTCGCACGAGTTAGGCTGTTCGTGGAATGCAATGACGACAGCGACGATGAGCACTGCCTCCTGGGCCCCAACCGAAAACGTCCTACTGATGTCGAGGTATTACCTTCATTCCCAGTGTTGACTATGTTCAGTTTCATTCAAATTTTGATGTACTTATCACACTGATAATGCATTGTAAAACCATTTCATATTGAGGCTAAGGTGGAGGACCTTCGGCTGGCGATCAAGCGCTGGGCACTCCCGTAGGCACGCCTGCAAGGAATGATAGATAGCTTTTGTGTAGTGAACTACTCCCTCATGAACATCTAGATTTGATGAATGAGGCTTTTGTTTAATGACCTTGTGTAATGGCATTACTTTAGTGGAAATATATGGTAGCTAGTGAATGCTACTATTATTATTACCCTTGATCATCCTTGTGATTGCAGATGTGTTATCTATTTGCTCGCAAGAAATCTGCTCTTATTATTGATGTGTTCATGAATGTTTTATGTGTATTTCTGATTGACAAGTATAGAGCAAAATAATTATAAAGCATAGAAACAAAAAAAGTACAAGCAGGACGAGAACATCTCATGGACGAAAAAAGGAAATCATCTCATGAACACAGCCATTCATGCAGAGATGTACATAAAAGGTATATAATTTTCCTAAATTTATTAGTTGTCCATCAGGCACAAGCAAGACTTGCGCACAGAAGCATCATACATCAGTTCATCAAGACTCCATAAGTCCATCAACCTCAACAAGCTCAAGGCTTCTTAACAAAAGTAATAACTAAACAAGTGCAGGCCAACATCACAAGCTGACCACCAAACTAAGTCATACACACTAAATTCCATTGTTTATAGCAAGCACATTACTAAACAAGCTTCTATTTTGTTGCTGCCTCAAGTTCAGCAACCTTTGCCTCTAGTTTTGCCACTCTTTCTGCCAGCACAGCATTCTTTTTTCCAGCTTCGGCAAGCTGATCCACCAAAAATGATTCTAGTCTTTCATGACTTTGTGCTACGGCACGAAGCATTGTCCCAAGGCCTTCCATCCTTGCATTCCACGTGTTGATTGCGTCCCAGATTGAGTCAATGTCATGTGGAGTTACACCAACTACCTAAAACAAAGGCAAACTGATGCATTAGAACCATGGATCAGTGAAGATACAAGGACATTTGATCAATTCATACAGAGATGCTGGACATTTGAAGCAATATATGGAATGAGTTCAACATTTTTGTTAGGAACATCACCTCCCTAACAGACCTAGTCATCCATGAGTGCATCTAGCAGAAGTAAATGAAATTGGTTCTTTATCTAGCATCAGAGAACCTAGGAAAAGTGAATCTTGGTCCACCAGGAGTGCAACTAATCCATGTCTAAAATAGAAAACCCCAAATCCATGACTAGTTAAGACTAGGTTTACCACAAATCCATGTCTAGTTATTATAGTTAAGACTGATCCCATTCATCTAGGTTTACCACAAATCCATGTCTACAGTAGAAAATCCCAATTCCAAATCGATTCTACCAGAGGATCGGTACTAACCGGGGGGACGGAGAAGGAGGGGGCATCGGGTTCCTGGTGTGTCTGCTCATCGCGAATCTTCCTCGTGAGTTGCGTCCTTGGTTGGTGGAGTGGTGCTCCACTCGGGGCCCCGCAATAATGGTGGCCGCTGGAGGGGAGGCGGCAATGCGGGTGTGACTCTGCATGCTCCGGCCCACTGCACCCGGGGTGGAGCCAACCATCACCGGCGTTGGAGGAAGCCGGTGGCGAGAGCGAGGCGGTCGGCGGCGAGAGCGAGGCGGAGATTGCCAAATAGCTGTAACCCTGGAACAGAGATTGGGGAGAAATCAGGAGGAAAGGGGCGACAGATATCCCCATTCGACCGAGTTGTAGGTCCCACCTGTCGGCAGAGTTGTGGGTCCCACCTGACGACAGAGTTGTGGGTCCCACCTGTCGGCAGAGTTGTGGGTCCAACCTGTTGGCCTAAACCCACGAGAGATTTCCCCATTCGACAGAGTTGTGGGTCCCACTTGTCGGCGCCCAGATTGTGATGTGTTCTTGAGTTCTTCATGGACCTAATTAACTTGATTCTTTGATTCGTAATCACAGCTACAAACTTGTTTAGATTTCACAAATGACGTCAAAATTAGGAAATTTTTTCCTACATTCTTATAAAACAATAATCTAGCTCATGGTGTCCACTTCATCTCATGTTTGTATGTTTCAACAATCATAATTAAGAAATAGAACAATTCAAAACTAGAATCAAGATTTTCAAACAGTAGATGATGTCAAATAGAAAAGTGGTGAATACCAAAGTTTCATTGCTCATCGAGATGAACAATCTTTATTTTGGTCGGTTTTTCATTTGACGAATTGGTACTATCATGCAGTACAAAATTGACATGTCTCCAATCAAGTTACTTAAACTATGTGAGTGAACCTAGGATTAATGAACAATGTGTAGTACCACTTCGTCAAATGAAAATCTGACCAAAATAAAGATTGTTCGTCTCGACGAGCTATGAAACTTTGGTATTCATCTCTTTTCCATTTGACATCATCTACTGTTTGAAAATCTTGATTCTAGTTTTGAATTGTTCTATTTCTTAATTATGATTGCTGAAACATACTCACATGAGATGCAGTGTACACCATGAGCTTGATTATTGTTTTCTAAGTATGTAGGGAAAAAATTTCCTGATTTGGACGTCATTTGTGAAATCTAAACAAGGTTGTAGCTATGATTATACGAATCAAAGAATCAAGTTAATTAGGTCCATGAACAACTCAAGATTACATCACAATCTGGGCGCCGACAGGTGGGACCCACAACTCTGTGATTACGTGTCCTCCCTATGAAAGCGCAATTTTCTTAAACCCAATATACCCTGGGACCCCCCTAATTCAATCAGCAACCTGATCTGGCGGCGGCGGTTCTTCTCCATCTCCCCTGACATCTCGCCTTCATCTTCTACCTCATCCGCGCCGGGGAGCACATCCTCGCACATCCAATCAGCCCCCGCGCGTGACGAACTGCAATCACTCCATGGAAAAGGTCGCCGCGGCACGCTATGAGGCGTCGAGGCTGGTGGAACTGCCGACGGAGCTGACGATTAACATCGTCTCCCGAGTCGCTGCTCAGTCAAAGGACGCCATGGAGGATCTCCGCAACTTGCGCGCAACATGCAAGGCAATGTGCAGCGCCGCCATGGTCGGATGACACGTACCCCTGAAACGTGTCCTGCGGCGTCGATTCAACCTCGGCCTGGATTTTCGCGCGGCGCTCATCACCACACTAGCCACCGTCGGCAACCCGGAGGCCTTGTTCCGCAGCGGGTTGTGCCTCACATTATTGGGGAACAAGCGCGGCGTAATCTTGCCATACCTCGACCAGCTAAGGCGCACAGCGGAGGCGGGCCACAAGGTATCGATGTACGCCCTCGCCTTCTTCCTCTACAGGCCCAACAGCGGTGAGGCCGCTGACGACGAGGCCCGGGGGCTCCTGCGCTTGGTTGAGGGACCCGAAGAGGGGGCGACGGTGCTTCCTTGGAAAAACTTGACGTGTACGAAACGCCGCTCCAGGATCATTTCGGCGACGTGGGACTTAAGGCCGTCGGCGGCGGTTGCCGTGCCGCTGGTGCCGGCGCCCGTACCTCGCCAGGACGATTTTCAGTGTGCAGGTCGCGAGTGTGGCAACCACGCAGGATGGCATGCTTAGTACTCGTGGCATAGGTTCTGCAGCGAGGAGTGTAGGATCCGGAACGAGTGTGATTGGTTCTTCTTCACACTCAAGGAAGCGTTTAATGTGACCTGATACAAGGTAAAAAGTTTGTGATTGCTGATATGTTTTGATTAATTTGTTCCAGACATGATGCACCATAAAAGACATTCAGGATTTCAGTTTACATGTTTGCTTTCTTTCTTGTCTGCTACTCATCAGGAATTCACTTTACATTTGGAATTCTTATATTCTGAAACTTCAGCTGACTGCTAAAAATTCTTTCAGTTCACAGGATTTCAGTTATCAGGAATTCAATTGTTCTGACAGTTCGGTGAATGCTTTCTTTTTTTTCAGGAAATTTATCTGGCACTGAGGAGGGACCTTGCGGAGAGGCTTTGGTGTCATTTTAGGCAGAACTTTGAAGAAATCCAGCAAATAAACTCGAAGCATGTCTCTGAAGTTGTGTCTTTGGTCGATGTGTCTCTCAACTTGTGTCGATGTGGAGCATGTTTTTGATGATCCTTAGTTGCTGTGGTGTCATCGTGGCTCGAGAAGCCTACGTGTAAACTCAGTCCTCATATATCGTACGCGCTGGCTGCCAATCTTTATGTTTGTTACTTAATTTGTGTGATGCATGTTACTCTGGTACGAAATTGATGTGAGGAATGTTATTCTGCTAAAGTTGGTGGAAAGATGATATTCAAAATGTACTTTGACCACAAAAACTTTTCTATATATAAGCAATATACAATAACATGTGTTATCTTGTGCAGTTACATAGTAAATAAGAAGTAAACTAGTATAACTTATATAAAACTATATTTATAAAACTTGATTATGTTCAACACATCATCTTTACAAATATATATAAAACTGAGTGGGACCCACTCGTCAGCGGGACACACGAAAATGCACCCCTCAAATACGCCAAGCATTCAGAAAATTTGGTAGCCAACGATTTGGAATGTGGCGCCAGTTTTTCCATCCGAAATATTTAACAAAGGCCCAAACTACCGCGCTACCATGACTGGGGCCACCACGTTGTTGCGAAACACCGGGTTATTAGAGTAGTAAGTCGTGCGTCTTTAGTTTCCCTCCCTAATCCCCTCGCGAAACCAATCTACATCTCGGTCAGTTAGGGGCCGGGTGGTCGACGACGATCGGCGCCGCCGCCAAGCTACTTCTCACCTTACACGAGGATGCCGACATCCAGCGAGGCGGCAAGGGTGACACCTTCGTCGTCTGAAGAGCTGCGCACACCTTCGTCGGCGATGCTACCTCCAATGTTCACACCAACCTCTAGTACGACGACTGGTGAACCTTCCAGCAGCATGTCCACCAGGGCTAGGGCGACGACTGCGCTCTTTGGGTCATCACCTTCGTCCCAAAGAGCATCACAAGGTTCGGGCGACGCAGAAGCAATCGTCAACGGCCTAGATGCAGACCAAGATGTGGTACCTTCGTCTCAGGACGAGACGACCGAGGCCAGGTACGCTGTTTCCGCGTTCGATCTTTCCCCTCGTACTGCCACCTATATTTCATGCATTTGTGCACGCACTGGTACCATTGAATTTCATGCATTTGTTCACGCGATTTGCACACCAAATTTCTTCAAATTATTGAAATACCATCGATGAATGCGCAAATCAAAAGATGAGCAGATTTGGACCATGCATATGATTGAAAAGGGTAGAGATGGGGAGGCGGATAAAAAATACATGTAAACCTCTTGGGAAACAAATCACCCTTGAAAACATAAACAAGTTGAAACAAAAATTGGGGTATCGGAACAGGGACTTGGTTTACTACAAGACTAGAATTCCTGAATCTCCTGCGAAAGCAACACTCAGTGAGATCGACTACGATGTCGATGTAGCAAAAATGAAAAAGATTCACGAGGAGGAGATAGTGATCAGCTTAGTTGTATCCAGAGAGCCAATACCTAAAAACCATACCATGCCCATAGCACCATTGAAATCCAAAAGTGTTTCCACACATGATGATGATGATGAAGAAGTCGAAGAATCTGAATTAGATGAATACAAAGTTTGGCTAGCTGCACTGCATAAACAGAAGAAAGCCTTGGGTAAGATATGGTACAGCCCAATATTTGTATATATATACTCATGATTTTGCAGTTCACTCACATGATTGAAATTAATTATGGATCCTTTTTCAGAATTAAAAAACATATTCAGGGAGGACACAATCGACACATACCAAGAATACCTGAATGTTGCAGGACTACTTGATGACATCGGTAATATCATATCCCTCTCCTAATTGGCAAGCAAATTACCATTCTTTGTCAGACTACAAATTATGCTAGCTCATCATGCCACAAAATTGTCTGCGGAACGGTATGTGGACCCCACCTTTATTTTGCAACACAGGCATGACATGAACCCAACACCTCCAGTGCAGCCTCCATCTCATGCTCGGCGTTGGAAATAGCAGGAGCAAGGAGATGGTAACTTGTGTTTATTAGAAATTACCTGTGTATGCATAGTATGTTTTTTGTGGGTATTATTACATTTTGTTCCCATGGAATAGGCTCACAAAATGTGAAGAAAAGAGGACGCAGTCCCGTAAGAGCCTTGAAGGTAATCGCCAAGAGAATCAAGGCGGGCAAACAGCAGTTGGACATTCAATTCTCAAAACATGGAGGACCGGTAGGAAATAACTACCACTCATTCGTTGATGAAGTAGTCATGTATACAAGGAAAAGGACACCAGTCATTGGAGTGAAATCGTGGAAACATGTCAAGAAAGAAGTCAAAGACGCAATAGCAACTGATGTATTAGATATCATAAACTTTGCTTTTGAATACAATTCAATTATAAACTAATGTAACAACTCACATAGTATTTGCATGCTATTGTGATTATATAACAGGCAAAGTGGGACATGGAGGATAATGTTGATTCAAGGGAAAAGATATGGGACATTGCTAAGGAGCGTTACAAAGGATGGCGTTCAACTTTCAGTGCTACGGCCAAGACATACGACAGCTACCACCAGAGAATGTTACATAAGCCTAAAGAATTAGATATAGTTGAATGGCACTATCTGTTGAAGTATTTCAGTACTAGTAAATTCAAGGTTTGTTCCACATTGTTACTATTACTGAGCAATACATTTTTCATACAAATGGCAATGTCTCAGTCTTTAAGATTATTGTTGAAATCTTGACATTCTATAGGAAAGGGGCGCACAAAATTCTGCGATTCGAGGCCAACAAATGACAATGACATTTGTCAGGCTGTAAGCCTTATTCTCAGCGCAACTATGAGAAGGTAATAACTAGAGAAGCACATCTCCAATCTGTCTTGCAGGATGAATAACTAATTTGTTATGTTCTTGGCTTAACAGAGAGACCCAGAAACTGGTGAAGAGCCCGATGATATGAAACTTTGGTGGTTAACTCACACTAAGCATGGGGAATGGACAGACGAACAATCTAAAAATGTCTATGTGAGTTCTCAATGAATGTGTACATACATTACTATACATAGTCCATGCAATTATAGAATGCAAGCAATTTCTTGTTCAACTAACTCCTCCATCTGTGCCTTGTAAATGTTAGGACAAAGCAAGCAGCGTTATTTCTGAGGCGGAATCAAATGCAGAGAACAACTTCGTTTCCCAAAAGGAAAAAAACAAGATGTTCCAGAAGGCATACAAGGAAGTCACAAAGTGCAAATCAACCAAGTTGCATGGTAATGGGTACCTGGCAAAAAACCCAACTAGAAGGCAGCTGCTTAATGCGGAGCTCCAGGAACAAATTCATAGGGAAGAGCTACAGCATCAGGAACACGTCGAGCTCATGGACGCATTTGGGCTGCTACAAGAAAAAAATGTCAAGATGGGAAGATGAAAGAGAAGCAGAAAGGAGAGAACATGCACGACAACTTGAAGAAAGTAACAAGAAAAGGGAGGCTGATCTGCAACAGCTTAGGCAAGAGTTCCTATCAATGCTGCAAGCAGCAAATGGACATTCACAATTTCCACAGGTACTGGTCAAGCTAGTTGCATGAATGACTTTCTTTCCTTAGGTTCTATATCTGAATGTCTGTATCCTTTCATAGATTGTCCTGCCAAACAACAATGTCACTGAATCTGTCGACGTGGCGGCGGCTGCATCAATCACCCAGCAAGACAACAATGTCACTGAATCTGCAGATGTGGCGGCGGCTCCATCAATCACTACAACTGGAAATGTACAGACAGACTCCAGGAATGTGCTCTCTTCTACTCAGGTTGTTCTTGAATTCACAACTTTTTACTACTACATATCATCAGTTACTGATAAAATGATGCCTAATCTTCTCCTTCCAAATGATTGGTTCATAGGAGAAGGAATCTGAAGTCATTGCTAAACAAGTCATTCACAAAACCAGAAGTATTAAAGCTGTTAACAATCCTGAAGCACAATCCGCCGTCCCCCCCTGTTAAACAAATTTCATCTCAATAGCTACAGGTACAAGCTGCACAAAGGAGACGACAAAGCACCAAAAAGATATGAGGTGAAATTTTTGCAACTCCTCTTCCTGCTGTGAATGTAATTCATGTTTCAGCTGTCAAAATGTGTTTATGGTTGTGATAATTATTTGATGTCATTCTGATAATTTTATGAATCGCAATCAAACTTTGGTTTGCTACATGCTGTTGTTGCACAAATTCCAATATTAGAGATTATATGATGCTAGCTTAAAAATGTTGTTGATTCTTTTCAGGAGACTAAGCCATGTCGAATGGAGCAAACAGGTGATGCGAGCTCCTTGCATTGAAGTCACCCTTTGCTGATCAAGTGTTGGGATCCTCTCGAAGTCACCATTTGCTGACCAAGATCTTCATTTCATATCAAATTAGCCTACTATGTGTTGAAATAATGTCCCGTCCGAAACTTTTCAGTATTTCAGTACTTCGTGTGTCATGTAATAACTCAGTGGATGGTTGAATGTTGTTTCATGAACAATAAATGCATAATTATATATACCTGATGATGTTATTTAATGTTTCAAATTATTCCTGCTATATAAATGAGCGTGGCAGAATACACCTTTCGTTGCAAAGGATAAATCATCCTATCACAACCCGTGTTTTTCGTTGCCAAAAATGAACGTGACAATAGTAAGGTGCACTTGTAGCAACCCTGTATCATGGTGGTAACAGAGACATGAACTTTTGGCAACCAAATCATTTTCGACGTTGCAAATGATAAGTCATCCTTTCACAACCCTTATTTTTCGATGCCAAAAAGAAACGTGGCAATAGTAAGTTCAACTTGTAGAAACCCTGTATCATGGTGGTAATAGAGACTTGAACTTTTGGCAACCAAACCATTTTCGAAGCAATAATAGAGGACACATCTTACAACCAAACAAACTATGTGGCAATAGAGTGCCAAACCTATTGCCTCCATCCTATCTATATTGGTTGTAATAGAATGTTACACCTATAACAACCATCCATATGATGCGTGGCAATAGAGGATACCACCTATAGCAACGTAACCAATTTCGTGGCATCAGACAATACTACCTATAGCATCGAAATCAAAATTTTGTGGTAATACAGGAAATCATAATATTGCACCCAAATAACTTTCGTGGTAATAGAGGTGGTTCCCCCTATAGCAACCAGAAACAGAGCGTAGCAATATAATACTTTGCAACGAAAGATTTTAGAAATTCCAACGCGTTGTGTACGATGCAATTGCACCTATGGCAACACAAGATGCGTCGCAATAGAATAATTTGCAACCAACACGAGCACGGTCTAAAATGCTAGTTGCAACGCCGTATTGCGTTGCAATAGAAAAACTTTTGCAACCACAAAAAGGCCACGATTGCTACAGGCTAATGCAACGCGGCCTTTCGCATCACATGGTTGACGAAAAAAATGGTTGCAATTGTGGCTATTGCAACCAAATAAGGCATATTGCAACACATTTCGTGTGTTGCATTAGGGAGAAAATCTACTAGTGTGCATGGAATGCAACAAAATGAAACATATATCACATATATACATGAGAAGCTCCAAGACCCAACTAGAAAGGAAAGCACACCCCAAGTTCACCCCGCAAGCGTGTGAAGGTAACTTGGTCAAGTGGTTTAGTGAAAATGTCGGCTAGCTGATCTTGGGTAGGCACATAGGACAAGGATATGTTTCCTTTCTCAACATTGTCCCTCAGAAAGTGGTATCTCACTTCTATGTGTTTCGTTTTGGAGTGAAGAACTGGGTTTTTGGCTACACTTATGGCACTGGTGCTGTCACAAAAGAGTGGAACCTGAGAACGCTCCTCACCAAAGTCGCTCATAGTGTAGGTCATCCAAAGCAGCTAGGAATAACAACTAGCAGCAGCTACATACTCGGCCTCTGTAGTGGACTGGGCTACACTAGATTGCTTGCGAGAAGACCAAGAGACCAAAGAAGAACCAAGGAACTGACAACACCCAGAGGTAGACTTGCGGTCGAATCGACACCCAGCAAAATTAGCATTGGAGTACCTGTGAAGTCTGAGTGTCGAGGAGGCAGAGTACCAAAGACCAAACTCAGGAGTATAGTTCAAGTACCTGAAAATCCACTTGACGGCCTGCCGATGTGAAGTCCTCGGTGAAGCCTGAAAATGAGCGCACAGACACACACTAAACTGTATGTTCGGCCTCATCGCCGTCAAGTAGAGGAGGGAGCCGATCATGCTCCGGTTCTCCTTCTGGTCCACGGGTTCGCCATCCTCATCAACGTCCAAAGCCGTAGTGGTACTCATCAGTGTAGTCAGCGGCTTGGAGTCGTTCATGCCAAACTTCTTCACCATGTCCTTGGTGTACTTCGCCTGATGTACAAACGTCCCATCCTTACACTGCTTGATCTGGAGTCCTAAGAAAAACTGCAGCTCGCCCATCATGGACATCTCAAATTCCCTGCCCATGTCATCTGCAAATTTGGCAACAAGATCATGAGAAGAGCCACCAAAGATTATGTCATCCACGTAAATCTGAACAATCAAAAGGTCATTCCCATGCTTAAGGAGAAACAGGGTCTTATCAATTGTACCCATCACAAACCCCTTACTCAGCAAAAAGCCTCTCAACCTGCCATACCAAGCTCTAGGTGCCTGTTTCAACCCATAAAGCGCTCTCTGGAGTTTGTATACACGGTGTGGGTATCTCTCACTCTCAAACCCCGAGGATTGCCTCACATACATTTCTTCCTCTATGACCCCATTCAAGAAAGCACTCTTCACGTCCATTTGGTACAACTTGAACCCTTTAGCCACGGCAAAGGCTAGAAGGATCCTAATTGCCTCCAAATGGGCCACAGGAGCAAATGTCTCCTCAAAGTCTATGCCCTCTTTCTGGTTGAACCCCTGAGCCACCAACCTCGACTTGTTTCTCACAACCATCCCATTCTCACCCTCTTTGTTCTTCCACACCCACTTGGTACCTATGGGACGGCAATTTGGTGGTGGATCGACTAACACCCAGACTTGGTTTCTCTCAAAGTTTTCCAACTCCTCATGCATGGAATTCACGTAATTCTAGTCAGACAAAGCGTGTCGAATATCTTTGGGCTCAAACGACGCAACAAAAGCAGAGTGAGCGAAATGAGAAGTATTCCTTGACCTTGACCGTGTAGTGCATTCATGAAGGTCACCAATGATCGTCGTCGGTGGGTGATCAACTTGTACACGCCGGGGAGCCTCTCGCCTGGACAAAATCTCCCCCTCAGCAGCAGCCTCCACTCGAATAGCCTCAGTCGTAATGGGTGTAGGGGATGGTCCATCCTCGATCGTCGTCGTAGTAGTGGAAGTAGCATGTACACGATCAGCCACTGGAGCATCACCACCATCATCGTCGTCATCTCCATCTCCATCCTTCTCATCCTCAAAGATCCTCGCTCCAATCTCCTCGTCACCTGCACACTCAAAAGCAGAAGAGCTACATGGCTGTGTCTCGTCAAAGGTTACCTCGCAAGTCTCCATGATTCTGTTAGTGTCAAGGTTGAGCACACGATATGCTCTAGAGTGAATCGCATAACTAAGGAAAATCCCATCCGAACACCTAGATTCAAACTTATCCAACTTGCCCTTCTTCAGAATGAAACACTTGCAACCAAAAGCTCTAAAATGACTCACATTGGGTTGTCGCCCAAGCATCAGCTCATAAGAGGTCTTCTTCTTAAAGGCACAAAGGAAGATGCGATTTGAGACATAGGAAGTGGTATTGACCGCCTCGGCCCAGAAATGCCTAGGAGTCCTATGCTCATCAAGCATCGTCCTAGCCATCTCACAAAGGGTCCGGTTCTTCCTCTCCACTATGCCATTCTGGCAAGCGACGTATGGAGAAGAGTACTGATGATCAAGACCAAGATCACTGCAAAAGGCATCAAAATGAGAGTTCTTGAATTCCGTGTCATTGTCACTATGTATAGCTCGAATGGCATCACCATGTCTCTCATTCTTCAACCTCAAGATCAAGTCCCGAACAAAGCCAAATGTCTCGCTCTTATCCTCCAAAAAGAAAACCCAAGAGTACCTCGAAAAATCATCAACCACAACAAGAACATACCACTTCCCACTAGCAGAGCGAACACGAGTTGGCCCAACCAAATCCAAGTGCAACAGCTCACAAGGTCGCTCGGTCATGACCGCAGTCAGAGGGGCGTGAGAAGCAGCAACCATCTTTCCATGCCGACAAGAAGCACAAACCAAATCCTTCTCGAATTTCAACTTAGGCAATCCTCGGACAAGATCAAGACCACTCAAGCGGGAAAGCAACTCAAAGCTCAAGTGTCCCAACCTCATGTGCCATTTCCAAAGCTCAGCCGAAACGCCAGCAACAAAGCATCGAGGAGACCGACAGACTGGGAAAAATCGGCACGGAAAATTTGACCCTCGGGGACGATCGTACAGACAAGATCACCTCGAGAATCAAGCACACGAGAAGCGCCCGACTTAAAACGAACCTCAAAACCTTCGTCAAGTAACTGAGATACTGACAACAGGTTAAAACCAAGTGACTTGACCAAAGCCACACTTCTTAAGGTCACCTTGCTACTTACCTTCACCATACCTTCAGCAAGCACTCGTCCTCTCCCATTGTCCCCGAAAGTGATGTACTCCCTCGTACTCACCGGGGTGAGGCTGGAGAACCACCCACGATCTCCGGTCATGTGTCGTGAGCAACCGGAGTCGATCAACCAAAAGTCCTCCAAGACTCCCACCTGCAATCAAAAACGAGAACGAGAATGAGCAAGCGACTCAACACTGGGGTTAGTACCAAAGGAGTCAAACCAGTGTCGAGCCATTTGCTCAAAAGAAGGGTTAGCAAAGTCCATCCTACCAAAACCCCTAGGCGGAGCCCTCTCACGCCTACCACCAAAGGACCTGTCACGTCTCACTGGAGGAGTGCGCGCACCACGAGGGAAAAAATGTGGCCCGTAGTCCATCTGAGACCCAAAGCTCCGATCGTGCCTCCCAAACTCGTAACGGTCACGAGAAGGAGCACGTCGAGCCAACTCACCACGCCCAAACCCAACACACCTATCTCTCTGAGGAAAACCACCTCCACCTCCACGAGTGGGAACTGTACGCACATACACCTCACCCCTAGGTAGAGGCCCTCTACGAGGCTCAAGCACACCATGAGAAAGGTGGTACCTATCCTTGTTTGCCATCTCCCTAGCAAACCTCTCATATCTTTTCCTCCTAAAACAGAACTCATCCTTATGCCCATCCCTCCCACAATACTCACAATGGAAGCGGATCGGCTGTGGCTTAGGCGGTGGCTTTTCTGTGGGCTTCTCAACAGTCTTCTCTCCTGACTTCCCTTCAAAGACATTCCCCTGGGTGCTCACAAACTTGATGGGTTTCTGGTAGTTTTCTGTTTTCTGGGGGAACACTGGTGGGTCTGGAGTTGTATCAAGCTTGTTTCTGAGGTGGTTTGGCTTGGGTGCATATTTGTTCATGGGTATGGTGTGTGGTGGAGTAGGGATCTCTCCAACTTTCTCTTCTCCCTCTCCACTCTTCTCACCACTCTTGCCAGCCCCCAACGCCTGACCATCAAACCGCTTGAACTCAGCCAACATCAAACTCAATTGTGGCTCATGCCCAGACAACCAACTCATCAATTTCCTAAGCTCATCATTTTCATCCTGCAAACGGTCAATATAGTGTGCAAGTTCTATGTTTTTCAAAGCATGCATTTCACAGGTAGAACATGATGTAGGAATGGGAGCTTTCAAAGCAGCCTCAAGAGAAACTATCCTAGTGTGAGACTCATCTAGCCTAGCATGCAACACAGGACATAAGGTACAAGCACCTAACAATGCTGGCCTAGATTTCAATTCATCACACTCAATCCTAACCACATCTAGTTCCTCAAGAGTAGAGGCATGCTTCTCCTTGAGAGCAGTCAAATCAGCAAGAAAAACAGAGCAATCACCACAGTCAATCTCATCAGACACCACAGGAGCAGATTTCAAAGAGCCTATCTCATTTCTAGCATCCACAAGCAAGGATTCAAGCTCAGCTATCTTATCCTTAGCATCACCCAACAAAGACCTAAATTCCCTCTTCTCCTTGTTGGTCTTTCTAAGCACATCATCACGGTTATCAAGCAACTCATTGAGCCTAGCATTCTCCTCTAGCAAGAAGTTGGGATCCTGTCGTACCTCTTCCTCGGAGTCGGAGTTCGAATCCGAGCTGTGCCTCCCACCCTTCTTGGAATGCGCCATGCCGCAAAAGCCTCCTTGTGCGACAAAACTCAGGCTGGTGAAGTTCTTGCCTGTGTGCCGCTTGTCCTTGCGCCTTTCTTGCTCTTACTCACTGCTCGAGTTAGAAGAAGCATCGCTTGATGTGGAGTCGATGTCGCTCGCTCTAGCAACCATCGCTCGGGCCGTCTTCTTCTTGTACCCACTACTCTTCTTGTGCCTTCTCTCGCCCTTGTCCTTGTGCTTGTCCTTGTAGTCGTTTCGGGAGTGGTGCTTGTTGTAGTCGTGCTTGGGCTTGCCCTTGTAGTCATTCTTGATCTCCATGGCTTCAGGGTATTCGGCGATGAAGTGCCCGTGCTTCCCGCACCGATAGCACATCCCTGAGCTCCGCCTTGCATTCTTGCGGTTCTCGTACATCCGCCCAAACCTCTTGCTCAACAAGGCGAGATCATCCTCGCTCAGCACCTCAAAGTCCTCATCTGGCAAGGACACAAGACAAGACAAAGAAAAGCCAACAGAGTTAGCATTAGTCCTCGATCCTGAGACAAGAGCCAAACTATGAGGATCAGTGGGGCTCTCGCTCTTGGCTCTCAAGCCACGATCAACCTCTGAAGACCTGAGCTTGGAAAATAGCTCATCCAGCGTCAGCGTATCATACACGCTCGACTCCTCAATAGCCTCGACCTTTGCACTCCACACAGACCTATCCAAGGTATGCAAAAGCTTGATAGCTTGATCATGATTCATGTATGGGAGCATTGTCACATTGGCCCTCATGTTGTTGACTATGCTAGTGAAGCGCTGAAACATAGCATCAGTCGACTCACCGGAGAGATGAGTGAAGTTCTCATACTCTCTCCGGTAAGTGGAAAACAAACGGGCTTGCACTTGGGCATTGCCAACATGAGCATTTCTCAACTTAAGCCAAATCTTTTCGGCCACATTCTCTCCGTACACTCGCTCAAACTCCGAGGCACAGAGAGCACGGAACAAGTAATCAACGGCCTTGCTATTGGCCTCACACATGTCCCGCGATCCTGGAAGTAGAAAACTGTCTGGGATGACATAATGAGGATTCTGAGTGACCTCCCAGATCAAAGTTCCCTTCCCATGCAAAAACGCGCCCATGCGCCTCTCCCACATCAGGTAATTCTTGCCATCAAAGTGCGGAGGACCCGACCCCTTGCCATAATCGCCCATCTTTGGATCTTAGACTAGTTAGAATCAAGAAGATCTGTAACCGGCTCTGATACCAATTGAAGGACCGAATAGGCGACCAGAGAGGGGGGAGTGAATGGGAGCCGATAAAAAATTCTTCTCGATGGTCGAACTCAGCCTATACCCCGATTGTCACTCCGAGTACTCGCACACACCAGAAAAGCTCTAGAAAAGACACACACAACCCTACAAGTCCTAGAGACAAGCCTAGAAGCAAAGAGCGGAAGCACAAGACAAGAACCAAAAGACTTAGCCAAATCTACGAAGTCTAGGGTGGACAGTCCGGATGAGTACGGCGGGCAGTCCGCGAGTACGGCAGACAGTCTGTGAACCCTCGGCGGACAGTCCGAAAAAGGACCCCGAGCCAACAGTGCTGCACCGAGGAAATTCGGACAGTCTAGGCAAGCACCACGGACGGTCCATGACCTCGCGGACAGTCCGACCACACCAGGCGGATAGTCTGGCAAAACTCGCTGGACAACCCAAACAAACCTCGAGCCACCCCAGACAAAAACCAAGCCACGCGGACAGTCCGCACAATCCCCGCGGACAGTCTGACAAACCCCCTGCAACAAAACCCTAGCGACAGAACGGATCAAAACACGAACGCGCACGAACACAGATGAACACGCGATGAACTGAGGTCACGCAGACAGTCTGCATGGCACTCGCGGACAGTCCGCCAGGCGCGAACAGAGCAGAAAAAGCCCGACCCCGCGAGGTCAACTCTCCAAATCCATCACCGGATCTCCCAAACGGTAAAAGCTTTGGAGACAAGATTTCGGGGAGATGATAAGCAACACAAGAGGAAGCTATGCCCCAAAAATCTCGACCTCTAACCCACTAAATCGCCGGGAATCACGGATCACACGAACCACCACCAAGAACTAGAACACCGGCCAAAAACTCACGAATCGAAGGCTTTCCCCGGCGTTTGAGGGGTCAAGATCACACACAAAGATGCACAAGGCATCCACCCATGATCCCCTCAAAGAAATCCAAAGGAAAATGCCCTCAAATCCCCGAATCGAGCGAAGAACGAAACTCCCTAAAAATAGCTCCGAAAATGACACGAAAATCACACAGGACTAGGAGATCACCGCAACTCCGAAAGCTTCCATACATCCATAGGTCAGAGTCTATACAAGAATCTAGCCTGAGGAATACAGAGGAAAAGAAATAGTACAGAGCAATCTACCAGGGGAGGAAACCCTAGAGTCCAAGAGAAAGAGATGCCATCCACCTCTCCGCTATTTATACGAAGTCCGTCAGAGGGAGGTAAATGACCACGCTACCCCTACAACTTGAAATGAAGATACAACCCCTCAGGGGAATTTTGGTCAAGTCTTCATCGAGCGGACACGCTTCCACCGCGGTTTTGCTTAGCATCGACGCAAGCCCCGCGATCACGCCACGTGCCCCCCGCCTCGAGGCTTCTCGAAGCTCCCGGATCACCGTCTTCGTTGCCTCGGGCCTCTGGACTTGGTTTTGAGGCCCAAACCAAGAAACCGTCCACCGATGGTTTTGTGGGCAAACCAACAAACCCCGTGTGCAACAAACCTTGCACCGGCCCATGTTCACGACTTCAGCCCGCCAGTCTTGCACCGCACGGCTCGCACTTGACCCCATCGGCCACCGGGTCCATCGAACTAAGCCTACTTGCCTCTCCATCACTCGGAGGCCACCACGGCTAAGGCCTTTCACGCTTGTTCTTCACCTGCACTGACACGAGTCAAGCCGCAACCTATACCTACACACTTAGCCAAGCATCAGTCCACACAATGTTGTCAATCACTCATCACTAAGGAGCGACCCTCCACTGGTCCTCGGATACGCCTAGTCCTCATTCACTCCAAGAGGACCATGCGCCAAGATCCTCCTGCTCGTGCTCATGGTCGTGGTCGGGGTGATAGTGGCAACCCAATGTTAAGGAAGAATACCACCGGTGGCCCTAAGATTGGTGCTAGGATGAAGAGGGCAAGCACCAATGATGAAGGAGGAATATATGATGATGACATTGACATTTCTATCTATGAGAGGATGGTGGTTCCCGTTCATCCTCCAGAACACACAAGGAAAGATCCTAAGTTGGTTGATTATTCCAAGCACGCCAGTGACATCAAGCCTCTCTGATTCCAAGACCCTTGGAGACTTCCAAGGAACTTCTTCTGTGATGATCGCTTTTGGCGTGCTCAACAAGTTGATTGGTATGAATCTGTCATCCTTCCCAAGAAACATTTTACTACGGAAATGAAATGGATTGATTGGCAACACTTACTTGACTTATCTCTACCACTTGGAGAAATTGCTAAAGTTGTTTATGATCATTGTCGTGAGCAAGGCTTATCTTATGATGCTATCTTGTGATTGGAGTGAGGAAGTAGTTGCTCAATTCTATGCCACTCTTTATGTTGATGACAATGAGAATACCATGCATTTTTCTCTTGGAGGGAAGAAATTCACTGTCACATTGAGTGAGTTTGCTTTGCTTTACAAGTTTCCTGGTACAAATGACAACAACACTTTCAGCAATCTTGTATGCTTGCATGATCATGATGAACTTGAAGTGAGCAAAATGAGGTTTACGTATGACCGGGCCTACAGAGATATTCATTATGGACATCCTAGTGGACTCACCCCTTACTACAAGATGTTATATCTTCTTTTTAGGAACACTTTGTGTCCAAGGGGTGGTAACTCAAACAAAATCTCCAAGTATGAAAGAAATTTATTATTTCAAATGGCTCCTTCACAACCTCAATTCAATGTTTGCCATTTTATTTGGAGTGAAATAATTGAATGTTCTCATCAAGGCTCTGAGTGTCACTATGCTCCTTACATCTTCCATCTTATCAAGCATGTGACCAAGCTTAACCTTCAGCCGGACATTGAGCACAAAAGGTACAACACCCCAAAAGGGAAGCTCAATGAGTCCTTTCATCTTGGCAAGCATAGCACCGGGATTGAACCTAAAGGAGACCTTCTGGGTGCCTATCCTGTGGAAGGATTAAGTGCTCCCGGTGCTTCATCCTCACAAGCTCCACCTCAAGCTCCTCCTCCAAGTTACTCCTATGGACTGTTGCCCATTGAAGACCCTTCACACTCTCATGGTGTCCCAAAGGACAAGAAGGGTAAATTGGATTTTCTTGCAAAAGGCATCTTTGCTTGCTTCAACATGGGTCGCCAAAATGCAAGAGAGCGTGAGAAGAATAGAATTTGGCATGCAGAGGAGTTTCATAGAGCCGAGGTAAGGCCCCTATTATCTTTTATCTATCTTTGGACTTGTTATTCATGTAATAGCTTATGGACTTGTAATGAACTATGTGTGGTGTGATGCATGGTGTGTGCCAAGTGAACTTTTATTTATGTAAGACTTATTTGTGGTACTCTTATATGCTAGTGTGAAGTAAGACTTATTATCTATGTGTGATGCTCATGATGGTTGGTGAATTGTTATTTCTCACTTTATTGTTGTGATATACCATGTCATATGCATCACGGTTTATTATCTCACACTTATGCACTTGTTATATGCAATGATTTAGGGGGGATTATTCTAAATTTGTGCAATTGCATATGAGGCCACTTTGAATGAGATGCACACATTTAGGGGGAGCTCTTGCCTAAATAATTGGATATAATTTTCAGATTTTTATCCCGCTCTTGTGAGCTCAAATTATGGTTGTCATCAATCACCAAAAAGGGGGAGATTGAAAGTGCATCTAGGCCCCTAATTATTTTGGTGATAATGACAATCACAATTTGGGTATTTGATGGTTTTAATGAGATGTGTGCAGGGATAAATGAAAAAGAATTATGAACAACAAAGGAGGACCCCTCAATTTTCTATTATCGGTGTTGGAGCTCAAATGATGTTTTAAATTGTTTTTCGGTTTGAATTTGAGTTTAGGAAACACCGTACTATAAAGGGGGGCATGGTTGATAGATCAAAGTTAGTTACAAGTACTTCATTTGAGATCTAACAATGTATGAGAGACACATTGCACTCACGAGCACGTTTTCCTCAGTTTTTCTGGGTAGGGTGGGTGACCCGCCCCCTAGGGGCGGGTAGCCTGTTTCGTCTCTGCGTAGAGGCGGGTGACCTGCCCCCTGGTGGCGGGTGACCCGCCCTATGGGGCCGAGTGACCCGGCCTGGCCGTGGGAGCCCCTAACGGCTAGTTGCGGGGGAAGGGGCATAAATACCCCTTCTCCCTCCTTTCTAGGGTTCCGCCTCCTCCTTCATTGAAACACCTCCCACACTTGCTTCCCTCTCTCCCAACTCCCTTCCAAGAACTCCTAGCAAGGATTCATCCTAGGGTTTGGGTGTGAGAGACATATGAGGTGTGAGATTAAGCCCCTTTGCGAGAGCTTTTTGCGTGTTCATCTCAGGAAGCACTTGTGGTGGCTTTGGTTCATTTATTCACGTTTATTACTTTTGAAGCTTGCCTCTAGACGGTTAGGTGTCGCCCGTTGAGCGCCCTCCTTGTGTGGAGCGTCCGGGAACGTTTGTATTACCCTCTTCTTTGTGGAGATTTCTTAGTGAGCACCAATCTTCCTTTGTGGGGATTGGGTGAGGTAAGAGGCTCTTCGTGATAACCCTCCCTTTGTGGGTGTTGGATTTTGGATTCCAGCTGGAAGAATGATAGGAGGAAATGACTGTCTCCCCCCTCCTCCAAGCCTTCTCTTTATGTATAGGGAGGAGGTGGGTCTTTATATTATTTCCACCAATGAAGTCTTAAATTACAAATAGGTCCTTGATTTTTACAACGACGCCCTAAAACCCCTTTTTTGGCCTCTTTTATACATAAGAGGGTCCCAGCCTTATGCCTCCTAAGACGCACCCCCAACAGTAGCCCCTCAACTATTCGATCTTGGTCGGCACAACAAGACCTAATAGTTGCTCATGTTTAAAAGAGGCCCAAATACAACTCCAACTCTGGTTACAAGGAACGCCCTTGGCAACAACCTACCCATGTGCGCCTCGTTAAAAACTCCATCCCAAAAACCCAATGGGAAAAAAGGGCATGGAGAAAAGAGTACGCACAATCTTAGGTTTACATATACGGACTCTAGTTCATTTGCCTCCAAGTGACTTGGGCGACAAGCTTTGATCTTCGTGCAGCTTCACTCCTCGCTTCACAAGCCAATGTTGCTCTTAACCATGTGGTCGTGGGTTCAAGCCCCATGGTGGACGCCACTGTTGGATTTTGGATTCCAGCAGGAAGAATGATAGGAGGAAATGACCGTCTCCCCCTCCTCCAAGCCTTCTCTTTATGTAGAGGGAGGAGGTGGGTCTTTATATTATTTCCACCATCAAAGTCTTAAATTACAAATGGTCCTTGATTTTTACAACGACGCCCTCAAACCCCTTTTTTGGCCTCTTCTATACATAAGGGGGTCCTAGCCTTAGGCCTGCTAAGGCGCACTCCCAACAGTGGGAACCTCAACAGAGACGTAGTTTCCTTGGTGGAAGTGAACTTCAGATTAAATCTCTTGTCGCGTGCTTGTTTGAGTTCATCTCCTCCTTTCTAACCCTAGAAGCTTAATTTGTCCCGATCTATTTTTGTGTGTTGTTGGTTGCTATATCATCTTGTGCAGGTTGCTTATATCATCCTTGGTGAACTTTTGATTCAAAGGGTTTTGGTAATATCGCTTTACTCTTGAGCAAATCACTTTCGCTTTCCTGTCTCAAGGTGACCCGCCCTGTTAGTCAAGGTGACCCGGACATAGAGCACAGGTGACCTAGAATTTGATCCGCTGCTAAGTTTGTGCAGGAATTTTTAAAGTAATCTTATTCAACCCCCCCCCTCTAGGCATCACAAGGTCCTTTCAATGTGTTAACCCAAGCAACCGCACACTTCCACCCTCAGGCTACCTCTGTCCCACACCAGAGGAAACGTCGGATTAGGGTACTAATAGCCTTCACTACCCAAGGCGCGACCTTAAGAGCCATCGAGATGTGCACCGGGATGGCGCAAAGGGTAGATTGCGCTAGGACCAGTCTACCGCTCCTGTTGAGCAACCTCCCCTTCCAGGCTGGGATCCGGTTAGCGACCTTGTCGACCAGCGGCTGCATAGCCGCCTTAGGTAGTCTCCCCACAGAGAGGGGTACCCCAAGGTAAGTGTAGGGAAAGGAAGCGACTGCACAACCCAAAAACTCCGAGATGAGGTCGTGTGCTGACCCTCGCAACGGATTGCGAACACCTGACTCTTTATACAGTTCGCGGCCAACCCCGTCGCTCTGAAGAAAAGGTCCAAAATGGGCCTGATAAGGAGGTCCCGCTCGACCGGCGAAACGAAAACGACCACATCGTCCGCATAAAGGGAGACACGATGCTTAATTGCCGGCGTCCCCAAGGGTGAAAACAACCCACACTCATCTGCATTTGTAATGAGCGTGCTGAAGCACTCATCACGAGAACAAAGAGCATGGAAGAGAGCAGACCCCCCTGTCGAAGACCCCGACCATGGCAAATCCTGCGACCCGGCATAAGTTATTCATTTTCAGATTCGGATGTTCTCTCACTGGCTTCAGGTAAATAATAACTATATGGGTGGTTGGATCACCAAGTAGTTTAGGTGGATCAATTGGTATAGTTTACATGCTTTATTATTTAGTTCATGTGATGGAGTTGGGTTGATTTTCTTTTGAATAATCTGTGAAGATGCTTTAATTTTAGTATCGGCTTGTAATACCAACTAGTATTAAGAGGCATAGAGACTTTTAGTACCAGTCATAACACCATCCGATACTAAAATGGGAACTTTTAATTTCAGGTGGTATTATGACCTAGAACTAAAAGGTTTCCGGAGATCTCTAAACTCGAACCAAGTACTCAAGCTAATATTAGTACCAGATCAAAATGCAATCGGTACAAAGATCAAGAACGAATACTCATATTTCTTGATTATTGTCATGGTTGGATCCGTTTCCGTGAATTGCTTGATCTGAGTTTTGATACGACAAGTGATTGTGTGGTGATTTGTACAACTGATTTCTTTCGAGAGAAAAATACTACACAAAAGCAGAAAGAAGAGAAGTTGGTTTTTAAAAAAACATGGCACAACCTCCCACCTACATCAAAACTCACATTTATTTTCCATAGTGAACACTTGGATTATATTATTAAAAATTGCATGGTAGTGCGTGTAGGCACTTGTTATCATGCATGAAAGAAATTAACTATTGCAGCTTGCTTGTTGGATCGGGCCGACGGCGACGTACCGTGCCGTCTCAAGAAAACTGTCGCTGTAGGTGTTGTTGGGATCCGTTTCCGTGGATAGCTGGATGGCTTTGATGCGAGTGACACATGTTGGTTTCAGCATTGGAGAGGCTCTAGCTGTTGGTAGTGGCTTGGACGATCATAGAGCAAACGTGCATTCATCTCAACTAAAGTTTTTTCAAAAATGAAAAAAAAGGCACAACCTTTCCTTCCACCTATAGAAAAGTCACATTTATCTCCACATATGCATGAATGAAAGAAATTAAAGAGAGATCAACTACATGTCTACATGTACGTTGTCATCGATTTTAATTTGTCCACATTGCATATTTCTAGGCGCTTACTGCTAGGCTTCACAATCTTCGTCTCAAACATATTTAAAAATATTGAAGGCTAAATATTTCCACCCTTGATGGTCACACGTTACTGTGGTATATTGATGTCTTCAATTATGAAAATCTAGCAACCATCCTAGTACTAGTCAATACTAACAGGCCGGCGAATATGATACCAAACCATCGTGTACAAAAGTCATCGTCGCTAACACATGCAACTTATTAAACTTGCTCACATTTTAAGTAGTACACTACACGAAGACTCAAGTCAACATGTGTTCAAAGCTTAATTTTGGTGATTAATGATAACATGATCAATGGGACTAACCATATTGTCTAGCATGTCTTTGTAGACACTTCTAGGTCCCAAGGATGCAAAAATACTATATGCCAAAATGAGAAGATAGTATATTTCTCAAGGGTCAAAACCGTGGAAGAGAAAGAAAAAAAAGAGTAGCGTCGGATGAACCGACGGTACCCATGGAAGCGGCGTCGGTGCAACCACCGGATGAAGTAGTACACTGCACGAAGACTCAAGTCAACATGTGATCACCGGATCAACCGACGGCCCACATTTTAGTTGCGTCGGATGAATTGCCAGAGAAGGAGAAGTGAAGACAGAAGCGCCGGATGAACCGACGGTGTGTTGACTGGCACCGTCGGTCTATCCGATGAACCATGAAGACAAGACAGAGAGGAACAGGCGCGGGAAGCTCTTCAGCACCGGATGAACCGATGGACATATGGGTTTTAGCAACGGTTCATCCGACGGCCGCGTATTTGCTAACAGAGAGGTTTTGGCCGCGAACCCATCAGCACCGGATGAACCGATGGCTAGGCAAGATGACCGTCGGTGCAAGCATCGGATGAATATCGTCAGCAGATTTGCAACGGCTAAGTGACGTGGAGGGCACCGGATGAACCGACGCCTATGGAAAAGAGACCATCGGTTCATTCGACGGTACAGTTTTCTGTAGCTGTTAGCCAACGGCTCTTTGGACGTCTTGGGCTATTTATACCCCCTCCACTCACCCATTTGGAGTAGCTGGATTGTGTGGAAGTGCAGAGAAGTTCAAGATACATTGAAGATCATATCCAATCCATCCAAGTGCTAAATTGCTCATCTATAGACTTGCACATGCTTAGTGTTAGGTTTAGCTTAGAGCTAAGTGAGTGCAAGGTGTGCCTACCTTGTGAGGTGATTCTCGAGTGGATCAAGTTGTACGAGGTGTGCCGGAAGCCTTGGAGCCTAGGTGGCTCTCTGGCAAACGTCTTCGACCCTCCGGCTTGGTGTGGAGCGGCGAAGACACTTTGTGCGGGGGACGTGGAGACCCCCTTCCCTTGGTGGAGAAGCTCCTTAGTGGAGGCGGCATCAAGGTGACCAAGGGAGCTTGGCGAGTGCCTTCGTGGCGAGCCTGTGTGGCAAGTCAAGTGGTGCTCTTGGGAGAGACTTGGTGACCAGGAAGCAATACTCTTGTGTAGAGTGCTTCAACGTGGACTAGGGGTGGCTTAGTACCTACCGATACCAAGGGATAAATTGCGTGTCAAGAGTTTGCTTCCTCTCATCCCTCTTTACGTTTCCGCATTACATTCTTGCGATCCTTGTTTGCCTTTTCTTACCTAGAGTAGTATCTTGCTAGGATTGGCTATAGGTTGCAAAACTTGTTTTGGGATGGGAGTTTCACACTAGAACAACCTAGTTGCACATCTAGATAGTATGCTCTAGTTTATGTTTGATGCAAATAGTGATAAGCCATAGGTTAAGGTTTTAAGTTGCCTAATTCACCTCCTCCCCCTCTTAGGCTACGGGCATCCGATTCCTTACACTTGTCAGCAGCAAATGCTTGAGTTTGCTTTATTTGTTAAAAAGTCCATACTTTTCTAACTGTCCAAATGCTTCAACATATATAGCAAAAGTAAATGAATATCGTCTCTATATAAATGAGTAGTGTCATAGGTAATACTTGAAATCTTCTCCATCCAGAATGCAAGATGACAATCTTTCACCAAATAAATGTACCAAAATGGCCTAGCCAAAACACAAGAGAAGATAACATAAAACTGATTGGCCTCCACTTTCCATGGACAATATATGTCCACTACGTACTATCCTAACCAACAATCATGGTTAGAGTTAGAGTTCTACATAATATAAGATTACTAGAATTTGACGATAATTAAAGCATGTTATTGGCTGTCCATTGGGGATAGATGCTCCTAATCATCCGTATTTAACTTTGAACCTACCGCCTATATATGTATATCTTCTCTTAATTGAACTCTATCCTTTTCAGGCTATGTTCTCATGGTGTTATTCTTATTTGTCGCCGGACATCTACTTGATCCATAACCATGACAGCTATTGTCTCACAAATAGAGGTCCAGCAGGACTACTATATGTTTTAATGATATACTGTTGGGAGATGGTGCTTTATGTGCCAAATAAATTTGAGAACCCCACCAATTGATTAATTTGACCCGTTGTTTGATGCTATGAAGCTGGGAACACCTCTTATCCACAATTATTATTAGAAGAACCCGACCGGACTGATATTTTGATTGGAAATAATAGTGGTATCTTACTGCAATAAACCTGTGGTCGACCGGTCAGACTCCAAATAGCTGAACCAAGAACATGAGCTGTTTGATCACTGGACAAGGCCTACTTACTCCCTCTTCTCTGCTGAATATTTTTGTATGATGCATATCATAGATATTTCTGTACCCCCATATCCGCATTAAGATTTTATGCCAGTAAAAATAAAATAAAAACAATATCACAGTGGCGATCGAAATCGATCTTAAAGTTAAAATTAACCTTCGTGTAGAAGAAGTTAATCTTAGCCATAGAAATGGAGGAACCATCGTAGGAAGTCCGGGGTTAAGAGCATAGTGGTGACGACTGACAAGGACCCAAAGTGTTTCCTACCCCTACCCATCTAGTCGAGGGCAAAAGAAAAAAAAAGTCACAGTCTGCAGGTGACAAATAGTACCATAACGCAGAGGTTTGGTAAGAAGCATATCTCTGTTCTCGCATCGATCATGTCGACACCACAAAAAACGTGCGGCACGGTGCCTAGTTGCAATACGCGGTCGTCACCAACTCCCGGCTCGATCTGCTGCCCTGTGTATATATTAAGGTCTTTGCTGCCTTGGTGCTAGATCATCAGGCCTCAGATCAAGCATCTAATAGCTCATCTCAGCTTAGCTTGCACAACCATTGCAGCCATGCAAGGGCCACGAGCGATGGTGCGGGTCCTCTTCTTCCCTCTCCTCGCCATTCTGCTAACAATCCAGCTCGCCGGCGGCAGCCCGCCGCCGGACCCGGTGTCGTGCGCGCGCGGCATGTCGGACTGCACGGTGACCAGCACGTACGGCTCCTTCCCGGACCGCACCATCTGCCGCGCGGCCAACGCCACGTTCCCGTCCACGGAGCAGGAGCTCGTCGCGGCCGTGGCGGCGGCGGCGGCGGCGAAGCGCAAGGTCAAGGTCGCCACCAGCCACTCCCACAGCTTCCCCAAGCTGGCCTGCCCCGGCGGCCGCGACGGCACCATCATCAGCACCAAGCGGCTCAACCGGACGGTGAGCATCGACAAGGCCCGGCGGCTGCTCACGGTCGAGAGCGGCATGCTGCTCAAGGACCTGGTCAAGGTCGCCGCCGGCGCCGGCCTGGCGCTGCCGCACTCGCCCTACTGGTACGGCCTCACCATCGGCGGCATGATCGCCACCGGCGCGCACGGGAGCTCGCTGTGGAAAAAGGGTAGCGCCGTCCACGAGTACGTGGTCGGGCTCAGGATCGTCACGCCCGCGCCGGCCAGCCAAGGGTTCGCCATCGTCAGGGAGCTCGCCGCCGGTGACCCCGACCTCGACGCCGCCAAGGTCTCCCTCGGCGTCCTCGGCGTCATCTCTCAGGTACCGTACTACTAGCTTTGCTCGTCGGTGAAGATCCCTGCACGTACGTCACACACAAGTACCATGAAGATTAACTGCAGCATATATGCATGTCGCCGTACAATGCATCCATCCATGAACGACCAAAAGTTGAAGTAAAAAACAAGTTTGATTGACAGTAGATCAACCTAATGCGTTGACTCAAAAAAATCCAAGATCGATTGGATCTCGATAACGAGTTACTGATGCATGTGTGTGCAATGCATGCAATGCAACGACGAGTGCAGGTGACTCTGGAGCTGCAGCCGCAGTTCAAGCGGTCGGTGAGATTCGTGACGCGCGACGACGAGGACATGGCTGAGAAGCTTGCGGAGTGGGGCAGCCTGCACGAGTTCGGCGACGTGTCGTGGCTGCCGCGGCAGCGCAAGGCCATCTACCGCGAGGACGACCGCGTCAACGTCTCGACGCCGGGGAACGGCCTGAACAACTACATCGGCTTCCGCCCGCAGCCGACGCTAGGGCTCCTGACCGCCCGCGTCGCCGAGGAGCGGCTGGAGGAGAACGGCACCGACATCGCCCGGTGCCTGGCGGCGCGGGTGCCGGCGGCGTTGTTCGAGCTCCAGGCGTACGGGTTCACCAACGACGGCGTCTTCTTCACGGGGTGGCCGGTGGTGGGGTTCCAGCACCGGATCCAGGCGTCAGGGACCTGCATCAACTCCGACGGCCTCGACGACGCCTGCACGTGGGACTCCAGCATCCGGGGCCCCTTCTTCTACCAGTCCGGCTTCAGCGTCGCCGTGTCCAAGGTCCCGGCGTTCGTCGCCGACATGCAGCGGCTGCGCGACCTCAAGCCGCGCGCCTTCTGCGGGATGGACGCCAAGATGGGGGTGCTGATGCGCTACGTCAAGGCCTCGTCGGCGTACCTCGGCAAGGTGGAGGACTCGCTGGACTTCGACGTCACCTACTACCGGAGCTACACCGAGGGCGCGCCGCGGGCGCACTCCGACGTCTACGACGAGCTCGAGCAGATGGCGCTGCGCAAGTACGGCGCCATGCCGCACTGGGGCAAGAACCGCAACTTCGCCTTCGACGGCGCCATCGCCAAGTACCCCAAGGCCGCCGAGTTCATCAAGGTCAAGAACAAGTACGACCCCGACGGCATCTTCTCCAGCGAGTGGAGCGACCAGGTGCTCGGCATCAAGGGGAGCCCCAACGTCGTCGGCGCACGCTGCGCCATCGAGGGTCTCTGCGTCTGCTCCGACGACTCCCACTGCGCGCCGGAGGAGGGCTACTTCTGCCGCCCCGGGAAGGTGTACACCGAGGCCAGGGTCTGCAGGTTCGAGCGCACACGTCTCGTCGACGAGCTCTGAATTATTTGAAGAAATGGTCGTCGAAATCATCAGCGTGTTGGTTCCATCCGTTTGATCTTATTAGTTGCAGAGAGCACCACTATTTTGCCTCTCTGAACTCACACAGCATGGTTGGGGCAGGTCGACAGGATTATTTGTGTGTTTGTTTTTAGTGATTGCAATTTTATTTGTGGATGAATCTAGGAGTATGTCGGTTTGGAAATAACTACTCCTACAATAATTGGATTGGAAGCAAGTGAATGGCATTTCTTGTCAAAGATAGAATGTGACTGGTTCCTTGTTTTCACTATGATTGCATTGGTTAGTCCAAATGCTCACGTTGCTAAAAGGTGGTGGTTAGGCTGGGTAGTTTGATGTTTATCCTTTTACAGCATGTAGGACAACACTTGAGAGTTCCTAATTGTGCTTGGTGTTGATTGTTGAATATAGACTTTATTTATTTATTTATTTTTGGAAATATGCCGCTGTTGGATTGACTTTATCGAGAAAAGGTTAGGATAACGCCAACAACTTGACTTGTCTTGTTAGTTTCAAAATGACATTATTCTGAACACGGTTAGGATAAAGCCAGAAGAGCTTGCGTTCACTCATCATCTTAATTAACTTGCCGCAAGATTTAGGAAGAGCAAAATGCGAGAATTTTTTAGCGTAAAGAAGCAACAAATACAAGGGTTCTACAAAAAATCAAGGATGAGGCTGCACTTTGGGTGATAGCGTGGGAGCAAAGAACATATAGCTTCTCTTATCTCACCCCCACTGAGTTTCTGTGGCTTGTAATTAACTTTGTTTCATATTTGGCTCTTCTTCTTTTTTTGTAGTAATTGCATTTTTTTTTCTATATAACAGACAGATGTCCTCCCAGTTCGTTTTAAAAAAAAAACTTGCCCATGGGGTGTTACATTTGTTTGTAGTAATTGAATTTTTTTTAATTCTATATCGGTTTGGAGACTATACTACAGTATCTGGATTGGAAGCAAGTGAACGACATTTGTTAACTTGTCAAAGGTAGAATGTGACTGGTTTCTTTTTTTTACTATGAAGCTTCTTGCATTGGTTAGACTTCTAGGCATTTGGTTAGTCCATTTAGCTAGTTAGACTGGGTACTTACTTTGATGTTTATCCTTTCACAGCATGTAGGATAAAACTTGAGAATTCCTAATAAGTTACTTCTTGTGTTTGTTATTGAACCAGACTTTTTTTTCTTTGAACATGCGGTTGAATTGACTTGGTTGAGAAAGGGGTTATGGGAGAAGTTGATTTGTCTCGTCAGTTTCAAGGACTGATAGCTAGATGCATCAATACAACAGCTTGTGTTCGGCAAGGCTTTACACATGCACGCTCGAGCATATGCCAATATGCCGTTTTGCCATGCACTCCGACAACTAACACTGCACGTTGGACGCATCGAACGACAAACTCTAAATGATCTTTAGCACATTGTTGGTTCGATCTGTTTGATCATAATTGCACAGAGCATCATTTTGCCTCTGAATTGATCATAATATACTATACATAGGTTACATTACTTCCAGTGAACAAGTCATCAAATCGTACCATGGTATCACCACAACCAGATGATGTCACACCATTTCTTGTTTGAGAACACATTGGCCAAACTATACAAAAAAGCCATAAATGCATATCACAAACACCAGGCGATAATTGAAGCACTTAGCTATCTCCACTCTTCGTCAGACTCAAAATAAGTTTCAGAACCTTCTCCCTACAAAGACTCTGGGGGTTTGTTAGTACGAGAACCTTTGGCTTCCCCATATTGGCTAGAAAAACCCACGCAATCGAATACAGATCCCCCTTTTCTCTCGCAAAATCCCATTCGCCTGGAGAAATCATGAACCAATTCTTATTGTCAGATTCAGTGGTCTTCACTTCTATGTACTCTGTACTCCCATCTTCTCTCTTCACAGTAATGTCATACGGCAAACCGGATTCGACTGCTTCATTGACCCACTTCACGTTAGCCATACCAAGCATTTCAGTAAAATACTTGTACGCTACAAGCTCCCCTGCTCTACCAGTACGGTACGACTGGAGTTCATCTTGGTGTTCTGACCACAGCATATCTTTTTGCCTACATGCTGGTACGTCTTTCAATTCCATGGTTCCAATGTCATCATTCGATTCAGAGATCTTCCCTTCAAATACATCTTTAGGATCTGAGACTTTCATCCTACTCGGGCAGTCATCTGTTGACATTTGAGGAGGCCAAATGGAACACTTGGGTTTCCTTCTTTTAATTTCTTTTGAACGACTTTGTTGGAATGGTATGTGTATCGGGACTGGTGTGGGAGAAGTGGGAACTGATGAATCTGCTTCAGCTGATTCAGTGAAAGATTTTAGAGACCATGTCATCTCCCCAGCAGGAACATCTAGCAGTTGTTGATTTTGTTTTATGTACAAATCTAGCTCCTGTTTGGTGGCACCCACTTCTGACATGAGCACCAATGAATGAAGGAAATTTGCCAACTCCAGGTTAGGAGTGCCTTCAAAGAAAAGGCGAGAAAGCTCTAGAAGTATTGAATGTATATCTGCATCAGGTGTTACATGCAATGTAGTGCCCTGCATAAAAATATTTAGCTAAGATTAAATTGCATATTAGATGAGCAAAGTTAATTTACACTCAGATTTCAGAACGATAGAGGAAATGATAACACTAGTGCATACCAAGGGGGGGAAACCAAAGAAATGGACCCAGCCAGTGCCTAGGGCTTACATAGGTCAAGCAAACATTTAATTGAAGTTATAAGCAGCCCCGGGCTAAGCGACTGAACCTGTTAGTGGATCACGAGATGCCACCTCCGACCAAACTTTTGGGTTCAGATATTGCCAAATTTTAAAATTGAATCATTTAGGATACACCTTGTTTTTTTCCTAACTTTTGCTTCATGAAAAAAAATCCCAAGTTGTATACTTTTACAATTGCAATCAGTACCAGAAAACTTGATCGGAGGTAGCCCAGAAATCCTGTCTTGAACCAAACCCAAAGACAACAGGCCGAGGTCCATACAGACCTTGGTTAAAAAAAAAACAAACATGTCCTTCTCCACACCTAATAGATGTCTGGTCCATACTGGTAAAATGGTACATTGTTCGTTAAGAATAATGAACATAGATAAGTACCTCTAGCAGGCAAGTACACTCTATCCGAGTTGTACTGCTTATAGTGCTTTCCTTCAGAGTATTCTTGTAGAATAGCCTTTGAACAGCTATAACATTCAGTTGACTAAGCTTTTCACCCGCAACGTCTTGCAGCTTAAGGTAGAGACCGGAATGCTTGTTATAAATATACTGTTGTGCAAAAGGAAGGATCCAGTTCACCATGCCTGCTTTCTCCGAGCTATCTATTAAATCATAAAATACTGCTTTTCTGCAGAGAAGCTAAAATAAGAACAGAAAAGAGTCAATGATTTTTAATATTTCAGGTGCTTTCACAACTGAACAAATTAGATATATTGGCTAATCAGACACACATTTTAAGGTTGTGTTGTTTACAGAAAAATATGAGTGCGAGACCCGAGGTAATTAGTATGACCTGACTCCACCTTTGCCCAATGCATCAGGTTACACATTCATTGATGTAAAAATGGAAAAATTCCAAATCAAATAGTCTCGATCAAATTACTATTCCACCAAATGGTATCACTTGACAACATGAGATGTATAAGTAGTCATTGTATTTTTTCCTATTGTATAAGGGGCTTTGTGCATATTTGCTAACACATGTACACAGAGGCGAAGCCAGCTTCAGAGCTTAGGGGGGGCTGATTCCTTCTTCTTCCTCCTCCAGCCCTCCTTTCCCTCTTCTTCTTCTACCTTCAGCCTAGGGGGGGCTCCCATGGTGGCGACGGCGGTAGGGGGGGCTCCAGCCCCCCAGCCCCACCGTTGGCTTCGCCACTGCATGTACATGTACATATTCGAGCCTAGAGCACTCATTTCATAACAGTCTTTACTGCATATTTGTTAAACAGACATAACCTGAACTAAATACAATTTTCTTTCAGAATGGAAATGGCAGCTTCGTACTTTACAAGTTCAGTCACCTTTACTAGGTTAGTTTGTTTTCATTACCGGATTAAAATTAATTAAGTGACATCATAGAATTCAGAACCAGTAGAGAGAGAGAGTATAACCTTCCCAAGAGAAACAACACCAATTTCTTCCAAAAATTTGGCAACATCTCCAGAAAGATTTTCCTTTTCAGTATCAGTGAGCTCACCAAAGTAAAGAAAATAAACACCAGATACATCTGTTAACTCTTCCATCAAATCCTTGCTTTCAGTCCAGCAAATAAGGCCAAAATTTGGATGGAGAGAGACCCATTTGTCTTGAACGGTAGGCAATACCGCGCCATCCTCTTTGACTAGATTGTTTATCAACTCGAGTAATTGTCCAGAGTTCATTTTGCCCGAACTGAGATCATCAGCCCATCTCAAGATCACCCGAAAAACCTTAAGCAGAGATATATACAAAACAAAATCATGCATAGAACTGGCAATGAGTTTATTAAAAATGATAGCATTTAAAAGACCAAGCTAGCCAACGGGATTCAGAACAACATTTTTAACTAATAATCATCATCTTTGAATTATAATAAGCATAATGTCTGATCAAATTACAAGACCCAGGTAACTTCTGCAGATCCTAAACTTTGTTTTTCTTGATTCGACAATGGAAAAATATATAAGAAAGATAGACCTAAATATTTTTGTTTTGCAAATGTATAAAATACTAAACTAATCAATTTCAATATGGTCCTCCTTGCCAGACAGAGCAGGAAAAGAAATCCAGAGCAAGCCCAATGAATATGGCACCTCAATTAAGGGCACGTATGAAGCCAACCTTATCGAGGTCACTATTGGATATGTGGTATATGTGTTTGTGAGAAATCCAAAAACTAGAAAGCCTCTTAATTGTACTTACTGCATGAGCTGCCTCTTTAGGTGATTTAACATGTGAAATCTGAAGCAAAATGTCGAAGTACTTATCAGAAGGAGGAGACTCCAGCACACCGCAAGCAGTTACAAAGAAATCATGCAAATTGGGATACAGACTTGCAATTGTACAAGTTTGAAATCCCTTCGAACCCCTCTTCTTTATCAGGTCTAAGCAACATGTGGGGTCATCCCAGTACACTTGTGCAGGGGATAAAAAAATGCCAGGCACAGCTTCTGTCTGATCAGGAGGATTGACAGATGGCAGAAATATAAACATGCTTGATTGGAGATGATTCGGCTTATCTGTTGATGAAGATATCATTTTCCATGCCAGTGAGTAAAACTCTGACATTTGTGAAATGCTTGAATAAGAGAACTAAAGCGGTCAGAATCATATTCAACTCTTCCAATAACAATTCAGTGACAAGAAATGAACCATGCGATTTGCTCAGCTATATTTTTTCACTTCAGCGACACCTGGCTTTATGAGAGCCTGAATTTTTCCATCTCTGGGTAGCACTCACGATGTCCTCAAGCTTTACTTCAACCTTAAAGCCAAGATGCTTTAACAAAGCCTTGCTAGTAACCTAATAACAACATTTAACAGTCAATTGAATCATACAAAAAAAGTGGAGATTTTTACAAAACATGCCAAAAATATTTATCATATCCGCGACAATAAAAAAATTTGAAGCAACTTGTGACCAACAAAATGTCAAATGAAAAGTTTTCCAATTAATCAACAAAATGCAGTAGATTTTGGTACAGATATTTGTAGTGATCGTCTAACTAGGACTAAAAATAGAAATATCTATTATTAGTATTCTTTGCAGGCTTCTTTTGCTACCAAAAGATAAATATTTAGTAGCAAGGGAAATTATGCAACCTTTGGAATGGCATATGGGGCATTTGCTCCCAACACAGAGAAGACAGCTTCATGCTCATAAAATAGCTCGGTAGGAAAATGAAGCTCATTGTCTGAGCTTGAGGCAGCCCATTTAAATTCACGCAATCTCTTGACAAATGAAGATAGAATGAACAATGGCTCACTTTGTTCATTTACTTCCTGACAAAAATAGTCATCCCAGAACTTATCTAGTACTCCCAGTAGATATTTACTCTTTTCCAAATTTCCAGTTCGAGAGATCTCTGAGAGAAATGAAACCATCTCAGGAGACACCCAATCTCTGCTAGGGAACTCCAGGTCTTGCACATTTTTACGGACTTCTATTAGTTTGACAAAGTCACTTACTCCCAAATCCTTCAAAAAGTCTCGCCATTTTGCAACAGCATAATTGCCGTGCTTTAGATAGATGTTGTCTACTTCATGCCATATTATTCCAGTGCCACAAATCAATTTCTGAATTGAAATACAATTACCAAACTCTTTGCTGAAGTGGATTGATTCAGTTGCCGGGCTCTTAAAACCACTATTAGTTAGAATGATTGGCTCTTTCTTCAATTTTTCAATAATTTCAGCTTTCTCATGACAGCACTCTGAGCAAGGTGACTGGAAATGATCGAACACAAAGGAAAGAAACTCCACCAACAATCTCTTTTTGGTCCCAACCACTTCACTAAAATTGTACTTCAGAATGTGACGTTGAATCACATCGTGAGCGGACAATGGCTTTACACCCAGTTTATACAATACCACAAGGATACTGTCTGCTCTTCCTCCTGTGCTCCTATATTCATCAGGGTGATAGGAGAAGATTGCAGGATTAACTGTTCTCAAATTGGTGTACAGTAAATGAAACTGTTTAATTGCAGAAGAATCTCCAAGTTGCAGAGCAGAAACGTTGCACGGGACCCAAATAGGCCCATCTGTGATTGAGACATATGAACCATCTGATAAGGGTACAAACGAAATTTTCTTAAGCCTGGCCAAAAGATCATGCTCATTCCCATTTGACTGTGTGGTCAATGTCTTGTAAAAAAGGTTTAGCCAAGCCGAGATCCAACTGACACCTAAAACATTGATATCATTTCGTTCACCGCAAACTGATTCCAAAATATTAACTAGCAGACTAGGGCCGTACTCTTGAACAGCCAATTCCTTGGCCAAAGAATCAGTAAGAATAATGTCTCTTTTTAAATAACCAAGACCACCATGTCGTTGAAGCAAGCTATCAGAAATGATGGACCGTACATTGTCATCCCAGCCTCTCAATGCTCTATAGGGTACAATCCACTCATGGTCAAAACCTTCTGCAAGCAAACAAGCTGAGGCTCGGAGCCTAGAAAGTATCATGTGTGGGAGACTGGCAAAGAAACCATGCACCTCACCAACTAGAGGAACAAAACCCATAAAGGTTGAAATGGCTTTCCCAGGTTTATCTTTAAAGCAAGAGAATCGACAAAATGATTTCAAAGAAGCAATAAACAGATCAGGAAACCTCAAGAGCAACCACTGGTTCCATGCATTGTCATGGTCAACCTCTTCCCTAGATGAAGGGAGTGAGAAGTCAGCCTGAAGGATGAATCTCATGCCATATTTTCGCAGAGGTAAGTATGCAAAGGTGGGCTGTTGATTGAAATTTGGTTCATAATCACCAGTGCTGTTTTTATTAAGCCCAAATGCCAGAGCTATTCTTGTCGTCTTAACTTCAGGGCGAAGTTCTGAGGCATCCAATTCTTGGTTGACGACAAGCCAATTTATTTCCTCTGTTCCATGAGAGATCTTAACAAAGTCCTCAATTCCTGCCTCTTTTCGCATAGTCATTAGAGTGCCGTCAAGGGTGTTCTTAAACTTGATGCACTTGAGGTTCTTCAGAAAGAGAAGCAGAGATGGATGCAACTCAGAGAACATTGAGAGCACAAATGTCTTCCCAAACTCACTTTTGTGATTTGGCTTGAATGGTAATATGATACAGGTCCCCCAAGATTCACCAACAGCTTGATCATTGTCATTTAGGAGCTCCTCATTTATGTATTTCATATCACAACGTGCAACAGGAGTTGGCAGGATGAAGCCTATCTCACCTTCGCTTATGTCGAATTTCACATGAAATCCATTAGAATGAATTTCTGGAGCGTCAGTAACCTAAGATCACAGTTATGAATGTTTTTAATATTAGTTAATTATCAAAAGTAAAGCAGTGCTTATCTATGGAAAATACAAGGAACTCTATTTTTTGGGAACAAAATCTAACTTGGCATCAACTAGTTTGTTTTGGATATTAGTATCATGTAGAACTGTTCAGCTAAGATGAACTTTATCTCCTTGTAAAACACGAGCAATATCAGACACTAAAGAATACTCCCTCCGTTGCATATTACTTGTCGTTTTGACTTTTCTAGATACATTCCATTTGTTGTGTATCTAGACATAAATATATATCTAGGTGCATAGCAAAAGGAAGGTATCTAAAAAAACCAAAACGACAAGTAATATGAAACGGAAGGAGTATATAATAGAGCCACAACCAAGTAACTTGGACAGGCAAAAGCAGATATTCTGTATTATAATTTTTTTTCTCAAACACACAGGAGAGCGTCTGTCATAGTGTGAGCAGTACCACGGGATTAGAATTAGTCTTGTTTAGGTTTGTTATTCGGATAAGATTTGTTAGTTGGTTTTTTAGTAGGTGCTTGGTCTATAAAAGCAGCCCAGGAGTTCTAGTTTAGGCAAGCAAGAAGAACCCTAAAGTAGTCAGAGCCTCCAAGGAAGGGCAACGAATAGATTCTTCGGGCTATCCCTAGTTCTACCATAACAGCGGCGCATCATTATATTCAAGAAGGGTAGAACCCTGAGTAGACCCACACACACCACTAGTAAAGTTGATGATTCGAACAGAATGCTGAATTCTTTAGATCAACGTAAAGCTTTCCAACATATATATACCTCCGAGAAAAAGCTAAGGTCAAAAATGACTGAGAAAAAGTACGCTCACCCTAAATACAGATTTGAAGCCAATGCCTTTCTTCCCAATGTATCCAGAGCTCAATCCCTTCTTAGTTGAATATCCAACATCACAAAGAGCCCTAATATTTTTATCTGAAAAGCCTCTCTCATTGTTCAAAACCACAATTCCATTTGACTGAAGAATAAACACCAGAGTAGGCTCCACTCCTGCTGAATAATCATTGTCATCAGCATTTTGCACCTGATGTATTGAGAAGAAAGAAACAAGTGAATCACAGCACTGCATGAATTATGAATCATTAATACTACTAGCACAGACCTTACATGAAATTGATGAAAAGGGTTATGGAGATCTTATAGAGATTACAGATCATAAGTTAACTATTATAACTAGTACACAAGATGCATTAAAAGAATTCTCTTATCAAGGAAAGTTGACTGCATTGATGATTGACAATATAATCAACATCTGCTGCCATAGAAGTGATAGCAGCAACATGCACACCTATATTCAGATCGCTTAGTAGGAGCAATTATGGACACATCAACCAAAAGGAAAAAAATCGGTTCAACAGTTATTATATGTATCCAGTTGTTTTATCTAGGGAAAGGCTATAAGGTTTTTTATTTTCAAGTGCGGTTCTAAGGACAAATATTGCATTTTATTTCCCGAAAAAACATGTTCATAAGATGTATTTTAAAATTTGTAATAGGACAATACAAGAAACTCAATAAATATTGGATAGGTTTCATAAGATATACCAGCTCTAGTATAAAATGTGAATCGTGTGAATAAAGTTCATTCGATAAACACTGCAGAGCCCTTCCGAGACGAGCATGCTGTTTCTTTAACAAAGCACTTTCAGCGAATGAAGACCCCATGTCCAGACCAAATTCCTCCCTTCTAATTGTTTCAATCAAATTATTCGCTCGCTGTATTTGTTCATCATCTGCCACATTCGAGCTAACATTATCATCAAATATTCTGCTCATATCCTTGGCAATGACCATCATATCAACCTTGCTGTCACTGATCATTCCAGGCATCTCCAGAGTTGAAAGAGATGCATCCTCTGACTCAAAAGTTTCAGATACTGCATTCAAGTTTGTATCAAGGTGAACAATAGGATCAGCAGAGAATTCTTTGTAGTCATGGATCCACTCAACTATGCCAAGGGAAAGTCCAATTTCATGCAACATAACCCTTTTATCTGCTTTTTTGCATTGACTCAAAATAATTTGACAAGCATCCCTTGTAAAAGTACCCAGTGTTGAGATCATAACTTCTGCCATGAAGCTGCGAAACTCGGGTGGAAGATGATCAAGGCAATCAATGATAAAATTTGAAATGTCTGCAAAAGTCTTTTTGCAATCCAAAAAACTGGTACTTTTGATTCTTATGTCTACTGCACGCTGAAGGCTATACTTCATGAGAGACAGAGGAATGTTGTGGGATCCACCGTGGACCACAAATAAAGATAAAAAAATGAGAGCTACTTTGGCTGGTAAGCCATGCAAAAATGCTTCAATAAGGTCCTCAAAAGATGCATGATCATTAACCCTAAGGACACAGCCAGAATTGGTAACAATGCAAGATAGTCCCTCAATGTAGCCTTCATGTAGCAACCACTGCACCAGAGGACCCAGAGAAGGTTTGAACATGCTATCCCAATGCGACCATAATTGCAGATCAGTTAGAAATGGTGCTTTTATCAAACACTCCCTCGCATCCTTGGCTGAAACAAGTTCACATGAGCTGAAAGAAAGCTCGCGTACATCACCAGACCCCTCAACTTGTCCATCCAGGGGCCTGAAATCTTGCTCAGATGTAATTAAGGTACTTGAGAAATGAACTGAGTATGGGCAGGCAGAGGCATTAAGCACAGTGTTCTTTGTTTCTATGACACTTAGGCTGATTGAAGGAAATTGATTCCTCAATATCCGGCAAATATGACTCTTGTCTAGGTGAGCCTTTCCACCCAAATTCCTCCGAGCTTGATCCAGCATGAGATGGAGTTGTTTCTGGTTCAAAGAGACCTCAAGATAATTGCAGCTGTTGACTTCAGCCAAAAGATGCAACTCTTTTGGCAGGGAACTAATATGTTTTTCAAGGAAGTCATAGAAATCACCGAAACCAAGATTCAAAAAATCTTTAACACAAAATTCTCGTTTCAGCCACATTTCGCAACCATGGCATAAAAGCTTTTTTATAGATAGCATGCCTTCGTTGTTTTTGCTGTCATTGTTGTCATTGTCAAAAGGACAATCCATTCCAAAATATGAAGTGATCTTCATTATGATTCCTTCTGCAGTTACATCTAAAAAAGGGAAAAGTCCGCCATATGTGAGAACATCCATGTTAGAATAGGACTCTTATTCATGTTAGACTAGGACTCTCAGTCCCAGGCCTATATATGTAACCCCTAGGAGGTCTGTTCTGCAATATTGCAATGTTCTTCATGGTACCAATCCACCATATGTATGAAATAAACATGATTACAACTTGCTTTTCGACAATGCCACTGAACTAGTCCAAATATTAAGTATTGTACCCGTTTATACCTAAACCATGATGCAGTTGATCACAAAAGTAAATAATTGATACCCTGAAGACTGAAGCAGACTATTTTATAATGTTAAACTGGTGCAATGAGCTCAAGCGTAGAACCATAAAAGAAAAGTATCAGATCAGGGAAGAAGTGTGAGCTGGACCCTGGGGAAACATGGTAGTTTTTTAGAAGTGGAACACATCATATTTGGATTGCAAACAAGAGAGAGAGAGAGAGAGAGAAGCTACATAGCAAAATCCAGCAGCTAATACGGATGATCTGTATATGAAGAAGAATATATGAAAGCTTTTGTTTGGAAATTTAAGTAAACTATTCATTTTGGAAAATTGCACGCCCTTGGTAGAAATTAATTCAGAATATTAAATAGAATCTAGCTTAATCCATAACTTCTATTCTCACCTGGTAGGTTTTTCAGTTCTGTTTCAGTTCTATCGTCTTCTTTTTTACTGAAGACAACCTGAGAATTAGCTTCATTTTTCGGCTCAGATGGCTTAGGTGTCTCATTGAAAGAAGTAGATGTGCCTTCTATACTGTTATCTGATGATCTCTTTATAACTTCTACCTGAAATCATAAAGATAAACAAGTTTAAGAAAATGAAGAACAAGTATAAAGTTATTTATTTAATTTAAGGAAAAGACCAACAGCCAAGTTCAGCAATGCTACTCCAGGGACTGTCAAGAATGCTTTCTGTATCGCTTTTTTCGCAGATTTAACATAGCAATGTAGCATCAATGCGATGACCTGAATAGAAAATTAGTTTCAAATAATAATCATCAATCATATATACTAAAAAAATCATCCAACAGTGAAACCTGAAAATAAGTCCAAGGTTAAGTAGATACACCAATCATGCAATTAAAAAACTTCACCTCATAGATAGGGCGTTTGTTGCATGGCTCTCTCCAATCCTCAATGAACTTTAGAGTGACTTCATCATATATTTCTCCTGGATCAACAGACATAAGTATTCAAACTATTTTTCTCCACTAAAATTATCAGAAACATAAAGCACAGTACTCATTTTTGTGATGGTTGTGCTAAACCTTTTAAAAGGTCAGGGCTTGGGCACCTAGCAGTCTCAGTCTCAAACTGCTTGAGAAGATGGTCAAAAAACCCACTCTTTATGGCTTTTACCTACGAAGTCGGTATTCAAGGAACAAAATAAGTAAGGAGGATCTGGTGATACCAATTTCGGTGGGAACTAATATGAATGTAACACCAGAAATAATCATATAAACTACTACAAGATATTACCACAAAATAAATAATACCAAAACTGCTGAACATGGTCAAAATTCTGTATTTACAGAAAACATACCTCCATTTTGTCAGAAAAAACTAGAAATTCAACAGATTAATTGATATGTAAAAGCACATTGATTGAAGCATCAAGCAAATATCAAATGACATCAACTGGTTTGTTTTTTTATTATTACAAACAAATAGAAGTAATAGGACATATAACAGACATGTCATCTCAACCGCACATTTGTAGCAAAAAAAAGTGTGAAATATTGATGATATCTTAATATCTACAAGTCCCAAAAATACAATTCTAGCTGATAAATAGAAGCTGATAAATACAATATCAAGGAGACTTACGGCGATTTCCAGTAACATATAACCAAGAAATGAACTGGATAAATGCAGGAACTTCTTTGTTGTTTTTTTACCTTGGCAAGAACATGACATCAACTCAATGACCTACAAACAGATATGCTTCTAAAAAACGAAAAAAACGAAATCTGATAGGTGGAAATCTAACTCAAGACTATAACAGATGACAAGAGATCATACCTTTTTTAATGAGTGTGTTGAGCATTCATTTTTCCAGGTAGCAACAAACTTTCTTATGTCTGTTTCACTCATTTCAAGTTTTACACACTTCCTTGGATTAAGCTGTATTACCTTGAAATCAAACTCACCACATTTCTCAATTGCCAGACCAAATGATTTCAAATGATCAATTGACGAAGACGAATTCTGCAGCTTGCCTTTTTTACTTGAGGAGCTTTCTCCATTTAAGGAAAAGAGATGATGTAATGAATCACTAGAATCATCACTTTGAACAAGCTCAGATTCTGCTTGAGTAACAATACTTGTTGAGCTATCCATTTCATGTCTTTTATTTTCAGTTTCCTTGAAAGATCTGAGCATAGCACTCTCATTTCTTCTTATTCCCTTCAGAAGCCCAATATATAGCCTATAATGTTTGAAGCAACTTAAAGTGTATTAGACTTGGATGGTCTAATATGGAGCGGTAGAATAAGAAAACAAGGATTACAAGCTTGCGAGGTATGGAATTGAAATTATCACTGGTTTCATTTATACCTAGTAGGCTTAACAGCTACATTTATGGATTGAGTTGGTCCATACAAAGAATAAAATATAGACAAACTGCAACACTGTTCCACAGATAAGCCAGTGAGTATAGCACTTGGTGTACTTAATTCAACTTGCATTTCTTCTTAGCAAATAGGCACCAGTTTAAGTTTCAAGGAAATCAGAATATATCATTTTAGTACAAAATTCTGATATTTCTAACAATAATTTCAATTTGTTTGGTCAGTTCACATTACTTTCTATCACTTAAAACTGACCAAAAAAAAATTCGCTTGACAGAATGAAAACATGCTGGCCCAAATTATGTTCATTTAGTTCAATCTGAAACAAATGAGCAAATTTCTCACTAAACAGTTTCACCTGAAATTGCTTACCCAAAGTTTGTAACCCGAACACCTAAGTACTCCTTCCGAGCAACAGGATGTTTTTTGAGAAGAGATTCAAGAAACTCCTCCACTGGTATCTCTCTGCCCTTGTACTTGTAAATGAATGTAGATAGTCTTGAAAGCAGATTCTCTATAGTTATTTCACATATTTCTGTCGCATCTGATGGGATTGAAAAGTACTGCTGGATGAGTGGATGCCTAAGCAAATTTCCGAGCCCAAGTTCTTCAAATTTCTCAACACCTTCATTCTTGCATAACTCGCTATTCAGGTCGTATAGGGATGTCATGCGTCGAACACTGACGAAGCAATGTATGAATGCATTAACCTGTACAAAAGCAAAGGGGGGGCAAAAAGGTACATCGCATTTCCTGTAAGTTATATTGCATAATCTGCTCACAAGTTACAGATTAATAAATTGAATAACTTAACAAACACTATAACATACAGACAGAGAGAGAGGATATATCCATAACCTTTCTTTCGACAGACTGAATATTTCGGAGTGTGGGCACATCAGCAAATCCATAGCCCAGTGCGCCCCAGGAGCCAACCTGGAGGAAAAGTGCGGCGGCCTGAGCAACCTTCCACGACGTGACGCCCTCCCCTGCCGCCACCATTTCAGAGTGCGCTTTCACGACGGCCATCTCAACTCTGTCTGGTGGGATTGGGCCTGCCGGACTAGTATTCATCGCTCTAGATACCCATTATTATGTCGCCAGAGCATTTGGTGGTTGTTTGGTTGGGGAAAGTTGGGGCGAGAAGAAGTGTTGCCTGGCCACGGCGGCCTCGCGCCTCCGCTGCCATGGCCGCCGCCTCGTCGCCGGTAATACGCGTCGCTCTGGTTCTTCATGATACACAGGAAGAAGAGGGGACTTGAGAAGAAGACTCGAGTAGTACAAGAGAGACGATGTACTTGAGGAGTGGGGCGGCCGGGCGGGTGGGTTCCACTTTTTGAGGAAATGCAAAAGAGAAAGATGTGCTGGGTTTAGCTTTATCTTCTTTTTTTTGAGAGGGTTTTACACGTTGGCTTTGTCCTCTGTGTAAAGAAAAGTGGAGACAGGAGACCGACTAAATGAATGCAATAAAACATTCACGGTAATTAAAGAAAATTTATGACGGCGTCTCAATTCTGTCATTCAATATTTTTTGAACACATAGTACAAACTCAAACGTTTACATGCACGCACGGGCCTGCGACGATAAATTTTGAAGATTGATGAAGTCACCACAGGCACCACGTTGTTGAAATCGAGTGGATAACCTCAATTGCGTACGTTCTATAAAGAATACAATTCTTACTTTTATTCGAATCTATATAATTTTAAGTAATTAGATTTGACTAAATTTATATAGAAAAATGTTAATGTTTATGATACTATAAATATTGACATTTTTCTACAATATTATCTAATACAGTTTGATTTAATATAAAATTAGGATTTTAAAACAAATTATGAATAAAGTATATATAATCATACAAAATTATATAGGAGTAACCCACTACACCTCCCAGTGTGTCACATCATCTGCTTACCCTCCCCTCTCTTAACTTAACATGGCACACAGCTCTTTACTCAAGCATGATAGTTCAAGCGGCAGCAGTCAGCACGGCACCCTCTTCAATTCACAACAGCTCAAGAGGCTTACTCGAGGTGCACTTCACTTCATCCAATTCCATCGTCTGAGGAAGTAGCTCATTCGTAGTACCGGGCGTATGCCGTTTTCCCCTCTCTCACCCCCTTCCTTCTAGAAGCATCCTCTCCACCTCGTCCCGTCCGCCGCCCGCCCGGGCCCCCTCCCTCTCTCCCCTCCGGCATCCTCGCCGGCGGCGAGAAGAGGAAGGGGTCCCCCTCCCCTTGTAGATCTTTAGCTAGATAGGTTTGTTTGCCTCTATGGCCTTGCCCTACAGTGGAGCTTGCTTCCTTCTTGCCACCGCTGTCGTCGTTGCCGGCAATCTTGGCCCCTTCGTCACCAGCGTCTCCACGGGCCAGGTAAATCTAAATAATCTTGCTCCTCTCCATCACCCGGCGGTTTCCCCCATTTCCCTTTTCCTCCGCTCTCTCCGCCTCCTGCTGATGGCCGGGGATTTTTTGATGGTTGTTCTGATGAATTCGACCCCTGCTGGTGGGGTGGGAATTGGGATTGCTGTCATTGAACGCATCGACACCTCCCTGCTGTCGTCTCCACTCTCGCCCTCCCTTTTTGCCTCTGCTGCTGGCCTATGAGCTTTTCTGCTCTCCAGCAGATCTGCTCTGTGCTTACTACAGATCTTTGGTGGTTTTTCCAAAATCCATGTCTCCTCTTGTTGCGATGGGGTTTCTGGTGTTGAACACGCCAACGATTTCCAGTCGTCAGCTCCGCCTCCACCCATCCACCGCCGCCAAAGACCGCCCCTATGCTTCGGTGGTTGTTCTGATGTACTTGCCCCCATCTGGGTTGCGGCGAGTTTCACATCGTCGAACGCATCGAAGCTCTCTGGTCTTTGCCTCCGCCGTCGGCCTCAACTGCAAGCTGCCTGCTGCTCTCCGGCCGATCCACAGTGCTCCTGCAGCACTTCTTCGTTGGTTGTTCCTGCGACCTTGTCCTCACCTGGGAAGCAATTTGGTGGTCAATCTTTTACCTCCAGCGACGAAGCATCTACGAACTCTTGCTCGCCCGGTGCGGATCTCTTCAACCACGTCGCCTCGTCTTCAACCGTCGCAGAGCGCGGTCCTCCACAGGGTGCAAGCTCCTATGAAGCCTCTGCTGCCCCCGCAGACGAACTAGCCGCCGTCGAACGCAACGACAATTTTGTGGATCTTTGCTGGTCTGAGGACCTTGTTGTAATTTTTTGGACCTCTTTGTAATCGCTGCTTAAAGTTTAATATATATGCTTATTGTCAAAAGAAAAAAAAAGCTTACTCGGCAGTCATGGCACCATCTTCAATTCTTTAATAGGACGGCAGCTCTTTACTCAAGCTCGGCACCTCAAAGTTGCTCACAATAAATTTAGAGATGAAGAGCACGAGCCTCTCACTCCTATAATTTTAGAGTACCGCACTCTGTTAGGCCAGTCTCACATGAAGTTTCATGAGAGAGTTTCATGTATTAAATTTTGCTGATGTGGCGATGAGAGAGAATGATAGAGTTTCATGGGATGTAAGGAGAGTTCCATCACCATGAAACTCTAATACACGGTTATCTAGTTTTTCAGTCTAGATATCTGTGCAATGAAACTTGCATCGAGATTGCCCTTATGCCAGATGTATGCTCGCCTCCCTCGCCGTCCAGGTGTGCTATATGCCTATATGAGGTCTGCTAATTTTCTTTTTTCTCATTTAGCTATTCTTCACTTGCAAAACTGGTCGTATCTGATGGCCGTAGTGAGTTTTTGGATTTCGATTTTCCATCCTGTAATTTGGTAGACCTACAATTTGTACATAATATATTATAATTTTGAATTTCATGCACTTTGATGTCTGGAGCGATCCATCCATCGCCCAGCCTCCTAGCAAGATCTCGCTGATGCTACTGGTGGACAGTCTAGAGATTAAGTCGAAATGGGTTGTCACGCAAAGGTTGGGAAGGAGTTCATGGACTTCATCTTCAGCCTACTGACGCTTCGAATCGGTGACTTGGCGAGATTTGCGTCTGCTGGCACCATGCACAACAGCATAAGGTGCCTATACCAGAGTGACGATTATTCTGTAATACTACACTCTCTATTATTGTGTTTTATTTAATTTTTTATTAAGCACTCTTAAATCTCGTGCGTTGAATCTCGTAGCAACACGCAAGCATCACCTAGTATAATCATATCTATAACAACTATATAATAATAATAATAATCAACAACTATATAATCGGTACCCACTGTAGATTTCTCTCAAACATCGTTGTGCCACGTCATCCGCTTATATCATCTATAAGTTAACCTCCCCTCTTCTTTACTTTACATGGCAGCTCAAAAGACTCACTAATGACAACAACTATATAATCGGTACCCACTGTAGATTTCTCTCAAACATCGTTGTGCCACGTCATCCGCTTATATCATCTATAAGTTAACCTCCCCTGTTCTTTACTTTACACGGCAGCTCCACCAAGACTCCTAAAAGACGCAGTATGGACCCACGTACGGTATACTTTGGTGGCTAATACGACGAGTATTAGGCCTCCGAGTTCCCAAGGGCCCGTACGACCAGTTCCCGCCATGGGCCGAAAGGCAGGTGGCCCACGGCCACCAGCACATTATCTTCCGAGCACATGACGGCCCGTGCGACAAGTCTTCACCGCCGCTTCCGACTACTTGCTCGCACGAGTAGTCTCCGCCTCCCGCTCCCGACTACTCGTTCGCACGAGTAGTTTCCGTCACCAACCCGCGCAGGCTTCACGGGGAAGGCACGGGGAGCGTGGGTCCCACCAGATCGAGATCTCGGGATCTCCGTGCACACCTCCCCGCGTGCCGCCACGTGTCCGCTCCGTCACAGCGGTCCGCCCGGGCCCCGTCTGATTCGGTGTCAGGGGACGGATTCGTCAAACCCTGCCACGAACGGCACAGTGGCCATCGTACTGCAAACGGCGTAAGGAACGCTGGGCAACGTACGGTACAGTACACGCTACGCCCTAAGCATCGGAAGACATGGCATAGATTACCTACTCGCACGAGTAGTTTTCCGCCTCCGACCAGTTCAAGACTTGGCCGCCAAGGCCACAGGTACACGGGCCCCGTTGGTATCCCGTGATACCCAGGCGCACGACTCGCCACGTGCCAGCCTCTCCGCGTCGGCCCGCCCTGACCAGGTCGATCTGGTGTCAGAGGGCGGATCCTCCTGACCGCTCGTCAGCAGGGGCAGTACGTATCGTACTACGGATGGCACGGGAAACGCTGTGCCACGAAGAACACAGTGCAAGCCGTCACCTATCCCTCGATCATCGTGGCGCAGGCCACTCCGTTTCCACAGTACCCAGAAAAGACAAGCCTCTGATCCACTGACGGGATCAGGATACGGACCCTGCCTCCTGTACCCGACTAACTACTCGGAGAAGGGTGCGGGGGGCCCCGGGACGGCTGCTTGGGACGCACGACTCAGGAGAAATCTACACCGTCACCTGGAGCGCCGAAACAGTTCTTCGCCGCTGCTGCTGCCTGACAACCCGACGCAGAGAAGGACGCCTTAGACTGTAGACCAGCTCACACACTCGATGTAACCACCCTGAGCCTCTCCCTTGCGACTATAAAAGGGAAGGACAGAGGCACTTACAAGACACGTTCGTTCCCCCCCCCACACACGCACAGCATCGATATCTCATCTCATACAACCTAGCAAGCTCTCACACACTCATGTACGCACACTTCTGCTACTAGAACCACTTGCACACCAGGGACATGGGTTCGAAACCCTCACCCGCCTTGTTTGTATCCCCTACTACAAACTCCCGAGCATAAAGAACACCCCCTCTCAGACTAGACGTAGGGTATTACTCTCCGGAGGCCCGAACCAGTATACATCATCTTCCACCAAATCAACAATTAATATCAGCTGCCCACTTGATCTTCTTTTAGTCTCCATCAATGCAAATGCAAAGAGTCATTATAATGGCTTAACATTAATATAAAAGCTCCAGTACAACACATGAAATTCTACCGAAAAACTCTCTCAAATCCCGCAGCAACGCGCGGGAAATCACCTAGTATATTAATATAGAGTAATATAATATAATAATTGGGTGGATGGGTGAGTAATGTTGCTTGGTTGGTCTAAAAAATGTTGCTTGGTTGGTGACCTACATCCAGCTTGGTGCCGGTCTTGCATGACAGTCCCAATGGTGAAAACTATACACAACATCCAAAATGATTACATCAGCAAAAATCATCTATAGAAACCAACTCACACAATGGTAGAGTCTATGTTATTCTCTCTCTCTCTCCCACCAACCATGGACGACCACGTGTTGCATAGAAACTATCAGTTTCTTCCCAATGGCAAAATCTTAGCTTCTTGTTGTCTCGTTGCGAGAGAAGACATGATTTCTCTCCTAAGAAATTGTTTCTTGTGTTTTTCATCTCTTTCCTCATTAATTCGGTTGCCACATCAATATTTTACTTAGGGCATTCACAATGCAGACTCTACATAGAGTCTAAGACTATTTATTACCTCGAAGGAATTATAGACTTGGAGTCTAAATAAGACTTGGAGTCTTGGTTATTCTTCCTCTCTCTTCCATAAATACACTGCCACATAAGCGCCACATCAGCAAAGTACAATAAATACGAAGGCAATAAATAGGTTTAGACTCTATGGTAGAGTCTGCATTGTGAGGGCAGTCCCAATGGGACATTTATGATAGTTTCTATCCCTCTTAATTATGTTGACAACTCAGCAAATTGCTGATGTGGCAGAGAAGTTATCAAGGAGAGAGAACAGAAAATGAAGAAATCATTTCCTCATCTAGAAACGATGTCCTCCCTAGTACTGTAACACTCTAAAATTCCATCAGCTTAAAATAATGCTAGCAACATGGTTTAGTTTTTTCTAAGGATTTAATAATTTGACTAAATAAATTTGCCTTTTAAATATTAAACAATATTTAAATAATTTAGAATCACCCAAGTGTTTGTGCATCATTTTGGTTTGCATTTGTTTTTGTTTGATGTGTGTTGAAGAAAAAAAGAAAGAAAAAAGTCCTAAAACCCACCCTAAATCTTTCCTTCCCTCCCTATCTCTCTTTTCCCGGCCCAATCCGCCTGCCGGTCCAATTTCTTTCCCCTTCTCTTTTTCGTCCCGCGGCCCAGCACATCTCTCTTTTTCTTTTTTCCTGCCGGCCCAGCTTCTCGCGGCCAGCCCAGCAGGCCCTTTCTTTCTTTTTCTTTTTTCCCCTTCCCCGCGGCCCATCCTTTTCCTTCCGGCCCACTTAACTCCGCTCGGCCCACCATGCTCTCCCTCCCTCTCTCACTCACTGACGGACGAGGCCCACCCGTCAGCCCCGTCTTCTACCTCCCGCCATCCCCTTCCTCCACCATGGCCGCCCGCCACCCCGGCGCCCCTCTCGCTCTCGCTCTTGCCCTTCCCTCTCCCCTCCACCGGCCGCAGTAAATGCGCAGTGGCGCACTCGCACTCACCGCCTCCTCCTCTCCCGAAACGCCCCCACCCGGCTCCACCATTGTAACGACCCGCCTATCAGAGGTCGGGCCCGCCTACGCCTAGCAGCTCTCTAAGACCCCCAAGAATCTCCTCACAGACCAACACATGTCTTTTCTGCGCACTTTGTCCTCACTCATGCGCACCCGGAAGGACTTCCCAGTTGGTCACCCATCGCTCCAAGCCAAGCACGCTTAACTTTGGAGTTCTTTCGAGATGGGCTTCCAGAAAAGAAGTTGCAAATTGTTGGTATGAGTATCCTTATCAATCCTATTAAGCCTTGGGCCGGGATGTCACAACCATGGCCATTCGTGGCGGCCTCCACCGAGCATCACCGGAGCTCCACCACCACCGCCTTGCCGCGCCTCCTCCTCTTCCCCTCCGCCCTATAAAAGGAGAGCCCGAGCCCCTACTCCTCCTGCACCACTCCTCCTCTCCTCCTTGCTCGCGCAGCACCGCCGCCCCGAGCTCACAGGCCACCGGAGCTCCGCCCGCCCCGATCTATCTCTTCGCCGATCCGCTCGCCATCCCAAGACCCTAGGTGAGTTCTCCTCCTCCCCAGCTCTGCGTAGAGCCTTTTCGTGTTGCAATCCGAGGCCGGGAGCTTGAGTTCGAACAATTCCGGTGAGCTCGCCACCCGGCACCGCCGCGCGCCGCCGTCCGCCGCCGCCTGGCCGCCTACAGCCACCGCCAGCCGTCCACGCGTCGATCTGCGGCTCAGATCATCTGAAGCCCCGGTCAACCGTTCAAAATAACGGTAAACCCGAGCTGTCTCCTACCATTTTGCAAAAAGGACCTTGCAGTTTTTAATATCACAAATATACCCTTCCACTTGTTAAGATCCTTTCAGCTCTGTCCTTGTTTTTATGTTTAGGCCCCTAAGTTCTTTAGTTTTTCTAGCCCGCAATCCATCCTTGCCCTTTTCCGTTATAAACCTCTGGTTTATATACGTAATTAGGTTTAGGTCCCTGGTTTCTTGCAGATAAGCCCCTGGAAGTTAGTTTGCTTCACAATCTAGCCCCTAAACCTTGTTTAAGCCATATCTTTTGCGTCTTTTATCTGTTTTAGACGTTTTGTCCTTGTGATTGTCTCTTAGTGCTTGTTAGTTTTAGAAGCTTGTTTTAGTCTTTTAGAATGTTTGATGTACTATTTTTATTTATTGTATGATTTTTGTGTGCTCGTAGATATCGTGCCACAGGGTACCGAGTTTCCGATCGAGGATCAAGAGAAACTTTTTGAAGAAGAAGAATGTTTGTTTTTAGGCAAGGAAGGCAAGTGGTTTTCCTCCCCCTGCATATTCTACTTTGTCTTACTGCACTTGCATAATAACTAAATTTACATTTAAATGTTGTATTGCATACATTTGATGGGAAATCACCTTTTTAAGGACATGACTAGATTTTATCCCTATTACCTTGAACAACCGGTTTTAAATAAATGTTTTGGGATAGATAATGCTTAGTTGCTTAACTTGGGATGGTTGAAATGGATCTTTATAAAATGTTGATCATGGTAACCTTGGTGAAGATGTGGATAATAACAAGATCATATGAATTAATTGGAACATGGAGAACCACCCAGGAAAACAGTGCAACCACAGTCCATATGGCTTTGGCTTAGCCAATTAATTAGGTGTGTGGAATTATCTTACAGCCTTATCCGAAAGGAGCAGAGGGGGTCAGAGTTGAAGGGGTATAGCCCGGTCCTCTTGGTCGCAGCCTTTGCTAAGGTGCTGTCCACTAGGGAGGGTTATGGTTCGCTCTGCTACTGTAACTATGCGGGTTGTTAGTCTTCTGCATACCTTTGTAAAGACTTTGTAGTGGACCCTAGCCACTCACCTCGGAAGTGTTTAAGGGTCTGATCAACCCGGGCAACATGGGGAACACGAGCTGTGGTGAAAGTGTACAACCTCTGGAGAGTTAAAACTAATCGATCAGCCGTGCTCACGGTCAAGAGCGGCCTAGACCCTCACATGATAAGTGAAATTGAAGATGGAATTAAATCATGATTTTTTATGGTTTGAGATAATTTTTTTCTAAATGCTTAATTTTGGGATGGTATAAACATACACCTAGTAAATAGGTGCTTGCTAATAAAATTTGACCAACTTAAAAATGCTAACCGCTGCAAAATCTTAGCCTACCTGGATAGCCTTGCATCCCCCCCCCACTTGCTGAGCTCCAACCATAAGTTTGATCACCTTTGCTTACCCGCTGTTCAGAGGAGAACACTGGGGAGGAGTACTTCAGCGACTACGATGAGTTCTGAGGCATGCGTTTCCCCAGTTAGATGCCTGTGGAGCTGAAGACGGTGCTGGATCGTCTTAGCTATCGATGTTCGTGTAAAGATTTTCGTGTCTATCCATGAGTGTAATAAAAGTTAATAAACCTCTTTTGTAAGTTTTGAGCATTGTATCTGATATTACACTCATTATGTTTATCATATGTGTGAAATTATGATCCTAGCACACATATGAGATGTATTTGGTTTTCTTCAGAAAAACAGGTGTGACAAGTACCGAGACACGAAGAAACGTGAGAAAAGCCGTTGGGAAGAAACGACCGCCTTCCAACACGCTCCACCGGATCCGGTGTGCGCTGCAGCCGGACCCCGTGCACGCACCCAGATGCCGCGCGCGCATGTTGGCTGTGTGCACCCTCACGCCGCCGTGCTCGCGTTGGTCGCCGCCGCCCAGCACATCGTCACGCCACTAAGCAGTGAAGGAGGTGGGAGGAGGGCTCGCGGTGGGCGCCAGTGGAAGGAGCTCCGCACCGGGGTGGCTAGACCACCTCACTGGATCTGCGGGAGGAGGTAGACGGCGCCCGTCTGGAGGGGTCGTTGGGGGCGGAACGGCCCGCGCCCGGGCTGCAGCAAGTGCGCCGTGGAGCACAACACATAGCACGGCGGCGAGGAGGAGGCGGAGCAGGAAGCATCCTTGTTGTGTTCGCCGGTGCCCTGGGCACGAGGATGACGCGGACACCCGCGAGGCATGGAGCGGATTGGAGAGGAAAGAGAAGGGGAAAGAGAGGAGGTGGCGGCGAGCTCACCCGGCGGCCGGTCCAGCGCTACTGCTCCCTGCGAGGACCCCTGCAGCTCCCCCATGAAGGATTGGAGAGAAAAGAGAAGGGGAAAGAGGGGAGGTGGCGGACAGAGACTGGAATGCACAGAGGATCTTGAGTAAGAGAGAGACAAGAGAGATGAATACAGTAGATAATTGGTCAATTTCCTGTCTGAAGTTTGCTAGAAAATATTGCACTGGGAGAAGGAGTTTCTTGGTGCGACATCCTATGCTATGGAAACTACAGTGATTTCTTCCATTGAGACTGCTCTGAGTGCCCTTAGTTATCAAGTTATTTAAAAGAGATAGAAACTATTATTAATACTTTGGCACTCGTTTATGGCTTCGCCGCTTCGTTGTTTGGAATTGGATCGATACCTGGCAGAGGCAATATGACGGCCACGCAGCAATCTCAGCCTCAGGTGACTAAAATCGAACGTCTGGGAACCTGCATAGTAGGCAGTTCCAGCCTGACATTAAGGTTGTGACCGTGCATTGTTAATACAGGTAATAAGAACAATTAAATTTATTGATACATTTGAACATTTTAAGCTAAAAAAATCATTCGGTACCAAAAGAATAGTATCATATGGCGTATTCTTTGCAGCATATTCCAAAGCACGCAAATGAATTGTTGTGCACATTGTGTGTGAACAAAATATAATAGAAGTACAAATCATTACAACTTCATCGTCTTCCTCCGAGGAAGAAGAAGAGACTTGACAGGACTCGAGTACAAGAGAGACGATGTGATGGGAGTGGGCCGGGTGGTTTTCACTTTTTGTAAAGAAGATGCAAAGGAAAGAAAAATGTGCTGGGTTTAGCTTTGTCTTCTTTTTTTGACACGTTAGCTTTGTCCTTTGTGCAAAGGAAAGAGAAGACCGACTGGATGCAATAAAACATTCCCAGTAATTAAAGAAAATGTTATGGCATATCAATTCCGTCCATCCTATAAAGATTACGGTCCATCTGTATATGTATCTATATCTATATAATGTAATATTATAGTGATGTGTGTTTCTTCCGACCGTCAAGCACGTTTTGCATAAAAAGAAATCCCTGATTTTTTCTTAATTATCCCCACTGATATTCGTACATCAATTTTCGTTTGTTCTCTGATCCCGATATGGATCCATCAAAACCTGGCGTTAGCCGTGAGATGTTCCTCACTTCTTGCTTTAATGAGACAATCATAATGTTTATTAGATACATCTTTTGAATCCTCATTGTGCTTTTTGATGATCGTCCATAGCTATGAGCATTGTCACAAGTAAACACCCTATTGAAAACACCTTCACGGAGGACAAAATGATGCTCCTATCGGTCACATCATTGCTTTTCTTGTTTGTCATCATTTTTGACACCCTCACTAGGGACTCTCCAAACATTTAACCCCTTTGTTTGGAGATATGCTCTCGGAGTGAGGTGCCCGATCAACCAATAAATGTTTCATTTGGTTTCAAATTGGTGGAGAAACAACCTATCACTAGTAGAGAGACGACATTTGTTCCCACACATTAGTCCAGGTTGAATTTTGGAGTTGAGACTAAAACTTTGGGGGCAACGTGGTCATGAGTGGCAGGAGAACTCCGACCCTTTAGTATGGATTCGTGTTACGAACCGAGACTAAAGGCCCCCCTTTAGTCTGGGTTCGTATTGCGAACCGAGACTAAAGGGTCTCCCACGAGTTACTATAAGAGAATTGCATTCTCTACTTAGTCACATGTGCTGTGTAGGTGAGATGGTAAAGAAGCTACATGCGAGGCTACAGGTCACGAGTTTGAATCCCCGCACCACGCACGCGTATATTTCGCGTGAAAAAATCACGCGACTTGTGTCTTGCGACGTGCGTGTGTGTGAGAGCCACCCAGGATTTTTTTTAAAAAAAATTTGACGTTGGTGTACCCTCTTTTAGTCCTGGTTGGGCACCCGCTAAGAGAGAGGCTTTCATCTCTAAGCATTAGTCCCGATTGGACTTTAGAGAGATAACACTCTTCCCAACCGGGACTAAATGTTCCTTCTCCACCAGTGTATCCATAATTTTTATTTGTATTTTTTTTGAAAGACCGTGATTTTTATTTGTAATGACCGTGGTATATGTCAATTAACTTGAACTTTTAACTACAACAATCAGTGCAAGTGCTAACCGTGACTCAAATTGATGCTCAGACGACCTCCAATTTGTGCACTGTGTGCTCTGTGCTCTAGCTCATTCTCCCTCCACGCAAGACGCAAGTTTCCCTACATCTAAAAAAACTAAGGCCCTCTCCAACGGGGCGCTTACAGGTAGCTTTTGGATTTTTTTAATCTGCCAACAGTAGCAAAATTTCCACGCTAGCGCCTGTGCCCGCGCTGGCTCGCACAGACACCGAGACTCTCCTTCCTCACATAACACTCTGCAGAATGACTGTGTGGTAATATTGTAGCATTTTTTACTGTAGCTATGAGACATCACGTAGCGCTTATTGTTGGAGAGGGCCTAAGCCGGGTGAGAAGACCCACCGATTTTTCATTAAAAAGAAGTAACCTTCTCTGATTAAAAAAATTTCCGAACCTAGATTTCACTGAATGGATGGCTCGCATTAATTACAAACACCTTAAAATTTTTCTAAAAATAAAAGAAAACATCGACCCGGATCCGTCGTTTCCCTACGCGGCGGTGGCGAAGAATCGGCCCGCTCCGTGCGCCGGCGGGGATCTGCAACAGCCGCAGCAGTGCAGCACGCTGATGCCTATGACCAGCCGAGGCGCGTGGAGCAGACTGCCGCGATCGGTTGTCCGTACGCGAAGTGACACGCTCCAACGCCTGATGCAAGAGGTTCTTTTGTTTTTCATTTTGGCACTTTTTTTTGTAATTTTTTTACTTCTTGCTATTATACAACGGAACCATGACTTTTGACAACGGAACCATGACTTTTGACAGTGTTGTCCTAAGGGTTTATTTCTTTAGAATCTTTTTCTTAAGGGTCTAAATGTAAAAAAATGTACCGAAGGGTCTAAATGTAAAAAATGTACCAAAAGATCAAAATGCAAAGGAAATACGAATCCTTTTTTGCGAGAAAAAAGAGAATAGGAATCCAAGCATCCAGACTCTTCACTCGTTTTTTAAATCACACAATACAAATGAAGACACTCCCACACACGCACGCATATTTACCCCTACAAACACACGCGCGCATCCTACCTATATGAGCATCTCCTTGCCAAAGATCACGGCTCCGTTGTACAACGGAACCATGACCTTTGACGGTGTTGTGCTAGAGGTTTATTTTTATTGGAATCTTTTCCTCAAGGATCCAAATGTAACAAGTTAACGAGAGACAAATGCAAAAAGAGTATGAATCCAAGCATCTTTTTTACGAGGAAAAAAAGAGAATACAAATCCAAGCATGTTTTTTGTGAGGAAAAAAAGAGAATACAAATCCAAGCATCTAGATCCTTCACTCATTTTTAAAAAAAAACTCACACAGTACAAACGGAGACGCTCACACACACGTACGTATACTCATCCCTACGAACACACGCGCGTATCGTACCTCTATGAGCACCTCTGTGCCAAAGATCATACCTCCATTGTACAATGGAAATATGACCTTTGACGGCAACAGCATTGTGCTAGAGGTTTATTTTTTGGAATCTTTTCCTCAAAGGTCCAAATGTAAAAAAACTTACCGAAATACCAAAATAAAAAAGAATATGAATCTTTTTTGCGAGGGAAAAAAGGAATACGAATCCAAGTATCAAGGCCCTTCACTCGTTTTTTTAGAATCACATGGTACAAACGTAGACGTTCACATGCATACACACATACTCACCCTTACGAACACACGCACACACTCTACCCTTATGAGTACCTCTGCGCAAAGATCACGACTCCATTGCACAATGGAACCATGACCTTTGATGGTGTTGTGCTAGGGATTTATTTTTTTAGAATCTTTTCTCAAGAGTCCAAATGTACAAAACTTACAGAAAGATCAAAATGCAAAAATAATACGAATCCTTTTTCGCGAGGAAAAAAAGAATATGAATCCAAGCATCCATACCCTTCACTCGCTTTTTTAGAATCACACAATACAAACAGAGACACTCACATACACGCACGCATACTCACTCTTACGAACACATGTATGCACCCTACTCTTATGAGCACCTCCGTGCCAAAGATTACGGCGCTGTTGTACAACGGGCCATGACCTTTGATGACATCGTGCTAGCTGCCAGAGGTTTATCTTTTTAGATTCTCTTCCTCAAAGGTCCAAATGTAAAAAACTTACCGAAAGACCAAAGTGCAAAAAGAATGCAAATACTTTTTTGTGAGGAAAAAAGAGAATATGAATCCAAACATCCAGACCATTCACTCGTTTTTTTAGAATCACACAGTACAAATGCAGACGTTCACATACTCACTCCTATGAAACACACACGCACCCTACCTCTATGAGCATCTTCATGCCAAAGCTCACGACTCCGTTGTACAACAGAACCATGACCTTTGACAGTATTGTGCTAGGAGTTTAATTTTTTTAGAATCTTTTCCTCAAGGGTGCGAATGTAAAAAACTTACCGAAAGACTAAAAAGCAAAAAAGAATATGAATCCTTTTTCGCGAGGAAAAGAAGAATATGAATCCAAGCATCCAGACCCTTTACTCGTTTTTTAAATCACACAGTACAAACGCAGACGCTCGCATGCATAGACGTATGCATACCCACCCGTACGAACACACATACACACCCTACCACTATGAGCACCTCCGAAAGACTGAGTCGGTAGAGCCTCAAGATTGATAAAGTCACCACTGGCACCTCGCTGTCGGCTGGCATGTCGCCTACCACTGAAGAATAACACCGGTCTCAAGATTGACAAAGTCACCACTGGCACCTCGTTGTCGGCTGGCACGTCGCCTACTAGTCTACCACTGAAAAATAACACCGGTCTCGAGATTGACGAAGTCACCACTGGTGCCTCGCTATCGACTGGTACGTTGCCTACCACTGACAGAATAACGTCGGTTAAATCCTGGAATAAATTTAGAAAAATGCGAACATCAGTGCTGAGTCGATAACTCGAATCCTGTGCAGCTGAGCAACACTCAATTCGCAATCCTTCACTCCTTTAGGCTATAAATACACATCCATTGTGCGTCTCCTTGCATTCATCACTGCCAGTGCCAGAAGCCCACAAAGATGCCAAACAATACACAGGAAGCACGGGGGAGGGGCTGTGCGTCCTCCTTTCCACAACCTACAGATGAATCTGAAGCCGCAAGCTTAGAGCGAACCATTTCCCAGCACAACGGTGGTATCGTGTATAGAGGTAGCGCTGGGGACAACGACATCGTCAACCCCGTGTTCCGTTGGAACTCCACTCACTACAACACCATCTTCGCACAAGGGTTCCAAGCAAGGGCTCAGGGAAACACCCCCGACGGCACCTACTTCAACTTGGACGACCATGTGCATAACGGAGGTGCCCCTCTCGACCCCAATAGGCCTGTAACGCATGCCTTCGTCAGCGCCACCCTGATCCGTCGATGGACTCCTAACCCTTCTCGACAGAGGCTCCCACCAGGAGGGGCGCCGGTTGAGGTCTATCGCTACGAGATCTTTGCTCCTGGTGGCATATTTGTCGCCAACAGCCTCGACAGATACGAGCACCCGCGTCAACAAGAGGTTGCATTCGTTCGTGGCGTTGCACCTCAGTACATTCGCAGTGCTCAATTATACATTTTCACCCGTCCACAAGGCTCAGGGTTAGTACTTGCTTAATGATCTTAATTTTTAATTCTACGGTTTGTTTATCTAATAATCTGGTGGTCTTTCCACACCACCACCACACGCATCTAAAATTCCTTCTTTCATCCGAGCGCGCGCCTACATGATTCAGGTTTGCATAATCCTTGTCAAAATATGTACTATGCATCTCCTGATGTGCAGATGCCCCCAGCACCGTGTATTAATTTGTAATTACAAGTTTTTCATTAAAGAAGATGCATCCTGATGCATTACCGAATTGTAGTAGGTAGCGAGATATATGTCAATAGATGGTAAACCTGTTCAAAAGTTTGTCAAAACATATTTTATATACAAACGGCAAAGCTGACAAACATGCATACACCGAAAAGACCAGGCTCATCCAAATCTTGAGATTAACCGAAAAATAACTCCCTTAATTTATAATAAAATGAGTTATGTAAGCACCAATTATGAGTTGGGACTCTGTCTTGATATGCGTACATAATGAAAATTTTAATATCTAAAATATACTATTGGGTTGTCATCGACATGCCACTAACGAGATGTTCATTATGATTTGTTTTCGACGTCCACGGCTGTAGACAAACTGCTTGATTCTAGGCCAGTATCAGTCCTCCCTTCCATTCACCCTACAGTATCCCTACTATAAATTTTGCTTACAATTATTATTATTTTAGTTGTTCCAAAAATTGCGGGTGCGTATATGTTCATATTATAAAATAGAATTCAGCATCATACTTTGATAATAAATTTATACGGTATTGAACCGTACCAACTCATGGCCATATTTGCTAGTATAATTTGAAGTTCATGAATCAACTGCCCGCCCCCACCCCACCTCAATTAATCACTACTTAGGTGTTTCCGGCTCATATATATGATTGTGCACAAGCTATACACTTACTGTGGAAATTATACTGTTCACTTTACCTATCAAACTTAATGTTAACATTTTGTGTTTATATATTTTTTTGCTTTGATAAACATTTTTACTTTATTTATTTCTTGTAGAATACACTAAACCCATTATACTTCCTTTTATTCCATAGGCACCAAGCTTCAATCTTTATAAATATTTTTTTTACTTTTTCTAATAGTAAATCATAAAATTATTGGGCCCTTTTTTTGTTAATCCCATGTAGTTTAGATTCTAAGTCATGGGATATAGATTATAAGTCATAGTTTTTTTTTTGGCTCAAGAGATAGATGCTAATAAGTCAGTCATAGCCTCACAAGGCAAAAAAAAAAGGCTGCTAAGGTGTTGTTCGGCTTCTCTTCTTTTTTCCTTCTTGCACAGTAATTTTCTTTTAGAAAAAAAATCAGCATGCAATACTTTTTTTTCTCATAACAAATAGCGGTACAAATCTGTCAAATATCTGCCGAACAAAGGCTAGCTCGGTGTGCTAGTTTGCACTCTTTTCAAGTGTAAAATTAATTAAAATAGAGCTCCGGTCCAAACAAACTTTTCTGACCCCTACACCTACAAGAGCCGTGGACTAGGCTTAGCCCACCGGGCTTAGGCGGGGCTAATTTGGATTAGGGGGGAGGCGTTATGCAAAAGTGTCGTATGCGAGTCCCTAGCGCTAGCGGGTGGTTTTTTAGAAAATTGCCTCACGTGCATATCTAGCCATCGGATGGAGATCATGCGTCTCAGATCGGAGTTTTCATAATTTGCACACGAAGTTAGTCACCAAGTTTTTTAGAAAAGTTTCATTTGTTCCTTTTTGATTTGTCGCACAGGCAGTATGCAAGTTCCAGAGCAAATCACAGCCTAGTATATAACCGTCATTTCGATCCACAGTCAGATCCGCCCAGGAATCTGCGCCTCCGTAACCCTGTAACTTTTCTAGTCGAAGAGGATGGCAGTCGTGTGCGTCTAGACATCAAAGACTGGCCAGATGAAGATGACCGGAGACAGAAACGAGGTGTCTCCGGTGATGACGACGTTGTCGATTGGTATGCTCGTGGTGTATCAGATCTGGATGGTTACGTAAACGCGGCATTTCGTTCGTCTACGAACAACGAAGCCTATTTGTTCATGAGAAATGAGTACGTCCTGCTGAATTATGCTCCTGGAACCACGGACGACAGGATCGTGAACGGGCCGCTTCTTATTTGTGAGGGGTTTCCATCCCTTGCTGACACGGCATTTGGTGAGTATGGAATTGACTGTGCCTTCGACAGTCACTACGGCAGCAAAGCATTCATCTTCTCTGGGAATCTCTGTGCCCACATAGACTATAATCCGGGAACAACAGATGACAAAGTACTGGATGGTCCTATGACAATCGCTGCCATGTTCCCCTTCTTCGCCGGTTCGGAGTTTGCGAGGTCTATTGACGCTGCGTTTACAGCAAGCGAGAGGGGCGAAGCTTACCTATTCAAAGGCGACTCCTATGCACTGATAGACTACGACTCCAAGACTTGCATCGCCACCCGCAAGATAGCCGAAGGCTTTCCCAGCTTGAGAGACACCATCTTTGAAAGTGGAATTGAGGCAGCTTTCGCTTCTCATCGGAAGGATGAAGCTTACCTATTCAAAGGAGACCAGTATGCACTGATCAACTTCGCCCCTGGTACAACTGATGACTACATCATTGGTGGTGTGAAGCCTGTCACTCCCAACTGGCCCTCTCTTCGTGAAGTACTGCCTCGCAAAAACCGTGGGCTTGATTATCATGATCACTCCCACAGCCAAGGACAAGATGATGATGACTCTTCTCCACCGGAGCACGATGATCTTTAAGCAACTCCGCTAGTTTATTTTAGTGCTTTATTTTTCAGTTTACCTTCGTGTAATCACCAATAATGGCCGTACTCTTTTTCCTCACATGGGGAGCCTTTAGGCGTGAGGTTTTTTAACGAGGCGGTCTCTCTCTGTAAATATCCATTATCATATATGAAAGTAAGTACCCCAAAAACATTATTCCACGTGATGATGGATTTGTCTAAGCCTCTACTCCAAAACAAAAAGAGGAATTGTCAATCATGTACATCAAAAGTGGTTAACATTACACCCGTACTAAATGTTAGTACCAGTGGTAAGTGCCGCCAGCCTCCCTTGAAAGGGAAAGAGGCGATAGACCTGACTATTATGTACTCCATCCGTCCCAGAATATAGCTTCGTTTAGAGATTTTGAGACAGATTAAGAAGTAAGCTAAAATATCTAATTTGCCCTTAGTTAATCAGGTCCTGCTGCAGGAGCGCCCAATCCGCTTGACCGTGATGGCAAGGCGCTTGACTGGGATCGTCCCGCGTGGCAGCGCTTGCCTGCCAATTATGTTTACATGCACGAAAAAATCCACCTCCATCTCGCCGCTCAAATCCTTGCAGCTCACCCTCCATTGCCGTACAGATTTGTCCATGGCAGCAGCTTATATGGTGGGTAGGGCTGCTACGGGGAGCTGATCTCGCCGATTCGTCGGAGATAGACAAGGAAGGCTGGTGAATGGGAGAGGTTAATGGGGTGTGCTTCTGTGCGAGCTGTGGCCTGTGGGAGGGGAGTACCAATTCGTTTTGCACATGCGGACGGGATGAGGGTACTTCGATTCATTCGTACAAAAGAAGTGGGTTGCAAACTCTAAACGTTGTTATATTTGGGACAAATTTTAAATGCTAACCGAAACTATATTCTGAGACGGAGGGAGTACATCGTAGTAGTGTACATCAAAAGTGGTTAACATTACACCGGTACTAACCGTTAGTACCGGTGGTAACTGCCTCCCGGCCCTGGGAAGGGAGAAGGAGGCAATAGACTTGATGCTAATGCTGTCTAGTAGTGTCGGTTGATAATATCATCCGGTACTAATGGTATTAGAATCTTGTAGTACTCATGGTTATAAATAAGTACCTGTCGTTAATACCAACCTATTAAATTTCTCGACTACGTATACTCGTTGCAACACAAGCGTGTCTGAGGCATGACAAAAGGTTGATCATGTGAAATGACAAGTTCCAACAAGTGATTAGCTTTAAGAGGACTGGAAGCAAGGGCATTACACAGGATGACAGGAGGATAGGGCTCAGGGCAAATGGCAAAAAGAAGGAAGGGTGGGGATTCGTTCGTGGATGGACATCAGAATGCGTAGTCTTCATGGGTGACATTTTCTGAACAGGTGCTTACGTACACTAGTGAAGGAGGAGTCTTTAGTCTCGGTTGGTAAGAGTCATAGGGCTCTAAAGTCCAACCAGACTAATCATTAAAGACAAAAGGCATCTCTTTAGTCTCGGTTGGTATTAGCAACCGAGACTAAAGAGGTGTTGACGTTTTTTCTGATCGAACACGCGAGTGCGTTAGATCGCGCGGAAGTCGGAAAATCAACTCGTCGAAATTCTCAGCACGAACCGGTCTGACCGCCTGGGAGGGGGGGCGGTCTGACCGCCTTGGACAGGAAGATCGCTGCTTCGGGAGGAACCCCGTCAGAAGTAACGCGCCTAGGGTTGTCCTGAGGTCGGTAAGGCCACTCAGAACTTTCTCAACCATCGTGGAGACGAAGGAGGAGAGCAATGGAGGTTGGAAAAGCTAGGATTTGGAGAAATAAAGTAGTAAATTGATAAGTTCGATTGGATGATCTCTCTCAATCGGTCACGACCCTTTATATTTATAGGGTGGGAGGTCTTGCTCTGCAAGGAACATTTTACAACTCGGAATATACCAAAACTCCAAATTCTACTCAGACTCGGGTACCCCAGTCTAACCGCCCCCGGAAGGCTGTTAGACCGCCTGGCAGCCTCTTTGTCGGACCGGCTACAGGACCACTTGGTCAGACCGCCTGGTGAACCCGGTCTGACCGGCTGGCCTACCACTGGTGGAGGAGGAGTCTTTAGTTTTGGTTGGTAAGAGATATAGAGCTCTAAAGTCCAACCAGGACTAATCATTAGAGACAAAAGACCTCCCTTTAGTCTCGATTTGTATTACCAACCGAGACTAAAGATGTTCCAAATAAATAAAAAAAACTCACACTTGCGTCCCCCCTCATCTGTCCCCCATCCCCGTTCCCATTCCCTATCCTCCAAACTCCATTCTCCATCTCCTCAAGTCAAGAACGAGAACACATAACAAGATTTAACTAAGTTTTAATTCGATTCATCAACAAGATTCACCAAAAATCTGAGTTCAATACATGAGAAATTAAGCACAACCAACAACAACGATTCACCACCGGGCCGCCGTTGGAGACTACTGCGCCCGCCCGCCGAAGACTACCGCACCGCGTCCGCCCGAGGCCTCGCGCTCCAACCGCCAGGCCGCGCCCGCCGGCCGCGAGAGGCCATGCGCGCCGCCGCGCCTGCGCTCTGGCTGCTGCCCCCTGCGCACAAGCAAAGGATGAGGATGGAGAGGATAAGAAAGAAAGAGAGAGGGGAGAAAGAAAGGAATAATGAGTGGTGGGAGAGAAGAGGATAGAGACAAAGGAGAGAGGGAGATGGGGGCTGACGGTGGAGAAGAGGCTCTAGTCTCTGGTGGTGTTTCCAGCCGAGACTAAAGTTCCACGCTAATAAATCCTGCTGCTTCAATTTTGGATACCCCTTTTGTCTCAACTGGTATTACCAACCGGGACAAAAGGGTAGAGGGCATTCACGACTATTTCAGACCATATCGACGCAAACCCTTTTGTCTCGGTTCCAAATTTCAACTGGGACAAAAAGGGTTGGACCAAAGATCGGTTCTCTACCAGTGGTAGGACAACCAACCAAGGTGCACTAGGCCAGAAAGGTGCACTACCCATCTCGACAGGGACTCTCCACCGGCTGCTATAAAAACCCTCCTCGCGAGGTGGAGGAATTTTGAAATGTAATCCTCATTTCACATCCTTCATTTAAAATAATCCTCAGTTCGCAAGCCTTTTGTTCACAAGCCTTCCGAAATATAACTAACTTCTTCAATTTGGAGAATTTCAATCCTTTTACCGGATTTCGGGATTTTGTTTCTCCTTTATCATACCCATGTGAACGTACATCTTTGCCCCGAATCGTAAAAAAACATCTTTGCCCCTTGAGCTCCTCCGGGTCGTCGATCTGGGACCTCCTCACGCCACTACCGCCGCTGCCTTCCCTGCAGAGCACCACCACGCAGGGGAATGACCCGACACCCTCCTCCTAGTCGACAGCGGCCACCACCACGGGCCGCAACGCCTGGCGCGGCCACGGCGACGACGCCTCCTGTCGGATTCTGCCTCCACCTACGCGGGAAGCACCTACGACTTTTCCTTTACCGCCGCCATGGCGCTGCTAATGGCGCGGTGGTTGGCACGGTGCCGGGCGGCGGCACACTGGTGGTGACGGTGCCAGCGGGGAGGCGGTGGTGGTGGGGATGACTGCTCCTACTGCTGCGTTGTGGGCTCGTCGTGGTCGAAGTTCGAGCTCCACATCATCGCGCGTCGCGTCTACTCTTTTTCTGACGCGAAGTTCGATGGGAGGCGTCGTTGCCGTGGCCACGTTGGGGTCACAGCCCGTGGTGGTGGCCTCTGCCGGCAAGGAAGAGGCCCCAAGTCATCCCCCGGCGTAGCAGCGCTCGGCAGGGAAGGCAACGAAGATGGTGTGGGGAGGACGTGGAGCGCCGGAGCCTGACTGACGATGACCTGGAGCAGCTCAAGGGGCAAAGATGTCCGTTCACATGGGTTGGAGATGAAAAAAGAGAAACAAAATCCTGAAATTCAGTAAAGGATCGAAATCTTCCAAATCGAAGAAGTTGCGTGCATAGGGTTATATTTCGAAAGGTTTGCAAACTGAGGGTTATATGAGGTGAGAGGGAAGTATTCGACGCAAACCATATCTTCAACTGAAACGTGAAAATCACTCTAAACAACACACTTAAAAATCTCTGAAAATTTAGCAACAATGCACATTTTTAATTTATCCATATATGTATTTTGTTGCAAAAGTTGAACTACAAATTCGTTATATAAAAATTCGTATGAAAATAATAAAATTTAAGTGCATATGAATAGCGATACACATGTCCAAAAATTTTGTCTTACACTTACACTCGAAAATTGTAATTTTTGCATTAATTTTTCTACTGAGTTTGCATCATAATGGATGTTCGTTTTAATATTTTTTGAAAAGTTCTAAATATGAATTTTAGGATGGTTTTCACATTTTTATGGAGACGATGATTTCTATTGCCTAATATTTTCTCGAGGTGAGGCGTGCGATCTTTAAGATGGTGTTCGGCTTATCTTGACTTGGCTTATCTCGGTTTGTTTCAATTTATCTTCTCTCACACAATACTATTCAATCTTCATCCGAGTACTTTTGATTCTAACACTCAAACAACCTCTAAATTTCAAAATTCCTCCCGCGAGGTGGGTTGGCTCAGACTGCTCAACCGCGGCGGTGGAGTGGAGGCAAGCACAGCACAGCAGCATCCCCAGAAGCTAGCCCGCAGCCAAATCCCCCAAACAAAATCCACTCCCCAGTGAGCTCCCGCCTCCCCCTCCCTTCCTCCCTCCTCCGATCTTCTCCTCCAATTCGTTGGGCTGCGAAAATCAATCAAATCGAATCGCTCCACTGCTACTACTGATCTATATACTACTGCTGCTGCTGCTTGCTACTGTTTCTCTCGCTCGCAATCATGCCGCGCGTAGTTTTTTTTCCGGTGCAAAGGTAATGCTTCCGATCCCCGCCGCCGCCCCGGCGCTGGATCCGTTGCGGGCCTGCGCGATTCAGTTCCGTGTTCGCGACGCAAGATTATGTGGGGTTTTCCGTGGATTTTGCGGGTGATTCATGTGTTTTTTCTGTGTCAAACTAGGGTTAGGGTCCCAGATGTCGGGGCGGCAACGGTCGGAGGAGCAGTTGGACCTTGAGGGGGACGATGGCGGCATGGACGACGACGACAGAGGTTACCGTTACCGCCGCCGCCGCGGAAGCCGGGACGACTCGGGGAAGCCTGAGGAGAGGGAGGACAATGACGACTGCCGCGCCGATGGCGACGACGGGATGGATAAGGAGGAGGGCGCCGGCGATAGTCCCGAGGACGAGGAGGAGAAGAGGAAATGGGAGGAGCTGCTCGCGCGGCCGCCCCACGGCTCCGAGATATTCATCGGCGGCCTGCCCTGTGACGTCACGGAGGAGGACCTCCGGGAGCTGTGCGAGCCGCTGGGAGAGATCTTTGAGGTCAGTAGATGTTTCGAGGAGTAATTTTGCATTGCCTATCCATCGGCCTGTAGCACGGAGTTGTAACGAGCACCTCTGCTTCATGAATTCAATGACAGGTGAGGTTGACGAAGGACAAGAAAACAAAGGAGCATTTTGGATTTGTTCATTTCGCTGAAAGAGCAAGCGCACTGAAGGCAGTTGAAGGAAGTGAAACTTATGAGATTGATGGTAACCTGCCCTCCTGTTATCATGCATTATCCTTTGAACTTTTTTGTTCAGCTGTAAGGCACTAGGAAATTGTTCCTAATTGAATACTCAAACCACTTCAGTCATACCTGTTTCCGTTGCACTAATTACATGGGATCTTTTGATACATTCAGCATACCTTTCCATATGCATCTGGTAAGATGAGTAGTTTTATATCCTTAGGCTCATCTAGTAGTTTGAGGAAAGTTCTTGGCCGCTGGAATCACCTACTGTTGCATAAATGATAAATAGCTGCATCAGAGAGTTAACCCCGGGCTCACTTAAAACACAGGTCAAGAATTGGAAGTATCCATGGCCAAACCTTTGGCAGACAAGAAGCCTGATCATTCACACAGGCCCGGAGGTGGTCCTAATTATCCTCTTCCTCCTTTTGGTGGTGGCTACATGGGAGATCCATATGGCGACGGGGTGGCGGCGGAGCCGGCCGTGGGGGGCGCCGGCGATGACATGGATAAGGAGGGCGCCGGCAACGGGCCCGAGGACGAGGAGGGGAAGAGGAAGTGGGAGGAGCTGCTCGCGCTGCCGCCCCACGGTTCTGAGATCTTCATCGGCGGCCTACCCCTTGACATCACTGAGGGAGACCTCCGGGAGCTGTGCGAGCCGTTGGGAGAGATCTTTGAGGTCAGTAGATGTTTCGAGAAGTAATTTTGCAATGCCTATCCGCCTGTAGCACAGAGTTGTAATGAGCATCTCCGCTTCATGAATTCAATGGCAGGTGAGGTTGACAAAGGACAAGAAAACAAATGAGAACAAGGGTTTCGCCTTTGTTACATTCGCTGATAAGGACGCCGCGCAGTGTGCGGTCGAGGATGTGCACGACAGGGAGTACAAGGTATCACAGCTCACCAAGATGTTGAATTTGCTGCATAATTTACATGGGGTTTGTCATTCTGCCATGTATGACGTGCTTACATGCCATGGCTTGGTGGTGTAGGGGAGGACTTTGGGATGCTCATTGTCAAAGGCAAAGCACAGGCTATTTGTTGGGAATGTGCCCAAGGGGCTGAGTGAGGAGGAGCTGACAGACATTATCAAAGGGAAGGGGCCAGGTGTTGTTAACATCGAGATGTTTAAGGTGCGCTCTGTGATTCTGTGGCGGTTTTCATTTTGTACATTACAAGTTTCAGGTTCTCTAATACAGAGATGGTGTCTCGCAGGATCAGCATGACCCAAACCGGAACCGTGGCTTCCTCTTTGTTGAGTATTATAACCATGCCTGCGCAGACTATGCCAGGAAGAATCTAACATCGCCAAACTTCAAGGTTGATGGGAGCCAATTGACTGTTTGCTGGGCTGAACCCAAAGATTCAACAGATGCTTCATCTGCGGCTTCTCAGGTACAAGCACCGTCCATGACCAATTTTTATTATTTTTTAAAAATACTGTTTGTACATACTCCATTTGTTTAGGCCTTACTCTTTGATTTTACAGCATGCAGCTTTGTACAGATTTTTCTGTTGTCCCTGATGAATTGAGAAATTTACTTGTAAATGAAATATTCCTCTTAGTTCAGTAATCTGTTAGAAACAGCAGTAGCCACTGGAAAATGAAAATGGTTATAAAGAAGCACGAAATATTTGTGGGGCTATTTAGTAGTATTTTCTGATTAGCCATTTCTCTCATGGTTATTAGATTAAAAATGTGGGCATGGTTTCTACTGTTAACTTCTTCCTGAGCTGCCTAGATAGATCTTGGTCTATTGGCTGCCGCTGCCTTAGTGAACTAGGTCACATATTTTTTAAGCATAATGTTTGTTCAATCTGGTGGGGAAATACATGAGAATTCTTTAATTGACAGTGGCCCTGAATGTTTTCTTTCTTATTTGATATCATCCTTATTTTCATGCCCTATCAGCTGTTAGATTTTCCATCAAAAGACCAATCAGTTCCATGTGGAATGATGGAATTGCCCCATTTTGTTGTTACAGGATCTCAACTTTTAGTAACTGGAATTAGGATGAACAGGAATAGGGCATGAAAGTTAAATATGATGTCAAATAAGGAAGAAGAACAAAAATTCAGGACAAAATAGAACATCAGTATTTATTCTAGTGTCACATTAGAAATTCTCCGATGACTTGTCTGAGACTTAATAAATCTTAGCATCTTACACTTTATATGAAGTTGAACATATATTGAAGAATAGATGCTTTAGTAAATATAAACTCATTGCGCTGCATGTAAGATTCAGTTACCATGGTGGAAACTAGAATGGTTATTCAATAATTTATTCATTCTTTTAAAGATTTATTCAATCTGCACAGAGTTAGAGATAATTTTTTTGCGAACTGTGCTTCAATGTGGAACATTACGAAATGACTACTCCCTCCGTCCCAAAAAGAATGACGTTTTAGGATTGCCCTAAGTCAAACTTTCTCAACTTTGACCAAATTTATAGAGAAAAGTATCAATGTTTATGGCATCAAATGGATATTTTATAAAAATAGATCTCATGATGAATCTAATGATAATTATTTCATACCATAAATATATGTAGTTTTTTCTATAATCTTGGTCAAAGTTTAAAAAGTTTGACTTGGGACAATCTGAAAACGACATTCTTTTGGGACGGGGGAGTATTCAACTTCTGTTGCTTGTAGTAAAAAAATATTACAGGCTAATTAATTGCAAGTCAATCTACTAATTGACTTGCCATGGGCTCAACATGTGCTGGGTGTATGCTTTTATGGAAGCATGTCCTGATTGTTCAAGTTAATCTTGACTTGTCGAGTTTCACGTGCAGAAATTTACATTTAAATTCTTTTTTGTTTGGCTGAGACATGGATATTTACTACAAATACATTTTTATCCACAGGTCAAGACTATATATGTGAAGAACCTACCTGAGAATGCTTATAAAGAGAAGATTAAGGAGCTGTTTGACAAACATGGAGAGATCACAAAAATTGTTCTACCCCCTGCCAAGGTTGGGCATAAGAGGGATTTTGGATTTGTTCATTTTGCTGAAAGAGCAACCGCACTGAAGGCAGTTAAAGGAAGTGAAAAATACAAAATTGATGGTAACCTGCCCTCCTGTTATCATGCACTATCCTTTGAAGTTTTTTGTTCAGCTGTAAGGCATCTTGTAAAATGAGCAGTTTTATATCCTTAGGCTCATCTATTAGTTTGAGGAAAGTTCTTGGTCGCTGGAATTGCCTACTGTTACATGAATGATAAATAGCTGCATCAGAGGGTTAACCCTGGGCTCACATAAAACGCAGGTCAAGTACTGGAAGTATCCATAGCCAAGCCTTTGGCAGACAAGAAGCCTGATCATTCACACATGCCCGGAGGTGGTCCTAATTATCCTCTTCCTCCTTTTGGTGGTGGCTACATGGGAGATCCATATGGTGCATACGGTGGCGACGGGGTGGCGGCGGAGCCGGCCGCGGGGGGCGCCGGCGACTACATGGATAAGGAGGAGGGCGCCGGTGACGGGCCCGAGGATGAGGAGGGAAGAGGAAGTGGGAGGAGCTGCTTGCACTGCCGCCCCATGGCTCCGAGGTCTTCATCGGCGGCCTGCCCCGTGACATCACCGAGGAGGACCTCCGGGAGCTGTGCGAGCCGTTGGGAGAGATCTTTGAGGTCAGTAGATGTTTCGAGGAGTAATTTTGCATTGCCTATCCGCCTGTAGCACAGAGTTGTAATGAGCATCTCCGCTTCATGAATTCAATGGCAGGTGAGGGTGATGAAGGACAAGAAAACAAAGGAGAACAAGGGTTTCGCCTTTGTTACATTTGCCGACAAAGACGCCGCGCAGCGTGCGGTCGAGGATGTGCAAGACAGGGAGTACAAGGTATCGCGGCTCACCAAGATGTTGAATTTGCTGCATAATTTACACGGGGTTTGTCATTCTGCCATGTATGACGTGCTTACATGCCATGGTTTGGTGGTGCAGGGGGGGACTTTGCAATGCTCATTGTCGCAGGCAAAGCACAGGCTATTTGTTGGGAATGTGCCCAAGGGGCTGAGTGAGGAGGAGCTGACAGACATTATCAAAGGGAAGGGGCCAGCTGTTGTTAACATCAAGATGTTTAAGGTGCGCTCTGTGATTTTGTGGCGGTTTTCATTTGGTACATTACAAGTTTCAGGTTCTCTAATACAGAGATGGTGTCTCGCAGGATCAGCATGACCCAAACCGGAACCGTGGCTTCCTCTTTGTTGAGTATTATAACCATGCCTGCGCAGACTATGCCAGGAAGAATCTAACATCACCAAACTTCAAGGTTGATGGGAGCCAATTGACTGTTCGCTGGGCTGAACCCAAAGATTCAACAGATGCTTCATCTGCGGCTTCACAGGTACATGTCACAAGCACCGTCCATGAGACCATGAACAATTTTTTTTCTGTTTAAAAATACTGTTTGTACATACTCCATTGTCTAGGCCTTACTCTTTGATTTTACAGCATGCAGCTTTGTACAAATTTTTCTGTTGTCCCTGATGAATTGAGAAATTTACTTGTAAATGAAATATTCCTCTTAGTTCAGTAATCTGTTAGAAACAGAAGCCACTGGAAAATGTAAATGGTTATAAAGGAGCACAAAATATTTGTGGGGGCTATTTGGTAGTGTTTTTTTATTAGCCATTTCTCTCATGGTTATTAGATTGAAAATGTAGGCATGGTTTCTACTGCTTACTTCTGCCTGAGCTGGCTAGATATATCTTGGTCTATTGGTTGCCGCTACTTTAGTGGACTAGGCAGCAGTTTTTTTAGACATAGTGTTTTGTAAGCAATATGTGCTGGGAAAGAATGATTGATTGATAGGGAGCCAGAGGCTCGTGTACATATATAGGCAAGGATGACATAAGACTATACAGATCCTACGGTGATCCTTGCCTATCCCTATCAATCTATACAAGCCCCAAGGGGGCAGGCGCACAGCCCAATATGGGCTGGCGGCAGGGGATCCCAGGGCCCATAGGGCCATCCTATACAGCTTGCTAACACCCCCCCGCAGTCTGATCGTCGTTGCCGGCGACGTTCAGGCTGGACCGAAACTCCGTGAAGACCGACGACGGAAGGCCTTTGGTGAAGATGTCGGCGTACTGTGATCCTGTGGGAACATGCTGTACCTTAACATGACCAAGAGCAACATGTTCGCGAACGAAGTGGAGATCAATCTCGATGTGCTTCGTGCGTTGATGTTGAACGGGGTTGCTGGACATGTAGACGGCGCTGATGTTGTCACAAAAGACCACTGTGGCACGGTATGGTGCTCAAGGAGAAGCTGTCGAAGCTAGGTGGCCTCGGCCACGGCATTGGCGACAGCGCGGTACTCGGCTTCAGCACTGGAGCGGGAGACAGTCACCTGACGCTTGGACGACCAAGAGATGAGGTTGTCACCGAGGAAGACAGCATAGCCGGAGGTCGACTTGCGAGTGTCCGGACAGCCTGCCCAATCTGCATCTGAGTAGACCACAAGGGTGTCAATGCTGGAGGGGCGAAGGTGAAGACCCAGGTGCAAAGTGCCGCTGATGTACCGAAGAATGCGCTTCAGCGCAGCCAAGTGAATGTCCCGAGGAGCATGCATGTGAAGGCAGACCTGCTGAACGGCATAGGCAATGTCCGGTCGTGTGAATGTGAGGTACTGCAGAGCACCGGCGAGACTGCGAAAATCTGAAGCCTCAGAGTCCTGAAGCGGTGTGCCGGCGAGGGCAGACAGCTTGGGATTGGTGTCGACCGGGGTGGAGCAGGGCTTGCAGGCGGACATGCCAGCGCGGGCCAAAATGTCGAGCATGTACTGGTGCTGGGACAAGAGAAGACCATCTGAGCGGCGCTGGACGTGCATGCCCAGGAAGTGGTGAAGCTGTCCCAAATCCTTCATGGAGAATTCCTTCTGCAACGCTGTGATGATGCGGTGGAGGAGATTCGTGGAGGAGGCTGTCAGAACGATGTCGTCGACATATAGGAGGAGGTAGGCCGTGTCGGAGCCCTGTCGAAGGACAAAGAGACTCGTGTCGGCCTTGGACTCCAGAAACCCAAGCTGCAGCAGGAACGAGGCGAAGCGACTGTACCATGCGCGAGGTGCCTGCTTCAGTCCGTACAGGGACTTGTTGAGGCGGCACACGAGGCCCGGCCGGGAGGAGTCCTCAAAACCGGTAGGTTGGGAGCAATATACCGTCTCTGAGAGGATCCCATGAAGGAAGGCATTCTTCACGTCGAGTTGATGAACTGGCCACTGGCGGGAGAGTGCAAGGGACAAGACTGTGCGCACAGTGGCCGGTTTGACCACCGGGCTGAAGGTCTCATCAAAATCGATGCCTGGTCGCTGTGTGAACCCACGGAGAACCCAACGAGCTTTGTAGCGTTCCAAAGAGCCGTCAGCGTTGAACTTGTGCTTGAAGATCCACTTGCCAGAGACGACATTGGTACCGGCCGGACGATCAACCAAATCCCAAGTGTTGTTGAGCAGTAAGGCATGAAACTCTTCCTCCATCGCAGCCCGCCAATTTGGATCGGCCAGGGCTGCTCGGTAGGTCTTGGGAATAGGCGACAGTGGGGCGCCGGTGTAAGCAGTCAGGAAGCGGAGACCTTGTTTCGCCCTGGTGACCATCCGGTGCTGATTGGTCACAGGGGAATCGACACGGCACCGCGCGGGAGGGCGACGGGCGGTGCTGGCACAGCGGTGCGGGTGACGGTGTCGTGGCTGGTGCTGCCTACACAGGCGACGGCGTCGCGGCCGGCGTGGCCTTAGGGGCGCGGCGGTTGTACGTCAGCCGGACGGGGCGCACCGGGAAACCAGGCGGGTGGCTCCTGGTTCCCAAGGAACTGTTCCTCGAGCGCGAGCCAGACGTCGCGAGCAGTGGCGTCGCGGGCCATCACGGCCTCCGCCAAGTCGGCGGAGATGGTGCCGGAGATCCACGACTTGACGACGCAATCCATGCGGTGCCAATCTGGGAAGCCGGGCGCCGGGGTGTCCTGGAGGACGTGGTCCTCCAGGGAGTACTTGCCGATGACGAGGAGAAGCTGATCGCGCCAGCGCTTGTAATTGTCGTCGGTGAGGTCGAGGATGACGTGCACCAGGTTGGGATGTTCTGGACACCGGCGGCATGGTGGTGCAGGTTGACGACGGCGGCAGCCTCATGGACCATCATGGCCTGCTGGAGAGCGACATCGGGGGCCACCACATTGGAGACGTGGGACTGATCGTCCCTGTCGGCGTCTGGATCGCCGAGAGCAGCCTCGGCGCGCGCCAGGGCGGCGCGCTTGAGGGCTGCGCGGGCGCGATCGGTGGCGGCGTCGCGCTCCTTGGTGGCGGCCGCGGCCTCCTCCTCGGCCTTTTGGGCGTCGGCGAGGGCGGCGTCGCGGTGGGCCTTGAGCTCCTCCGTGGATTGCTGCTTGCCCTTGGCAGCATCGGCGGCGGCAGCCTGGGAGGCGGTCAGGGACCCGGCCATCGTGGAGATTAGCGGCGGCGCGACCTGGGAGGGTGGCGCGGCGGCAGGGGTGGCGGTGCGGCCTGGGAAGGCGGCGCGGCCGGGAGGCGCAGCCGGTGGTGGTGGCGCGCGGGGCGCGGACGAGTGGCGCGCAGGGCGCAGCCGGAGGGCGCGCTAGGGCAGCGGAAGGGAGAGAGGGATCGAAACCCTAACTCGTGATACCATGTAAGCAATATGTGCTGGGAAAGAATGATTGATTGATGGGGAGCCGGAGGCTCGTGTACATATATAGGCAAGGATGACCTAGACTATACAGATCCTACGGTGATCCTTGCCTATCCCTATCAATCTATACAAGCCCCAAGGGGGCAGGCGCACAGCCCAATATGGGCTGGCGGCAGGGGATCCCAGGGCCCATAGGGCCATCCTGTACAGCTTGCTAACATGTTTGTTCAATCTAGTGGGGAAATACATGAGAATTCCTTACTGGACAGTGGCCATGAATGCTTTCTTCCTTATTTGACATCATCCTTATTTTCATGCCTTATCAGCTGTTAGCTTTTCCATCCAAAGACTGATCAGTTCCATGTGAAATGATGGCTCTGCCCCAGTTTTGTTGTTGTTACAGGATCTCAACTTTTAGTAACTGGAATTAGGATGAACAGGAATAGGGCATGAAAGTTAAATATGATGTCAAATAAGGAAGAAGAACAAAAACTTAGGCCAAATAGAACACCAGTTTTTATTCTAGTGTCACATTAGGAATTCTCTGATGAATTGTCTGAGACTTCATGAATCTTAGTATCTTTACACTTATGACTACTCAGCTTCTGTTGCTTGTAGTAAAAAATTATTACAGGTAGACTTAGCAAGTCAATCTACTAATTGACCTGCCATGGGCTCAATATGTTCTGGGCGTATGGCGTATGCTTTTATGGAAGCATGTCCTGACTGTTCAAGTTAATCTTGGCTTGTCGAGTTTCACGTGCAGAAATTTACATTCAAATTCCTTTCTGTTTGGCTGAGACCTTGAATATTTACTAAAAATACATTTTTGTCCACAGGTGAAGACTATATATGTGAAGAACCTACCGGAGAATGCTTCTAAAGAGAAGATTAAGAAACTATTTGACAAACTTGGAGAGGTCACAAAAATAGTTCTAGCCCCTGCCAAGGCTGGGCATAAGAGGGATTTTGGATCTGTTCATTTTGCTGAAAGATCAAGCTCACTGAAGGCAGTTAACGGAAGTGAAAAATATGAAATTGATGGTAACCTGCCCTCCTGTTATCATGCACTATCCTTTTGAAATTTATTTTTCAGCTGTAAGGCACTAGGAAATTGTTTGTAGTTGAATACTCAAACCACTTTAGCCATACCTGTTAACGTTGTACTGATTACATGGGATCTTTCAATACATTCCGCACACATATCCATATGCATCTAGATTCATAGGCTCATCTATTAGTTTGAGGAAAGTTCTTCGGTTGCTGGAATCACTTACTGTTACATACTCCCTCTGTTCCAAATTGTAGGTCGTTGTGGCAAATCTAGATTCATAGTTGTTATTATGTATCTAGACACAAGTATATATCTAGGTGCATAACAAAAAATGTGAATCTTGAAATGTCAAAACGACCTTCAATTTGAAGCGGAGGATGTAAATGATAAATAGCTGCATCAGAGAGTTAACCCTGGGCTCACTTAAAATGCAGGTCAAGTACTGGAAGTATCCATGGCCAAACATTTGGCAGACAAGAAGCCAGATCATTCACACAGGCCCGGAGGTGGTCCTAATTATCCTCTTCCTCCTTATGGTGGTGGCTACATGGGAGATCCATACGGTGCAAATGGCGGCGGCGGTCCTGCATACAACCAGGTCAGCCAACTTAAACAAACATTCAGACATTCAGATCACATATCTACAAAACTGTAATGTTTCATTTTGCTTTATTAACTGTCATCTTGATGGCATGGTAGAGGGCCTGCACCGGCAGGAATGAGAATGGTACCAATGGTGCTTCCAGATGGTCGTCTCGGCTACGTCCTGTAAGATGATTTCTCCACAACCCTATCAGAGGTATATATTCGTGTTCGTGCTTATCTTCTGTTTTCCTCACTATGTGTGCTTTTGCCGGACAGGCAACAGCCTGGTGGAATGCTGCCTCCACCCCCACCTCGGAGGGGTGGTGACCGGAGGGATGGTGGCAGAGGCGGTGAAGTGAGCCACAGCCGGCGATATCGCCCTTATTAGCTTTTCCCTTGTGTGCTCTGCTTCATCGTGCTGCTTAGTAGATTTGTTAACCTAGAAGATCTATGAAACAAGATAGGAGAGCCTGCGTTTCATGTACCATCTGTTCTTTCGGTAAACTTATTTCTATCATGCGGTGCATGTGACTGAAACTTATTGAACTGATGAACCGTGGACTCCCAGTTGGAGCTTTGTTGGCTTAGAAGGCGAACCTGTTGGGATAAACTGATAAACAAGTGTCAGTATTCACTCCGGTTGGAAGAGCTCATGCTGAGTTTAGCCATTGTCTTATTTTATACTCCTTCCGTCCTTAAATATATGACGTTTAAGACAAGAAATTTAGTTCAAAATGAACTAATTTTGTTATCCTAAACGTCATATATTTAAAAACGGAGGGAGTATGCATCTATCCAATTAACATTTGCGCATGAGCTACATGAAACTGGAATTGAAGGGAATTTCTGTTCTGATCTGTTTGGGAAAATATGTTCTATAGCATTGAATTTTTGCACTGTGATCGAACAATCTTCTACCTGTGTTCAATCTGCTTGGAGCGTCATTGGTTTCATAAGAACTGCTGAATTGAGCTAATCTCTTCTGTATTCCTATTCAACCACATGAGAAACTGAAGTTGAAGGGAATTTTCATATATTTGAAAAGCTTTCCGGTCCCCCCCTTTTTTTAACCTAAAGTTCTATCAAGATTTTGAAGCAAATTGTACAAGGATGGATAGATGAAAGTGTGACTTTGAAAGCTAGCATCTGTTCATGATCAGAGATGACAGATGATGAAGGTCTGCAAACAGGGAACAGACACCCATATCGCCGTGCTGGTAGAGTACCAAGGCCATTTCGACACCATGCACAATAAAATCCGTACGAACACAGAATCATCGCAAATCCGTTCCAATAGAAATCCGCGAAATCCACGTACAAGCAGTAGCCACATTTCACCAACGCCAGCTGTAGGCCGGCACGACTGACGGGGGAGCTCGGCCAAATCTTGTGCCCCGGCGCTCCCACACTGTCACGATACACTAACACTGACACGAACACGAACGATCAGTCACCAGCACGGCATCTTCAGTACTTGGCGGTGCCGGCGAAGTAGGCGAGCGCGCCGACGAGCGGCGCGTTGATGTAGGTCGCCGGCTCGGTCTGCCCGTACCCGTCGCGGTCGTCGACGAACCCGTCACGCGCGTCGGGCCCTCCCACCACCGCCCCCATCAGCACGTTGGCGTCGGGCTCCCCGGAGTGCAGGTACCGGAACCCCTCGTCGCACCCGATCCTCCCGGGGTGCGCCCTCACCGCCGGCATCGACGCGCCGCGGTGGTGGAGACGCCGCGGGTACCGGGGCCCGAACCCCACCATGTACGACGTCCCCGCCGGGTTCTTCCCCAGCACGTAGTCCACCTGCCGCCGCGCCAGCGCCACCAGCTCCGACGGCGCCACCTCCCTCCCGCCGCACACCACGGCGGCGCCGGAGGTGCGGAGGTACCGCGCGTACGCCACCAGCAGGAACGTCGCCGCCGTCGCGTACTGCATGTTGCTGCCGCCTTCCTTGTAGAGGAGCCCACCCGGGGTGTACTGGGACGGCTGGAAGCTCGACGTCCCGGGCACCAGCGAGCAGATGTAGCTGTCGGAGTGGGCCTTGTAGAGCTCCAACCCCGGGAGCTTCCTGCGGAGGAAGCCTTTGGCGAGAAGGACCTTGGTGCCGGCGCGCTTGTCGTCCCAGCTGAAGGAGAAGTCGTCGTCCCCGGCGCCGAGCTGCAGCCCGTTGACGCGGACGTAGGACATGAAGGTGGCGTTGTTGGAGGCGCGGTGGAGCCACGCCGCCGCCCAGAGCAGCTCGTCCTGGTACCCGGAGTAGGAGCAGTAGAACGGGCACACGGCGCCGCTCAGCGCGCCCTCGGAGTATGACCCGCGGTGCCGGTCGGCGAGGTCGAACGCCCGCATCGCGGCGTGGAGGAGGCGGGAGGAGTACGCCGGGTCGGCGCGGCGGAACGCGACGGCGGACGCCGCCAGCGCCGCGGCGGTCTCGGCGGCGACGTCGGAGCCGGGTGCGTCCTTGGTGACGGCGTAGACGCTGCGGGGGGTGTCCATGTCCTCGGGACGCTCCCAGCAGCGGTGGTCCTGGTTGGGGTCGCCCACCTGGACGTAGAGCGTGCCTGGGGTGGAGGTGGCCGCCTTGAGGAGGTAGTCGGCGCCCCAGCGCACGGCGGCGCGCGCGTGCGGGAGCTCGGCGCCCATGAACTTGCCGAAGTCGGCCACGCTCCACGCCAGCATCGTCGTCGTGAACGCCATCGGCAGGCCGAACTTCATGTTGTCGCCGGCGTCGTAGTACCCGCCGGTCAGATCCACCTGTTGTTTTTTTTAATGGAGGAGCGAGGAGGGAACAAAGCCGTCACGCACAGATCGACCGGCGGTGACCGGTATTGGAGAAGAAAGAAAGAAAGAAAGAGGGGGAAGAAGACGAAGGTACATTGTGCTGGGCGCCGTCGCGGAGGCCGGAGTCGCCGCGCCACGGCATGCGGTTGCCCGGCGGGAGCTTGCCGGAGCGTTGGCCCTCGAAGAAGATGATGGACTTGGCGAGCGCGTCTGCGTAGTTGAACGCCGCGGCGGGGGGCGGCGCGACAAGGAGGAGCAGCAGCAGGTGGAGCGCGGCGGCGAGGATGGTGGTGCTCTTGGGCCGCGCCATGGCGCGCGCTCGGCTAAGTGGAGTGGCCAGTGACAGTTGGGTTAGTGGTGGTAGTGGGTCTCGTGAGCAGAGTGAGGCGGGGCCTGGCTGGTTATTTGTAGGAAGGGGAGGAGACCGAGACGGTTATGTTAGTTGGAAGCCAGCTTTTGTGTCTGTCTGAGAGACCGGTATCAGCTGCTAGAAACGGGGGTGTTGGGGGGACACGGTTCAGTGGTCAGTGCAGGAGTTTTGGAGAGGAAAATGGGGCAAAGAAATCCAACAAATTCGCAGAGTTCGACCGGCCATGTTTAGTTCAACAAAAGTTCCCAAAATTTTCGTATCACAGACCGTGTCATCTCTCACAGAATACATTTCTAATGCAAAAATTTTATCATTTTCATCAAAAATTTGACCAACTAAACGGGACTGAGTGGTTGTTGGAGTACTAGATAAACACTTTGTTAAGAAAGAAAATACCAGCTGCTTTCCTGCCTAAAACAGGCACTCTGAGAATGTGGCGTGGTTATTACACTGATCCGCACTTGAGTATACTACTAGTAATGTTGTTAATCCTGGCAATGAGATGGAAGTATGGAACACCAGGAGGTAATCGCTGCCTAATTCCTGGGGACAGTTTCATTTCGGGCAGCCCTGCCGTACGTCCCCTTCCCTCGAAAGAAAACGAAAAAGCCAAAGCCGATGGCAATGGGGAATTGGGCGGTGCGGCTGCGGGCGGCGCAAAGGGGGTAAAGCAAGCGGCGTAGGATGCGGCGGCTGCGGCCGGGGAGGGGCCGGCCGCATGAGTAGCAGCAGGGTAAGGAGGGTCCCGGGCTCCAGGCACCGGCCGGCCGGCGACCGGTCTGCTTTTCTTTTTCTTTTTCTTTTCTTTTATTTTATTTGAAGGCAAAAGCGGAAGCAGTCAGCCAGGCACATGCATTCCTGCACCCTCCTCTCCTCTCTGCTTGGTTTCGGTCAGGCTTGATTGCAATTGCAGGCTTGTAGCTCCGTCAGTCTCACTGGCTGTTCGACTGGTGCTGACCAGGTTTTTTTTCTTTATATTTTTAATAAAAAATAACACTACAAAACCCTGTTTAGATAGGTGAGAGTGGTGAAATTTTGGTGCTGACGAAGTGCGCGCAAAGTGAAAAAATGGACTGACACGGTCCTGCAGGTGAGAATTTTGATGGAACTTTAATGAACTAAACAGGGCATTACTAAAGTCAGTCTCGGTGGTAGAGTCATCAACAATTAATAAACTGCCACATAAGTTTGTTTGATGACATGACACCAAATTAATGAAGAGAGAGAAGATGACAAGGTCATGGTCATGACTCTAGGTGAGTACAATTACCAATACTCATGACTCTGCATTGAGAGAAGATCACAGGGTTATAATGATGACAAATGTAAAATTTAAATGTTGCATTCTATTTCCGAAACTGTGCCCATGAACCTGAGCATTGCGAGTGACAGGGTCATCATGCTGAAAAATTGATGTTGTAAACTTAGTAACAGTCCATGACACTGCCACTGAGATTGGCCAATCTCAGTGGGGAAGTCATAGGAGGGTCATGATCAGGGTTCACATTACCGTTGGTAACCGGCCGGTATACCGCGGTAACCGGTCTGGACCAGTAGCTGTACCGGCCGGTTACCAACCGATGTGATTCAATTTTTTAAATTTGAATTCAAAAAATTGAAAAATGAAAGAAGAATCCTAAAAATACTTCAAGATGGATAGAATCTAATGGTGTCATTTTTTTAAAATATTAGTTCATTTAGTATTTTTTGCGGGCATTAGAAGTTCAACCAAAAAAGAAAAAGAAAAAAAAATTCAGCCGGTTGAACTTCTAATGCCCACAAAAAATACTAAATGCACTAATATTTAAAAAAAATTGACACCATTAGATTCTACGCACCTTGAAATATTTTTAGGAATTTTTCTTTTATTTTTCAATTTTTAGTTTAAATTTGAAAAAATGCCAGATTCTTCATTGATTCGGTAATTTGTGTTTACCAACCGGTAACGGTCGCAATCGGACTGGTATACCGGTATTACCCACCGGTATACCGGTCTCCGCCGAATGAATAGCGTGGTTTGTTTGAGAATTTGGTATACCGTTACCGGTCCGCGGCGGTAGCGCCGGACCGGTCGGTAATTAAAACCCTGGTCATGAGTATTACAAATCATGCCACATCAGCAAATTTATGAAGAGAGAGGAAGAGGAGTGTCATACATGACCCTCCACTAGCATAGTTCTCAAGTTTATAGTCTTGGTAAGTGTGTGATGACCCTGAGACTAGTATTTGGTTTTCACTAATTAATGAAGATTACCAGAACTATTTCCTTCTTCATTCCCCGTATTGGAATTGAAGGTTGGCACGCCTTGCTGCCCGTGTTTGAGACTTTGAGCCCGAGTGAGTGATGGATGGATGCATGCTGCCTTTTTTCAGTGTGTGGTGTTTAGCAGTTAGCAGTCATCACGCGCTGCTCATCCTGAGATTAATTGGACCTACGAAAGCGCATGCCTGTGGCGCCACTAATGATGGCCCCACCCCCCGGCTAGCAAAGCACGTCGTTGCTCTTCCTGATCAAGCGCATGCATGCATGATGCCCGGCCTGCTGCGTGCGTTGCTTTGTGTTGTTTGCTTCACGGGCACGAGCACGAGAAAAAGCACCTGGGGAATGCCATTGCCATACGGGTGATGGAGTGGATTAGTCAAACGCATGAGCGCTAACTCCAAGCTCACCTGCTCGTCGTCCATCCTGCTACGGAGAACGGAGCTCGATGCGGAGTCCCGGGGGTCGCTGCCATCGGGCCTCCACGGAGGGAGTTCTGCTGCTCCTGCCCGACACCACGCGACACCCGGCTGCGTTGGGTTTCGGCTTCACCATCAAATCACGGGACGCCACCACGGTCTCTCTGTTAGTATCTCCACAAGTTAGTCTAAAGGTTAACTGGGCTCTTAGACTCGACTTCCTGATCGGGGGAGCCCACCCACTAGGGGTGCGAGCCCCGTCGCGCTGCACCATATAAGGGAGCCAGGGACCACGAGGAACTAAAACCCAACCGTGAGTCAGAACCGTGCCCACTCGCCCCACCTGTCTTGCCCAACGATCGGGGGGTGCTGCCAGCGGCGGGAAGCACCGCAGCTGTCGCGGACGTCATTGCGCTCCACCGCCGGTCGCCACTACACTGTACGACGACGACGACGAACTTCATCTTCACCGACGAGCATCCTCCTCTACTTCTCTAACTCTAGTTAGTGTCTCTTCCTCTCTCTCCCTCTCTGTTTTCCCTCTATCAAGATATCCAACACCACGTTTTACATCAATATCAAAGGCAAACACTCATTGATCTACACCTAGGAGATCATGCGAATCTAACACTCTCCTCTCTTCCCACTCCCCAGCCACCACTCATGCATTGGAGCAGCAACACAGCGAGCAAGAAGATCATGATGGTCACGATTTTGTTCAAAAGAAGATGATCACACAGAACATGCACTACTGTGCAGGTCCAAGGCTGGCACGCCGATGTGATGTACCAAAGCATGCATGACTTGTGCTGGGTGAGCGAGGTAACAGGACAAGACCGGTCAAGGGGTCAAAACCTACCGGCACTGGCACGCCCATGACCCCATGCATATGGGTGCAGTGCAGATGCAGGATGCAGCACGCTTCGCCTTGGCAATGGGCCAATGGCAGGCGCCGGTGAAAAGTGCTGCTGCAATCACTCCGATCCATAAAGGCCTGCATGCACGGCTGCTGCTCAGCAAAGCACGAGCATGCTGCATGCCTCTACAGTAGCAGGTAGGGAAGGAAATATGGAAATGGAATTCAAATTATCCGATATCCGTATCCGTTAAAATGTAAATATAGATATCCGTATCCGTATTCGAATTCAAATGTGGTAGTAAAGTGGATACATCTGAATTCGTTTTTGTCGATTTTTTCTCTATCCGATTCCATGCGTATTCAGCAATATCCGGTACTATCCGTATTCGACTATATAAAACTGTAACTTATCTCAATTAGGATCAATAGAATACTAATAATAATAGTGTATAATTGAAAAACATTATATCCATAACTAATGATTATGACATTAATCTTAATATTAAAAATATTGCATCCATAAAACAATTTTAAATTTATATTTAAATTTAATGATCAATATTATTAATTTTAATGATAACATTTTTAATTTTAATTACCCTAGTTTACTTATGTATTGATGAAAATATTTTTCATGTATTTTATATTATTTGTTTGATAAATGTATATATATTAAAATATGTATTTATTAATAATTTTATTTATTATATGATTAATTATTAAAATAAATATGGATGAATGTGATTATTCTTAATAAACGATCTCTCTTATGTACTAATACGTTAGTCTCTACATGTTTGTAATTGTAAATTATCAATAAAGAAAATTGATAAATGTTGTCTTCCGAATCATGTAAATATCCGATTCATTTCCAAATTCGAGACATCTGTTTTATATTCGTATTCGAGTAAAAATGTGGTAAAAGGTGCTATCCGAATCCGATTTCATGCGAATCCGATCCGTTTCCATCCCTAGTAGCAGGTGAGAGGTCTCAGCGGGAAATAGACAGGGAATCCGAGAAACTTTCGTACACGCAGCACTAGTCAACGGAGGAGGACGGAATTTTTTCTGGGTCACAATTTGATTGTTGGGCTGCAACGGCAACCCGTGTTTGGTTAGGGAAAAAAAATTTCACCCAAAAAGAATCTTTTATGCATGAAGGACAAAATGAAATCTATTTGCAAACCCTTTCCACATATAAGTACAATTTTGCGTGACGAATCTAATGAACATAATTAATTCATGATTTGATACAGCCTACAGTGATGCTACAGTAACCATCCTCTACTTACACAGTCAAAGACCTCATTAGATTCGTCTCAAAAATTTACCTAAGGTTGTGAAGATAGTTTTGGAAACTGACTTTATTTAATACTCTTAATTTATGGTCAAAGTTGCATTTAATAGGGGGTGAAATTTTTTTTCATCCCCATCCAAACACGGGCTTTAACTGGATCAGGAAACTTGATTGTTGGGCCGCACCTACGATCCATCTGCTGATTTTGGTGACCAAGATGGTTTTATTTTTACTTTTAGATAAATGGTCGTTTCATATGATTTCGGATGGAGATAAGTTTTTTTTAAAAATGTAAATCTCGACGAGGTTTACAACTTTATAGTTCAAATATTTTTCATTTTAAATTATCTTGGTGCCCAAATAATCAATGTAATGTACAAATCTAATGAACCGGATCAATTACGCTCTGTAGACAACACATCTTCAAAAAATCACAACTATTTCATATGAATTCTGATGGATATAATATATATATATATATCATATATATATATATCTTATATATATGATATATATATTTATATATATATTTACATAATAGTAGATCTCGATGGGATCTATAACTCTGTAGTTCAAACATTTTCATTTGAAATCTTCTTCGTGCTCAAATAATCAACATAATCTTTTTAGATATGGGCGTTGTATCAATTATTTCAGCATGAACATGATTTCAAATGAAAAATGTTTGAACTAAAAAGTTATAGATATCATCGAGATCTACAACTTTCATATAAAAATTATCTCCATTGGAGTTCATATGAAATGATTATGATTTTTTAAGATGTGTTGGAAGTTACTGTCGTTTGAAACGGTGTAACTCCCCCTGACATACTTTCAAAAAAATCATAACCATTTCATATGAACTCAAATAAAGATAATGTTTATACAAACATGGTAGATCTCAATGTGATCTATAACTTCGTAGTACGAACATTTCTCATTTGGAATCATCTTCATGTCCAAATAATTAATGTAATGTTCAGATCTAATGAACTGAGGAATTACGCTTCTCTGAACATCACATCTTCAAAAATCATAACCATTTCCTGTGAACTCGGATCGAGATAAGATTTATATAAAGATTGTAGATCTTGATGGTCTGCATATGAAACATTTTTCATTTGAAATTATCTGCATGCTCAAATTATCAACACAATCTTCAAAATTTTAGATCTAAGCATTATATCGATTATTTCAACATGAATATAATTTCAAATGAAAAATGTATGAACTACAAAGTTGTAGATATCGACAAGATCTACAATTTTTGTATAAAATTTATCTCCATCAAAGTTCATATGAAGTAGTTATGATTTTTTAAAATATGTTGGGAGTTACCGCAAATTATCTCCATCAGAGTTTATTTTTAAAAATACGATTTAAAATTTATGGTTGAGGATTAGTTTTGTAATTTTTTGTTATTAGACTCAATTATTTAAAAAAAATCATAAAAATAAAAATAAAAATAAAAATAAAAGATTCACCTAGATCAGTCAAGAATGCATGTCTGCTCAAGCAGAAGCAACATCAAGACTAGCACGAGTTTAGAGATAGAACGATGACACCACGACACCTCAATTTGAACGAAGAAAAAGGAAAAAAAGAGAATGCATATGTCTGCTCAATTTCAACGACTAGGACGAGCAAAGGCACATGGGGAATGCCATTGTCATATGCGGGATAGTGAAATGTGTGAACAGTTGAACACTAGCAGCCAGCAGGATGGATGATTGGATGAATAGGTGTGAGCTTGGGGCGATGCTCGAGGAAGAGGCCTGGTGCTTCCGAGCTTGCATTTTTTCAAAAAAAGACATTAGCATTGATTTGATACTTTGAATGATGCTTCACAAATCACAAGACATCATTGGCTTGATACTTGGACAGATTGATGGATCATCGCGAACCATTCATTCAATAGAAGGAAGAATGAAAAGAGAAATTAAGAAAAAATCAATTAGCATTCATAAGGGACGCACAACAAAAATCTACCAAACAACCTACATTGATTCCTCTCTTCAACGCACTCTCAACTACCAAAATTGACCTTCACAATTTGTACTTATTCTTATTCACTCTCACTATTCATGCTCCCAAATTCTAAAGAATATAATAGAGATCAAACTACTACAAAACCTTCATAAATTTCCCAATTATTTTCACCCTTACTGTTCACGCTCACGACTTTCAAAGAATGAACGGAGCTCACGCCTGTGGCGGCGACAGACCCAGCTGGCTGTCAACGAACAGAATGGTGGTACACTTCGCCATCACAATCTGGCCCTTAAGTACGTCAATCTACGCCAGCATCCAACCGTCCGTGCGGTAATGAGTGAACCTGCTCGCCGCCACCTTGCACGTGCCCTAACACATGGCGCAGATCTCGGGAAGTCGCCTCGGACAACCCGGGTGGCGTTCTGGACCTCCCACATGTCCAGTTGCGAAATGAAGTGAGCAATGAGGTGCCACAGAGGTTTTCGTGGATGATGCAGAGGCATCAAGATGCCGAGGGAGAGGATCTAGTCTGTCATGGCGAGACTAGCGACGCGCTGGAGGTTGGCCACGTGTCAGTACCTCACGCGCACTGACTCGAGGATGATGGTTTCCATGGCTGCATCATTACGGGTGTAGAGGCAGCAGACGCGGACCATCGCCCCCGAAGCGACGCTGATGGAGTGGATCTGGGCCTCCCGCAGGGACCAAATTTCAACCACAAGAGCCTTTGCACCACCTGGTCCACGAGCTTCATCGCCGCACTGTTCCTCGCCATCTCTGTCACTACTCTCACTTTTTGCTTTGGTAGAGTGGTATGCTGAGGCTTACGACGCGCCGGTGATTCAACATGGACCAGTTCCTCAGGTACATTGTCCTGAGGAGGAGCACTTCCAGCCCAGCAAGGTTGCAGATGTAATTATCATTTTGAATGTTAAACTTGTAGGGAAACACGTCTATGATAGAGATCCGCTTGAGGAGGACAGTCTCTAGAGTGAAGTAGGGATCAACATAGATGTCTTAGAAGTGGATGTGCACACGCAAGACGAGATTTACAAACAACACTTGGTGTCATAAGAGTTTACAAATATGTGTACATGTGGATTTTACAATAAGTGTACATAATATTCATATTTTGTTCCCACTAAAATTTTGATACATAGGATCATATAATCTTCATATTACAGTTATAAAAGTTCAAGGCTTGCTCTTTCTTACAACATTTTTTGATAGATGTAATGCTTATTTCTAGACTTAATTTATATATTTTTCCTATTAATAATATAAAAACAACTAGTACTACCATATCATCATATTTCAAATATATTCAATGACAATATCTTTTGTGTATGCACCTTTTATCTAGAAACATCTTTAAAAGTATCGAGACTTTATAATTCTAGCAGGGTAGCATAGAAAAGGTCATTACTTTTAAAGATGTTTGTAGATAAAAGGTATTGTACAAAATAATTGTTGCTATTCCTGAGATGCATAGAAATTTATATCTCTACTTGGTTTGATGTTCAAATTTAAGCCAGAAGAATGTGTTGGTCTTTTAATCTGTCTGTGCAAGGCCATTATTTGCCATCATGCATATAGCCTTGTAGCTGGGGGCTCCTATATACCATACGGAAGGTAGATAAGCAGCACATCTTTAAAGCCCATAATACTCTTAAGGCAAAATACTTTCCTCACAATACCTTTTGGACTGCCCCTACTGTTGGTACTAGATCGGTTTTTTTGGTCCTCTGTTTTGCAGGTTAAACATCATCTCCATTCTAATGCCACTTTGCAGATTCACAATGGTGCATCCTCCATTTGGTCTACACCTTGGCTTAATAATTGGGAATCCTTACATGATCACCTTATTCTACCGCCAACTAATTTGCCTTTGCCTGCTACTATTTCTGATCTATAGATGTAGGGAACCACAGACTGGAATTAACAACTACTCTCAACAACCTTTGATCCCCCTCTAGCACAAGCAATGACATCCATTCTAGTGATTCCAACTCAACAAGACGACATCCTAAGATTGTCTTCATCCACTAATGGTAAGTGTTCATCCAAGGCTGCCTACACCTACTTGGCAAACCTTCAGCCCCATGACCTCCCTACACAAGGTACCAGGCACATTACCCCACACGATAACTCAATTCTTCGCCAGATTTGGAAAACTAAATTCATTCCACCCTTTCTTAAAACTTTTACTTGGCGCATGATTAGACGAGCTTTAGCTACTGCTGAAAGAGTCGGGCGATACTCCTCTCATATAGATAAACATTGCACTCTTTGTGGTCAGGTTGAGAATGATGTTCACCTTTTCTTCTTATGTCAGCTTCCCTCTCAGGTTTGGACCTCGCCACCATTTTCTTTACCCCTACACTTGCTAAATCCCCAAGAAGATGGAGTACAGACTGCTTTACCGACTCTAATTTCACCAAGTCCCTCTGAATATTCTCTTATTGATTTTCTTTTCACTGCATGGTACATCTGGAAAGCCAGGAATGATCATCGTTTCCATAACAAAACCTGGACTGCTTTCAGATTTGCAGGGTAGCTGAAGCTCACAAACAATCTCACTTATCAGCTTTACAGGAAGTCCAAACTTCATTACACCAACAAAACTCTCCCCCTTCTCCTGCTTCCACTTTAATTTGCAAGGATGTTGTACCAACCATGCCTTTACAGCAAATGTCCCCAATTACTTCAGGAATACTCTGCTATGTTGATGAATCCACCTCTCTGGATCTCAATCACACATCTCCCAGACATGCAGGATTGGGAATTTTAATTGTTAATTTGTAGGTACAACCGGTCAACACCTTCTACATAAGAGCTAAGCTGGCAGAAATTCACTCTGTTCTGTCTGCTGAGGTGGCGGCCATAGCTCTAGCAGCTTATCTACTTCAAAAGCTGGATTTCAACCATGTCACATTCCTTTCATATTGTGCTCAATTGGTTGATTTCCTCAACTTTCAGGATCATTCTGATCTCCCTGACTGGAGGATGAAGACTCACACACAGTTGTTTGATGATGCCACTGTCAACATGATGCCTCAAGTAATCAAGATAGATCGTTTCAAAAGAAAAAGTAATCAAGATAGATAGGAATCTTAATAGTACAACCCATACTTTAGCTACTTTAGCCTATGCTTTTCCTGTAGTACAACATCAAAATTATGTTCCTACCTGCTCCATTGAGCACTTTGATCATCAGTGGCCGCTTTTGGGTGCACTGACCACTGTAAACCTTGTTCACACAAGGATCCTAGCAGCTTCTTGCTGCTAAGTTAATGGAAGTTTGTTGTAAAAAAAGCCCGATGTACAATATTTTTTTACATTCATCAATATTTGTTGAAATTCATCAACTTTCTTTTAAAAAATCTAGCTTAATTGTTACCAACATCTTTGACGCTAGACAACATTTTTTTGAAGTTTTTTACACTGAACATTATTGCTCAACATTTTTTACACGTATATTTTTTGCATCCACCAACATTTTTTACACACATATTTTTTTGCATTCTCCACATTTTTTACACGCATAATTTTTTTTGCATTCTCCATTATCACTAGATTATATAGATAATTAGTTGTGAATGGGCTTGTAGTCCAATGGTAGGATGGTCCAGTGGGACGCTACTCACCAAGGTTCAAATCCTGGTGCTCGCACCTTTTTCTGGATTTATTCCTGGATTTTCCTTAAGTGGTAAGCGACGTTCCCGTCAACGACGAGGCACCAGTGGTGACTTCGGGAATCATGTGTTTATAGAGATGAATGTGCATACGTATTGTGAGTGTTTGCGTTGTACTGTGTAATTCTTAAAAAAAATATAGATAATTAGTTTTATTTAGCTGGACAATTACTCACAAGCACGTACTACACCCCTACATGCTCCACGCACGCCCGCGGAGCTACGTTGGCCCCCCTTGCCACCCAGAATTAGATGGTGTTTGCATTCATGGAGAAATAGGGGGAATTTGGAGGTGCTTGTGTATGGTTAAGCAAAATGGCCCCCTCTACATTATACTCCACGCTCCGCCAGTGGTCGTAGTTACCATCATCTATCTGCGGGAAGATAGATAGGAAATACATCTTTAAAAAATGTCTTGTTTAGTTCCGTGAGAAAGTTGCAAAAATCTACTACAACAATTGCAAATCAAATATTACGAGGACTAAATATAATTTAATTATAAAATTAATTATAAAACTAATTACAAGAATGAATGGAAATTCGCAAGACGAATCTATTAATCCTAATTAATATATCATTAAAAATTGTTTATTATAACATGACACTGTCTAATCATGATCTAATTAAGCTTAATAGATTCGTCTCACAATTTCACCCGAGATTATGAAATAAATTTTGTCATTAATCAATATGTATTACTCCTACGTGTCTGTACATCCGATGCGATGAGTGAATAGTTAAAAATTGACGAACTAAACACCACCTACACAAAAGTCTTAGTTTTTATTTTTTCGAGCACACACAAAAGTCTTTCTAGTTGTATCTATTAGGCCCTCTCTAACGGCCTGAGGAAAGGTGGCTCATAGCATTTTTATAATCAATGAATAGTGTCAAAAAGTGCAAAATGGAAGAGCCTGGTGCGGAGAGAAGACGTATCGCGGAGCTGTTTTCCCTCACAGGCTCGCCATCCAAAACTTATGTGATGCTATTTTTACTGTGCACAGGAGCTAACTTGTTTCTTATCATTGGAGAGGGCCTTAGACTGGATTATTAGACTGGACCAAGCAATAGCCTTTTCTGGAAGAAGGGGAGGATGATCAGGACATTCCCGCCAACGATACATCCCCGACATCGACATCATCACTACCTTAACAGGATTCAATTCCTCTCGCTGGTCCTATTACTCGTGCTCGTGCTCGCCAACTAAATAATCAAGTAAGTTCCCTCCTTACTTCATATACACCATGTTTAGATTGTGGAGACACGTGCACTATTGGTTTGCTTAGGAATCATGGAGAAGAGCGACTCGGAAAAGGATTCGGGTCGGTTGGATTCGGACTGCAGCACAGCACCAACTTCTGACGGACGCCACGGACGCATACGGAGTCGGATTGGAGCGTTCAAGTACTTTCTGGAACCGTGTTGAAGTTAACTTTCATATGGATCTGGACTCATACCCATATCTGTCCTGAGGCGTCTGCAATCTATAAATTATTGACCGAAGGTCTTTCTGTCCACGGTGCTGCGCCACCGTATTTTGGCCCAATGGGCCGTGTATCAAGTTGGGTCCATTAGGGACGCGTCCTAGGGTTGGAGTACGACCCCTGCCCCCTTGTGGTCGTCCTCCCCCTTTCATATACTCCTTAGCCGCCGTCGAGAACACTTGGGTTTTGTTTAGATCAAGTTTAGCCTTTGCTACTTGCTTGTAAGTGCGCGTGCTGGTCCAGCCGCCCGTCTTCGAGTCTTCAGAACCCCACATCATTTGAGATTGAGTTTGAGATTGAAACCTTAATTCCCATCTAGTAATTTCAGTACTTGTTCCATACTTGTTCTTGCTAGTTCTCGATTGCTTGCAGGACGGGTGCCCTAGTGGCCGGTGACGCGACCCACATGATCGCGGCAGCGGAGGAGGTGTATCGGTTGCAAGGGTGCAGTCTTTGGAAGGCTGTAGTCGGGCCGAGAGCGTCTCCTCATTATCAATCGACTTATTTTCACCTCTCATCGAAAGATTGGGCACAGACCCTACTGGGTTCGCATCAATTGGTAATCAGAGCAAGGTTTTCGGTGAGAGACTTCCACATCCTTTCCAATTTTTTCTCTCTCTTCCTATAGTCCATAAAAAGCGAAAAAATAGTAGATCAGTTTTGTTTCCGCAATCCCATAACACATTTGAGCCATACTAGCACTGCTTGGGTAGAGCTTGTTGAGTTTTCGGTTGCACCGGTTTGTGTCGAGTTGCTGGTCTTAGTTTTAGTCTTTTAGAGTTTCGAGTTCTTGTCACATTTCTGTCACAGTTGTGCGCTACCATTTTGATCCTGTGTTGGCTGCACCAAGTACTCTGTGTGATCAAGTCTGAACAGGAATCAATCTATAAACCCCACGCTCGTTAGTGGGAAGGTGAAGACCGAAGCCACTTCGTGTTGCAGTTTGAGTTGTACTCGGTTTGGTGGCTGCTTTGTGGTGCCATATATTGCCGCGGATCACTTGTTCATATATATTGTTGTCATCATGAAAGATAGTAGTGGATCATATCTCTAGTTGTTCTCTTCTCGTTTATACCATATTTGAGTTTCGGCTTACTCTAGAGAGAGAGAGAAAGAGAGTATCTTTTTTTACCGGAATACCCCTGTGTTTTTCTGGAAAAGTTTGTGTGGTAATTGGCTCTTTGGGAGTCCCTTTGTTCATATATTCAGTTTTGAGGATCCCCTGAAAAAAAGAAAAAAAGAAAAAAAAGAGAAAAGGGGCTGATCTTTGTGTTTAAAGTGAGTTGTTCATATTTCCAGTGGTGCGCTGTGACTTCGTTTGTGTCCAGGCTCGCGTCTCTAGCACGGTCTAGACTAGGACCAGCATAGTACCACCATTGAACGATTATTCAGCTTGCTTTTTATCTAACGTGGTGCTAGTCATTCCTTGTTCCAGCCCACCTATAGCTCCACATATTCGACTACAGACTGACAGATTTTGTTGCTTCTGGCACCGATACACTTCACTCTGCGGTTGCAGACTTGTGGTGGCCGTCCCCTCCTGTTGGGCAAGGTAAGAATTAGTAAGAGCTTGTATAACGAGTTGAGAGTGAGCGTCTTACTGTAGCTACATCCTATTAGCTGTAGGAATTTTTTTCTTGCACTTGTTTTCTTTGTTTTCACCATGGCAGGATCAGATGAAGATGAAGTCAACCAAATTCCATAGTCTCCTCGGACTAAGGGGATCATGCAACACTTCGAGAGGCTAGTGAAGACGCACAACGAAGGCATTGATAATGACTTGCTGGTGACGAATGATAAGATTGGGCAATTGGAGGTCACACAGATCACGAACAACAACAGGCTTGCAGGGATGGAGGCATCAGTGGCTCGTATGGACAAGAGTCTTGGTGCACTCTTGAAGCAATTTGAAGATCTGCATACTAAGAAGGTTGGAGATGACAAGAAGGACGACAAGGATGACGGATTTGATGGTGATTGGGACGCATATGGTGGAGACACTGAAGTCGACGATCAAGACCGACGTCAGCTACATCGTAATCGTCGAGGTATGGGCGGTAATCGTCGACGCGATTGCATGGTAATGATGATGCTTTTAGTAAGATTAAATTTAAGATACCTCCTTTTGATGGAAAATATGATCTTGATGCTTACATTACTTGGGAAATTATTGTTGATCAAAAGTTTGCATGCCATGAATTTTCTGAAACTACACGTGTTAGGGCTGCTACGAGCGAGTTCACTGATTTTGTTTCTATTTGGTGGATAGAATATGGCAAGAAAAATCCTAATAACATACCACACACTTGGGATGCTTTGAAACGGGTCATGCAGGCTAGATTTGTTCGTTCTTACTATGCACGTGATCTGTTACATAAGTTGCAACAATTGAGACAAGGTACTAAATATGTGGAAGAATATTTTCAGAAACTTCAAATGGGTATGCTGCGTTGTAATATAGAGGAGAGTGCGGAATCTGCTATTGCTAGATTTGTGGGTGGACTAAATAGAGAAATTCAGGACATCCTTGCTTATAAAGATTATAATACTGTAACGAAATGTTTTCATCTTGCTTGTAAAGCTGAACGGGAAGTGCAGGGACGACGTGGTGCCAAGTCTAACATTTTTGCAGGGCGATCCACATCATGGCAGCAGCGTTCATCTACTTCCATGACCACATCGAACCGATCAGCACCACCACCATCCTCCTCCGACAAACTACGTGGTGTGACTACAAATTCAGCAACCAAATCTGCCCAGAAACCAGCCAAAAGTACATCGTCAGTTGTCTCCACAGGTAGAACAAGTGATGTTCAGTGCCATCGATGCAAGGGTTATGGACACGTACAACATGACTGTCCTAGCAAATGTGTTTTGGTGGTAAAGGAAGATGGTGGGTATTCTTCTGCTAGTGATTTTGATGACGATACACTTGTTTTGCTTGCGGCTGACGATGTAGGTAGAGCAGAGCCACCTGATGAACAGATTGGTCAAGACGATGCCGACCATTATGAGAGTCTTATTGTTCAGCGTGTGCTTGGTGCACAAATGGAGAAGGCGGAGCAAAATCAGCGGCACACATTGTTCCAAACAAAGTGTGTCATTAAAGAACGTTCTTGTCGCTTGATCATTGATGGGGGAAGTTGTAGTAACTTGGCTAGCAGCGACAAGGTGGAGAATCTTGCACTTTCAACCACACCACACCCACATCCATATTACATTTGATGGCTGAACAACAGTGGTAAGGTTAAGGTAACGAGGTTGGTACAAATTAGTTTTTCTATTGGTTCATACCATGATCTTGTTGAGTGTGATGTTGTGCCTATGGAATCTTGTCATATTCTACTAGGTAGACCTTGGCAATTTGATACAGATTGTTTGCATCATGGTAGATCAAATCAGTATTCTCTCATGCACAATGATAAGAAAACTTCGTTGCTTCCTATGTCTCCTAAGGCTATTGTGCGTGATGATATTGCTAAAGCTGCAAAAGCTAAAACTGAGAACAATAAAAATCTGAAATCTGTTGGTAATAATAACGATGGGACACAATTGAAAAGTCATTATTTGCTTGCTACTAAATCTGATATTAATGAATTAATTGCTTCCACTTCTGTTGCCTATGCTTTGGTATGCAAGGATGCTTTGATTTCAATTCAAGATATGCAACATTCTTTGCCTCCTGCTGTTGCTAACGTTTTGCATGAGTACTCTGATGTTTTTCCAAGTGAGATACTAGTGGGGCTGCCACCTATACGAGGGATTGAGCACTAAATTGATCTTATTCCGGGGGCTTCTTTGCCCAACTGTGCACCATACAGGACAAATCCGGAGGAAACAAAAGAAATTCAGCGAGAAGTGCAAGAACTACTCGACAAAGGTTATGTGCGTGAGTCTCTTAGTCCTTGTGCTGTTCTAGTTATTTTGGTGCCTAAGAAAGATGGAACATGGCGTATGTGTGTTGATTGTAGAGCTATTAATAATATCACTATTCTCTATCGACATCCTATTCCACGTTTAGATGATATGCTTGAGGAATTGAGTGGTGCTACTGTGTTTTCTAAGGTTGATTTGCGTAGTGGGTATCACCAGATTCGTATGAAATTGGGAGATGAATGGAAAACTGCTTTCAAAACTAAGTTCGATTTATATGAGTGGTTAGTCATGCCTTTTGGGTTAACTAATGCACCTAGCACTTTCATGAGATTAATGAACGAGGTTTTGCGTGCTTTTATTGGGAAATTTGTTGTAGTCTACTTTGATGATGTATTGATCTACTTTAAATCTACGGATGCACATCTTGATCATTTACGTGTTGTTTTTAATGCTTTACAAGATGCACGTTTGTTTGGTAACCTTGAGAAGTGCATCTTTTGCACCGATCGAGTGTCGTTTCTTGGCTATGTTGTGACTCCACAGGGAATTGAGGTTGATCAAGCCAAGGTAGAAGCTATAAAAGGGTGGCATGTACCAACGAGTCTCACACAGGTACGAAGTTTCCTAGGACTTGCTGGATTCTATCGTAGGTTTGTGAAGGATTTCAGCACCATTAGTGCACCAATGAATGAGCTTACAAAGAAGGGAGTGCCTTTTAGTTGGGGAAGAAAACAAGCGAACGCCTTCAACATTTTGAAAGATAAGTTGACATGTGCACCTCTCCTCCAACTCCCTGATTTTAATAAGACTTTTGAGCTTGAATGTGATGCTAGTGGAATTGGATTGGGTGGTGTTTTGTTGCAAGAAAGAAAACCGGTTGCGTATTTTAGTGAAAAATTGAGCAGTCCAGTTCTGAATTATTCCACTTACGATAAACAATTGTATGCTCTTGTTCGATGTTAGGAAACATGGCAGCATTATTTGTGGCCCAAAGAGTTTGTTATTCATTCTGATCATGAATCTTTGAAACATATTCGAAGTCAAGGAAAACTGAACCGTAGACATGCTAAGTGGGTTGAATTTATTGAATCTTTTCCTTATGTTATTAAGCACAAGAAAGGGAGAGAGAATATCATCGCTGATGCTTTGTCCAGGAGATATGCTTTGCTGAATCAACTTGATTACAAGATCTTTGGCCTAGAAACAATTAAAGAACAATATGTGAACGGTGCTGATTTTAAAGATGTATTACTGCATTGCAAAGATGGAAAAGGATAGAACAAATTCATCGTTAGTGATGGGTTTGTGTTTAGAGCTAACAAGCTATGCATTCCAGCTAGCTCCGTTCGTTTGTTGTTGTTGCAGGAAGCGCATTGAGGTGGTTTGATGGGACATTTTGGAGCCAAAAAGATGATGGACATTCTTGCTGGCCATTTCTTTTGGCCCTAGATGAGGAAAGATGTGGAGAGGTTTGTTGCCCAATGTGCTATATGTCAAAGGCTAAGTCACGTTTAAATCCGCACGGTTTAATTTACCTCTTCCTGTTCCTACTGCTCCTTGGGAAGATATTTCTATGGATTTTGTGTTGGGTTTGCCAAGGACTAGGAAGGGTCGTGATAGTGTGTTTGTGGTTGTTGATAGATTTTCTAAGATGGCACATTTCATACCATGTCATAAAATTGATGATGCTTCAAATATTGTTGATTTGTTCTTTAGAGAAGTTGTTCGCTTGCATGAAGTGCCCAATACTATTGTTTCTGATCGTGATGCTAAGTTTCTTAGTTATTTCTGAAAAACTTTATGGGCTAAGTTGGGTACTAAGTTTTTGTTCTCTACTACATGTCATCCCCAAACTGATGGTCAAACTGAAGTTGTGAATAGAACCTTGTCTACTATGTTAAGGGCTGTGTTAAAGAACAATATTAAGATGTGGGAAGAATGCTTACCTCATATTGAATTTGCTTACAATCATTCGTTGCATTCTACTACAAAGATGTGCCCATTTGAGATTGTTTATGGTTCCTTGCCTCATGCTCCTATTGATTTGATGCCTTTGCCAGCCTCTGAGAACCAAAATTTTGATGCTATTAAACGTGCTGAATTGATGTTAAAGCTGCATGAAACAACAAAAGAGAACATAGAGAGCATGAATGCTAAGTACAAGTTTGCTGGTGATAAAGGTAGAAATGAATTAAAATTTGAACCTGAAGACTTAGTATGGTTACATTTGAGAAATGAGAGGTTTCCTGAATTGCGTAAATCTAAATTATTGCCTAGGGCTGATGGACCATTTAAAGTGGTAGAAAGGATTAATGACAATGCATACAAACTAGATCTACCTACAGATTTTGGGGTTAGTCCCACATTCAACATTGCAGATTTGAAGTCATATTTGGGAGAAGAAGATGAGCTTGAGTTGAGGACGACTCAAATGCAAGAAGGGGAGGATGATCAGCACATTCCCGCCAACGATACATCCCTGACATCGACATCATCACTACCTCAACAAGATTCAATTCCTCTCGCTGGTCCTATTACTCGTGCTCGTGCTCGCCAACTAAATAATCAAGTAAGTTCCCTCCTTAGTTCATATACACCATGTTTAGATTGTGGAGACACGTGCACTATGGGTTTGCTTAGGAATCATGGAGAAGAGCGACTCGGAAAAGGATTCGGGTCGGCTGGATTCGGACTGCAGCACAGCACCAACTTCTGACAGACGCCACAGACGCATACGGAGTCGGATTAGAGCGTTCAAGTACTTCCTGGAACCGTGTTGAAGTTAAATTTCATATGGATCCAGACTCATGCCCATATCTATCCGGAGGCGTCCGCAATCTACAAATTATTGACCGGAGGTCTTTCTGTCCAGGGTGCTGCGCCACCGTATTTTGGCCCAATGGGCCGTGTATCAAGTTGGGTCCATTAGGGACGCATCCTAGGGTTGGAGTATGACCCCTGCCCCCTTGTGGTCGTCCTCCCCCTTTCATATACTCCTTAGCCGCCGTCGAGAACACTTGGGTTTTGTTTAGATCAAGTTTAGCCTTTGCTACTTGCTTGTAAGCGCGTGTGCTGGTCCAGCTGCCCGTCTTCGAGTCTTCAGAACCCCACATTATTTGAGATTGAGTTTGAGATTGAAACCTTCATTCCCATCTAGTAATTTCAGTACTTGTTCCATACTTGTTCTTGCTAGTTCTCGATTGCTTGCAGGACGGGTGCCCTAGTGGCCGGTGACGCGACCCACACGATCGCGGCAGCGGAGGAGGTGTATCGGTTGCAAGGGTGCAGTCTTTGGAAGGCTATAGTCGGGCTGAGAGCGTCTCCTCGTTATCAATCGACTTATCTTCGCCTCTCATCGAAAGATTGGGCACAAACCCTACTGGGTCCGCATCATGAAGTATGAGGTATAGGGGATGACGAGTGTGGAAAAATAGGTGATGTACTGTAAAATCTTGCTGACCAGGCAGAATATTCTCATTAGAGTACCGCAAATAGAGTATGACGAGTGCTACCAGCCTCAAGACACCATACGCACAGCGCACGCAACATTACGTGCCTGGGTGAGGTAAAAGTGTCGCACTGGGTGCTCTAAACCGAGCGCTACAGTACGCCCCGTATGGGCTTTATTGTTTTCCCCCCGCACCGGGGGACGGTACTCCGCACGGGACCGTCCCGTTCCCCCTGCTCGAACGCTAAATACAGCGTGGTACGGGAGGAACGACACACACGGGGCCCGCGTCAGCGCGCGCGTCACCGGAAGGGGTAGGGGAGCAGAGCAGAGCATAGGCGGAAAGGTGGCGTCCAGGACCCGCGCCGATGTGTGCGAGTGGGGCTGCAGCCAAAGCTCCCAGCGCCCGAAGCTGCAGTGCAAGGACCACGGCAGCGCGGGGAGGGAGGAGGGGCCAGCTGACGCCGGCGCCCGCGCCCGTCGTCAAGAGCACCACCGGGGAGCGCCACCGCGACAGTGTTGACACATTTTATCTATGCATTTTATCCCTCACATTCATTGGAAAAAAGACTAAAATATAATTAGATCACCTTATTAGGGTTTATATTAACAATTTCCATGAGTTTTGGTGAATCTATGAATTTACAGGGACTATTCAGAAATTATGCAAAGAAACCACTCTAGAAGACTCCAGAAGGCTCCGGAACTCAACGTGGCTTAGCACATAAAAAAGAAGCATCTAGAAGGATCAAGGACCCACCTGGCCGAAGTGGATCCCGAGTGGGGCCCACACCAGACCGACCGGCCCAGTGGTGGGGCCGGTCGGCCACCCCCTGGCGCCAAATGGGCCCGGCTTCTGGAATGTTCCTCCACCGCCTATGAAGATCAATCTAAACCACATGTTTAGGTCGGTTTGATCCTACGGCGCACGTCCACCCCTCTGGACTATATAAGCAGCCCCCCTGCCCCCTGGCAGAGGTATCTGAATCTGTCATACATCAGATCAAGTCATCAAGTCAGAGACTCTACGCCCTAGAAACACCATATAGCAGAGTAGCTAGCTAGTTTAGATCTAGGAGGAGGCAAGACGTCTACTTGGCTCCTGATCGTCTAGAGGCTGATCTAGCTTCACTCTTGTAAGTTCTTATCTAGTTCTTTACATTTGTTATATAGACATATGTTCTTATTAATGATTATATTCGACATTATATGCTTTGGTTTTTATTATGATTACATGTTTAACATAGTTGATTTGCCTTTATATTCATGTATGGAGTCGTATAGCCCTCACCTAGATCATTTGTTAACATGGGTGAACGGTAAAGACAGTGTAAGCGTGGTGCTTATATTGTATTTATCTGCGATTGCACCCTATATGCCGGGTCGTGTGGTAGATCGTGGTGGTGACAACACTATTGAGTCCTTCGTAGTCCACCCCCCGTGTATAGGACTAGTGGAGCCTTATACTGTTTGGGTTGTTTCAAGTTTCGGCCTTGATCCTCCTGGATAGTCTCCCCATGCATTGGTATAATAGTTCTTCTTCTGTGATTGCTAAATGTTTGCACTAATCATAGTTTGCATTGACATATAGTTTAGAATTACCTAGGAGTATCCTCTCTAGCTAGGCTTTGCTACGTTTCTCTTGCTATAATGACACTTTCTAGCTGCTCATGAAGTTATGACTTGAACAGTGCTATCATTCTCTATATTTTATGTGACTTACCCCTGTTTATAGCAATTGATATATTTTGGCCACTCTACATTATAAAACCGAGAGATGAGCATGTATTAGCTATTATGGATTAGAAAGACTTCTTTCCCTGTGGTAGAATATAAATACGATACCTGATTTTACTCCTGGTTAAAATGCTACAATGGTATATTCATATCTGTGCGCTTGCGGATACCCTGTATATATATATATATCTTCTTTTCTAGAGATCCAAGGCATATGTAAGAGTACCATATCCATGCGTTTTCAGGCACACCTGTCAGGCTGACAACCTATATCGAGTTGTGCTATGAATCGTGTCGGAATTCATCTTTTAGTTTATCTGAAAGCAACATCCGATATACACTTAGCATCATGTTAAGATATACCTCTGCATTCCTGGTGTCGTCGATAGAGATGGATCTTATATCCGTTTCTAGTCGATGACGTTAGCAATGTCAACAGACAGCTATGGCGAAGGGCTGCCGCGAGGCCCGCCGTCCGGCTCTGCTTCGCTCGGATCTTGGAGCGCTGCTCGCCCTGCTCCACCTTCGCGGAGACGACGGCAGCGAGGAGCAGAGGACGGCGCCGGATCCTCCCTGTTCATCTTGGAGCTGCGCGGGGACGGCGGAGCAGCGCGGCCTCCTGCCGCCGGAGCTCGGAGCGGCCTCCGCCGCATCCGAGAGGAGGGAGGGAGAGGTGCACCGGCGGACGGGCGGTGCGCTGGCGAAGGGAGGGAGGTGGCGGCGCGTGCGGATCCGCCGCCGCTGCTCCTCTACTTCCCGCCGGCAGGAGGCGCCTCCGACCTCGCCCGCCGCAGGGTCCGGTGCGCCGGCCGGATAGGGAGAAGCCGGCCCCTCGATCCGCAGCCGGAAGAGCAGGCGCCGCCGAGACCTCCATGGCCGGCACGCTCAGGGAGCTCCGCCGGCGACATCAAGTGAGAGAGAAAGGAGGGCGGGCAGAGAGGATGAGGAATGATCGAGGTGGCTGGTGGATGGGCGGAGAGGATGAGGAAGGAAGAGGGGAGGCTGACTAGTGAGCCCCGCAGGTGGTTGTTGGTGTGGAGTATGACATATAGGGGACGACGAGTGTGAGAATATTAATGTTGTACTGTAAAATCTTGATGAACAGACAGAATATTCTCTTTAGAGTACCGCAAATGAAGTACGACGAGTGCTACCAGCCTAACGGACTACGGCCGGTCAAGCGGACACGGTACAGAGCCTGTGACGCCCGCCGCGCAGACCTCCCGTGCAGTATTCTAGCCGCGGAAAGCGTCGAGGTACACGGCGAAGCACCCCAACTCCCCAAGCCCAAAGCCTCCACAGCAGCGCACAGCAGGTGAGACCGTGAGAGGTCTCAGCGAGCCCCCAGACAGGGAAAACCTTCCTACACGCAGCACGACGAAGAGGAGAGTCAACGGAGGGGACGCGGATTCAGTACCTTCGCTTCTTCAAGGCACATCGTAACTTCTCCTGCCAAATCTACCGTGAATCACACATCCAAAAGTCAAAATGAACTGCAGCCTAAAATCTTATCCATCCGCGCTTTTCCTCAAGGGAGTCCCAGCCTCCGCCGGGGCGCGTTGGGCCGCCTCCAGCTCGCCGGCGCCGGCGCCCACGCTACTCTGCCGCGGACTGGTGCGCTGCGCCGTCCTGTGCCCCGCGGGCCACGCTGCGCTGCCTTGTGCGTTCCCGTGCGTTGCGCTGCTCCCGCGGGCTCGCACGCTACGCCGTCCTCTGCGCCTCGCCGTCGTTGGACCAAAGGAGGTTCCCGACAGGTCGCCGACTCGCCGTGGAGGAGAAGGATGTGGTCACCTACAGGACACCGGTACAGCATCTGAAGCCACCGGCTGCTTCACTAACCTCGCCACCCGCCGAGGCCCTCCTGCCGCACGGTGCCTGCTGCCGGACGGACGCACCATGCAGGCATGGCATCATCACAGCGGCGCCTCTTCACTCATCAGTGAACTCACCTCAAGTGCCGCTGCGCGCGGTGACGTCGCGTCGTGGGAGGCAGCCTCCGCGTGCCCCTAAGACTCCTTGTCCTGCGCTGTCGTCGCCATGCGCGACGCAGACCTGACTTCCCTAAGGTCTGCTTTTACTGCCCGCCCAGACGGGTTTGCCGCGACCGCGGCCTGCAGCCGCCGTGGCCTGCCTCGAGCGCGACAGCCGACAAGAGGTGCAGCGGCAGCGGCACTGGCGCCGGCCGCGACGGCTTCCAGTGCCGGTTTCGCGTCACGAAAGAGGCGGCGTCGAGTGCTTGCTGTCAGCGGGCGCACCACTGTGAAGGTGAAGTACACCGCCAAGGCTGGGAACGATGAGGACGTCTCCTCGCGTCCGCCCGCTTGCCTCCCTCGCCTTCGCGACATGCCGCCGGCACCCGGCGGCCCGACCGTCCTCTTTTTCCTTGGTGGTGCGGCCTCACAGTCCTCGCGAGTCCATGCGAATTGCCGAGTCAACGGGGCACGTGATTGGAGCAATGCCTGCGTCCGCTGTTGAAAACGCGCTAGGGGTACTATGAGTCGTTGGATTCGACTTGAACGACGGATACACAGGCCAAAGGTGCGCCGTGCCATGAAGGAGCTAAGGCACTGAATCCGTGTCCCAACGGAGGTGGACGGATGCAGTGGATTTTTTTTCTTCTTATTTGTCACTCCTATGCAATATTTTAAAGACATGTTTGGAAGTTGGAACACACAGATGCAAAACAGAGGATTAAAAAAAGACGGATGAATTGAGTTGAGTGAAAAGTAGATTTTTTTTACTTATTTTCACACGTACAGAAGAATGCAAAATAGAAGGAAAATGGATGAATAGAGGAATATTTTTTTCTTAGTTTCACACGTATGCAATATTTTCACACGTGCCACCACCGCCTGGCATGTGATTCCCCTCGCTTACAGCGGTACTACATGTATCTCTCGCTTGATTTAAAATGTAGAGAAATGTTTGAACGCGATGATACCAGGATTGGAGACCAACTTACACACAACGTAATAATCTTCTAATATATAGCAATGTTATTTCAGGCACACATACATAAAAATGGTAGCAGTACTTGTTCAGAAAGAGGGTACAATTTGCGTGACAAAACACACCATTCCATATTAAAAAAAAAACCAAAAGTGAGAGAGATGCAACAAAGCAAAGCACATCCATGCGACAACTAGAGATTCATGTAATTGTTTGCCCTTGAGAAAGTAGTAGTGCTAAGGGCTCGATTTATGTTCTAACTTTATATCGGAAAGAAGCGGCCTGACTGTCTTGTTTAGCCCGAAATCAGTCCCAATGTAAAGCATGCCACTTTCAAGTTTAGACATGGTTTCCGAAGCTTGAGACAGTAAGCTCTCAAATCCCTTGTTTCTGAAATGTTCAGCATACTGTTGGTACTGTTGGCACTGCATCATTGATTCGGCAATCCGACCACAAAGCTTCACAATTCTCAGACTGTCTGGTGTTGCTTCACAGTTGTCGTTTATTATGCTCTTGAGCATATCCACAAATTCTTCACGTCCTATGGTGCTCTCAATAGCATCATCGAAATCGTCTGCACTATTCAGTTTATTGCATATTGCCAGGGTAAGGGATAAAAATGCTTCTTGATTCTCACTTTCTTGATCAGACAACTTGTTTTTGTATGCTGTGGAGGAATTTTCCTGGAGGCCCACCATTGTACGAAAAATTTTATGATACCATGCTAAATCCTTTTCAGATTCAGAATCTCTTTGGTTCTCCTCATCTCCTGATGCAGAATTGTTCTGGCCCGGAGACATATTTCTTTTTTGCGATTCTCTCCTGAATGATATTATTTCTTTGAGAACCTGCAAGAACAAAGTAAATTATTTTTTTTCACTTTTCTGTAATGGCATAGTGCATTAGCATTTTGCAGGGTGCCAAGAACAACTATATTTTCTTCAAATAAAGTTTCCTCTAAAAATGAAAGAGTGGAGTGGAGTTCAAATCAATTCACACATGGTAACTTGTAAATGAGAAAACAGAAACTGTTGCCTTAACATACCTCAATGTATATTTTGTTTTTCAGGAAAAAAAAAGTTAATGTTGTGCTACTGATGTATTGTGAATTGTGATTATATTAAAGGCTTGTACACTCACCTTTGTCAGCAGTGTTTCCTTCATATATTGTTTGTCCACCTCAGAGTGAGCGCACAGGTTCTCCATGATCTCTGCTGCTATTGTTCTGCGTACGATGCTATTCTCAGCATCAAGTAATTCAGTGAGACGATCAGTAATGTCTTTCCGCGTATTCATGATGATGTCAGAGTTACTTTCAGACAGGGATACTAGTGTTCTCCCAGCCACGGCGGCAGATTCTTCACCCTCTCCATTATCGAGGAAGACCTCACACTGCTTTTTGATGATGATTACTTGGTTTCCCTGGCAAGGTTGATAGACTGCAGTGCTAGTTCTGCAAGAATCTCCATGGCTGCTAGCTGCAGTTCTTGGCCAGCTTGACTGCCCAGATTAATAATGCTTTTCAGGTTGCTCAGTGCTTGATCATCTGATGAGATTTCACGACTCAGCTTCCTGCTAGTCCGACCTGGAGCTCGGATGAGCTTGTGCAGAAGTTGAAGGGACCTGGTTACAATGCCGGCCCACGCCTCGATTGTGACATCTTGAATTAAGTTCTTGGAGTAGAGGGGTGCCGTGATCTTTGGAAGGAGGCCAGGGGCGCTGAATATGATCCTGCAGTTATCCTTGTTGGACGCGAGCCTATCAAGGATGGTTAAGCCTTGCAGAATCAACTCGTAGCTGGCATCTCCTTGCCTGTTCTTTGGATGCCGCTCTTCTCTTTCCATCATTCTCTTCTGATCCCTCAGCAGGGTCCATTGGCGTCGCTTTTCTAATTCTATGTCGTCAAGCTGGTCACTTGTCAGTCTCCTTCCCTGTTCGAAGTCCTGCCTCATTTGCTCTTCTTCTGTCAATGGGCCTATTGGTCGCTGCGGATAGGGGACTTGTTTGATGTTCCGATATGTCCGGGTGGTTTCCTCTTGGAGAAGGGAAGTATGTACTGCATAGACTCAGGGTACTTGGCAAGATCTATGTGTCCAGCAAGATCTGCCATGATAGTCGCGGCGAGCTCTCTAATCTCTCTGTTATCATCTAGGTTGCTCATCACGGCAAGGCATCTACGACTCTTGGACATAAAGTTTTTTTCAAGACAGGTTTCATCTTGATTGCTCATCACGGCAAGGCATCTACGACGCAATGTGTACATGGAGCTTTTTTCAAGACAGGTTTCATGTAGTAGGCTGCTACTTATCCTCAGTGACTCTATCAATTTCTGAATCTTGTGCGTCGAGGGAAGCAGCAGCGACCTGACATCTTCGCCCTGCTTCTTAATAAAGGCGCTGAGTAACCTTGCGCCATACAGGTAGTCTTCCTGGGATTCAGAATCCAGCAACTCAACGGCATGCTTGATCAAGTCCGTGCCCTTAATGGATTTAGGATTCATCCTGCATTTCGCGCTGATATCAGTAAGGTACTTGCGGATGGCTTCCTTGACCCACTTCTCCGACGGCAGCTGGTCTACTGCATGAAGGTACCTGGCCATGGCCCACTCGCCGATGGATAGAGTGAGGAGCAATACCCCGAACATGATGCCTTGTAAAATAACAAGTGAATAGAATAGGTTTAGTGCTGCCATCATGCTGTCGGTTCCATCCCTCTTACCGTGATTGAGCTTCGCTATGCGCCATGCCGAGATTGCTGCGGAGGCCAAAGGCCCGAACCCGAAAATCAGCTGGAGGCACCCAGTCAGGATGACGAATGGCTCTACTAGTGGAAAAGAAAGAATAGAGATAAGGAGGCCCTTGAAAGTGAAAATCGATAATAAATATTCATTTAAGATGACGATTGATTCCAAAAAATCCATGAGATAATGCAGACTGTTCTCCCAATCCTCAAAGATCCTGCGGGCAAACAAGCATGCGGATGTAGTCTGTCAGCGTCTTATCCATCTCATTTGCCCCCTCCTACGAACAACAATAGAATGTTTTCTTTGCCTCCTACACCCCAAAAGGCCCTGAATAAACCTCTATTGATGGTGAAGGTATATGTCTTTCCCCAGTTCGACGAAGCAGAAACCCGAAAGGACATCCACTTTGGCAAAAAGATTGTTGAAAAATATTGCAACCACATATAAATTGTGTTGAAGGTAGATGATATTGCTACAGTTTGAAAATTTGTGGTAATATATTGTTTATATTACCACGGTTTATAATGTGGCCATATGTTCAACTTCCACTGTTGCAACAAAACACATACAGTTATTGTTTCGGTCTGTTCTACGGGCGTGGTAGTCTGAAAAATTGTTGCAAAAAACTTATTTTTGCCACAAAATAAGTATTATTGCAATATATGTTTTGGAGTAGTTTCTTGTGCACTATCTTTGTAGAGAGAGAGAGAGAGAGAGAGAGAGGATAAATAAAACAAAATTATTAGCAAATTAAATATACACTAGGAACGTGCCCGTGCGTTACTACGGGCATTAAAACATATTTACAAAGTATATATTTTATTGGATAAAACTATCCTAAATAACATCACATTGGTTTCATGTCAAAATGTTAATGACAAAATAGTTGTGCTGATTCAAAAATTGTTATCTTGTCAACCACACTATCAATTATAAGATTCAAACCAACCAGCATTGTTCGAATAACAAGTCAGGAATAGAATCACCATTTGTCAATAATTGTCCTACTGACTCATGCAGTGCTTGGCCATGTCAAATAACACTCCCCCACAACACTCACTTTTGGTTCCTCTGACAACTCAAACACTTAGAACTCTGCTCCTCCCATAACTCAATTGATGATTCACAATCACATGCAAAACGAGCATTTCACAAAAAAAGACATCTCAAGATGCACCTCATACGGAAAGATACATCTTGATCGGACATCGGCCAAAAAAAAAAGATTATAAGAAAAAGACTGAACACGAAACTGCTTAAAACAGAATCAACATGCATTTGCTTTCTTTCTATGTTCTCTCAACAAGTTAGTGTCCTCTCGGCTAGTGGAAGCAGTGGCCAGAAGGGCAACAAGAAGAGAGTTCCTCAATCGAACTTGAGACATCATCTCCCTTATTGCTGACCAGTTCCATCTGTCTGATGGAACTACATTCCACATATCACTATATCAGGTTGAAGAACGCCCCAGAGAAGTGCAAAGGAAGTGTACTGAGAACTGGCCATTTTAAAAATCATCAGCTAGACTATTAAGGTTAATAGTTTCTTCTCTAAATAATGAGAACAACTGAGGAGCTTATAAGTGAATGATGATGTATAGCCTAATAATAAACAAATGACATAACCGAAAAAGGATATCATACTTATCGTTATTTCCTTGCCAAAGAGCACTTCAAATTTAATACCTTATAAAACATACTTCCAGTTTCTATCTGTGCCTTCATAATATCAAACCGGAGGGGGGCCTGTGCTGCAACCACTTTCTTTGTTTAGCCCTGAAAATCTAATAACCCAGCTATATATATATTTGGTCACCTTGAAAGAATATGCAGGTCAACATCCAGCTTACCTCTCTTTCATCTTTATCATACAGATTCTGAAACTTATCTCCCCAACAATAAGCCAAACCTGGAGCTTCATTGGGACAAAACAATGACCGCTGTCCATTGCGTTGTAGCCTTCCCATGAATAGGTCAGGATTCCACAGAGCATAGAAAAGAACCCTTGCACGATTCTCATCCTATATATATCAAATAAGAAAATTCACAGATGAGGCAATCTAATATAATAGCGCACCAACAACTTATATTGCAATTCTTATATGTGCTATGGTAGCATTTTAAAATCAATCAATAGCAGAGTAGTAGTATTTTAAATATCTCAAACCAACCAACACTGATTAGTGATTTCATTATCAGTAAGCAAAAGAGGATCACGTACACATCACATGGCAAGAAAACATCGATCTCCTTGATGGTTACAAGCTGATCCCGCTCTCCAATTTCAATGCACATTTGTTTGAGACAATCAGAAAGAACCATTGCATGATAGAGAGAAGGCCCAAGTGTCACATAGCATCCTGGTAAACCTGAAAGGGAAGAAATAAACCAAATCACTTATTTTCTAGTTTGAACAGCAATTAGTAATAATACAGTGCAGGGAATTCTGAGCACCAAGTTGTAGTCTTCATATTACTTCTGATGAATCCTCGTACGAATCAAGTCGGAAACTCAAGTGAATTACTATTATACTTTGCTATGTAACTATGATGTAGTATCAAGCTTATAAGGTATTGATAATAGACTAAATGCAACAAGACTATTTCCATGCCAACTTTCATGAAATTAATACGAAAAAGACAATTATATGTATATGCACCTATCTCACAACCAAAAAGCCTGGGAGTTTTTCACTTTGCTGAAAGAGCAAGAGAGGAGATCATATCTCATATTTCTTTTAAAAACATTATTACCTTTACAGGAGGCCAGCCAGCAAAATAGTTGCTCCTTTGAAAGTAGCAAAAAGGAAAAAAGCACTTGCAATTTAAGAACTTCTAAAGCCCTACTCCTCCAATTGAAGAGTTGCGATAATGCCCTGAAATCTGATCTGTGCAATTGAAGAGTTGCAATGCCCCGCAATTGTTGGATCCAACAATCAAATAGAAATGAGATGACCCAACAACTAAGAACTATTTTTCCGAGAGGAGTCTAATGAGGGTTTTGACCACATGATTAGAAGATGGTTACTGTAGCATTACTGTAGCAAATTATTAAATTAATTATGTTTATTAGATTCATCACGTAAAGTTACACCCATGTGTGAAAAGGTTTTGCAAATAGACTTCATTTAGTACTCCATGCATACGAGATTCCCTTTCCCGAAAATTTTTTGGGATACATTTAAACACGACCATAATCATTCCTAAGGTTCAAAATTTGTGTCCAAATATAAACATTCCTAGAGATAAGACAAGATTAAATGAGGTTGGTGGGTGGGTGGAGAGTTAGTGGGTAGTGTAAAATAAGAGGTATAGATGTAATTTCTTTTCATGGTTGTTTGTTGAGTTTGAACTCTTGGAATGCTTATATAAAGAAACGGAGGGAGTAGTAGGTGTAGGCAGGTGGTGGAGGGGGGATCATGCACGCGTTCATTGGAGCTCGCCTGCCAATCTGATGCCATGCCCACCCAAAGCCCAGAGAGACCTGGACAAAAATACCAGCGGATCTAGCCGGCGGCACGAAACACTGTTGCCTCTGCTCAAAGAGGATGACGGTTCGGAGGTGAGTAGGGATGGCAATTCTACCCGTGGTCGTGGATATCTGCGGATATCCGACCTGACGGACTAGGGTATGAGCAGCAGTTCTCACCTGCGGGCGCGGGCACGAGCCGGGTAAATATTATCACCCGCGGGCATGTACGGACAGAAAACTTCACCCACGGGCGCTGCCCGTTACCCACATCAACGTTTGGCCCACCTAGGCCCAATCCCAAAAACAACCCTAGGAAGCTAAGCATCCGCCTTATCCATCCGTCCGCCGCCGCCCACCTCTCATTCTTCTCATCTCGAGTACGCGCTCCCTCGCTCCTACCAGGCGGCCCGTCGGCTCCCCGTCGACGAGGCTGAGCTCAGAGGCGCGCCGGCGGTTCCTCCTAGTTGGAGTAGTCGGACCCGAGAAGGGAGGGCGGCAATGAGCTCCCCGGTGAGGTTGATCGTATCGGCGGCGAGCGGACTCTTGACTCCTGTCAGGGGTTGAGACCTGGATAGATCCACTAGGGGGGTCCCCTAGTGGTTTGCAGGTTAAGGAAACGTCCTAGGAGCTAAGAGCGCGATTGTTATGCGAGGAGCACACAGAAATCTCGGCGCGACACGGAAGACAATGCGATTTATATTGGTTCAGGCCTCCGTAGAGTAAAACCCTACGTCCAGTTGTTGGTGTTATATTGCAGGATGCAGGGCGCGAGAATCAGATGACCTCAGGAGGACGTCCTGGGCCACTTATAGTCAGCGGACCAGGGTTCCCGAGGTCAGTGGACCTGGAGTCGGGGTCGGTTACAACATGGAAACCTATCTTTAGAGATTACAAATGATGTCGCGGGTCATCCGGACTGCCTGGCGGCACGTCCGACGTCTTGGAGTGCAAGTCAAGTCTTGCATTGTTTCCGGAGTCTTCTTCGGGATGTGGATAAGGTCTCCTGGGCCCACACGCAGGTCGGACAGGCCCACTAACAGGTTGGCGAGTCTTGTAGCAGGCTGGACCCACCTGTCATGGACAGGTAAGACCCTGGTCGGTGGGGACCCCATGTGACAACCCGCCCAGGAAAATACCGTACTATCGCCTAAACCAATCCACTTTGGTCATTAAGCAATAATAAAGTATCATCCTGTCGTTAGTTGCCGGGTTAACACCCGGTAAATCACTTGGAATTCACACAGAGGATCGAACATATGCATTAAAACTCACGCGAAGGCGAGTCCAGAGTACAAACACTAATTAAATTCAAATCTGCCCCGAAGGGTTCAATTATTACAAACCATTGTTCATGACATGATAAGGAAAGTTTCAGAGTTTGAAAACAACGGAATAAAATAAACTAACGCAACGGTAAACATCACAGGAGGCCGTCCGTGATGCCATCACTCGCCGTCATCCACCCATTTCAGCTCCCAGCCGGGTGGAATCTCTCTAGGCCAAACAACACCTGCAACCACATTTATAAAGCAAGGCTGAGTATACTAATACTCAGCAAGACTTAACCGTCGGGTGATAACTACATCACCAAACTCTAGATATGAGAGGCTTTTTGGCAGGTGGAGTTCTTTTGCTGAAAAGCAACAAAGAGTACGTCCTTACTTTCAATATTTTAGCACAAATTCTAGTTGATTACCATTTCTAAGTGTGTCAACTAATTCAATCAAGAATTGTACAATACAACTAATTCAAGCAACAATATTCACCAAGTTCCATCATTAAGGAATATCATGACCAGTTGATTAAGCAGTCTCGGATAACGGTGAGAGGCCGACAATCCATTGATTTATAACCTTGCAAGGTAAACCTAAACACACGGAGGGTGCCCCCACATGGACAACCACCAGGCGGTTCCCATCTTTCTTCGGTTCGGGATCGGAACCTACAATCCTCGGTACAAGGCTTACTGGCACGTCACGCCGGACCGCCCAGACTCGCACAGGTACCCCACTGTTGCAGGCAGGGGGACACATCAGGTGTCCTAGGGGTAGTAGGGAAAGGTTCCCTTACCGCGTCAATCAGGTACTAGGCTTACCGGTCCCATTCCCGACAAGTGTTTAGTACGTTCAAAAGCTTAACCCACGAAAGCCATTGGACCGGAGCCCAAATCCCATGCTCTTACCACATGAGCAATCCATTTACAAAGATCTTATGATTCCAACATAAGAACCTATTCTCGCGAGTGACGAACATCACTCGACTTGTACCGGTCCTATAGCATAGCAGCTATCGACCTAGCATACTAGTAAAAGAGCATAGGTACCTAGGGATCATGCATCTAGGGTTTCAATTCAACTCCTGAAACGTAAATGCACAAACATAGCAAAGGTAATGGCATGATTTTAAAAAGAGAGGTTAATGATCCGGGGCTTGCCTTCGTCGGCAAGGTTGGCCTTGGGCCCTTCTGGACTTTGGTCCAGGTCTTGCTCTACAGTGACGTAGTGCACGTCTCCGTCAGCTCCTCCGTCTCCTCCTTCCGGCACGAGCGTATGGCTACCGTCGGGAAGATCTACACGAGGATGTAATGCAAGATTTAAGTGACGGTTTTTCTAATTAATTACAAAAACAACATATGACAACCATGAAGAGCATGGTTGGCCATATTCACCTTGACAAACACACATTGGTACAATCTTTCTATTAAAGGAACAACAGGTGGTGCTTTATTAACTTATTCCTTTTAATAGTGACTGTGTACATATTTATGCAAATAATTTAATTTAATTTCACAAACAGCAAGGGGTGGTGACATTTAGTCTTTAACATGATTTACCACACAAACATGAGGTCATTAGGTGAGTGTTGGTGATTTTCCCCATTTAAGTTAATATTAAGCTTTAAATGACTTCCATAGCTTTTATTCAAAAATAAATTCATAAAATTCAGTGGAGGTGTTTTCCAAGCTCTACAAGCCTAGGCAAAGCCACTGAACACACATGCACACTTAAAAGAGCTATGAAATTAAATATACCAAAAATAACAAAAGCTAGCTACCAAAACATGATAAAAGCATATAAAAATAAATAAGCATCAAATGGATCCCAAATTTCTCCCACATTGCCTCTGGTCCAAAACTAATCTAGGTATGCAACACATACACCTAGAGCTACTATAGATCTTGAGTTATGCATTTACAAAGAAAAACAAGCATATTTCAAGAATAAATATTTTTGATAAATATAAAATTGTGATTAATTCACAAAAGGTGCATTTTGGCATAACAAGATGACATGCAGAAGTTGAGCACGAAAATCTATTTATTTTTAGCTACAAAAATCATTTAGACAGATTCAGCATAGATACAAAACAATTCATAATAAAAGATCTACAGCATAACTTTGTGCAATGTTTGGTACAGAAGCTAGGAATGGCATAACACACAATATATCCAAAATTCAGATATAGAGCACATGTATATTTTGAGATACAACAGATCTGTGTTTATCAGTTTTCTATTTTTTATGCAAAAACTATCAAGAAAAAGTATGGTCATGCTTTACAAAAGTTGTAGGGTTCTTCACTAGGAATCCAAAAAAATTGAGTTTGCATTTTTCTGAATTTTCTACAATTTTCTATGGATTTTCCAAGATTCAGCAATCATGCACTCATTGTTTAAGAATCAAACTGCAAGGAGGCCCCTGGAAAGTTTTGAGGTCTTACAAATATGCCCTCGGTTTGCATCTAAGACCCTAGGAAGGTTGCAGACCTTGCAATGTGGCCTGGCTATGGCCGGCGGTGCGGGCGGCCGAAATCCGGCGGCGGGGTCGGCCGGGGAAGAGTGTGGGGAGGCCGAGGGGCTCACCTACGACTGGTTTGTGGACAGAGTTGGGGTCGGGGCGGCTCCGGTGATGGCGTGCGGCGGCGGCAGGCGGCGGCGGCCGCTGGAGCTTCTGCTCCGGTGAGGGGAGCGGCGCCGGCTGCGTGCTGGTGAGCTGAGGGGCTCGCGGGTGGTTGTAGAGAGGGGGTGGTAAGCTTGGAAGATGGCGGAGTGGCCCGTGGGGCGGAGCTCGGCGACGGCCTCCAATGGAGCACGGCGGCGGCGTGGTCTCTGCTCGGGATAGGAGCTCCGGACGCTTTTATATGCCCGACGGCTTTCCCCTTCGTGGCCACGGCCCCGAGGCAGGGCATGGGGTCCAAGGACCTCGGCATTCTCGCCCGTGGCAGAGGGGGGGGTCCGGCAGCGGCACCAGAGTAGGGGCCGGCACGTGCGCGCGGCGCGTGGCGCCTCGGCGTGCGCCGACCGGCGAGGGCCTGGACCAGGGTGGCCACGCCGACTCTGCCTGCCACGTGGCTGCCTCGACGCCTTGGCGTCCGGGCCCCGTCGACCACATCGCGGGAACAGGGCGTCGCCGGCGCGGCATCGCGCGCGACCGCAGCTCTCGGCGCGCTGGGCAACAGTGCCAGCTGGTCAACGCAGGTTTGATTGAGAACAACCACAGATTTTTGAACTGTGCGACAAAAATGCTAGATACAAAAGTTGTAGATGAGACATCCCTCTACAACAATTGCAAAGGCCGACATACGGTTTGGTGATTGGTTTGGCTTGGAACGCGTCGCGAAAATCAGCTTTTGCACGACTCAAAACACTATTCACATGGCCTTTGACTGAGTTTTTGAGCTTCGATTCTTCAAAATTTGAAATGTCGCCAATTAGGAAAGTTGTGTCCCTCGAAAAGACGAACAACTTTTATATTGGCTGATTTTGAAGTGTTTAGGTGAAAACCGGAGAACGCAGCAAAAGTTCTCGGAGGGTTCAAAAGCATTAGGGGTTTGACCTGGATTTGACCATGCCTTTGACCGAGATTTGACCACAAGTGAGTGTTGACTCGGTTAACAAGGTCATTAGGGGTTGCTGGATAGGTTTTTTGAGGTGATGACCCAAGTTGACCATGGTTTTACTAGAGTCAACGTGCTTGACTCGGTCATTAGTATTAATGATGCTAATTAAAAACCTGGGGCGTCACACCCTAGGGTACCCTTGTCTCACAAGCTCCTGGTCGACGTGTAGGCGCAGCGGTCTAGATGGGGTCGCGGCAATGCTTGAAGAAGGGTTGAAGCCCTAGCACTATCGACAGGTCGAAAAGGGTGCACGACGATCCAAAAAGAAGAGAACATTCGTCAACCGTAGCGAAGTCGAACGTCGAGCTGTCGGAAGCAGGCTTCCGGCAGGTCAGAGCAGAAGAAGAGCTGCCCAAACTGTAGACCAGCCGACCTGATTAGATCAGAGAGGTGCGCCGACCTTTGGGAGGCCGGAGCGACGTCGAGTGCTGAGCTATTGGAAGCAGACTTCCAATAGGTCGGAACGGCATAGAAGAAATCGGAGAGCGTCGTAAGACGCACTCTGGAAGTAGCCCTGTTGACGGTTAAATAACGCGTCAAGTTTCGATCCGCAAACGCACGGGTCGGTTGTAGCTTTTCCATTAGAGTATCCCAAAGGTTAATCAATCCGTGGAACAAGTGAATTGCTACGCTCAATTAAGTACTAATCTTCTTGGTTTAGAGCTCTTTATCAAGATAGTGTGTATAATTAAAGAACTAATCAAATCTAAATTAATAAGGAGATCAACGTCGAGAGCAATAGTATGGAGATCACAATATATGTAGAATGCTTGTCCAAGGGATTTAAGATCACTTGGAGATGTAACCACCTAGCAAGGACAAACCGATCTAAAATATCAAAGGTAAAGGTGCATCAAGTCCGACCCTTTCCCTCTCGCGTACTAGTCACTACACGAGGGTAATCCGTGATCGAACAACAAGGCACAAGATATTGATGTGTTCTAGGTATGCAAGATCAAATGTGTGAACCAAGTTCAATATGTTTTCCCTCCCGCGTACTGTCACTACACGATGATAATTACATAAAGAACAAAAGGAACATGATACGTGAGACTATGAGCGATGCGCCCCCAAGGCAAACCAGCAGGCCATTAAGATTGAAGCACCATCAACATGAATATGATATCAAGTAGATCCAAAACATAGGTTCGATGATTACAACTCAAGATCTCCCATCAACCCCAAGGACAAATAAGGATTTTACCCCATAATGTTACACATTGAAGCACTGAACATGGTGTCGAATCCTCCGGAGTAGATGTAGACTGACGAGGGAGACACATTTTTCTCCCTTGTAGATCCAATCTCCTCCTTGATCTCGGTCTTGTGGTGGCGGCGGCTTCCTTCGGTGTGAATCCCTCGATTCGGCGGCTCTCTCGTAAATGGATGCGGCAGCTCTCGGGGGTAGGAATTCTAAATAGACCGAGGATGAGTTAGGTCAAAGCGGGAGGTGAACCGGGCCCGGAATGGGCCAGGCCGACCGTCCTGGGCCGATCAGCCTAGGCTCATTTCATCCCAGTTCGGCAATGGTGCATCCTCTATTTGGTCTACACCTTGGCTTAATAATTGGGAATCCATACATGATCACCTTATTCTACCCCCAACTAATATGCCTTTGCCTGCCACTATTTCTGATCTATAGATGTAGGGAACCACATACCGGAATCAACAACTACTCTCAAAAACCTTTGATCCCCCTCTTGCACAAGCAATCACATCCATTCTAGTGATTCCAACTCAACAAGATGACATCCTAAGATGGTCTTCATCCACTAATGGTAAGTGTTCATCCAAGGCTGCCTACACCTACTTGGCAAACCTTCAGCCCCATGACCTCCCTACACATGGTGCTAGGCACATTACCCCTCAAGCTCCTTCAATTCTTCGCCAGATTTGGAAAACTAAATCCATTCCACCCATTCTTAAAACTTTTGCTTGGCGCATGATTAGACGAGTTTTAGCTACCGCTGAAAGAGCCGGACGATACTCCTCTCGTATAGATAAACATTACACTCTTTGTGGTCAGGTTGAGAATGATGTTCACCTTTCCTTCTTATGTCAGCTTCCCTTTCAGGTTTGGACCTCGTCACCATTTTCTTAACCCCTACACTTGCTAAATCCCCAAGAAGATAGAGTACAGATTGCTTTACCGACTCTAATTTTGCCAAGTCCCTCTGAATATTCTCTTATTAATTTTCTTTTCACTGCATGGTACATCTAGAAAGCCAGGAATGATCATCATTTTCATAATAAAATTTGGACTGCTTTTCAGATTTGCAGGGTAGCTGAAGCTCACAAGCAATCTCACTTATCAGCTTTACAGGAAGTCCAAACTCCGTTGCACCAACAAAACTCTCACCCTTCTCCTGCTTCCACTTTAATTTGCATTGCACATATCCACTTTTTCTCGAAGAACTACTTGTACCCTCAACGGCTCAAGCTCTACTGCTTTGTGACCAGTAACATCCATGTTTTATCAAGTGGATCTCGACTTCAATAGAGTTTCTTTCAATTTTTGTTGTTGGTCTTCTTCTGCCATTTTAATCATTTTACTACGTAAGAGTAAAAAAGTGGCGTGATATACTGTTCTGTGGTTAATGTAGCAGCTAATAATTACAACAATGTCACGTACATACTTGCTTCTATTGCTACTATACTTCTACATCTGACTCGTGTCTTTGCAAGGCGAAGAGGAAATTCGCCACTGCAGCGACTGTGCAAGAAAATAAAACTATGGCAGCTACCAACAAGACAATGTCAATCATCTTCCATATACGAGCTGGACCCCAAGCAAATTGGAGAAATTGAAGAACCATTTCAGCTACAGGATGAATGCGGTTTTTCCCCGTTATTTGCAATTATATTGATATGGACGCGTGGTTACAGTTGGAGATTGGTCCGGCCACGTAGCCAGCAATGCAGCCTTGAGTATTTGTACCGTCAATGGTCAACGTTGACGCCATCCAAGTTGTTCTCAGCAAGTTGTATTTCACCTTTCCTCATCCTCACGCGCTCATCTGCACAAACCATTCTACAGACCGCGTCCTCGGAGGTCTGCCACCATGGCGGAGAGTTTAGCTGGACTGCTCACTTCCGCCGTCGTCAACATCGCCAAAGACAAACTGACCTCCGCCGTCGCAGGGCAGGCCAATTTGCTGTGGAACTTCGGCGACGACCTAGAGGACATGAAATCGGTGCTGGAGTCCATCTCAGCGGTGCTCAAGGATGCTGAAAGGCGGTCGGCCAAGGAGAAGCTGGTGCAGCTGTGGCTCAAGCGGCTGAAACACGCCGCCTTGGACATCTCCGACATGCTCGAAGACTACCAAGACACTAGCGACCGATTAGCTGCGAAGGTGAGTAGTTATTGTACATGTTAGTATCTACTCCTTCCATCCTAAAATTCTAAGCAGTATTCGTTTCACCTTTTCTATGGATCCATGTTTATATATAGCAATAATTATTCATCTAGAAAAGTCAAAACAATCAGTAATTTGAGATAAATGTAGTATCCCTCCTTGGGAGAACCAATTTAATTTTAATTCAACACCCTTATTTTCAACGGGATCGCTACAACTCTGGATCTGGATTAGGATGTCTTCTAGTGGATCCGGTCTCCAGCGTGTTCGATAGATCAGCTGGTGCAGAGGGGTTAGTGCTGCGCACAGATAAACTTTAGGCTACAGCATATTAGCATGTGCGTTACACTTGGATCCACCCAAAATTGAGGGAAAGAAATATTGCATAAAACTGAAGGAAAGAAATATTGCATAAACTTACTTATATGACTCAATTACAAGTGAGCAACCCTTTGGCCCTCGCGTGGCGACTCGGGGGCTCCTCCCCTGCGCCGCCGCCAGGCCCCCTCGCCGCGGGTCTCGTCGGCCGCCGCCGCCACTCCCACTGTCAGCGGCGGCGGCCCGCGGAGGAGTCGCACAACCGCCTCCTCCGCGCTCTCTTCCCCACCTTTCTCCCCCTCCCCTCCTGCCTCCCCCTCCTCTACCCACACCACTACCGCCCCCCAGGCAAGGTCGCGCCTTGGGGTCGCCAGCGCGCATCCCAGCTCCGGCCCGCCCTCTCCGGTACGGATCCCGTCCACCGGCGGCTCTCCCTCCTTGTTCCACCCCTTCCCTGCCGCTCCCACGAAACCCTAGATCCAGGTGCGTCATGGCCGCCGCGGACCTCGGCGCTCCTCCTTCGGCCGTGGCCGGGATCCGGCAGCCCCTCCTCTGTCGCCATCTGTCCCCGACCTGGGTGCCTGGTGGTGCTCGGCCCCGTGCTGGCCGCCCCGGGGATCACGGGAGGGAGGGGGTCACCTGGAGTCTTCAGGATATCCTAACTCCTTCCGCCCCGTGCTGTCGACGGCGGCGCGAGGGCCTGGGTGCTCGGCCCTGTGCTCGCCGCCCCGCGGGTTGCTGCCTACTGCCGGTGGGAGCCCTTCCAGTCGAGGGAGCCCGTGCTGGCGTTCCTGCGCAAGCACCCGTGGTTCCGCGTCGTGGGCGTCGTTCCCGGCGGCGTAGTCGTGGGCGCCATCTCCGCGGCCCCGGCGTGGCGGCCCCCTCCCTGTCTTCCCGGCCGCGCTCGCCGGGCCCGGGCAGCCGCCCCGACTCCTCCCCGGGCGCGGCCCCTGCTACGGTGCCGGCTGGCGGCTGCGGCGACTCGGCGCGGGTGGCCACAGCGCGGCCGGCTGGCGCCCGCAGCCCCCTCGCGGCGGGCGCGGCGGTGGCTCGCCCGGCGTGGCGCCGACCCACCGCTGGCGGGTCTGCGGCTCGCGACACCTCCCTCCGCCCCGACCAGACGGCGTCCCCCGATGGCCGTCGTGGCACCCACCCTGCTCCGCGGCCGTCGGCACCCCACCCCGCCATCCTCCCCGACCCGACCCCCATCAGGCTCCGCGGCCGACGGTCTCCCTCGCGACGGCGGGCTGTACCCCCCTTCGCGACCTCCGGCTCGCCGGCGCCGCCTCCGTCAGCATCCTCTTCGGCTTCGCCACCGGCTTCCTCGACGGCGCCCCCGTCGACCCCCGTCAGACTCTTCGGCGGTACCCTTGCAGGCTTCTTCCCCGCCGTCGGCCGCAGCCCCTCCTCCGTGCTGGCAGCCTTGCCCCTCTCCCCCCAGCCGGCGGCCACGTCCCCTCCTCCGCGACGTCGACCACGGCTCCCCCCTCCAGTCGGCAGCCGCTGTCCCTTCCCCCTTGACAGCAGCCACGGCTCCCCCCTCTGGCCGGCGGCCGTTGTTCCCCCTCCTGGCGACGGCCGCGGCTCCTCCCTGCCGGCTTCCACGTCCTCATTGGCGACACTCCCCGTCTGAGACGTTGGTCTTGGTACTGCTGTTGCTCCTGTTGCGGGGGCCTTCGCTGACGCTGTTGTGGTTTCTGGTGGCCGTCGCTCCCCCTCCGCCTCCTCCTCCCCGTTGGTCTTCGCTCCTGGGTCTGGTCGCTGGTCGGGTCTGCTCCGAGCTGCAGCCCCTCCGCCTTGACGACTCCTGCTGCTGCCCCTAGTTGCCTTCACTTTGGAGCTTCGCTGCGGTTTCCATCGCTTCGTCTCGCTTCCCGCTGGTGGTGGACGGCTGTGTGGTTTGGGTCTTGATGGTCTTCGGCGAAAGCCTCGCCTAGCGATTGCTAGTGCTGACAACGGTTGCGGCCTCGTAACTTCCCTGCTGGGGCGTTGTTGCGACCACCAAGTCCCTCGGGTCTGCCAGGTGAAAATCCAGCCTACTCCTTCGTGGGTGGGCAGGCGACGGCGGCGTTGTCGTCGCTTCCTTCTTGAGGGCGTCGTCTCGCAAGACCGCCTCACTTCCTCCGCAGCTGCCGGGTTGTTTGGCTAGTGCTGATGTGCGTGGCTTCTTTGTGTTTCCCTGGCAGGTGCCTGTCGTCTTAGGTTGTTTCTTCCGTAGTGGTGGTGGTGTGGTGCTCTCCTTTCTTCTCTTGTTGTCTTAGTTCTTCGTCCGGGTTGTTGTTCCTTTTTCCCACGCTCTAGAAGTTCTTCTAGAGACGTGCTCTGTAAAACTCTCTCCTCTTAATGAAAAACGTGCTTTGCACGTCTTAAAAAAAAACTTGTATGACTCACCTGGATTATTTTGAGTTTTCCTGCTATAATTGATTTTCTGTCAAAGACGTATACCTGCTTTTTTCTCAGCAAGTTTAATTTTCCCCTCCATGGCCTACTCCCCTTTGAGATGCTTGGATAACTGGGTAACAGCTCAATACTAGTCAGTTTGTGGTTCAACTTCCATGTAAGTTTACATGATTTAAAGAGTCTTTGCTTGTATAGATTCCAACTGAGAAATGAATCGAATTCTTGCAAAAGCCAAGAATGCTCTCATGTCTACCAGTTTCACGCAAGAAGATTGCTGTGGCTAATATGATAAAGAGTATGAGAGAAGAACTGATGAAAATCAACAAGGATTTTCGGGATTTTAATTTCACACAGGCCTGCACAAGTACTTCTGATGACCCGCATTATGATGCTCGTGAAACATCTTCACTTTTGCCTGAAAACCCAATAATTGGGAGGAATGGAGAAAAGCAAGATATCATAAAACTGTTACTTGCAAGTGACAATGACGAGACTGTGATTGTTCCTATCTATGGTCTTGGAGGTATGGGAAAGAGTACTTTGGCACAACTAGTTTACAATGATGCCCATTTCAAGAGGTATGATTATCGTATATGGGTTTATGTGTCCCGAGATTTCAGTTTAAAGAAAATAGGAAGCTCTATAATGTCTCAATTGCCAATAGGAGGATTTCAGCAGAATTGGGATACACTGCAATTGATAAATCAGTGCATTGATAACCTACTCCGTGGCAAGAAGGTTCTTATTGTTTTGGATGACTTATGGGAGGAAAAGGACACCGAGTTGGGGAAACTGAGAAGTGAGAAGTATGCTTAAGGTGGGCAAGAAGGGCAGTGTCATAGATGTCATAGTAACCACGCGCAACGAACACATTGCAAGAAAAGTTTACACCAGCAATGAGCCATCAAGCTGCAGCCTTTGAAGGTTGACACATGCTGGGAAATAATTAAGAGACTTAGTAAGTTTGCAGATAAACATAACCGAGAAAGATTGGAGCAGATAGGATTGAATATTGCAAAGAAATGCGAAGGTGTGGCATTAGCAGCTCAAGCACTTGGATACATGCTACAATCCAAAGATCTGTCTGGATGGACAGAAATTAATAACAGTGATATCTGGAATGAATCTTCTGAAAATGGTGATGGTGTACTTCCGTCCTTGAAGTTAAGTTATGAGTGGATGTCACCACAGCTAAGGATATGTTTTTCCTACTGTGCTATATTCCCAAAAGGCCATAATATTCCTGAAAATGATTTGATTACTCTCGATTTTATCAAGCCATCGAAGGGGAAGGAATACATAGGCAACTTTTGGGGATGCCATTCCTTCGAGTTTCATGTTGCCCAACAATGTATGTTGAAATATATATGCTAAAGCACTATTTTTTCCTGTTGATTATTGTTCTCTATGACTGTTTTTTGCCTACACGTACTTTTCATTTCCACATCAGTTGTTGATATTCGACTAGTCATGTGTCTTAATAAAATCAAAAAAACTTATGTGTTAGAATACTATTTATTCAAGTGAAACATTTATCCTAAGTTCAATTGAAATAGATATAAGTGTGGGCAGTGGGCACTCAAACTGTCATGAGCTACCTATATTCAAATTTTCTTCAACCTGTATTTGTATGTCCTCTTTTTATTGACGGACTATTAGTTTATTAGTTCCTCCCTTGAGTTCTCATTATTTTTAATTTGTAATCTTTACATGGAGAAATGAACACTTGTAGATATTTGCTGTTAGGTGATAATTAAATCTCACTGTTTCTGCAAAAGTCAAATTAGGATTTATTTATTTAATTAGTTGACATCTTTAACATAGTAAGCTGAACTTCTCATTTCAGACTTCTGGAGAATATATGGCGCTATACACTATGCATGACCTGGCAACATTAATTGTGGGTGATGAGTTAATTGTTTCTGATGTTGCATCGAAGAGTAATAATACACATGCCCAGAAATATTGTTGCTATGCTTTGGTTACGAAATATGTCCAGGAAACTAAGTTATCAAATATTTTGCCCTCCAAGACGAGAGCACTTCATCTTTCAGATAGCGGCAAACTGGATCTCGCTTGTGGAGCATTTTCGTTTGCAAAGTACTTGCGTATCTTGGATTTTAGTGGATGCTCTAGTATATTGAGACTTTTACCTGTATACCATTATAAAAGATGGTGTCGACCTACATGCCATTAAAAAGTTGAACACACCTCTGTGCTATTGCTTTAAACTTTCTTTGTCCCACACGCCATTCCGTCTCTATTCCGTTGGATTTTCACCGTTTGAGACTCCAGACATGTGGGACCAGGCAGACAAAAGTCCATCTTGCCCTTTCCCTCACTCTCTATAATCCTGGGTCCCACATGTCATTTATGCAGGGCCCACATGTCATTCACCACCTCGGTGCCTTCTCTTTCTTCAAACGCCACCGAGCCACCGACGGCAGCTCCGCCCAGCACTCACCACCGGCCACCTCCGCTCAGCCTAGCGTCCGCTGGTGCCTCTGCCACCTCCGCTCGGCTAGCACCCGCCGGCACCCTACGCGGGTCCCTGCTAGCCTGCTCCGCCGCCAGCGTCGGTGGCCTTTGCTGCTCCGACGGGCTCCCCGTCGCGGGGCCTCTGCTCTGCCGGTCCTGCGCTACGACGACGGCATCCGCTGGCGCCTCCGCCACCTCCGCTTGGCTTAGCGCCCGCCGGCATCCTCCGCGGGTCCCTGCTAGCCTGCTCCGCCGCCCAGCGCCGGCGGCCTGATCCGCTGCTCCGACGGGCTCCCCGTCGCGGGGCCTCTATTCCGCCGGCCCTGCGCTACGCCGGCGGTCTCCTCAGCCAGATGGAGGCCAAACGGGTGGCCCATGTCCGCGCATGGCGCACGACGCCCAGGTGGACGCTGCGGCGGCGCGAGCGGGCGAGTGGCGGAGCGCTGGCGGCGGGGGCAGGAGGTGGCGCTGGCGGACGCGCAGAGCATGAGTGGCGGGAGAAGGTGCGAAGGCGGCGCGGCGCCCGAAAGGAGAGGCACTTGGTGGCGGCGGCGCGGGACAAGGTGTCCTCAGATTCGGAGCCCGACTCGTCCGTCTGGCTGCCGGTGTTGGACGCGGGCGCAGAGCAGGTCTAGGTCGAAGAACGGCCCCTCGTCCTCCTTGCCGTACGCGCAGCAGCAACCGCGATCGCTCTGGCCGGCAGGTGGAGGCGTGCAACTCCATCGGACGGAGGAGGAAGAAGGGAAAGGACAAGATGGACTTTTGTCTGCCCGGTCCCACATGTCTGGAGTCCCAAACGGTGAAAATCCAACGGAATAGAGACGGAATGGCGTGTGGGACAAAGAAAGTTTAAAGCAATGGCACAGAGGTGTGTTCAACTTTTTAATAACATATAGGTCGACACCATCTTTTATGATGACATACAGGTAAAAGTCTCTAGTATATTGCTGCCAGCCTCTATTGGGTAAATGAAACAGCTGAAGTATCTTATTGCTCCAAGAATGCAAAATGAATGTCTCCCAGAGTATGTCACTAAGCTACCAAAACTGCAGTACCTAAACCCAAGCTTGCTCCCCGCTCTACCTTGTGTGCATTCCTCGGCTACTCCCCTAATCACAAGGGTTATCGCTGCCTTGACCTTGCCACACACCGAGTCATCATCTCCCGGCACGTCATCTTCGACGAAAACACCTTCCCCTTCTCCAATCAACAAAACTCCCGGTCATCCTAGGACCTTGATCAGGAGCTTAATTTTCTAACTGATGATGATTCTGTGCAAGTGTTTCTTCCCCCAACAGGCACTACTGGCGCTACTGGGCTGCATTCACCTGCATCCCGGGGCCCTCCACCAGGCTTCGGTCCGACTCGGCCCATCTCTGGCCCAGGAAGCGCGACCTCACGGCCCCCCTCCCCTGGTCCAGCTGCGCCACGTTCCCCTCGCCCGACGTCATCTGTGCCTGTCTCCACGACGCCCGCAGATCCACCTCCCGCGGCGGCGCCCGTTCATCCACCTCTCGCGGCAGCAACCGCGGACGCGTCCCCGCCGTCATCCACACCCACCTCCTCGCCACCCGCGGATTCGCCCCTCCGGACTGCCTCCCCGCACTCATCCTCCGCGGCGGTGCCCGCGGTGGCCCGTCCTGCGACGTCTGCAACCGCCGCGATCCCGGCTTCCGCGGTTGCTCCTGCGGGCTCTCCGGTGATGCCCGCCGCCCAGACGATCACCAAACCACCGGTGATTCACGTCTACTCCCGGTGCGCCCCCGAGCCTTCTCCAAGTGCTCCACCTCGACGCTCCAGCTTCATCCCCTCCCCACCTCGCTATGTCAAGCAAGGCCCGCATCTTCCGACGGGCGCCGTTCCCATCCCACCGGTTGTCAACTCCCACGGTATGAGCACGCGAGGCAAGTCCGGGTACCAGCAACCTCGTGCCGCCCTGCACTCCGAGGTACTCTCCCCTGTTCCTCGCTCCTATCGTGATGCTCTGGCCGACCCCAATTGGCGCAAGGCAATGGAAGAAGAATGTGCTGCTCTTCATGACAATCAAACCTGGGATCTTGTTCAACGACCGACTCAAGCAAATATAGTCACTGGGAAGTGGATTTTTCGGCACAAGTTTCATGCCGATGGCTCCTTTGACAGATACAAAGCGCGCCGGGTCCTTCGTGGCTTCACGCAGCGCCCAGGTGTTGACTACGATGAGACATTCAGTCCCGTCGTCAAGCCCGCCACCGTTCGTACTGTCATCACTCTGGCTCACTCCCGGAACTGGCCCATTCATCAACTCGACGTCAAGAACGCCTTCCTTCATGGTACCTTGTTTGAAACCGTGTACTGCTCGCAACCCACAGGCTTTGCTGGTCCTTCCTTGCCTGCTCATGTTTGCAAGCTCAACAAATCTCTCTACGGACTGAAGCAGGCACCTAGGGCGTGGTACAGCCGGTTTGCAACTCATTTGTTCAGTTTGGGATTCACTGAAGCCAAGTCTGACACCTCCTTGTTCATCTATCGCCGCGGCCAAGACACTGTGTATCTGCTACTATATGTTGATGACATAGTCCTCACAGCCTCCTCTCCAGCACTCCTTCATAGTATCATTGAAGCTCTGAAGAAGGAATTTGCCATGAAAGACCTTGGCCCTCTCCACTTCTTCCTTGGAGTTGCTGTTCAGCGCCATCAAGACAACCTGTTCCTCTCCCAGCGCCAATACACCTTGGACATTCTTGGCCGCCATGGTATGAGTGACTGCAATCCTTGCTCAACACTTGTTGACACCTGTGCCAAAGTATCTGCTGAAGCCGGACCTCCAGTTAAAGATCCTACAGCTTATCGCAGCCTTGCTGGTGCTCTGCAATACTTGGCCTTCACTCGGCCAGACATCGCTTATGCTGTCCAACAAATTTGCCTCCACATGCATGATCCCAGGGAAACTCACCTTGTCGCTGCCAAGAGGATTCTGAGGTACCTTCAAGGCACTCTACACCTTGGACTTGTCATTCCCCGTGCTGCTCCCAGTCAACTTGTGGTTTACACCGATGCTGATTGGGCCGGATGCCCTGACACTCGCCGTTCCACCTCTGGATACGCCGTCTTTCTTGGCGGCAGCCTTGTGTCATGGTCATCCAAGCGTCAGCCCACCGTCTCCCGATCAAGCGCTGAAGCTGAATACCGCGCTGTTGCAAATGGTGTCGCTGAGGTCTCCTGGCTCCGGCAACTACTCCAGGAACTCCACCATCCTCTCCAAACCGCCAGCCTCGTCTACTGCGACAACGTCTACCTCTCCTCCAACCCAATTCAGCACCAGCACACCAAGCACGTGGAAATTGATCTCCACTTTGTCCGCGAACGGGTTGCCCTCGGTGCTGTTCGTGTCCTTCATGTTCCAACCACGTCACAATTCGCCGATGTCTTCACCAAAGGGCTTCCCTCCTCCGTGTTTGCTGCTTTTCGCTCCGGTCTCAACGTCCTTCCAATCGACGTTCCGACTGCGGGGGGGTGTTAGACTAGTCATTTACTATCCTAGACTATTTATTACTCAACTGTATTTGCCTTACTGGCACAGCCCTTTGGGCTCCCTCTCTTCCCCTATATATGTAACTCTCCTGTACCCAGATCATTAATCAAGTAATCTAGGCCCTTTGGCTTTCCAATAGGTACAAACCAGCAGCCATCGCTGCAAGTCTACTCCACCCACCCACAATCCACCATAGTTGCTGGCTGTTTCACCACTTCCCCGCCCTCCAGGATTTGTCTTTCTCAAATTGTCCAGTTTCTGTATAGTTTCTGGTCTTCAGGGGCTGTCTGCGTTCCTTTTCTGCTTTGCTTTATCCACTGTGAAGATCAATATACCTTCGTCGGCGTCCCATGTCCATTCTGAAACACTGTTGCTCAGATGTCAATGTGATAGGTATCTATAATGGTTCTGGGGTAGGGAGATGAACTTGGGCAACAGATAAGCTACAGAACGATCAACCTGTTCGCAGCATAGTTTCCACCGGCATTTCTTTGTAAATTCAAATGCAGCACGATATTGCTTTTGAGTGTCACTGCCATGATTCATTCTGCAGAAGTGGCAGGGCAGGATGCTATTTGAGCTTCTGTTCAGTAGAACTTGGCATTTACACAACTCCATGGAATAAGAACGCACGCCCTCGTTTCTCAGCACCGTCAAGTGCCCCTTGCAGCCAAATCATCAAGCACTTGCCGTGCAAAAGCCGGCGCGATGAACAGCGACCAGTGCGGCCGCCCGCTTCGCTTAGCCTCATGCGCAGACCGTGCGGCGAGGACCCACGGCTTGCGGTTCGCTCCGTTCACCGTGGTCGGGCTTGTCTTCGCCTTCTTCGTATCCGACCGAACTCGACCTCGCGGGGACCGGTGCGCTCACCACGTCATCTCCGAGCACCGCAGTCCGCAAACTGCTCAGCTGGTGCGCGTGGAATGGTGGTGCGCGGGAGGGGCGCACAGCTGCTCAGGTACGCCGGATCTAAGCGAACGTCGGCGGCGGCGGGGGCTGCACTGCCTGCTGCCATGTTTCCGCCCAATCGCGATCCGGATATTTACACATAACCCCCTGTATTTTGGATCGTGATTATGGATCGCGATCCGATTATTTTGACAAAGCCCCCTGAAACTTATCAGAACGTGTCTTTTTGGAGCTTTTGACACAAGGAATTCAGTTACCAAATTGTCATCAAAGCGATAATTGTCAAATTGTTTCAGCCAACCAAGAAGAGATCTTGTCCTACAACTGAGAATGTGTACTAGTTGCTCCAAAATATTCAGGCTACCATACAAAAATGTTATGCTCCAAAAACATTCAGGTGCCACGCAATGACGTTATGCTACTCAAAAATGTTATGCTACTCAAATATAAAAGAAGATAATGACTCTCTAGAGTGCGCATAAGATATAGAAAAACTGTTGAAAGATGAAAGATATAAAAAATGATTTTTTATACAAATGGCTCTCTAAATGATGATTTAGAGAGTAAAATTTAGAAAAAAAAATTGGAGATGTTTTAACTCTTATATCTTCTCTTACTATATTTCATTGATTTATCAATATGTATATGATTTTTTCCTTTCGTACCCGTAGCCGACTCGTGAGTGCCGGTTCTTGATTTAGAATCTCTACCTAATATTAAAGCAAGGATTTCTTCTACGCAAAATTTCGTCCATCATGTGAAGCCGGTAAAAAACCGAAAGAAAACCGACTCGTACCACGTGAACCGACGCTTAAACGGTAAAACCATGAGAAAACCGCTCTACAGCCATAAACCGAGGGAGAAAACCGCCGCCTGCCAAAACCGACTCGTGCCACGGGAATCGGCGCTTGAAAGGTAAAACCATGGAAAAACCGCTCTACAGCCATAAACCGAGGGAGAAAACTACCGCCTGCCATAAACCGTCCGCCTCCTCCACATGAACCGGTAGAAAAAACGATAAAACACACACAAAACCCGGCGCTTAAACGGTAAAAACCATGGAAAAACCGCTCTACAGCCCCATAAACCGTCCGCCTCCTCCACATGAACCGGTAGAAAAAACGATAAATCACACACAAAACCCGGCGCTTAAACGGTAAAACCGCTCTACAACCATAAACCGAGGGAGAAAACCGCCACCTGCCATAAACCGTCCGCCTCCTCCACATGAATTGGTAGAAAAAATGATAAAACACACACAAAACCGTGGATGGTTGGCATTTGAACACAAGCACCTCAGGGCTTTTCCCGAAACACTCCAACCACCCAGGCTACACGATTTTTGTGTACTGGTCCAGTTCAATACTTTCAAATAGGATATTAGTGAACCTGATATAATCATATGTGCCAACAAATATAGTCAAATTAATTTTATTATTGCTAACGTAGTTTTTTGTTTGCGAAGAACATAATTGCATCCATCCATACTTATTGTCAAGTATTTTATTAAAAGAAATTGTACTTTCTTTTGGTTTAAAATGAATAAGACATTTATGGGAGTACAATACATAGCATAGTAGAAAGGTTGCATATGAGTAGAAGGAAATATTTGAATTCAAAATTCTATAATCTTTCTAGAAAATATGTAGAGATCCATTAAATGTAATAAAATAGTAAAAATAAATATAGTGGTAGAAATAAAAAACCTCACAAAGTTTTAAAACATAATTTATATTTAAGGTAGCAACACAGGCGAAAGAAAAAGAAATAAACAAAGAAAGCCGACCCACCTATCCTTAGAAAAATATGGGGGTGGGCAGAGTTCGAACACCGACTTTAGCACAAGTAGGTTCCTAACCATTTGAGCTATGGTTCATCTATTTTCAATTGGCCATTCACCAGTAGGATCTGAGCACACGACAAACCGTTTAGTTGATGAAATTTTTGATGAAAGTGGTGAATTTTTTGCATTAAGAAACGCGTTCTGTGAGAAGTAGCACGGTATTCAATGCGTAAGTTTTGAGAACTTTTGGGGAACTAAACAGAGAGTTAGACACATTGTTTGTGACGCACCACCAGCTGGGATTTGAAAACAAATTAAAAGGTGAATATAAATATATAATGACCAATGTGTGTCCCGTAGCAACACACGAGCATATTCGCTAGTAAAACTAAATCCGTGACCGGATCATGTATTTTTTTATTGGACATGTTTTATATGAATGGAAAAACCTAACAGGTTTGGGTCTGGCTAAAAAAACCTAACGGGTTTGGATCTGTTTGGATGTCGCCGGGTCCTGTTCCTTTCGAGATTTTTATCATTTTGACCACGAAACTACTGGGCTTCTCTAAAATGACCACGAAATGTTAGGCTTCTCTAAAATGACCGCGAATCCGTTGCTCTGTACAGTAGAATGACCAAATCTGAGTTTTAGAGTTTTTGTAATATTTTGTTAACTTTTCTCCACTTGAATGGACTAAACTACCCATACTCCCAATCCATACGTTTCATCCCGTTTCTGCCTCCCGTTTCCAAACTCGTCTCTCTCTCGTCACCCGTCTCTCTCTCCTCTCCCGTTCCGCCGCCGCTTGGCTCCGGATGGCGCCGTCTCCGACGCCGGCGCCGCCAGCTCCCACCGCGACGGCGACGGCCCCACCCGCGGCCGCGGTCCTGAGCGCGCCGCCACATCCCGCCGCGACCGCGGCCCTCTGCGCGCCGCCACATCCCACCGCGGCGGCGGCCGCGGCCCCACCCGCGACGACAACCGTCGCCGCCCTGCCCACGACGACCAGTTCCAGGCGCGATGGAGGAGCGGGAGCAGCAGGGTCCGGTCGGCGATGGCGCAGGGGCGGCCAGAGGCGTCATCGACGGCCCAGGACAGCCTCCTCCTGCTGCGTCTCAGGCCGATCCGGGCACGGAGCCCCCTACCGGCGTGCCGCCCCTGCTGCTTGGGCAGCCGCCGCCCCTCCTTGTACTGCCAAGCACTTCTGAGGAGGCCGAGCGGCCTCCCGTCTCCATGCTTGCCCTTCTGAATGACAGGTAATTTGTTGTGTTTGGGCAGATGAAGGGTTAATTTTTTTTATCAATTTTCAGAATGCCTTTTATCAATTGTGCAGGCCTGCATTGTCAAGCGGATCAAATGTCGAACCAATTATTGAGAATGCCTTTGAGGTAATTGATTGGGATGCTTTAGAAATTATCGAAACCCTTGACGAGGAAGGGAGATTTCAAGTTGCTAGTGATGAGCAATTGTACAATGCTTTGGGTTTCAAAGCTCAGGATGAAATGGCAGGGAAGGGTAGAATGGCTGCGCCTACAATTCCACATATAGATATTGATGATGATGGTGCAGCAATTCCTGTGGATGATAACATACCAGATGAGAGGGTCATTAACTATGACTCAGATAATCCTGAGTTCAAACTAGGTGCCTTGTTTCCCTCAATGGAAAAGTTTAGACTTGCAGTAAGGCAATATGCCATGAACCAGGAATTTGAGTTGCATGTAGCAAAAACTACTAAAGTCAGATATGATGGATATTGTATGGGCTCCGATGATTGTACTTGGCATGTGCATGGACGACCAGAAACAAAGGGTGGACATACTATCATTGTAATAATTTTTTCTTTAGCTTCTCCTTTGTGATTGTACTTTGTCATATATGATGTTCCTTGTAGTTACTGATGGTGATTGTTTTGATGTAGGTGGCGGGATGGCATGAGGGTCACACTTGTACATCTAGTATGAGGAGGAAGACAACTACTCCAAGTGCGAAGTGGGTTGCTTCAAAGGCCATTACCATCCTTAAGAAAAATCCTGACATGGGACCACGGGAGAACGATCATAAGTGTGTCATTGGATATGACACAGTTTGGCGTGGTTTGCAGAAGGCTTTTAAGGACTTATATGGCAGCTGGGAAGAGAGTTTTGGGCTAGTCTATAATTGGAAAGTGGAGGTAATGAAAAGGATGTCAGGCAGTGTCATTGAAATTGACGTGGAGGTAAAAGATGGTCTACCTTACTTTCGTAGATTCTTTTGTGCACTTGCTCCTTGCATTGAGGGTTTTCTGGAGGGATGTAGGCCTTATCTTCATAGACTCTACTGCACTATCAAGGAGATGGAATGGACTCTTAGCTTCAGCATGTAGTGTGGATCGCCATAATTGGATGTATCCTGTTGCATATGGGTTCATTGATTCTGAAACTGAAGATAATTGGAAGTGGTTCATGACACATTTGCACAAGGCTATAGGAGATCTTCCACTACTTGCTATCGCTAGTGATGCTTGCAAAGGTTTAGCAAATGCTGTTAAGTATGTTTTCCCTATGGCTGAACATAGAGAGTGCTTCAAACATCTTATGGAAAATTACAAGAAAAGACCTTTTCCAAACAAAGAACATATGTATCTGGCTGCCCGGTCATATAGGAAAGAAGTGCATGACCATCACATTTCTATAGTGAAAGCTCATGCTGATGCAAAGGTTTTTTTGGAGACATACCACACCCTCAAATGGATGAGAAGTGCATTCAATCCGGCCATCAAGTGTGATTATGTCACCAGTAACATAGCTGAGGTTTTTAACAAGTGGATTAAAGGTATCAAAATTTGCCTGTACATGAGCTTGCTGACCAGTTGAGGGAGATGATAATGGTCCTATGGCACAAGAGGAGAAAGATTGCACAAAGGATACATGGTAATATACTACCGGCTATCCTCCATATCTTGAGAGCACAAACTAGGGGTATTGCTCCCTTGAATGTTGTACAAGGTGATCATTATACTGCACAAGTAGTTGACATGACAAGTACTAATGTAAGACATGTTGTGAAAACTTACTTACATGAGTGTTCATGTGAGGAATGACAACACACTGGTAAGCCATGTCAACATGCTTTGGCTCTTGTAACACAACAACCCACTAGAGATGTGCAGATGGAGAACTTTGTGAATGAATACTACTCAGTGGAAAGGTTCAAGAATGCATACAAGAGATTAATAGAACCACTTCCTGACAGATCACAATGGGTGAAAGTTGACCTAGAACTAGAAATTGGTGCACCACTTGGTAGAAGAAGTGTTGGCCGGCAGAGGAAGAACATAATCAAAGGTGCTCTTGAAGGTGGTAAGAAGAAGACCGAGAAATTGATATGTAATTATGAAGGAATGAAGACCGAGAAAGAAAAGAAACGGATTAAAGGTCCCAACACTTGCAGAAATTGTGGTTTGTTGGGACATAGAGCTAGTAGCTACAAATGTGAGCTAAATGGAACAAAGAAAAGGCAAGTGATTTTTAATACAAAGCTAGTAGCTTTAATTATCTATGTTCTATCAATTTACTATGTTAGCATCCTTCCAGATTACTATGTTCTTGGTCCATTGAAGATTTGTGCCTAGCTGACCAATTTTTATTTTTGTGAACTGTTGGCTTGTTGCTTTGCAGGAAGAGACAACCGAGGAAGAACACTACTAAAAATTGGTTCCCTCCCCAACCTTCTTCAGCTAGGTAACAACCTAGCATTGCTTTTTTTTATACTTCAAACTAAGTCAAAAAAATTTGTTGTAACCATGTCATGTATATATGTAGTACACTTGGTGTGGAGACAGAAAAAGGAAGTTCATCTCAGCAGCCTGCTCAAAAATTGGCTCCAAAGAAGAACAAGAATGCCTCAGTTCCATCAAGTGTTGAGTGTTGAATGTTGTTTGGAATGTTTTATTTTGAACCAAATGTTGGATGTTGAATGTATGAACTTGCTGTTGAATGTTGAACTACCTGATGAATGTTGAATGTTAGAATTGTTGCATCAATGTGAGAATTAACTGTAGAACTACTTCTACTTGTTGTTGAGTGTTTTTAAAATTATTTTTTCCCTTGCTGGAACTCCAAGCTGGAGTTTCAGACGGCTCCCGGGCGTTTTTCTAAGGTCTGGGCGTTTTTCTCCGATCCCAGGAGCATCCAGGAGCGTTGGGCGTTTTTTTTGGCCCTTTGGCATTTTTTCCGGTCCCAGGCACGTGGAGACCTATGAGGGGTAGTATTGTCTTTTCATGTGGATAATTACTTCTCAAAAACAGCAAATAATCTAAAGAGTAAAATACACCAGAGGTCCATCAACTTGTAAGGAGGTGTCACTTAGGTCCATCAACTCTCAAAATGCATTTCTGGGTCCATGAACTTGTTGAGTCATTCACCGCAGGTCCATAACTGTCCAGATATGCTTGTACTGGTGATATGACATGATGACTTGGCTCAAGAAACATCTTCTAGCTAAGGCATTTCAATGAGTAGGTTACAAATGAGCGACACATATACTTAGACATTCCTTGGGTTGAATAACGGTAGCATCCTCGCATGTATGATAGGAGTAGGCTGCTGTCGTTTAGCTCCGGAAATATCAAGCATGTGTCACTCATAAGCTGCTCGATGAAATGCCTCAATTAGGATATACTTCTTCTAGCCAAGTCATCATGTCATGTCACCAGTAGAAGCATATATGGACAGTTATGGACCTGCGGTGAACGACACAACAAGTTTATGAACCTAAAAATGCATTTTCAAAGTTGATGGACCTAAGTGACACCTTCTTACAAGTTAATGGACCTCCGGTGCATTTTACTCTAATCTAAAACAGCAGCTGTGGTCATTTTAACGGACAGAGCAACAGATTCGCGGTCATTTTAGAAAAGCACAACATTTCGTGGTCATTTTAGAGAAGCCTAGCGGTTTTGTGGTCAAAATGATAAAAATCTCGTTCCTTTCCGTTTCTTTCCTTTCCCTCTGATCCTGCGGCGCCGGCCCCGACGCGATTTATTTCGCGCTTGTAGGATTCGAATAGAAATTGAGTTCAAAACCAAACCAAGAACAGATTGGCTTGTGTAGCTAGATAGATAGAAGAGTCCCAAATCTCATAGAGCGCAGAACGGAAACCGTCTGCTTCAACCACCTTGGGGCTGCTGGCGCTGGAGCGGCTCATGTGTTTGCAACGCAACCGGCAGCGGCAAAACCGACCCCTGAGTAAGGCCCCTTATTTGCACTCGCCGGAATCTCATGTCTAATTTGTGGATGTTCCTTCAATTCGTGAAAAAAAATTTCACCTTTTTACGTATTGTATCTATATCCTCTAAGTACATCTTAAAACATGTGAGCCAGCTATTTAGAAGAAAAAAAGCGTGTGTTCGCAGTTACCTAGTGGAGGTAAGGTAGTGTCTTGTCTCCTCAGGCGCCTGTCCTTGTACCGAATTATTTTAAGCAATGAGAAATTTCTGCAGGCACCTCCATCTTTGGTTCAGAAAAGTTCTAATTTCAAGAGATTGTTAACTTTTCTGCTTAACTTCTTTTTTAATTAAGCATATTTAATCCTGGGATAGGCTATCATAACCATCCTTGTTGATTTGTAGATGGATCGATTGCTTCAGTGGATAAAGGAAGGGGCTCACCCTGTCTACATGATGCTTGTGGCGATTCTCAAGCTGCTAAGAGAATGATGTGTTCAATCCCAGCCCTTCCAGAGGTACTCTGACATAACATTTTGCTGATGGAAGGATTATATTGCAAGCATCATATCACCGTGACAGATTAGCCAATCAAATTCTTTGTACTAGGTTAAATATTATATTATCTATAAACAAAGAACAAAGTTCCTAGTGATGCAATTGTTGTTCACATGTCTACACTCCTAACATGCTTGTTTTATTTTGAGCTGTTGCCCTTTTAATCTCACAAAAATTACAACTTTCATCTAAAAAATGATGCAACTTTAACTCTGTCTATTATAAGCCTTAGATTTCCTAGAGTTAGCTTAATTTCTCTCAAATTTGCGGTGGTTTGTTCTTCTTTTGCTGTAATTATTGTGCAGAAGATCAACCACTGTTGTTTGTCGTTACCGGAATCCTTACTGTGCAACTTCTCCAATCGACATGCATTCCATTCTTAATGAGTCTTTACCTGTATGCCATTAAAAAAGATGGTGTTGACCCACATGCCACTAAAAAGTTTGAACGCACCTGTGTGCCATCATGCTAAACTTTTTTGCCTTCCACGCCATTCCATTCTTAATTACGTCACAACTCCTACTATCGAGAGCCTGAATAGGTTTATGAATTACATGACGCATAGGACTTTTAATGCTGTTTGGTACGGTTCCCTCCAAATTTCTAATAGAGATGTAGAATGTCCAATTAAAGAAAAATTTTAACATAGGGTCTCCCCATTTAGTCATTTGTGAATTGTGAGCTCTTCACTTAGCATACTCTGGGGATATGTCACCATGATTTTGCTAAGCTTTCTAGAGGTAACAGTTACAGTAGTAGCTGTACTATAACCTTTAAAAAACAATCATGTAGTGCTTGCTCTCAAGCATGTTGAGATTTCAATGACCTTCACCCTGTAAATGCATATTCAGCATGCCTACAAGCTTGAGTTTGTAAAATTACAGACACCTTAGTACTAACTCATTTTCCTAAAATTTAGGACTCTCTTACTTCAGAGAGGAAGGTACCAGGTGATAAGATGATTGCCTTCTAGGTTGACCAAAGGCCGTAAGGCTTGGCAGGACCATTTAGTTTCATCCCCCCCACCACCACTACCACCCACCCACCCACCCAAAGTCCCACCACCTGCAGCTTTTGATCCCCAATACAAGCAATCGGGAGACACCCCAACTCCCAAGTATGTGTGATTAGAACAGAAAAATGAACAGCTTGTCAAGTTTCTTGTTTATTTTAGAATTTGAAAAGAAGTCTTGATAGTTCAGTATGTGTGAGTTTTTTTTTTGAACTGAGAGTATGAGTGAGTTTGCATTAGTCCTATGTGAAGTGCTGTTATCACTGATTGTCGTCATCACTCTAGAAAATAAAATAAAATTGAACCAATCTTTCAACTGGGTTAATGATTCAAGTTAGAGAGACGTGTTTGTTATTTTGCTACCTAAATCCTTGCAGATGTTGAATTAAATAGCATGTCATTTCATGATGCTTTCTTAAACAAAGTATTTGGTCTTTTTAATATTTTATCTATTAGATCTTAGTTACAATTACACTGTGAACAAACTAGTGCTAGCCAATAGCACAAGCCAAATAGTAAAATTGCATGTTGTTTGTGAAAAAAATGCAAGTAGGATAATATTTCGTAGTATTTGGTCAGTGCTAGCCATTAGCAACTCATTTTTCCTCTTAGAAAGCCAAAAGTAACATTAATGGGGAAAAACTTCTGTGCAATGGCCAATTTATCACCATGTTTACATTCCACTGCAATATGTGCCTATGTAATGTAATGCACCATGTGCACTCTGCGGAGAATTACGTAGGGTTGAATATTGCTGCCTTGTGGTTCTGTTGTTTTTCTTACTATGGTAAGTAACCATTTGGATTTACAATCACAATGTTTAACTTTTCTCCCATGTGTGTGTGCACGCAGGACATTTTGCACCATATACATTCCCTATTGCCACTTCGTGATGCAGCCCGTGCTGCTTGCTCATCTCGCACCTTTTTACGTTCCTGGAGATGCCATCCCATCCTCACCTTGAATAGGCATATCCTTGCCTCAAATGCAAATGCACCTCAAGAGAGTTTTAGCTGCAGAATTGATAACATCCTGAGGAACCACTCAGGCATCGGCATAAAGATCCTCGTGCTTGAATTATTTGGTATTTTTGATGCATGCCATTATCTCGACAGATGGCTTCAGATTGCTGTGACACCAGGGATTGAAAAACTTACCCTTCAGTTATGTCCTAGAGACAATATGAAGTACAGTGTACCATGCGCACTTTTATCTGATGGGGTTCAGAACTCTATTCGGTGTCTTCAACTTTCTTTTTGTGCTTTGCATCCCACACCTGAACTGGGTCCCTTGAGAAAGCTAACAAGTCTGTGCCTGCGTTCTGTGCGTATTTCAGGGGATGAGTTAGAGTACTTTCTTTCTAACTCTCCTGCTTTGAAGTAGTTAGACCTCAGTGAATGCCAGGAGATAATGTGCCTGAAGATACCTTGCGTGCTGCTGCAGCTCCACTGCCTGAAGGTTTCTTATTGCTCGAAGCTGCGAGTGATAGAGAGCAAAGTTCGGAATCTCTTCACTTTTATTCTTATAGGAGGGAGGGTCAAAGTCTCACTTGGAGAAACAATGCAAATGAAGAACTTGCGCATGAACTGTGCAGGCCTCATCTGTGATGCCCGCACGGAATTTCCATCCAATATGCCAAACCTTGAGACTCTTACCATTGGTTCGCATCGTGAGGTATACTTTTCCTAAAACTTTAGTTCTTGTAGACTAGGTGATAGATGCATATCACAGTAATCATACCTTTTGTATAATTAATCCGTGACATCTTTATCTTGCAGAGGGTCAATACACCAATGCTGCCTACCAAATTCCTTTTCCTCAAGCACCTGTCAATTTGTCTGAAATGGGCGTTTTGCCCATCCTATGATTATTTTTCCCTGGCTTCTTTTCTTGATGGCTCTCCTTCCTTGGAGACTTGGTTCTTGGATGTAAGGCAGTGTTCATTCCGTTCTGCAAAGTATCTGGCCACTTTGTTGGAACCATTTTTTTAATTCTATTTTATGATGTCTTCTACCCTCAGGTAGGTCAGGAAAGTATGGATAAGGTATCTATTTTTGGAGGTTCGTCACAGCTGAGGCAGATACCTGAACAACACCATGACCACCTCAAGATTGTGGAGATCAAAGGTTTCAGCTCTGCTAAGAGCTTGGTTGAGCTAACATGTTCTATTCTCAAGAACGCGAAGTCACTCAATTGCCTTACACTGGACACAACTTATGGTGATCCTAAGTGTGATACTGAAATGTCTGGGGGCCTGTGCGCACCCATGAGTAAGGATTTTCTCGTGGAAGCCCGTAGAGGTGCTGCGGCTATTAGAACATACATCGAGGATAAAGTCCCGTCTAACGTTAATCTGACTGTTGTGGAGCACTGCAGGCGATGTCATGCTTATATGCTTTCTGAATAGATGCAACGTGTAATGATTCTTTGTACATGCTTTAGATGAACCATGATTTTTTCCCCTGGGTTGTGGGTCCTGTTTGATGTTTATCAAAGTAAGTACATTATGGTTGGCTTGTTTGTACTATAGGATCGTGCGGCAAACATCATTTATATTGTAATACACATTGAATTAAACATGATATACACATTGGTTACATTGATCTGAATGTGTCCATTATATTTGTTGGTATGAATTCATATGTGCAATTAGGATGTGTATAATAATGTCCCTTTGAGCAGCACATAACAAAGGCATTTAACTCTTCGTACTTGTATGCAATCCATTTTCCATCATTGTAAAAGAACAGAACATAGGCACAAGAACAGAACATAGGCACACCATTTATATTGCAATACACATTGACTTTAACAGGATATGTGCATTCAACTTAACTTGTATATCATCAAATGAGAATATTAACATGAGAGAACCTCAATCAAAACCCTCTTTTACAAGGTAGCATTATCATATTGTAGTCTGTAGCATTTCTTCCATAATGGTTACAAATGCAACTCAATAGTCATGATAACTGAGGCACTTAACAAAAAAGGAGCACAAAATGGAAACTGGGAGCGCTCCATCAGACAATGAGTATATGCTTTGAAAAACCTTTATCCTAAGTAGGATGATCCATGTTGGAGTATAAGTGAATTGCCCACCTTTCCCCATCAGCTTAAGCTTTTGGGTTGAACTGGTTGGTGCATGCAACTCAATATGGTATCAGAGCCAGAGGTCTCGAGTTCGAGTCCTGGCGGGCGCGTTAATTAAAATAATTACAGCCCACTCCAATATCCACGTATGCGGCCTGGGGGAGCCTGCACGTGAGGGGGAGTGTTGGAGTATAAGTGAATTGCCCACCTTTCCCCATCAGCTTAAGCTTTTGGGTTGAACTGGTTGGTGCATGCAACTCAATAATCCATACAGACTAAGTGCCAATGGAACAGATTCATTACAGTACCAGATATGTGGAACCCAGTTCCTTCACCAATAGGCAAGATGTTCACTGTTGAGAGCACACCTCTGGTGGAGAGACATAAGTACAAAGATGACCAGGAACAATCCATCATTCACTGAAAGATAATTGTTGTTGTTAAAAAATTAACTGAGATATTATTAGCAGTAAGAGTCAACTCTAATACTTTCATTCTTTAGAGTTTTTCTTCTGAATTATTAGTCCAGCATTCCTCTGAAATAAGGAGTAATAGAAAAAAGAAGTCAGAAATGGGAATAGAATAGTTATGATTCTTTTTTTTTTTGAGAATAGAATAGTTATGATTCTGCCAAAGCACTTAACTACATAAGTTGTTAGCTTCTGCCAAAAACACTTGATTTTCTAAGACTCTTGATATTTTTCCTCTAGCAAGAATGTTGCTCCTCTAATGTAGAAATATAAAGTACTGCATGCTAAAGGCCTTATTTAGAAATATCTGGCAGACAATGCCACAAAAGCAGGTGGTACTGAATTATTATGTTTGAAAAGCTAGATCCATATATGCAGGAGTTTAGATGTCATTGAGTATATCTAATCCTCATCTGGTGAGGTACCAAGGTCAAGGAGCCTTTTGCTTCTTTGTAAGCCAACTTGAGCAGGTGTAATTTCTAGTTTTGATAAAGCTGATGGTTCAGATTGTGGAGGCTGCAGCCAAAATACAAACTTAGGAGATACGGGGATACAATTTTCCCCAATTATAGCCAAACAATGAGAATGTATTGAATCAAAAGCTGCTAACATACAATATTTTGCCTCCATTGTGATAATTCATTCACAACAATTAGCACCATAGATACCACAATGACTACTTCGCAAAATTACCAAATCGAAATTTTTATTCAGCGAAAGATGGCATGATGCTTTATCTAACAGTGCATCAAATTGAAGTAAGGTGACCAAAAGTTCCCAATGTTTGATTCTAGTGTTGTTCCAAGGTGAGAAAAAAAATTTAACTTGTAATGATTAGGTAAATTAGTATTGTAGTGAACAAATTAGCAGAACACTAAGAATAGTGACCAGACCTTTGCAAGTATGCAGATACAGTTACCAATTTTGTTTGCAATGTCAAACACCTTGTATGTCTTCTACACATATGGACCAACCTATCACACAAGATAATAAATCGTCTTTGAGCAAGCAATATATCGTTGGAGTCTTGGCTGTGCAAAGTGATCATGAACCCGATGTCATCCACAAACTTCACAACCATGTCAATGTGAGAAGCTTTCATCTTGAGCAATGCTGGACCATTTGAATATTTGATGCAATTACAATCCATTTCTCATAAATGGCATGAGATAAAACATGGTATAATCATATACCTTTAGCCTAAATTTCCTAATTTCTTGAAGCATACCTTTTTTTTCTTGGATGTTAAACTATTCTATTATGTTTGTTTTCTGTAGTAAAATATCAGTGGTGCATATTATATTAGACAGGTAGACTTTGGTGAGAATAAGTTGGGGGAATGGGAAAGCCTGAAATTGTTCTCATGCCTTAAGATACTTAGTTGCAACCTGAAGCTTCTCTGATGGAAATGGCTCTACTGATCAATTTTTTAATGAAAACAAATTCAGATCTCAACTATTAATTGATCTTTGCTAACATTGTTTAGCCCACCACGGGAAGAAGCCAACAAGCCACACAATTTGTTTAGGTTACAATAGTAAAACAATATATTCACGTTTACCAGAAGGGACACTGGAGCTAGAGAAATATCCTTCCCTACAAACAAAATGGAAACGACTATGGTCCTGAAGGGAACTGAAACACCATTTTAAGCTAAGAATAAATAGTTTCCCAAGTGTAGTTGTTGAATACTGAATATGGTTATATCAATGTAGAGTGGTCCAGATCTTCAGTGTGTCGTCATATGTCTGACTGTAGTGTCAGATTCAGAAGTTTCATTTTAAAAACACTCCATCAAATAGGCAGTGTGCAATTTCTATGCAGGCAAATCATGATACTAAGGAACAAAAAAGCAGGTAGTGTAATTTGGAATGATACTAAGGAACCCTCATAATTTAGAGGTGTTGGACAAAAAACAATTGTAGACAACATGTTTTCGATCTGCCATGCACATGACACAGAAGAACTCGGCTAAAACAAATAAGAAAAAGCAAGAGCACCTTATCTCCTGAGGTTGTTGACCAGGGGGCAGGGATGACGACAACTTTGGTGCTTTGATCCTTGAACCTGATCTGGCGTGGTGATCATTGAGATTGAAGCAGGGCTTGCCGCCCATCCGTTTTGCCGGTCACTTTTTTTTTGCGGGTCCATATGCTTGGAGTATTGTCGGTCACCCGGCATACACTGAAACTGTGAAACAGCAAGCCTTAACAATTCACACAATACTACAAGCATATGGACTATTACTGTTTCAACAATCTTGAAAGCAAATACTTTCAGAGAAAAAAATGCTGGAAGCACATACTTGAGAAGCCACCACTGGGTTGCAATCAGGCGTGAACATAACACGAATGGCATCATACGAGTTCTGCACATTAGTTTCTGCTGCCACAACACTAAGTCCAGATTCTAGTAAATCTGAACTTTCTGGGTCACTTTTCAAGATATCCATGACAATAATTTTGGGCCCCTCGCTTTGTCTGAACTTCTTGGTGCTTCCAATATCTACAGATACAAAATTCTCGGCATTGGACAATGAATTGAGATTGCCTATGTCACTATGGCAGAATATGATTTAGAGCAGACCATTGAGGCCGCCGGAACGAGGGATGGCAACGGCAAATTCCCCATCGGGGAACGCCTTCGCCTGATGTCCTGAATCGGAGATCTCAAGCCTTCCTTCCTGCGCAAGAGCTGCTCATGGGCTGCTGGCGCGCGAGTTGCTTGAGCGCAGACGAGCGGCGGCGCGGCGACTGGTGGCTGCGTGGTGGTTTGGGCGAAGTGAGGAGAGGAAGAGATTTTGGATAAGTGGTTAGGGAGGGTGGTTTGTCTCATGCTTTTATGTACTCTGGTGATCAATACTGGGCCTTTCCATGGGCCGGACTGGATGCACTACATTTCCATGGGCTACATAGAAACCAACATCAGATACTTTTTTGTTGAACAATGCAACAACAGACACCAAATAGCAGACAGCACCAAATACTGCAGTCCCTAGCACTGAAATATGATGTAGAAGGCATTTCGAGAAATTGCTACCAAAAAGGACTCAATCAATATTATTCCCCAACATTATGCAACCTTCTGTGGATGAAATTACCCTAACCATAAACAGATTCAAAATAGATCTCATCTAGCACAAGGCTGATTGGGCAAACTGGTGGTATAAACATGACACTTGCAAAGCCTAAATCATGGATCGAGTAAACGTTTGGTGTACTTGTGATTTCGCTACAACTAATGCTCATGTTTACAATCAAGTCATAGGAATGAGAAAAGTTATGGTTACAAACTACAAAATTGGTCAATCTAATGAAATTTTTTTTTGCGGTAAAGAGAGATCTTTATTAGTTACTCAACAGAGGATTACAATCTCGAGCAACTAGTTGCTCCACACACGCCGGAACTCTGTTGCGCCATACAGCAGTATGGTTCAACCTTCTAGCAAGCTGAGCTAACTCATGCGCAACGCAATTCTTCTCTCTCTTTACATGTTTGAACACTACTGACGGCAAAGAGCTTGATGCTCTAATCGTCTCCTTCAACAGAAACACAGATGCTGATCTATGGCCACTTTGATTTGCTAGGGACTTGATCGCAGTAAGGCAATCGGATTCCAACATGGCAGGTTTCTGAAATTCAGCAGCTAGTAGAAGCCCTTCTTTGCAGGCCAAAAGCTCCACCTCCTCTGCACTTGCAGCATTACGAATAGCCTGCCAAGCTGATAACAGCACTGCCCCTGATGCATTCCTTATCACCACTCCAAGGCCAGCTTCACCTTGCATCGTGAAGGCCCCATCAACATTGATTTTAATCCAACCTTCCTCAGGCGGTGTCCAGGCCTCAGTCGTCCGGTTCTGAGCTGGAGATTGTGCTGGGACTGGAAACAGCGGCCGCTTCCCCTTTTCATCTGGCACGCCTCCTTGTCGGATGCTGCACAGTGTTTCCCAGTAGTCCACTAGGAAATTGATCGATCCCACAATGGAGAGCCTGCGCGTGGAGTGCGTCAGTTCGTTTCGGACAAACCAAGCCCTCCAAAGGATGAGCAACAGGCGCCCAGCATCATCTGTACTTGAGCTATCAATGAGGCGGAGCAGCCATTCAGACCCGGCATACATGATCTTCTCCTCTGTCGGGAGCCTCCACCTTTGCCGCATTGCCTGTCTGAGATTTCTTGCATGGGGGCATTGTATCACAGCGTGGTGAGCTGTTTCCTCACCCCCACATAACTGACAGGAGCTCAAAACTGCCATCTTTCGTGCTTTCTTATTACCTTCAGTAGCTAGGCCATTGTGTGCCAACTTCCAGGCAAACACCTTTACTTTCTGCGGGATTGGCAGTTTCCATAGTTTCTTCCACACAGGTCTTTCACCATCAGGCCTAGTGCTCGAACCCGTGGTGTCTAGATCACGTAACTCAATACCAAGCCTGTAGGCACTCTTGACAGAGAAACAACCAGTTTTCTCATAATGCCACGCCACAAAGTCCTCCTCGATTCCCCTTGGAAGTTTTATCTTCAGGATTTCATCCACATCAAACTGGTAGAAGTACCTTTTTAATGTCTCTTCTTTCCATTCTTTTGTACTTTCATCTATAAGCTGGGAAACCCATTTAAGTCTGCACGGTCTGCTACCTCTCGAGGGTTTAAGAGACCAGCCCCTCGGGATCCATTGATGCCGCCAGATCTTAACTTTTGTTCCGTTCGCGATACGCCACACAGTGCCCTTCTTTAGCAGTTCTAGACCGTGGGCTATGGCCTTCCAAGTAGGTGAGACTTGAGATGGGAAGGCAGTATCCAAGATGTCACCATTTGGGAAGTATTTTGCTTTTAGCAATCTTGCACATAGGCTTCCTGGGAACTCGATTAATCTCCAAGCTTGCTTCGCTAGTAGAGCTTGGTTGAACACCTGGAAGTCCCGGAAGCCTAATCCCCCTCGACCTTTGCATCTAGTGAATTTCTCCCATGCTATCCAGTGAGTTTTGCGGGCGCCCTCATGTGCTCCCCACCAGTACCGGCGAACACCCCGGGCTAACTCCTCACAGAAAGAGGCCGTCAGGTGGAAGATACTCATTGTGTAAGTGGGATAGCCTGGGCCACCGCCTTGATGAGAACTTCCTTAGCAGCTGCAGAGAGATGCTTTTCCGTCCACAATGCCATCCGCTTGCCGAACCTCTCACGCAATGGCTGAAAGCGATCCTTCTTTTGGCGACCTTCAGGGGTAGGAAGACCCAAGTATTTTGCTTCAAATTCCACTCGGTCGACCCCCAAGACCTCTCTGATCCCAACCTTGCGTTGATCATCAAGGGATTCCCTGGCCAGTAGTGAACATTTTGCAGGACTGAGCTGCTGGCCCGTACCCCTCTCGAAGCGATTCAAGACGTTCTTGATCAGTCCCGCCTGTGACACATCCGCCTTGAAAAACAGCAAAGCGTCATCCGCAAACAGGAGGTGAGATATGCCGGGGGCATGTCGAGAAATCTTCAGTTCCTGGAGCGCGTTCCCTTGAATTTCTTGTTGTAGAGCAGTAGAGAGGGCATCAGCAACAAACAGAAACAAATACGGTGATAAAGGATCACCTTGGCGTAAACCCCGGGTAGGTTGGAAGGATTCCAAAGGAACCCCGTTGAGGCGCACCGAGTAGCGAACAGTGGTCACACAAGACATCACCCACTGCACCCATGTTCTCTGAAAGCCCAGCCTCAATAGAACTTTTTCCAAGAATGACCAATCCACCCAATCATACGCTTTTGATAAATCCAGTTTATACGCACAGAAGTTGTTCCGTTCAGTGACACCTTGCTGAATGGCATGCAGGCATTCGAAGGCAATAATAGCATTATCCGTAATCAGGCACCCCGGGATGAAGGCGCTCTGGTTTGGTGAAATTATATCATCAAGAATTAGCCGCAACCTATTTACCATGCACTTGGAGACAATTTTATAAAGTACATTGCATAAGCTTATAGGTCGGAACTCAGATAGCTTTTCAGGATGAGGTACCTTTGGGATCATAACAATGGCTGTGTCATTGACCCCATCCGGCATAATTCCAGAACGAAAGAAATTCTTTACAGCTTGAGTGATCTCTCCCTTCATGGTGCCCCAGTTCCGCTAAAAAAACCGAGCCGGGAATCCATCAGGACCCGGTGCTTTGAGTGGGCCGATTTGGAACAAGGCATCCCCAATCTCCTCTTCTGTAAAGTCCTTACAGAGATTCTCGTTCATTTCTTGCGTCACACGCTGCTCAAACAGTGGCAATAGGATGTTCGGGTCTACCTGGTGATCCTTCGAGAACAAAGTTTTGAAGAAATCCCGAGTTAACTCACTCATGCCAACCCAATCCTCACACCATTGCCCGTCATCCTTCCTCAACTTCTTGATATTATTCTTCCTTGATCGCCACTGAGCTTTCTGGTGAAAATTTTTTGTATTCTGATCTCCCTCTTTTAACCACGAGATCCGTGACCTTTGTAACCACATCATTTCCTCTCTGTAGAGGATCTCATTCATACGGTTCACAGTGTTAGTGATTTCTTCTTTTGCCGCAACATCATCACAGCTATGAAGAACTTCCAGCTTCTTCCTCAAAGTCTCCAGTTCTTTCTTGATTGAGCCGAATTTCTCACGGCTCCAGGTCTGCAGCGAGCACATCACCTCATTCAGAGCTTTTGAGATGTCTCCTAAAGAGGCTTTGTGGCCTGCAGCCTGCCAGGCAGCATCGATCTCAGGTCCTAGCGATTCCTCTCTTTCCCACATAATTTCATAGCGCAAAGGACACCCTTTTATAGCACTAGGACTATCACCGCCGGTCTTCAGTAAAATCGGGCAATGATCTGAGCACGGGGAGACTAGGTGTCTTACTGACGCACCTTCAAACATCGACGTCCACTCAGTGCTTGCAACCACCCTGTCAAGACGCACTTTCACATTTCTTTGACCTCTTCTTTTATTGTCAAAAGTCCAGGGTAACCCTGCAAAACCAATGTCATGGAGGTTACAAATTTCCAGCGTATCCCTGAAATCTTCCATTTGTTTTCCCCCCTCTGTGTTGCAGAGAAGTGCTCGAACTGCCATAGGGCCTCGTTGAAATCTCCCATTACTGCCCATGGGATATTCACCCGGTCCTTTATCCGTTGCAGCAATTCCCACATATGCTTCCTATCTGCAACCCTTGGCTCACCATAGATGAAAGTGAGTCGCCACGGTGGTGCAGATGGTGTTTCCTGTATTTGCACATCAATGATACGGTTGTTCATGCCAAGCAGTTTGACAGAGATAGATTCATCCCAGAAAAGTGCTATGCCTCCACTGTTTCCATTACTGTCTGCTGCGAGGCACCCTTTCAGTCCTAATCTCCAACGCAAATTCTTCATCTTTTCCTCACTCTGCCTGGTCTCCGAGAGAAAGACTAGTTTGGGGCTATGGGACTGCATGAGCGCAGTCAGATCACGAACTGTCCGGGAGTTCCCCACCCCCCGGCAGTTCCAGGCTAAGGTATTCATTGTGCCCGGCGGGGACTGCCGCTCGCAGCCGCCGCCGATGATGCATCATTGTTGCTGAAGGTCTTTTGCTGCTTCTTCGTCAGCTCTTCTGAAGTAGGCCCCCCACTCCCCCCTTTTTGTGTCATCTGGTTCACTCTAGCAAGAACCAGCCCAGACGGAACCACCTCCATCTCGTCCACAACCGGATTGTTGAGATCAGGGGACCCAGATGAACACATGGACGAGCTCTTTGATTTTCTTTTTCTGATCACCGTCCTCTTGTCCTCCCTCTGTTGCTGGAACAGTTGCCTGTTCGCCGTCACGGTGACCGGCTCCTTCACCTCCTTCTGAGCCGGTGCCTTGAGCGGGGATGTAATCTCAACCTCTTCCCCCTTTCCTTGATTATCCTTCCCATTTTCTGAGTATCTGTCAGGGGTACCCTCCCTAGACTGCTTCGAGTTGGTTGGCGAGCCACTGACATAAGATGCTGCAGCTGCCTCCACCAAGTTTTGCACCTTCCTTCTCCTGTCATCTTGTGCTCGGAGCTTAACATCATATGGCAGTTTGCCAAGCTCATTCCTGATGATTGGAAGTGCACATTGGAGTTCAGAATGGCCCATCACTCCACAGGACATACAGTAGTATGGTAGCTTTTCATACTGGATGTCAAACCAGTCCGGATCCCCCGTCTTCTTTGTTTTCAGCAGCACTCCACGGCGCAGTGGCCTGTTCACATCAATGGTTACACGAGCTCTGAGAAACGGACCACTGGCCTTCCCGAACTTGTCAACATCCATCTTCTTTACCTCGCCGATCAGGCCCATGGCACGAGCTCCTCGGGTCTCATTCATCCATCCCAACGGTATGTTCAGTATCCTGACCCATATATCCATACGATCAAAGATGATCTCTGATGGACGAAGCATTTCATCGTACTCCTGAAGGATTAGGGCGTGTTTTCCGAAGATCCATGGCGAACCTCCCTGCACACGATCCCTATCCTGCTTGAAGGCGAACTCCGCAACGAAGAGGTTGTCCCCCCTCTCGCCAATCACCCTGATCTTCAGTCCATGGGGGTTCCCCCATGGGACCTGCACTGCTTGATGGATTGTGGAGGGATGCATCTTAGATGGCGACAGGATTTTGCCAATAAGTGCCCACTCCACGACCTCATCGTCGTCCCCTGCTTCCCCGTCACTAAACTCGAGAACCTTCTCCTCCTCAGTGGTCAGATTCAGGTTCTTCATCAGGTCTGCAACGTTGGCTTCCGGGGCTCGATTGTCATCCACGCCTTCCGCGCCCGAAACTCCACCTCCTGTAGCTGCCATGGCTGCCGATCGGAGAGGAGACCAATACAGTGCCGCGATCGCAAGAATGCGGATACGCGCACCACCACGATCCCAACCTAGGTCCTAAGCGGCGCTTACCCCTAGCGGGAATTGATGGACGACGGCGCCGAAACGGCTAACCGGCGTTATGCGTAGCCGACGCCGACTGGGAGTTGGTGGTCGGGGCGGGGACACCGGGACCGAGTGGTCTACGGCGTTGCTTGATCCAGATCGCCGGTGAGGCAACCTAGATCGGAGTTGGGATCGAATTCGCCTTCTGCGTCGCCAGTTCGGGGGCTCCGCAAATCACGGGCGGAAACATCGCGAACAGTTTTTCTTAAAAATATGTTTCAGTCAATCTAATGAAATTGACCTTAAGGGGCATATCAAATGTATCCAACCTAAAAATTGAGCGAATTGTTCTTTATTACAAGAATTCATTCCAGTGTTATATGACTGACCATGCATGCCTTGAACGTTAACCACACTTCAGATTTTAGACTAGGCAAAGGGTTAACAGGGAACCGAACACATTTAAACCATTTCTATAAGTTACTGTGAGCTGCATCATGGCCATAACAGATGCCAATATTAAACCAGTATCCAGCTTCAATGATTTGACCATATCATGTATGAAATACAGCAGGACCACATTAGCAGTCAGCAGAACTGAGCACAGTATGAATGAACAATAAAATGCACATGGTAGGAGCATGTCAGCTCCTATCATGTAACAACCCAGAAAATTAAGTTATGAAAATGTGAGAAAATTTGAACTTTTCTTTTGTTGATGATGTGACACCATATTTAAACCCTCTCTAGCCCCTCTTCCTAAATTCCTAAATAAATAAAACCGAAAATATAAAAATATATTTTCAAATTATGGTAAAATATGTGATTTGGATTTTATGGATTTTATTTGGATTTTATTGGGTGTGTTTTGAATTTGAAACTATTCAAATTCAAACCTATAGTTTAAACTTAATTCAAATCTAATTTCAAAACCCTATACTAACTAATGGGCCAGCTAACCTCTTCAGAAGTCTAGATAACCCCCTCCAAGCCTCGGCCTGCTTTCTTCCGTTGCCCTCCCCTTTGGCCCAGCAAGCCGAGGCGACCCACGCGGCCAACCTTATCTCTTCCCCGCGCCGGTCTCGCTGACAAGTGGGCCGCCGCGCTGTTCTTCTTCTCCTCCACGCCTTCACACACCGCACCGCATCGCCGCCGCGCCCGTCCGCGCGCGTGCGCACACCCGGCCAGGGGACAAGCCCCCGACCGCGCCCGTGGCACGGACGCCGAGCCAGGCAACCGCGCCCGTGCGCCATCCAGTCCTTTTCCCTTTCTACCCTTGCCCAGTGACGCGTCGCGCACCCCGCCAGCCACTGTTGCTCCGCCACATCGGCAACCCGTCACGCCGCAGCCAATGGGAGCCCAGCCGTGACTATTCTACCCCCGCCTCGACGTGCTCGAGTTGCTAAACCCCCGGGCGAGGCCCCTGGGGCAAGCCATCAAGCATTTGGGGTTTTCTCCCCTTTGGTCCTCTGTTCGGCCGCCGAGTGAAAGAAGAAGGGGGAAGAGGGGGAGAGAAGAGGAAGGAGGAAGAAGAGAGGCGCGCCACCACCGCGCCGTCCTGCCGGAGTCGAGGACCCAGAAGCCGGAGCCGCTCGTGAACTGGAGGAGGCCGTCCGCGACGAAGCTGTACCGGAGCAGAGAAGCCGCCGCGCCGCCGCGATCTCCGCCGTCGCCTCTACACCGACGCGGCCTTCACTGCTACGTCTTCACCTTCGCCCCATCGTGAGCACCGTGCCGGCCTGTCTCTTCCCTTCTCCCTTGGTCCTTCCTGTGATGGTTGGGAGCGTGCCCCTGCGCCACGCTGCGCTGGCCGTTGTGCCGTGCGCCGAGCTCCTGCTCGTGAGTCAAGCCTCTGTCCGGCCTTCGCGCCGCTGTTTCTCTGCAGGTTCCCATCTCCCCAAACGTCGCCGTGCACCCCAGCGCGAGCTGGCTGGCCGATGGCCACTAACCCGCCACCTTCGTCTCAGCCGCGACACGCCGGAGCGCCACCATGCTGCGTGCCTGTTCGCGAGCGTGAACTAATCCTGTCGCTGCGCTTGTGTGTATGCTCGCGTGCGCGTCCAAGCACTCAACCCCATGGGCACGGACGTCACGCTGCACGACCGCTTCACCGCCGTGGTAGCCGCTGCGCCAGGGACTCGGTTCGCCGGGATTCAGGGCGCTGGACGGCCACATCGCGCCCAAACGCAGCCGAAGCGCGCACAGGAGCCCTGGCAAACACCTTCTGGTGCACGCCAAGTCGCCCTGCTGCGACTGTCATCTCTCGCCCGTAAATCGTTTTGGAACACCGCCGCGGTCGCACGCCGTCGCCGTGCGCCGACACCGCTGTCTCACGCCGAGAGCGCCGCCGTGGCGCGCCCCACTTCTATCCTGCACGCCCAACCCCAGGGCCGAAGCAGGCCTAACCTGACCACCGAGACGAAGGGCACACCGCCGCACTATTGCTTGAGCATCAGAATCACCGCTACCGCAGTTTCGCCATTTGCCGTCGTCACCGACCGCGACCCAGGGCGCGCCGACACGCTCACGCGTGGCGAGGGGCGCTAGCGCACCCCAGTTTACTCCAGGGGTCCCCGCCAGACTTCTCTGGTGAGGGATTGGAGGAACTGTGGGCCGTGCAACCCAAGGCGGCCCACCTTGACCCTTTTTCTTTTAACCAGTGAATTCTGGGTTTTAGTTCAGGGGGTTTGAACGGACTTAGCTCGTTTGGCCCAACAAGCTGGGTTCATTGGGCCGAATCCGGCCCACTAACTCTTTCGGCCCAACAAAGGCCCACTAACCTTTGACGATGACGTCACGATGACGTCATGCTGACGTCATCACCTATTTTCAAAATATAAAAATCCTTTTATGTTTATAAATGAATTTTGGAAATTATTTTATAAATCCTATAATCTTCGAAAAATCATAACTAATTATTTATAACTCCGAAAAATATGAAACCAGTTTCTATATTTTTCTAAAAATGAGACGGTGCTGTTTGTAGATAGTATGGTTCTGTTTGGATCTTCGAAAATTGGATTTCTTTGGATTTATTGCATAGTTGTTTGTCGGTATCTTAGTGTCTCGTATCTCGTGCTGCACAGACCCGAGCTACAACCAGGAGGAGGCCTACGACCCCGACTAGAACCCAGACCAGGACTTCGGACGCCAGCCAGGTGTCATGTCACTCCCAACCATATAAATCCTATGATTGCTTTAGTTGCTAGTGCTTAATTACTTTTGATGCATGTTTTGAAATTGCATAGACAATTGATTAGCCGTGCCTTGGAATTGTTTACCTTGTCCTTGGAATACCTACTTTCGGAACTAGCTACAGACCCCTAGCTAGTTCCCGGCACTACTCTATCCATATATTTTACCCTTAGTAATGGATGGATCTCAGGTTTGGACCGAGGTTGGGATACATCGGAACTCTGGCGTGTGTTTTGGGTGAGTGTGTATCCTTGACGTGTTACCGCGGGAGCGAGCCGCTTTGGTTACTTGTGAACGCCTGACTAGGGGAGATGCGACCTGGCCTCCCGCCCTAGCGGCGTGTCGAACGGATGGAGTTGGTGAGTGGTTGCTCCCACAATTAAGGACCGATCGTCTGTGTGACCTTGATCTTTGGGCTATTTTCGTACAAACCGTTCACTCACGTATGGGCGGGGTTCGGTCCGAGAACTAGTTGGTGGTTGGCTCTCAGCTTGTAGGCGGACCGGTGTGGTCGTGTGAGGGGGACGGGTTATACCCCCCGAGTAGACGTCGCCCTGGCTCCTCCGGGGATGGTTTCACAGCTCCGAGGCCCTGCTGGCAAGTTTCGCGCCCCAGTTCAGGACGAGTCAGGCTCGGAGAGGCAGGAGAGTGCCACCCACTGCTAGGTCTCCGGCCGTTAGGTAGGGATGTGGAATGGCGGCCACCGTTTCTGCCCTATCCGGCGGGTCCAGTTGTACAACCTCTACAGAGTGTTAAACCTATAGCTATAGTCCATGTCCACTGGTATGGACAACCCTTACGATCTCTCACCTGGCTAGTCTCTTCTTGTGCTGCTTTCTCTCTCCTGTGTGTTGTGAGCCCGGCTTCGTGCCGTTGAGACGTGGGGATAGGAGTTGGTGACCCCACGTCGCAGAAGAGTGTGGGATGCTGTATCTTGGTTGAGATCCAGTATTTGGTGCTTCTTTCCTTGTTGGGGTGTTGACCCCAGAGGCGTTGTCCTCGGAGGTGTGGATCTCTTCGGAGATGGATACCTCTCGGCTTTTCTGCTTACCTTGATGTTGCTACCGCTGCTCGCTTAACCATCTATAGCCATAAAAAGGATTACTCATGCATAGTAGAATTATTCTCTCTTGCTTATGCTCTTTGTTGGGAAGCTGACATGACCTACTCGCTTATCGAGTAGATGACGGACTTTCAGACCAGGAGCCGGACTACGACTTTGAGGACGACGGATGGGAGGACTGAGGCTCGCCCTACACTCGAGTTGCCTGCGGATATGGTGTCTACTTCGCTACATGAGAGACGCTGCGTAGATGTTTACTCTGTTTGATTCAGTCCTGTTGGACTTGTACCCGGCATGTGCCGAAATGATGTACTCAGATGTTTAATTATTATATTATATTATGGACCCTCATGTATTTATTCTTGTTGTACGGTACTTTGCTTTACTTTCTGAGACAGGGATTTGCACGTGATAGCCTCCTGGGACTATCACAGAGGTGCAGGGATCGGGTTCCCGTCTCCGGAAACCCGGTTCGTTTCAGCTGGTATCAGAGCCGTACTTGACTGTAGGACGAGCCTAGGAACGGACGATAGTATAGGAAAGCCTAAACACCTTGTGCCCTTTATGTAATCCATGAAACTTTATATAAATACCTTGCACTTTTCTATATACTACCTTGATTAACAATACTAACTCTTACTAACAACCCTAACAATGTGCAGATGGACCAGCTGACGTGGATCCCCCTCAAGATTGACGGCCAGTGGGCCAGAGGGTTCTGCAAGATCCTCAAGAACTGTTTGGAGACCGCTGGAGTGGAGACAAGTGAGGTGTTCTACGAGGGACGCACCACGACCGTCGTGGACTAGTCGCCGACGGAGCTGACCTTGAAGATACTGGCTGACCCACGAGTGCCAGAGTTCGAGGAGGTCAGAGTCACGTGTTTCGACAACTCTACCCTGGAGGCTCACCAGTGTTGTGCCAGACTCGCGCTGAAGAAAGTATGCCGACAGTTGGAGCAGAGGTTGAAGGATACACCCTTCGAGGTTCTTCCGACAGCACTGTACGACCACAGCAGGTGGCACACAGATGAGGCAGCTTACACCGAGGAGAACACAAAGGGCAAGGATGAGAAGAACCAGTTGGCCAGCAAGTTCATTCAAGCTCAGGACCAGGCACTCTACTGGGCAGATTCAGAGATCATGTTTCTGCGACAGAAGTGGGACGACACCTTGGGACGGAACGCCCAGCTGGAGAGAGAGAGAACAGCCAATTGGTGTACCTTCTCAACGAAGCGCACAGGAGGAACATCCAGATCACAGAGTGGGGACTCGCAACCGCCAGAGCCAGCACAGAGAGGGATGCACTTGAGATCGCCACGCTGAGAGCCAGACTAGAGGAGACACAGACTGCCTTGCGGGAGTCAGAGGCAGCGACCAGAGAGGAGAGGTTGAAGCTGCGGGAGAGAGAGTACTTGGTAGAGTCTCTTGGAGCAGCTTGCACCGACTACCAGCTGCAGTTGTGGGGACACGAAGAGAGGCTGACTTAGAACTACAACCACCTCTGGTACTTGGGAGGCAGAGTGTACGAGGCACAGGACACAGCCAGCAGGACCAGCTCAGCTTGGAGGGACTCCGACCTACGACGAGTGGCAAAGTTCAGGGAGTTGGCAGAGATGCTACCACCGCAGAAGAGGCCCAGGGTGAGAACAGAGACGTTTGAGCTACCCCCTACTCTACTTCCGTCACAGCGACCTTACCCGCGAGGCAGTTCAGACACCCCAGAGATGAGTAGAGCTTCGAGGAGCTTGGCAGGCTACTTCAACCTACCAGAGATTGAGATACCAGACTACCCAGGAGTGAACGACCCGCCGTTCTACTCGGTTCCGCCCAGTTCGAAGCCCGTGACACCACCGCTCTCACTGGCTACAGATCCAGAGCAGGCACCATGAGGGGATGATCCTGTAGTCAGCTAGGATAGAGTTCTTCATGATGTTCATGTTTAGATGACCACCCCTTATGTGTCGCGATGTAGTTCTCATGCTGCTGTGTAATTTCGAAGGTTGTGGAGTAGACCTCGAGATACACACCTTTTGTATGGTGATCTTGCATGAGTGATTGGAGTTATCGATCTTTTGCTGGTTTTCATGCTTCTTATATGTTTGTGTGAAATTGTTTGTTGTTAGATAGATACTCCTTATATGCTTAAGTACCTTAAAGTTAATTTTCGACAACTCGTTTCTCACAATCTCAAACTCTTAAAACAGATGTCGGTGGCAAGGAGGTCGGGACGGCTCCTACACCGTTTTGAGGAGGCAGCCAGGGAGGACGCCGAGCAGGAGGACGTCCCTCTCCCCGCTGGAGGTCGAGGTCGTGGCCGCCGTGGAGGCCATGCCCCACGTGGCGGACGCCGTGGTGGACGCCGCGGCGGGCGAGGAGATCGAGGAGGCCGAGGAGGAGGCCGAGCACCAGCTGACCCCGAGGAGGAGCTCGAGGGGGAGGCTGAGCCTGAGCCAGAGTAGGAGCCCGAGCAGCCGGCACCACCACCCAACCTAGCAGCAGTAATGGCGCTTCAGACCCAGCTGATGCAGACGATCGCCGATGCTGTGGTTCAGAACAACAACAACCAGAGAAATGTCAGGAACCAGCCAGAGAGCTTGCAGAAGAGAGTGGAGGGTTTCAGCAAGCTGCGTCCACCTACCTTTGACAACTCTCCAGACCCACTTGTGGCAGACAACTGGTTGAGGGAGATTGAGAAGAAGTTGGAGCTCACCGAACTTTCTGAGGAGTGCGTGTACGTCGCCGCACACCAGCTGGTCGGCACGGCAGGAGCTTGGTGGGACAGCTACTGTGACTCACACGCGAACCCTACCCGCATCACGTGGGAGGAGTTTGTGGAGGCTTTCAGAGCGTTCCACATTCGAGAGGCTGTGATGGACAGGAAGGCAGACGAGTTCAGGCACTTGAAGATGGGATCGATGACAGTGCAGGAGTACACGAACCGGTTCCAGGAGCTGATGCGGTACACCCCAGACGACTCCAACACTGAGAAAAAGAAGATGTACTGGTACTGCAAGGGACTCCACAGAGGGATGGCGCACCACCTGGCAGCTCACGACTGTGACACTCTTCACACCCTGGTGGGCAAGGCCTTGGTTGTGGAGAAGTCGAGACTGGACTACGTGGAGGTCCGTGGAGATAAGAGGCAGCGTGCAGAACGTGCAGGGTACCCAGGGTCACACCAGCGACAGAGGTCCGCTCCGCCACAGTACTAACAGCAGAGACAGCGTCCTTACTCTCAGCAGCCGCAGACTCAGTTCACTCAGCAGGGCAGAGGACACCTCGGAGGTAGTGGAGGATCGAGTCAGTGGAAGCCCAGGCCGCAGCAGCCGCTAGCTTATGACAGCTCGCAGGTCACTTGTTACCACTGCCGTCAGCTAGGCCACAAGTCCAACGTGTGCCCGCAGAAGTTTCAACAGGGAGGTCAGAGCAGGAACACCCAGTACCAGACACCGGCGAAGGCACCAGTTCCAGGAGGACAACCTCAGTAGAACCAGCAGAAGAGCGCACCTCCACCGACTCGAGGCAGACTGAACCACCTGACCACGGAGGAGGCAGCTGCAGCGCCAGACGTGGCTCTCGATGAGTTTTTAATCGATTCCGTTATGGCTACCGTTCTGTTTGATACCGGTGCTCAGTTTTCGTACATTTCTACCAAGTTTGTAAAGGAAAGGTCATTACCAACTAAGCCCAGACCACGGCCTATAGTAACCAGCTCTCCGCTAGGTGAGAAACGGAGTACGCTGGAGTGTAGAGGAGTGAACATGGTGTTCGAGAAGCAGTTATTCGTGGCAGACCTGACCGTTCTGGAGTCGACCGGGATCAACGTGATACTTGGGATGGAGTGGTTAGCCCAGCACAAAGGATTGGTGAACTGCAACCCAGTATACGTGCAGTTGGAGCATCCCAGTGGAGCCAGAGTGTTGATCAAGCCACAGAGTCAGAGGTCGACGCCGATGCTGTGCAACATGAAAGGAAAGGATTTGGAGGAGATCCCGGTGGTGAGGGAGTACCCCAACGTGTTTCCAGAGGAGTTGACTGAGTTACCACCAGACAGGGATATTGAGTTCGTGATTGAGCTGATGCCAGGAGCTGGACCCGTGGCCAAGAGCCCGTACAGGATGTCCGCGGATGAACTAGATGAGCTGAAGAAGCAACTCAAGAAACTGCAAGAGCAAGGGTTTATTCGACCGAGTGCCTCACCTTGGGGTTCGCCGGTTCTGTTTGTGGACAAGAAGGATGGCACCAAGAGGATGTGTGTGGACTACCGGACGCTCAACTCGATGACGATCAAGAACCGGTACCCTTTGCCCAGAATTGACGACTTGCTAGACAGGCTGCGGAAGGCAAAGTTCTTTTCCAAGATTGACCTGAGGTCAGGCTACTACCAGATGAAGATTCGGGACCAGGATATCCCGAAGACAGCTTTCACAACTCGGTACGACTTGTACGAGTTCGTAGTGGTTTCCTTCGGACTGACCAACGCACCTGCCTACTTCATGAACATGATGAACAAGGTCTTCATGGAAGAGCTGGACAAGTTCGTGGTAGTGTTCATAGATGACATTCTGATTTTCTCAAAGACAGCGGAGGAGCACGAGGAACACCTTCGGATTGTGATGGAAAGGCTGAGACAGCAGAAGTTGTACGCAAAGTTCAGCAAGTGTGAGTTCTGGATGGAGGAAGTTACTTTCTTGGGACACGTGTTGTCAGCAGAGGGAGTTGCGGTTGACCCTTCAAAAGTGGAAGCAGTTACCAAGTGGGAACAGCCACTCACAGTGACAGATATTCGGAGCTTTCTCGGGTTGGCAGGATACTACAGGAGGTTCATAGAAAACTTTTCCAAGATAGCAAAGCCAATGACAGAGCTGCTGAAGAACGACAAGAAGTTCGTGTGGTCAGAGGTCTGTGAGAGAAGTTTCCAGGAGTTGAAGAAGAGGCTCACGACAGCTCCGATTCTTACCCTGCCAGACATCAAGAAGGATTCCGTGGTGTACTGTGACGCCTCGAAGCAAGGTTTGGGATGTGTGTTGATGCAAGAGGGCAAAGTTGTTGCCTACGCATCGAGGCAGCTCAAGAAACACGAGGAGAACTACCCCACTCACGACTTGGAGCTAGCAGCAGTCGTTCACGCTCTGAAGATTTGGAGGCACTACTTGATCAGCAACAAGTGTGAGCTGTACACCGATCACAAGAGTCTGAAGTACTTCTTTACTCAGTCGGAGTTGAACATGAGGTAGAGGAGGTGGCTAGAGCTGATCAAGGACTACGACTTGGAGATTCACTACCACCCTGGCAAGGCAAACGTCGTGGCAGATGCACTGAGCAGAAAGTCCTATTGCAACAACTTGATGGTGAGGCAGGAGCAGCCAGCACTTCACGACGAGCTAGAGCAGCTTCAGGTTGAGATTGTAGAGCAGGGACAACTCAACACACTGCAAGTGACATACGACTTGGAAGGCAGAATTCGGGAAGCTCAGAAAGGGTGCTCCGAGATTTGGGAGCTCATGGAGCTGATGGAGAAAGGGAGAGCTGAGGATTACCGTATGGACGAACAAGGCACAGTGTGGCTGAAAGATCGAATCTGTGTACCGAAGAGCAAAGAGATTTGAGAGCAGATTCTGAGAGAAGCCCATGATTCAAGGTACTCCATTCACCCAGGAAGCACAAAGATGTACCAAGATTTGAAACAGAGGTTCTGGTGGAAAGACATGAAGAAGGACATAGCCTACTATGTGGCTTGTTGTGACACGTGCAGCAGAGTGAAGATCGAGCACCAGAGGCCTGCAGGACTGTTGAAGCCTTTGGATATTCCTCAGTGGAAGTGGGATGACATCTCCATGGACTTTGTGGTGGGACTACCCAGGACACAGAAAGACAACAACTCTATTTGGGTCATAGTGGATTGGCTGACAAAAGTAGTTCACTTCGTACCCGTGAAGGTCCGTTACACGACAGACCAGTTGGCAGACTTGTACGTGTGTCACATACTCAGGCTACACGGAGCCCCGAGGAGCATAGTGTCTGACAGAGGGTCCCACTTCATAGCAAAGTTTTGGTAGAGTTTCCACGCCCAGATGGGAACCACACTCAGCTACAGCACCGCTTTTCACCCTCAGACGGACGGGCAGACTGAGAGAGTAAACCAGGTGTTGGAGGATATGCTGAGAGCTTGCGCTTTAACCTATGGCACGGATTGGGAGAACAGTTTGGCCTATGCAGAGTTCTCATACAACAATAGCTTCCAAGCAAGTCTCAAGATGGCACCCTTCGAGGCACTCTACGGGAGGAAGTGCAGGACACCTTTGATGTGGTCAGAAGTAGGTGAAAGGATGGTCTTTGGAGCCGATGCTATCCAGGAAGCCGAGGAGAAAGTGGAGAAGGTTCGAGACAACCTAAGAATTGCCCAGAGCAGACAGAAGAGCTACGCCGACCGACACCGGAGGGACTTGCCATTCGAGGTGGGTGACTTCGTTTACTTAAAAGTGTCACCGATGAGAGGAACCAAGAGGTTTGCGGTGAAGGGAAAGCTTGCCCCGAGGTACGTGGGACCGTACCGGATCACCCAGAGAGTTGGGAAGCTCACTTACAGGCTCGCACTACCGGAGGAGATGTCCGCTGTACACCCTGTATTCCACGTATCACAGTTGAAGAAGAGTGAGAAGGAAGTGGAAGCAAAGCAAGTTCCGGTGGAGATACTCGACCTGCAGAACACCCTGGAGTATGCAGAGTACCCCGAGAAGATCTTGGATAGAGCAACAAAGGAAATCAGGAGGACCACAATTCCTTACTGCAAAGTGTTGTGGAGTCACCACATGGAGCGAGAGGCAACCTGGGAGAAGGAAGCCGACCTCAGGAGAGAGTTCCCTCACTTGTTCGAGGGAGAGGATGGAGCTTAAATCTCGAGGACGAGATTCCCGGTGGTGGGGGAGAATGTAACAACCCAGAAAATTAAGTTATGAAAATGTGAGAAAATTTGAACTTTTCTTTTGTTGATGATGTGACACCATATTTAAACCCTCTCTAGCCCCTCTTCCTAAATTCCTAAATAAATAAAACCGAAAATATAAAAATATATTTTCAAATTATGGTAAAATATGTGATTTGGATTTTATGGATTTTATTTGGATTTTATTGGGTGTGTTTTGAATTTGAAACTATTCAAATTCAAACCTATAGTTTAAACTTAATTCAAATCTAATTTCAAAACCCTATACTAACTGATGGGCCAGCTAACCTCTTCAGAAGTCTAGATAACCCCCTCCAAGCCTCGGCCTGCTTCTTCCGTCGCCCTCCCCCTTCGGCCCAGCAAGCCGAGGCGACCCACGCGGCCCACCTTATCTCTTCCCCGCGCCGGTCTCGCTGACAAGTGGGCCGCCGCGCTGTTCTTCTTCTCCTCCACGCCTTCGCGCACCGCACCGCATCGCCGCCGCGCCCGTCCGCGCGCGTGCGCACACCCGGCCAGGGGACAAGCCCCCGACCGCGCCCGTGGCACGGACGCCGAGCCAGGCAACCGCGCCCGCGCGCCACCCAGTCCTTTTCCCTTTCTACCCTTGCCCAGTGACGCGTCGCGCACCCCGCCAGCCACTGCTGCTCCGCCACGTCGGCAACCCGTCGCGCCGCAGCCAATGGGAGCCCAGCCGTGACTATTCTACCCCCGCCTCGACGTGCTCGAGTTGCTAAACCCCCGGGCGAGGCCCCTGGGGCAAGGCATCAAGCATTTGGGGTTTTCTCCCCTTTGGTCCTCTGTTCGGCCGCCGAGTGAAAGAAGAAGGGGGAAGAGGGGGAGAGAAGAGGAAGGAGGAAGAAGAGAGGCGCGCCACCGCCGCGCCGCCCTGCCGGAGTCGAGGACCCAGAAGCCGGAGCCGCTCGTGAACTGGAGGAGGCCGTCCGCGACGAAGCTGTACCGGAGCAGAGAAGCCGCCGCGCCGCCGCGATCTCCGCCGTCGCCTCTACACCGACGCGGCCTTCACTGCTACGTCTTCACCTTCGCCCCATCGTGAGCACCGCGCCGGCCTGTCTCTTCCCTTCTCCCTTGGTCCTTCCTGTGATGGTTGGGAGCGTGCCCCTGCGCCACGCTGCGCCGTGCACCGAGCTCCTGCTCGTGAGTCAAGCCTCTGTCCGGCCTTCGCGCCGCTGTTTCTCTGCAGGTTCCCATCTCCCCAAACGTTGCCGTGCACCCCAGCGCGAGCCGGCTGGCCGATGGCCACTAACCCGCCACCTTCGTCTCAGTCGCGACACGCCGGAGCGCCACCATGCTGCGTGCCTGTTCGCGAGCATGAACTAATCCTGTCGCTGCGCTTGTGTGTATGCTCGCGTGCGCGTCCAAGCGCTCAACCCCATGGGCACGGACGTCACGCTGCACGACCGCTTCACCGCCGTGGTAGCCGCTGTGCCAGGGACTCGGTTCGCCGGGATTCAGGGCGCTGGACGGCCACATCGCGCCCAAACGTTGCCGAAGCACGCACAGGAGCCCTGGCAAACACCTTCTGGTGCACGCCAAGTCGCCCTGCTGCGACCGCCATCTCTCGCCCGTAAACCGTTTCGGAACACCGCCGCGGTCGCACGCCGTCGCCGCGCGCTGACACCGCTGTCTCACGCCGAGAGCGCCGCCGTGGCGCGCCCCACTTCTATCCTGCGCGCCCAACCCCAGGGCCGAAGCAGGCCTAACCTGACCACCGAGACGAAGGGCACACCGCCGCACTCTTGCTTGAGCATCAGAACCACCGCTACCGCAGTCTCGCCATTTGCCGTCATCGCCGGCCGCGACCCAGGGCGCGCCGACGCGCTCACGCGTGGCGAGGGGCGCTAGCGCACCCCAGTTTACTCCAGGGGTCCCCGCCAGACTTCTCTGGTGAGGGATTGGAGGAACTGTGGGCCGTGCAACCCAAGGCGGCCCACCTTGACCCTTTTTCTTTTAACTAGTGAATTCTGGGTTTTAGTTCAAGGGGTTTGAACAGACTTAGCTCGTTTGGCCCAACAAGCTGGGTTCATTGGGCCGAATCCGGCCCACTAACTCTTTCGGCCCAACAAAGGCCCACTAACCTTTGATGATGACGTCACGATGACGTCATGCTGACATCATCACCTATTTTCAAAATATAAAAATCCTTTTCTGTTTATAAATGAATTTTGGAAATTATTTTATAAATCCTATAATCTTCGAAAAATCATAACTAATTATTTATAACTCTGAAAAATATGAAACCAGTTTCTATATTTTTCTAAAAATGAGACGGTGCTGTTTGTAGATAGTATGGTTCTGTTTGGATCTTCTAAAATTGGATTTCTTTGGATTTATTGCATAGTTGTTTGTCGGTATCTTAGTGTCTCGTATCTCGTGCTGCACAGACCCGAGCTACAACCAGGAGGAGGCCTACGACCCCGACTACAACCCAGACCAGGACTTCGGACGCCAGCCAGGTGTCATGTCACTCCCAACCATATAGATCCTATGCTTGCTTTAGTTGCTAGTGCTTAATTACTTTTGATGCATGTTTTGAAATTGCATAGACAATTGATTAGCCGTGCCTTGGAATTGTTTACCTTGTCCTTGGAATACCTACTTTCGGAACTAGCTACAGACCCCTAGCTAGTTCCCGGCACTACTCTATCCATATATTTTACCCTTAGTTATGGATGGATCTCAGGTTTGGACCGAGGTTGGGATACCTCGGAACTCTGGCGTGTGTTTTGGGTGAGTGTGTATCCTTGACGTGTTACCGCGGGAGCGAGCCGCTTTGGTTACTTGTGAACACCTGACTAGGGGAGATGCGACCTGGCCTCCCGCCCTAGCGGCGTGTCGGACGGATGGAGTTGGTGAGTGCTTGCTCCCGCAATTAAGGACCGATCGTCTGTGTGACCTTGATCTTTGGGCTATTTTCGTACAAACCGTTCGCTCACGTATGGGCGGGGTTCGGTCCGAGAACTAGTTGGTGGTTGGCTCTCAGCTTGTAGGCGGACCGGTGTGGTCGTGTGAGGGGGACGGGTTATACCCCCGAGTAGACGTCACCCCGGCTCCTCCGGGGATGGTTTCACAGCTCCGAGGCTCTGCTGGCAAGTTTCGCGCCCCAGTTCAGGACGAGTCAGGCTCGGAGAGGCAGGAGAGTGCCACCCACTGCTAGGTCTCCGGCCGTTAGGTAGGGATGTGGAACGGCGGCCACCGTTTCTGCCCTATCCGGCGGGTCCAGTTGTACAACCTCTGCAGAGTGTTAAACCTATAGCTATAGTCCGTGTCCACTGGTATGGACAGCCCTTACGATCTCTCACCTGGCTAGTCTGTTCTTGTGCTGCTTTCTCTCTCCTGTGTGTTGTGAGCCCGGCTTCGTGCCGTTGAGACGTGGGGATAGGCGTTGGTGACCCCACGTCGCAGAAGAGTGTGGGATGCTGTATCTTGGTTGAGATCCAGTATTTGGTGCTTCTTTCCTTGTTGGGGCGTTGACCCCGGAGGCGTTGTCCTCGGAGGTATGGATCTCTTCGGAGATGGATACCTCTCGGCTTTTCTGCTTACCTTGATGTTGCTACCGCTGCTCGCTTAACCTTCTACAGCCATAAATAGGATTACTCATGCATAGTAGAATTATTCTCTCTTGCTTATGCTCTTTGTTGGGAAGCTGACATGACCTACTCGCTTATCGAGTAGATGACGGACTTTCAGATCAGGAGCCGGACTACAACTTTGAGAACGACGGATGGGAGGACTGAGGCTCGCCCTACACTCGAGTTACCTGCGGATATGGTGTCTACTTCGCTACATGAGAGACACTGCGTAGATGTTTACTCTGTTTGATTCAGTCCTGTTGGACTTGTACCCGGCATGTGCCGAAATGATGTACTCAGATGTTTAATTATTATATTATATTATGGACCCTCATGTATTTATTCTTGTTGTACGGTACTTTGCTTTACTTTCTGAGACAGGGATTTGCACGTGATAGCCTCCTGGGACTATCACAGAGGTGCAGGGATCGGGTTCCCGTCTCCGGAAACCCGGTTCGTTTCATATCAAGAACGAATCAATGTAAGCATGAATAGAAACTAACAGCAGAGAGCAGGATAACATTACCTGATTAAACTCTTTCGCAGCTTATATCCACTTCTTATTCAATCTAATATGGACAGTTCTTTCAATCAACATGATCCCTTCAGAGCCAATGCATGTGACAAATTGTTGATAACTTGATATCTTCAGAGGTACATCGAAACCTGGGAACAATTTAAAAAATGTCATTCAATTTTAAGGATAATCACAAATTAGTACGATCCATTCACTGCAGGGTATAAGCCGTGATCGATCAGTCTCATATGTACCATTATATGCAAAACAGCAACGAACTTCCAAAGCATGGAATTGATAATAGAAGCATCCACTGTTTTAGACCATACAGCACCCTCACCTATGGGCAAAATACGTATCAAATCACCATCAAACATGATGACCAGACCCAAAAGATAACAATGCTGTGTCTGTATCATCCTCTGACATAACATGGCACAACGACCGATCTAAACAATGGATGCTTATGACTCCTTGATGCTATACGCACAAATGATGCATAAAGTTGAAAAATATGTCAGACAGCTCTGAATAAAAACCCAATTATGTCTGAAACCGCTGGCATAATCAAGAAATAAGTTCAACTAAATACAAATCAAGAGGACCGTTTTATCATAAGGCCATAACATGTGAGCACTTCCTTAAGTGGAGTTAGAGATTGTCCCAAAAACTGATCATATTCAAGCACATATTGGTTCAAAAGGTATGAGTAAATTCTGAACAGACGAATTAATAGAGGGTCGTAGCCTCATAAGGAAATGATTAGTCATTCATAGCTAATTTGATTCTACAACTAAAAGTGACATTAACAGTAATAATAGAACAACTACCTGTTCCATGATGTCGGTGGGCATTGCAATGTCCAAGGTTATGGAAGGGTATTCAAGGTATGATTTGCAGTGAGAAAATAGTGATACAGAAAGCTCTGTATAGTACTGTTGGCAAAGGTAACTACTAAAAATCATCACAAATTCAATGCAAATTGTATGTAAATTGTACAAAATTATTGCCCAGATTCATGTAATCTCTATAATATTCAACTTTTTAGCATAGAGTTCAAAGAACTGCCTGAAATATTGTGGTAATGCAAAAAAGCAGTAATCCAGGTTTGAGCTAATCATGTCTGAAACAAAGCTCTCGTATTACTACAAATTTATTTCCATAGGAAATGCGGATGGTTAAATGATAACTATATGATGTGCAGAGATGACGAATGATACTTTGATTAAGCCTATTTACATCTAAATTTTCCCAGAGTACCAGATGCACTTAGTTTTATCCTGTGAAAAGGAGCAAACATGGTAAACAGGCATCTAAATGCAGGCTGTATCCCCTTTCAGGACAAATATGTCAACAATTATTAACATGATAATATGTGCATTTCTCTTCAAATGTACTCATTTATTTCCTCACATAAAAAAGGGATACAATATTGAATAGGATTAGAAAATATTGATAAGTTACCTTAAATCTATAGTCTGGGAAGTGCTCCACTACTTTGCTGAGGCATGGGATGGCCTCGTCTGCGATCCAAGAGCTGTTGAAACCATTCCACAATGTGCATGTCCAGCCACCAAATTTGATTTACACCTGTCTTTTAACTGTAACACTGAATGATGGAATGGAACTTCTGTAGCAGTTGCTGCCGTCAGCCGATCCTTAGTGCTGGTCGCACCCTGAATGAAAAGAAAAAACATCTGATACTTTCATCACGGACAACCATGAATAGAATCAAAATGTTCTATTAAAGTATCTCCATTTGCAATCTATGCTAGAAAAGCATGGATCGGCTCAGGGTAATGCAAACGTTTGACTTCCACGTCCTTATGACTAATGAGAATATCACTCTGTCCATAGACACCAAACTCGAGAAACTCTTCATATGGCTTCTTTGAGAAGAACAGCAGAGCCCGAGACATATGAGATTAGCTCCTTCCTTACTCCAGGGCCTCCCAGGGGCATGCAATTGCTGCCAATGTGCTGAAGCTACAGATTGCCCTGAAAACAGGACAACATTTTTATCAGTATGATGCATCAAAGAATGTTAACTGAAGCAGATGGTTCAGAGCATGAGTTTTCACTAACAAAACAAATTGATTAGCATTGTTCTTTAAACCCGATATATAACAAACTGGTTAATTTCTTTCCCGATGGACAATCAAATAACAAAATAGAAGAAAAAGTTGGGAAGACCTGTATTAGATATGTCAAGTTCATAGAAAGGCAACGTAAGCTCGAATAGGAGAAACTTAAGTGAGAAACTAAGCTAGAGAGGGCTCTTAATGAGAACTATTAATTATCTTTAATTTTCCTGAGCTGTCAGTACAATAGAACATACTCTATATGGCAACCACCGAAAGCAACAGAAAACAGAAGCAAAGACGTTCTTGGAGGGGCTACTAGCTGCCATAATAAACTTAGCAATTTTTATAGTTCTACGCCAATCAACTTGCATTAATTCATCGTGCACCAATCAATCTCATTGATTAGGAGTACAACACCTCAAATAAACGTATGTTTAACCTTTTCGGACATCAGAAATCCACCTGAAAACTAAAACTGCATTTTAAATCCAGAAAACCATAAAATTCGTCTTTTTCCCACTTGTTCCTTTATTTTACGTATTTAAGAATTAAGTAGCGCTTACAATTGCTGAAGCCAAAACATCTATAGGAATTGTGTTTGTGAGTGTCAGGATCAGACGAACTGCCGCAAGGATTTGGTACGAAATGAACAAAAACAAGCAATCGATCAGGGCAAGATTCAGAGATATAACGAGGACGAGCTGTAGTTCTCACTGGATCGGTAAACACCACGGCGAATCCGACCGATACAGGCGCCGACGATGCGACGGCGGAGGAAAACTACAACTACACCCTAACCCTAGATACTGAGTTTAATCCCTAAATGAATCCTCTTACAGCCAGAGCCGCAGCTCTAATACCCGCAACGCAGTAAAAGTAAAGAAACGTAACTGTTTTCTATCCGACACTTAACGGTTAAAAATGAAAAGACGATGACGGCCGTCAGATGACGAATGGACGGCATCGGCTTCATCTTCGCTTCCTCTGTATCACCTTGCTGACTAACTGAAGATCTCCCATTCCTGACAATGCCCCCCTCTTAAGCATCTGTGTCCTCATGGATGGAAGGAAGGGAAAACTTTCCTGATGAAGGCTGCATCCTCCCAAGTTGCCTGAGACTCCGACATGTTGGTCCAGTGGATGAGCCATTGTACTACCGGCTCGTTATGCCTTGGAATCATTCTCCTCTCCAATATAGCTGCTGGTGCTACTTTGATAGTGCCCTTTTCATCGATCAGTGGCAGTTCTGGGCTGGGTACAGCATGTGGGCCTAAATGTTTCTTCAGCTGGCTCACATGAAACACATCATGAAGTGTACAACCTTCTGGTAATAACAGCTTGTAAGCAGTGTTGCCAATTCTCTCCAACACTCTGAAGGGCCCATAGAACTTGGAGTGAAGCTTAAGTGACCGATGAGCACTCAAGGAAGTATGTCTGTATGGTTGGATTTTTAAGTAGACCATGTCTCCCACATTGAACACCTTGTCAGTTCTGTGCTTGTCTGCTTGATGTTTGATTCGTGCTTGAGCTTTTTGAAGATTGTCTTTTATGACCTGTTGTGCAACTTCTCTGTTTCTCAACTGCTCTTGTGCTGATATGTCTGGACAGTCAGCCATATCCATTTCAGTGACCATAGGTGGAGGAAAACCATAGAGAGCTTGAAAGGGTGTCATGTTGAGGGAAGTGTTGTAAGAGGTATTATACCACCATTCAGCCAAAGAAAGCCAATGATGCCACCTTTTTGGACTATTGAAACACATACATCTGAGGTAGTTCTCTAAGCATTGGTTAACCCTTTCGGTTTGACCATCAGTTTGGGGGTGATAGGCTGAGGTCAAATGGAGCTGAACTCCCATTGCTTTGAATAGGGATTGCCACACAGTACTAGTGAAAATAGGATCTCGATCAGTAAGGATGAATTTGGGAAGTCCATGTAATTTAAACACCTCATCCAAGAATAACTGTGCCACTTCCTGAGCAGTGTAGGGGTGAGACAAAGAGAGGAAATGAGCATATTTTGACAGTCTGTCCACTACCACCAAAATCACATCTTTGTTTTGGGATTTAGGAAGTCCCTCTATGAAATCCATAGATATATGAGTCCAGGCTAGGTCAGGAAGTGGTAAGGGTTGTAGGAGACCAGGGTAAGGGATGTGTTCAGCTTTGTTCTTTTGACAGATGGCACATTCCTTGACAAAGGCAAGAACTTGCTGTTTAAGACCTGGCCAATGAAAATTCAGTTCCATTCTTTGATATGTGGCTCTCTCACCAGAATGTCCCCCTAGAGCTGACTCATGAAAGCTTGAGAGTAATTGCTGCCTCAATGGTCCATTATCCCCTATGACCAACTTCCCCTTATATCGGAGCAGCCCTTTTGAAATTGTATAATGCTGAACAGCCAGAGGGTCAATGCTCAATTTTTCAATCAGTTCAGAGCATTTTGTATCTTGCACATAACTCTGAGTCACCTGCTCCATCCATTTGGGAATAGCTATGGATAATGCCATCACCTCCTGGGAATGAGTGGCTCTTGATAATGCATCAGCCACTTTGTTGTGCTTGCCTTGCTTGTATTGGACTGTGTAGTTAAAACCCAACAGTTTAATCAGCAACTTGTGCTGAATTCCTTCCAACAACCTCTGTTCATGAATGTATTTCAAACTCTGCTAATTAGTCCTGATGATAATAGTAGTGCTAGCAAAATAGTGTTTCCATTTTTTAAGAGCTTCCAGAATGGCCATTGCTTCTTTCTCATAAGTAGATGCTGCCATAGCTTTGGGTCCCAATGTTTTACTAAGGAAAGCAATTGGTTTCCCATTCTACATCAGAACTGCTCCTATGCCTCCTCCACTTGCATCAGCTTCCAATATGAAAGGTTCAGAGAAATTTGGTAGTGCTAAGACAGGAGGGTTGGACATTTTGTGTTTCAACAGTTGAAATGCTTGCTCTTGCTAGGAAAAAGAGTCCTTCTTGAGGGCATTAAAGAGGGGCCTGCATATGACTCCATAATCTTGAATGAATCTTCTGTAATAGCCAGTCAGCCCTAGGAAAGCTCTCAGCTGAGTGATAGTAGTTGGTGAAGGCCATTGTTGGATTATCTTGATCTTGGATGGATCAGTAGCTACCCCTTGGCTACTTATGATATGTCCCAGATAGTCAATGCTGTCTTGAGCAAAGTGCACTTGCTTAGCTTAGCATAAAGTTGGTTCTGCCTTAAAACTTGCAATACAGATCTAAGATGCTTGACATGGTCTTCCATGGACTGGCTGTAAATTAGTATATCATCAAAAAAGACCAAGGCAAACTTCCTCAAAAAGTCAGCCAAAATTGAGTTCATAAGTGCTGGGAAAGTTGCAGGAGCATTTGTCAGACCAAATGGTAATACTACATACTCAAAATGGCCCAAGTGAGTAGTAAAAGCAGTCTTGGATATGTCTGACTCCTTCATCCTGATTTGATGGTATCCTGATCTTAAATCTATTTTAGAAAAAACTTTGGCCCCAAACAATTCATCTAGAAGATCTTCTATGATTGGGATTGGGTATTTATTCTTGACAGTGTTGGAGTTTAACTGCTTGTAGTCCACACACATTCTCCAAGTTCCATCCTTTTTCTTCACTAATATGACAGGGGAGGAGTAAGGACTGATGCTAGATCTGATTAAGTGAGTTTCCAGCATGTGTTTGATCAGTTCCTCCATAGCATTTTTCTGATGGAAAGGCATTCTGTAAGGCCTCTGATTTACTGTCTTGTGTTCATCAATCAGTGAGATAGCATGATCTACTGTTCTACTAGGGGGTAGTGACTGAGGTTCTTGAAATACATCTTGGAACTCAGTAAGTAGTTGTGCTACGTCAGGATGCTGATGGTGTGGAGTGTTGGCATCTGCCAGTTTATCATTGCTGAGTACCACTACAGCTCCAATAGCTTTCTTTTTGAGCAATTTGCATAGCTTAGTGGGAGAAATCAGTACTTTCTTGTCTGGAAGGGTTTCATCACAGAAGGTGATTAAATGTTGGCCCTCTTTGGTGATGGAGAACTCCCTTGTCTTCAGATTCAACCCTACTGGACTGTGAGTGTATATCCAGTCGGCCCCCAAAATGATATCATATCCTTGGACCTCAAGCAATCTGAAATCATTAGCAAAGGAGTGACCTTGAATAGTATAGGCACAGCTCAGGCAAGCAGTTGTGCTCATCATGTTTTTGCCATTAGCAACTACTACTTGCACAGGAGAAACAGTTGAAATGGCACTCTTTGTTTTAATTGCAAATTTGGCACTGATGAAGGATGCATCACTACCACTATCCACCAGTGCAGTAGCTACATAGTGGCCCAGGTGTACTTTCAAAGTAAATGTGTTGGAAGAGTGATCTGCTCCTGAAAGGGCTTGCACAGAGATCTGCATAACAGGAATTTGTTGAGCATCAAAGAATTCACCTTCTTCTGCCTGATCATCATCCTCCACAACCCCTACTTCCTCTTTTCCATCAGAAGTTTGCATGACAATGACTGAATAATTTTGCTTGGACTGACAGACTCTTGCATGTCCAGGAACCCATGGTTCCCTGCATTTGAAACATTTGCCAGCAGCTCTCAATTCTGCTATGTGAGGAGGATCCTTCTGATCAACAGCCTTTTGTTCCTTTGCCCCAGGCTTAGGTATCCTCGGTGTGGAATTGAAAGGAGTGAATTTCCTTGGAGGAGGATTAGCCTGTTCTAGTCTCCTTGCATACCAAAATGCATCCATAATGGAGGTTGGTTTGTAGCATTGCAGATGATGCTGAATGGGTTCCTTTAATCCAGACACAAAGCTGCAGGTGAAATAATCATCCCTTAATGAAGGATTGTCCCTTTTAACCAACCCCATCAATTCCTCAAATTGATCAATGTAGTCAACAACTGATCCTATCTGCTTCAAGGTGTGGAATTTTCCCACAGTTTCATATGTAGAAGAGACAAAAAATCGATCCCCCACCATTCTGCAAAATTGATGCCAAGGAATTTGTGCTGGTACACATCCAGTACTCCTCTACCAAAATTCAGCCTTCCCCTTGATATACAAGACAGCCAACTGGACTTCATCTTCAGTAGAAACACCCACTAGCTCAAAGTATTTTTCTGTTTTCCTTATCCATCCATCTGTATCAGTCCCATCAAACTCAGGAAAAGATAGTTTGGGACCTTTAGCTATAGCTTTGTGTTGAAATTGGAGTTGACCAGAGAAGTTCTCATGTTGGTTGTTTCTGTAAGCTGGTGGTATGGAAAAAGGAGGAGGATGATGGGTGTTGGGGTGAGGGTTGAAATGTGGCTGGTGTGTGGTGTGTTGAGGTGGGTGGGTAGGGAAAGGGTTGAATGCCTCTACTTCCTGAGGTGTCCAAGGGCAGTCATCCCACAAATACTCTACATCAGTGTAGTGAGGCAATTCAGGAGTTTTATCCTTTGCATTTTTGTGTGCCAGTTGTTCTGTTGACCTGTTCATCCATTCTAACTGCTCTGGGTCATAGTAGTGGATATTGTGGGTAGTGGGTGGAACATAATACTGAGGTTGAGCTGGATGATTACCTTCAAGAACATAGACTGATTTGTGTGTCTGTAAATCCACTCTTGGATTTGGGGGTTTCTTTGGTGCATAAGCCTCAGAAGGATCAGCAGCCTTGTAATTAGAACCTTTGTCTTCCAGATTTGCTACTCCCACTTTAGCAGCCACTTTAGTCATGTAAGACACGATTTGATCCAAATTAAGAGCCATGGTATCATTGTGTTCTTCCTGCTTCTGCACAAAAGAGTCAAATGACCTTCTCAATCCATCAACTTCAATTGCTGATGCATATCTCCTGTCATAGGGGGTTTCTTGTGTTGCAGCCCCATCCTCACCACCTGCTGGACCAATCTTAGCCATTGGGTTTGGGAATTCGGTTCAGGTTAACAACCCTCCCCACTAGATTCACCAAACCTTTCTACCGCCGCCTAGGTCACGGATTTGGCCGAGGAATTTTACGCACGAACTCGCCGTGCAACCCAAACCAAAGGTAACCTACCGCCAACGCCTCCGCAAGCCAATTCAGGTCAATTTCCAGAATTTTACGCTAGAACAAGTGCCTAGCAACCCTGATTGACACGAATCACTTACTAATTTGGGGAAAGAGTGGGTGATTTCCTCGAATCTGGGCGGGAGGGTGGGATTTTCCACGGGTAAGCCGCAACCACCTTCCAGCCACGCCGATCGGACAAGAAACGAGGAATTGGCTGTGGAAGCGAGTGGATCTTGCCGAGGAAACCTCGCTCTGAATACCAATTGTCAGGATCAGACGAATTGCCGCAAGGATTTGGTACGAAATGAACAAAAACAAGCAATCGATCAGGGCAAGATTCAGAGATATAACGAGGACGAGCTGTAGTTCTCACTGGATTGGTAAACACCACGACGAATCCGACCGATACAGGCGCCGACGATGCGACGGCGGAGGAAAACTACAACTACACCCTAACCCTAGATACTGAGTTTAATCCCTGAATGAATCCTCTTACAGCCAGAGCCGCAGCTCTAATACCCGCAACGCAGTAAAAGTAAAGAAACGTAACTGTTTTCTATCCGACACTTAACGGTTAAAAATGAAAAGACGATGACGGCCGTCAGATGACGAATGGACGGCATCGGCTTCATCTTCGCTTCCTCTGTATCACCTTGCTGACTAACTGAAGATCTCCCATTCCTGACAGTGAGCAGGCAATGTACTTTTGAACACAAAAGAACTGGTAGATAGATCGATGAGTTGAGGATTCACCTCACCTGCAAGGGGGAGGGGACGCACGGCGAGGGCGAGACCCGACAGATTGGCATGACGTCAGCGCTCGATTGCAGGCAGTGTCGGCTGGTTTTTTCCATGGAAAGCGCTGCGGAGGAGCGGCGCGCACCCCGTATGCCCGCCTGCTCCTTCCCGCCGGCACGGCAGCCACCTCCAAGGACGGGTCCCGGACGCGGAGCTGGACCGTCAGCAGGGGGTGTCCCAGGGGCAGGAGGCAGGGACGACGACAACGCGAGGAGGGAGCAGTAGGAGGGAGGACGTGACTCGGGTCCACTCGGGAGAGGGGGTGGCGGCGATGGCCCGAAGCACGGAGCGCGGCAGCCCCTCCAAGCACGGGCCCCGGCCGCCTCCTCCTTCTTCTCCCTCCCCGGCGGCCGGCGCAGCTCCTCCCCGCTGGCGCTCCCCGGCCCGCGTCCTTTCTGTTCGCCAGCTGCCGCACGGCTCCTCTTCGACCGGTGGGGTCCACAGGTTGCGAGCCGGTTTGGCAAGCCAGATTGGCTTGCTAAATTTAGCAAGTGGGAGGTGAGTTCTGGCAATTGAGATATGATGGCAAGCTGGATAGCAAGTCTCTTGGAGCATGATTTTGAGTCCCACTTGCCAAATTTAGCCTTGGGGTGTTGGATGCGAACTGTATAGGAGTTGCTCCTACGCCTTACTACCTTTCATTCTCTCTCGGTTGGTGATTTGGTCCCCTCTGATCTGCTCGCAGGGAGCTCCCACGATCCCTTTCCGTTCGTAGCAAGTAGCCCTGCCCGGCGGCGCCGACCCCGACGCGATGTATTTCGCGCTTGCAGGATTCGAAAAGAAATCGAGTTCGAAACCAAATCAAGAACAGATTGGGCAGTGTAGCTAGACAGATAGAAGAGTCCCAAATCTGACAGAGGGCGGAGCAGAAACCGTGATTTCTCGGCTAGATCCCTAGGGGAGGGAGATACCGTCGTCTGTTTCAACCATCATGGGATGGGACTGCTGGCGCTGCAGCGGCTCATGTCCCTGCAACGCAACCGGCAGCGGCGAAACCGACCCCTGACTCCCTGAGTAAGGCCCCTTATTTGCACTCGCCGGAATCTCATGTCTAATTTGTGGATGTTCCTTCAATTCGTGAAAAAAAATCACCTTTTTACCTATTGTATCTGTATCCACTAAGTACATCTTAAAACATGTGAGCCAGCTGCCAGCTACCACTGTTTAGTGTATATGTTTGTTTCTTTAGAAGAAAAAAGGTGTGATAGTGGAGCTAATTTGGTAGTGCCTTGTCTCCTCAGGTGCCTGTCCTTGTGCCGAATTTTTTTCAAGCAATGAGAATTTTTTTTCATAAAAGTTCTAGAGTTTGTTCAGCAAATTTCCCAGAATTTCAAGAGATTGTTGTCTTTTCTGATTACTTCTTTTGTTTGCTTAACCATATTTAATTCTGGGATAGGCAATAACCATCCTTGTTGGTCTGCAGATGGATCGATTGCTTCAGTGGATGAAGGAAGGGGCTCACCCTGTCAACTTGATGCTTGTGGTGATTCTCAAGCTGCTAAGAGAATGATGTGTTCAATCCCAGCCCTTCCAGAGGTACTCTGACATAACATTTCTCAAGCATAATATCACCATGACAGCTCTAGCCAATCAAATTCTTTGTACTTCGTTAGCTAAATATTATTATCTTTAAACAAAGAACAGAGCTCCTAGTTATGCAATTATTCTTAGGCCTGCACTCCTAATATGCTTGGTTTTATTTTGAGATGTTGCCCTTTTAATCTCACCAAAAGAGTTACAACCTTCATCTTAAAAAATGATGCAGCTTTGACTCTGTCTATTGTAAGCCTTAGATTTCCTAGAGTTAGCTTAATTTCTCTCGAATTTGCCATGGTTTGTTCTTCTTTTGCTTTAATTATTGTGCAGAAGATCAGCCATTGTTGTTTGTCGTTACCGGAACCCTTACCGTGCAACTTCTTAGTATCTTCCACAGCTATTGCATGACATCCTAGTCCTGATCAATGGCATACACTATTTTAACTATTATAAGGTGTAAACTCTTCAAAAATATCTCAACCTCTCCAATCGACATGCATTCATTATGTCACAACTCCTACTATCTAGAGCCTGAAATTACCTAGGGTAGAATATCGCTGCCATGTTGTTCTGCTGTTTTGCTTTTATATGTTAACCTTTGGGTTTACAATCCCAATCTATAATTTATCCCATGTGTGTTCATGCAGGACATCTTGCACCATATACATTCCCTATTGCCACTTCGTGATGCAGCCTGTGCTGCTTGCTCGTCTCGCACCTTTTTACGTTCCTGGAGAAGCCACCCCATCCTCACCTTGAGTAGGCGTATCCTTGCCTCAAATGCAAATACACATCAAGAGGACTTCAGCTTCATAATTGATAACATCCTGAGGAACCACTCAGGCATCGGCATTAGGTTATTCAAGCTTGAACTATATGGTATATCTGATGCATGCAATTATCTCGACAGCTGGCTTCAGATTGCTGTTAGACCAGGGATTCAAGTGCTCAACCTTAAGTTATGCCGCAGAGATAACATGAAGTACAACGCCCCATGCACACTTTTATCTGATGGGGTTCGGAACTCTATTCAGTGCCTTCAACTTTCCTCGTGTGCCTTCCACCCCACAGCTGAACTCGGTCCCTTGCGAAAGCTAACAAGTCTGTGCCTGCATTCCGTGCATATTTCAGGGGATGAATTGGAGTACTTTCTTTCTAACTCTCCTGCTTTGAAGCAGTTAGACCTCTGGGACTGCCAGGAGATAATGTGCCTCAAGATACCTTGTGTGCTGCTGCAGCTCCACTACCTAAAGGTTTCTTATTGCTCGAAGCTGCGAGTGATAGAGAGCAAAGCTCGAAATCTTTTGAGTTTTATCATAGAAGGAGGAGAGAGGGTCAAAGTCTCACTTGGAGAAACAATGCAAATGAAGAACCTGAGCATGTACCGTTCAAACCTCGTCTGTTATTCCCGCGCTGAATTGCCATCGAATATGCCAAACCTTGAAACTCTTTCCATTGGTTCAGATTGTGAGGTATATTTTTTCCTATAATTTTAGTTTTTGCAAAATAGGGAATATATGCATACCACAGTAGTATATAGTCATACATTTAGTATAACTAATCTGAGAAATCTTTATCTTGCAGAGGGTCAGCACACCAATGCTGCCTACAAAATTCCTATTCCTTAAGCGCCTGTCAATTTCTCTGATGTGCCCATCCTATGATTATTTTTCTCTGGCTTCTTTTCTTGATGGCTCTCCTTCCTTGGAGACTTGGTTCTTGGATGTAAGGCAGTGTTAATTTCGTTCTGCATAATATCTGGCCACTTTGTTGGAACCATTTTTTTAATTCTAGTTTATGATGTCTTCTGCCCTCAGGTAGCTCACGGAAGTATGAAGCATGAACCGGTTTTTGGAGGCTCACTACAGTTGAGGCAGATACCTGAACAGCACCATGACCACCTCAAGAGTGTGAAGATCGTAGGTTTCGGCTCTGCTAAGAGCTTGGTTGAGCTAACATGTTATTTTCTCAAGAATGCGAAGTCACTCGATTGCCTTACACTGGACACCACTTATGGTGATCCTAAGTGTGATACTGAAATGTCTGGGGGCAGGTGCACACCCATGGATAAGGATTTTCTCTTGGAAGCCTGTAGAGGTGCCGCGGCTATTAGAACATACATCGAGGATAAAGTCCCTTCTGGGGTTAAGCTGACGGTTGTGGAGCACTGCAAGCGATGCCATGCTTATACGCTATCTGAATAACTACAATGTCTAATTTTTTTTCACATGTTTTATAAATGAACCATGATCTTTTCCCCCTAGGCTGTGGGGCCTGTTTCAATGTTTATCACAGTAGGTACAACTTGTAATATCTTCAGAGAACGATGAACCATGCTTCGTTTGTTGTGTTATTTGGAAAGATATGTGTGGATTCAGTCTGATATATTACAAAAGCATACATTGGCTTGCTTATATTTATCTGACACAAAAAAATGCAGCACATCTCAGGCTAGATGAGGCTTCTCTGCAGCACATCTCAACCACCAATGGGGCTGCCGGCGCTGCGGCGGCTCCTGTCCCTGAAGCGCGGCCGTCAGCGGCATCAACGGCGAAACCGACCCCTGAGTAAGCCCATCTCTAATCAGTTGTACCTCTTGCCCAAGGGACTCTCGCTCTGTCCATTACCGGCCAATGCCAGGATCAGTGGTAACTTGATCAGGTGGGGATACTCATCCCCTCCGTTGTTCCTTCAAAAAAAAATATTCAGTTCTGTGATAAGCTATCATATCCATCCTTGTTGGGTTATGCAGATGGATCAATTGCTACAGTGGGTAAAAGAAAGAGCTTGCCCTGTCAACAAGATGGTCATGGTGATTCCATATCTACCAAAAGAATGAGATGCTCAATCCCATCACTTCCGGACGTACTCTGACTTAAATTTTGATGATGAAAAGGCTTCAAGCATAATATCGTCATGCTTGTTGTTAGGCGTATCGAGATTTCAATCACCTTTGCCCCATAAATGCATATGGAGTATGTCTTTTAAGCATAGAGTTTGTAAAATTACGGCTGCCTTTGTGCTGATACACTTTCCTTAAATTAATACTGTCTCAAGCTTCCCAGGAAGGTACCATGTGATAAAATGAGTACCTTTTAAGCTGGCCTAAGGCCATAAGGCTTTGCAGGCATCATTTATTCTGTTTTCCCTGAAGTCCATCAACTGTAACTTTTGAATACAAGCAATTGGGAGCATATATGATTAGAATAGGAAGTGAGCAGGCCTAACTTGTCAAGTTTGCATTCGTTCTAGAATAAGAAAAGTGGCAGGTCTTGGCAACTCAGCATAAGTGAATTTGCAATAGTCCTACATCCTGTGTTGTGCTGTAACAAAAAATCTGTGAGCATTGATTGACATGGTCATTCTAGAAAAAAAAATCCAATTTGTCAGCTATGTTTGTAATTCAAGCTAGTGTTATGTTAGTTACTATACTACATAATTCCAGGCAATTGTGGGATTAAATCGCATGTTGTTTCATGATGTTATTTTATTTATATGCACTACACCAAATCGGTTTTACCTTGGCGGTCAAGGTTTTTCTTGGCAGCTAAAATCGGACCGCCAAGGAATATAACGTTTCCTTGGCAGTAACAACAAACAGTCAAGAAAAGGTAATTCCTTGGCTGTTTTTATCAACCGCCAAATCAAAAGTAGATTTCCTTGGCTGTTCGTATATACCGCCAAGCAAAAGAAGGATTAGCTTGGCTGTTTTCACGATCCGCCAAGAAAAGGATTAGTTTTCTTGGTTGTTTCCATAACCGCCAAGAAAAAGATGAATTTGCTTGGCTGTTGTCATCCACCGCCAAGTAAACTAGGCATTTCCTTGGCCATGTACAATAAACTGCCAAGTTAATAATACATTTTCTTGGAGGTTTTTAATGAGCCGCCAAGTAAAGTTAATTAATATTTTCTTATGATAATCTAAGTCAAGAAGCTAATTGCGCATTGTATTATGAGATATTTCTTCCGACACATGCATTTCGTATGTTGGCATGATAAGTTTGTCTTACACTCTTAGGTGGTGATCTTCCACTAGGTCATTATTTTATCTTAATAGTGTGTACATCATGAGTCATGTGTGTACACTTAGGTTCTTAAGGATTCTGAAGTCCATATGCTTTGTAGTGCCGTATTGGTCTCTAACTTTTTCTAAGGCTTGCATATGCCCTGTGTGAAGCAACAACCAAATTTGAGATTTTTCTGAATTGGTTTAGTATTTTTTTCAATTTCTTTGAATTTCCACGCGACTTCACCCGGTAATTATACATTGAACTAAGTCCAGCCCTGAAAAGATACGGAAAGGTGCCAAACTTCGCCACAAGGTCTCTTGTACCCTAGGAGACAAGTCTTTGTAGAGGCAGATGCATAATTCTTGTGTTTTCGATATGTAATTCACCATATTTTGTCTCTAGCACCATGAAGAAAAATATAATGATACATATAATCATCAGAAAAACATAAGATCTCGCGTGGGGCCATATATTGGGTTTAGATGACAACAAAAAAAATTCAGGCCATTTCGACATTGACAGAGTCCACTTGCTTCACAAAGGTATACAGAACGTCTCATCGAGTCATGTGTGTACACTTAGGTTCTTAGGGATTCTCAAGTCCATACGCTTTGCAGTGTCGTATTAGTGTCAAACTTTTTCTAAGGCTTGCATATACCCTGTGTGAAGCAACAACCAAGTTTGAGATTTTTCTGTACTGGTTTAGTATTTTTTTCAATTTATTTGAATTTCCGCGCGACTTCACCAGGTAATTGAAGTTTGAATTATCCCTAACAACCACTTGAAATTTTCATCTATTTTCAGGATATAAGCTGAAGTAGAACAAATATACTTGAAATATATTTTTCCGGATTTTTTAATGTTATTTGATATACATGTAGTCCAAATTTTAATTATTTTCAATAAACCCACATAAATTCGTTTAAACTCTTGAAAATAGTAAATGAGTTAGTAAATTAATGAAACTTTTAAAGAACAGCTTATGTATAATATATTTTATATAAAAATACAATAATACATATAAGCTTATTATTTTTATGTGTTACTGTACAATGGTGCAAAAAATGTAAAAGAAAACAAAAAACATTAAGCAGAGCGAGAAGGAACAAGGCCCGTGTCAGCCCAACTAGCCCAATTTCTTTCAGCCGTCGATCGCCGATCCGATGACTACGATCGCATTCACATAGTATATAATCAACCGCATCCAAACCAAACCCTAATCCACCTGCTCCCTCTCGTCACATCCGGCCGCACGCCGTGCCGCCTTCTCCCTCTCGGCCTCTCCTCACCCCCTTGTCTCCTCCCACGACTCCTGCCCTCTGTCGCTCCCTCCTCCTCTCCCATGTCGACACTACGGCGGGCAGCACCTTCTTCGCCTGGTGGAGCGACCCCCTCCTGGCCTCTTCCGCCCCCTCCCTTTTGCCGCCCCAATCCACCTGCTCGCCCGGCTTCTCTTCAGATCTGAGCGCCCGGCTTCGGGCTTGGCGAGCTGGCCGCGGCGTGTCGAGGTCTCTCTCTGAGGTGGGACTCAGAGCGCGAAAGGCAACATTATCCATCGAACAAGCAGGAGGCCACAAGGGGTGGCGACGGGGGCCCCTCGAGCTCCCTCTCCGTGGGCCGGCAGCCGGCGGCAGTGCGGCTGCACGCACCCTCCCACGAAGCATGGCAAAGGCGTCGAGTTGGACACAGTGAAGCAAAGGTAACAACATCCGTTCTCCAGGCTGCCCAAGTCCCTGCATGTAATCTGTTCGATGGAATGTCTCTGAAGTCTGCTTTACCATACTGTATGCATCTGTTCCTATATGCCGTGAGTTAGTTCAATGGTTTTCGTGTTAATTTCCTATCTCATCCCCATTCTTGAAATTATTTATTGCAGATTGTTGTGCTTGCTTTGAATTCGAGATGCTAATATTCCTGATGTACAGGCTAATAGGGCAGAATCCAAGAAGTATTTCTATAAATGCAGTCCCCATTCTCGAATTATTTATTGCAGATTGCTGTGCTTGCTTTGAATTCGAGATGCTAGTATTCCTGATGTACAGGCTAATAGGGCAGAATCCAAGAAGTATTTCTATAAATGCTCCTGCATGACTTTGCCATGCATATTTTTATAACTTTGGATCAGAGGTGTTCTCAACTGTTTTTGCGAGACTTAAAGTACTAGTGCTGGGAGGACCATTTAGAATATATGTCCTTGACTGTGATCCTTCATTCCTTTTGTTGATTGCATTGCTGCCATTGTCTTCTTTGGATGGATTTAACTATGAAGCTACACATGATACACATTGATGATACACATGAAGGATACATAGGCTTCCATATCTAGCGAGTGTCTGTGCTGCTTTGCTGTTTGCTCTGTGCTTTGCATTCTTGCTATTTTTCTTTAAGAAAATAATAGAGAATACGTCTAGAATACACCTAGAGATGCAAGTATGCTTGATCCGTATTTACATGTAAGTCACTGTAGCATGCTTCATATGTATTTAATTGTTAATATCTGGTTAAATGAATATGATTTGGTTGTAGAAAGAAACTACTACAGGTTTGCCATGTTTTAATCATATTTCCTGCCACAGCCTACAGCTTCTGAATAAGTTAGTCTTTTGATTCAAAGTTCTATGATCCATTGTACTAGAATATGATCACCTGATGTTTGCCAGTTGCCTTAAAGTAAAATATAGATCCAATCTGAATATTACTTGCAATTAGTATACTTGATCAGTACTTTGATCCTACCTTAACAGATTTATTTTATAATAATTTTAGCCAAGTCAAAAGGACTTGTTCTCATGTGAAGAATGCTCTTGTATTAGTTCTCCAATATTCTACCAATTCGCTTTGGTAAAACATTGCATTACATTGTGCCTTGATATTAACTAGCGCATGTACTAATTACTTCTCCATTATTTCAGACATAGATGAAGCCCAAGGTTGTGATTGTTAGTGACATGAGGCCCTATGTGAATATGAGGGCAACAATGTAAATTGATAGTTGGTTATGTATTTGATGGTTGGTTTCATTGAGGCCTATAATGTAAATGAGCTTGTAATAGATATGTAAATTTGTGGCTTATGAACATGAGATCTTGTCTTTGTATGTGCTAAAGTATGGCATCTAAATGCATATCAAGACTATCAGCTATGTGCTTTTGATTTTAATTGCGGCTAGTTTTATAGTTTTTTGATATATATATTTTTTTGTTGGTGATATGAGTTTGCTTGGCGGTTGGCAGCCAGGCAAATTACTTACCTTGGCAGTGTAGTGGTGCCAAGTAATTAACTTTTCTTGACAGTTGATAGCTGCCAAGTAAATAACTTTACTTGGCGGTCGACGACTGCCAAGGAAAGCTATAATCTTGGCGGTTGGAACATTTTCTTGGCGGTTTCACTCTATCGCCAAGAAACAAACATTTAGCTTGGCAGGATGAAACCGCCAAAAGAAAGGGTTTTACTTGGCGGTTGGAACATTTTATTGGCGCCGTGGCAGATTTAGCATCGCAGAAGTTACCTTGGCGGCTAGACTGCCAAGAAAACAATCTTTGGCGGTCGCCTGCCAAGCAAAATCTTGTTTCCTTGGCGCTCTATACTTGGCGGATTTTTCTTGGCGGTACACTGCCAAGGACATTTACCTTGGCGGTATACCTATATACCTTGGCGGTTTTTGACCGCCAAGGTAAAACCAGTTTGGTGTAGTGATGGTCTTTAAATCATTTGTCTCTTATAACAACATGAACAAACTAGTGCCAGAGTAGTAATTTAGGCTGAAACAATGATATGTTTGCAAAACAGTTTGTATAGAGTGTTGTATAGGCAATTTGGGGTTTTGTTCTAATATTCAGGACTTCAGGTGTACTCACCCTTTGCTATTTTGGCCTATTGATCACATGCTATTGTATGATTAAGCATTGCCTTGTGCATTTTGGTTGACAACAGTTGTTATGGCCAATTGTATGGACCGGCCTGCCTGGAGGCCTAGGCCCAACCTGTGAACAGTACCCGCGGGTACTGTAGCGCGGGTACTGTAGGGTTTAGGGAGAGTCACCTCTATTTAATAGAGGCCCTTGTATCAATTAGGTCAAGGAAGAAGTAGAGGATTAATCTCAGAGCCTCCAGCGTGAGGGCGAGATCCCATCTACCCCCTTCCCTATCTCAGTAAACTAGTCCATATCATTTGGTATTCAGAGCCTTCGTTCCTGCGACCAATCTGCTTCCGCCACCGCCGCCACAAATCCCACCCAAAGCCCACCCCTAATCCAATTCAGCCACGATCAGATTGCATCTGTTCGTCCATCCCCTCTCCAGATCATGGGAGAATTTGTACGCTTCCCTAGGTACGACGGTGCTGACGATCCTCAGGGTTGGCTCCACAAGTACGAGCAGATTTTCCAATCCCGGGGCATTCTAGCGTCCATGCAGGTCTGGACAGCCGTGTTCTTCCTCAACGGCGCTGCCCACCACTGGTACTTCCGCCTGGAGAAGGACCATGGCGAGCCATCTTGGTCGGACTTTGTGGACGGCATCACCAAGCGCTTCACGACGCCCACTCTCGCGCCATCTGCGGTGCCAGTCCCCACGGCACCCGCGCCTGTGCCTTCGTCGCCGCCAATGACTGGGGTGCCAGTCCCGGTGATGCCCGTTCCTGCCGCGCCCTCTGCAGCACTCCTCCCGGCGACACCCGCGGAGCCCATCCCCACGGTTCTCGTCCCGACGGATCCGGTTTCCGCAGCAGGAGCAGCAGCAGTGCCGCAGGGTGTCAACTCCATCGTGCGGAATCACCACCGCCACCGCCGCTCTGCGCTCCACCGCTTCGTCTCCAAGATTTGCCGCGCCATCTACGGCCTTATTTTCGGCGTCTGGCGTGCCTAGGGAGGCCACGACCCCGTGCACAACACTGACTGCGCCCGTCTCGTCTCCGGAGTCCGCCGTTCCATGCACAGCCCTATCTTTGGCATCTGCGCACGCCGCCCTGTCCACCAACATCGGCCCTGTCTCCAGCAACAACCGTGAGGGTCGCACCAGCGGTCACCAGCGTGTCCACAACTACAGGGGCTGCCGCTGGATTTTCTATGCTGCTGCGACAACCTGTGGCCCCGCTTCCCTCGATGGCGATGGCATCATCACCACGGGCGGTCTGCACAGCACCACCGGTTTTGCTAGCAGCACCAACACCGCCAGGATCTGAGGCAGCGTTGCCGGCATCGCCATCTTCATCAGCTCCAACAGCTACAGCCACTACTCCACCAGCACCCTCTCCGGTAGCATCCCTTCCGCGCCACCGCTTGAAGCCATCCACACCAGACGCCGTGCCTGCGTCCCCTGCACAGGCAACAACAACTCCAAGAACAGGGGCAGAGACGTCCCTGGTTTTGTAGGCAGATTTCAAGAAACCAACGACAACATCCCCTCCACAATCGGCTTCATCTGCAACTACAACTTCATCTGCAGCAGCAGTATCCTCTGCCTCAATTCTTACTGCTGGGGTGGATGTTATGTCTCGAGCAAAGCAGATTCTGGCTCCTATTCCTGGAAGAGCAACATGTGCTTATAGTCATAGCCGGGGTATCCATGGTTTTCGTGATGCAATTGCTGCTGGTATTGCCTTACGTGATGGATTCCCTGCAAATGCAGATGACTTTTTTCTTCCTGACGGAGCAAGTCCTGGGGTGCACCTGATGATGAAAATACTGATAAGGACTGAAAAAAGCATTGATGTTTGGGCCCTGGTAGTTTACAATCCAGGAAATCCAATTGGGTAGGTTCTCTCGGAGGGCAACCAATGTGACATAGTGAAATTCTGCAACCATGAGGGAGAACAGATCTACAAGGTAGCTTCGGTGCACTGCTCCAATATCACTGGTCAACTCCGGGCCAACTTCGTCATGACTCGACCAAAGGCCGGGGATGAATCATATGCTTCTTACAAGGCAGAGAAAGATGGAATCCTTGAATCTTTAGCTCGTCGTGCAAAGGCATTGAAGGATGCTTTCAACAATATAGAGGGACTTACGTGTAACAAGGCTGAAGGAGCCCTGTATTTTACCTATCAGATTCTTCTACCTCAGAAGGCAATTGAGGTTGCTAAAGCTGCTAAGAAAACACCTGATGCATTCTATGCCCTCCATCTCCAGCATCACTACGGGCAGTTCCCAACTGCTGGGCACGCGGCTTCCAGCAGATCCTCTTGGCTGATCTGGTGTCTTCCATGCAGTACCTGTCACAACAACGGTCGCCCTATGGGTTTTCTCTCTAGCAGGCAGCACAGCAGTCCGTCGTCACGAGTTCAGCAGCCCACTCTGGTTGGACTCGTGTTTCTGCTTCCAGGCTGCCGCTTGTTAACTATTGTGGGGTGCCTCCACGTCGTCAAACTTCATCCGCTGGTCAAGGGTGCTTCATCGTGTTCAGGTTCAGGATCCATAGGATTCAGCAACATTCAGCACCTCTCCAACATAATCTGCAGCTATGAGCACTCCTAGCTCGAGGACGAGCTGTCTTCAACAGGGGTTGAAGTGTTTTGGCGTCTTCGTCATCGACCCGCGCTTGGACTCGCCACTCGCGGCTCCGTCTATGTCCACCGCCCGCGCCTAGAGTTGCCACGAGCCGCTCCGCCCGCGCCCACGGACCACCCTGCGGGCGCCGCCTCCTCATTGCCGGTGACTTCTACACTTCAGGCGACGACTCCATCTGCGGCACGGCTTGCTGCGGTTCGCCTCTCTGTTCTGGCAACCGAGATAGGCCTGTGGTGGCGGTCTGACTCAGTTCAGTTGCTTGCCATGGGCAATGTTGGTGGGTTGCTCATGGGGTGTTCCGTCCATCGGTCTCCAGCCCATGTGAAGGGTATAGCTTCGGTGTTCTTTTTGTGGGATCCAGGAGGATCAATAAGTTCTAGTGCGCTCAGGATTAAGTTGAGATGTAAAAGACTTAATCGTGTGTCGCGTCAAGTCATCCTCATGAGTCGGGTCTGTTGTCCTGTGCCTTATCCCAGCTCGAGGACAAGCTATCTTCGAGGGGGGTGAAGTGTTATGGCCAATTGTATGGACCGGCCTGCCTAGAGGCCTAGGCCCAACCTGTGAATAGTACCCTCTCAAGCTAGTCCTAGAGAAAATAGGTAGCTAAAAAGAGAAAATACAAAGAGCAAATGAAAACCCTAAAGCCCCCGAGATGGCTTCCACAACCCTTCCACCAAGTTTATATATGAAGTCCTCCGGTGGGGGTAAATGACTAGAATGCCCTCTAGGCGATACAACCCCTCGGAGAGCATATTTGGAAACTTGACAGCCTTTCCATCAGACGGACACTCAGCAACCGCACCTCGCGTAGCCTCGACGCCAAGCCTGCGATCCCGACGCGTGTCCTCCACTTCGAGCCACCTGGCACTCCTCGTCCTCCACTGGTCAGACCGGTGCACCTCACCGGTCAGACCGGTCCACACCGGTCAGGCCGGTTTGGCCCACCGGTCAGACCGGTCCCGTGCAGACTTGAGTCGCCGACCTCTCGGACTTGGCTTTGAGGATCAACCAAGGAACCCAGTGGTTTTCTGGTAAACCACTGCAAACCCCGTGAGCTTGGTGCAGCTTCCACGCTGAGCTCCTCGACATGGCCGCCACGTCTGCTCCGGCTCGATGTTGGCTTTCAAATCAACCAACGAACCTGCTATCATCTGACTTCGACTTGCTCTTCTCGCACCATGTGACTCGCACTTGATCCCGTCTGGTCACCGGTTCTCTCGAACCAAACCTACTTGTCCCACCACTCCTTGGAGGTCTCGCAAGGTTAAGACCTTTTGCGCTTGTTCTTCACCTGCACCAACGCAAGTCAAGCCGCAGTCTACATCCACAAGATAGAACACAACGTCAGTCCACACAACGTTGTTGTGACAGAACCACCCAAAATAAATCCGGATTATCACCTAAGCCGGTCCATTTGGCTCATAAGCGATAACCAGGATGTATCTTGTCGCCTCTGCCGGGTCATGCCCGGTGAATCACTTACACAGGATCAAGAATATGCGCTAAGCCCACACGAAGGCGGGACCAGAGTACAAGTTCGATATTACATAAAAGTCCACAAGTGCATATTATTACAAACCAGGTTTTTGGTACATAAAAGTAAAGGTGATGCAGAGTTTAAACAGCGGAAAATAAAATTAGTGCGTGATACACATGGGAGGCCATCCAAGCATATCATTCCTCATCGTCATTCTCCCATTCAATCTCCTATCCATCTGGAATAGCAATAGGTTAGATGGGGTTACCTGAAAACCACAAATTAAGCAAGGCTGAGTATGCTAATACTCAGCAAGACTGACCCGACAAAATAAAAGTACAACTAGACATGCAAGACTTTTTGGCTGGTGGGTTTGTTTTGCCAAAAGCGACTAAGAGTTGATCCTTACTTTCTATTTTTAGCTCAAGTTCTAGTATGTTAACCATTCTAGGTAAGCACCTAAGTAAACAAGCATGTTTGTGCAAACAATATTAATCAGGCAACAATATTAATCCAACTGTTCCATAAATAATCATGGGGTAGCCAGTGGTCAAGCCGACTCAGATAAAGGCGAGTGACCTACGATCGATCGATTTATATCCTTACAAGGTAAACCCAAGATACACGGAAGAAGGTAGACCCCAAAGAATCTAAAGAAAAACAAATGCGGGGTCTACCCCGATCAGGCGGTTTCCGTCATTCCTCATTAGGGACAGATGCCACAGTCCTAAGTACAAGGTTACTGTTGACGGTTGTTATGTGCTACTTTTACACCGTCAATACCTGCATAATATGTAAAAGGATCATCAACACTAGAATAGGGCTTGATACTGATGATTTCCACAAGTGTTGGTGTTTCTAGCTTTTGTTGCAGGATGCACCGAATTGTGTGCCAATTGGTACAATTGAGAGCAAGTGATCCAATGGCTATTGAAGGACGTCATCATAAACAACCTCAAATGCCACTTTGGACTGCACCATTGTGACGGGCTTGTCAAGACGATCGAAATGGATATATCATTTGTATTCTTCGGAGTCCGAATGAAAGAGATATGCACAAGAAAAGATCACACTATATCATGGACCCGGTGGGACCCACACCAGGCCACGTGGCGACGTGCTAGCACATAGGATGCCATGTGTCCATGACACTTCATCAATCCAAGAGAAGCACTTCCCGATGAATCAGACACCGCCACGTGTCCAGCACAAGGATCCAAGGGCCCACAACCCGAGCAAACCGCCTCCAAACAACCCATACACCAGGAACCGTCATAAGGGCCCACATACCAGTCACCCAGAGAAAGCACAAGGTAGAACGTGGTGGGCCCAGGTCGGCCGACCCCATGGATCGGTCGACCCGGGATTTCCTCCGTTCGCCATCTGCTTCCACGTGGTGCTCCCTGATTGGATCCTTAAGCCAGTTCGGGGTGTATGGGGTGTTCTCGCGCCGGTACCCGGACCTATAAATAGAAGGAGAGGGGTTAGAGAATAGGACACACACTTCTCCTCCTCCTCTTCATTTTGGCTTGGAGCCTCTCTCTTTAGGAGAGGAGAGCTCTTTGTATAGGATTAGTGTTAGGAAGTGAGGTGGGAGGCTTGGGGGCATGTCATGTTCATGACATCTTCCTCAAGAACGATCCTCAGCGGTGCCTCTGTTCTTCATCTAGACTAAAGTGAGTATTTCGATATTTTCTATTTAGACTAAAGTCGTATGCATGCCTAGTTGCTTTGTTCTTGTGTTCTTTGTTTGTTCTTGATTTAGAGGCTTGTGTTCTTCGAACACAACCCTTTCGATCTAGTAGACTTAGATCATAAGTTTGCATCTAGTTTGCTAGCTTATCTATTAGAGTAAAGTTGATGCTCCTGCATTTCTCTAGTTAGATCAAAGTGCATTCGTGATCTTGCATGAGTGATAGAGCATACCTTGAGCTAGTTCCAGTATCTCCCTCGCGGATTCGTAGTAGTAGTCAGTGGTGTAGACGTGGTGTCTGGACCATAGGTTACCCTTCGAAGACCACGTACGTTCGTAGCGTAGAGGTAGGCCGCAGTGGTGACAGCCTGTTGGACCCTTTGCAACCCTCTGCGTCGCGTACCAAGTTGGGCTCGTTGCCAGCACATTGGCCTCTCCCTAAAAAGTTAGGATGTGCCTGGCGCACGAAGTGAGTGTTATACCTGAGAGACCGTAACTAGACTCTGCGCTCGGTCGAGGCAGATCCTTTCTACCTATCCTATCAATCAGTGTTGTGTCCTTGGATCATCTATACTAGAGTAGGAGATAGTGCACATCGTTCCTTGGATTCGATACCCTTGGAATACTCTCCTTCCTTGGGGAAGTGCTACAGCGGTATTTCCATGTGCTTGCGGTATACCCGGTTTCTCTTATACGCTCCCTCTAGGTGTACAACTAGTGGTGATGTTAAGAAATGCCAACAAGCATTTCTGGCGCCATTGCCGGGGAATGGTTGTTGTATCTATCTTCGAATCTAGTGGTCCTCGTATTTATCTTTTTCGTTTTCTTCTACCTTCACCCCTGTTACCCATCGAGATATCCTTTTTGTTTCTTTTGTTCTACCTTTACCCCCGTTACCCCTTGAGATGCCTTCTTGTCAAAGCCTCTCTACCCCTAGGGGCGAGTTCGTCTTAGAGCAACCATCAACTTCCTCATCTTGCTGCGAGTTTCGTCCCGGCTTTATAGCCATGGTTCGGAATCGACCTTTCTCTGGAGCGATCAGTGATGATCCTAATGTTCATTTGGAGGAGTTCGAGGACTTGTGTTCGTGCTTGGTAATTCCAGGCATGACACATGAAACTTTGAGGTGGAAGTTGTTCCCTTTCTTGCTCGTAGATAGAGCAGAGCAATGGTACACCCACACAGCAGAGCATGTGAATAATTGGGGAAAACTACGAGAAAATTTTTGTGACTCGTTCTTTCTTTATGAACGCATAGAGCTCTTGCCGTGTGAACTCCTTGACTTTGAGCAATTAGAGGGTGAGTCCATAGGTGCAGCTTGGGCTAGGTTCCTACGTCTTATGACATCTAGCTCAGACATGTCTATACCTGATGATATAGCGATGTATACCTTTTATACTCATATAGACATGGAATCTGCACAAGAGCTCAACCTTTTAGCTGGAGGTTCGTTCAAAAACCAAACTCTAGTGGAAAGAAGAGAAATCCTAGAATTCTTCTTAGAAACCTCTTCTTCCCATTTCATTTACAACGAACCCCATCTGGAGTCCGAGTTGGTCCATGAGATCTCTCGATAGCCGAATCTGAGCTTTCATTCTCTGAATTCCTTGATTCCTCTGTTGAGTCCTCTCCTGAACCACGAACATCGAAGGAAGAAGAAATTCAACCTTCGGAGTTTTCTTCCCGATTTGAGGATGATCCTTCTCAAAACATCAGAAATACCTCAGATCACTCTTGGCACGAGAAGCCTACGGCATCGTTGGACCTTTATGAGGTCTTCGATGAAGTTTGGAATCATGGGACAACAGTGGATTGGTCACCTCAGAAGCATACATCCGAAGCAATTCGGGTTAGCTCGACTTCCACGATCGTCCGCTATTCCATGAGAGGAAACACTGTAGATGCTGTCTAAGACCCTACTGTTGGGGCTTGCATCATACCAGAGACACTTTTGGATACTCTGGTGGGTGACATGCCCTTGATCCCGACTGATAGACTTTTCCATAGTCCCAGGTGGCGCTGTGTTTTTCCATGTCGAGGGATTGCTAGGGACGTGCCGATCACCATTGATGACATAGAGGTGTGATTAGATTTCCGCATCTATGACATCGTGGATTTTGATCTTCTTCTAGGTTTCCCCTTAGAAAAACTTCTTGCTAAATCTCAAGGAAACCCAGACTTTTTCAAAGGGTGACCTATGTTTTGGTGAATAGATTGGTGGGAAAAACTCGATGAACTTGCTGTAAATCTCGGTCTCGGTTTACTGTTGACAGCGCGTTCAACTTGAATTTAAGCGAACTTCTACTCAAAATTTGAATGTCCACCAATTATGAAAAATGTGTTCCCGGAAATAAGGAAAAACTTTTATATTGGCCGATTTTGAACTTCTATAATGAAATTTGGTGAACGCGCAAGAAAACAAAATCAGCCTTTTGGAGCTCTAGGGGTTTGACCATGAATTGAAAGTTTGACCAAGGGTTTTTGTGCAAATGTGTTCACAATCATGTAAAACATGCTTAGGGACTAATTAATCTTGATTAACATGACTAATTAAAGTACTTAGCCTAAGCAAACATCAGGGATGTTACAGCCTACCCCCCTTAAAAGAAATCTTGTCCCGAGATTAGGAATTAAAAGATGGAAGTAGGGGAAGGAACTTACGATGTCGAGATTGAAGAAAACCCGGATAGTTCTCATTGAGATAATGCTCAGTTTCCCAGGTAGCTTCATCGACAAGATGATGACTCCACTGGATTTTATACATCTTTACGGATTGCCTTCGAGTTTTTCTTTCTTTTACATCAAGAATCCTCAAAGGATGTTCAACGACAGAGAGATCCAGTTCAATCCAAGCATTAGCTTCTTCAATTACTTCTCGGGCCGGTTCATGAGCACATCTTCTCAATTGTGAGACATGAAACACATTGTGTACGGCATAGAACCGCTCAGGAAACCGAATACGGGATGCCACTGGCCCACAGACTTGAATAATTTCATAGGGACCAATGTAGCGAGGAGCTAGCTTTCCTTTAACACTGAATCTTTAGACACCCTTGGTTGACGAAACTTTTAAGTACACAACGTCACCAACTTTATATTCCCTAGGTGCCTTTCCTTTGTCATAATGACTCTTTTGCCTTTTTGAGCCATTCTCAAATTTTCTTTGATTACCCTCACTTTTTCTTCCGCATCCTTTACTAAGGCTGGACCAAAGAATTTCCTCTCATCGGTCTGTGACCAGTTCAAGGGAGTGCGACATCTTCGTCCATAAAGAGCCTCAAAAGGTGCCATTTTCAAGCTAGCTTGATAGCTATTGTTGTAAGAAAATTCCGCCAAAGCTAGACACTTGTCCCAACTTTTATCAAAATGAATAACACAGGCTCGCAACATGTCCTCTAGAATCTGGTTCACTCTCTCAGTTTGACCATCAGTCTGAGGACGATAAGCTGAACCCCGTATAATTTTGGTGCCAAGTGATTTGTGTAATTGTTCCCAGAAGTGTGACACAAAAAGAGAACCTCTATCTGAAATAATGGTCGTGGGAACACCATGCAAGCGAACAATGTGCTCAACATAAAGACTTGCATAATCTTTGGCATCGTATTTGGTGTGGACTAGAATAAAGTGAGCTGTCTTTGTCAACCTATCCACAATAATCCAGACGGAATCATGATTCCTAGACGTGAGTGGCAATCCGGACACAAAGTCCATACTTATGTCATCCCACTTCCATGAGGGTATGGGTAAGGGTTGAAGAGTACCGGAAGCTTTCAAGTGACTTGCTTTAATTCTTTGACAAGTATCGCATTCCGATACATATTTGGCTATGTTCACTTTCATATTGGACCACCAAAAATTTTCTTTCAAATCTTGGTACATTTTGCTACTCCCAGGATGGATAGAGAACTTAGAGAGATGACCCTCATCAAAGATTTCCTTTTTCAAATCCCAATTATCAGGAACAACAAGGTGTTGCCCAAACTAGATTATATTTTTCTCATCCTTCCGGAAGCAATCATATTTAGGATCTTTTTCTAACAATTTTTACTTGATCAAAAGAATGCCATCATCCTAAAGTTGAGCCTTGACAATTCTATCAAATAAGTCAAACTCAGCGGAGATAACATTTAGGCTTCCTTGTTCAACAATTTCCAAGTTAAGCCTTCTCAACTCCTCGCATAGAGTGTCATTATAAGTTTCCATTGATAGGCAGTTGCATTAAGCCTTGCGGCTAAGAGCATCTGCAACTACATTCGCCTTTCCAGGATGATAATAGACCTCAAGATCATAATCTTTTATCAATTCTAACCACCTTCTTTGCCTCATATTTAGATTAGATTGAGTGAAAATGTATTTGAGGCTTTTGTGGTCAGTAAAAATATTACAGCGGTTTCCCATAAGGTAATGCCTCCAAATTTTCAAAGCATGAACAACCGCTGCTATCACTAAGTCATGTGTGGGATAATTCTTTTCATGAGGGCGAAGCGCCCGTGAGGCATAGGCAATGACTCTATTTTCTTGCATAAGGACACAACCAAGACCCGTGCCTAAAGCATCACAATAAACTTCATATGGCTTAGAATTGTCCGGCTGTGCTAGCACTGGGGCTGAAGTTAAAAGTTCCCTTAATTTACGGAAAGCCTTATCACAAGCCTCACTCCACACAAATTTCACACATTTCTTTAGCAGCTCAGTCATAGGCTTGGCAATCCTAGAGAAATCCGGAATAAAGCGGCGATAATAACCAGCCAAGCCTAGAAAGCTGCGGATTTGATGAGCTGATTTAGGGGGTTGCCAATCCATAACTTCTTGCACTTTACTTGGATCGACAGATATACCCTCGCTGGAAATAGTGTGCCCCAGAAATTTAACATTATCCAGCCAAAATTCACACTTGGAGAGCTTAGTATAAAGTTTATGCTCTCTTAAGCATTTGAAGACAATGCGAAGATGCTCTGCATGCTCTTCCTCATTCTTGGAATAAATAAGGATGTCATCAATGAATACCACCACAAATTTATCCAACTCCGTCATGAATACAGAATTCATAAGGTACATAAAGTAGGCTGGGGCATTTGTAAGACCGAAAGACATAACCAAGAATTCATATAGGCCGTAACGAGTAGAGAAAGCCGTCTTGGGAATATCACTAGGCCGGATTTTAATTTGATGATACCCAGACCGAAGATCGATCTTAGAGAAGACCTTAGCTCCAGCCAATTGGTCAAATAGCACGTCAATGCGGGGCAATGGATATTTGTTTTTGATAGTCACCGCATTGAGAGGTCGGTAGTCCACACACAACCTCAGGCTACCATCTTTCTTTTTCACAAAGAGGGCGGGACAGCCCCAAGGAGAAGAGCTTGGGCGGATATAGCCCTTGTCAAGCAACTCTTGAAGTTGTTTCTTTAACTCAGCAAGTTCTTTGGGTGGTATTCTATAAGATCGCTTAGAAATAGGGGCAGTGCCAGGCTGTAGCTCAATGACAAACTCAACATCTCTGTATGGTGGCAAGCCAGGCAAATCATCTGGAAAGACATCCATGTACTCGCATACCACTGGAATGTCCTCAAGTTGAGTAGTTATGGCTGCGTAAACACAAGAGCCTTTATACCCTTTTGGAGGAAGGTAAAGAATTGAATTTCCGACAATAAGTGAGTTGATTTCTATCATTCTCTCAGAAATATCCAGGACAACTTTGTGTTGAGTCATCCAATTCATGCCTAGGATAATATCTACCCCATCCAGACTCAATGTGACAAGATTTGTTGCGAAAGTCTTGCTACCTATTTCAAGCGGTACCCTTAAGGCTACGTGATGTGAGGCAACCTTTCCACCCGGTGTGGCAATCATATAGGTCTGATTAGTATGACTCCACTTCAAATCCAAGTTACTCATGGTTTTCACATTAATAAAGCTATGAGTAGCACCAGAATCAAATAATATAGTAATTGGACGACCACGGATAGAAAAAGTACTCGTTAATACTGGTGCTCTCTCTGGAAGGTCAACAACTGTGGTGAAGTTCAGACGACCCTACTTCACTTGCATAGTCTGTTTCTTGCCTTGGTTCCCAGCCTTAGGACCTTGCCCCTGACTCTGCTGATTCTGCTGTCTAGGGCGTGTGCACTTGTTGGCATAATGCCCCAGCTGTCCGCAATTGTAGCAACGGCGATCATCATTGTTGCGGGCAGGTGAGGGTGCACTAGGCCTAGAAGCTGACTGCTGAGTGTTACGATAGCTGAAGTTGCCCAAAGGCTTAGACTGGGATTGCTTCATCACCCAGCGTCCTGATGACAATGGCTGGGTGGCACCCTGCACATTCTTCTTCACAAATTTAAATTTCTTCCCTTGCCCACTGCCTGAAGCTTGATTAAACTTCCTTTTCCTATCCTGTTGAGCCCTTTTCATGGCATCCTCCTGAGAGATAGCCAAATTTACAAGCTCAGGATAGCTATCAATCTTGACTAGGTTCAACCTCTCATAGAGCTCACCATCAAGCCCCTCACGGAATCGCTCCATCTTTTTCTTGTCAGTGTCCACATGATAATCACCATACTGACAGAGACTGTTGAACTTTTGTGCATACTGATAGACGGAGTCAGATTCTTGTTTAAGGTGCATCAACTCCCTCATCTTTCTATCAATAAGCCCGTTAGGAATATGATGCTCTTTGAAAGCCTTTTTGAATTCAGCCCAAGTGATCTGGTGGCCCTGTGGCTGTATAGACTTGAAGTGCTCCCACCAGATCAGTGCTTCGCCCCTAAGTTGCTAGGTGGCGAAGCCTGCCTTATTCTCCTCAGAGCAGGGTAGAGCGAATATTGAGAACATGGCCTCAACGGCCCTGAGGAAGGCATCAGCCTCTAGGGGCTCCTCTGCTCTAGTGAACTTAGGAGGCCTCATGGTCCTGAACTTTTCATAAGACATGACTGCATTTGGCCCATCTTGATTATGGCCATGATTGTTGAAGGGCTATTGCAGCCTATTTGCAATTTGATTCTGAGTGTTAAGAATTTGTCAAAGCACTTAGGTCTGAGCAGCCATATATGCTTCAGTGGGGGTCATCTGTGGGGGTGGAGGAGGATCAGCCCCACTAGGAACTCCAGAACCCCCAGAAGTGTTATGTGCATTATCAGCCATCTGAAAATTTGAACTTTCATTAGATACATATTCAAAGCTTGCTTAAAATAATAACAAGGTGAATATGCATACGAAAATTCAAACTTATGAAAAATTCAGAATTTAGACAGCATAACAGTCCTGAGTATAAAATTCATAACTTTCTGTAGAAAAGTCAAAAATTTCTAAAATTTGGTTAGCTTGTGTAGAATTTCCTAAGCTTCAACTTTGGTATTCAACTCCAGGACAGATTCAACTTTTACGGGGGTCGAAAAATTCATTTACCAAAACTTTGTCTAGCAGTTTGGACAGCAAACAGTAGCTTACTAAAAATTCTATATTTCTCAAACTACACATGAAAAAATGCTGAATTTTTGTGAGTATGACCATTATAAAGTTTTGAACAACTTTGGTATTCATTGCAAAATCCAGAAATGATCATAACTCTCTTCTTATCATTTCTTAGGCAGATTGCTGCAGGGAAGGTGTTTTTCCACCATAATTACAAGATTACAAAATTTGGTGGATCACCATTACATGAGGGTTACTATGTGTCACACCTGATTTCTGAAGAAAAATCAAATGCATCTCATATGTGCACCAGGATCAAGTTTACACACATATGATAAACGTCATCAGTGAAATATCCATAAATAGCATTAAAATGTATAAAGGTTTAACCATTACATTATCTTTTATTACACTGAGACGTTAGACTCGAAGGTCTATAAAACGAACATACGATAACTAGACGAAGGAACTCCGTCTTCAGCTTCCACAGGCACATGACTGGGGGATCGCATGCCTCAGAACTCATTGGAGTCGCTGAAGTACTCCTCACCGATGTTCTCCTCTGAACAGCGGTAAGCAAGGGTGAGCACACTTATGGTTGGAGCTCAGCAAGTGGGGGAAAACATGCAAGGCTATCAAGGATAGGATAAGGGTTTGCAGCGGTTAGCATTTTAGTGTTGATCAAGTTTTATTAGCAAGCACCTATTTGCTAGATGTAAGTTTATACCAACCCATTTAAGCTTTAGAAAACTTTCCATCTCAAAACCATACAAAAACCACAATTTAATTCCATCTTCAAGTTTAATTATCATGTGAGGGTCCAAGCCGCTCTTAACCGTGAGCACGGCTGATCGATCAGTTTTAACTCTGCAGAGGTTGTACACTTTACCCATAGTTCGTGTTCCCCATGTCGCCCGGGTTGATCAGACCCTTAAACACTGCCGAGGTGAGTGGCTAGGGTTTCACTACGAAGCCTTTACAAAGGCATGCAAAAGACCAACGACCCGCATAGTTACAAATCAGGGCGGACCATAACCCTCCATAGTGGTCAGCACCTTAACAAAGGCTGCTACCCCAAAAGAACCGGGCTATACCCCTGCAACCCCAACCCCCCTCTGCTCCTTTCGAATAAGGTCATCAGTACATTCACACATCTAATTAATTGGCTAAGACAGAGCCATATGGACTATGGTTGCACTGTTTTTTGGGTGGTTCTCCATGTTCCGATTAAATCAAGGTGCTCTTGTATTAAACAAATTCATCAACATTTAAGCATGAAAGCCTTTATCATGAAATCACTTTTAACCAACCCACGTTAAGCAACTAAGCAATTATCTACCCAAAAAGATTTATGAAACCGGGTGTTCCAAGGATCATGGGTAAAAATCTAGGTAAGTCCTTAAAAAGGTGTTACCGTCAATTTAATGCAATACAACAAATAAAAGTAAATATTAATTAATATGCAATTATTTAGGACAAAGAGGAATATGTAGAGGGAGAAGTCCACTTGCCTTCCTTTCCTACACACTATGCTTCTTCTTTCTTAAACCACTCCTCTTGATCCGCTCCAACTGGTTGATCACTTGAAACCGGCACGATGTCTACGAGCACACATGAATACATACAATAAATAAAACAATACACCAAACAAATCTAAAAGCTATAAACACGCTGCTAAAACTAACAGGCTCGATGACACGATCGCGTGGACACCAAGAACGCTTAAAACAGAGCTAAAACGCAAAAGATATGGCCAAAACAAGGTTCAGGGGCTTTTCTGCGAAGAAACTAGGCTTCCAGGGGCTTAACTGCAAGAAACCAGGGGCTAAAACCTAATTATGTGTATAAAAGAAAGGGCTTATGCGCAAAAGATCAAGGATGGACCGCGGGCTGGAAAAACTGAGAAGCTCAGGGGCCTAAACGTTAAAAACATGACATATACGTAAGGGTTTCTATAGGTGGAAGGGCATGGTTGCGATATAGAAAAACTACAGGGGCTCTTTAGCAAAAAGGCCAGGGGCAGGCGCGGTTGACCGGTACTTGGCCAGTTTGACTCCGGGCGCGGGCAGATCTGGGCCGTCCAGGCCAGATCCGACGGCAGGCAGCGCGACCGGTGGACGGGCGGCGAGGCACGCGCCGGAGAGCGGCGACACGCGGCGGCAATTCGCCGGCGACGCCCGAACTCGAGCTCCAGGCTCAGTTTGGAGCGCGGCTAGGCTCTACGCGAAGCGGGGGAGCACGCGCACACGGCCAAGGCAAAAAGGAGGCGGCTCGGGTGGCCACGACGACGTGCACCAGAATGGGGCGGCGCGGCCAGCTCCGGCGAGCGCGGGGCGGCGGGTGAGGCTCGGGAGCGCTCGGATTTTGAAGGGTGCGAGCTCCTCACCTTGATGCGAAGCCTTGGGTGCAGAAGCGGGCGACGGAGAAGCAGCGGCGAGGGAGATCGACGTTGGCGGCCGGAGGTTGAAGACGGCGGCGGCGGAGCTCTATTTGGGAGGAAGACGGCGGCTCCGGGCACGAGGTCTTCGTGTGAGCGGTGCGTGCGACGAGCGAGGACGAGGAGGGCCCGAGAAGGTGCTCACCGGCGATGGCAGGCTCAGAGTGCGATCGACAATGGTGTGGCGGCGGAATTCTCCGGCGGCGGCGCATGCGCGAGAGGGAGCGAAGCGAGAGAGAAAAGAGGCGGAGCAGGTGCTCGAGCTCGATCTTTATAGAGCAGAGAGGGAGAGAGAGCGACACCCGGGGGGCACTGGCCATCAATGGCCATGGCGGCCAGCCGGTCTTGATGGCAGTCAAGGGGGCGCTTGATTAGGAGAGGAAACTGAAGGGAAAGTTAAGGAGGAGCGGCGGCCAGGCTTCAGTTGCTCTTGATTGCCTCAATTGAAGGCGGGGGCGCGGGGGACGCAGAGAAATGGCTGGCGGCGGCGGCTGTGATGCGAAGCAGGGGAGCCGGCTGGAGATTGGGGGTGGAGCTGACAGGCGGGCCCCGTTGGTCAGCGAAAGAGGAGAGAGAGGAGGCGCGTAGCGGGCCGCGGCAAGCTGCAAAGCTAACGGGCCGAGCGAGTTGAGCAGGCCGGCGGCCTGGTGGCTGCAGCTCGGCCTAAAAGGAAAGGAGAAGGGGAAGGGAAGCTGGGCCGCGGGAGGAGAGAGGCCGGTTGGGCCAAAAGAGAGAAAGGGGAAGAGAGAGAGGAGAGAGGGTTTTGTTTTTTAAACCTTTTTCATGTTTTTCAAACTTCACACAAACAAACAAAAACTATGCAAACAAAATATGATGCACAAGCACTTGTTGCTTCTAAAATTATTCAAATGATATTTAAATATTTTAGAGCCAAATTTATTTGATAGTTTATTTATTTCCTTAGAAAATTAAATTTAAACACCATGTTGCTTACATTATTACATGAGGGTTACTATGTAGCATCGAGCTGCACAAAAGAATACCCTAAGTCAGCCTAGCACAAAAACCAACCAAAAGAGGCTAACAAAGAGTACATGTCAAGTTCCTAATACATCATCTAGGAACTAAGTCCTATGTACACGCTGCTGGAGAGTCCCAAGCTGCAAGTAGAGGTAGAGTGTCAAGATCAACTAGTCGAGTCCGGGCACGTCCTGCACCTCCTCAAGGTCAAGCTGGATCTCCTGCTGCTCGTCCACTCCAACGGCCGGTGGGTGGTGTGCCTGCTGTAGCATACCCACCTCAGCCTCCCAGGCCTGTGCAGCAAGCTCAAGGTCCTCAATCTGATCCTACAAGCCCTGGATGTGCTGACGGTGTACAAGCCTCTCAGCATCCCTATAATTGCTAGTCGGAAGCTAATCGTTTCATAATTACCGTACCTAACAACTGTGGTTAGTGTACCTGTAGAAAATCACAGATAATCATGACCTTTTGTGCCAGCACTCACAAAAGTGTCCACATTCATTATCGTTCACTATAGAAACGGCATCCATGCGTAAAGCCGCTGCATGGACCGCGTCCAACCTCGGACACCTCCGTTTGAATGGAGTTATCCTTTCCGCCTATTGCGGGATCGCACATGTATGGCAAAACATGGCTAGACATAGACGCGAGGTGGGTTCCTATTGGAATAGGTCCCATCCATCCCTCACGGACTTTCCCGTGGCACGAGCTCGTATGCCAAACGTGTTGTTCTTGTAAGGTTGTGCAAGAAAGTAAGTTTTGACAAGAATAAAATATGCTGGAAGTCAGTATAAATACACCATAGAGTACTAGCCACCTGAAAGAACCCAAAAACATTCCCTCTAGAGCCTCTCAGACTAGATTAAACCTCAGCGTCCTACGTACTTAGCAAGATTATTAATCTTGGCAAATTTTATTCCAAAAACAGGTTATTAAGGTATTTTTATTACTCTGGTGCATATTCACGCTCTGGTACTAGCTGTGACAGAACCGCCCAAAATAAATCTGGATTATCACCTAAGCCGGTCCACTTGGCTCATAAGCGATAACCAGGATGTATCTTGTCACCTCTGCCGGGTCATGCTCGGTGAATCACTTACACAAGATCGAGAATATGTGCTAAGCCCACACGAAGGCGGGACCAGAGTACAAGTTCGATACTACATAAAAGTCCACAATTGCATATTATTACAAACCAGGTTTTTCGTACATAAAAGTAAAGGTGATGCAGAGTTTAAACAGCGGAAAATAAAATTAGCGCGTGATACACATGGGAGGCCATCCAAGCATATCATTCCTCATCGTCATTCTCCCATTCAATCTCCCATCCATCTGGAATAGCAACAGGCCAGATGGGGTTACCTGAAAACCACAAATTAAGCAAGGTTGAGTATGCTAATACTCAGCAAGATTGACCCGATAAAATAAAAGTACAACTAGACATGCAAGGCTTTTTGGTTGGTGGGTTTGTTTTGCCAAAAGCAACTAAGAGTTGATCCTTACTTTCTATTTTTAGCTCAAGTTCTAGTATGTTAACCATTCTAGGTAAGCACCTAACTAAACAAGCATGTTTGTGCAAACAATATTAATCAGGCAACAATATTAATCCAACTGTTCCATAAATAATCATGGGGTAGCCAGTGGTCAAGCCGACTTAGATAACGGCGAGTGACCGACGATCGATCGATTTATATCCTTGTAAGGTAAACCCAAGATACACGGAAGAAGGTAGACCCCAAAGAATCTAAAGAAAAACAAATGCGGAGTCTACCCCGACCAAGCGGTTCCCATCATTCCCCAGATTAGGGACTGACGCATCTAGTAGAAGAGCATAGGAGTCCTAAGGATCATGCATCTAGGTTTCAAAACAACTCCAAAAACTTAAATGGACAAGTAAAGCATAAATACTGAAAATAAAGTATGAGTTTACAAAAAAGGTTAGATGCAACTCCGGTGCTTGCCTTCTTCTACTTCACAGCTAGCCTTGGGCTCTTCTGGACTTTGGTCCAGGTCTTGATGCACAACAGTGTGATTCACCTCTCCACTAGCTGCTCCCTCCTCCTCCTGAGTGAGAGTATAAGTCCCGTCGGGTAAATCTACACGTTTATGCACATGCATTAGATTATGGTGAAAGTGGGAGAATTACCACCAAACCCAACTCTTGTTGGCCACATTCATCTAAACAACTAGGAAAACTCAAAAAAAAGTATTGGGGTGTGATGAGGGTGAACTAATTACTATTTTGATGGGGATTGTGTGCACATCTAAGCAACTTAACTTACTAAACTTCATCAATAGTAGAGGGTGTGTGATGATGGGCTAAGTATTACTTTGATGGTGATTATGTGCATATTTAAGCAAATTAAATTAACAAACTTCACCAAACAGTAGGGGTGTGTTTAAAATTATTTCAAACAGAAACTAAACATAAACACCTTAATTAAACTTAAATAATAAAAATACATCTATGTATTCCATTTTTAACTAGCCATTCATCCATAATTCATATTAATTAAAATATAACTCCAACTGATCTCAAAATTTTTACACAACAACATATGACTACAACAAGCTTAAATAACAAATTTCAGCTCCAGATCATATATAAAGTAATTTAAATAAAAAAGATAATATTCATCCTAGATTAACTTCATTAAATAATACAAAAAGATTTACTAATCTTTTTGACCTAAATTTTTTACTACAGGTCATTCATGCCAAATCTAAGCTCCTGACCCACACATACAAGTGTAGCTATCATATTTTTCAAGTTATGCATTTAACATCCTTCACAAGTGTAATTCCAAAACACCACTAAAACCAGCTCCTAAAATCACCATTATTTTTCCAGAGGTGCTTAACATAATGACAAAGACCTAGGGTGCATAGGTGCTTAAAGAAGTTATTTCTTGAGGGGACTATAAAAAGTATCAAGCTTAATCTAACATAAAGATTCTAAAAATCATAACTATAAATATACACAACAAACATGTGTGAAACTTGGTCACAGATTTGAACATGTCTTACGGAACAACATATTCAAATTTCACATCCATTGCATGAGTACATTTTGAATTACAATAAAAGTACCTCAAACAGAGTTTGAATTTACATTTCAAAACTGTCCAGAAAAACCCTATATAACTTTTCTAGAAGTTGTAGATATGCTCACAGAGAATCCAAAACAATTGGATTAACATTTTTCTGAATTTCCTACGATTTTTAACGCATTTACAAAGTTTCAACTAAAATCCTAAACAAACTTTACAGCCAGACCCTTGACAAAGTTTCAGAAATTACATAACAGCCCTCGATTTACGGTTTGGACCCTCAACAAAATGCAATCGTCACGAATGGGTCCCTGCCGGCGAGGAGGATCTCGCCGGGGAGCGGGCCCTACGGCCAATGTGTACCTGCAGGGGGCGGTCTGCAGCGGTGGCCGGGCCAGTGGCGGCGTCGCCTGGTGCTCGCGGCGGTGCGGCTCTGTTCCGCCGCCGCGGTGGTGCCTGGACGGCGACGGCACGGTCCGGTGGTCCGGCGACGGCGACGCGGTGTTGAGGAAGGAACAGGGGTCGCGTGGAGGAGGAGAGGAAGTCACGCAGCCGGCCGGAGGAGGAAGTGTGGCGGCGGCGCAGCAATGGCGACGGCGGTGCTCTGTTTCGCGTCGGCTTGAGCACGACGGCGCGCGGGCGGGGTTTTGATGATGGCCGACAATGAGGCGCGACCAGTTGGAGGGTAGGGGTGCGTCGGGGCCAAGGAGGCGGCCAGGTGGCCAGCCGCATGCGCAGGAAGCGCGCGCGGATGCGTGGCCCCGGCCCAGCGTTACCGGCTGAATGGGCGCGGCTCATGGGAGAAAACGAGGCGGAGGGTCCACAACGGGTCTGCGGTCCACAGCGAAGTTGTCGAGGCCCTCCGTACGCCGGAGGGGTGTGGGGATGCCACGTGGATGCGACAGACGGCGGACGCGCGCGCGCTCTGGACGCCGCAACGACGACGTCGACGCCAGCTTCTATTTCAACAGCCCACATTCAAAATTGAATAACTCCCAAAAATGACAACTAAGTCAAAAATCTCCAAAAATAAAAAGTTGTAGAGGAGCTATAACACTACAACTTTCCCAAAGAGTGACCTATGTTTTGGTGAATAGATTGGTGGGAAAAACTCGATGAACTTGTTGTAAATCTCGGCCCCGGTTTACTGTTGACAGCGTGTTCAACTCGAATTTAAGCGAACTTCCACTCAAAATTTGAATGTCCGCCAATTATGAAAAATGTGTTAGGAAATAAGGAAAAACTTTTATATTGGCCGATTTTGAACTTCTATAATGAAATTTGGAGAACGCGCAAGAAAACCAAATAAGCCTTTTGGAGCTCTAGGGGTTTGACCATGAATTGAAAGTTTGACCAAGGGTTTTTGTGCAAATGTGTTCACAATCATGTAAAACATGCTTAGGGACTAATTAAAGTACTTAGCCTAAGCAAACATCATGGATGTTACAGTTGTCAATCACTCATCACTAGAGAGTGGCCAACCACTAACCATCGGACACTCTGGTCCTCAGTGGTATACATAGGTATAGGTGATATAACGGTATTATTGGAATTTCTTTCTCGGTGGCATAAATGAAATATATAATTTCTTAACAAAAGTAGCCATGTATAAGCGGAGGGTTCACAAAAATATATGATTTCTTAAAAAAACCTATTTACCCTTACCAAAAATAGCTATATACTCCATGAAAATTGTGTTTTTTTTGAAGAGATCAAAACTTTGTTAAGAAAGAAAAAAAACCGGCTGCTTTTGTGCCTAAAACAGGCCCTCTGATTGCATTCGACAGTGGACATGGCTTGTGTCGCGTGCATGTGCAGCAGGTACCTGATGGGGGCGCCAATTGAACAACAACAAACTTGATTGTGCGTAGCACTTGAGTAGTCCTGTTAATCCTGGTAATGAGAAGGAGAGTTTCATTTCGGGCAGCCTGCCGTTTGTCCTCAGACCTCGCCTTCCTCAAAAGAAAACGATAAAAGCCAAAGCCGATGGTAATGAGGGAATTGGGCGGTGCGGCAGTAGTGTACTGTAGGTGTCCAGGCACGGGCGGCCGGTCTTATTTTGTTTTGTTTTATTTTTCTTTCAAGAAAGCAAAAGACGAAGCAGGCAGTGAGTCAGGCGCATGCATTTCTGAGAGGAATTCCTGCTCTGCTTGCATTGGTTGCAGTTGCAGGCTTGCAGCTCGGTCATCAGTCTCACTGGCTACAACATTGGCGTGTCGACTCTCGACTGGTCATCGAGGGTGGCAAGGCCTTGCCCTCTCTCTCTCTCTCTGTTGGCCTCTTGGCCTCTTTTGGGTCGTTGAGAGTTTTCCTACACGCTAGGATGCCCGGTGATCGCCGTTCAGTGTTTTACCAGTCACGCGATGCTTAGCCCGAGCTTTATTTCACCTACCGAAGTGCATGCCTGTGGAGCGACGACTTATTTCACCTACGGAAGAGTGCGTAGCTGCCATGTTTAGTTGGGAGAAAAGTGGTAAAAGTTTTTGCATTGGACCGCGTTCGTAGAGAGAAGAATTTAACTGACACGATTCTATAGGTGAGAAATTTTGGTGAAACTTTTAGAACTAAACAGAAAGAGAATATTTTGCTTAGTCATCGAGATTTTCTAGTACAGTTTCAGTTTTCCCGTACTCGTCATCCCTTATACTACCTCCGTCTTTAAATATATGACATTTAGAATAAAAAATTTAATTCATTTTGAGCTAGTTTTCTTGTCCTAAACGTCATATATTTAAGAACGGATGGAGTATTTCATACTCCATACCAACTCCCAGCAGCGGGACTCACGCGTCACTCCTTTTCCTTCTCCAACTTCTCTTTTCCCCTCTCTCCACGCCGCCTGCGCCTGCTGCTCTTCTCTGCTTCCTTCCTCCACTGACGACCGGCGCGGCGACGCAGGGTGGGGCTCGGGTGTGCGGCAGCCGCGACGCACCCCTTACCTTCTCAGCTCCTCCCCTCGCTTCTGCGACGCGGCGACCTTCAGCTCTCCGGCGCGCTCCTCCTTCGCCCCGGCGAGGCCGGATCCGCGATGGAGAGACGTCGCCACGCCGACCTCCGGCAGCACGCGGAGTGGCCAGACACCGCCTCCCGAGCTCAGACGCGCCCTCCCCTCCTCACAAGCTGTCCTTCTCTCTCTCTCGTCGAGCTCAGAACAGGGGCGCGACCGTCTGAGGTCCTGGCGACGGCGGTGGACAAGCTCGACCTCCCTTCTCTTTGTCGCAGCAGACGTCTCCCTCCCGGTGAGGCGAGGCAAGGGCACGAGGTGGCTGGCTCCTGTGCCGGCCGTAGAGAAGCTCCACGCGCGGCGGCTCCTCGTGGACCTACCAGGCGGTGTTCCCGGAGCTCCGTGGGCCATGGCGCTAGCGCGCTTGAGCGCGGTCTCGTCGCTCCCCGCGACTTCCAGGACGGTGTATCTAGAGAGCGCCGATGCGACGAGTGGCGGCGGCCTGCTGATTCTAGGCAAATCCACCACGCTGCACCTCCTCCCGCGCTGGCAAGCGCGGATCTTGGGCGTGGCCGCGGTGGAGGCAGGCCACCTCTTCTTCCTCTAGTGCGGCCATGCCTCCCCTCCGCCTCCCTCGCCAGCAGAGCAACACCAGCAGAGGTGTCCGACGCGGGCGTAGAGCAGAGACCATGGATGGGGCATGGGTACGGGTGCGGGGCGAGCACAGAGCATGCGCCGGGCTAGGCGGGCCTCCTCGCGCCGACGGAGGGCGACTTGCGTGGAGGAAGACGACGGCGCACCGACGACGAGAGGCCGGCTAGCGGTGTCGTGAGAAAAAGGAGGGGGACAACCTCGAGCAGGGGCGGCCATGGATGGGGCTCCCTCTCTCTCCGTTAGAGCAGGGAGGGCCTTCCTCCGGCGGCTTCTCTACGGCGGTGTGGCGAGGGGAGCAGGCGCCCTTCCTCCGGCGGTTTCTCCGCGGAGCCACGACGAGGGGAGCAGGCGCCCTTCCTGCGGAGGCGCGGCGAGGGAAGCAGAGGATGCTCAGGTCCGGCACCGGCGGCTGGATCCGAGCACAAGCGGGAGGACGGGGTAGTCGGGAGCTCGTCCGACGTGGAGAAGATAGCGCTCGCTCCGTATGACGCTGGGAAAACCGGACGAGCTCTGGTACGCTTGCTTTGGGGACGTCGTGGCGTTCCCCACTGCGAGGAGTTTCCCCTTGAATCGGTAATGGACCGTGGCGTACCGTATGGGGTAGTGTCCCCAGTGCGGACAACCTAATGATGCACCACGGCTTTGGGTTCTCTACTGCCTAGCCGTGCCGAGCACTACTGACGAGCAAAAGCACCTGTGGGGAATGCCTTGCCATCACGGGGTGGAATGGAATTTATATGTGTGTGTATATATATATATATATATATATATATATATATATATATTCTCGATTTTTCAAAAATAAATGTCGGTTTGAAAAATTTGCAAAACTATACTACTGCCGCCGTATGGTATGGCTGCCGCCGTGTGGTATGGCGGCTGAAGGCCTAACCGCCGCATGGTACGACAGTTAGGCCGACCGCCAGGCGTTAGGCGGGGCACAGACACAGTCAAACGGTCGAAAGTCCAACTGCCAAACCAGACGGCGGTTGGATGGCAACCGTCATACCATACGGCGTTAGGATCAACCATCGTATGGCACGGCAGTTGCAGGCATGCAACCGCCGTGGGGTATGGCAGTTGAATCCCAAGCCTATAAAGCATTGAATTTCTGCCGAAAATACCATAATAATTCAGAAAAAAGAGAAAGAGAGATGGAGAGGAGAAGGGAGTGAGGGGGAGGTGGTGGAAGGAGCGAAGCTCTGCCAATTTTTCGTCTCGTTTTAGGTACTACACTATTTTGAACTCTGTTAATCTATATACTTAGATATAATGAGGACATAAGTAGTGTTGATTCACTAGATTTAAGTAGATTTAATATAGTGAAATTGTAGTTTTAGTGTAGATCTGACTAGATAGCTTCTGTAGTCACTAGATCTACTTGTTAATAGTGATTATTGCTTTTTATGTTGTCAGACATGTCAGATACAGTTATTGCCAAGTTATATTTCGGTAATGGGCAGATTAGATATGGTAAAGATGGAGTTGACTTGGCAGAATTTGATTGGGTTGACCATGATATTAGAAGAGGAGGAGAAAGAAGTTGGGAGGTCATAACCAACTGATTGTACAAGACATTCCATGTAGATGTAGAGCAACATGACTGGTCGATAATGGTACTAATCAACAAAAGTGATCCAGTGTACTGGGAGCTTATGCCACTTCAAGGCACTGCACATTGCAGGACTTATATTAGAAATGCATGCTAAATTGGTTTGCCCGCGATTTTGCTTGTCCAAGTTGTTCACAAGGCTAGGTCTAGTAGTTAAGTGCATCAGGAAGGTCATGGTGCTGACGACGGTGAAGCTGAGGTAGGAGGAGATGATGCTGCAACTGAGGCAGAAGGAGCTACGACTGAGGTAGAAGGAGGAGATGAGGAGGAAGACGATGACACACCCTTTCAAGCGGGTAGTGAGATTGACGAGGGGGAAGTAAATGCAGAAGTACTGAGGCAGTATGAAATGGAGGCCTGGGACGATGAACGTGCGTTGGAAGAGGACTCCTCAGATGACGAGGATGACCCCCTTGTGCCAAGGGACTGGGAGACCTACAATTTCTCACAGCTCACTGTCAATCCTAGTGAGAATGTGCCCTGGGAGTACAGAGAGAATGAGGTTTGTGTCAGCGCCATGTATTCGACTGCAGTCGACCTCAAGGATGTAGTGAAGAGGTGGGTCACCTTGACTTCGCAAAGAGAGTTTAGGGTAGTGAAGAGTTCTCCACACATATATGATGTATGTTGTCTGAAGCCCAACTGTCCTTTTCGAGTGTATGCTTATTAGGGCAAGTGGAAAAATTACTGGGAGGTCGTCTGTTGTGGATCACACTTGTGTACTTGACCAGTTAGACGCAACCCATTGCAATTTGTCAGCCGGTTTTGTGGCCAGCTAGATGTTCCCTCGGATTGTGGACAATCCGGCTTATGAACCCAAGTCCATTATCTTGGTAATTGAGGAGAAATTTAGGTACAAGATAAGTTACGGTAAGGCATACATGGCGAAGAAGAAGGTATTAGAGATGAGGTGGGGTACTTACGAAGCATCTTACGACAATTTGCCTAGTTTGTTGAACACAATTAGGATGTTAAATCATGGTAGTTATTATGATATCAAGACTTATAATCTTGTATCAAGGCTAGGGAAGCAAGTCCTACAGCGGGCATTCTTAGCATTAGGTCCCACTATTGCAGCATTTAAACATTGTCGACCAGTCATTTGCATAGATGGCACATTCCTTACAGAAAAATACAAGGGCACAATCCTTACAGCTGTGGTAGCAGACGACAATAATCAGTTGTTGTCATTGGCTATTGCTTTTGCAGAGGGAGAGAATGGTGATAGTTGGTATTGGTTTCTGGAGAGATTGAAGCAAATGGTGGTGGAGGATGTGCCAAACGTCTGCGTGATACACGATAGGCACAAAGGTATTTTGCAGGCGATGAATGACATCAAAGATGGTAGTGAAGAACGTCACAGAGCAGCACAATGGCCAGATGTTCATAGCAGGTGGTGCATCAGGCATATGGCAGCAAACTTTCATAGCTAGTTCAAGAACAAAAAATTGACTACATTGTTCAAGCGGTTATGTGACCAGAATCAGGAGAGAAAGTTCAATGAGATTTGGAAGAAATTAGATGAGCTGACGAAAAAAGCATCAGAAGAGATAGCTAAGAAGCCAATCAATCCTGATCTAGGCAAGAGCTGGTTTCTCTTGAGGACGTGGGGCTAGATGCTCCAAACGTCAGACAGAGAAGGGGACATTCTGTGAAGACCTTTATCTAGTGGATTGAGCCGAAGGAGAAATGGTGTCTCCTGTTTGATAAGGGAGGTGTAAGGCATGGGATAAAGACAACTAATTTTGTTGAGATTTACAACGCGATTTTGCGTGGTGCCAGAGCTCTTCCTCTTGTTGGCATTATTGAGTTCTTCTTGTACCGCATACTGAAGTACTTTCTTGAGCGTGCTACTGCAGCACATAAAGCTATGGAAGACATTTAAAAGGTGTATTCAACAAAAATGACTGAGTACTTGGACAAAAAACAGAAAAGGGCTCTTCTTCACAGAGCCTTATCACAACCTCTACGATGTGCTCCTGGCAAGGAAGTTAAGTGGAAGTATGAGATAAGGTGCTAGTCCAAATCACAAAAAGGGGACGGCAAAATAAGAAGACAACTTACATTTATTACGGACGAGACGTGCACATGCTCTTGCCAGAAGCCGTAACTATTACACATTCCTGCTCACATGTGATCGCTGCATGCTATGCAACTAAAGGTTACCACTGGGGTCGGTACGTGCCTAGATACTTCTTCAAGCAAACCATTCTAGACACTTGGAACCACACTGTTGAGGGCTACCTCTTTCTTGGTTCTTTCACTAACGACCCCAAAGAAAATGCATTATACAACCAAATCCAGATCCAGACATGTGCCAAGGCGTTGGTCGACGCAAGAAGAACAGGATTAGGAACAACATGGGTGAGGCTGAAGCTGGTCCTTCGGTGCAGATATGCTCTAAGTGCAACAATCCAGGGCACTCCTACAAGAAATGCACCGCAACATCTTATTATTCCCATGCTCCAGCACCTTCAGCAAGTGGAAGTGGTCATGGACGTGGATGTCGTACCCGTCGCTACAACGAAGGAATACAGTGATCGTACTTGTTTGTAATAGTACAATAATTTATTTGTGCTACCGCATTGTAATATTTGAAATACTTATGCATGTTATCATGTTACCTTGTTGTAATAATTGAACCACTAGTGTTGCAACACCTTCAGAACTTATGCATGTTATCGTGTTGTAATAATTGTACCACTGTTTCATTGTTTGTTGTTTTCTTCTTGCCTACATAATTATTATCATTTCGTTATGTATTGTTCCCAGATTTGAATTGAGACATGTACTAAGTTATGTTATTTGCTATCTTCTTTTGCAGGTTTGCAATGGCTTCCTCAGGTCCTGAGTTGGACTTGGACTTGCTCACCAAGAGGAAGGGCAAGGTTGCGGCGCCAAAGGGGATCCACACTCCTATGTGCTACTGCGGTGACAACTGTAAGCTTGTCAAGTGCAATGTTCTCGAGTATGCGTATGGGATGAGGTTCTTCATGTTAGACTGAAAGTAAGAACAAACTACATTTCCCAATTATTCATATGTCATTGCTAGTTTATTATGTGCTAACTTATCTTTGCAAAAAGACTTCACCTTCTCTTTGTGATTTTATGCAGTGGCTAGATGCTGAGCAATCCGAAGCAGACAAGCGCTACGTCGAGGAAACGGGTCGTTTGGCACGTGAGAGGTGGCAACACATGGTTGAGGCAGAAAAAAGAGAGGAAAAACGTAAGGAGCAGCAGGAGGAAATTCACATTCGGCGGGAGATGAAAGAACGTGAAGCGGCCGCGGCCCCTGAAGCAGACAGAGAGAGGAAGAGCGAGAGGGCTCGCCGGGCTAAAGAAGCTGGGCCAGATGCCATGAGGAAGGGGAAATACCCCCGTTGTACCTAGTACACCTAGAGTACTAGACGTGGAGTCCGACTATATCTCGAAAAAACTATGATTTCATTTCATCATCCGCTAGAGTCGGCTTGTATCCTTAAGAACTTGATTCCAAATGCATTAGAGTTTGTTTTCTCCAAAGTCGTGTTCTTCCTCCAAGTATTAGGGTGTGTATTATGTGAGTCACTACATCAAACAGTGACCCTAGTACTAGGGTGTGTTTCCTCTGAGTCACTACGCGTTTCTCTTTCCCTTGGATCGAATGGCCCACCACCTGGGCTTCTTCATTGCCTATATATATGTCACCACTCTTCTCCATTGCCTCTTCTCAAGGCAGCAACCAGCGATGGCTTCCTGGAGTGAGAATGATGATGACTTCGTCGGCCCAGCACTGTGGATCCAGTAAGATCCACAGTTCAACATCAATTTTCTAGGCTTAGAAAAGAGAGATTTCAAATCCATGCGTGATGTTAGGAGGTACGCACCAAATCAAACGGTGAACTGTCCCAGGTGTGCACACGATGAGTTTTATGTGATGCAAGTTTACTAGGGATGGAACAACTCTGGTCGTCACTTCTAGCACTGCTCACGAGCATGGGTAAACAAAGCTACGTGACCTTTGTCCTTCATCATTTTCTAGTTTACTAATGTAATCTCGATTTCCGTAGTACTCCGACCAACCAGATAACTGCGATTTCGTGCAATGGGTGGATCCCCCAGCTCTTCACCTGTATCAACAGTACATCGACTACCTCGAGGATGTTGTCATCTTCAACCTGAAGCAAGAGCTCGTGTCGGCATTGGCTTCTCCAGATCCACCATCTACCAACGACGACAACGGACCGGTGACCGGAGCTATGGTGGTGAAGACGAACACCAGTTGTCAGGACGAGTGGTGCACCGCCCCTGCCACGAGAAGAAGAACAACACTCCACCAGCAACTCCATCCCCACCACCTTCACCTCCACCCCCTCCAGGGTACAGGTACTACATGCCCTCCAGCACTCCGGCAGGTCTATGTTCTCCGGGCAGTACTCGTACAACTAGATTAGAAATGATGTAAGCGTTTTTCTAAATTCCATAAGGCATGTTAGGACTAGCAACGACACATGGTTAGGGTAGTAGTTGCGGCGTACATGCCATTGCATATTTGTGTGGTTGTTTCATGTAATTCTACTACGTTAAGTGATCTTCGCGTATCATGTGCTACTAAATTACATTGCAACACTAGTCAAGTTTTAAAAAAACTCAACCGTCGTATGACACGGCAGTAAGCTTCAAACGCTGTGTCATACGGCGGTTGGAGCTAACCGCCGTGTCATACGACGGTTACAGCTAACCGCCAGTGCCCCGTTTTGACGATTGCAGAGCCGGCAACCGCCTGGCGGTAGCGGTTGAACCTCCGTACCATACGGAGGTTAGCCTAAACGCCGTATGGTAGTTTGGTCACCGTTCGACGTGCCACATCATCAACTGTCGTACCATTCGACGTGCCACGTCATCAACCGCTGTACGGCGGTTGGCTCCTAACCGTCGTATGGTACAACGGCAATAATATAGTTTTGCAAAATTTTCGAACCGGTATTTTTTTTGGAAAATCGAGAAAAAAATAAAAATATCGGTGGAATGCATAAGTCAAATGTATGAGCACTAACTGCGGGCCGTCGGATCTAAAGACTGCGGGCTGGATCTGCCGATTTCAAGAAGGAAGGCTGTGCGTTAGATGGGCCGAGTGGAGGCCCAAACACCTGAGCCCGCGCTTGGCTCGTTTGTGCTCGCCGCGGGGCGGAAGGGCTGCTGGGCTGTTCGACAGCAAGCGCCTGCCTGAACCATCATCCTCCTCCGTTGCCACTCGCCACACACCGCATCGTGGATTCGTGGTGATGGATGACCGCAGAAATGCATTACCGCAGGTATAAGCGACCGCGGAGCTTATCGAAATAGTATTGCATGTCCCACTTAGAAGTTTTGAAATTTTTTGAACTTTTGCACACCAATATTACCAAACAAGATGTGCATTGTCCCAAAAGTTGAGATTCAAACAACTTTTGTAAAAAATCATATGAAAAAAAACAAATTTCAGTCACTAGAGGACAAAAGTTTTGGGATGGGTGAAATTTGTTTTTTTCATATGAATTTTTATAAAAGTTGTTTGAATCTCAACTTTTGGGACAATGCACATCTTGTTTGGTAATATTGGTGTGCAAAAGTTCAAAAAATGTCAAAACTTCTAAGTGGGACATGCAACACTATTTCGATAAGCATCACGGTCGCTTATACCTGCGGTATTTTCACTCCGATGGTTCTAGCAATGTGATCTACTACATGTATCTCTCGCTTGACTTAAAATGCAGAGAAAGGTTTTGTATGGTACGGTTATAATAGGAATAGCAAAAGTACAAATGTTTGAACGCGGTGATATTTCAGGATTGGGGACCAACTTACACACGTAATAATCTTTTAATTTATAGCAATATATTATTCCAGGCACACATACATGAAAAAACGGTACCAGTACTTGTTCAGAAAGAGGGTACAATTTCCGTGACAAAACACCATTCCGTATTTAAAAAAACCCCAAAAGTGAGAGAGGTGAAACAAAGCAAAGCACAACCAAATCGAAGAATCGCAGCGAAGTGATGATACATGTGGTGTCGTCGCACCAGCATCGTCGACCGGCACAGGAGGAGGATCCACCTCAAATTCATGGAGTTGTGATGCATGATGGAAAGGTTTGTAGACGCTCAACTGGAGACGCCGTCCAGTGTTATGCTATCGCAATTGCAGCAGCATCTTCCTGCAGTGCACGATCAACCGGCTCAAGGTTCGATCTACGTTCCAAGTGAATGTCGGAAATAAGCGGCCTGACTGTCTTCTTTACCCCGAAATCAGTCCCAAGGAAAAGCATGCAACTTTCAAGTCTAGACATGGTTTCCGAAGCTTCAGACAGTAAACTGCCAAATTCCTTGTTTCTGAAATATCCAGCATACTGTTGGTACTGTTGGCACTGCATCATTGATTCGGCAATCCGACCGCAAAGCTTCACAATTCTCAGACTGTCTGCTGTTGCTTCACAGTTGTCGTTTATTATGCTCTTGAGCTTATCCACAAATGCTTCACGCCCTACGGTCTTCTCAATAGCGTCATCGAAATCATCTGCACTGTTCAGTTTCTGACCTATTGCCATAGTAAGGGATAAAAATGCTTCTTGCTGGATTCTTGTGTGGTCACCCTTTGTAGAAATGTTATGCATTTCTTCATCGTCTCTAGATGCAGAATATCTCTGGTTCTCCTCATCATCTCTTAATGGAGGATTGCTCTGGCCCACGGGAATTGGTCTTCGTTGTGAACTTGTTTTAATTGGCATTATTTCTTTGAGGACCTGCAAGAGCAGAGTTACTTAGTTTTCTTTCAATTTTTTGGTTTTCTTCTGTAATGGCTTAGTGCATTAGCATTTTACAGGATGCCGAGACAAATCAATTGTCCATGCGGGCAAAGTATTCTCCAGAAATAATGGGACTGGAATTCAAATCATGTGATACATGGTAATAACTTGTAAACAATAAAACAAATTTAAACTGCTGCCTCGCTGTGGCGATGGCGCTATGATGGTAATGAAAAATCAGGTGGGGGAACCCCCCCTTTGACCGTTAAAAAAAAAACTGCTGCCTTAACATTCCTCAATCTATATTAATCATTAATAAGGGAAAAACTCCAGTGTTGTGTTACTGATGCATTTTGATTAGTAGATTAATAAACTTGTGCACTCACCTTCGGCAGCAGTATTCCCTTCATTTGTTGTCTGTCCACATCATAGTTAGCGCACAGGTTCTCCGTGATCTCTGCTGCTATTGTTCTGTGTATGATGTTGTTAGCATCAAGTACTGAAGTGAGACGACCAATAATATCTCCTTCCGTTCTCATGATGAGGGCACAGTTACTTTGACTGTTAGATGACAGGGATACTAGTGTTCTCCCAGCCGTGGCAGCAGATTCTTCATCATCTGCATTGGCAAGGAAGACTTGCAGTTGCTTTGTGATGAGAATTTCTTTGGTTTCCCTGGCGAGGTTGATAGACTGATCCGATGCCAGTTCTACGAGGATCTCCATGGCTGCCAGCTGCAGTTCTTTGCCAGCTTGACTGCCCAGATTAAGAATGCTCTTCATGTTGCTCAGTGCTTGCTCATTTGATGAGATTTCACGGCGTAGCCTCCTGCTAATCCACCCTGGAGCGTGGATGAGCCTGTACAGAAGTTCAAGGGACCTTGTTACAATGTCGGCCCACGGCTGGATGGTGGCATCTTGAATTAAGTTCCTGGAGTAGAGGGGTGCCGTGATCTTTGGGAGGAGGCCAGGGGCGCTGCATATGATCCTGCAGTTGTCATTGTCGGACGCTAGCTTCTCGAGGATGGTCAAGCCTTGCAAAATCAGCTCGTAGCTGGCATCTCCTTCCCTGTTCTTTGGGCGTCGTTCTTTTCTTATCACCAGTCTCTTCTGGTCCTCCATCAGTGTCCACTGGCGTCGCTTCTCTGTTTCCATTAGTCTGTGACGGTGTCTCATCAGCATCCGCTTGAATCGCTCCTGCTTCTGATGCTCTGTTTCTGTCAATGGCCCTATTGGTCGAGGTGGCTCTTCAAAGTCCTGCCTCCATGGCTCTTCTCCTGTCAATGATCGTAATGGTCGCTGGAGATATGTTTCCTCTTGGACCAGGGAGGATATATACCGCACAGACCCAGGGTACTTGTTTAGATCTATGTGTCCAGCAAGACCTGCCACGATCGTTGCTGCGAGCTCTCTAATCTCCGTGCTATCATGTAGACTAGTCATCATGAGGGACTATCAATTTCTGAATCTTGTGCCTCGAGGGAAGCAGCAGCGACCTGACATCTTCGCCCTTGTTCTTCTTAACAAAGGCGCTGAGTAACCTTGCGCCATACAGGTAGTCTTCCTGGGATTCATAATCCAGCAACTCAATGGCGTATTTGATCAAGTCCATTCCCTTGATGGATAGATGATCCTTCCTGCATTTCGCGCTGATATCAGAAAGGTACTTGCTGATGGCCTCCACGACCCACTTCTCCGACGGCAGTTGGTGTAGTGCATGGAGGTGCCTGATCACGGCAACCTCGCCGATGCTTAAAGTGAGAAACAATCCCACGAACGTGGTGCCTTGGAAAATAACAAGAGAATAGAATATTTTCAGTACTGCCACCCTGTTTGCCATGCTGTCGGTTCCATCCCTGTTACCGTGATTGAGCTTCGCTATGCGCCATGCCGATATTGCTGCAGAGGCCAAAGGCCCGAGCAATAAAATCAGCTGGAGGCACAGAATCAGGATCAGGAATGACTCTACTAGTGGAAAAGAAAGAAAAAAGATAAGGGCTCCCTTGAAAGTGAAATTCCTTTTGAAACTCATAAGTTCAAGTACGAGGACCCTGGTTGATTCCCCAAAATCGAAGAGATATTGTACACTGCTCTCCCAATCCTCAAAGATCCTGCGGGCAACAAGCATGCGTAGTCTGTCAGTGTCATATATCTAAATAAACCTCTATTACTAGTGAAGGTAGCCTTTCCCCAATTCGACAAAGCAGAAACCATGCATAATGCCATAAAGGACACCCACTTTAATGTGAGGTGTTGGTGTGCGGCATGAGGCCCGTTGGCACCTTTAGTAAGATAAGAGTGTACTCCTATTTCGATGATAAATGATAATTGTATAATTATAACTAATGAAGTTATTTTTGAAACAGCTTATGCATGAAAGTTAAAAACCTTTCTAGAACCAAGTGCCAAAATGAGATGAAAGACATTTGGACTAGTATAGGCTTAATACTTCTAGCACTTTGACCGGATTGTTAAACGGAACTTTGGAGTTAGTTGCTCGATCTATTGAGTCTAGACATAAAAGAAAAGATACACAATTGATAAATTCTACCATCAGGTAGCACAAAAACCGTAAGAAAACACCACTACTAGAAAATCAAACTTTTGCAAGGAGATATAAATTGTGTTGATAAGTACATTACATCAAAATTAAAGTGATGGCGAATCTAGTTGCCACCTACCAGCACAAAAGTGTACTAGCGGGCTACATAAGGCACCCACCAGCACAAATGAAGGTCATTTGTGCTAGAGGGTGCTTATGTGACCATCCATCACAAATGTTTTTCAATTTATATAAATTGAAAAGGTCAATAGTGTGTAACTAGAAAAAAAATACTTTGGATGCGAAAAAATAATTTCAATATGTATTAGACTGCATATTTATTGTTGTGTAGACATTGCAAAATGTTTGAAGTGATTTACTATTTTCTAAAATTTAAATGATTATAAGGATGTTCATTGAAATCAACATATGTTTGAACTCAAATTTTCACAAATAAGATAAATATCTCAAATCGTGTAAGTACATGGAAAATTTCACAAGTTTGTTAATGTATTTCTTACTTCTAATATAACTTTTGGCGAGAAAAAATCTAATAATATCTAAAACTTGTCCGAAAATTATATAAATTGGTATGGTGTAATTTCTTGAGTTTAAAACCTTGACATAAAAAAATGAGCATGCTATGAGAAAATTGAATTATACTTTGTTCACAAATGTATACTTCACTAACAATGTTTCATGTAACTCAAGTCAAGCTTTTTAGCTTGTGAACTAATGTAGCAAATAAAATTATCATATATATCGTAACATAATTTTTACAAGTAAAATTATCATATATATAATATATATATATATATCAACAAATTTTGAATTGATTCGTTTGTATTAAAAATAAAAGAGAAAAGAAAAATGTTATATATTTATGCTGACAGGTGATAATATCACCTGCCAGCATAGATACACTACCCGTCAGCATAGAGATTGAAAATTTTTCGTGAACTGAGCTTGACGCGCTCCGCTCATTTTATCTCCTCCTCCCCTTAATCCCTGCCTCTCTCTATCTCTTTTACTGCCTCCCATCTCACTTCGTTCTCTGTCCTTATCTCTTTTTCATATATGGACGTTTTTTTTTCTGCAACTGGCCAGTGTAAATGAATCTTTCAGGCATAGTCAAATAGCATATATCAGCCTTAAAAATACAAGACGAAAAAAACATCCAGGCCCCCACACGGGCCGATTTTCCCCACAAATGGTTTCTGGCGTAATGTAGCAAAAACACATAGGATCTCAGCTTCAACACAAGGTAAGTCTACGGAAATTTTGATGCATAGCCTAACCAAGCCAAACAAACATGGAGGACTATTAGACATTGTTTGGTTGATGCCAAGCCACGCTTTGACGTTCACCGAGAAATTCAACGATCAAATGATAATTTGTCTACCAAGAATTCGACATTGCCCATGTTTTAGTGGCATATGGTTAGTTGGAAAAAAAGTCGCAAACCAAACAGAAGCTATGCTTTTTTTTAGCGTAACAGAAGCTATGGTTGGAGCAATAAGAATAGGGAAAGAAGATAATAAATGGCGTCGTGCAATTAGCTAGGCAAATATATTGTAGTTTTCTTTAATAATAATAATAATAATAATAATAATAATAGATGTTTTACAATTTCTTTTAAGTGAAAAGAAATGCAATTGGTCACTATAAGGCCGTGACGATCTATATACAGGTATGGACATCTCTTTCAGCTTGTTATGCCTTCCCTTTTTCTTTTGTAGTTTTGTTTCTAATTAATTACTCCCTCCATATTGTAAAGGAAGTCGTTTAGGACATTGACACGATCTCCAAAACATAACTTTGACTAATATTTTCTATAAAATATTTAAAATATATATTTAAAGAGTGCTTTTATGAAACGATATTTCAATATGAATCTACTCGTACCATTTTCACATTTCTAAACTTAAAACATAAAAAAATATTTACAATCTAAGTACTAGTACCATGCGGAATAAATTTGGGAATTTATCATTGCTAGAAACCGCAGAGTGAAAGGTCGGAACAAATTCCAGCCTTTAAGATTGGGACTTGACTATTTTTATATTTCGTAGATGCATATATGTTGTTTAATATAATACTTTGACTAACAATTTATCTATAAATATGTTAATGCTATTATTTTTGCGGTCACCATGGATGTAAAAAAATATTGGTACTCAAAGATAAAGAATTCACTTAGAACAAATCTAGACTATATTTGTGTTTGGAGAAATATTAGTTAGGAGTTAAATAGCTCAGTTGAGCCAAGACAACTGCATATGACTGACCAAGATAAACATCTTGCAAAATGGAAGCACTTAATTGGTACGACGTATGGATGCGATAAAAATCCAATAATATATCAAGACACCTGATTTGGTCAAGTAGATAGCATGTGGATGAAAACCACGCGATGAGAAAAAAAAACAAACAAATGCGTACTTGTTATAATGAGGTTCGTTAACACACACCTACTGTATATCCCATATCTGCATAATACCATAGACTACATGCAACATTTATTCACGGTAGCATAAAAAACTACTAAAAACGTTATACAATGGCTAGTGGTTACATGACGGTAAATCACAGGGAATAGAAGCAAGCGACCTAGCTGTCCAAATGTCTAAGAGCTGGTTGATAACCAAGTGAATAAGGCAAATAGGGTTTGATGCTTTTTCTGATCTGATTCGTGTTCGGGAGCGAGGAAACTATCTGTGCTGGCGGGTGACTTAAGATGTCTGCCAGCACGGATAAACGTTCGTTTGCGTTGGCGGTTTTTCAACCTGCCAGGATAGATACGTTTTAGCCTCCGGTACAAATCTTATGTGGCCAACTGGTAGTAGTTAATATTGCTCGATTTGAAATTTTGCGTTAATATATTGTTTATATCGTCACGGATTATAATGTGGCCATATCTTCAACTTCCATTGCAACATGTATTGCGACAAAACACATATGGTGACTGTTTTGGTCTGTTCTACCGGCGTGGTAATCTGAAAAAAAAAATGGTTGAGAGAGAGAGAGGTGGGGATACAAAATCACTAGCAAATTAAATATATAACAAAAATGTCTCTAGTCTAGTTGTAATTGATTACGTGTCTAGGAGGCTCTAAGTTATATTCTAACACACAACAATCTTTGTAGTTTTGTTTCTAATTGATTACTCCCACCATATTGTAAAGGAAGTCGTTTAGGACATTGACACGATCTCCAAAACATAACTTTGACTAATATTTTCTATAACATATTTAAAATATATATTTAAAGAGTGCTTTTATGAAACGATATTTCAATATGAATCTACTCATACCATTTTCACATTTCTAAACTTAAAACATACAAAATATTTACAGTCTAAGTTTACAAATTTTGACTGAGGACAACCTCAAAATGACTTCCTTTACAATATGGATGGAGTATTTTCATAAAATATATCATCCCAAAAAATATCTATGGCAATACTTCATTGCCACTACAACGAAACAAAAGGACATGGTTCACTACCGGAAACGGAGCCTCTGCCGAGAGCTCCTGGCTTTGCCGAGAGCGCTCTCGGCAGAGGTCCTCTTTGCCGAGAGCAATGGGGCCCGCTCTCGGCAGCGAAAACGCCCACAGCGCAGAGCGCCTTTGCCGAGAGCTTGAGCCCCTGGCTCTCGGCAGAGAAAAACCCCACGGCGCAGGATCTCTTTGCCGAGAGCCAGAGGGCCTAGGCTCTCGGCAAAGCGCGCAGCAGACGGCGCATGGGCGACGCCGTCACGGCCGCGCCCTGGCCGTTAGCCCCTGGCTCTCTTTGCCGAGAGCCAGAGGGCCCCGGCTCTCGGCAAAGAAATGACGCACGGCACCTCCCGCCTTTGCCTAGAGCCTGAGCTCTTTGCCGAGAGCATAACTAGAACTCACGGCAAAATGTGGGAGAAAACTTCACATTTTCGGCTTCAAACTTTTCCCTTGCTCAACATACACTCATACAGAGTACATGTTCAAAATTGGCGCCATTTCGACTCAGTTTGCTATATTTAACAATTTTACTTCGTTCTTCGTAATTTTTTCGTATACGTCCGATATGAACTGCAAGTGCATGAAATCTTAGAGTAAAGTTGTTGGAAAAATGATATTCATGTTCATGAGACATCTCTAACACTCTGTACATGAAATGAACCTAAGTTTCCGTCATTGGGCTCTCTGATCGTGATGAAGATCGTGAGGTAGAAAGGTTGTAAAATTGTATAAAATTCAAATCAAGTTTGAAAATCACGAATTTTGTCAAGCGCTCATGATATCATATGTTGAGTTTGTGGTAAAAATTTGAGAATGTTTTGAACACTTTAACACATACGCTGTTTAGAAACCGGAACATCTCACGAGAAGTTTCAAAGATTTTGAACTAATGTCACTAGATTTGGTCTCTTAGAGAAATTTAATATTGAGTTTGACTACAACAACTTTTTTATAAGCAATACACAACATATCTAGTGTCATGTTAAGTTTTGAAAAAAGTTTGAATTTGTTTGCTATTTTTAAATAAAATTTGGTGTAAACAACCTGTGCCGAGAGCAAGGCTCTCGGTAAAGAGGGAGATTTGCCGAGAGGACGCCCACGTGGCTCTCGGCACAGATTGAAGCGGGCCCCGCACGAGCAGCCGCTGCTGGGGCCGCATCGTCAGACGCCCACCCTTTGCCGAGAGCCGGTCGACGTGGCTCTCGGCAAAGCTGAGGCCGGGCCCGCTGCCAGACGCGATAGTTTGAATAACGCGCGCGCATGGGCCCACCTCAAATCTTCACCGAGAGCCTAGATCCACCGCTTTTAGCAAAGGATGAGGCAGGGCCCGCGAGCAAGCGCTTTGCCTGCCACGTTGTCAGACGCGATCCCTTTGCCGAGAGCCTAGACACGTGGCTCTCGGCAAAGCTGGTGGCCGGGCCCGCTGCAGAAGGCTCGTGGGCCTACTTTAACATCTCTGCCGAGAGCCCAGATCTAGAGCTCTCGGCGGAGCCTTTGCCGAGAGCTCTACATCTCGGCTCTCGGCGAATCATTAATTTTGGGCTCACATGCAGTGCTACAGATACACACACTCACACTCACACACCACACACACACACCGCCCGCCGCCACCCTTCCACGCCCACCCGCCGCGCCGCGCCGCGCCCGCCCGCCGCGCCGTGCCGCGTCCGCCGCCACACCTCCACGCCCGGCCGACGCGCTACGCCTGCCGCGCCCGCCCGCCGCGCTGCCGCCCCTGCCCGCCCGCCGCGCCGCCGCCCCTGCCCCCCACACCCCCACGCCATAGTCCCTGCCCGCCTCGGCCCCCACACCCCCACCGTCGTCCATGCTCCCTGCCCCCACACCCGCCCCCTCTCCCTGCCCCCTACCCTCTGCCCCCCACCGCGGCCAAGGTAATTTTGGTTAGTAATTTTAGTTAGAAAATTTAGGTAGTAATTTTGGTTAGTAATTTTAGTTAGAAATTTTAGATAGCAATGTATGTAGTGATATAACAATGTAGGCATGAATTTTAGGTAGTAATTTTGGTTAGTAATTTTAGGTAGCAATGTATGTAGTGATATAGCAATGTAGGCAATTTGAAATAGTAACTTGTAGCTTCACCTACTATATTTAGAATAAGGGAGAAAGTATGGATTGGACGGAAATTAACAAAAGTTATGTTTTGGTTTAAACTTTTTGATGCATGTCTTGGATCGGATGTTTGGATGAGTTACATGGATTTGAAATTACGTTTTACTTATAAGTCTCTAACAATTTTATCGGGAGAGGTGCCTCTGCCGCACTTATCACCGAGGAGTGAATTTTCGAGGAGGAAGAGGAGTAGGTCGCGCCAACTCCTAGGTGAGGCTCGTGGCTTGGGCCACCACATGTGATTTGTTCGGCCATCGAGCCGTTGGAAGAAAACTCGTGTGTAGCCCGGCCTTCGCGTCGTGGCTTTTGTTTTGCAGGTTTTGGAAACCTCACCGTACAGGGGAGGTGCTGCCGAAATTTTTATTTGACACTATTATGTTTATTTATTTCAGGTTCCCGTAGCTGCAGCCGCCCTCGCCCGCCACCGCTGAAGGAGGAGTAGGAGGTCGCGCCGCCCGCCCCTGTCTCGGAGTCTCGGAGTCCTGGTCTTGCCGCCCGCCCCTGTCTCGGAGTCCTGGTCGTGCCGCCCGCCTCTGTCTCTGAGTACTAGGTGAGCACGTGAAAAATGCTCTTGTTTTCATTTGATGTCGTAGATCGCGAAACCTAGTTAGGCGTCTCCTGTTCGGAAGAGATACAGTTCGAAATATGCAGAACTTTGCATATTTACGACTGTATCTATTTCGAATTGTCCATGTTTTTTGGATAGCTCGTGGATGCGTAGATGGGGTTAGTTTCTATGGTCTACTCCGATCCGAGACAGAGTTTCGGCAGCACCTCCCCGTTGTTCTCCGGATACACAATCTCCCTAACGGGATGTGTATTTGGAGAACAGCGGGGAGGTACTGCCGAAATTCTGTCTCGGATCGGAGTAGACCATAGGAACTGACCCCATCTACGCATCCACAGGTGGGATTAGGACCTATCTTTACCTATTAGAATGTGTAGACATCGTGTAGAGGATGCAATTTATTTTATATAACTCGCTGATATGATAGAGAATGGATGACCATGAGTGGATGTACAAAGGATGGGCACCAAATGGTCGTGTGACACAGGAATGGGTTGACAACACTCAAGCTTTCATGGATGAAGCATTTAGAAAGGTTAAAGGGCCTAAAAACAGTAAAACCATTTGGTGTCCCTGTGCCAAGTGTGGAAACTCGCGTCAAAGGAACAAGCAAGAAATGGCAGCTCATCTGCACAACAATGGTTTTACGAAAGACTATTCCAAGTGGACCTTCCATAGTGAAACCTGTCGTATAAGATCCGAGGCCGTGAGACAACGGATCAGAGAACTTGATGGTGATGCTGGAGTAGCAGACATGATAGATGACTTTCATGAAGCACATTTTCAAGGAGAACGTCCAGAGGAGGAGCCAGAGCCAAGCGCGAAGGCGTATTATGACATGTTGGCTGCAGCACAAAAACCCCTTCACCAGCACACAAAAATATCTCAACTAGATGCCATCGGCCGCCTGATGGTCGTAAAGTCCCAGCATAACCTGGGTCGAGATTGTTTCGATACTTTGGTGACTGTTTTTGGTGATATGCTTCCCACAGATCACCTTTTGCCGAAGAACTTGTACGATGCACGAAAAGTCCTTAGTGTACTTAAGATGCCATACAAGCAGATACATGCCTGCCCGAAAGGATGCGTCTTATTCAGGAAAGAACATGAGAAAGCAACACACTATCCGAAATGTAAAGTGTCTCGGTACGTTGAGGTAGACTCTGGTGAGGGTCGTCCAAAGACGCAGCTCACAATCCCAGTGAGTGTCCTGCGGTACCTCCCACCCATACAGCGGATCCAACGGATTTATATGATCGAGGAATCTATGAAGCAAATGACTTGGCACAAAACGGGCGTTCGATACAATGATAACCTTACACATCCATCAGATGCTGAAGCATGGACCAAATTTGATGAGATTCATCATGACAAAGCTGGTGAGGCTCGCAATGTACGTGTCGCGCTGGCGACAGATGGGTTCAATCCTTTTGGAATGATGGCTGCCCCGTACACTTGTTGGCCCGTGTTTGTTATCCCCCTCAATCTACCTCCCGGCATCGTCTTTCAACGGCAGTACATATTCATGTCGTTGATAATTCCTGGATACCCGGGAGATAATATGAGTGTGTACATGGAGCCTTTGATTGATGATTTGCTCAAGGCTTGGAATGAAGGGGTGTGGACATACGACCAAGCTACGAAGACAAACTTCAGAATGCACGTGTGGTACATGTACTCCTTGCATGACATGCCGGCTTATGGGTTATTTTATGGCTGGTGTGTCCACGGGAAGTTCCCTTGTCCAGTATGTAAGGCAGCTCTGATGTTCATTTGGTTGAAGAGGGGTGGCAAGTATTCTTCCTTCGACAAACATCGACAATTCCTCCCTCTTGACCATCAATTCAGACGAGACATAAAGAACTTTACGAAAGGTGTCGTAGTTCAAGATCCACCCCCGCACATGATGATAGGTGCCGAGGTTCAAACTCAAATAGACACTCTCGTGCTCAAAGAAGGAGAACATCATTTTGAGGGATATGGTGTGGAACATGCCTGGACTCAGAAGTCAGGCTTGTGGAGGCTACCCTACATGAAAGATCTTCTTCTTCCACATAACATTGATGTGATGCACACAGAAAAGAATGTTGCCGAGGCACTATGGGGTGCAATCATGGACATACCAGAGAAGAGTAAGGACAATGTTAAGGCTAGAGTCGATCTAGAAATGTTATGCGATAGGCCAAAGCAAGTCATCCCGAAGCCTGTACCGGGTAAGACATGGAAAAGACCTAAGGATGATTTCGTTCTTAAAAGGGAACAAAGGAAGGAAGTACTACAATGGATCCAAGATTTAATGTTCCCTAATGGATATGCTGTGAATTTGAGGAGGGGAGTCAATTTAACTACTCTGCGATTAAAGGGGTTGAAAAGTCATGACTACCACATATGGATCGAGCGACTTCTTCTGGTGATGGTTCGAGGCTATGTACCTGAGCGTGTGTGGAAAGTGCTGGCAGAGGTGAGCTATTTCTTCCGTCAGCTTTGCGCTAAGGAGTTATCTCGTGCTGTGATTGACAAACTTGAAAAAAGTGTACCTGTGTTGCTCTGTAACCTAGAGAAGATCTTTCCACCTGGCTTCTTCAACCCGATGGAACATATGATTTTGCACCTCCCGCGCGAGGCACGATTTGGGGGGCCCGTGCAGAACCGTTGGTGCTATCCAATTGAGAGGGTTTGCAAGGTTCTTCGAAGCACATGTAAAAATAAAAATAAAATTGAAGCGTGCATTGCAGAGTCACACATTCTGCAGGAGGTGTCAAACTTCACAACTAAATACTATGCTGAGCACCTTCCCAACGTGCATAATCGACCTCCTCGGTACAATGCTGGCGAAAATGAATCGAACCTCAGCCTTTTCCGAGGACAACTCGGAAGTGCCAGTGTTCGGACGCGCAAGACCTTATCTCTTGAAGAGTGGCGTACTATCACGATATATGTTTTGCGCAACCTTGACGAAGTACGGCCATACATAAAGTAAGTTGTCAATAAAGCTCATCATTTCCTTTCTCGTATGTTGCCTCATCTGCATCCAACCTCATTTGATTTGGTGCAGTGAATTTATTGAGCAATTTTGGCATCATTCGGAGCCACCTATTGACCACGAGGAGGAAACTCTTCTTCGCCAGGGTGCGGGACCCATGCATCCCGATTTCATTGCCTGGTTCAAACATAAGGTAATTTAGCTCGTGCTCAGTACATTAAAAGTAATTAAGCTCGTACTCAGTATCACATTAACCACTATCGTCCCTTAACTTGCAGGGCCAAACCTATCCGTTGATGAATCCTGAGGTGAGGCAGGTTTCCAGAGGTTTCTCCTTTAGGGTAAACTCATATCATGTTTATGACGTGAATGGGTACCGCTTTCACACGACACAATACGAGGAGCAAAGGCCCAATCGAAGAACCACAAATAATGGAGTGTGTACGCATAGCCGATCCGATGGGGAAGATTACTATGGAAGACTTGAAGAAATATACGAACTCGAGTATCATGGTTGCAAACCTCTTAAACCTGTCATATTCAAGTGTCATTGGTTTGATCCAAGCGCTAGTGGCATGAGACAGAATAAGAATCTTGGGCTCGTCGAAATTAAACAGTCATCTGTGTACCCAGGGCACAATGTCTATATTGTGGCCCAACAGACCACACAAGTATATTACCTCTCATACCCTTGTAAAACTGACAAGCGTTTCGAGGGTTGGTATGTTGTGTACAAGGTATTGCCACACGGTAAACTACCCGCCCCAAACAAAGAAGATTACCACCTACTAGACCCAAACACATATGACGGAGAGTTCTTTCAAGAAGATAGGCTAGAAGGGATGTTTGAGATAGACTTAACCCAAGTGCTCGAAATGGAAGTAGACAATGGAACGGTTGTCGACGACGATGCTGCCGAAGAGGTTCAAAATGATGACGACTTAAGATTACTCGAGCGATTACGTTTAGGCAGTGGCAATGATGATGATGACACCGTTCCACCTTTGGAGCACGGCGTTGAGTCTATGGACATGCGAGATAGTGATGATGAGTATGATCCGGAAAATCCGGATCATGATGAATATTTCTAAAACATGTAAGATACTAGGATATGTAGTTATGTTTCTAATTTACTAGGATATTTGTTTCTTATTTACTAATTGTAGTTATGTTTCTAATTTACTAGGATATTTGTTTCTTATTTACTAATTGGTATTTAAATGTAATTATGTACTGATTGATTTACTCTTTTTATTTCAGGTGATTGATTAAAGATGCCGCCAAAGAAGAAGAAGGCGTCGAAGCAGCGCGCTCCTGTGGTGAGGAACCTCAATGACTTCTACCAAGACGAGGGTGAGGGCTCCGGGACGGTGAGGTGGGCGTCGAGGTCCGTGGCACCCTCTGAGTCGTTTGGAGCCAGGGGTCGCAAAGGTGCACCCTCTCTAGCTACTGAGGAGTCCGATGAGGAGTACAGGGTTGATGAGGAGGAGGTGCAGCAGGCAGAGGATGAGGAGCAGGGGGAGGACGAAGAGCAGGGGGAGGACGAGAAGGAGGCGGGGGAGGAGTCAAAGGTCTATTTGCGAGGCCCTGCTCAGCTTCCGGATCGGCCCATACTACCCGCGAACCGACCGGTTATTAGACCCGAGGGAACACGGTAACTTATCTTAACCTTTTCATTTGTTCTTTTGAAACAAATTAACGATTCAAACTAATACATTGTGTGAATCATTTTGGCAGGGGGTGGGAGATCGTCACTCCCGGTAGTCAAGGCATCTTCCCAATGGCATCTTGGGCATTCTTACCAGGCTTTGGTACCTCGGGTTCATGTGGGTTGGCGAGCCAGATGCTCGGCGAGAGGTGCTGGTGACGTCGTTTGACCACTACGCCCTTGCTCCCGATTTCCCTGATCCGACTGGCCGTGACTTCCAGAACGCGGCCGCCAGGGTGGTTGGCGAGTTTTGGGTGAGTTTTCCTAGCAATAAATTGTGTTTCTGAATAAATCGACTTAATTACATTTTGCTCAAGTATTGACAACACTTATATATGCAGGATTTCTACAGATGCATGCCGGGATACGAGCAGGCGGCGGCTAACAACGCCATGTTCATCTGCCAGGAGCTTGTGATGGATATGATCTACGAGTCCCGCGTCTCGCAGAACATTATCTGGAATGCTAGGCAGAAGGTGAAAGCCACAAAACGGGAAGTTCGAAACCTGCGGCTCACTCCAGAACAATACATGGAGGTAAATATGCTCAATTCATTTTTCTTCAATTAAATTTGGTCAATTTGATGTTCTTGATGATGTGCAGGTGGCTCCGTGGTGGGTTGCCGACCGGCCTCAGGTTTGGAGAGCGATTGTGGATCAGTGGTTTACGGAGGATTGGGAGGCAAAGCACCTCGAGCGCCGGCGGCGGCGTTTGGCCATGGCAGGTCCAGCACACCACCAAGGCCCCGTTAACCTTCGCGAGTATGGTCGTAGATGGGTATGTTAAGTTATTTCTTTATTCCATTTTTTTGTTATCTAACTCTCAATTAGTCTAACATCCACTTTGTTGTTTTCTTGCAGTCTCGGGCACATGAGAATCAGCCTTGCAGCGAGCTCCAGGCATATGGCATGGCACACAAGGGCAAGGTGACGTCCGACGTCACCTTCAACGTGGACGACCCGCCCGAGGCGTACAGCAACCCGACAATCCAGCCTCGCATCACAAATTACGTCACGGCGGCAAGGGAGGTTCGTGGGCCAGACTTCGATCTAGTGACACAGCCTATTGATGGAGAAAGCGTCATGAGGAGTGGAGGCGGCAAGACGCATGGACGGTACTAGATTGGTGACAGTCTCCTGGTCCCGTCCGAGGTTCCATCGCTCTCGCAGGTTCGATCTCAAGATAGGGGCACGAGCTCAGGCCCGCCCATACAACAGCGGCCCACCGTTACGGAGAGCTTGCACGAGCAGTTCCAGGTTATTTTTGTTCTCTGCGTCGTCCATTGACATTTTCATATGTTTGCTTTGTATTCTAATGTGTAGATCAAATATTGTAGGCCCAGCTTGCGGCAGAGAGGGCCGAGCGGGAGAGGCAGGTAGAAGAGGCGCAGAGGCGCGCTGATGAGCAGATGTGACAGATGGCCGAGGCCCACCAAAGGCAGATGGATGCGATACAAGAGGCCCACAATCAGCAGTATGCCTCCGTGCTTCAGTACATGCAGACTCTTGGTCACGCGGTGGCGCCACAGGCGTAACTCTCTCCACTACCGCAGGTGTACTTGCCTCCAGTCCCTCGACCGTCTACTATTTCTCCAGTGAGCTACTTTCGAACCCTCCTCTTTTTGTTTCTCGTAGTGACCTACAATGACTTCATATAAATGCTCAAAACCTTACATTCATTTCTCATCGTGGAGTACAACTTATAAATGTTAGCAAAATCTAGAATGACGTAGAATTCAAAAATGACTTGTACAAATGACTTGTATTATCATTTCTCACTTTAAATCCTACGCAGAATCTATCGGCGGCATCAAACGAGTGGTCGCCGCCAGTTCAGCAGAGTCCTTGGGGCGGGATGCAGTGGGTGCCGCCTGGCCCTCAGCAGCCGTTTCGCCCTCAGCAGCCGCCTCACAGTTGGCCGGGGATGATGACACAGCCACAGGCGTCTGGGTGGGGGTCGTGGCCACAGCAGCAGCCGACGGGGGGGTCGGGTTCCCAGTCGCCGCATGATGACGCGGCGAACGAGTGAGTTCGTGAACTACGCACCTTTTATTTGCATTTGGACATTTGTGAGTTGCTGGACCTTTGTGACTTCGACTTCGTGACTTGTACTTGCATTTGGACTCGTTATTTGCATTTGTGGACTATGTGATGAATATTACCTGCCTGTGATGATTATTAGCTGTCTGTGATGATTATAATATGCCTGCGATGAATATTAACTGCCTGTGATGAATATTGTATATCTGTGATGATTTCTGTGATTTGTGAGCTGTTTTGACGCTGCTGGTAAATTTTTAAAAAAAGAAATAGGCTTTGCCGAGAGCTAAATCCATTGCTCTCGGCAAAGAGGCCTCTTTGCCGAGAGCCAGATCCACTGCTCTCGGAAAAGGTGCGTGACGTGACTGCCTGGGACGCTCCTTTGCCGAGAGCGGGAGCCACATGGCTCTTGGCAAAGGAGCGTGCCGTGAGGCCATGCGCAAGCCTCTGCCGAGAGCGGCGGGCCCCGACTCTCGGCACAGGCACCCTCTTTGCCGAGAGCGGGAGCCACGTGGCTCTCGGCATAGCCGCGTGCCGTGGGGCCCTGCACAGGCCTCTGCCGAGAGCGGTGGTCAACGGCTCTCGGCACAAGCCGGCTCTTTGCCGAGAGCTCTGGGCCTCGGCTCTCGGCAAAGAACCTAGGCCCCACGCGTAACGGCGTGACCCGGGGGACGGTGTGAACGCCTCTGCCGAGGGTCAGGTGGGCCTCTCGGCACATATCTGCCGAGAGGATATCCACCGGCTCTCGGCAAAGCGCCCTTTGCCGGCCCAGATGAGCCGAGAGGCCTTTGCCGAGGGCTTCATCTCGGCAAAGCCTTCACCGAGAGGAAAAGGGCATTTGCCGAGAGGATCAGGGTTCTCGGCAAAGCCCCGGAATCCGGTAGTGGTTGTCACACCCTGAAATTTTTGGTGAAAAAATAGTAGACTGGTTTTGCGATAGCTATGCTACGGTAGGAAATTTAATTTGTCTTTAATGTAAAACCCTAACAATCATCCCTCATTTGAGTCATAAAAAATATTGTTGTAATGATTAGCTAAACACCAATAATGAATATGCTGATCACAAATGGCACCTTGCGGTGCTTTATGCAAAAATCAGCTAAGCCCGACTAAGTCAATATTCCAGGCTCCATCAGAATAGGTAGCTTGCCTGAGAAAGATAAATCTTTTGCAGTGATGGACATCTAGATTTAAACAAACAAGCTATAAATATCACGCTTATATGTAACAACAAACAACTAATTTACAAGTAACAAAGACCTTCAGAATTCATGTCTGAGAGGAACCCTATCAAGACGTATGTGTCTCCGTGGTCCCTAGGTTGGCCGCGAAGCCTAGAACATCATCTATGGTGTTGGAATCAAGAGATGAAACAACATGGGATTGCAAATGAAATTTAGGTTCATAGAAGTAGTAAAAAGGCAAATACACAATATATTTGCTCAATTGGGTGCGTCTCAACTGGTTGTGCAGCCCTTTTAATATTTATGTGATGGAGGATCTTGTCCCATTATCAGTCAAAACTCTTATAAATCACATGTCCAAATCTAACTTATACCTAGGATTAGTCTAGCGAAACCCACTAAACTGGTTTACAAATCATTACGATAGCTGTAGCTCTCTTATCAAAATTCCAAACCAGGTGTCTATATATACATGGCAATAGTCTTGATGAAAACTACACAATGATGAAGTGAAATTCATAATTGGCCACTTCCCCATAATCTACTCCCTCCGTCCCATAAAAAAAAGTGCAATTCTAGCATTTGAAAAAAAAATATCACAAAGAGTGCAATCCTAGAAAATAGATATAGTTACCTTCCTAATTAAGCAATTATTCTCAAAAAAATTAAGCAATTAAATCTGATTTGCATGCCAAAACTTACTACAAATAGCTAAAAGATGAGGGTAGAGTCTTTTTGCGCCACCACTAATAAGCAATTAGATCTGATTTGCATACCAAAACTTACTATAAATGACTAAAAGATAAGGGTATTAGAGTCTTTTCACGTCACCACTAATATGTCCTAAACTAGAATTGCACTTTTGTATGGGACGGAGTGAGTACTAATTAAGCTGGTTAGGAAACTGGCTAAGTTGGTACAAGATTGTCAATTTTGGTTGTGAACAAGCGTATATACGATAAAACTAGGGAACATATCTGGTGGAAACCATAATCTTCGTGAAAACTCATGCAAATCACGACAAAAAAATTGTCTAAATTCATAAAAAAAATCACAAATATAGATGATATAATGATACACAACTTTGTAAAATATCTTGTCCAAACTCGACCCCGAAACGAAATCGAGTTTGAACAATCTACGTATGTTCCTTTTGTGAATCTAATCTCGGGAGTACTTGGAGAGAACAGGGATAGAGAAGAAGAGAAAGAGATTACTGACCTCGCTGCCTGTATCACGGTAATGGCTGTGATGCACCAGAAATCCTTCTTCCCCAGCGTTGGCGACTGGACGAAGCCCCCAAAAAGGGCAACCGAGGACAACAGCAGTGCCACGAGTCCTGAGCCCTTCACAGCCAGCGAAACGTAAGCTCGAATGTGCGCGTACGCCAGAGCGTACTGGTACGCCCGAGCGTGGGCGTACGCCGCCCGAGCCTCGGCGAACGTCGCCGCCCGAGCCCGACGAGCGTGGTCGTACGCCGCCGCCCGAGCCCGACGAGCGTGGTCGTACGCCGCCACCCGAGCCCGACGAGCATCAGCGTACGCCGCCCAAGCCTCGGCGAACGGCGCCGCTGCGCGATTCCAACAAGCGTAGGCGGCGTTCAGTAACGGCCCCAGAGCAGGAAGGTTGGCGAACGCCGCCGCTGGACGGCCGGATCCACCGCGGCTGTTCCTCGCCTCTCCTTCGGTACTATCATCCATCCCACGCTTTGGCTATTTCTCAGTAGCCCAGCGAGATCGTCCGCTTTCGAACTGAACACTAGCTAATTGTTGCTTCAATTCCTACTAGATGCAACCAACGAAGCTTCAGGGTGAATTGGATTCAAGGGTCAGTGTTCTTGGACTGGGAGATGAGATGCATGTAGGAATGTCCCTTTGTTATTAACTCTTATTACTCGTGGATGGTAGCTTTTATAATTAGATGATCTAGTTGCTCCCGTAATTTTATACTCCCTCATGATTAATTTCTACTCTTTCCTATTTTATGGTTCGTGGTATATATATGCGCCTTGCCTTAGACCAGTCTCAATAGGGAGAGTCATTGCGCACTTACCAAGACTAGAAACTTGCGAACTGTGCTAGTAGAGGGTCATAATGATGACTCTCCACTCTCATCTCATGACACTCTCCCTTATCTCTCCTCATAAATCTACTAATATGGCATAATATTTAATATTCATGATTCTTTCATAACCCTCTCCATTGAGATTGGACTTATGCTACTCTATTTTGCTAGCCTTGTCACTGCTGTAAAACAATTAATAAAAGACAAATTTTGCTCCTGGACACCGAAAGTGACCTCACTATGCTGTTGAACACCGAAAAATGGAGCTATTTGCTGGAAGACGCTTTGATTCTTAGCCAATTTGCTGGTGGACTACATTACCCCTAATAAAGTATTCATTTCTAGTTTTCGAGGAGAGAGGCGCGGTGAAATGTCCTTTTTTGCCTTTGTTCCTTCCTTCTTCCTCACTCCCCGTTCTTCTCCCTTGCTCGCCTAGCTAGCCACCGCCGCGCAGGTTGTGCAGCCCATGCTGCCGCGCAGGCCGAGCACGGAGGAGGCGCAGGCGCGGGCACCATCGGTGAGCATGCAGGAGGCCAACTGCAGCCCCGCACCACGGGAGGCTAGCACTGTTGGAAGTCCGCTCCCCACGCCACCGAACAGGAGCCGCTGCGCCACTGGGAGGCGACTCCCAGCGCCGTCAGGGAGCTTGGGCCCCGACCCGCCCGCGGGGAGGTCTCTCTCCGCGCCGCCAGGGAGGTAGGGCCCCCACACCGACAGGAGGTTGCCGGCAGTCGTGCCGGGGATCCTATATATCTTCTAGAAGGTGGGAAGGCCCCTGACCTTCCGGTGTTTGAGATTCGTGCGGCTTACAGGAGCCGCACGATCTCCTTCTTCCCCAGCGGGTCCGAGGTGGGGGTGGAGAGAGGAAGCGACCGGCGGCGGGGTGGGTGGTGGGCGGGAGCGGCTGACGGCGTCCTCGCCGCTGGCTGCCGGCGGTGGTCGAGGCCGGCGGGGGTGGGAGGTCGGCCGGCCGGAGGTTAGGGTTTCGGGTTTCTGGGAGCTCGGGAATGTCGTCGCGCCGGCACCGTGGGAGATCCTTACCGCCGCCGTTAGCTCACCGGAGGGGCGGGAGGTGGGCGGGGCGGTCGGCGGCAGTCGAGGCGGTGGCCTTAGGGTTCGGGTTCGGGGGTCCGAGGCCTCCATGTCTGACGGACCTTGAAGGAGGAGGTGGGGGGAGCCGGAGGACCGGCGGCGGCGGCGGCGGTTCGGCCAATGGCGGAGGCGAGGCGGCGCTAACGGGGCTGGACGGCCGGTGGGCCGGTGACCAGCGGCGGGGGTGGCGAGGCGCGCCGAGTTAGGAAGGGTGGGGTCACCGGCGAGGGTGGACGGCGGGCGGGCTTCACGGAGGCGCGGCAGCCGCCGGCCGGGGTGGTGGAGGAGGCAGCAGAGGTGGGAGGTGACCAGGGGAAGAAGAAGATGGAAGATGGGCCGTTGTTTGGCTGGAAGGTTCGATGACTGTCGAACTTCTGTTGGACATATAGGAGGCCCCTCCCAGTCGTGCCGCCGCTTGCCGGCCGACCCTCCAGGGGCTCCGCCCTCACTAGTACAAGGTGCTGAGGGCCACACCACGCAAGCTAGAAAGGAGAGGGAGAAATGGGAAGAGAAAGGGAGGAAAGAAGATTAGTCTGACACGTGGAGACAGAGGCAAAATGGACCACCATTCTCTTTCCTCTTCAATCTGATAATATTATTTTAATCAAGGCAATGTCTTCCAACAAATTGGCACCAAAATGTAGTGCCTTCCAGCAAAACACGTTTCAAATTTTGCCTTAATAAAAATATTTGTTTTTTATATTTTTGTTTATAGCTTTACATTATATATGTGTGTATATGAAAAAAAGGTAATCGAACAATAACAGTATAAAAAAATTGTAAAAAAATATTTTAGTGAGGAAAGAGCAACAATTAGTGTTTCAAACTGTAACTACCGTGGTGAAGGAACAAACTCTAAGTATAGAGTAAGTAGTAAAAATATTCAGTTCTGTCCCATCCACTAATATCCAGTACGGTAGTGACGGAAATGTACTCCGGCTTGCTGAGAGCGTCTCCAGCAGTGAAGGAGTTCCTCATCCGCAAAATGGCTGCATGCGCAAAGGAGAGAGACGGAATGGACGCTGCAAAAACATGCCCCTTCCCACATCCCTTGCCGCAATTTGTCGCGGCAGTTGGCTCGCGCGGCCGGCCGGATCTGCGTCGCCACGTCAGCACAACTGCACGAGCAAGCCACGGATATCCGCGTGCGGGCGCCGGGGTGGTGCGGGCAGCGGCGGGAGGAGGAGGGGCCGCCAGCAGAGCAGGAGCAGGAGGAGAGGCCGGCAGAAGGAGGAGAGGCGGCAGGAGCAGGCGGAGAGGCCGGCCGGCAGGAGGACAGGCCGCGGACGGAGAGGCCGGATTTGCGCTGATGCCCTGCTCTCCGCCCGTCGGTGCTCTCCTCTCCGCCGCCGCCGCCGCTCCTGGGCGGGCCGAGGAGGCAGGCCACGCCACCTCGCCTCATGCCTCCGCTGACCGAATCGAGGCCGCTGCTTCTCCGCCTCCCGCCGCTTCTCCGCCGAGGTCGGGTCCGCCTCCAGAAGCAGAGGAGGTGTCGGATATGGCCGCGCGCGCCGCCGGCCTCGAGGGAGTCCTACCGACGCCGAGGTGGAGGAGCTAGGGTTGGGGTGGAGGAGGTCGTCGATGCGGGCGGTCGTCGTGTTCCCTCGCCGAAGGAGGGCGATGCAGGAGGAGAGGCGGCGGGCGGAGCAGGAGGAGGTGGAGCAGACAGCAGGCGGAGCAGACTGTGGCGGAGTAGGCGGCGGTGGGGCCCGCAGGCTGTTGGGATGGGCAAAGGGCCCAGAACCTCCGAGAATGCGGTTGCGTCCCTGCAAAATTGCAGCAGTCAGGAGCCGCTACAGTGCGCCCCGTCTGCATTTTGCAGATGTGCGGTGGGATGCAGCGGCCGCCGGAGACGGTCTCATCAGTCTGGATTGTGAAATTGTGAAACTGAAATTGCTACAGTACCTAGGGCCCACCGCCCCTGGAATTGCGCCAATACCAGCAACTTTAGAATATAGGTATAGATATAGATTATATAATTGTTGAGAGACCACAGGTCTTGTTTCTGTCTTCTAGGTATCTTCGTCATCTTCATTGAGGCATCAAGCAAATATAAAAAGAATAAACAAGGTCAATAGATATGTTTCTTTGAAAGATCTATGGAGAGGTCACAAATAGTAATGTGGGTAGGTAGACACGACCAAAGAGTTTGGCTGATGATTAATCCAAATGCAGCCAAAAAAATGGTGCATTTCATATTCTGAGCTAACCATGGTTTTTGGCTGCATTTGTTGAAGGTCGGATGGTGTTGCCAATTGTTGAGAGTCGCATGATGTTGCTACGGCAGAGAGAGGAATAGCTCAGGTATAGCCGCCGCCGGCCCGCCGCCATTGGTGGTAGGTGTTCGCTTGGACTGTCTCCAACACCGACGTAAATGAGAATCCAAACCGAAAATACGTCGGCACAATGTTTTTTTTTTCCGAAAACAGGCAACCGACTAGACAAGCATACGACTCATTTTGTGCGGCCTCCAATGGACGACACTTAGAGGGTGTTTGCGACCCCGGCCGCGCTCCCGCCCGGGTCGCAAGTCGTGCCGTTTGCGTCTCCTGCTCGCGCTGGAGCCTGGTTACCGGCGGCCAAAAGTGACCCTCGCATCTGGCTCCCGGGATACGCCGCGGGAGGTCGTTTCCTGGGAGCCTGGCTCCGCGCGGCTCTCGCGCGTGGGCCGGGTGGCTGGCGTGTAGGGTCGTTGGTCTCAGCCCGGCTGCCAAATGGGTGGCAAACACCATCTTCGTCTAGGCCGAGCTTATTTGGTACAAGGCCGCAAAGTTCAAAACATTGCGACGATTTGTTAAATTCGTCGCAATCCGGCTCACAATGTTGCGACATTTGAGCAGAATTGTCGCGATCAACAAATAACAAATAGTCATGTTATGAATTAAAATTTTGATAAATTGAAAAAAAAATAAAACAAAAGAAGGGTTCGAACCCGCACCCTTCGTAAGCAATACAAAGCACCTTACCACTCGGCTACTTCACAGTTTGTGTATGAGTCAAAGCATACACAAACAAAGATTGTGCCAGATGGGGGAGGAGCCGTGGTTAGAACCGAGGACCCACTACTAGAGAATGAGGCTTTCGTCCCAGGGGAAAAATAACATTAGTACCGGTTTTTTTCCCACCGGTACTAATGTTACAGAGAACCGGTACTAACGTCCCGTGCCAAAAAAGAGGCAGACGGGGTCATCTTGTGACAAACATTAGTACCGGTCCGTATTGGGCACCAGTACTAATGTCCCACATTAGTACCGGTGCCCAATACAGGCCGGTACTAATGTGGGCGCAGGACATTAGTACCGGCCCGTATTACGAGCCGGTACTAATGTAGCCACATTAGTACCGGCTCGTAATACGGGCCGGTACTAATGTCCAACGGTTATATCCCAGCTTCTTCCTCCTCCAGCCCGAGCCTCCCCTTCTTTCTCTCCACTTCGAGCTCCTTCTTCTCCATGGCGTCCTAGAGGAGCTTTTGCCGGATTTGCGACCATTTCTCGACGATTTCACTCGTTCAAGTGGTCTAGAGGTTAGTTACTTTATCCTCCCTTGATTCATACTTATTTTGTTGAGTTTCATTGGTTGAAATAGGAGTATTTTAGCACTTTAAAATGAACTAAGAATAGGGATGATTTTAGCATTTGAAATAGGAGTATGTTCTAATAGAATTGATTGAAATGCATGTGCCGTGTTAGTTGGATGAGATGTTCTATATGATGATAAAAATTAATTTTTTTTGCATTATTTTTTAATGAAATAAATATATTAAATGTTTTAGATGTACTTACTAAGAGAAACGACTAGAATATTAATATTAGAATTAGAGAAATAATTTATTAGTCAAAAAAATAGTTTGCTTATAATAATAATAATTTGAATTGAAATATAGTTTTCTCATTATAAAAAATATTTTCTCATTAGAAAAATGTTTTTCTAGTAAGAAAAACATTTTCTTAGGAAAAAAATAGTTTCTTTATTAGAAAAAAGTTTTCTTCAATACCATCAAAATGGTTTTTTCTCATTAGAAAATTAGGAAGAAGTTTATACTTGATGTGGAATATGGATTTAAGTAGTTTGAATTTGTGTAACATAGTCTTCCATTCATTATTTAAACACTAGTACTGAGTCAAAAATGGTTTTCTCATTACAATAGTTATTTCTTAGTTAGAAAAATAGTTTCCTCAATAGGAAAATAGTTTTCTTTATTAGAAAAATTGTTTGCTTATTAGAAAAATAGTAAAAAATTTATATTTCATGTGGAATATGGATTTGAACAGATTGGATTTATATAACATAATCACTTGCCTTCATTTAAACACTAGTACGTACTCATTAGAAAAATAGTTTCCTCATTACAATAATACTTTTTTAGTTAGAAAAAGAGTCACCTCACTATAATCTTGTTTATATTTCATGTGGAATATGGATTTGAACACTATGAATTAGTGTAACACGTATAATCTTGAACTTGTTACATGATAATAATATATTTTGTTCGGTTATATATTCTTTATTTGTAGATGGACTGGCAATGGATGTACACCGACAAGAGAATATCCAATGAATTCTTTAATGGGCTTCGTGGATTTCTAGAAGTAGCAGAATCGAACAAGGCCCCGTCTGGTTTCATTATTTGTCCATGCAGAAAGTGCAGGAATTTGAAGGATTTCTCAACGACAAAGACTCTTCACGATCACATATACAAATGGGGATTCATGCCAAACTATTTTTTTTGGACAAAGCATGGGGAGAGAGGGGTTATAATGGAAGATGACGAAGAAGAAGACGACAATATTCCTGATTGGACTCAAGAAGGTGCCTTTGCAATGGGAGATGATCCAATGGGTGAGGATGATATTGCAATAATTGAGGGAGAGCATGAACAAGGAGAAGATGAGCCACTTGATGATCTAGGTCAGGTGTTGCGAGAGCATAAGGAAGATTGCGAAAGGGTGAAGGAGGTAAAGAAGTTTGACCGTATGTTAGAAGATCACAAGAAACCATTGTACCCAAATTGCAAAGAGGGGCACAAGAAGTTGGGTAGCACATTGGAAATGCTGCAATGGAAGGCTAAACATGGAGTTTCTGACAAGGGCTTCGATGAGTTAATGATGATCGTAATGGACATGCTTCCAAAGGAGAACGAATTGTCGGAGTCAACGTACGAAGCTAAAAGGTCGTTTGTCCTCTGGGTTTGGAGGTTCAAAAGATACACGCGTGCCCTAATGACTGTATCCTTTACCGTGGAAAAGAATATGAGAAATTGGAGGCTTGTCCTATGTGCGGAGCGCAGTGTTATAAGATCCCACGAGATGACCCTTACGATGTTGAGGGGGAGAAGCAGAAGAAGAAGAAGAAAATTCCTGCTAAGGTAATGTGGTACTTTCCAGTGATACCACGACTGAAGCATTTATTCAGGTTCAAGGCTAATGCAAAGTTGATGCGTTGGCACAAAGAAGATTTATAAAGCAGATGACAAGATCAGACATCCTGCGGATGGGTCGCAGTGGAGACTAATTGATAGAGAATTCCCTGAATTTGCAAAATACGCAAGGAACATTCAGTTTGGTTTAAGTACGGATGGATTCAATGCATTCAATGAGTTCAGTAGCGGTCATAGCACTTGGCCTGTGACCTTATGCATATTCAACCTTCCGCCATGGCTGTGCATGAAAAAAAAGTTCATCATGATGCCAATAATCATCCAAGGCCCAAAGCAGCCAGGCAATGACATCGATGTTTATCTGAGACCGTTGGTTGAAGATCTTAAAACGTTATGGAAGAAAGAAGGTGTACCTGTGTGGGATGAGGACAAACAGGAGACCTTCAATCTACGAGCGTTGCTGTTTGTCACCATCAATGATTGGCCGGCACTTGGTAATCTATCAGGACCAACAAACAAGGGATACCGAGCATGCACGCACTGTTTAGATGATACTTGCAGTGTGTATTTAAAACACAGTAAAAAGATTGTGTATTTGGGCCATCGTCGATTTCTTCCTCCTAAGCACCCGTTAAGAGAAGAAGGAAAAAAGCATTTTGAAGGTGTTAGAGAAAAATGTAAGAAGCCAGTGCACCGTGATGGTAAACTTGTATTTTCTATGGTAAAAGATTTGAAGGTAGTGTTTGGGAAGGCTTCTGGTGCCAAATCTGTTCCAAACGACAAGGATGGATGTGCACCCATGTGGAAGAAGATGTCGATATTTTGGGAGCTTCCTTATTGGGAAATCCTTGAGGTTCGCAATGCAATTGATGTGATGCATGTGATGAAGAATTTTTGCGTGAACTTTCTTTGCCACCTAGGTGTATACGGAAAGCCAAAAGATAGAGTTGGAGCTCGTCAGGATCTTAAATTTATGAAACAGCGAAAAAGCCTTCATCCCGAAAAGGGAGATAAGGGAAATTGGTTGGCCCCTGCTAGTTACCCCTCAGCAAGGAAGAGAAGAAGATGATGTTTGATTGTTTGAACAGTATCAAGGTCCCGACAGGCTACTCCTCAAATATACAACGAATAATAAATTATAAAGAGAAAAAATTCAAAAATCTGAAGGCTCATGACTGCCATGTGTTGATGACACAATTGCTGCCTGTTGCACTAAGGGGTATTCTACCAGAGAATGTGAGATTGGCAGTCGTCAAGGTTTGTTCATTCCTCAACCAGATCTCTCAGAAGGCAATCCATCCAAAGAATCTAGTGCAGTTACAGAAAGATGTCGTGCAATGCCTCGTCAGATTTGAGATGATCTTTCCACCCTCTTTCTTTACTATCATGACCCACCTTCTAGTGCACCTAGTTGAAGAGATTTTTATCCTCGGGCATGTGTATTTACACAACATGTTCCCTTTTGAGCGGTTGATGTCTAGTTACAAGAAGTATGTCCGTAATCGTGCTCGTCCCGAAGGAAGCATCGCAAAGGGATATGCTACAGAGGAGGTGATTGAGTTTTGTGTCGACTTTATTGATGAGCTTGCTCCGATAGGACTCCCTGTATCACGCCATGAGGGGAGACTCAGGGGAAAGGGCACACTAGGGAAGAAAACTCAGATGGATATGGATGAAACATTATTTCGTACAGCACATTCCTTTGTCCTGCAACAATCATCCCTAGTGGCTCCATACAGGGAGGAGCTCAAGTCCATTGTACAGGCCTCAAACAAAGGGAAGTCAGAGGCCTGGATTACACGTCATCACAATGATAATTTTGCATCATGGTTGTGGAGAAAACTTATGGGTGATAACACTATTGGAGAGCAATTTCAATGGTTGGCTAGAAGTCCATCTATCCCAGTACTTACGTTCCAAGGATACGAGATAAACAGATACACATTCTACACGAGAGCCCAAGACCAAAAGAGCACAAACCAAAATAGCAGTGTCCGTATAGATGCAATAGACAACGAAGGAAATGTACAAACATACTATGGTGTCATTGAAGAGATATGGGAATTGGACTACGGACCTTTAAAAATCCCTCTTTTTAAGTGTCAGTGGGTTAAAAACCCTACAGGAGGTATAACGACAGACAAATTTGGGATGACAATAGTGGATCTCAACAAGATTGGATACAAAGATGAACCGTTCGTCCTAGCGAATGATGTGACTCAAGTTTTCTATATGAAAGACATGTCGAGCAAACCACCAATAATAAAGAAGGGTGATGATAAGGGTGTTGTTAATAATGAGCCAAAGCGTCACTTAGTTCTACCGGGAAAAGGAAAAATTGTTGGAGTTGAGAACAAAACTGACATTTCAGAAGATTATGATCAATTCAATGGTCTTCCTCCATTTTCAGTAAAGATTGACCCAAGCATCCTGTTAGCCGAAGAGGACACTCCATACCTACGTCGTGATCACAACCAAGGGACATTCGTGAAAAGGAAGATTGTTAATGTTGCATTAGATGATGATGTATAATAAGTTATATTAATTTGTGCTCATGTACCAAAGTATTGTAATATTTTAATGAACTAGTATTTTGTTACTTTATCAACAAAACTTCCAATTATTTCACTTCCAATTAAAAAATTTACGTAAAAACAAACATGAGCAAGACTAAATCATGATTACTATATTAATTACACTGGATGTTCTATTTAAGAAAGATTTTGCATGAAAAAAATAAATATATTTTCGTTTTCTAAAGTCAAGAAAAAAAACAATTTAGAACATAGTACTAGCTTAATGATAAGAAATTTTTAATTTTGATTGTTCATTTTAGGATATCATAGTAACTATGTAAAGAAAATTAACTGAACTTGTTGTGCTATTTTATGAGTTGTATATGATTTACCATAAATAAACTATTAATATAGAAAATCAAAATGGAAAATAAAAGAGGAACAGTGGGCAACAAAATGGAAGCACATTAGTACCGGTGCTAAACTAGCACCGGTACTAATGTGCTTCTTCATTTAGCGCGAAATGAAAAGGCACATTAGTACCGGGGCTCAAATAGCACCTGTACTAATGTTAACATTAGTACCGGTGCTCAACTAGGCCCGGTACTAATGTCAACGTTAGTACCGGGGCTAGTTTAGCCCCGGTACTAATATTGGTAGGTATAAGAGGCGGCGCCCTCCTCCCCCAACACTTAGCCTCCGTCGCCCTCGATCCCGCCGGCCCTCCCTCCTCTGCTCCGCCGCCGCTCCCGTCGCTCGCCGGCGCCGTCCTCCTCGCGGGATCTCCGCCAGCTCCGCCGGCGCCGCCCCCCTCGCTCGCCAGCGCTGCCGTCCCTCGTCCCCGGCCGAGACCTCGCGCACGCGACCACGCCCGCACCGCACCGTGCACGCGCCCAGGCCACCACGTCGTCGCCATCCCCGCGCCGCCGCCGCCATCCCTGCGCCGCCGTGCCGTTGTCGTTCGCGCGCCCAACCGTCACCATCCCGCGCGCGCCGCCGTCGCGATCCCCTGTGCCACCGTACGTCGTCGTCCGCGCGCCGCGCCGGGACGCCTGTACCGCCGCGCCTCGTCCGCCCCGACGCTCGCCGCTGGCCGTCCCCACGCCGAGTGCCACCGTCGTCAACGTCCCGCGGGGTATGCGCCCTCCTGCTGCCGCGCGCTGTGCAATTGGGGGCTGACGTCAGCCCGACGGTGGCTGACGTCAGCCCCTTTTTTTTCTTTTTTTTACAAATTTAGAATTAGATGTTATTTAAATAGAAATTAGATTTAGATTTAATTTATAATTAGATGTTATTTAGAACTTAAATTTAGAATTAGATTAAGATTTAAATGTTATTTAGAATTAGATGTCAAAGTTATTTAGAATTAGATGTAAATGTTATTTAGAATTAGATGTAAATGTTATTTAGAATTTAAATTTAGAATTAGATTTCGAATTAGATTAAGATTTAAATGTTATGCATATGTGGATGTAAATGTTATGCATATGTCGATGTAAATGTTATTTATATTTCAATTGCGCACGTTCGACTCGAGTCGCTCGACTCGATCGAGCGAGTCGAGTCGCTCGACTCGCTCTCGACTCGCTCTCGACTTTCACTCCACGCTCCCGCCACGTTCCCGATCCCCCCCCGCCACGCTCCCGACTCCCCCGCCACGCTCCCGACCTCTCTCCCCCGCCACGCTACCGACTCCCCCGCCACGCTCCCGACCCCCCACCACATTATTATTTTTTGTCCTCATATTAATTGTCTCATCATTGGAATAGTTTGTCCTCATATTATTTTTTGTTACATTATTTTAGTTACAATGGTGCGAACCGAAGAGGACCGAGAAGCGGAGCAAATGATCATGGATTTAATTGCTCGCAATACTATGAATGATGCACCGAATGAACAAGAACAGGATCACAGAGAGGCCGACAGCTACCTGAACATGTTTGCTGATGGCAACGAGAGGGAGCAACCAATTGCTCAAGGAAGCAATGATGGAGAACCATCCGAGGTATAATTAATAAAAACCAGTACCTCGTCATGATTTTCGAGGAACCTACTAATTATAGAAAATGAGTTAATAGTTCTTAAATTTCCCTTGTTCTTAAATTTTTGAGGAACCTAATGGAGGCCATCATTGACGAGCGTGTGGCCCTTGCTCTTAACAAACAATCATCTCAGCAAGGGCCCATAGATGAAATGAGCCCGCCAACTACTAAGGGGAAAAGTAGTGTCGCTTCAACGGATGCAACACCAGCAAACATGAAAGCACCGGAAGCACCCCAACCCTTGTGTATTGTGGGCCAAGGCTCACATAAAGATTACGAACCGGTCAAGGAAGCACCCCTAGCCTCACCAGAAGCACCTCTTCCTGAAGCCTCATCTACACCTCCCGTGCCTGAAAGCGAAGATCATCAGCTACCGTCATCTCCAACAGGAAGCATGAGTCCTCTAGTTGATCGGGACCCAAGCGAGAGTCCGCCCCCTCAGCATGATGAGTCTGTTAAGGGCAAGGGTACCAAACAACGAGCTACGCATCATCCTCTGCCCCTCCTCCAAAGAAGCAGATGAAGCCCAGGCTGAAGAAGCCTCAATCGAAATTATCTTACGAGAAGACTCAGGAGGAGCTAGATGCTTCAGTGCGGGCTGAGCTTGATAGACAAATATTCAAAGCGAAGAAGCCACCTGTTGAGAAATCAATTGACCGGGTGAAATTTCATCGCTTCATGAAAAAAATGGAGGAGGAGAAACGAATAAATGCCCAGGCACCTCCTTTGAGTGACTATGACCGACAGGCACTAAAGATGGACAAACGGAAGAAGATGGCGAATAAAGCTAAATCTAAAATTCCACAACTAGGCACCCAGTCAAAGCAATCTGTCTCCCCCATCAAGGTGCTTTCTTCGCTTGAGCAGCATATGCTTGTATTCAATAAGGATTCAAGTCTGACTCCTGGTCAAATCCGAGGGGACGAACCAATCCCAAAGCATGAAGGGGCAAATAGACTGAAGTATGAGTGGGGTAAACCTCTTGTGTGGCCGTAGTTGGTGCTGTTTCTTCCAACGAGAATGCATGAACTGCATGATTGGTACATGGCTACGTCAGCCAGCGGTGTAACCTATGTGGAAATTACCATAGTAGATCGACATTATTTCCGTGGTTGAGAAACTTTTGGTGTGGAATTTGACCAATTTTGGTACTTATTCAGTCAAGATGCAATTGACTCAGGACTCATCGCTTGCTAGACTCTGTAAGTCTCAAAAATAATGATCTAGACATTCTACCTTATCTTAACTTGTGTTTAATTTGAATTTAATTTCAATCATGCAGCTTTGAGATGCAGCGGTGCTGGAGGAGAGGAATAAGGGACGTCGGCTTCATGGATCCACTAATGATAAATCAGACTTGTGTCAGAAAATGGGAGCTGGCCACATTGGACTATATATATTTGTATCTAGAAAAACACCATGAGAAGGGTATCATACTTCTGCCATACAACTTCGGGTGAGCAACGTGTATCTCATCTATTTTATCTTTTTCAAATGACATTGCATATATATTTCAAGAAACTAATACTTCTACACGTATGCACAGCTTCCACTGGATTCTTTTTGCATTCTGTCCGTCTCTAAGCAAGGTCTTCATCTTCGACTCTTTGAGGGCAAGTACAGACAAAAGCGCATACCAAGATGTCGTAGAGATGATCAAACTTGCATGGACTCGCCTCTGTGTAGAGCACCTGGGAAAATACAAAGAGAACCTTTATTTCCACTATGATTTCCCTGTATGTGTATTCTGCTAGTCCGCATATCTCATGTCTTCCAATATAATTAAACATATTTCATAACCTTGTTTTCGCACATGTGCAGTGCTTGACACAACCTTCAGGTACCAATCTATGCGGATACTATGTATGCGAGTTCATGCATACCTTTTCATGCATCGCACAAGGTACCAACCTTGAAGACAGGGTGCGTCCACTAAACTAAACGACACATGCATGTAGTTCTTATTTGTCCATGTTCTTTTTGTACTAGTTCTTATTCTTTGTTCATATTCTTTTGTAGATTGATGACATCAAGCAGGGGTTCCTCGAGTCGGAAAGAATCCGATTAATTCAAGAACAACTATGCAGATTTCTTCTAGATGAGGTGATTATGCCAGGTGGAGAATTCTATTCAGGCTTATCATCTGTGATTGTAACGGGGAAGTCCACAGAAGACACATCGGGGAAGTCCACGGCAAGAGCAACTGGGAAGTCGACGGAATAAGCAGAGTCGACTAAGCAGGGGAGCAAGAGAGGAAAAAGCTCTGCAAAGGACCAATCGTCAGGGAGCAAAAAAAACTAATATTAAACCTTGCTAACCTTTGATGCAATGTATTATATACACTAATATATATTTTTCATATTTCTGTATGCACAATATTATATATGTTCTTGCATTGGATCAACTACCGGATTTGAGATAATACATGCATACGAATATATGTACTAGTATAATATTAGATATTATACTAATACATATATACGTATGCATGTATATTATTATCTCAAATATTTTATATGGCACACGAATATATATTAGTACATATCAGGCATTAGGATTAGTATACGTAAATACGATAGAATTAATAAACCAGAAAATAATAAAGAAAAACAAAAAACAAAAAAAATTTAGTACCGGTTGGCATCAAGAACCGGTACTAATGTGTACCGTGCCATGTCGCCTGGGGTGGGCACATTAGTACCGGCTCCCAATACCAGCCGGTACTAATGTCCACATTAGTACCGATCGAACAATACCGGTTTGGAAACCGGTACTAATGAGGGTTATAAACCGGTACAGATGTACGTTTCCCTAGTAGTGACCGAATGCAATAGCGTGAGAAATCCCTACCACTGCACCACTTCTCTATTTGTGTGTGTTTGTTGCAATTTATTTCAAACAAAGTTTAATGGTGTGCAATGGGGGATTCCAACCCAAGTCCCTGCAGGTTACACCCAAGTACGTTATTTTTTATATCGTAGTACTTGACCCTAGGAGAGTGAAGAACATGTGTGATTCATCATTTCTCCTTTTGATCTTAAATTAAATTTTGTAATTGGTATTCCTTTCTCATAAAAACTCCAAATTTGATAGGATTTTTTTCTAATTTTTTCTAAAAACACAAGCTTTCACGTAACGGTGTGTGTTTGTATGCTAATCGCTATTTCTTAGACGTTTTGCATATGGCTTGTTTTCATGTGAGAGATGTATCTAGTTATGAACAATGTCTGATATTACTTTATTAAAATTATCTAAAATTTTTTACAAGCTTATGGATCAAAAATATGTGGTCATATCAATCTGTAGATTTTTTTTAGCAAATTTGGATATTATTGTGATTATTATGTGCTAATTTGGAGAAAAAAGACGAGGCTTTTACTTATGCCACTGAAAAAGTTTGTCATGACATGTGTGCCACTAAAAAGTTTGAGTGCACCTATATACCACTGTCCGAAACTTTTTTGCCCTCCATGCCACTTCTGTAAGATTTAGGTCAACCTATGAAGTGAAAAGTCCAAACTACCCTCAAGGCTAAATGTGTTATTATTATTTTTAAGCATTGTAACAATCTCAAACGAAAAAACTCAGAACTAGAAATTTTCATCAATCTTTCCTTATTTGTTAGTCGAAATTTTCATCAATCTTCAAGAAATGGGCTAGAATTGAGCATAAGAGTTCATATATATATTATTACATGTACACAAAGTTCAACTTAGAATTACTTTCAATAAGCACACATAAATTCAATAAATGATTAAAAATAGCAAATTTATTCGAAAAATCTTGAAACTCCTAGAATGAAACTTAAATGTCATCTTTTACATGTTAAAAATGTGTTGGGGCTATATAAGGTAATTAATTTTCAAGTTACTTCATAAAGATGTCTTAATTAGGTATTTAAAAATTAAAAACCAACTTTTTGCACAACAAGTAGCTATGTAAATCCCGAGATGTTAATAGGAGAGTACAGGTAAGTTCGCATCCAAAATTTAGATGCATACGTGTCCAAAATTGTTATGAGGTATTCAAATCTCAAAGTTTGACTTTGAGTTTTAGGAAACTATAAGAGGGATGTATCCTTTTATGAACAATGTATGGTCCTACTTTCTTGAAACCACTTAAATTTTTTATGACAAGATTTTGGACCAAAAACATACAATTATGCCAATTTGTAGAATTTTTTGGCCAAAATTAGACATTATTGTAATTATTATGTTGTACTTTTGAGATAAAAGTTTGAATGTTACTTATAACTCAAATTGAATTTGTCATCAATCTCCAAAACATTGCATAGAATGGAACATAGAAGCCTAAATATAATTTTTTGAAAATTTTCCAGTCTTCTTGGAGGTACACGTAGATCATTTTGGAAATACTTTTGGTAAGCACGTAGAAATCATACAAATGATAGAAAACAACAAATCTATTCCAAAAATTTTGAAACTTCTAGATTGCAACTTATATGTTGTATGCTACATGTGAAAAATGGATTGGTGGTATTTAAGATAACTAATTTTTTGAGTTGTTTCAAAGGGTATGTTATTTAGGTTTTTAAAAAATAGAAAAACAACTTTTTAGCACAACAAGTGGCAATGTAACTCCTCAAATGTTAATAGGAGACTAAAGGTAAGTTTTCATCCAAGTTTGATGTGCATATGAGCAAGAAAATGATTTAGAGTGTATAAACCTTCAAAGTTTAAGTTGAGTTGTATGAAAGAATGTGAGAGATGTATCATTTTGTGAACAATGTATAGTCCAAGTCGCATAAAATCTTACAAAACTTTTATGCCAACCTCGTACATCAATAAAATTATTGTATAGCGATTTCCAGATTTTTTGGACAAATGTTAGGTATAATTATCATTATTTTTTTATAACATTGCCAATAGAAGTTTGAATGATCCGTATAAAATATTTGAACTTTTCAGTTATTTTTAGGATATGAGCTATAATGGACTTGAAATATATTTTTGATTATTTTTTAAATATAATTTCAGATACATGTAGTTCAAATTGCAATACTTTCAATAAACCCACAAAAACTCACTTAAACTATTGAAAATGACAAATAAGTTCTATAATTATTGGAATTTCTTCGATATAACTTATATGTAGTCTATGGTATATAAAAATATATTGATGCATATAAGATGGTTATTTTTATGTGTTACTTCACAATGGTATACTAAAATAAAAAAAAGAAAAAGTTTAGCAGACAAGGAATGAAATAAGGCCCGCTTCGGCCCAAATGGCCTGATGTTTTCAGCCATCCATTGCCAATTCGATGGCTTTGATCGCGTTGGCACGCTATATAATCTAGACCAGACTCTAGCTCCCCTGCTCCTCCCGTGCACCTTCACGTCGCGCCTCAGTCCTGGCCAACGTTGCCTCCTCCCTCCCGACCTCCGCCGCCGCGTCCAAGCTGCCCGCCCACACCGCCCTCCTCGCCTCCCCAGCTCCCATCCACTACTAGAAAAGTGATTATCAGTGATGATTTGCTCGTGACGCTGCTTTCTTTCATCACAAAATGATATGTCTTCTTTGACGAAATGTCCATATTCGTCATAGGTGTAGAGTGACGAAGATTTGGGTTGTAGAATAATGACGAAAATGAACAAAGCGTGACAGAACAGTGAAAGGAGAACGTCATAGATTATATTTTGGTGGGGCGTAATGTAATGATGAACCATAGTGGTCACAGATTGACTTTGATATCGTCATAATTTATTTACATCGTTTAGGCACACGTAATGATGAAACAAATTGGTCACATATTAGTTTTGCAATTGACAGCGTTGATGTGTCAGCCCGAACTGCACAGTAGTTTTGTTAATTTTATTAGGCAAAAAAATCAGCTCCCGCGGAGCCTCGAACCAAGGACCAAGCGGTACACAGGTAGGAACTTTACCACTACACTACGTGTTGTTTCGTGTTGTATGTATGCTGGTTTTGTATATGTAACTTTATAAATGAAGCATGGGCCTTTAACTGCATCGATCAGATGTTATGGGTGACTTGATTGTTGGCGTTACATCATCTGGGTATCGCGACGCGGCCGCCAGAGACCCTATCGCGAGTTGTCGACGCGGCGGTAGGTGATCGAGGTCGTCAAGTTGACGACGCCAGCGGCCAGAAACCCTCGCGAGGTGATCAAGGTGTTGCAAGGTTTGATGAATTTGATGCTTAAATAATTTGTTTGTAAGCTTTGTTCATATATGCATCAATGTATTGACTTTTTTGATCTTATATGCATCTGTTTTTCAATTTATTTGTTGAAATAGCATATTGATGTGTTTTGTTAGTCACCCTGTTGAATTTGTACCCCCTGTTTATCAATTTATCATTTATTTGATCATATATGCATCTGTTTACCCCCTGTTGAATTTGTACCCCCTGTTTATCAATTTATCAATTATTTGATCATATATGCATCTGTTTACTTTGTGATTAATTTTTTTTGTATTTGTTTGTTTTAATCTCAGTTTGGGTCTTGGTAAAAGATGTGTTTTGTTTTGTCAAAACAGATGGATAGAAGCTGGACATTTGGGAAACAATTCACACCTGCATATTTGAAAGGAGTTGAAGAGTTTATGAAATTTGTTAGAGAAAGATACCCCAAAGACACGGACATACGTTGTCCTTGCCGCACTTGTCTTAATCAAAGGGTGCGACAGCAGAGTGATGTAGAAAACCATATACACATCTTTGGAATGTCAGCCACATATACTAGGTGGATTCATCATGGGGAGTCAGCAGATACTATTGAAGTTGAGAATACAAAGCACTAGGATGTTGAAGGTGATCATGACTATGGGATACATGTGGATGTCGGTGATGATGGTGATCTTGACGATGATCTTGGAGTACCAGAGATGATTGGAGATCTATATGCTCAAGTAGAGGCTGATGGAGAACAGCCAAGGTTTGCAAGAGTCCTTGAAGATGCCAAGAAGGCACTTAGCCCGGGATCTAGCCATTCGAAATTCTCTTTTATGGTGAGGATGTTGTATATCAAGTCTCGTTATCGAATCAGCAATGCAGGATTTTCCATGATGATGAACTTGATCTCATCAGGATACCCTAAGAGTGAGTTGCCAAAATCTTATGATGAGGCAAAGAAATACCTTCGAGAGTTGGGCCTTGGATACGAAAACAGACATGTGTGCAAGAACAATTGTGTGTTGTTTCGGGATTCGAAAACATCAAAGTATGCTAAGTTGAATGTGTGCCTAGTATGCAAGGAGTCTAGATGGAAAGACGAGACTGGGACCAAGCAGGTTCCACATAAGGTATTGAGGCATTTTCCACTTTTGCCTAGGTTGAAGAGAATATATGCTTCAAAGCGTACTTCTGAGGAAACTAAATGGCATGCGAAGGTGAGGACGCCAGTGGACAATGTAATGAGCCATCCAGCTGATGGGGATGCATGGAAATACTTCGATAGTAAGGAAAAAGACTTTGCAGCTGACCCGAGGAACTTGAGGCTTGCCTTGGCTACATATGGGTTCAATCCATTTGGCAACATGAGTACCCAGTACAGTATGTGGCTAGTGCTGCTGACTCCACTGAATCTCCCACCATGGGAATGTGTGAATCCAGCAAATTGTTTTATGTCTTTACTCATCCCAGGTCCAAAATCTCCAGGAAAGGATTTTGATGTTTTCCTTGAGCCCCTAATTGAAGAACTGCTAGAGCTATGGAAGGGTGTCAGTACCTATGATGCATGTACTGGTAGGAAGTTTGACCTTCGTGCTGCTGTGCTATGGTGTATACATGATTTTCCAGCTTTGAGCACGTTGTCTGGGCGAACAACAAAAGGGTATTATGCATGTATTCACTACGACAAGGATCCGTTGTCTCGGGCAATAAGGAATAAGATATGTTACATTGGACATCGTCGATATCTTCCAAGGACACATGCATGGAGGAGAAGCTTGGCTTTTGATGGTAAGCGTGAAAACAAAGATGCACCACAGAAGTTCACTTTGGGTGAGGTCCTAGTAGAGCTAGAGAAGGTGAAAGATGTTAGGCCAGGGAAGCAAGTGAAGGAACCTGAAATCACTAGTAAAAAAGGAAGCGTGATGTGGGTCCAAAGATTTATACCCGCAAATCTGCGTTGTGGAGATTGCCTTATTGGGAACATTTGAAGCTTCCACATAATCTTGATGTGATGCACATAGAGAAAAATGTATGTGAAAACATTCTATGCACATTACTCAATATACCGGGGAAGACAAAGGACACACATAATGCTAGGCTAGATCTGTACGATATGGGCATCAGACATCATTTGCACTTACAGGAGAAAGGCAACAACTCAGTCAGTGCTCCACCTGCTCCTTATGTCTTGGGGAAGGAGCAAAAAGTCCAGTTTTGCAAGTTTCTAAAAGGTATCAAGTTTCCTGATGGATATGCTGCTAACCTAGCAAGATACATAAGTGAAGACGGTTTGAGGGTGGTTGGAAAGCTCAAGACACATTCTTGCCACATACTCCTGCAAAGAATCATACCTGCTGGACTTAGAGGACTGGTGCCTAAGGATGTGTATGAAGCAATTGCAGAGCTGGGGACATTTTTTAGGGAGCTATGCAGTAGAAATCTAAGGATTGATGTTGTGAAGCGGCGGAAAGAACAAATTCCATTGATCCTATGCAAGCTTGAGAAAATATTTCCCCCTGCATTCTTTGATGTCATGGTGCACTTGTGTGTCCATCTACCAGACGAGGCACTGCTGAGAGGTCCTGTTCAGTATGGCTGGATGTACCCAATAGAAAGGCGACTAGGCACTTTGAAGAATTTTGTAAGGAACAGGGCCAAGCCAGAAGGATCAATTGCTGAGGCAAATGTGGCAACTGACACCTTGACCTTTTGTTCTAGGTACATAGAGGATATGGACACTAGATTCAACACTGAGGATGATAGTGGTGGAGAGGTGCCATTGCCTAATGACATCTCTGTTTTTAAGCATGATGTTACTCTTGTTGGAGGTAATAGGGTCTTGTACATTGATGATGATGTCATGGATAAGTTAGTTTGGTGTGTCCTACATAATTGTGAAGAAGCTGATGAATATAAGGAGTAAGTATGAGTTTTTTTACTTTCTGAATTGTTTCTGATTATACAAAATTTTCATTTGATTAAACTTGTCCTTGCAGGTTGTATAGAGACGAGCTGTTGCAGGAAGGTGCACAACTAAGTAATGTTGATAAAATGGTTGAACAAGGTTTTTCCAAGTGGTTTAGGCGCCATGTAAGTAACTACACGGATTTAGTAATTAAATGCATATGTAATTGTTTAATTAATTATTTCTGTTGGTACAGATTGAGATGAAATGCAAGGAAAATACAGATTCGGTTAGCGAAGGATTGTGGGCACTGTCTTGTGGACCATGTCTACGAGTTAAGTTTTCTGCAGCTTGCAAGATTAATGGTGTTCGGTATAGCACAGCGGATCGCGAAAAGTTCCTGCAGACACAAAATAGTGGTGTGATGACTCCAGGTGAACATAATAACAACATCATAGATTTTTATGGAGTCCTTAAAGAGGTAATTGAGTTGCAGTATAACTCGAATCTTCAAGTTCGTCGCACTGTGGTTATATTTCGATGTGATTGGTACAGCCAAGAAGGCAGGGGGAAAGGCCTTCAAGATGACGGACATTTCAAATCCATCAATGTGCAGTCATTATGGTACAAGACCGATCCTTTCATCCTATCATCTCAATCAAAAAAGATATTTTACATTCAAGATACATCTTTAGGTAAAGGTTGGCGAGTTGTGCAGAAATTTGAACATAGGAATATTTATGGTGTGGCTGAAAAAGATGAGGCCAGTCATGATGTGCATCAGGATGATTACCATTTAGATACTGAGCATGTGGTGCAAGAAGGTGACGATAACATGCCATTGCCAAATATTCAAGGTGGGGAAGCCACTATAATTGAAGGCAATTTGCAACAATTTGTAAGAAACAAGAAGCAAGCTCCAATTATTGATGAAGGTAGCGAGGATGAGGAGGAGGATGAGACAGTGCTGCAGTACTGTAGTGATGATGGCAATGATAACAATGATGACATGTCCCCAGATGATGAAGATGAAGATTTCTAGTATAATAATTGTGTTTATCCAAGTATAAGTAGTTGATATCATTTATACTATTTGTTTCGAACAGCCAGAGTTTGTTTGAGATTTCAAAATTTTGATATGACATTATGGATTTCATATGTATAAATGCTTCAGCCACCAGATTTATATATAAAATGAGTAGCATGAACAAGTTTAACTCTGAACATGCTTCAGCCACCAGATTTATGTATAAATGCACATGAACAAGTTTAACTCAGATTTTAAAAGCTCGAAATCCATAAAAAACAGATTGATGAACACCAATGATAGGGATTAACAAGCTAATATCATATATTTATAGGCATGTACATGCCACCAGATGAAGGTTACTTGTCTTGTTGCCACATAGGGCAATACTAACTAGGCACATTTCAGTGAGCATTTAAATTTACAAGCTAAAGCAAGAAAGGCACAAAATAATCAAGCCTTCCAGCCTGCTACGGCACAACTAAGTAAGAGGTTCATGTTTCCATCTGTTGGCATACAGAGGTTCCACCAGCATTCAAAATCATCCATCACTGACAAGCCTAAAGCCTAAAGCCACATGAACCCTAAAGCCTTCTCAGAAGCAGCTATGAGTGCAGCATGCAGTCTTGCTTTCCTTTTCTTATCTGCATTGAGCTCACCCTCAAGCCACTTGACATTTTCCTGAGACTCTGCCACCGCTTTTTGTAACTGCCAGAAGTCCATCTGTTGAAAAATGAGAAGCATGCACATGTAAGTACAACATTACTGGACATGTATACTAAGCATGCATATAATTCAAAATGCTTAGCATGTATACTAGACATTACTAAAACAACAGTTTATGGATACACTTAAACATGCATACTCAAGCAAATTTAAGCTTTGCCAGTTATAGATTATGGATGACTATAGCAGTAACTCGAAGTAAAAAAAAGTAGATGACTGCAGCAGTCAACTCTCCTTCTTCTCCTTCCCCCTCAGCTCTGAGGTCATCTGTGACAGTGGCTTCTTCCCCTTCTCCTCTATCTTGACCTCTGTCAGGAGCTTCTTCCCCTTGTCCTCTATCTTGACCTCTAGCAGCGTCTCCTTGCCCTTTTTGAGGCGCTCGCTGAGTCTCAGCGCGCGCTCAGCGGCACTGGACGAGATCCCCCGGCGCGCGCTGGCCTGCAAATTTGATAAGAAAGACCATGAATCAGCCTAGTCAAATGCTGATATTTGATAAAGAAGACTATATTGTAAACTGGCCAATCAATAATCTTGCAAAAGAATATTAATGCAGAACACTACCTAAATCATTGTTTGGATCATATTGCAAACTGGGCACTAAGTTATCATGAATAATTTCTACACTACCTAAACCATTGTTTGGACCATATTATAAACTAGGCACTAAGTGAGCATGAATAATTTCTACACTACCTAAATCATTAACAAGTAACTTAAAATTTCTTAATTAATCCAGCAAAAGGAAACCCACAAATCATATAATAACTTTACACATATCATTTCCCACACTCTGTGTACAGCATCAAAATGTGCCTGATATGAACTATGCATAAAACTAAATCTGTCATTCCATATCTTCTACTGACAAATGCAAGCGTCTCATTCAGTGACTAATTGAAAACCCTCTCGTAGAATTTGCAGACCCACAAATCATTTCCCACACTCTGTACAGCATCAACATCATCTGATCTAGGGCTAACTCTTTTTCAGTGACTAATCGAACTATAAAAGAATCTACATAATCTCCTTCATTTGTTCAGCTGCTGCACTACATAATCAACATCATCACCATACGAACTGGGAAAGGCAAGAGATGGAACCTCAGGTTGTGCAGACAAAAATGTAGATCCGTCAACGCGATTGGGTTTGTTCCTGACCCTCCCGAAGCCTGGTGGGACGTCAGGAACGATGTCCCCGATGCCAGCGGAGGCGGCGGAGCCCCGGTGCAGCACCACACCATGGGGAGCCTTGGTGAACCTCCCGATCGCTGGGTCCCGCTTCTGGTTGCTCGCACGTGCGGACTGCGCCGGGTTCTTCTTCATCATCTTCCCTCCGTCGGCGACTACGGCGGCGCAAGCTGGGGGATGTGGTTTTGGCGCACGCGGGAGAGGAAGCGGAGGAGACGAGGTGGTGTGAAATGTGTGTGATGATTTGGGGGACGATTTGGGGGGAAACCGCTTTAATAGATAGATCTGGTGGTGTGAAACTGTGTGTGACGATTTGGGTGACAGGCGGCCTTTCAACGTTTTAAATAGAATAGAACCTCACATCAAACATGTACACCTTCCTAGCCCAACGGCAATGCGCTCTGAATCTAACACCACAGCTCCCAGGTTCGAATCCTGTGGGAGCCTTTTTTTTGTTTCATTTTTTTCTTTTATTTTGTTTCAGAATCATTTGAAACTTTTTTGACAACATAATAGACCAAAAGGAGGAGCTCCTGCAAGTTTTGAGATTTTTTAAGCAAGATTACAAGTTTTTAACATTTATTTTTTATTAAATCAACAAATATTTACAATAGAGTTAAATGCACTGTTAGTACATGAACTTGGTGAGTGGGTGCGCTTAGGTACATTATCTTCCAAATTGTTCATTTGAAAACAACAACTTGACAGGTGGGTTGTTGACGGCTGATTTTCACTCACTTCTTACCCGTCAAACATATATCTTCTGGCATGGAAATTGATCATCAACAGTAGAATAGGGCTTAAACTAATCATTTCCACAAGTGTTGATGATTATGCAAATACAGGTGTACAGGTGAATAGCACTAGAAAGAGGAGTAAAAGCACAAGTCTTTGATCCAAGCACTTCAAGACCAGCCAATGAGGGGATGCCACCTAGGAATCCCCTGGATCACTGACGTCATCAATCCAAGAGAGGCAAGCCCAACGAATCACGAAGTGCCACATGGACATCACATGGATTCAAGGGCCCACTTATCCCCCAAAACTGTCAGGAAAACTTGGCATGCACAGAGGACAGGCATCAGGGCCCACCGTCAGCCACCACGAAGAAGCACAGGGCGCCACGTGGCTCCTTGGCTTCGGCCGAACCGTGGATCGGCCGAACCGCCTTTGGTTCGGCTGATCCCGGCCTTCCACGTGGCAGCTCCTGATTGGCCCCTGGTTGCAGTTCCGGGCATTTAGGAGCACTTGGAGCCCCGAAGCAAGCCTCTCCCTCCTCTATAAATAGGAGGGGAGGGGCTCCATTTTGGAACACACACTTCTCCTCCTCCTCTTCATTTTGGCTTGGAGCCTCTCTCTTTAGGAGAGGAGAGCACTTTGTATAGGATTAGTGCTAGGAAGTGAGGTGGGAGGCTTGAGGCCATGTCATGATTCATGACATCTTCCTCAAGAACGATCCTCAGCGGTGCCTTTGTTCTTCAACTAGACTAAAGTGAGTATTTCGATATTTCCTATTTAGACTAAAGTCGTATGCATGCTTAGTTGCTTTGTTCTTGTGTTCTTCGTTTGTTCTTGGTTTAGAGGCTTGTTTTCTTCGAACACAACCCTTTCGATCCAGTAGACTTAGATCGTAAGTTTGCATCTAGTTTGCCAGCTTGTCTAATAGAGTAAAGTGAAGCTCCTGCATGTCTCTAGTTAGATCAAAGTGCATTCGTGATCTTGCATGAGTGATAGAGCATACCTTGAGCTAGTGCCAGTATCTCCCTCACGGATTCATAGGAATAGTGAGTGGTGTAGACAAGGTGTCTGGACCATAAGCTACCCTTCGAAGACAACGTACGATCGTAGTGTAGAGGTAGGCCACAGTGGTGACAGCCTGTTGGACCCTTTGTCAACCCTCTATGTCGCGTACCGAGTTGGGCTCGAGCCAGCACAAAGGCCTTGTGCTTGGTGCCCGAAGTGAGTGTTATACCTGAGAGAACATAACTAGACTCTGCGCTCTGTCGAGGCAGATCCTTTCTACCTATCCTACCAACCAGAGTTGTGTCCTTGGATCATCTATACTAGAGTAGGAGATAGCGCACACCGTTCCTTGGATTCGATACCCTTGGAATACTCTCCTTCCTTGGGGAAGTGCTACAGCGGTATTTCCATGCGCTTGCGGTATACCCAGTTGTTCTTATACGCTCCCTCTAGGTGTACAACTAGTGGTGACGTTAAGAAACGCCAACAAGCATTTCTGGCGCCGTTGCCGGGGAACGGTTGCTATATCTATCTTCGAACCTAGTGGTCCTCGTATTTATCTTTTTCGTTTTCTTCTACCTTCACCCCCTTTACCCATTGATATATCCTTTTTGTTTCTTTCCTTCTACCTTCACCCCTTTTATCATGGAGCAAACTTCTATCCAAAATCTTTCTGCTCCCAAACCTGAGTTGTTAGAGCCTCCACCTTCGGAACACCCAATTACCACATCTAGCTATCAATTCAGTACCGATCTTATCTCTTTGATTGGGGAATCGTATTCCTTTTCTGGGGACCGTCAAAACCCCTACGATCATTTGTGAGAGTTTGAGCATTTGTGTTCATGTTATGCCTTTGCTGGCATGACACATGACACCGTTCATTGGAAATTGTTTCCTTTTTCCCTCACGGGAAGCGTGAGGCAATGGTACAACAATCGCGTGAGTTATGTTGGCGGCAGCTGGCTGAACCTTGTTGGTGAGTTCTGCCGACGGTTTTTCCCAACTGCACGGCTCATTGCTCTGCGAAAGGATGTGCTCGGATTTAAGCAAAATGATAGGGAAACCTTGGGTGCGGCATGGGAAAGATTCTTACGTTTAGTAAATTCGGGTCCCATGCTGTCGATACCCGACCATGTGCTCTATCAGCATTTCTATGCGGGATTGGACGCCAAGTCCACCGGGCACCTTGACGATGCCTCAGGAGGTTCCTTCCCGGATAAAACTCCAAGTGAAGGAAGGAAGATCCTTGATCTTATAGCAGCTAATGACTCCTTCACAGCTGAGCCGGAAGAGCCTCAAGAGGAATGCACACCTGAAAAAGAGATCACTCCTGAACCTTTGTCTCCCAAATCCATAAGCTCAGTTCAAGAGGCCACGACACCGGAGGAAGAGACAATTCAACCTCCGGAGTCTCTTCTAAAGTTTGAGGATGATATAATAGGTGATTATGGAAACACCTCAAACTATGGTTGCAAGAGAAAACCGCCATCACCCGTGATTTCCCCAGACCCCTCGGATGTCGCTTTCCTCAGGGACAACGTTCGGGAATTAACAGCCATCATGACACAAGAATGGTTGAGAGAGTCAGAATCAACAGCCGGAATTTTCCAGCTCCTCCCACCTCGATCAACCCTTTCTTGTGTCATGAATGGGAAGGTACTGAAAGTTCTCTACAACCCTCTGGTGGGAGTCAATATCATGTCTAGCACTTATGCTCTGAGGAACTTTGCGGACGAACCTCTGACTCCTACCCAGATGTCTATCAGGACTCCTGAAGGAGAAATCCTAGAAGGATTAGGGATCTTGAAGGCTATCCCCATCACGTATAAGGTGGCTGACTTTGCTCTTGACTTCCACACCTATGACGTCCTCAGCTTCGACCTCATGATAGGATTGCCCCTCAAAAAATTTCTCTTAGAGGCCCCTACCCAAGGTAAGCTTAACATTAGCCTAGGGAAGGTGGTTTTCTCTGTAGAAATCTCGAGAGCGAAAAATGCGAGAACTGATCCTCCTGATGACTCTACACACATTGAGGAGGTTAAGGCAATCATCCCAGGAGATTCGCCGGAATCCCTCCTCGACAAGTGGGCACCCGAGTTCATAGATGAGATAGAGGAGCCTGATGAACCTATAGATATATCTGAATCCCAGGCTCCACCTAAGCCTCCTATCGAACTCAAGCCTCTGCCCGCCGGCCTTCGATATGCCTTCCTCCATGGGGACACTGAGTCCCCCGTGATCATTAACGACAATCTCTCTGACGAGGAATCCAGAAGGCTCATCTCTGTCCTAGAGAAACACCTATCGGTGTTCGGCTACTCTCTTCAGGATCTAAAAGGGATAAGCCCGACTCTCTGCACCCATCGCGTCCCTGTAGACTCGGATATTCCACCAACAAGGGAACTACAGAGAAGGCTGAACAATGCGATGAGAGAGGTCATGAAGAAAGAAGTTCTTAAACTTCTTCACGCCGGGATCATTTACCCAGTCCCTTATAGTGAATGGGTGAGCCCCGTTCAATGCGTACCTAAGAAGGGAGGTATGACAACAGCCCCTAATGAGTTCAGCGAGCAGATTGCTCAACGCCTTCCCACAGGGTGGAGGATGTGCATAGATTATAGGAAGCTCAACAAGGCTACAAAGAAGGATCACTTTCCGCTCCCGTTCATCGATGAGATGCTCGAGCGGCTGGCGAATCACTCCTTCTGTTTCCTTGATGGGTATTATGGCTACCATCAAATCCCTATCCACCCTGATGACCAGAACAAGACCACCTTCACCTGCCCTTACGGAACCTATGCTTATCAGAGAATGTCTTTCGAGTTGTGCAATGCACCCGCATCATTCCAAAGGTGCATGATGTCTATCTTCTCAGACATGATTGAACAGATCATGGAGGTTTTCATGGACGATTTCTCTGTCTATGGTAAAACTTTCAACGAGTGTCTCAAAAATTTAGACAGGGTCTTGCAAAGGTGTCATGAGAAGGACTTAGTCCTAAATTGGGAGAAGTGCCATTTTATGGTTCGAGAGGGCATCGCGCTAGGGCACCTGGTGTCCGAACGAGGGATAGAAGTGGATCGTGCAAAAATTGAGGTAATAGAAAAGCTTCCTCCTCCTGTAAATGTCAAGGGCATCCGTAGCTTCCTTGGCCATGCTGGGTTCTACCGATGGTTCATTAAGGACTTCTCACAAGTAGCTAGACCCCTTACTAATCTCTTAGCCAAGGACGCGCCCTTTGAATTCACAGAGGAATGTATGGAATCTTTCCTTACCCTCAAGAATGCACTTATCTCTGCCCCAGTCATCCAGCCTCCCGACTGGATGCTGCCTTTTGAGATCATGTGTGATGCTAGTGACTACGCTGTAGGGGCCGTCTTAGGCCAAACTAAGGATAAAAAACATCATGCTATAGCCTACGCTAGTAAAACCATGATAGGAGCTCAGTTGAACTATGCTAGTACTGAGAAAGAGCTCCTTGCTGTTATCTTTGCCATAGATAAGTTTAGATCTTACTTGGTGGGAGCCAAGGTAATAGTTTACACTGATCATGCTGCTCTTAAATACCTGCTCACTAAGAAAGATGCTAAACCCCGCCTGATTAGATGGATTCTGCTCCTTCAAGAATTTGATTTAGAAATAAGAGATAAAAAGGGAGTAGAAAATTCTGTTGCGGATCATTTGTCTCGTATGCGTACTACTAACCCGCAGGAAGCACCTATCAATGATTCTCTACGAGACGACATGTTGCTAAAGGTTACGGATAGTAACCCCTGGTATGCGAACATTGTAAATTATCTGGTGACAGGGTACATACCCCCTGGAGCCGATAAGAAGAAACTGGTTCGTGAAGCAAAAAGACACATATGGGATGATCCGTACCTCTATAAAGTCTGCGCTGATGGGTTGTTAAGGAGATGTGTACCGCATACTGAAGGGATGCAAATCATTGAGAAGTGCCATTCCGGATCTTATGGCGGCCACTATGGCACTTATCATACACATGCGAAAATATGGCAAAGTGGGTTCTTCTGGCCGACTATGTATGATGACACAAGAAATTTTATCCGAAAATGCAAAGCCTGCCAGAAGCACGGAGGAATCACTGCCAGAGATGCAATGCCCCTACATGATAATCTGCAAGTGAAGCTTTTTGATGTATGGGGTATTGATTTCATGGGCCCATTTCCAAAGTCTGATGGAGCTGAATACATCTTGGTGCCAGTCGACTATGTGTCAAAATGGGTAGAAGCTATAGCATGCAAGTCGGTCAATACCAAGCACTCCAAAAAGATGTTGAAGGAAGTGATATTCCCTCGCTTCGGTATTCCAAGAATGGTAATCAGTGATGGGGGGTCCCACTTCACTGATACCGATTTCAGAAGATTCTTGAAGAATCAAGGGATCCAACACAGCGTTGCCACTCCATACCACCCCAGACTAATGGCCAAGCAGAAACCTCCAATAAGCAGATCAAGAATATTCTACAGAAAACAGTACAGGAGGCTGGCCGAGGTTGGAAGAGGCATCTGGATGATGCCTTATGGGCCTACCAAACAGCCTACAAAACTCCACTGGGAATGTCCCCATATCAATTGGTATATGGAAAGACGTGCCATCTACCAGTGGAAGTAGAGCATAAAGCTCATTGGGCAATCAAAAGGTTCAATTTGGATTTCCTGAAGTTCGGAAGGAATAGGCAGAAGCAGTTGGCAGAATTGGAAGAATGGAGAGAAAAAGCCTATCACAGTGCAAAGATCTATAAAGAGAGAACCAAGAGGTGGCACGATAAGAAAATCAAGAAAAAAGAATTTGCACCAGGTGATAAAGTACTACTTTTCAACTCTCGATTCAAGCTGTTCGGAAGAGGGAAATTGCGCAGCAAATGGGAAGGACCATTCACAGTAGTGGAGGTAGCTCCTCATGGAGCTATCACTTTGCAAAATGATGAAGGCAACTGTTTTAAGGTGAATGGCCATCGACTGAAAATCTTCCTTGAGCCGGACAACATCGAATATGAAGTGATCAACTTCATCGAGAATGGGTAAAACAAGTAAGAGCGTGCCCAACACCAGGTAAGTCCTCTCTCCCATACTTTCTTTACCCCTTCAAGTTTATTTTCATTCCTTAGAAAAAGACAGTGTGGGGGAAATCCCCACCCTGCAGAATAAAAAGAAGGACCCGAGGTACGCAACTTCCCTATCTCACTTCCACGTACCTCTGAGTTTGCTTTGAATCTTGAGATTAATCTTTTATATCAAACTCATGAGGTAATTTCCTATGTCGTACATAATTCTTGCGGTTGGCTTGCATACGTTTTATTCCTCACTTATCATCTTGATGCTTGTGAACAAATATCATTAGGGAACTCATGCTTATCTAAGTAGTTGGTGTTTGTGATATGGTTTGATGATATGATCTTCACTCTTTATGTTTGAGTGCTTGGGAATTTTATTCAAAAATCATGAAAACCCCTTGCAAAGCTCCTCTTTGATATGCCACCGTCCCACTAGAGCCATATGATATATAGTTGAAAACCTTCTACTCATATGCTGCTTGTCATTGCACTGAGCTTTGTCAAAACCTGTGACCCTTGTGAGAATTCTTTTCATTACTTTCATGATCAAGATTCGTGTGCACACCACCTATTTCCCCTTGCTGTGCTTCTACACTGGAAGTTAGCATTGTATCATTCATCCCATTCCATAAAAATAAAAAGCTCCATGTGTGTGGTGTGATATCTCGCTCCAAAAGTATCCTCCAAAAAGAGACATGGGCTATTAAAAAAAGAGAGAGAAGAAGAAGAAAGAATAGCCCATGTCCAAACTAAAGGAGAAATAGGAGAAAGATGAGATCATGCAAAAAAGGAGTTCCATAACTTTGATGGTAATAACTAGTGTCCATTCCGGGGCTAGTGTCCACCTTACCATCAACCCACTTTCATCATATATGTATGGTAATATCTAGCACCCAATCCGGGCCTAGTATCCACCTTACCATACTCATGATATCCATATACGTGCACATCTTGATCTGATCGTATGATTTGATTTTCTCTGTGGATCCAGTCTTTGACTTTGCAATATATGTGACACAAGTATGCCTTATCATATATCCTACCCTAAGCTCCACATATAGCCATCATTAGAAGTAGGATGAAGAAAGGCAATCTAATGCCTTGGTGAGGACATATACATATTAGCGATCTGAGAGAATCAAATGAGGAGCTAAGCAAGGTTTTGTTTTGAAAATTTATTGCAAAAACCCCAAGTGCTTAACATGATGAACAGGAATGATTTGATTCATGACCGTTCCATTCTTCAACTACCCAAGATAGCATGATAGACACTTCAGAATTCACAAGTACAAAGTATGGTCTGGAATATCCCATATGCTTGTTCCATACCTGTGGATATTATGCCTCACTTTGATCTTGTTCTTCCCTTCACTCGGGACGAGCAAAGGTCGAGTGTGGGGGTATTTGTTGACGGCTGATTTTCACTCACTTCTTACCCGTCAAACATATATCTTCTGGCATGGAAATTGATCATCAACACTAGAATAGGGCTTAAACTAATCATTTCCACAAGTGTTGGTGATTATGCAAATACAGGTGAATAGCACTAGAAAGAGGAGTAAAAGCACAAGTCTTTGATCCAAGCACTTCAAGACCAGCCAATGAGGGGATGCCACCTAGGAATCCCCTGGATCACTGACGTCATCAATCCAAGAGAGGCAAGCACGATGAATCACGAAGCACCACATGGACATCACATGGATTCAAGGGGCCACTTATCCCCCAAAACCGTCGGGAAAACTTGGCATGCACGGAGGACAGGCATCAGGGCCCACCAGTCAGCCACCACAAAGAAGCACAGGGCGCCACGTGGCTCCTTGGCTTCGGCCGAACCGTGGATCGGCCGAACCACCTTTGGTTCGGCTGATCCCAGCCTTCCACGTGGCAGCTCCTGATTGGCCCCTGGTTGCAGTTCCGGGCATTTAGGAGCACTTGGAGCCCCGAAGCAAGCCTCTCCCTCCTCTATAAATAGGAGGGGAGGGGCTCCATTTTGGAAGACACACTTCTCCTCCTTCTCTTCATTTTGGCTTGGAGCCTCTCTCTTTAGGAGAGGAGAGCTCTTTGTATAGGATTAGTGCTAAGAAGTGAGGTGGGAGGCTTGAGGCCATGTCATGATTCATGACATCTTCCTCAAGAACGATCCTCAGCGGTGCCTTTGTTCTTCAACTAGACTAAAGTGGGTATTTCGATATTTCCTATTTAGACTAAAGTCGTATGCATGCTTAGTTGCTTTGTTCTTGTGTTCTTCGTTTGTTCTTGGTTTAGAGGCTTGTGTTCTTCGAACACAACCCTTTCAATCCATTAGACTTAGACCGTAAGTTTGCATCTAGTTTGCCAGCTTGTCTAATAGAGTAAAGTGAAGCTCCTGCATGTCTCTAGTTAGATCAAAGTGCATTCGTGATCTTGCATGAGTGATAGAGCATACCTTGAGCTAGTGCCAGTATCTCCCTCGCGGATTTGTAGGAATAGTGAGTGGTGTAGACAAGGTGTCTGGACCATAAGCTACCCTTCGAAGACCACGTACGATCATAGCGTAGAGGTAGGCCGCAGTGGTGACAGCCTGTTAGACCCTTTGTCAACCCTCTACGTCGCGTACCGAGTTGGGCTCGAGCCAGCACAAAGGCCTTGTGCTTGGTGCCCGAAGTGAGTGTTATACCTGAGATAACGTAACTAGACTCTGCGCTCGGTCGAGGTAGATCCTTTCTACCTATCCTACCAATCAGAGTTGTGTCCTTGGATCATCTATACTAGAGTAGGAGATAGTGCACACCGTTCCTTGGATTCGATACCCTTGGAATACTCTCCTTCCTTGGGGAAGTGCTACAGCGGTATTTCCGTGCGCTTGCGGTATACCCGGTTGTTCTTATACGCTCCCTCTAGGTGTACAACTAGTGGTGACGTTAAGAAACGCCAACAAGGGTGTGGATAGATCACCGGTATGACACGTAGGCAAAAACATGCCACATAGGCAGCTTATGTGTGCAATTGGTGCTTACGGGTAAATAATATATGGTCATAGACTATTGCAAATTGGTCCTTTGTATATTTTATTTACTGCTTTTATAATGGACAGGTTCTCATGACGTTTTTGAAGATTTGACACAGAAAAATATAGGATATTTTATAGCAATGCATTATTTTAATATGAATCGAAAGGATAAGAACCAACTCCAACATGTTGTTTCGTATTTTTATTCCAAAGAGCAGATCATTTTACAGCTAGATGTCAAGTCAGGCGCTATTATTTTTCTAAAAAATCTTTCATGATTTTGGAATGCACACGTACTAACAAGTATCAACAAGCTAAGTAGCTTGTACTGTTTATCTCCTTCACCTAATGTCGCGCTCGAATAAATTGTAGAATTAGTAAGGATTAAAAAAGCGTTGGCTACCATGTAAGCTGTCTATGTGGCATGTTTTGTCTACATGTCGTCTTGGTGACCTATCCGCACCCACCTGTCAAGTTGTTGTTCTCAAATGAGCAATTTGAGAGATGATGTACCTAAGCGCACCCACTCACCAAGTTCATGTACTAATGACACATTTAAATCTTTACAATAATAGGCAAACTTGGTCCGAAAATTCCAAAACTTCACCCAACATCATAGATTGGATCCATAAGCATCCCAAAAAAGTTTCAAATGATTTCAAGAAACTGGTACTACACATCCCACATAGGGATGAACATCTCCCGCTGAGTGACAATGACATGTGTGAGACATGTATGCTTTAGTGGGGATGTCCATCATCACTTTCTCAGAATCACTTGAAACTTTTTTGACAACATAATTGACCAAAAGGAGGAGCTCCTGCAAGTTTTGAGATTTTTTAAGCAAGATTACAAGTTTTTAACATTTATTCTTTATTAAATCAACAAATATTTACAATAATAGGCAAACTTGGTCCGAAAATTCCAAAACTTCACCCAACATCATAGATTGGATCCATAAGCATCCCAAAAAAGTTTCAAATGATTTCAAGCAACTGGTACTACACATCCTCACAACGGCTTACATGTCTAACTAAGACCTATGAACCTATGTGAGACTATGGCCCCCTTTGTGAGATATTCGTATCACCACTATCTCCAAATCATCTTCAACTTTAATAGGGTGTTCATGAACACAAACTAAGAGGTTTTCTAAAAAAAATGAAAAAAAATAAACAACATACAAACAAACGCCTTTTTACAAAGGATAATAAAAACACTGTCCAAAAAATACGGGCCCCTTAGGATTTGAACCCGGGAGCCAAGTCTTGGCAGTCAATTGGCCTTACCATTGGGCTATTTCAGTTTGTTCGTTTGGAGTCAGGAGACAGTTTACTTAAACAATAGGCGCAGACTGACGAAAAAAAAGGGTGCCAAGATTGCCGCTAAACATTTTCTGTGCCTTTTGTCCCAAAAAAAAATTGCGCCTAAATCGCGGATTATTAACCTCCCTCACCCACTTCTCGTCAAACCTCCCCCAAACTTTCTATCTTCTCCCCTCCCCATTCCTTGAACCGGAGAAGCCGCCGCCGCCACAGGACCCCATCACCGGCGACGACCTCCTTGCTCATCCCAGGTAAGTTGGTTCCACCCCGCCTCCATCTATCCCTCTCTCTCAACGACCCACCTACCTATCTCTCCCCATCAAACCTCTCACTCACAACAACGAAACCCTAACCACAGCCGTCCCATAATACGATTTGGTTACACGCCGCCCCCCTATCCCTCTCTATCACCTACATTTCTCTCCCCATCCACCTCTTTTGATTCCCGAACCTAACCCTAAGCACATCTGCAGGTCTCAATTCCCAACTTGGCCACAAGCTCAATGGTGGCCACTAGGGGTCAACGTAAGAACGCACCTGCAAGTATGTGGAATACTGCAACTTTATTTGTTAAACGAGATCTACAATTTCGTTCAAGTACAACAGCAATTTTGTTGAAATTGTTGAGGACTTGTCTGCGCAGTACCATTCTGTTTACTTTATATTGTTGCAATTGCTTGTGTCAAACCAATCTAGTTCTAGATAATATAATTTGTGAAATTACTTCAGTCCATGCTTCTTATTCAATTCTATTTGTCTGGCCATTTTAATTGCATTTGTTTGATTCATGAGTCCATTCTTAAGTTCAGTGTGTGCTAATAGAATTTTTCGTCCATGTATGTTGATACAAAAATAGTAGTTCAGTCCCATCCATGTACATACTTTTTTCATAGAGTTATAAGAGTGTTTGGTTCAGTGTCATAACCAGGGGATTTAATATCTAGGACTCCAGAAATAGTTGTACCTCTTATCTCAGACCTTAGACCTCTGAAGCAGTCTTATTACCTCTAACCTATTAGTTGAAGCCTTTTTAAATTTCTAATACACCCAATTTCTTGTCCTTCAAAGAACCTACAATAGCTGAGGACTATGAGAGAATCTGAGATAGACAAGTTGCGGAGAATCAAAAGATCTTTGAAGAGCTCGGATTGAATACACTAGCTTCTGACCTTAATAACTCCTTGCCCCAATCTGCATAAAAGAAGGGGAAAAATAGCAAACAAGGGAACAAATAATGAAGATTCGTCATCATCGGAGTATCTCGTTGATGCGGATGATCAAGGAGACAGTACTGATGATGATGACACTGAATCTAATGAGCAGCCACAACCCATGGCAATTGAGGTGCTTCTTCTATCTTCAATGTAGTCCATGGGCCATACTAGCATTGCAATTACATGTTTCTGTTCTAAAGTATGCTATAGGACTTAGATGCACATTCTTTGAAACATACATCTTGTTTAATTTATGCTATTCTTTATTAATGCACATGACTTACCTGAGTTTCTTTTCTCCACAGATTCCCTCACCGCGTAGTCGCAAAATCATCTCTTCAAAGATCAAGAAGTTTAATCCCACAATGGCACCTGGGGTTAGGAATAGTAAGAGAGTGAGGGCAACTGCTGAAGCTGAAGTGCAGCCTTCTGCTTCCGAAACAGCAAGGTCAAAAAGGCTGCATGTGCAGGAGCCTACAGCTGCTAATGATGACACTATACCTTCAGAAGAAGCCAATGGAACAGCCAGGCATGACAACACAGCATCAGAGGAAGCCAATGTCACACCTGGTCATGACAATGCAGATGTAGAGGAAGGCATTGGAGTTGCTGATGACAATACACTTGGTGAAGGCAAGTTCTATTTTTCCAGTCAGTTATGACATCTCTTTTGTCATTTTGCAGAAATTAAATCATTTAACTAAATACAATTTTTTTGTAGGTCCTCAACAGAGACGTCCAAGGAGGCCAAGACCAGCTACTATTGGAAAATAGCTGGATAGGATGACTAAAGCTATGGGAAGAAGATTGCCCATAGTTGTTGAGGAAGGAAAAAAAAGGCCACATGAACCAGTTCAAGCTGCCAAGTTAGCTTCAGAGGTCGGCATCATCATTCGGGAAAGCATTCCTGTCCTTCCACATTGGAAGGATTACAAGAAAGACGACAAACACTTCAAGACCTTTGAGGGACAGCTAGCTGTAAGTGCATTACTGTTCCTATTTGAAACTTTCATACATGCTTAACCTTATTTGTCTAACTAAGTATCGAACTATCATATGCCTAGGGTCGCTTGGCTGTTAACACAAACCATGCCCCAACAAAGGTAGCTATGACCGATTTGATGCGCGTTGCAATAAAGAACCAACGTTATCGCCTCAAGAAGCGATACTTCAATGGTGTACCTGCAAATGAGGTTCGGACAACTTCTCCTGTTGGTTACATGACTGATGCAGAATGGAGGGCACTTGTTGCAAAGTGGTCTGATCTAAAGAATATGGTATGGGTATACTGCAATATATTCTTCATTCACTTATTTTCCAAAGAGTCTTAACATTCTGAACTTGTGATATCATCTCACATGTTGAATCTCTTGTAGGAAACATGTGAAAAGAACAAGCACAACCGCAGTCAAGTCAAGTATCATCAGGCTACAGGTTCTCGCTGCTATGTGGCACACTTACATGCATATGTAAGTAAAACATTACCTTCTTCACTTACATGCACATTGGCACTGAACAAATTCATTTTCATTTCATCTGAGATTACTTTGCTGTGATTTTTATCCACTATACAGAAGAAGAATAGAATCATAGATGACCCCAACCAAGATCAGAATGAAGCAATAGATGCAGTGGAGGCCTTCAAGACTTGCCATACCAGCTCCAAACATGGCATGAGTGAGCCGGCAAGAGAGGCACTTGTAAGTGCATAGGGTCTATCTCTACTAGTAGATATTTAATTCTAATTGCATTGGATGTTGGTCTTATCAATTATCATCTTACTGTTGCTAAAGGTATTTACATGTAACTGTTTTATGTTCATAAATTTTAGGCTGATATGGAAGCTTTGAGGGCTGAACCTGTTCCTGAAGATGAGATGCCTGCATCAAGTGTGCAAGTCGTGTCCAAGGTGCTCTCCCAGAACAGCTCCAACCATTTCCTGAAGAGTGTTGGCTTCCAAACACCGCCATCCACCAAGTCAGGTTCATCAAATGACAGTGAGCTTCGGGAACAACTTGCAGCTGAAGCGACGGCAGCTGTTCAAGGTGAACTAGACGACCTCAGGAAGAAAATTCAAGAAGCTGAGGAAGAGTGGGGGAAGACACAAAAGGAGCTGGAGGAGTACAAGAAGATTATAGAGAAGAACACCAAGGAGATGGCAGAGACCAATTTGCTCCTCAAGAAGCTCTTGTCCCTCCATGGAAATAGTTCTTCATCCCCATGAACACAACTGCTGCTCAGATCTGCTATGAACTTGGTTTGGTCGTGTTTGAAACTTTTAGTTATGTTTGGTCTTGTTTTGTGAAATGTGATGTCAAGTGGTGTTGGCCACTCAGTTGTATGCACACTGGAATACTAGTTTTAATCTTATCGAATGGTGTTCCCATTCTAGTATCATCTGCAAATTACATTTCCATTATAAACTGCAATTTATCTGTGACCAAAGTGATGTCACATCTGTGACCATAGTTATGTTATATCTGTGACCAAATCAAATCCAATCTGTGACCATTTATATGGCAAATTTGTGACCAAAATACTTCAAAGTGTGATGATGGGAAATAGTATTCTGTGACGATGCGAACATGTATTCAATGACGATTCCAAAATGATGACGTCACCTACCACGTCAGCAATGATGTCACTGCCACGTCAGCAATTACGTCACTGCCACGTCAGCAATGACGTCACCTGCCACGTCACCAATGACGTCACCTGCCAGCGTGGCATATGCCGTCGCCGCTCCCAAACGGCAGGTTATGACGAAACAAAACGAAGTTCCATGACCAAAACTGATCATCACAAAAAATAAATGCTGCTAATGGCGCCGTCAGCACGTCAGGCAGACGACTGATTGTAACGAAAACCAAGATTCATCTGTGACCAAAAGCTTTCGTCACAGATTGGAATCAGTTCTATGACGACGAAAAAATCATCACAGAATGGAAACACATCTATGACGAAATATTGCGTTTCGTCACGGATGACCAAATGTGACGCGACCATAGTGACGAAACCCAAATCGTCACAAATGAACATCAGTGACGATTATGGCATCTTCAGTGACGTTATGTCAACGTCATGGATGACAACATCCCTACTAGTGATCAATGCCTCCACCGTCCCCAAGCCACTACGGTGACATGGAGCCCTGGAGGTGGTACACGTGTGTTGGCCGGCGACGGATCCGCCCACCATGCATACTACTCGCACCCGACATCCCCCTCTCCTCCTCTGACCACTACCCTCTATGGCCTCCCCCGCCCCGACGCCTTCCATCCCCCGGCGCGAGCGCCAACCGGCACGGAGCGAGGCATGTGGTGGCGCACGACGTCCGTGTCCAAATCCTTCCCTCCCCTCGATTTGCCACTTGATTTACTGAATTAGCGGTTAGATCCGCCCGATTCACGCCCCGATATGCTTTGATTCGGCCCGGCACCGTCGGATTTGGCTTTTTCGCTGTAGGGACTCATGCTTCCACTTGGAGCGGAGGAGATGGTCGGGAAGGGAGGCAAGGGGCTGCTCACACCGAAGATGATGGCGGCCAAGACGGCGGAGAAGAACAAGGGGTAGAAGGCACCCGTCTTCAGCTCCTCCCGCGTCGGCCTGGAGTTGACTTGCGGCCTCCCCTTTCCTCGCGTGCTCTGCTTTCCACTAGCTTTGCTTCGGCACCCTGCGCCAGCTCTACATTATGTGACTGCTACTTGCTGTGTATAGAAAACTAGCAAAGCCTCTCGACATGGTATGCCTCGACAGTTACATCTTGTTAATTGGTTTTGTTTACGCTGACAATACTTTCAGTTTCAGACATGTTGATCCATGCTGGTTTCTCTCTGTCGATTATATATACTTTATAAGTATATAAGTATCTGTAAGGTTTACACTTCCTCAGAGATCTTTGAAATGCAGTCATAGCAATAGATTACACACGAATTGCCAGTTCTTTCAGTAGTAGACTATGCCATCTCCGTGTCACTAAAATATTCATGACTCGTGTTTATGGTGTAAACATGGAAGAGAATGTTATGTAGCCAATAATTTCAATAGTAGGCTATGCCATCTATGTACCGCTGAAATATCCATGACTCGTTTATGGTGTAAACGTGGAAGGAGATTGTTTACCTGTACCGAATGATTTCTTCGACTCTTTTTGGGTTGTACATTGTCACCAGCATCAGTGCTCTTCTTTCTACAAATTGCAAAAGCATTTTGCACTGGCATTCTTCGACACACACACACACACCATTTGTTCTCAGATAATACATTACTAAAAATTAAGAGTAAAGTGCACCAGCGGTCTCTAAACTTGTTATGGTGTGTCATCCGGTCCCCCTAAACTCGCAAAATGCACAGATAGATCCTCAAACTTGCTAATTGTGTCATATGAGTCCCAAATCTACTTAAATAACCTATGCACAAATAAATCTACTTCCGCTGGCTGGCCGGCCGCGGTGCTCACCGCTGTGCCGCCTCCTGGCCGACCGTCACGCAGCACCACAGGACAACCGCGAAGCTCGCACGCCGCCTCCTTGCCGCGGAACTCGCCACAGCGCCTCCGGCCGGCCGTGGAGCTCACCCCCGTGCTGCGCCACTAGCCGGCGCGGCACTCACCCATGTGTGTGTCGCCTCCTTGCCGGTCGCGGACCTCGCAGTCGAGCCGCGGAGCTCCCGCTCCACCGGCTGTGCCGTACCGCGAAGCTCCCTTGTGTGCAGTGCCACAGGACGACCGCAGAGCTCGCACGCGTCGCCATCCTGGCCTATCACAGAACTCACCACAGGGAACGGCCCGGCTCCTCCACACCGTGCGGGTGTACGTCCGCTGCCTAGCGAATGCCGGCAAGTAGGCCACCAGCGCGAAGAAGTTCATGAGACTGTTCGCGGTGGCGGTGAGCCGGTGACTGTGGCCGTGCTGCAGCGTGCCATGGCCCATGTCATGGCTGTACGTGTAGATGAATAAGAGGAATTGAGTGAGGAAAATGGTCGGTAGCTCATGGCGTCACCGTCAACGACGGGCGGCGGTGGCGACGAATCGGTCGGACGACGGTGATATGATGCTCTGCTTTGAGCACGCCGTCCTATCCGTCCACCAGTTCAGGCGACGACGACTGGGGTGTGATCACTGGGGCTCGAGGCTTGGGGATGGGAGCGGGGGAGCGCCGGGGGTTGGGACGAGGGACGGGGTCGGCGTCGCCGGCCAGGGGCGGAGGAGTGCTGGCAGACGGGACCGGCTTGGAGAAGCTCAAGCGGCGTCGACAGGTGGACATACGGGAATATGTCACTGCCACGTAGACTGTTTAAGTCTAGATTTGAAGATTTGGGACTCATATGACATAATTAGCAAGTTTGAGGATCTATATGTGTATTTTGCGAGTTTGGGAACCGGGATGACACACCATAACAAGTTTGGACTGCTGGTGCACTTTACTAAAAAATTAAATACGTTCATTAGCAATATTCATGTGAACATATCTTTATTCCTTCATTGCAGACAGTGTACACATTATTTAAGGGATTAAATTGTGCCAATATCATCATTGCTCTTGATGTCTGTAGTAGGGGTTACAAACATGGGGATCGGTCCGTCTTCATCCAGTTGCACTCCTCCCCCTTTTATAGATGCAAGGGTAAGGGGCAAAGAGGGAATACAAAAATATGCTACGGTGCTACGGTGTTGAGAAGTCTTTTCGGACGTCGACCTCCGTCAGGAGGCATTGAAGGGCGCTGAGCTATAGTGGTGCTGGAGACTGCCGCGTGTGCGAGCGGTACTGTACATACCGGGTACTTGGCATCTCCTCCGAGTAGTTCACTTGATGACTCAGCCCTCTTGAGTGTTGCTTAGGCCCGCCACATTACAGCCTAAGTGTTGGTAGGCGCCGTCCGTAGACGGTAATTGAGTGCCAGCTCTAACGGGGTGGCGTGCAGCTGGTGTTGGATGGGACGGCATGTTGGAGGCCGTGAGGGTACACTATGTAGCATTGCAGCTCCTGTCAGAATAGGCCGCCCTCGCACCTCGCCAGCTGTGGTCTTTGCATAGCGTGGAAAACTGGTGCCACGTGTGTCATCGCGGGAAGGCCCGAGCGTCAGGGCGGCGCCACGTTCATGCAGGGCCCCTGATCCGCGCTCTGACCTCCACTTGTGGGCCCTGTCCTAGTCAGAGACGGAAGCTACTCATGCGAACGAGTAGTCAGAGTCGAGGCGGAGCGCATTCGTACGAGGCGGAGAGTACTCGTGCGAGGCGGAAAGTACTCGGAGGCGAAGAGTACTCGGAGAGGAGGAAGTCTTGTCAGTGAGGGTCTTGACGAAGATCTGCATCCCTCCCTGTCCTGGATCTTAGCCCTGACGTTGTCAATGGTGTCAGAAGACTCCACCTCAGAGGTGATTATCTCGTTGTTTTAGGGGTCCTTAATCCAGGCCCTCGTCAATAGCCCCCGAACCTGGGGTGGGAGTCAAGGACTCGCTCACAGGTTTAGAGACGAAGAGGTGTCGTAGTAGTTTTTGCTTCTTGATTTGCTTGGTGGGTGCGCGCGAGCACATCCGCCGGATGTAGCCCCCGAGCACACTAGGGAGTTGTAGACTCGCTTGTGGGGTTTGAATCATGAAATGTTTTTGTAGTCGTTTCGAAATCACTGGTCAAGGCGGTCGTGGCCGAATCGGTTGTTGCATCCGCCGTGATGATCGTGGCTGACGTGGCGGACATGACGGTTGGAGGGGACGGCGCACAGTCGGTCTAGATTCGTGGGCCCCTCTGGCACCGAACCGTCGCGCGGGCGCGCGCCTGTCGCCTCGGGGGACGCGCCTTCTGAGCGGGCGGTTTCACGGTGTGGTGAGGCCAGCATTTAAGGCCGGTATCCACGTCTGCTCCTTATAAACCGTGCACTGGAATAGTTTGAACTCATTTGCTCCCCCAATCTCCGCCATAGCCAGCACCGCTTGCCCTTCTTTTCTTCGCATCCACTGCGCCGCCGCCACTGCTTCCAGCCGCGCCGCTGTGCCACTACCGCTTCTTCTAGCCGCGCTGCGCCTCGAAACTTGACGGCGCCATGTCGAACTGGACGCATTCCAACATCACCTGTGCGACCCTGCAGCGTCTCGTCGCCGCCGGTCAGCTGCCGGAGCCCACCGCCACCGAGGAATGGAAAGTGCCAGGTAGCGAGTCCGTCCCGCGTCCGCCGCCGGGCTACGTCGTCTTGTTTGTGGTGTTCCACGAGTGAGGCTTCTCCGTCCGCACCGGGCGATTCATCCGCGCGGTCCTCTCGGAGCACCGGCTGCAGCTGCAGCTCCAGCACCTCAACCCAAACAACATTCAGCACATGGCGGGATTCGAGGTGCTGTGCGAGGGATACCTGGGAGTGGGCACCCACTAGCACCTCTTACGGTATTTCTTCAAGTTCGTCTGCTTGAAGGACAAGGCGCTCCCAGCGACGATCGGGTGCGCCAACCTCCGGATGAAGCAGGGCAGGGGGAGGAGTACATCCCCTTCACGTTGACAAGCTCCAACAGCGGCTGACACAAAGGTTGGTTCTATCTCAAGAACGACCCCGAGCATCCGCTGCCGGAGTATACCGGTGCCTCAATCGCCGAGGCACTGTCGAACTAGAGCTACAGACCCCCGGAGGCGGAGCAGGAGAGGCTGCTCAATGATTGCTGGGTCGTGTTGTCCCGACTGAGCGATGCTAGGATCGACATGGCAGCCGTCATCAGCTAGTACCATGCGCTGGGGATCGTCCCGCTCCGGCGGCGGCGCCTGCGCATCTGCCAGATGTCACCCGACAAGGCTCCCTTCGAAGGGACCATGACGGCTCCTGAGCTCCCCTCGCTGGATGAGATCTAGCGACGCGTGGGGCTGGCCATCGGGAGGGCGTCGTACTCGTGGCCTCCAGCACGGCTTCTGCCCATGCTCCCTCAAGAGGGGACCAGGAAATACGTAAGTTCTTCCCCTTCCCGACAAGCCTTCCGACTAGCTTGCATTCTTTGTCCGACTGCATCTTCTCGGAGCTTCTGTCCCTTATATTGATTTCGTTTTCTCTTTCTCACCCTTAGCTGAGGCCCGCGGATCCTCTCCGCGCGAAGCCTCCTCTCCCCAGGATGCGATACAGAATCGCTCCAGGGCCGCCGTGGAGAGGAGGAGGACCGATCGCAAGGCCCAGCACAAGGACAAGGAGATTGCGAAGCGTGAGCGGAATGACCACCGCGCCAAGCGCCAGATGATGAAAGAGATCGCTGTCTCCTCGGACGAGGATCCTTCGTCGTCGCCACCGCGATCTGGTGATGATGAAGGCGCTAACGTCGATTGGAGCGCTCTGTCGTCGTCGTCTGTGTCGCCCCCTCCTCAGCGGTAGTCCACGGAGGCCAGCTCGAGACGGCGGCAGGAGTCAACCGTCCGTGAGCAGGGGACGAGCTCCGGTTCATGGCGGCCGTGGCCAGTTGTTCGTGTGCAAGGGACGAGCTCCGTCTCGCATCCGCCTCCATGCCCCGTCCAAGAGGACCGGGGAGTGACTCGCTCCCGGTCGGGCCCCGTCTGCCAACAGCCTCCAAGAGTGAGGGGGAGCTCTCCGCAGTGGGACGACTCGTCCAGGCGGCCGGCGGACCGCGATTCATTCGCCCGCCGCTCCTCCAGCGACACATCGTGGCGGGAGCCGTGCTCTCCGAGGAGATGGTCGCCGTCCGAGGCGAGATCGGCACCGCTGGCGCCTTCCCCGAGTGCGCCGCAGGGGGGGACACGAACGCACCCCCACGGCGCCTTCAGTCTTTGGTTATCCGGGGCGGCGGGGCTCCGCCCGTGTAGGTCCCCTTCGCCCCAGGTGGAGGTCAGAGCCCACCCTCCGACGCGGCGGCTGGCAAGAGACCAGCCCCCAAGTCGTCGGGCGCGGCTCCCAGGCCCATCAAGCGGGCCCGCGTCACTTCTCCACGTAAGCGATGTTCCGCGTCATCTCGTTGTTTCGCTCTTGATTTTTGTTCGTCTTTTGATTTGCTTTCCCGTGCCAGGCGTTCCGACACCGACGCCCTCAGCCTTACGCCGCAGAAGCGCGTAGTCTTGAGCACGCGCAATCCTTCATCCGCCCCCTGCCCGGTGTCTCCTCCGCCCGTGCCGGTGACGGCGCAAGTCGAGAGCAGGGCCGCCGAGGTGGTCGAGACCCATGAGGCGGCGGCGCCTCCACCAAAGTCGCTGGTTGGTGGAGCGGTCGGGGGCAGACAGCCCCCGAGGAGATCGAGCCCCCGGCGACGCCTATCATCGATCACGACGTCAGCGCGTCGGCAGCTCCAGAGGCGGGTGCGCCTCTGGCGCCAGACGCCGGTGGAGGTGGGGCCGAAGTGACGTCAGGTCCCGAGTCTTTCGCCCAGCTCCAGGAGGCCTCCAACGTCGAAGGGACCAACCTCTCGGGTGTTGACGCGGCCACCTTCGCGGTTGAGTTGGAACGGTGCCTGACGGTACCGGAGGAGCCTGCTGTCGAGGCGCCCGTGCCGCCCACCTCTGTGGTTACAGCCGCGGTCGAGGTGGCCGGGGCCAACCTAGAGAAGACTGCAACCAGGGCAGTGGAAGGAGAGCCAGATTCCACCGTGCCCCCAACGCCGACCGTGGGCGTGGCTGTGCCTCCTGAGAGCACGGTGGCGCTGGCCGAGAGTACACTGGTGGAGCCATCATCCCAGCCCGCCGTCTCTGACGTGGAGGTAGTGGTGATCGCTGACTCGCCCCGCCCGGACCTGTAGGTCCCTGCCGCTCTCGAGGACGTGGAGGGCAGCGCCTCCCTGGCTACGGTCCGAGAAGTTGGGGAGAGCTCGGGAGCCCGCTCTTTCCCGACCACATATGAAGGAGAGCACAACCTTGGTCTGGGGCACTCCTCACGGACCGGGACCCACGAGGCCGGGCCGTATGATGATGAGTACAAAGAAACAGTGGCCCGTCATCGCCTCGAATGGGGCCTGAGGTGGGCGGAGCAGGCGGTCAACGAGCTTGTCGTCTCGACCTCATCGGTGAGTTCACCAAGCTTGATTTTGGTTTTGTCTTTGCAGTTGTTTCAGTAGCTGATCTTCTACTCGGTCTAGGTGCTTGCAAGCTACAGCGCCAGGAAGATGTGCACCATTGAGGAGCTCCGGGCCAAGAAGGTTTGGAGATGCAGTTGGTCGCCGCCCGACTGGCGGCTGCAGGGGCTGCGGCGAGCGAGGCGTCGATGAGGACCACGCTCAAAGCTGCGGCAAAATCCGCGGAGGACCATGTTGTGGCCGCACAACTCGCTGCTGACGCCGCCGTGTCGGAGAGAGCGGCCCTCGAGGCCAAGCTTGCCCAGGCGGGGGCCACAGCCATGGAGTTGCGTTCTGCCGCCGCAACCGCCGCTGAGGCCGCTCGGACTACTGCCGCTGCAACCACTGCCGCCGAGGCCGCGTCCCAGGTCGCCGCTGAAGAGAAAGCGGTGCTCGAGAAGAGGGTGGTGGACCTGCAGCAGGACTTGATCCACACCGAGGTGGACCTCAAGATGGCCAACAAGCAGGTGGGCGACCTCTCCACCAAGTTGCAGGAAGCCACTGAGGAGGGGACTCAGCTCTGTGATGGCAACGCCAAGCTGGCGCAAGACCTTGATGGTGAGCAGCTTAGCACTTTCAGCTTCTGTGATGCTTTTTTCTTCGTGTTACTCGTGGATGTTAACTGGCCTTCTGGTTTCGACAGGGCTTCGCTTGGCTCGTGCCTCATTGGCCAAGAGGCTAGTGGAAGATGAGGAGAAGGTCACCGCTGTCGAGCTTAAGATCCACGAGATGACGGGGACGGCCAAGAATTTGTCGAACCAACTTTCGAGTACGATCTTTTTACCTTGCCCCTTCCTTTCTCTCGCTTGCGCTTCTCACAACTAAACTCCAGCTCACTTTTTGTCTTCAGAGGTAAAGGCCGAGCTCGAGGACTCCAGGAAGACTCAGCACAAGGCGGAGGAGGCTCGCAAAAAGGACATCGTGGACCGCACCAAATTTGGCCGGTTCATCAAACGGATCTTGTCGGAACTTGGTGTCCCCCCCCGTCCAGATGCCTCCCCAGACGCTTGGCGATCAAGTCGCGCTTCTACCGGGTGTTGCCAAGGAGAGAGATCTGTCGACATCTTGGAGGGTGGTGCATCAGGTCCTCGCCATGCTCGGCTCGCATTATCAGGGGTTGGACCGCGAGGCATTGAGTGGCGGCTGGGCTCCCGGCTACTCGGACGAGGAGTACGACTAGATCGAGGAGGACTGCGCCACGTTCACCCGCGCCATGGCTGATGCAGCGATGAAGGACTTGGGCCTGGTTCCAAAAGACACACCAGGAGCGGGAGACGGCTCCGGGCCTTCTAATTAGATGTATCAATTTGTACGATATTTAAACAAAACTTGTATGCGTACTTCACTGAATAGTTTTCATTTTGTTCAAACTTGTCATATCTAACGCATTCCTCGGGTACTTGGGGAATGACTGCGAAATGAAGTAGTTACTCTTAGCGACTTAAGCCAATCGAATTTTACTCTGGAGCCGCGAGGGCGTAAGAGTCTGAGAGTTTGACCAACCTGAATCGCAAAGTAACACTACGTGTTCGCATCCCCCGAGTACTTAGGGACGTTCAAAAGTGACATGCGCATTTTTCGTCAAAAACTGTTTTGAGCCAGAGCTCGAGCGGTTACCCAGGTACTTTTTGAAAGTAGTCGGACATCAACCTGAAGGCCTGGCCTGTGCTCTCAAGTCTTCGCACCATAGCCGCGGGGGCGTGGGTGCTAGGAGCTTTGAACGAATGGCAACACCGAGACGCACACAGGTCGACATCTTTTTCTTTCGCAAGATAGAGAGTTCCGTCAAAAAACCGTTCGCGCGTGCGATTGGTTACGACAAACTTTGTCGGAGAAAATTTGTTTTAAAAGCGGGAAAACGAAAGGAGGGCATCGTGCCCCGGGTAGCCCCCGAGCGGTGAGTGTTTCTGTATGGGTGCAGGGACGCTTACTGCACAGCCTTAGACAACGTTGAAACATTCAGAGAAGATGCCAACGTGGAAAGATTGTGAACTTATGAAACGAGAACAAAGGCATATGGCATTATTCATTGATCATAAGGTAAAACGGGGAACATTACTCAAGGTTAAAAACGATGTAGGTGTTCTATGTTCCATGCATTGGAGACGATTGTGCCATCCTCGTGTCGAAGCTTGAATGTCCCTGGTCGGAGCACTTGATCAACGATGTACAGCCCCTCCCACGGGGGCGCGAGCTTGTGTCGGTCCTTGTTGCTCATAACCCGTCGGAGTACCAGGTCTCCGACCTGGAACTGGCGATCGCGCACGTTGCGCTCGTGGTAACACAGCAGATCTTTCTGGTATCAAGCCGAGTGTAGGAACGCCACATCGCGTGCTTCATCAAGCTGGTCGATAGCATCTTCGAGGGTGACCAGGTTACCTTCCTCGTTGTACACTTGAACTCTTGGACTATCGTAGTCGATGTCCATCGGAAGGATAGCTTCCGACCCGTGCACCATGAAGAACGGCATAAGCTGGTAGCTCGACTTGGCATGGTGCGCAGGCTCCAGAGAACGGATGGTAACTCAGCAACCCATCTTGCCCGAAATTTCTCGAGTCGTTTAAAGATCCGGGGCTTCAATCCTTGTAAGATCACACCGTTGGCCCTCTCGGCCTGCCCGTTGGTCCTCGGGTGCACAACAGCGGCCCAGTCCACTCGGATGTTGTTGTCGTCGCAGAACCTTAGGAACTTCTTTCCCGTGAACCGTGTGCTGTTGTCGGTGATGATTGAGTTGGGGATCCTGAAGTGGTAAATGATGTCGGTGAAGAATGCCACTGCCTCCTCGGAGCGGACCTTGACTACGGGTCGGGCTTCGATCCACTTTGAAAACTTGTCGACAACCACAAGTAGGTGCGTGAAGCCCCCTGGCGCCGTCCTGAACGGCCCGACTATATCCAGCCCCCACACAGCGAACGGCCAAGTGATGGGGATGTTCTGAAGTGCTTGCGCAGGGAGGTGAGTTTACCGAGCGTAGAACTGATAACCTTTGCAGCGTCGCACGATGTCCTTGGCGTCGGCTAGAGCAGTTGGCCAGTAGAAACCTTGTCGGAACGCTTTTCCGACAAGAGTCCTTGGGGCGGCATGAGGTCCACATGTGCCGGCATGGATTTCTTGTAGCAGCTCTCTGCCTTGATCCCTCAGAATGCAGCGCATGAAAATGTCTGCCGCACCTCACTTGTGGAGCTCGCCGTCGATAAGGACGAATGCCTTGGCTCGCCGCGAGATGCGATGCGCCTCCGTCTGGTCGGAGGGCAGCTTGCCTTCGAATAGCCACTCGAGGATTGGGAACCGCCAGTCTGGATCTTCCAAGTTTGACTCTTGTGGTTGGTCGATCTCCATAACTTCTGACGCCTCAGGCTCTGGTGGTTGCTCTTCATCAACCCAGACGGATGGTGCATGCTGGTCGCTAGCAAACACACCGTGTGGTACAGGCTTGCGGCTCGATGCTGCCTTGGTGAGGATGTCTGCAGCTTTGTTGTAGTCGCGCAGCACATGATGGAGCTCGAGACCGTGGAATTTGTCTTCCAGCTAACACACAGTTCGACAGTAGGCCGCCATCTTTTGATCAACGCAATTCTTCTCTTTCATGACCTGATCTACGACAAGCTCGGAGTCTCCACGGATCTCGAGACGGTGGATTCCGAGTTCAATAGCGATTTGGAGGCCGTTAACGAGCGCTTCGTACTCGGCAACATTGTTGGATGCAGGGAAGTGTAGTCAAACCATGTACTCCATACGCACGCCCAGAGGCGAGATGAAGACAAGGCCTGCCCCCGCTCCTTCCTTCATGACAGAGCTGTCAAAGTACATTGTCCATGTCTCGTGCTCGATCGGCGCCGGTGGAGTTTGAATTTCTGTCCACTCAGCGACAAATTCTGCCAACACTTGCGACTTGATGGCACTGCGCGGTGCATATGATACATTCTGTCCCATCAACTCAAGATCCCACTTGGCTATCCTTCCTTCAGCCTCGGGATTCTGGATCACTTCCCCGAGCAGGTACTTGGACACCACCGTGATGGGATGCGCATCAAAGTAGTGTCGAAGCTTGCGTTTGGTGATCAGGACAGCATATACGAGTTTATGGATTTGCGAGTAGCAGGTCTTCGAGTCGGAGAGTACCTCACCCACAAAATAAACCGGCCGCTGCACCTTGAGTGACCTTCCAGTTTCTTCTTGTTTGACCACCAGTGCGACGCTCACCACCTGGGTAGTTGCAGCCACGTATAGGAGCATTGGTTCTTCTGGCATCGGTGCGGTGAGCACTGGAGGACTCTTCAGGAGATTTTTGAGCGAATTGAGTGCTTCCTGGGCTTCGGCCGTCCATTTCAAGTGGTCAGACTTCTTCATCAGGCTGTACAGCGGCAAGCTGCGCTCACCGAGTCGAGCGATGAATCGGCTGAGAGCTGCGAGACAGCCGGTGACGCGCTGTACACCCTTCAGATTCTGGATCGGCCCCATGTTAGTGATGGCTGAGATCTTCTCGGGATTAGCTTCAATGCCGCGTTTGGACACGACAAAGCCGAGGAGCATGCCCCTCTGAACCCTGAAAACGCATTTCTCAGGGTTAAGCTTCACCCTGTGTTCTCTCAGCTTCGCGAACACTTCCGTGAGGTCGGGGATTAGATCGCCCATTTTCTTCGACTTGACCATGATGTCGTCAACGTACGCCTCAATTATCCGCCCTATGAGATCGCCAAAAACAGGTCGCATGCATCTTTGGAACGTGGCGCCCGCGTTCTTGAGCCCGAACGGCATTGAATTGTAACAATAAGCACCAAAAGGAGTAATGAAGGACGTCGCGAGTTGGTCCGCTATGCACATCGCAATCTGGTGGTACCCGGAGTACGCATCAAGAAAACAGAGGGTTTCGCACCCTGCCGTTGAATCGACTACCTGATCTATGCGAGGCAAAGGAAACGGATCCTTGGGACATGCCTTGTTAAGGCTCGTGTAGTCAACACACATCCTCCATTTCTTATTCTTCTTCTTTACAAGTATAGGGTTAGCAAGCCACTCGGGCTGGAATACTTCCTGGATGAACCCTGCACTAAGGAGCTTCTTGATCTCCTCGCCGATGGCCATGCACTTGTCGTCGTTGAAGCGGCGCAGGCGCTGCTTGACCGGTTTCGATCCCGACTTGATGTTCAGCTTGTGCTCGGCAACTTCTCTCGGGATCCCCTTCATATCGGAGGGTTTCCACGCGAACACGTCGAGGTTCGCTTTGAGGAAGTCAACGAGTGCGCTTTTCTATTTAGGATCGAGCGCCGTCCCGATACGGAGCGTGTGGCCATCATCGGAGACAGCCACATCCTTGACGTCCTTGGCGGGCTCGAAAGAGCAAGCCGCTCGCTTGGACGACTTGGGGATATCTTGGTCCTCGGAGGGAGGCTCGGCGTGAAGCCTCTCGGACCGAATGAGCGTCTCAGCAAACTGAAAGCACTCTGTGTCGCATTCGTATCCGTACTGGAACGTAGTCCCCTCTGTGATGACCCCCTTCAGACCAGGGATCTTCAGCTTGAGATACGTATAATTGGGCACGGCCATAAACTTCGCGTAGGCCGGCCTCCCGAGGATGGCGTGGTACGTCCCCGAGAACCCTACCACTTCGAAGGTGAGGGTTTCCGTGCGGAAGTTCCGCGGAGTCCCGAACGTGACGGGCAGATCGATCTGCCCTAACGGGAGTGCGTCCTTCCCGGGGATGACCCCGTGGAAAGGTGTTGGCGATGGGCGCAGTCCGGACCGCAAAATGCCCATGCTGTCGAGCGTTGTCATGTACAGGATGTTGAGCCCGCTTGCCCCGTCCGTCAACACCTTGTGGACCCGCTTGGTCCCGATCAGAGGGGCCACCACAAGAGGGTAGCATCCTGGCTGAGGCACGTGGTCGAGGTGGTCGGTGCGGTTGAAAGTAATCGGGGTCTCCGACCACTTGAGGTATGACGGCGTCACGAGCTCGGTGTTGTAGATCTCACGTCGGATCAGCTTTTCTTGGCGCTTTGAAGGCTGTGCTGGTGCCCCACCGAAGATCATGTGCACGGCTCCATCCTCACGGGGGGACACAGCTTCCGCTTCATCATCGTCGCCATCGTGAGGAGGCACGGTCTTTTTCGGAGGATCCGTCACCTTGGGCTTGAGCGTGCCATTGACGTAGTTCTTCATCAAGCAGCAATCCTTGAGCGTGTGCTTGATAGGCGTCTCGTTGTGGGTGCATGGCGCCTCCAGAAGCCTCTCGAAATGGTCCTTCGGAGGACCGTTTTGGTTGTTCTTGGGCCGGGTGGCCTTGCGATCGACTGCTGCGACGATGCGGTCATCGCGGCTACACTTGTCATTCTTCTTCTTCTTCTTGGTGCGCGAGGAAGGCCCCTCACCCGGGTCCACGACTTGTTTCCCCTTGCCCGGAGGGGCGATCAACATAGCTGCGGCTGCCTCCTCCCCGTCGGCGTGGTAGGTCGCGATGTCGAGGAGCTCCCGAGTAGTCCTCGGTGTCCTTCGCCCTGGACGATGGATGAGGGTGGTGCAGGTGGTGCCATTCTGAAACGCCGAGATGGCGTCATTGTCGGTTGCGGTGGGAAGCTCGGTGCAGCGCTTGGAGAAACGCCTGATGTATTCATGCAGGCTTTCACCCGGTTGCTGCTTTCAGTTGCGCAGCTCCCACTGCTTGCCGGGATGGGCATACGTGCCTTGGAAGTTGCCGATGAAGGTTTCTCGTAGGTCCGCCCAGCTGTTGATCCTGCCTCGGGGCAGGTGCTCGAGCCAGGTCCGCGCGGAGGCGGCGAGATGGAGCGGTAAGTTCTTGATGATGAAAAGATCATCCGTCGCTCCCCCTGTGTGACACGCGAGCCTGTAGTCCTCCAACCACACGCTAGGGTTGGTTTCTCCGTCGTACTTTGGGACCGTTGTCGGCACCCGGAACCGCGAGGGGAATTGCGCATCTTGCACCTTTCGGCCAAAGGCGCGAGGTCCCTTCGGGTCAGGCGACAAACTGCGATCGCGATCCTCCTCGCTGTCGTAGCGCCCACCACGCCTCTAACTGTATCGTCGGCTTGAGCGGCGCTCGTCGTGGTTGTTGCGGTCGTCATCGTGGTTGCTGCCGTAGCCATATTCGTAGTCGCCGTCGCTGGCAGCTCGGTGGCGAGCTCAGATCGTGTCGCGGGCGTCACGGTTGGGTCCCAGGCGCGTCTTGACGGTCGCTCCGCCTGCCTCCCTGTCGCGACCCCGCTGCCTTGACGGAGATGGGTCCGGGTGCCACACGGATGGTGTCGCTCGTGCCTCACATGCCGAGCGTTGACGCGACGCTGAGCTTTCAGCCTGCTGCGCAGCCGCCGTCTCGAGGAGGGTCTTGAGCTGCTGGCGAACCCTTTTCTCCTGGGGGTGGCCGATTCGGGACAGCCACGCGGCAGCATGGCTGCGGCCGCGAGGTTCTGCGACGCGCGCCCGAAGAGCGGTGCGTTGCCGCCATCGACGGAGGCATCCTCGTTGATGCGCCTGTTCACATCACGCGCGCGTACATGAGCTTGTGGCACCGGCTGCTCTACTTCTTGCTCGCGACGTTGTTCCCACCGCTGGTCACACGGAGGGTCACGTGGCTCGTCCTCCACTCCGAGCGCTTGGTGGAGGTTTGCCAGCTCTTCGTCGAGCTGGCGCTTGGCCTCGGCGATCTCGTCGAGGCGCGCCCGACGCTGTTCGTCCACAGCGCGGTGGCGAGGGTTTTCTTCACCATCGGTCAAGCTGGTGGCAGTCCGGGCCTCGAGGACGTTGCACTCACGCGTGAAGTCCGGCAGAGGTGCCGGTGGCCTCCACCGCGCGACCGTGGAGCCCAGGGCGACGTAGGAGGCCCTCAGCGTGTCCACATAGGCCGTCACCGGGTCGTCCGGGAGGCCCTACTGGCCGTGGGGGTACATGGTGCTGTACCACTCCATGAACTCGCCCCAGGTCAACGGCTCGGACCCGCTAGCCTAGAAGGCGAGGTCGGTGAGGTAATAGGCTGCGAGCCTAAAACGCTCCTGTGTTGGATTTGGCCCCAACATGGCCATGATCGACTCGTCCGTGAAGCCACGGACGAAGGCGGCGCGCCCCGCTGCTACCATCGAGGCGGTGGGACGCGCTGGTTGGGAGAAGGTCCTCCCGACGACGAACTCCACCCGCCCGGTGTAAACGAAGCCGAGGGAGCCGAAGAGCATGGTGGTGCCGGGAGTCAACGAAACCCCGCGGCCCTCTATCCGGATCGCTGGTGAAGTTTGGCAAGACACACGATGTCCCCTACCTGGCGCGCCAACTGTCAGGGTTCTCTACCGCCGGCAATGAATTTGTAATGGATCGTGTGTCGGACCCGGATGGTTAGCACAAGAGACACAAGGGGTTTATACTGGTTCGGGCCTCCGGAGAGTAATACCCTACGTCCAGTTCTGAGTACTCGTGTTCCTATGCCAGGGATGTCTGTAGTAGGGGTTACAAACTTGGAGATCGGTCCGTCTTCATCCAGTTGCACTCCTCCCCCTTTTGTAGATGCAAGGGTGAGGGGCAAAGAGGGAATACAAAAATATGCTACAGTGTTGAGAAGTCTTTTCGGACGTCGACCTCCGTCAGGAGGCATTGAAGGGCGCTGAGCTGTAGTAGCGCTGGAGACTGCCGCGTGTGCGAGCGGTACTGTACATTCTGGGTACTTGGCGTCTCCTCCGAGTAGTTCACTTGATGACTCATCCCTCTTGAGTGTTTCTTAGGCCCGCCACGTTACGGCCTAAGTGTTGGTAGGCGCCGTCCGTAGACGGTAATTGAGTGCCTGCTCTGACAGGGTGGCGTGCGCTCTGACCTCCACGTGTGGGGCCTGTCCTAGTCGGAGACAGAAGCTACTCGTGCGAACGAGTAGTCAGAGTCGAGGCGGAGCGCATTCGTACGAGGCGGAGAGTACTCGTGCGAGGCGGAAAGTACTCGGAGGCGAAGAGTACTCGGAGAGGAGGAAGTCTTGTCAATGAGGGTCTTGACGAAGATCTGCATCCCTCCCTATCCTAGATCTTAGCCTTGACGTTGTCAATGGTGTCAGAAGACTCCACCTCAGAGGTGATTATCTCGTTGTTTTAGGGGTCCTTAATCCAGGCACTCGTCAAAACTATACAGCCTTACCACCACACCACAATGCAACTTGTGTTTGTTGCAGGCCCTTGAAACTATATAACCTCTACATATTAAATGCGTAAAAATTAAAAAGGGGAACAAATCTGCTCCACAAGGGAATCGAACCGGTGTCTTTGCTTTCCAAGCAAGAGCAGCATGCCATTGTGCTGGAAGCTCGTTAGTGACATCGGATGGTGCTAATATAGTATTATAGCAATCTCTCTCGCAACCTACCATGTCAGCAAGAACAGATGTATATTTCATCGTTGTTCTTTTAATCTGGAATTAAAATTTGTATTTGGTATTTCTCCTGCATGGAAACTTCAAATTTCATGATTTTTTCTAAAATCACACCCTTTCATTTAATGATGGTTATTTATATGTTAATTGCGAAGTATTTATATTTTGTGTATAATATGTTTCCTTCCAACTTAATAATAGTGAATAGAACACCATGTATACTCCAATTTTCACAAAATCTTATGAAACATTTCTTGTAAGCTTTTACATCCATAAAATGATTCTATGCCAATTCACATAATTTTTTGAGAAGTTTTATGTATTATTATCATTATTTTATAATGAGGTGACTAGTACAAGGTTGACTTTTCCCCATAAGTCAATTGAATTTTTCATCAAAATCCAAGACATGGGCTATAATGTAAGATAGTATCCTAAATATATTTTTTTAGATTTTAAATAATAAAATTTGACATACATGTGGTTCAAAATTTAACTATTTTCAATAAACACACATAAATTCATTTAAATGATAGAAAATAGTAAATCTACTTAAAAAATTTTGAAACTCCTAAGTGACAACTTATATGTTGTATTGTACATGTGAAAAATGTTTTGAGGGTATGTAAGATAATAGTTTTGAAAGTTACTTCACAAGGGTGTATTCATTAGTGATTTAAAAAATAGAAAAATAACTTTTTTGCACAACAAGTGCTAATGTAAATCCACAAATGTTAATAACATGTTAAAAGTAAGGTTTTGTCCAATTTTGAAATGCGTATGAGTCTAAACATGTTATAAGGTATTCAAATCTTGAAGTTTCAGTTGAGTTGTATGAAACAATGTGAGAGACTAGCTAGTTTATGAACAATGTATACTTCAATTTTCACAAAATCTTATGAAATTTTTTTGTCAAGCTTGTACATCCAAAAAATGATTCCATGCCAATTTACATAATTTTCGGAGACATTTTAGGTAATATTATCATTATTTTATAACAAGGTCAGTAGTAGAAGTTCGAGTTTTCCATATAAGTCAATTGATTTTTTCTTCAATCTCTAAGATGTGAGCTATAGTAGAACATAGTCACCTAAATATAGTTTTTTTTTAATCTTATTAGAGGTACATATAGGTCAATTTGGAATTACTTTTGGTAAACATGCATAAGTTCATTTAAATGATATAAAATAGAAAAACTATTTGAAAATTCTTGAAACTCCTATATGAAAACTTATATAGTGTTTGTTACATGTGAAAACTATATTGGGGGCATATAAGTTAACTATTTTGCAACTTACTTCACAAGAGTGTATTCATTAGTGATTTTAAAAATAGAAAAATAATATTTTTGCACAATAAGTGGTAATGAAACTTTATAATTATTCAAGTTATGGTCAATATATGTTTGTACACATATTTTAGATGCAATGGAGTATGAAAATGTTATGAGGTATTCAAATCTCAAACTTTGTGTTGAGATGTATGAAACAATGCGGGGGATTCATTCATTTTGTGAACTATGTACACTTCTTTTTTGCAAAATCCAATGAAACTTTTATGTCATGTTTAAACATCCATATAATGATTTCATGGCAATTTTTAGAAGTTTTTAAGCAGTTTTAGATTTTATTTTCATTATTTTATAATAAAGTTGCAAGTAGAAGTTTGAATTATGACAAGAAATATTTGAAACTTTCATCTATTTTCAGAATACGAGTTATAGTAGATCAGAAGTACTTAAAATATAGTTTTGATAAATTTTTTAAATTTTATTTGAGATACATATAGTTCAATTTGTAATTATTTTCATATTGCAACGAAATGAAAAAAGAAAAAGAAAAATGTTAAGCAGGGGAGGAATGTAACAGGCCCGTTTAGGCCCAAACAGCCCATTCATTTTGGACCGTTCATCGGTGAACGGATGGCTGAAATCGTGTTTTCTTCGTATAAAAAGAAGCTGCAATCCGTCAAACCCTAGCACCTCCATTTCACTCCCTCCCCTCAGCCTCCTCCCACCGCCCAACCACACCTCCGCCGCCCCACATCTAGTCGCACGCCCGTGCCGCCTTCTCCCTCTCCTCTATCCCAGCCCCGAGCCCCGACCCTCACTACCGCTCACCCTCGCCCCACCCCCTTCGCTGACGGTCTGCACGGGAGGGTCTCCCAAACTCTCCTCCTTCCCTCCCCCTCTCAGATCTACACGGGCGAGCTCCACCGGCCGGTCGAGCGCAAGCGAGGTCGGCACATGGGCATATGTGGCTGAGGGCGTTGCCCCGTGCCGGCGAGTGAGCCCTGCACCCGGCGCCCGGAGGCCGCCCCTGTCTACGCGTGCAGGGACGGGAGGCGCCGGTGGCTCGAGCCGTCACGCCCGGCCATGACTGCGCAGGATCTGCGGGGGAAGAGCAGGATCTGCAAGGGAAAAGGAAGAGAAGGGCGGCAAAAGAACTAGGAGGCCGGAGATTTTTGCGATCCACTCCTTAACACATGTCCTCCTCCATCTATCTCATGCTTAAATGTTTGACCCGATTGAGTCATTAGCTTTCTTGATCTAATATCTGAAGTGATTGAGAAATCAAATTCAGTGCTTAGGTTTTTGTTCTTTAATGTTCCATCCTGTTAATGGCCAGCAATTGCAAGCTTGTGCTCTCTGTTAGGAAACTTTTAAGTAAAATTTTAGGATAGTGATATTAGAGGCTCAAAGCTTCGGCACATCCATGCTCAACAAATTTGATTTCTCTCTCACAAGGTTCTTGGTTAGGACGCCTGTAATTAACAGGATTACCATAGTCCATGATGCTATTATTGTACTTTCATTAATACATCAACCTCTAAAAGCAAACACACCATTATTCTTCATAAAGGAGTTAGATCCCGCACATTAAAAGTGTTCTACCGATAATCCATAACTTGTTTGGACATGTGAATTCAGTATCATTAGTAGTACACTTGTTTGTGAACGCTAGGATGCTTGGCTGCTATTTTCTATCCTTGTTTATGCGTAGTCAGTTCACTACATCTTATTAAGTTGGTTTGGTGTGATATAGAATCTACTTATTTAGAGGGATTTAGTTTTGTCAGATATTTCCTTTGACAAGGTCATGCCTTTTTCATACTTTTCTTATTGTGATGTATATTTCTTCCTCTGTTAGGGCTATTTGCCAAAGATCTATGTTTTGGTTCTGTAGGTATCATACAGATGTTTTGCAAGCTGTCATTGCTAATGTTTTATGTATATCATGCAGCAAAAAAACAACCAGAAAACATTTTGCTGATAAAAAGAGTTGGATCCTTGTTGCCTAATGTTTGCTGTAAATGGACACTTAGCTGAATAGGGAAGGGAAATAGATCATGTACATGTATGTGTTTTAAATCTGAAACAAATCATATAAATTTGGATGGATTAATAATTATTTCATGTGTTAACAATTGGTTTGATTCAGCTTTCCTTTCAATATTTTGTGCTTGTTAGCATGTGTGCACATAAAGAAATCAAAATGCTTCCTGTTTTCATGATATGTGTTAGCTGAACTGAAACACTATCCTTTTACTTTTTCTCAGAACTCATTCACTCATTTTTGTTTTCTTACTTCTTAGAACTCATTGGAACCGATTGGGAAGCTGCAAATGATACTTTGTAAGGTGACGTCTCTCCCTGCTCATACTACCTACTGATTCGTTGCATTTGCTTCGATGCTTCTGTTGATGTTTCATATGAGATTACAACAAATTAAAAATACAACTTGTACTGCATATTACAATGCTAAAAAAATCAGACTGGTGCAGCTTGTGTCCTTGGCTGCCTGCTAGCTTTGCTTATATTGACCTTGTGCTTGCGTAGATCTGCAGCAGCTTTTTATGTTTATGTGCCATCATTTGTTCAAAGCTCGAGGTTGTTTGGTCGGAGCTTTGGCAGTAGGCTAATTAGTGAGATGTTTAATCCGTGCAATGACAACATATTGGTTTGCTCACTTGGTTAGCTCCATGCATCAGTAAATTGTACAACAAGATAACTGATTGTGTATATCACTTAAGTCTTTTTCACTAGTGAAGTTCACTTGTGCATAGCTCAGTTTCATTGTTGGATTTGCCTTCGCCCTCGTCTAAGTTTCAACATTGTTGCTTCAACAGTTGAAAATTTTCTTCACAATCTAAAGTACCATGAATCTGTGTATTGTGAATGCATGTGTGAACTCCATGTTTCTTATCTGATCACATTTAATTTACTTTCAGGCGAGCAAATTGGTAGCTATTGGGCAGCTTGTAGGAAGCGTGGTGTAAAGGTTAGTTTCTACCATATATAAGAATGTCATTAGGTAGATCAGCTTATCAGAACAACGCCATTTTGCTAGGTTCAGTACTTATAATGTTGTGTTGAAGAACAAATTAAATATTGACCCTATGCCTTTGAGCTGAGACTTCAATTTATAATTCTTTATAGTTCAGAAGTAAGAAGTTGCTATGGCTATTTGCTCCTTTTACAATTGCTCCATATCCTTGCTACTCGCGTAAACAAATGTTGGGATCTGTTAGTTACATGCATCTTCAGCTCTGAATATGTATCACTTGATATACTTCCCTCACCCACTATCATTTGACTGCATATTCATTTTCTTTTAAATTAATCTTTATGTGCATCTAAAAAAACATGGTGGTCCATTGATGTGAAACAGTTGTGACCGCATATCCATTTTGTTCAAATGAGCATGTTCTAATCCCATTCAGCAAATGGCCTGATCATGATGGTTTACTGAAACTTTATGTTGAACATTCACCTAGCCTAATCCCAATTTAGTGGCTTTTTGGGTGAATATAGTTTTGGGAAGTTAAGACAGTGTTAGTTGTTGCTTAGTACTAAAAATGCTCTTGAATCCCCACATTTCTGCTAATGGCAGCTTGATTACCTAGTACTAAAAATGCTCTTGAATCGTTCAAGATGTGAGATTAATCTACATACTTTGTTTACTATTCTATATGTGCAATGTGTATTTTATTGATCTATTGCTAAAATCACTTCTATGCTATGCTCTTCAGGGAAAGAAAGCTAGAGCAAATGCACTTACGAGGACTAGCAGACAAAACATCGGTGCTTGTGCAGGCCAACAGTTGCAGACTTGATCTGTTTATCGGGTTTTGATGTCATGCTGGACATAAACATGATTCATGAATGTATCTTTTGGCCAGAATTGATTTGTTTTCTAGGATTTATAGCTATTTTGAATCTGTTGGGATAAATTTGTTGGGCTGGAATATTTATATGAGCTATGTCTGGAATGTATATGGGCTGTGACTGAAATTTATTTGGGTTAAGCTGTAATGTATTTGTATGGGCTAAAATTTACATGGGCTGAAAAAGCTGCCCAATTTATATGGCCGAAATTTATATGGGCTGTCCAATTTTAGGCCCAATCTTGAATTTGGCCTGTTAACAAATGGCACATGCTGACGTCATCATTTTTTTCGGGCCAGTGCTGACGTCAGCAAGTGCCACATCAACTGCCACGTAATCATGTGCCATGTCGTCTGCCACATCATCACTTGCCACGTCCTCATCCACGTCAGCATCCAGGTCATCGTCCATGTCATCTACGAGTGATGTGGCAAGGTAATCCATGATGGTCAAATTCGTCACAAATTTTGGGTTTTGGGCTGGGTTCAGTGGGTTTTAGACAAATCTATGACGGTTTGAGAACGTCATGGATCACGTTAATCTATGACGAAAACTTAAGGACGTCACGAGAAGTGATCTGTGATGCTCAATACATGTCGTTCTTAAATTTCGTCATAGATTCCGTTTTATGACGAAATTTTGATGATCCGTGACGAAAATCGACCGTCATAGACCACAAGATTTTTTGTAGTGATGCAGTCAACCAGTCAGCCTTTCCTTGTTAAGCCTTTGCATTCATACTTTTCCCACACTTGCTGAGTACGACATGTACTCACTCTTGCTATAAACAATGTTGCTTAGAGAGAGGAAGCTGCTATGAAATCGTTATGAAGATGTGGCTGGTGCTAGACGTACGCAACCCCAGTCGTCTGCCTGTGATGTTTGGAGCCTTCGTTTCCAGGATTTAGCGTAATACTCTGATAATCTTTCTCTTTCTTTACGTGATATTGTACTGTTATTCACTTATGTCAACTATATGTATGAAACTTGATCCTAGCATGCATATAGGTTTGCACTTGGTTTTCTTTGAAAAAACAGGTGTGACATATCACATATGTGCAGTGAACAGCAACAAAAGTCGTGAACAATCACAAAATAGTAGACGTCACGAACAGTAAATCATGAATAGAATGGTAGCAAGATCAATGACCCGAACAATAAGCATTGTGAAAAGTATGCACCTGTGTGAACAGTAGCAGCAGAAGTGTGAAAAGAGCAGTAGAAATGCTACTGTGTGAGCGGCAATGCAAAGGTATGAACAATGCGACACACACGTGAACAGTAGAGTGAACTAAACCTATCTTAACTGGTAAGGTTGCACTTTCCTGAATTTATCTCGAGATGTAATTGGCACTATTGTTAAGTGGTAGACGAATGTCCTTCGACAGCGTGTCTTCATCAATCCAAAGTTTTGCCGGCTTAGATTTTCGACGATGCTCATAGAGGTAGTGGTAGGGGTGGTGGTGTGTACTATATGTATGTGAGCATCTACATCTGTATAGTGCGTTTCGGTAGGAAAAGGAAAATGAAAAATGAAGAGTAAAAAAGTATTTCTTTAAAGACAAACGGCTGACAGCATCGCTTCTAATGGGCCTAAAGTACAAAAAAAACAAATACAATAATGGCCAAGCTGAAAAAACAACAAAAACAAACAACCTAGCATAACAGTTTGCTATCTTAACGTGACATAACATAATTTTGTTTCTCTCTCAAGGTTCATGATGTAAGTTAGATATGGATTTGACAAGTGAATTATGCCAAACTGTTGGAGACAAGTTCTTTTTTTACTTGGCATATCTTTTTAGAAGTTGGCAAAACACAAAATTTGCCAAATAAAATTTAGCAAACTCTTGAAGATGCTCTTAAACTGAACAGAAAAATCGACTGATGGGCAAATTGGAACAAAAAGAGAGCCAAAAATGGTCCACCAATGCAATCACCAACAGAACATACAAAATTGACTGACTGGCAGACTGAAATTACTCGTGGTTAGAAATTTTGTATTTTTTAAAGAGATCAGATTTCATTAAAGTATAACTTCTTTTACAACTAAGATCTCAACATAAAGTAAAATTACATTGAAGCATGCCACTTGGTCTGTACCGTTCGTCTTCTTTGCAACCGGCACCGTCCATTACTTGGGAAAACTCCATCATCGTGGAACAACCTCATATTCAAACTCAAGAACTGTGATCCCCACTAACAAAAAACTCCACAGATGTGGAGGTCGGAAAAGAGGCAATGTATGCTCAACCATTGCAGGGAGTAAAATGTGCCTTTTTTTTGCAGATAAACGTACCAATTTTGTCGGCCTATTTATAACATGCTATTGTACAATTAAGCATCATCTTGCAACGCCAATGCACATACGTGCTCTAGTGCAAATAGGATTATACTTCGTAGTATTTAATCAGTGCTAGCTATTAGCATCTGTGTTTTTTTTTTCTCACAAAACAAAAAAAACAACAATTATCAGGGGGGACTTCTATGCAATGATCAATTTATCACCATGTTTACATTCCCCTGCAATATCTACCCGTGTAATGCAATTCGCGGTAATTACTCATGTGGAGAATTATCTACTACCTAGGGTAGAAAATTAGTGCCAAGTTGTTTTACTGTTTTCTGATATAAGCAACCATTTGAGTTCAATCTACAATCCCAGTGTTTAACTTGTACGGTTGCGCCCCATGTGGACAGATGCTCATCATCTGAACAGTGTGATCTTACAAAGCTTGTTCTATGGAGGGCGTGGTCGCTACAGTACACAATAATATTGCACGTCAATCAGGTTCGTTCGTTTAAACTTGCGTGAGACTTGTGCCTAGGCGAGAACAAAGGAAGTGACAATTTCAAGGAAAGAGAAAGAGCACGTACTGTAGCGGGTCCGACAACAGAATGGAGAGGCCGGGGGACTAGAGAGCTGGAGATGCGGGTGTTGGAGTGATAGCAAGGAACCACATGGGCGAAGTGATTTTCACAGCATGGCGCAGGTCATTTTCCACTGTGCCAGTGCGTTCAAAGCTGAAGCTAAAGCGTGTGCTGAGGAGGTTCTTTTAGCAATCCAATGGGCACAAGGTCCAGTGATCATTGAGACAGACTGTGCAAGAGTGCTCAATGCCCTGAGAAGCAAGGACGACAGGTCAGAGATTAGCTTCATCATAGCAGAAGTTAAAGAACACGCCTGCGCCCAGTTGCTGGATAGATTTTACCTATCAATGCCTAAAATCGACGGTGCGTGGTTTAGGTTAAAGAGAACGTAACTCAATAGTTCATTAGCTCATGAACTTGTACTAGCACATATAGGACACACCACGCTGGAGTTAGGGACTTTGGGTTCGTCCCCTCTGCTTACGGCCGTAGCGTAGCCCACACGATCTCCTCTCGTTCTCGTAGCCGGCAGCCCGGCACCCGGCAGCCGTCGGCGCCGTCGGTGGCGATTTCTTTCGCACCTTATAGGATTCGAATCGGAATCGAGTTCAAAACCAATCAAGAATATAATGGGTAGGGTTGCTAGACAGACAAAAGAGTCCCAAATCTGACGGAGGGCAGAACGGAGCAACATAGATTTCCCGGCGAGGTCCCTAGCGGAGGGAGATACCGTCGTCTGCTTCAACAACCACGGGGCTGCTGGTGCTGCAGCGGCTCATGTCCCGGCAGCACGACCGGCGGCGGCGGCATCAACAGCGAAACCGACCCCTAAGTAAGCCCCTCTATTTGCACTCGCCGGCATCTCATCTCTCTTGTGCCTGTTTCCTCAATTCATGAAAAAAGAAGCACCTTTTGACCTGCTGTATCTGCTAAATAATTCATCTTTAAATATGTGAACTAGCTACCAAACTTTGCTCATCCCTTTTTTATATATAAGAACAAAAATGTTCACAGTTAGCCAGTTAAGGTCTGGATCCAGGTAATTTGGTGGTGTGCCTTGTCTCATTAGGCGCCTGTCCTTGTGCTGATTTTTTTTACAAGCAATTAATGATGAGAAATTTCGAGAGATTGTTGTCTTTTCTGCTTAATTTCTTTCTTTCTTAATCATATTCAAATCTGGAATAGGTTATCATAAACATCCTTGTTCGTTTGCAGATGGATCGATTGCTTCAGTAGATAAAGGAACGGGCTCATCCTGTCATCGTAGCAATTCTCGAGCTACTAAAAGAATGATGTGTTCATTCCCGGCGCTTCTGGAGGTACTCTGACATAAATTTTTGCTGATGGAAGGCTTATATTGCAAGCATAATATTATTCAGAGTTCCTATGTTAGCATAATACCATGTTAGCTAACTATTATCTATAAACATAGGACTTAGTTCCTATTGCTGCAATTGTTCAGAGCCCTGCACTCCTAAATAAGATTGGTTTTATTTTAGCTGTTGCGCTTATCTCACAAATAAAGAAAAAGTTACACCTTTCATCTACAAAAAATGTTGCAGCTTTAACTCCAGCAACGAATTGTCTAAGCCTTTCATCCCCTGTTAACTAAGCAGTAAATTTCCTAGAGTTATCTTAATTTCTCTCGAATTTGCCATGGTGTGTTCTTTTGCTGTAACTATTGTGCAGATCAACCACTGTGTTGTTTATCGTTACCGAAACCCTTCATGTGCAACTTGTTTTCAGCATGTTCCACAGCTATTTCATGCCATCCTAGTCCAGCTCAATATCATACACTATTTTAGCTATTAAGGTTTACCTCTTCAAATTATATAAGCTTCTCCAATCAATAAGCATTCCTAATTATATCACATCTTCTAGTGCATGCTTACAGCCTGAGTATGCTTACAGATTATTTGAGTCATAGGACTTTTGATGCTGTTTCATATGGATTCCCCTAAATGTCTAATAGAGATGTACGATGCCCACTAAAGCAAAATTTTAACGTAAAGTTTCCCCATCTTGTTATTTGAGAATTGTGAGCTCTCCACTTAGCAGATTTTGGGGATATGTGACTACGATTTTGAAAGCTTTCTAGAAAGAACATTTACAGTAGCAGTTCCACCAGAACCTTTAAAAAGCAGTCATGCAGTGCTTGCTCGCATGTTAAGATTTTGATCACCTTCGCGGCTTCGCCTCGTAAATGCATATTGAGCAGGCCTGATGCAATTCAATAGTTATTGTGCTACCTAAATCCTATCAAATGTTGGATTAGTATTTTCTTGTAAAAAAATTCTGGTCCTTTTAATGCATTATTTATTATATTTTTTTAAAGTACATTATGAACAAACTAGTGCTAGCCATTAGCACTAGGCCACTAGCCAAATGGTAAAAAAGCAAGTTGTTCGAGAAAAAGAATGCAAGTAGTGTTTAGTCAGTGCTAGCCATTAGCAACTCGTTTTTCCTCCTAGAAAGTCAAAAGTAACATTAATGGGGAAAACTTCTATGCAATGGCCAATTTATTACCATGTTTACATTCCACTGCAATATCTACCAATGTAATGCAATACACCATGTGTACTCATGGGGAGAATTATCTAAGGTAGACTATTACTGCCATGTTGTTCTGCAGTTTTTCTTTGATGCCCTTTGGGTTTACAATCTCAATCTTTAATTTATCCCATGTGTGCATGCAGGAAATCTTGTGACATATACATTCCTTATTGCCAATTCGTGATGCTGCCCGCGCTGCATGCTCGTCTCGTGCCTTTTTACATTCCTGGAGATGTCGTCCCGTCCTCACCTTGAATAGGCTTGTCCTTGGCTCAAATGCAAATGCATGTGAAGAGAATTTCAGCTGCATAATTGATAACATCCTGAGGAACCACTCGGGCATCGGCATTAGGTTATTTAAGCTTGAACTATATGGTATATTTGATGCATGCCATTATCTCGACAGCTGGCTTCAAATTGCTGTTACACCAGGGATTCAAGTGCTCATCCTTAAGTTATGTCATAGTGATAACATGAAGTACAACGTCCCTTGCACACTTTTATCTGATGGGGTTCGAAACTCTATCCGGTGTCTTCAGCTTTCCTTGTGTGCCTTCCATCCTACAACTGAATTTGGTCCCTTGAGAAAGCTAACACGTTTGTACTTGCGTTCTGTGTGTATTTCGGGGGATGAGTTAGAGTACTTTCTTTCTAACTCTCCCGCTTTGGAGCTGTTAGACCTTAATGACTGCCAGGAGATAATGTGCCTGAAGATACCTTGCGTGCTGCTGCAGCTCCACTGCCTGAAGGTTTCTTATTGCTCAAACCTCCGAGTGATTGAGAGCAAAGCTCGAAATCTCTTCAGTTTTATCCTTCTAGCAGTACCAAGGGTGAAAGTCTCATTTGGAGAAACATTGCAAATGAAGAACCTGAGCATGTACCGTAAAAACCTTGTCTACTATGCCCGTACTGAATTTGCATCCAATATGCCAAACCTTGAGACTCTTTCCATTGGTTCACGTCATGAGGTATATTTTCCTAAAACTTTAGTTGTTGTAGACTAGGGGGTATATATGCATATCATAGTGGTGGTCATACCTACCTTTTCTATAATTGATCGATCTGAGACATCTTTATCTTGCAGAGGGTGGATACACCAATGCTGCCTACCAGATTCCTATTCCTCAAGCACCTATCAATTTCTTTGAACTTTATCCACTGCCCATCCTACGATTATTTTTCTCTGGTTTCTTTTATTGATGCTTCTCCTTCCTTGGAGACTTGGTCAATGGATGTAAGGCAGTGTTCATTCCATCCTCCAGTGTATGTTGTCGCTATGTTGTAACCATCTTTTAATTCAACTGTATGATCTTTTCTCCATCCTCAGGTAGCTCAGGAACGAATGGAGCACGAATCGGTTTTTGGAGACTCATCACAGCTGAGGCAGATACCTGAACAGCACCATGACCACCTCAAGAGTGTTAAGATCAAAGGTTTCAGCTCTGCCAAGAGTTTGGTTGAGCTAACATGTTATTTTCTTAAGAACGCAAAGTCACTTGATTGCCTTACACTGGACACCACTTATGGTTATCCTAAGTGTGATACTCAAATGTTTGGAGGCATGTGCGCACCCATGAATAAGGGTTTTCTTATGGAAGCCCGTAGAGGTGTTGCGGCTATTAGAACATACATCGAGGACAAAGTTCCGTCCAAGGTTAAGCTGACAGTTGTGGAGCAATGCAAAAGATGCCACGCGGATATGTTAGCTGAGTAGGTGCAATGTGCAATAATTCTTGGATTGTGGGTCATGTTCAATGTTTATCACAGTAAGGTACAACTTGTAATATCCTCAGAGATCCATGAACCATGCTTCGTTTCTTGTGTTATTTAGATATGTGGATTTAGTCTGATATTCGAGTGTTTATTTTTGTTGTAAAACAAACATATGTTATGGTTTGCTTGTTTTCTTTTGGGAATCTTTATGGTTTGCTTGTTTATACTATTATCTAACACAAATGCAGCAAACAAAACTGATTTATGCACCGGCAATATTCGTTTATCTCAGGCCACCATCCTGTTCTTGTGGTTGGATTTCGTCGTCCCCTCTGCATCCGAAGGGGAACTTCCCCGATCTTTTTTTTATTCGTAGCAAGGTAGCACAGCTCAGTGGTGGCGGGAATTTCCTTTTCGAGCGGTAGGATCCGAATCAAAATCGACTAATCGAGTTCAAAACCAAATCAAGAACAGACTGTGTAGGGTTGCTAGACAGACAGAAGAGTCCAAAATCTGACCGAGGGGAGAGCGGAATTTTAGTGATTTGGCGACGAGATCCCACGGTGAGGGAGAAATCATCGTCTCCTTCAACCACCATGGCGCTGGTGACGTTGCAGCGGCTCATGACCCTGTAGCGCGACCGGCGGCAGCGTCAGCGGCGAAATCGACTCCTGAGTAAGGCTGTGTTCTTTAGTTCATGAAAAACATGAACTATAGCTGTGTTCTTCAGTTCATGAAAAACAATCACCTTTTTACCTATTGTATTTGTATCTGCTAAGTAATTCATCTTAAAACATGTGAGGCAGATACCAAACATTTTAGGGTATTTGCTTGTTTTTTTTAGAAGAAAAAAAGGCGTGCGTTCACAGTTACCTAGTGGAGGTAATTTGGTAGCGCCTTGTCTCCTCAGGCGCCTGTCCTTGTGCTGAATGTTTTTAAGCAATGAGAAATTTCCGTAGGCACCACCTTTGCTTCATAAAAGTTCTAATTTCAAGAGATTGTTATCTTTTCAGATTACCTTCTTTTGTTTGCTTAACCATATTTAATTCTGGGATAGGCTATCATAATCATCCTCGTTGGTCTGCAGATGGATCGATTGCTTCGGTGGATAAATGAAGGGGCTCACCCTGTCAACATGATGCTTGTGGCGATTCTCAAGCTGCTAAGAGAGTGATGTGTTCCATCCCAACCCTTCCAGAGGTACTCTGACATAACATTTTACTGATGGAAGGATTATATTGCAAGCATATTATCACCATGACAGCTCTAGTCAATCAAATTCTTTGTACTACGTTACCTAAATATTACCTATAAACAAATAACAGAGTTCCTAGTGATGCAATTGTTCATAGGACTGCACTCCTAATATGCTTCCTGGTGCCCTTTTAAGCTCACAAAAAAAAGAGTTACAGATTTCATCTAAAAAATGATGCAGCTTTAACTCCAGCAGAGAATTGTCTATTGTAAGCCTTAGATTTCCTAGAGTTAGCTTAATTTCTCTTGAATTTGACGTGGCTTGTTCTTCTTTTGCTGTTTTTTTATGAAACAGGAGGGGTTTTACCCCCTACTGATTATATATATAATAGAAAACAAAGTGCGTGTACAAACAAGAAAATCAAGAAACGAAAAAAAAGTGAAGAAAATCAAAAAGGTTACAAAGCTGTATTCAGCCATTGGGTCATTGCTGTTTGTGAACTTTGTTTTGCTCTGAGTATAACCAGAGCAAATTCCTTTCTGAAAGTTGCTTTTACTGAATCCAGAAGAGGCTGATGTCCTTCAAAGATTAATTTGTTACGCTGTATCCATATGCTCCAACTCATAATGACGATAATGTCCATAAAGAAAGGCAAATGAAGCTGAGTTTTCAGATGAGTTAAAATCTGGAAAGGATCTGTTTGTGGGATCTGAATGTGAAGAAGAGACCAGCATGCTTGCACAAATGAACAATGTAGGAAGAGATGTTCCACGGTCTCTTCCGATGAAGCCAAGCAAAGAACACAGTCATAGGAAGGTAGAACCTGATTCTTTCTCCTCAAAATATTTCTGGTGCTTAATCGATCTTTTAGAAGTAGCCAGAAAAAGACCTTGTGTTTCTTTTGAGCTGCAGCCTTCCACAACCAATTAAAACTTGGGTGAACTTGCCGAGATCCAATTAGATGTGTATAGGCTCTCTTCGGTGAATAGAAGGGAGAACCCCAAATGTAAGTCCAGATGTCTTCTTGATCCTGAGTTGGCAGATCTTCTAAAGATTGAGCTAGTTGTAGCAGCTGCTGAAAAGCCTCTTCACAAAGTGGCAAGTTGAAGAGATCCATTGGTGACTCTGCTCCTCTAGCTTTGGAATGCTCAGGGTAGGCCTGTCTTGGTAAATGATTGTTCCAATTATCTTCCCACAGAAAGCATGTATCACCATTATACACTGATACAGTTGCCAGATCTTTGAATTTGCTTAAGAGTTTGAGGTTATCTTTCCACCAGAAAGAACCCTTCATGGTATGGTTTGGTAATTTGACATTCCTGTAGTATTTCTCCCATACCAAATGTACTTAAGGAATGTCTTCTTTATTAAAGAACTTATGCAGGTTCTTGATGAGTAAAGCTTCATTATGTGACTCTAGCTGAATAACTCTGAGGCCTCCCTGATCCTTTGGAAGACAAACCATCTCCCAAGCAGCTTTTGGGGGCTTTTTTTGCATTTATATCAGCTCCTCTCCAAAGACAATGTTTCCTAAATTTGCCAATTTTCTTTATGACTGTTTTATGCATCTTGAAGGTGCACAAGTAGAAAGTTGGCAAGGAGGAAATGACTGCATTTGTCAGCTGAAGTCTACCAGCCTGGGAGAGGAAAATCGAGGTACCAGCTAATCTTCTCTCACATTTGGAAACAAGTGGTAGAAAATCCTCAACAGTTGGTTTTGTAGTACCCAAAGGTAATCCCAAATAAGTGAAGAGCATAGTGCCTACTGAGCATCCAAAAGTATGTGCCAATATTTCGACCTGTTCTGCTTCTAGATTAATTGGAACCATCATTGACTTGGAGTAGTTTACCTTAAGCCTTGTGGCTAGTGCAAAGGTTTGCAGGAGCCCTTTTAAGAAAACAATCTGACGCTGACAACCTTCCATGATGATTAGGGTATCATCTGCATATTGAATAATTGGAAAGTCTTTGTTACTTTGCAGAGGGATTGGCAGCTGAAGCAGGTTTTGATCTTTTGCTTTGTTTAGTAGGGTCTGCAAGAAGTCAGCTGCTAGAACAAAAAGGTGAGGGGAAAGTGGATCTCCTGTCTCACCCACCTTCTACAGTGAAAAGTTTTCCCAGGAACACCATTAAGTAGCACTGAAGAAGTCCATGAATTAAAGATATTTGTCATCCATAGTAGCCAAGTGTTGTTGAAGCCCTTGTGCTCCATTAGTTTTAGCATTGCAGAATGTTCAATTTTGTCAAAAGCTTTCTCAAAATCTAGCTTTAGGATGATGAGCTCTTTTCTTGATTTGTGACAGAGATGCAAATACTCAAAAGACCAAGGTAGGCAATCCTGTATTGTTCTAGATCTGATGAAACCATATTGATTCCTGTGAATAAGGTCCATGATGACTGAGTCTAGTCTATTGGCAAGCAACTTGGTGATAATTTTAATGTGGTGTTCAGCAAAGAAATAGGCCTAAAGTCTGAAACCTTACTAGCTCTATCAATCTTTGGGATCAGAGTGATGTGGGATCAGAGTGATAATTCTTCTTTTGCTGTTATTATTGCGCAAAAGATCAACCACTGTTGTTTGTCGTTACAGGAACCCTTACTGTGCAACTTCTTAGTATCTTGCACAGCTATTACGTGCCATCCTAGTCCAGGTCAATGGCATACACTATTTTAACTATTATAAGGTTTACCTCTTCAAAAATATCTCAATCTCTCCAATCGACATGCATTTATTATGTCACAACTCCAACTATCTAGTGCGGTAGTGCCTGAATATTCTTATTATGTCACAACTCCTCCTGTCCACTCATGTGGAGAATTGCCTGAGGTAGAATATCGCTGCCATGTTCTGCTGTTTTGTTTTGATATGTTAACCTTTGGGTTTACAATCCCAATCTTTAAATTTTATCCTATGTGTGTGCTCGCAGGACATCTTGCACCATATACATTCCCTACTGCCACTTCGTGATGCAGCCCATGCTGCTAGCTCGTCTCGCACCTTTTTACGTTCCTGGAGATGCCACCCCATCCTTGCCTCAAAATGCAAATACACATCAAGAGGATTTCAGCTTCATAATTGATAACATCCTGAGGAACCACTCGGGCATCGGCATTAGGTTATTCAAGCTTGAACTATATGGTATATCTGATGCATGCAATTATCTCGACAGCTGGCTTCAAATTGCTGTTAGACCAGGGATTCAAATGCTCAACCTTAAGTTATGCCACAGAGATAACATGAAGTACAACGTCCCATGCACACTTTTATCTGATGGGGTTCGGAACTCTATTCAGTGCCTTCAACTTTCCTCGTGTGCCTTCCATCCCGCAGCTAAACTCGGTCCCTTGAGAAAGCTAACAAGTCTGTGCCTGCATTCCGTGCCTATTTCGGGGGATGAGTTAGAGTACTTCCTTTCTAACTCTCCTGCTTTGAAGCAGTTAGACCTCTGGGACTGCCACTGCCAGGAGATAATGTGCCTCAAGATACCTTGTGTGGTGCTGCAGCTCCACTCACTACCGAAAAATCCAACATTGCCGTGCATCCAAAACTTTGCCATTCGCTTTATTTCGGGCGCACGGCAAAATGCTTCTTTACCGTGCATTTTTTTTAGGGCGCACGGTAAAAAAACGCACGACAAATTAGTTGTTTGTCATGTGTTTTTTTGTGACGCACGCAAACACATAAGTTTGCCGTGCGTTTTTCTTTTCACGCACGGTAAACTATTTTTTTCACTGTCCGTTAACCTCCCATCGTAACAGTTAGTAGTAGGTGTTTTTTGCTGTGCGTCTTTTTTAAAACACACGACAAACAAAAACTTTGCCGTGCGTCTTTTCCAAAACGCACGGCAAACATAATCTTTGCCGTGCACCGGCGCACGGCAAAGTAATTTTTGTAAATATATATCCTCCTAAGTCTTAAATCCAATTGGCTCTCAAAAAAATTTCTCCTCACTTTGAAATTTTTTCTACTCTATACATACAACATGTGATGCGTCATGTTAAAGTTTGGTAGATTTTTGTAGTCATTTGCTATATTTAACTAATTAATTACATTTCAAGTAATGTTTTGAAATAAGTCAAATTTGAACTACAAGTGATTCAAATAGTACAATAAAATGAGTCAAAAAATGATATTCATGTTACTTAGCTCAATTTAACACCTTTTCCATGAAATAAAAAGAAAATTTGAACATCTTGACTAGGAAACACGACCATGATCGTGTGTCCAAATGATTTAAAAAATCTAAAAAATGCAAATGACGTTTGCAAATTATGAAATTTGTTAATATCTCATGATATCATGTGTGAAGATTGTGGTAAAACTTTGAATGAGTTTTGAACATTTTGTCATGTACGATACTTAGAAATCGAAACATCTTCGATGAAGTTTCATATAGTACATAAATTAATTTGTGTTAATTTTTGGAAAATTTTCAAACTTGTTTGATAATTTTACGAATTAAGTACAATTGTTAAAAGGAACTTTGCCGTGTGCTGGCGCACGGCAAACAAAAACTTTGTCATGTGTCTTTTCCAAAATGCACAGCAAACATAATCTTTGCCGTGCGGCAGCGCACGGCAAAATAATTTTTGCACATATATATCCTCCTAAGTCCCAAATCCAATTGCCTCTCAAAAGAATTCTACTCACTTAGAAATTTTTTCTACTCTATACATACAACATGCATGTGATACATCATGTTAAATTTTGGTAGATTTTTGTAGTCATTTGCTATATTTAACTAATTAATTGCATTTCAAGCAATGTTTTGAAATAAGTCAAATTTGAACTACAAGTGGTTCAAATAGTATAATAAAATGAGTGAAAAAATGATATTCATGTTACTTAGCCCAATTTAACACCTTTTCCATGAAATCAAAAGAAAAATTGAACATCTTGACCAGGAAACACAACCATGATTGTGTGTCCAAATGATTTAAAAATTCTAAAAAATGCAAATGAAGTTTCAAAATTATAAAATTTGTCAATATCTCATTATATCATGTGTGGAGGTTGTGGTAAAAATTTGAATGGATTTTGAACATTTTGTCATTTACGATGTTTAGAAATCGAAACATCTCCGATGAAGTTTCATAGAGTTATGAAGTATATGGTTAGATTTGTAGGTGACGTGACATTCAAATTGAGTTTTGACTTCAAAACTTTTTCTATAAGCAATAGACAACATAAATTAATTTGTGTTAATTTTTGGAAAATTTTCAAACTTGTTTGATAATTTTACGAATTAAGTATAATTATTGAAAAGAACTTTGCTGTGCGCTGGCGCACGGCAAAGCCTCCACCCCATCCCCTTCTCCCAATCAAGATTTGATGTGGACCGTCGATCTCATGATCCGACGGTTGGGATTGATCACGCACTCCTATAAAAACTGCGTCCACCCCTCCCCGCAAACCCTATACAGATCGTTCCTACTGCCGCACTACCCCCTCCTCTCCCTCCCTCGCTCTCTCTCTCGTCTTCTCCCAACACCGCCGCCCTAGCTCCTCTCCTCTCCAACCCGAGCTCCCGGCGGCGACCGCGGATCCGGCGGAGGCCCAAGCTCCAGGCGGCCTCCCTCCTCTCCGGCATGACCTCCTGGCGGCGGTGCGGATCCGGCGGCGGGAGCAGATCCGGTGGAGGCCCGACCTCCCGGCGGCGGGCGCGGATCCGACAACGGGCATGGAGGTCCGAGCTCCAGGCAGCCTCGCTCCTCTCCGACACAACCTCCCGGCGGCGGGAGCAGATCTGGTGGAGGCCTGACCTCCCGGCGGCGGTGCTGATCCGGCGGCGGCGCTGATCTGGCGGCGGGAGCAGATCCGGTGGAGGTCCGACCTCCCGGCAGCGGGCGCGGAGGCCCAAGCTCCAGGCCGCGTCCCTCCTCTCCGGCACAACCTCTCGGCGGCAGCGCAGATCCGGCGGCAGGAGCGGATTTGGTGGAGGCCCGAGCTCCCAACGGCCTCCCTCCTCTCCTCCGGCAGACGCGGCCTCCCTCCACTTCATCGCCGCCACCGGCCCCCTATCCTCCCTCCCCGGCACGCCCTCTCCTCAGAATGGGAGCTCGTGGCGGCGGCGAAGGCCCGAACTCCCATGGCGGATCTCCCTCCCCGGTCCCCTACCGCCAGAGGTACTCTTCCTCTCTCTTGGATTCCGCCGGCAAGCTCCATCCCTCTCCTAACATCTCCCTCTCTCTCCCTGATTTTTGCACAGGTCGTGGTGACGGCGGCAGCGTGGTGGTGATGGTTGTGGCGCTGGCGGTGGCGGACCTCAGACAGCGGTGACGTGGTGGTGGACGCGGATGGTGGCACCCTGGCTCCCTACCCTCCATCCCTGTCCTGGAGATGTGGTGGCGGCGGTGGCAGTGGATGTGGTGGCGGGCCGGTCGGCGGCGGCGGCCGTGGATGGGGTGGTGGCTGTGACGGTGGTGGAGATTTTTTTGTTTTTGTGTGCCAAAGGCATTTTTTATTATTTTTGTGAAATATTTGCCGTGCGCCAGAGGCAAAGCCCACGGCAGAGATTTAGCCTCTACCGTGCGCCACGCATGGCCAAAAGCTGCAGCTGCCGTTACCGCGCGCCTCTGTTTCCGTCTGTGCGATGTGGGTCCTTTTTTTGCCGTGAGCCCTCCCTAGCGCACGGCAAGGGGATTGTCGTGCGTCCCGATATATTGCGCTCGGCAAAGATCTGTTTACCGTGCAGATTTTTGCCGAGCGCCGAGTCCAAATACGCACGGCAAACCCTTTGTTGTGCGTTTTTGGGCCTTTGCCATGCGTGTCTGGCGCACGACAACTGTTCTGTTTCCGGTAGTGACTACTTGAAGGTTTCTTATTGCTCGAAGCTGAGAATGATGAGCAAAGCTCGAAATCTTTTGAGTTTTATCATAGAAGGAAGAGAGAGGGTCAAAGTCTCACTTGGAGAAACAATGCAAATGAAGAACCTGAGCATGTACCATTCTGTTTGTTATTCCCGCGCTGAATTGCCATAGAATATGCCAAACCTTGAAACTCTTTCCATAGGTTCAGATCGTGAGGTATATTTTCCCTATAGTTTTAGTTTCTGTAGACTAGGGAATATTTGCATACCACAGTATATAGTCATACATTTAGTATAATTATAACTAATCTGAGAAATCTTTATCTTGCAGAGAGTCAACACACCAATGCTTCCTACAAAATTCCTATTCCTCAAGCACCTGTCAATTTCTCTGATGTGCCCGTCCTATGATTATTTTTCTCTGGCTTCTTTTCTTGATGGCTCTCCTTCCTTGGAGACTTGGTTCTTGGATGTAAGGCAGTGTTCATTCCGTTCTGCATAATATCTGGCCACTTTGTTGGAACCATTTTTTAATTCTAGTTTATGATGCCTTCTACCCTCAGGTAGCTCACGGAAGTATGAAGCATGAATCAGTTTTTGGAGGCTCACTACAGTTGAGGCAGATACCATGACCACCTCAAAGAGTGTGAAGATCATAGGTTTCAGCTCTGCTAAGAGCTTGGTTGAGCTAACATGTTATTTTCTCAAGAACGCGAAGTCACTCGATTGCCTTACATTGGACACCACTTATGGTGATCCTAAGTGTGATGCTGAAATGTCTGGGGGCAGGTGCACACCATGGATAAGGGTTTTCTCTTGGAAGCCCATAGAGGTAACGCGGCTATTAGAACATACATCGAGGATAAAGTTCTGTCTAGGGTTAAGCTGACGGTTGTGGAGCACTGCAAGAGATGCCATGCTTATACCTTATCTCAATAGGTACAATGTGTAATGATTTTTTTACATGCTTTAGATGAACCATGAGTTTTCCCCTGGGTTGTGGGGCCTGTTCAATGTTTATCACAATAGCTACAACTTGTAATATCTTCAGAGATGGATGAACCATCACTACTAGGGAATGAGGCTTCCGTCCCAGACAGATTTTCACATTAGTACCGGTTATTTGAGCACCCGGTACTAATGTATACACAAATCGGTACTAATGTGTGGTGGGAAGAGAGACCAAACACGCTCTCGCGTGATCCACATTAGTACCGGTTTGGTAATACGCACCGGTACTAATGTGGCACATTAGTACCCGTGCGTATTACAAACCGATACTAATATGAGCCTAGCACATTAGTATCGGGGCAGGACACCACCCGATACTCATGTAAGACACATTAATACCGGAGAGGATTAAAGCCCGGTACTAATAGCTCCCTCTGTTATCTCCACGTCCTCTCCCACACATCCCGGACCCTCTCTGCACCCCTGCCTTTTTTTCTCTATCTCCTGGATCCCCTTCCTTCTTCTCTCTTCCATTTCCTTCTTCTCCTATCTGCTTCTCTCACAATCCTCTCGTTTCCAAGTAGGGGCGGCGAGCCTCGCGAGGGCGGCCTGGAGGCACGACGGCGTGGCGGCTTGGAGGCACGGCGGCCTGGCCGGCCTGGATGCACGGCGGCGCGGCAGCGCGCCGGCCTGGAGGCGCGGCGGGGGCGCGGCCACTTGGAAGCGTCGTGGAGTCCACCGTGCGCGTGGGAGGGTGCGGCCTGGGGACGTGCGCATGGCGGTTGTCACATCCCGGTTTTTCAAAACCTTTAAAAATAGCCCCTAAATTTTTTTTCTAAAAACATATAGCAACTTGACACAAAAACCCTTGCATTTTTGTTTATTTTCAATGCATTCTTAAAATTAAACCCTAGGAATACATGTGCATTTTTGAGTGTCTAACATCCCTTCTCACCCCAAATTTCTTTTCTAACTTTCTTTTCTAATTGTTTGAACATGAGTTTGAAATCCAAATTCAAATTTGAAATCAAACTCATGTTCAAACAATTAGAAAAACCTTTCAAATCTCTAGTCGGCCAGCAACTCACTTCTCAGCCCACCGAAGTCTATCCCACCCCCTTGCTCTCTTTCCTCCCACGCAGCCCGCCTCTTCTCACTCTCTGCACGCGGCCCACCTCACCCCCGCGCCGCCGACGTCATCATCTTCCTTCTTCCCCCATCCCGCGTTGTTCCCCTCCGCCCGACACGCCGCGACGCCGCTGCCGTTTCCCCCACCTTTTCCCTCTCCCGCCGCCTTGCCCGCGCGCGCGCCGCATTCGCCTGGCTCTGCGCAGCAACTTTTGAAAGCTCGAGGAACCCATCGAGCCCCAGCACCGCACTCCGCCGCGACGCCGTACCGTGCCCCAGAGCTCCAAGGCGGCCGTCCCTCGCTCGATCTCCTCGCCTGGCGCCACCCTTTTCCGTCCAGGACGCGCGCCACAAACTTCAGCACCAAGTCAACTCTCCCGTGTCGCTTGAACTCCTCCCTGGCCCTTCATCCGCTCGCATTCCCCGCGCCACGATCGACGGCCATGAGCAAGCTCCAGAGCGCCGCCGCTGGCACCGCCACTCGATCTCGCTCATCGCTGCTCCAAGATTGCAGCCAAGGCGAGCGCCGCACTCACCTGCACCACCGAAAGCCGCCGCGCACACATCCCCATCCCATCTCGCCTCCTCTCGTCCTTGCCCCTTGCACCGTACCGCCACCGAGCGCCATCCGTCACCGAGCTTATCCAAGCTCCTTTGGCGCCTCTCCTCCCCTCCCCGGCCTATAAATAGGACCCGGAGCATCACTGAGCTCCTCACACCCACACACACTGCACACCACACCACCACAGCCGTTCCTTTCCTCCCACTCGGTGAAGCCCTGCTCGGCCGGCAGGAGCACATCGCCGCCACCACTTTATCGCTTGAGCAAGCCCAGGCCAAGGCCAAGGGAAACACCGACGAGCTCTTAGCCTCCAAAGCTCCGCTCTGCCGTAGCTAAGCCCCGCCATATCGCCGTAGGCAGCTCGGCCACCGCTCGTTCCCCTCCGCCGCCCGCCATCGCTGGCAAAAGACAACTCCGGTCGTTACGCTACTGGAATTGAGGCTGCCGCCGCGCTGGAACCCTCCACGTACAGCCGTTACGCTGCCCGCGCCGCCTCTCCCCTCTCCACCCCTTCCCAGTTTCGTCGTCGTGATACCAGGGTGCCGCTGCCACACCAGCGAGCCCCTGGCTATGCTCCAGCCACCCTAGCCTCCACTAGACACTCGTCTCCCCACACTAGGTGCGCACACACACACGCACTCCTTTGGGCACCAAACACCCTCCAGGGCGATTTCCATGAGCAGCCGTACGCCGCCGCCGCTCCTGCGACCCTACGCCGTGCCACCAAGCTCCCTCCGGTTGCCATGTCACCCCCATCCTCTCCGTCAGGACGCGTGAAGCCCCTAGGGCCATTTGTCGTCGCCGGAGACGCCTCCTAGCGGCCGGCGGTGAGAGCTCCGGCGAGCTCCTCTGCACCGATGCCGCGCTCGCGCCTATCTTAGGCGGTGCTGCCTGTTGCTGTCTGTTGTCATCCCGCCTTCTCACAGTGCCATGCGGGCCTAGCAGTGATGTCGTTACACCCCGCCGTCCGCCTCCCCTTTCTCCTCCTCGCGTGCACCTAGTCCACATGGACCACAGGCACCCGCGTGCCATGCCAACGTGGTCCACCACGTGGCTGCCACGCATGGGCCACGTGTGCGCCACACTAGCTGCGTCAGCGCCCCGCGCCGCGTCAGCACCGGTCCCGCCTGTCAGTGACTCGACGCTGTGCTTTTTGCTATGTCCATGTTGATAGTCGATTTCCGTCAACCAAGAGCACTTGTTACACTTTGGTTTGAGCTTTGATTTATAACTAATTCGCCACTAGGCATACTAATGATGTAACAAGTTCACACTTGCATGTGGTGTTTGGAGTATGTTGTTTACGCAGGATTTAAGCGCCTAAATGAGGACTTCCGGGTAGAGTTCATCAGGCACTTTATGAGAAGATCACGAAGCCCGGCACAACTCAAGACACGAAGTGAACATGACTCCAAATGACCCGAGGACCGAAGCTTGAAGCTGTGAAAGTCCAAGGACCTAAACAGAAATGCGGGAGTTCGTACGCCAAGTACCCTTATCCAAACCGCCGGGAAAATGACGTCAAGGACCCACATGAAGTTCAGCAAATATTCATGAAGACACGAGAAGCGTCAAGGAGCGAACCGGGGCCCGACCAGGCCGAAAAGGGCCCAGGCCGGCCGGCCCACCTCTTTTCTGTGCCGGCTGTTCGTGCCCCCCTTTGACCTAGATGCTCTTCGGCTTATTTATATCGCCTGTCTCCGACGGCCGCCACATCCATTCACCAGAACTCGGCAAAACCTAGAAGTGAGCACCGGAGGGAGACGACGGCGGCGGAGTCCTCGAAGTTGTCTAGGGGATGGCCTAGGCCAACCCTAGCCGCCATGGCCGCCCTGCGTGGTTGTGCCATGGTGGAGTTCCGGAGCTAGTTGAGGTCATCAATGGTATGTACTCGGTGGTGGTGACCCAAACGCATCTATTATTATGTGAGCAATTACAATCATGTTTTCCGATCTTTAAGCGATTCCATGTCTCCGTCTTTACTTTCTACCTATCGTGAATATGATTTGACCCTTAGTCTAATGCTAGTTTAGACTACATAGCATGCTTTATGTAATCATGGTGATTAGATCTAGTATGTTGACCCTTCATGGTTGGTAGACATGTCCATGTATGGGCGTGCCCTTAGACTCCCCGCATCATTACGGGTGCACCGTGACAGGATGATACCCCCGAAAGTGCGGATGTCTTCGAGAGGTAGGCCGGAGGTAGGAGTTTAAGGATGCTTTTAGATGAGATGCATGGTTTGTTGCTATTTTGTCGGAACTACAACTAGAAGGCGCTAGGCTTAGTTGTCCCCTTGGTGGTGCTTTACCTTGCCTATGTTCGTGTATGTGATCAACCTTGAGCTATCATATACATATCTCTTAAAGGTTACCTTATATGCAATCTACACTTCATGTTAGGTTAGATTGATAGATTAGGTAGAGAACCTTAGCGGTTTGCTTCCGATCCTTGGATTGACAATCCTTGGGGGACCCTCCTTGGTGAAAAAGGCACCAAGTCTCCCGTACGCTTGCGGCGAACTTCAACACGGTTTTGAACTGTCAACAGTCCACACGGCCTAGTGTACACCAAATGTTAGTTAGCCACCTTACAAATTTCCAAAAATTCACCATAAATCTTAGAGGCCCTAAAAACCCTAGAAATGATGTCCAATTCATTTGGCACATTTCTAGATATTAGATTTGTTTTTGCTCTTTTTCAATCAATAAAAAAGCTCATCTAGTGTACACAAAAATATCCCTGTTCATATCCTTGGCCCCAAAAATTCCACAAAAATTCCCAAAAATACTAGAAGACTCTAGAGGCCTAATCACATCTTAGTTACCCAAGATACCCTCTTTCTTATCCCTAGATCGCTTAGGCACCCATCCTTTATTTAGGAAGGTCCGTATTTCATGCGACCGTTTCGATCGTCTCACGTCACGATCATCACTTTCGATCTTAAGGACTCACTCTAGCTTCTTAGATCACGATCTTAACTTTTTAACATATGTTTGATGATTGCTATAATTGTTGGTGATTTATTTTATATGTATCACTACGTTACTATAGATCGAGTGTGATTCATCGGAAGATCAAGCAAAGCTCAGAAGACGATCGAGATCAAGACAAGGAAGCTCAAGACAACTCTATAGTTTTCCCCCTCTTTGGATTAAGGCAAGTCCCAGCAACACCCCCTTGATCATACTTTTATCCACTATTTTAAATTAAAATGAACCAAGATATTAAATTGACATGCATAGTGCTTAAAGGACTCGATGATCCCGATCTCGACTCAGTCGATGATCGAGCATCATCTTTAGTTTTACTTATTCACATATACTCATGAAAGGATCTCTGTTGATAGGGAGAGGTAGATTGGGGGTAATAAAATGAATCTACTTAAGAGAGTTAGACTCCTTAAGGACAGACATGGGAGTATGGGGGCAGCCTCAGTGGAGGATCCTATCCATGCTTACTCCGGTCGTGTAAGGATCGGTTCTCAGGAAAGTCTTTCCAGTGATTTAGTACGACCATACGTAGCCAAAAAGGCATAGCCTATCTGGAATGCCTATTTATGTGCGGCCTTGGATCGCACCCCACCACTGAACCTTGTAAACCATCCCAAGGGGCCATGGTGGGCAACGGATGTGTTGGAGTAGGATCTTCGCATAGTCCCAGGTCTGGCCGGTACGGGTCATCGGGAATGTTATAGCGTCAAGGTGACGCGGTGGTATTTATACCACATTTTATATGCATATGCTTTTGTCCCGGGACGTGGACCTGCGAGGCGGGTGGTGGTGGAATGACCCCTACTTAGGCCCCAGTGTAGACGTGGATGGAGCTAGGGAATGTTGTGTACGGGTGGATGAGAATGTAGTGCACACGAAGACGTCAGTGGGTATGGTTCATGTGGCCAGTACCGCCAAAGGCCTTGGTATGGGCTGGTCAGACGTATGGGTACAGTGTACGCCTCTGCGTAGAGTTTAATCTATTCGAATAGTCGTGGCTCTCGGTTATGAGCACTCTTGCTAAAAGCTAAAAGCTCCTGTTGATTAGATACATCTTGGGTGGGAATGGATAGGGTGAGACAGGGCTGTGAACCTTAGAAAGTGTTACGGCAGATGCCGGCTTAGTGGACCCCGATGGTCACTGAGTTTAATAAAACTTGGGGACTGGTAGGGGAGGCTACGTGTTCCCCCTCCAAGACCAACCTACTTATTAAACTGGCTTTACTTTCAGCTTTCCTCTAAAACTTACTTCACTTGCATTTATTTACTTTTATAATTATCAAGACTTGTTTCCTTTCCATTGGCAATCTTGCATGTAGACATAGGTTAATTTCCTATACGTTGGGATTTGCTGAGTACCTATTTTAGGTGCTCACTCTTGCTTCCCTTGTCCCTTCAATTCAGAAGAAAGAGAGGACGAGCTTCATCACAGGGGAGGGTCTGCCTGACCTGTTTCCGGACAAGCTGCCTGAGGTTATGGTTTTGCTACGTAGGACTCCGCTGCGAGTTTGAGGTTTCACCTTTGGTAGAATTCTCCTCTTACCCTCAAACTCCTTTAAAATAATATTTTGTTTGCCTTACGATATATGGATATGATACTTCTTGTGAGAAGTGCCGGTACCATCAGCTGATCTAGGGAATGGTACTATTGGCAACCGGGTGCCCAGATATACTATTGGTAGAATTTCCCGGAATGTTAATGTTTGCGAAAATGTGAATTTCAAAATTTTTGTTTGAATTTAAGTGCTCATTTAATTTATAAGGATGTCTTCTTTGATCCTTCCCTAAAATTCCTAGATTTATTTTGATCAAAATAATAAAGTTTAGGAGTTATAAAATGCTAGTGTGAGAACTCCGGAGTTTATTGGAATTTATTTTGATTTTACTTGAGTGTGATTCAAATTTGAATCCTAAATTCAAATTTGAATTGTGTGTATAAGGTAAAAGGAAAATAGAAAATAGGAAGAACCTCTACCCTGCTGGGCCTTAACCGTGGCTGCTAAAGTCCGTTGGACACCCCTAAACAGCCGGCCTGCCCAACCTGCGGCCCAGCTAAACCCACTAGCCATCCTCCTCCTTTTTCTCTCACCGACACCAGGGGCCCGCCAGTCAGCCACACGCCCTGTTCCCCTTTCTTCTACCTTCATCCGTACAGGGGCACAGGCGACGCATGCGCGCGCCCGATGGGACGGGCTCCCCGGCCTTGACCGCACCGGCGCGCACCCCTGAGTCGACCTCGTGCGCTCCGCCAAGGGATTTGACCCCTTTGCCCCTCTCCGCACCCTCGAACCCTAGGGGTGGGCGGCGGGATTGCAGCCACGTCGCTGCCATGGCTCAGACGCCATGGATGGCCGTGGGGCAAATTCGCCCTTGCACCGTGCCCACCGCCTCCTTTTTAAGCCGATCCCTTCCCAGCTCTCCACTAACTCCCTCTCCGCGCCGCCACCAGCCCTCCAGGGAAAACCCCATCGCCTTTGGTGAAGAAAAGAAGCAGAGCAAGAGAAAGAAGAAAGAGGGGAAGAAGAGAAGAAGGGGAAGGGGACCGCTGCGTCGGAGCGTGTGGGGAAGAGGACCGAGGCCACCGCGACCGCGTCGTCACTGTTCGGATGGGCTGCGCTGCGTCGTCGTCGTCATCTGGGTGCACCGCGCCGCATCGACGCAGTCCAGGAGCCCCATGTCTTCGAACGCCGAGCTGAACACGCCGCCGTCCACCTCAAGCCGCGCCCGACGCCACTGTCAACGCCGTCACTGCGGGAGCGAGCCGGGCTCAAGCGCTAAGAAGACGACGCCGCCCAGGAGCTCCACACCATCGCAGCGTCTTCGCCACCACGACGTGCCGCTGCCGTACCTGAGGAGACCGAGCCGACGCCGAGGACAGGGAGTGCTGCATCCTCGTCGCTGTGTACCCCGATGCCCTGACGCCGCCGCAGAGAGGAGCTGGACCACTGCTGCATCGACGACCACGCCGCCGTCCAGGAGCACCGCGCGGCACCAGGAGGACGTCGAGTACCACGACACCGAGCAGGCCTGCTCTGCACCAAACCGCCACGGCCGCAACTCATCCTGCCACGCCGAGACCTCCGACGAGCCCCTTGGTGAGCAGCACATACCCAGGCCACTCCTTTTTGCCTTGCTTGGCCTTGCAATCCTGCCTGTGTTGGCCGGCCGTCGAGCCGAGCAGCTCCTGATTTCTCTAGAACGCCGGCGACCATGGCTGCCTGTGTTGAAGCTACGCCCTTGCACGCCTATCACCTGCTCGACGATATGTGTAAGAGGGTGTACACTTTTGCACGACCCATCCTTGGCGGCCGACGCTGCTGGCTGTTCACCGTGCCGTGCTCCGGGACACCGGATGCCACGCGCACGCACCGGCCGTGCCACGACTCGGGCTCGCCCTGTGCTCGTGCACGCGCAGACCGCGACCACGACCCCACGCACCCCAGCACAAGGTCAAGGTGCGGCCTTTGGCCAACCGCGCCGCGTGCTGCGCCGTGCGCCGCCATGCCGAACCGCGCCGCGTCGCGCCGTCGCTCTGCCAAACCTCGTCGTGCCCGTGCTAGCCTTGGTGTTGTGGGTCGTCCTTCGAGCCGTGACTGGACGAGCCTTGTGAACTCGCTTGGTTGCCGCTGCCCGCGCCGCACCGCGCCACGCGACCCGCCGTCGTTTGTGAGCTGGCCTTCGAGCCATGCCGGTCCTCTTGCAGGTGCCGCTGCCTACCTCAACGCGCGCGCTCCTTCGCTTGTGGCCCTGTCATCGTTCCAGTGCCGTGTGCTCGCCGAGTTTCGGTCGCCGCCACATCTCGCTGTCGGCACACGCGCACGCACGCACCCGAGGGGTCGTGACCCTGCTCTCCCTGACCAATCCCGTGAGCACGCAACGCGCGCACACACCCACGCTCTCGAGCGAACCATCTCACCGGCGCGGACACCCCAGTATCGCCGCCGTGAAGCTCGGCTCGCTGCGCTGAACCGAACCTCATCGCCGCTGGGCCGGAGGCCCGAACCAAAGCTTTCCCCTTTCCTTGCCCAGAAGCCGGCCAAGGATCCACCTTTAGCCGCCCTGAAACCATCCCGTCTTGCCTTAGCCACGCCCAGAGTGCCCTGCTTGCCCTTTCCTGTATGTCTCGCCGTCACGCGCATGCCGGGCAAGGTGCCGTTTTGGCCTGAGCACTGTCTTGCCCGCGTATGCACGAACAAAACCACCGCGCGGCACCCCTAAGTCCGAAGCACACCGGTGTTCGCACGTTCACAACTCGCCGCCGAGGGCTTTTCTTCGGCTTGCACATGGGAGTGCCATTTTGAACCTATGCTCATGTCTGTCCACACGCACGAACGCGAGCAAGTATGCTGGCACTGGCGCCCAAGCCAGCGACGCCGTCTTGCTTTGCTTCGCCGCCTGGAAACCTGTCGCCGCCGTTGAGCCGAACTCCGGCCAAAGACCGATCCCTTCTGTGCCAAATTCGAAACCCTAGGTGCATCCGTAGGCCACCTGGAAGGTCTTTAACCTCTCAGTCGGCCCTCTAATCTTTTCCAGCCCAATCTCTTCAAAAGTGCTCTGGAAGTCCTTAAATGGATTATGGAATTATTTTTCCGACTCTTCGAATTGATCCTTTGCAATTGGTTCGATTTCGGGAAATAGACGATAATTCATTTGAATTAAATCTCCCACAAGCTCATTTGAATTATGACGATGTTTTCCGGCTTCTCGATTTAGTACTTTGCTAATTGATTCGTTCCCAGAAAAATAGTCTAATTCTTTTGTTCTAATTTCCTTAAATATCCTCGCTTCTCTTCACTCCTCTCCCTTTCTTCCCAGCTGCCGCCAGCCTCTCTCTACCTCTGCTCTGTTCTTTCTTTTTCTCCACCGAAGAAACAGCAACGATCCAGATCTTTTCCTTCTCCATTCGAGAAAGCCCTTCAGCTTCCTTTTTCCTTCTGTTCAGCACGAAACAACCAGAGCACCAATCCCCCTCTGCTCCGATCCAAGCATCAAGTCCAAGGAAGCACCGGACACTTGCTCCATCATTTCCTAGCGCCAGCAGATTGGGATCCTCTTACACGCCATCCTCCCATGTTCCTCCCTCTCCACCAATCTGGACAACCAGCGCGGTTGAGCTCTTCTATACCTGTTGTGTTGTCCACCCAAGCAGAAGCAACGAGCAGCAGCTGAACTCATCCAGTTCCTCCCGATCAGAGTATGCCGCGGGCCGCCGCCTGTTGCCTCTCCACGCCAGCGACGTCGCTTCCAGCCATGCTTAGCTTGTGATCTTTCTGTCCCAAACAGTGAAGTGGTGCCAATGCAAGATGCTAGCAAAGCTGAGACCACTCGTGGTTGGTTACGAGCCATGGATGTATAGCTCTAGCTATCTTCCTGGAAGTTCAGTTCCATCACAAGGGCATGCTGGTGCTACAAACCTGAAGTGCTGGTTCTCGGCCACAACCCATACAAGTAGCCGCTGCTGCTTGTAAATCTATACGCCGTGTAAGTTTTAATCTAACCTAAGCTCTTTATCTATCCTGCTTGTGCGTTGCTTGATAGCAGCAACACTTGCCCCCTTTTCTGACGAGCCTTAATCTTAATTCCAAGTGCTCGTTCCCAATCTTTCAAGTCCCGACCATACCTTTCGCCGCGGCTGTGACACGCCTTCGTCGTGCACGACGCGTGCGCTATCTAAACCCATCAGCCATATCCTGGATAAACCCATCCTCGCCATATCTTTGTCATGTTCCAGCTTGAGCCGAGTTTCTCAACCACACCGCTTCTCTTCTAGCTGATCAATCATACACAGTCTCTCTATCTGACCAAAGGGGCCTACGGACTTACCGTTGGGACCTGCTAACATGTGAAGCCGCTAACTGTCCAATCTAGTCCCATCTGGCATACGGGGCCCACAAGATGACTTGTGGGGCCCGGTTGACCTCTGACCTTCCTTTTCGACTTGGTCAACAAAGATCGCTGACTAGTCAACTTACCATCCAAACCAACCGAAAACCCAGCTTGTGGTCCTCTAACTTGCTGACTTATGTTTTCTGTGCTTTATCGCAATTAATTAAATTCGTAAACTATTTTCTTTATTTGAAAATCCATAATAAATTGATCCTACCTTAGAAAAATATGAAATCAATTTCTTTATTCTTCTAAAATCATGAAGCACCCGTTAGACTAGCTTTTGGAGTTATTTGGTTCTTTATTGCCTCTCTTTGGAGTTATTTGCATCTAGACATTGTGTTTATTTATCTTTGCGAATCTAGGAATTCCCGGAGTAGAGGAGTCAAGCCAGAAGATCAAGAACAACTACGGAAACTACTACGGCTACCGGCACACAGGTGTTCACGCCCGACTGATTCTGAAATACCTATTAGGCATTGCTATGTAGTATGCTAGCGATTTACTTAATTTGCATGATGATGAATCTTGCATAGCCTTCTTTATTTATCCTGTCCTTGATTGCCCTACTACTACTGTGTTATATATAAGCGTGTATATACGCTGAACTTCGCGATGCATGTGTTGGGATAGGAATAGTGGTTCTTGGCGTGAGTGGGGTAAAACCGGCAGGAGAAGGCGTTTTGGGTACTTTGCCGGGGGTGAGCTCGAAAACACCGATCTGGGATTGGGGATGGGGGTGCACTCCTCAGTGTATCCCCACTTTTACGATTTTCGGAGCCTAGGTGTTGGGGTTTTACTTGCGCTTGGAGGATATGAGCTCGCCCCGGTCTGAAACCGAGTGGGCCAACCGCTTCACGGGACTTTACGTACACACCACCTCGCCGAGCGTGGGGTTAGGGCCGAGTTGAGCTCGGCAAGTGCGGAACCATACCTGCCAGCAGGATAGCGGGGTATCAGTGGGGGAGAGGTGGGAGTGAGACCACCCTCTCAGAGCGACTCCCGTGTGGCCACACGGGGGCATTTCACAGTTCCGTGCGATTCCTTCTGAGGGGGGATCGTTTTGAGGGCCGGATGCAGGATGGGACCGTAACTACCGAGAGTTCGCACGGTAGGATGGGCTCGGTCGGTCGGCCACCGGCCGGGTTCCATTCCGAGTTGGGTACAGGTGTACAAGCTCTGCAGAGTTGTTCGATCTATAGCTATAGCCGCGTCCTCGGTCATGGACGGACCCAGTGGATTGTTGGTTCTCATGTTTTGGGATTTCTACCTCCCCCTGTAGTTGAGAGTGTGGTGAGCCGTGGTTGCAGTCGGTTAGAGGAGAGTGGCTCCCTCTACCTCGTCGATCCGATTGCAATCATTGAGGTGCGAGGAGAGGAAGTTCTCGCATTGACCCTAGATGGAGATAGGATGTGGAGACGGGTCCCTGGGGTACCAGGTGTTCCCGAGTTGTGATGAGAGTATGGATTGGGACTCATATGGAGATGATTTCTTTTTATGCTTCGCTGCTGCTGCATAGGAATCCTGAGCTTTTACCTTACCACTTTTCTTACCCTTTAGAGATAGGCCACTTAAAGCTGCATACAGTCGGTGACGTGAACCTATCCCATTCCTTGGGGATAGTTTTGTGAGTGTGCAGGATTGGACTTGGAGTGAGAGTCCGAGTTTGAGGAATCCATGAAGGAAGGGTTGCGTTGCTTCGCTCAAGGATGTCTGTGGTGAAAATTGAAGATGAAGACTTGAAGCCCTAGCTACCGCTACGCAGGATTTCTACTTGTCGCTTAGCCCAAGGGGCTTGTACTAAATTCGTATACCGAGTTGTTTCGGATGTAAATATTCTGTTTTGTACTCTGATTTCGTTGTATGGAAATAATATTATACTGTAATGAGTTCTGTACGTGATAGCCACTGATCCAGGGACTATCACAAGGGTACAGGGAGTCGGGTTTTCCTCACCGAAAACCCGGGTCGTTACAGGTGGTATCAGAGCCGTATTTGACCGTAGTACGCAACCCTAGGTTGGTCGATAGCTTAGGAACATTCTATACTGTCTATTTTATATATACCCCCTTGGATTATTTGAAATATACCTCCCCTACTTTGAAAAACTCTATCTTTCCTCCGTTGATGCAACTTCTTACGTGGACTAGATAGGATGAGACCGAAGATAGTTTGGATGGTATGAGAATACCTTGAACCACTAAGAGTAGAGTCTACCTTGTTTGACTTGCCCCGAAGTAATTAGACCGATTAGTGTGCGAGATCTCAATGGTTATGAGTCAACCTTGAGATAGCACTATCTATAATGCTTTGAATGTTTGAGTGCTTGATTCTTATGGATCTTATTGGATCTTGTGGTTCTTACTATTGAGTGTAGGATTATATATTAGCGAATATTTTCATGTTTGTACTTGACTCCTAGAATAGATTACCTGAGAGCCATCCTAGTTAGAAAAGACCACCATAAGGTTATACTTTGAAGGTTGTTGGCCTAAGGAACACTGATATAACCCAAGGACAAGTCATCTATAAAAGCCAAGAAAAAGGAGTATCGGAGTGATGCCTCTCAACCGAAGATGGAAAGGACAACACTGACATACGAGGTCTAGATTTTGGATAAGCCACCTCATGCATGTTGGAATGAAGTTACTAATTTGGATTAGAGAGTACTCGATTTGGAACCACCCACTACCTCGAAGTTGTCAGTATTTGAAGAACCATACAAGGAGTAAAGAAATTCACGATGAAAGACCCTCAAGTATACTCCAGCGGAGCCATGAAGAATCCTTATTGCTACAGATCAAGTGATGGAGAGCGAGATCAACCTTAGCTTGGAACAATTTCTAATTTCAGAGGTTGTTGTGTGCACACTAATGGTAATGACCAAAAAGCCACTATAATGAAGCCGAAGATGCTCGAAGATCGCGCGCAACGTGAAGATGATCGGTACCTCCAATGTACCGAGTGACGCTTCAATCTCGAGGATGAGATTCTTTTGAGGGGGGAGTTCTGTAACATCCCGGATTTCCCTGAATGTTAATGTTTGCGAAAATGTGAATTTCAACATTTTTGTTTGAATTTAAGTGCTCATTTAATTTATAAGGATGTCTTCTTTGATCCTTCCCTAAAATTCCTAGATTTATTTTGAGCAAAATAATAAAGTTTAGGAGTTATAAAATGCTAGTGTGAGAACTCCAGAGTTTATTGGAATTTATTTGGATTTTACTTGAGTGTGATTCAAATTTGAATCCTAAATTCAAATTTGAATTGTGTGTATAAGGTAAAAGGAAAATAGAAAATAGGAAGAACCTCTACCCCGCTGGGCGTTAACCGCGGCTGCTAAAGTCCGTTGGACACCCCTAAACAGCCGACCTGCCCAACCTGCGGCCCAGCTAAACCCACTAGCCATCCTCCTCCTTTTTCTCTCACCGACACCTGGGGCCCGCCAGTCAGCCACACGCCCTGTTCCCCTTTCTTCTACCTTCGTCCATACAGGGGCGCGGGCGACGCACGCGCGCGCCCGATGGGACGGGCTCCCCGGCCTTGACCGCACCGGCGCGCACCCCTGAGTCGACCTCGTGCGCTCCGCCAGGGGATTTGACCCCTTTGCCCCTCTCCGCGCCCTCGAACCCTAGGGGTGGGCGGCGGGATTGCAGCCACGTCGCTGCCATGGCTCAGACGCCATGGATGGTCGTGGGGCAAATTCGCCCTTGCACCGTGCCCACCGCCTCCTTTTTAAGCCGATCCCTTCCCAGCTCTCCACCAACTCCCTCTCCGCGCCGCCACCAGCCCTCCAGGGAAAACCCCATCGCCTTTGGTGAAGAAAAGAAGCAGAGCAAGAGAAAGAAGAAAGAGGGGAAGAAGAGAAGGGGAAGGGGACCGCTGTGTCAGAGCGTGTGGGGAAGAGGACCGAGGCCACCGCGACCGCGTCGTCGCTGTCTGGATGGGCTGCGCCGCGTCGTCGTCGTCATCTGGGTGCGCCGCGCCGCATCGACGCAGTCCAGGAGCCCCATGTCTTCGAACACCGAGCTGAACATGCCGCCGTCCACCTCAAGCCGCGCCCGACGCCACTGTCGACGCCGTCACTGCGGGAGCGAGCTGGGCTCAAGCGCTAAGAAGACACCGCCGCCCAAGAGCTCCACACCATCGCAGCGTCTTCGCCACCACGACGTGCCGCTGCCGTACCTGAGGAGACCGAGCCGACGCCGAGGACAGGGAGTGCTGCATCCTCGTCGCCGTGTACCCCGACGCCCTGACGCCGCCGCAGAGAGGAGCTGGACCACTGCTGCATCGACGACCACGCCGCCATCCAGGAGCACCGCACGGCACCAGGAGGACGTCGAGTACCACGACACCGAGCCGGCCTGCTCTGCACCAAACCGCCATGGCCGCAACTCATCCTGCCACGCCGAGACCTCCGACGAGCCCCTTGGTGAGCAGCACGTACCTAGGCCACTCCTTTTTGCCTTGCTTGGCCTTGTAATCCTGCCTGTGTTGGCCGGCCGTCGAGCCGAGCAGCTCCTGATTTCTCTGGAACGCCGGCGACCATGGCTGCCTGTGTTGAAGCTACACCCTTGCACGCCTATCACCTGCTCGACGATATGTGTAAGAGGATGTACACTTTTGCACGACCCATCCTTGGTGGCCGACGCTGCTGGCTGTTCACCGTGCCGTGCTCCGGGACACCGGATGCCACGCGCACGCGCCGGCCGTGCCACGACTCGGGCTCGCCCTGTGCTCGTGCACGCGCAGACCACGACCGTGACCCCGCGCACCCCAGCGCAAGGTCAAGGTGCGGCCTTTGGCCAACCGCGCCGCGTGCTGTGCCGTGCGCCGCCATGCCGAACCGCGTCGCGTCGCGCCGTCGCTCTGCCAAACCTCGTCGTGCCCGTGCTAGCCTTGGTGTTGTGGGTCGGCCTTCGAGCCGTGACTGGACAAGCCTTGTGAACTCGCTTGGTTGCCACTGCCCGCGCCGCGCCTCCGCGGGACCCGCCGTCGTTTGTGAGCTGGCCTTCGAGCCATGCCGGTCGTCTTGCAGGTGCCGCTGCCTACCTCAACGCGCGCGCTCCTTCGCTTGTGGCCCTGTCATCGTTCCAGTGCCGTGTGCTCGCCGAGTTTCGGTCGCCGCCACAACTCGCTGCCGGCACACGCGCACGCACGCACCCGAGGGGTCGTGACTCTGCTCTCCCTGACCAATCCCGTGAGCACGCAACGCGCGCACACACCCACGCTCTCGAGCGAACCATCTCACCGGTGCGGAGACCCCAGTATCGCCGCCGTGAAGCTCGGCTCGCTACGCCGAACCGAACCTCGTCGCCGCTGGGCCGGAGACCCGAACCAAAGCTTTCCCCTCTCCTTGCCCAGAAGCCGGCCAAGGGTCCACCTTTAGCCGTCCTGAAACCATCCCGTCTTGCCTTAGCCACGCCCAGAGCGCCCTGCTTGCCCTTTCCTGTATGTCTCGCCATCACGCGCATGCCGGGCAAGGTGCCGTTTTGGCCTGAGCACTGTCTTGCCCGCGTATGCACGAACAAAACCACCGCGCGGCACCCCTAAGTCCGAAGCACACCGGTGTTCGCACGTTCACAACTCGCCGCCGAGGGCTTTTCTTCGGCTTGCACATGGGAGTGCCATTTTGAACCTGTGCTCATGTCTGTCCACACGCACGAACGCGAGCAAGTATGCTGGCACTGGCGCCCAAGCCAGCGATGCCGTCTTGCTTTGCTTCGCCGCCTGGAAACCTGTCGCCGCCGTTGAGCCGGACTCCGGCCAAAGACCGATCCCTTCTGTGCCAAATTCGAAACCGTAGGTGCATCCGTAGGCCACCTGGAAGGTCTTTAACCTCTCAGTCGGCCCTCTAATCTTTTCCAGCCCAATCTCTTCAAAAGTGCTGTAGAAGTCCTTAAATGGATTATGGAATTATTTTTCCGACTCTTCGAATTGATCCTTTGCAATTGGTTCGATTTCGGGGAATAGACGATAATTCATTTGAATTAAATCTCCCACAAGCTCATTTGAATTATGACGATGTTTTCCGGCTTCTCGATTTAGTACTTTGCTAATTGATTCGTTCCCGGAAAAATAGTCTAATTCTTTTGTTCCAATTTCCTTAAATATCCTCGCTTCTCTTCTCTCCTCTCCCTTTCTTCCCAGCTGCCGCCAGCCTCTCTCTAGCTCTGCTCTGTTCTTTCTTTTTCTCCACCGAAGAAACAGCAACGATCCAGATCTTTTCCTTCTCCATTCGAGAAAGCCCTTCAGCTTCCTTTTTCCTTCTGTTCTGCACGAAACAACCAGAGCACCAATCCCCCTCTGCTCCGATCCAAGCATCAGGTCCAAGGAAGCACGGGACACTTGCTCCATCATTTCCTGGCGCCAGCAGATTGGGATCCTCTTACACGCCATCCTCCCATGTTCCTCCCTCTCCACCAATCTGGACAACCAGCGCGGTTGAGCTCTTCTATACCTGTTGTGTTGTCCACCCAAACAGAAGCAACGAGCAGCAGCTGAACTCATCCAGTTCCTCCCGATCAGAGTATGCCGCGGGCCGCCGCCTGTTGCCTCTCCACGCCAGCGACGTCGCTTCCAGCCATGCTTAGCTTGTGATCTTTCTGTCCCAAACAGTGAAGTGGTGCCAATGCAAGATGCTAGCAAAGCTGAGACCACTCGTGGTTGGTTACGAGCCATGGATGTATAGCTCTAGCTATCTTCCTGGAAGTTCAGTTCCATCACAAGGGCACGCTGGTGCTACAAACCTGAAGTGCTGGTTCTCGGCCACAACCCATACAAGTAGTCGCTGCTGCTTGTAAATCTATACGCCGTGTAAGTGCTAATCTAACCTTAGCTCTTTATCTATCCTGCTTGTGCGTTGCTTGATAGCAGCAACACTTGCCCCCTTTTCTGACGAGCCTTAATCTTAGTTCCAAGTGCTCGTTCCCAATCTTTCAAGTCCCGACCATACCTTTCGCCGCGGCTGTGACACGCCTTCGTCGTGCACGACGCGTGCGCTATCTAAACCCATCAGCCATATCCTGGATAAACCCATCCTCGCCATATCTTTGTCATGTTCCAGCTTGAGACGAGTTTCTCAACCACACCGCTTCTCTTCTAGCTGATCAATCATACACAGTCTCTCTATCTGACCAAAGGGGCCTACGGACTTACCGTTGGGACCTGCTAACATGTGAAGACGCTAACTGTCCAATCTAGTCCCATCTGGCATACGGGGCGCCCAAGATGACTTGTGGGGCCCGGTTGACCTCTGACCTTCCTTTTCGACTTGGTCAACAAAGATCGTTGACTAGTCAACTTACCATGCAAACCAACCCAAAACCCAGCTTGTGGTCCTCTAACTTGCTGACTTATGTTTTCTGTGCTTTATCACAATTAATTAAATTTGTAAACTATTTTCTTTATTTGAAAATCCATAATAAATTGATCCTACCTTAGAAAAATATGAAATCAATTTCTTTATTCTTCTAAAATCATGAAGCACCCGTTAGGCTAGCTTTTGGAGTTATTTGGTTCTTTATTGCCTCTCTTTGGAGTTATTTGCATCTAGACATCGTGTTTATTTATCTTTGCGAATCTAGGAATTCCCGGAGCCGAGGAGTCAAGCCAGAAGATCAAGAACAACTACGGAAACTACTACGGCTACCGGCACACAGTTGTTCACGCCCGACTGATTCTGAAATACCTATTAGGCATTGCTATGTAGTATGCTAGCGATTTACTTAATTTGCATGATGATGAATCTTGCATAGCCTTCTTTATTTATCTTGTCCTTGATTGCCCTACTACTACTGTGTTATATATAAGCGTGTATATACGCTGAACTTCGCGATGCATGTGTTGGGATGGGAATAGTGGTTCTTGGCGTGAGTGGAGTAAAATCGGCAGGAGAAGGCGTTTTGGGTACTTTGGCGGGGGTGAGCTCGAAACAACCAATCTGGGATCGGGGATGGGGGTGCACTCCTCAGTGTATCCCCACTTTTACGGTTTTCGGAGCCTATGTGTTGGGGTTTTACTTGCGCTTGGAGGATATGAGCTCGCCCCGGTCTGAAACCGAGTGGGCCAACCGCTTCACGGGACTTTACGTACACACCACCTCGCCGAGCGTGGGGTTAGGGCCGAGTTGAGCTCGGCAAGTGCGGAACCATACCTGCCAGCAGGATAGCGGGGTATCAGTGGGGGAGAGGTGGGAGTGAGACCACCCTCTCAGAGCGACTCCCGTGGGGCCACACGGGGGCATTTCACAGTTCCGGTGCGATTCCTTCTGAGGGGGGGATCGTTTTGAGGGCCGGATGCAGGATGGGACCGTAACTACCGAGAGTTCGCACGGTAGGACGGGCTCGGTCGGTCGGCCACCGGCCGGGTTCCATTCCGAGTTGGGTACAGGTGTACACGCTCTGCAGAGTTGTTCGATCTATAGCTATAGCCGCGTCCTCGGTCGTGGACGAACCCAGTGGATTGTTGGTTCTCATATTTTGGAATTTCTACCTCCCCCTGTAGTTGAGAGTGTGGTGAGCCGTGGTTGCAGTCGGTTAGAGGAGAGTGGCTCCCTCTACCTCGTCGATCCGATTGCAATCATTGAGGTGCGAGGAGAGGAAGTTCTCGCATCGACCCTATATGGAGATAGGATGTGGAGACGGGTCCCTGGGGTACCAGGTGTTCCCGAGTTGTGATGAGAGTATGGATTGGGACTTATATGGAGATGATTTCTTTTTATGCTTCGCTGCTGTTGCATAGGAAACATGAGCTTTTACCTTACCACTTTTCTTACCCTTTAGAGATAGGCCACTTAAAGCTGCATACAGTCGGTGACGTGAACCTATCCCATTCCTTGGGGATAGTTTTGTGAGTGTGCAGGATTGGACTTGGAGTGAGAGTCTGAGGTTGAGGAATCCATGAAGGAAGGGTTGTGTTGCTTCGCTCAAGGATGCATGTGGTGAAGATTGAAGATGAAGACTTGAAGCCCTAGCTACCGCTACGCAGGATTTCTACTTGTCGCTTAGCCCAAGGGGCTTGTACTAAATTCGTATACCGAGTTGTTTCAGATGTAAATATTCTGTTTTGTACTCTGATTTCATTGTATGGAAATGATATTATACTGTAATGAGTTCTGTACGTGATAGCCACTGATCCAGGGACTATCACAAGGGTACAGGGAGTCGGGTTTTCCTCACCGAAAACCCGGGTCGTTACACCCCCCCCCCCCCGAGTCAAACCGGCCCATAACGGTCAACCCAAGCGCCCGCCGCCACTTTTTCTAAAGAAACCCCGAGTTTCTTTCTTATCACAACCATGTCGTTCCACCGTTAAAGATCCTTACGGATAGGTCCTCTTTTTAGCGTTTTAAGCCCCTGATCTTTCTGTTAATCCCACCCGCTGTCCAAGCCATGTTCTTTTCACGTAAGCCCTTCGGTTTTTACACATAATTAGGTTTTAGCCCCTGGTTTCTTGCAGTTAAGCCCCTGGAAGCTTAGTTTCTTCACAGAAAAGCCCCTGAACCTTGTTTTGGCCATATCTTTGTTGTCTTAGCTCCGTTTTCAGTGTTCTTGGTGTCCACGCGATCATCTCAGCGAGCCCATTAGTTTTAGCAGTGTGTTTATAGTTTTCAGATATGTTTGGTGTATTATTTTATTTATTGTATGTATTCATGTGTGCTCATAGACATCGTGCCGGTTTCAAGTGACCAGCCAGTTGGAGTGGATCAAGAGGAGTTGTTTGAGAAAGAAGAAGCTCAGTTTTTAGGCAAGCAAGGCAAGTGGACTTATCCCTTTGTATATTCTTTTTTTGTCCTATATAATTGCATAATAATTAAAGTTTACTTTTATTTGATGCATTGCATAAATTTGATGGGAACACCTTTTTAAGGACTTACCTAGATTTTTACCCTTGATCCTTGGAACACCCCGGTTTAATAAATCTTTTGGGTAGATAAATGCTTAGTTGCTTAACATGGGTTGGTTAAAAGTGGTTTTCATGATAAAGGCTTTTGTGCTTAATGATGATGAATTTGTTTAATACAAGAACACCTTGATTTAATCGGAACATGGAGAACCACCCAAGAAAATAGTACAACCACAGTCCATATGGCTCTGGCTTAGCCAATTAATTAGGTGTGTGAATGTACTAATAACCTTATCCGAAAGAAGCAGAGGGGGTCCGGGTTGCAGGGGTATAGCCCGGTCCTTTTGGGGTAGCAGCCTTTGCTAAGGTGCTGACCACTAGAGAGGGTTATGGTTCGCCCTGATCTGTAACTATGCGGGTTGTTGGTCTTTTGCATGCCTTTGTAAAGGCTTCGTAGAGGACCCCTAGCCACTCACCTCGGCAATGTTTAAGTGTCTGATCAACCCGGGTGACATGGGGAACACGAACTGTGGGTAAAGTGTACAACCTCTGCAGAGTTAAAATTGATCGATCAGTCGTGCTCACGGTCAAGAGCGGCTTGGACCCTCACATGATAATCAAACTCAAAGATGGAATTAAATCATGGTTTTTTTATGGTTTTGAGATGGAAAGTTTTCTAAATGCTTAAGTGGGTTGGTATAAACTTACATCTAGTAAATAGGTGCTTGCTGATAAAATTTGATCTACTTTAAAATGCTAACTGCTGCAAACTCTTAGCCTATCCTTTATAGCTTTGCATGTTTCCCCCACTTGCTGAGCTCCAACCATAAGTGTGCTCACCCTTGCTTACCGCTGTTCAGAGGAGAACATCGGTGAGGAGTACTACAGTGACTTTGATGAGTTCTGAGGCATGCGATTCCCCCTCACTTCCTAGCACTAATCCTATACAAAGAGCTCTCCTCTCCTAAGGAGAGAGGCCTCAAAACCAAAATGAGAGAGAAGGAGGAGAAGTGTGTGTCTCAAAAGTGAGCCCCTCCCCTTCTATTTATAGGCAAGGGGGTGTCTTGCACCGGGGCTCAATTATCACCAAAACATCCCGGAATGCAGCAAGTGACCAATCATGGAGCAACACGTGGAGGGTGGAGATCAGCCGAGCCAGAGGCGGTTCAACCGATCCTAGGATCGGCCGACCAGCCCGAGCCTCCTTCCTCGGTGTGTTTTCTCCAGGTGGCTGGCAGGTGGACCCCATGATCATTCCCCAGTGCATGTCTTCCTGGCGGTTTGGGTCCTTGGTGGGCCCATGAATCCTTGTGAAGTTGACGTGGTAGTGTGTGATTCGTCGAGGATATTTCACATGGATTGATGATGTCATTGATCCAGGGGGATCCTAAGTGGAAACCCCTCATTGGCTGAGCTTGAAGTACTTGGATCAAAGACACGTGCTTTTGCTCCCCTTTCTAGTGCTAATTGCCTGTATTCGCACAAACACCAACACTTGTGGAAATGATTAGTTTAAGCCCTATTCTAGTGTTGATGATCATTTCCCATGCTAAAATGTACCGATTAACGTGTATAAAATGAGTGGATAACAACCGTCAACACTTAACATTAGTACCGAGAGAACAATACCGGTTTGGAAACCGGTACTAAAGGGGTTATGGACCGGTACAAAAGGTTGTTTCCCTAGTAGTGCATGCTTCTTTTCTTGTGTTATTTGGATATCGATATGCGTGGATTTAGTATGATATATTTGAATGTTTACTTTTGTCGTGCAAAAGCATATGTTATGGCTTGCTTATATTTATCTATCTATCTACTAACACACAAATAAAAAGAAAAGCAGCACATCTCTGGAAAATTGAAAAAAAAATTACTGAAAGACATCACTGAAATATGTTATTTGCCCTTTGTGGCTATTTGCTAGAGCTAGTAAATTATCAATATTTAATTTGAGGGGAGAGAGAAAGTGTGAGAAAAACCAAGTTTGCCCTTGGTTCAAGTGGGGTTCACTTGGGAATCTTTTTTTTTGACGAAACAGTAGGGGAGGCCCCTACCTTTCTTTTATATATATATGCAAAAAAGAGTAAATACATATGTACAAGTTACAAGGCCTCAGGCCCAAAGATAAAAAACAAAGTTACAAGAGATTACTCAGCCAAAGCAAAATTTTATCCTTCAGTCACGGTTTAACTCGCAAAGTGACCGCCTTCATGTCAATTAAGAACCTCCGAGGCCAAGCAGCAAAAGACAAGGATGAACCGTAAAAAATGATATCGTTCTGGTGACACCAAATATTCCAAGTAGAAACAATGACCACTTCCTTGAAAATCACTGAGTTGAAAGCTTCTCGCGCTCTAAGAAGCATTAATTGTGGATCCAAAGAGATGTCCCAAACTATTCCCAGATAAGCCCAACAAGATTGGCTGAAGGGACGAGCAAAGAAGAGGTGAAGAATATCCTCTTCCACATTTTCCACACAAAGAACACAAATATACGAGGGCAGATACATATTCTTCCTGTGAAGCATGAACCTGGTGTTTAACCTGTCTTTGAGAAGCAGCCAAAAGAAGAATAGGAATTTGGGTTTGGCTCTAGATTGCCAAAGCCACTTGAATAACAGAGAAGTTGGATGAATGCCATTGAGTCTGAAGTAGGCCTTCTTGCAAGAAAACACAGGGGAACCCCAGATGTAGGTCCAAGAATCATTGGCATTGGAGTTGAGACCAAGCTGTTGAATGTCAGCCAAGATAGTTGTATGTTGGTCGTGAGCCACAGAAGAGAGAGGCAAAAATAAGGACCTACTAGGATCCCAGCTGAGGAATTGCTAAACCGAAGAAGACTTCTTTCCGGAGAAGGAAAAAAGTTGAGGGTATTTCCACTTTAGAATCCCCACAGTCCCAAAGATCATTCCAAAAAGATACAGTGTCTCCATTCTGCACTTTACAAGATGCAATCATAAGAAATTGCTGGGATAGGGACATAATGTCTCACCACCAAAAAGACCCAACACCAGAGCGTTCATGAGGAGGAGTACCATTCTTGTATAGGCAAGACCAGGTGAGATGTACATGTACCCAGGGCAGGTCCAGTTTGTTATAGAACTTGTGCAGAAACTTGAGGAGCAAGGCGGTGTTTTGAGTTCTGAGATTAATAATACCTAGGCCACCGTCTTATTTACTTCTGCAAGCATGTTTCTAGGCAACTAGATAACCTCCTTTCTTATTCAGGTCCCCGCCATGCCAGAGTATATGTTTCCTGTATTTATCAATCTGAGCAATGATCTCCACATGTAACTTCAAAGAGCTGAGATAAAAAAGTTGGTATAGCTGAGTAAACAAAGTTGACTAGGACAAGACGCCTAGCAAAAGATAGATGTCTCTAAATCCTCATAAGGTGCATTTCCATCCTTGTTAGAATAGGTATGAAATCCTGCACATCAGGCCTTGTTGTACCAAGAGGTAGCCCCAGGTAAGTGAAAGACATGGAACCCAATTGACAGCCAAGAGCAGAAGTCAGAGCTGACCAATTTCCTTCATCCACATTAATAGGCACAAGATAAGATTTAGCAAAATTAACTTTATGCCTAGTGGAACAGGCAAAAGTATTAAGAACCTCCTTAAGATGGCTGAGCTGCAAGCAATCAACAAGCATAACAATAAGGGTGTCATCAGCATACTAAACAATAGAAAAATCTCCCCCAAAATCTGCTCCCAAAGGATGTGATATATTTCCCAGCAAAGCTTCTGCATTACTCACTGATTGGAGCAGGTCAGCCCCAACAACAATGGGGATAGGGGATCACCCTGCCTGACACCCCTCTTACACTTGAAAGATTTTTCCAGGAACCCCATTCAATAAAACAGAAGAGCAACCAGATGACAATATGGCCTTAATCCAAGAAATCCATTTAGCTTAAAAGCCTTTATGATGCATCACTTGCAAAATCACTAATTTATCAAAGGCTTTTTCAAAATCCAGTTTCAAGAGAACAATTTCCCTCCCAGACTTATGGCAAATGTGCAAGAATTGAAAGGCCCAGGCCAAACAATCTTGTATAGTTCTTCCTTTTATAAACCCATATTGGTTTTCATGCACAACCTTGAGAATAACCTGCTGCAGCCTGTTAGCCAGCAATTTAGTAAGAAATTTCAAGGAATAGTTCAGAAGGGAAATTGGCCTAAAATCATTTACTGTTTGGGGATTGTCCATCTTAGGAATCAGAGTAATAAGCGAGTTATTGATACTATCTAGGTTGAGGCCACCTTGAGCAAAATCATTACAAAGTCTGACAAGATCATCTTTGATAATGTGCCAACATTTTTTGAAGAAGGCTCCATTGAAACCATGTGGACATAGAGCATGATCTGAGGGCATATCTTTGAGAACAGCCATAATTTCATCCATGGAAAAGGGGTCATCCAAAATGGGGAGATCTACCACTTGAATTAATTCAAACAAATCATAAAGGATATCAGAGAATTCTGAAACACCGAGCTTATCTTTGTAAGAGATCCACAAAGCAGGGTTAAATTCTTTATAAGGTTTTACACTGGATTATAAATTGGAGTAGTTTCATGTGTTTTATGCAAATAATGAAGACGTAAAAATTGTCCACTAGTTACAAAGTTCTTTGAGGGCCCTTTTGTAAAACCTCAAGATCACACTGTTTGATATGGGACGGCTCACCACGCCTTCAAAGATGTGCCATAATGTGTCCTGCCACGCCATAATGGGTTCACAGATTTTGACTGTCATAGCTTTTCGACAAACATGTACTATATGGGATCTTTTATGCATAGGCCTATACTATAGAACAAGGACAATGCCTGTCGAGCGGTTAAAACTGCGACCGCGTGGTCAGGCGTGCAGTGCGCTTTGCTTTGGCATAGCTGATGTTGTGCCTTTTAGAGACAGACACAACCAACAACACTCAGTATAGCGCACACATACACAATAGCGCACTACAGTTCGAAGCAGAATTCAATTCAGCAATCTTTGGGGGAAAATAAAGAATAAGACTGGATTTGAACTATATATGAATTAATTAGGCTCATTAGATTCGTCGCACAAAGTTGCACTCATCAGTGAAAATGTTTTGCAAATAGACTTCATTTAGTACTCCATACATTCAAGATTCTTTGGGTCTAAATTTTAGACAGTGTTAAACAAACACGCCTCAGATCAAAATCGAACAACATCAAATGCTTAAAAGTTGGATCAAATAGCCTCTACTCCTACTCCTACTGCTTTGCTGATTGATGATCTCAACTCTACTACAGATGACCTGTTCATCCTCCCAACTAGTCATAGTACTCTCGATGAATGTTCATACCCCGTCACATCTAATGGCTCCACTATACCAATCCCCTTTGCTCACAACACCTTCCTCTTTGGGACTACATACACCAGAAACACAACGTCAACCTTGACAGCGATCATTATGTCGAGAATCTCGTGAAGCTTGGTGACGATCCAAATGTCGATCTTCTTCCTGGTGTGTCCAGCTCCCACAAGCTTGCACGCCACCTGGCACAGCTTCTTCACGCGACCGAGTAGGGTATTCGACCAGCATAGATCTATGTCCCTCATGGTGATGTGATAGGAGAACTCATTGCCAATGAACTATAGTACGACTTAACACGACCTGGTGATATGTCTATGCCCCTCTTATGCATGTCAAAAGAGTTTATAAATGTGTGTACATATGAATTTAACAAATAAGTGTACATAATATTTATATTTAGTTCTTACTGAAAATTTAGATATGTAAGAGTGATAGGACCATGTGGTCTCCATATTGGGAGTGTGTGCTATGTCACACACTCTGCAGTTATACAAACTTTTCTTGTTTCTTACAGATGTAGTGCTTACTAGTTACTCCCGTACTTCATGAGGATGTAGTTGGTGAATTAAATTTTTATAGATTTTAGTAATTGACCACATTATAATTTTTATATCTAAAATATAAAAAAATAACTAGTACTCTCGTATCATCATATTTAAAATTTATGCAGCATCAATATACTCGTATCATCATATTTAAAATTTATGCAGCATCAATATATTTTATGTAGGTATATTTTATCTAGAATCATCTTTAAAAGTAGCACTATTTTTGAACATGTTTGTAGACAAAAGGTAGGTACGTAATAGTATACAAGATAATTGTTTGACATTTAAAGATTCATAGGAATTTATCCGTGTACTTAGGGGTGGTAAAAGGTATTTTTATGTAGCCTAACAAATTATTTAAGAATTGAGCTCAATAAAATTAAAGCAGAGTATAATATATGATTTTAAACTTAATACATGCAGGGATGAGTTGGGTTGTGAAAGAGGTATGAGGCTATGATATTTGATGGTACTCGGTCCAATGTTGAATTTATCAGTGACGAGATATTTGATGGTGTTGTGATTTTGTGTTGAATTTATCACTGACGAGATATTTGATGGTGTTGTGCCTCTTTAGTACCTGCTGAACTCGTCCACGGTAACTTGGGCCATTTACAGCTCACGGGCTTAGCATAATTTTTTTTCGCGCACAGGCACTATACTACTCCTAGAGTCCTTGTCAGATGATCACGATCGACGGATATCACCGCGCGCTTATTGTTCCTGACATCGTCGCCACGGGGCTGTATTCCTCTCGGTGCTCCGACCACGGACACGGACACGTCACGTGGCAAGCCAGGACGGCGTCCTCCAAGAAGCAGAAGCTGTCAGGCCTTGTCCAAAGGTGCTCGGTCGCTCTAATGTTGCTGATGTAGGATTTTTACGGACGTGGGAGAGAGATAAGGCTGAAAAATTCAAACGCTAGCGCCGAAATTAGAGATCAGCTTGTATCCCGTGCCCAAGAAACAACTACTCCCACGACCTGAGCTGCGTTCCCGGCCACTTCTTTTGCTCGAAAGAAGACTAAAAATTAGCATGTGGGCCCCACTGGTACTGGGAGAATGTGTAAAGAGTCAAACTGATGGAGGAGCTGGATTTTACATCGACGTGGTCAGGCCATGCAAGGTTTATGAGCAGGCCTCATGGACATGGTGGCAGGAGACAGCAAGGCGCGGATGGTGTGGCGTGGGCAGCACCTTGTTCCTAGCAGACCGAAATCGTAGGAAGCCTGATCAGACGAAAATTGCATTGAGAAGCCGTCGGCCTGCTATCTCTACCGAAAATTGCATTGATTAAACGGCCGGGTGCCGTGCGAGTGCGACGACGATGCTATCTCTTTCTGTTCTCTACCAAATCAAGAACAGATTGGGTAGGGTTGCTAGACAAAGAAGAGTCCCAAAATTTCCCGGCGAGACTCGATCCCTAGGGGAGGGAGATACCGTCGTCTGCTTAAACAACCATGCGGCCGCTGGCGCTGCAGCGGCTCATGTCCCGGCAGGGCGACCACCGGCGGCGGCGTCAACGGCGAAACTAACTCCAAGTAAGCCCCTCTGTTTGCACTCGCCGACATCTCATCTCTAACTCGTGGCTGTTTCCTAAATTCATGAAAAAAAAGAAACACCTGTTGACCTGCTGTATCTGCAATAATTCATCTTTACATATGTGAACTAGCTATACCAAACTTTATGTGCATCTTTTTTATATATAAGAACAAAAATGTTCACAGTTTTTTTTGCGAAAAAAATGTTCACAGTTAGGTATGGATTTAGGTAATTTGGTGGTGCCTTGTTTCCTTAGGCGCCTGTTCTTGCGCCAATTTTTTTACAAGCAATAATGAGAAATTTCAACTCTCACCTCCTCGGCGCCGCCACCCCGTCGTCCTACCTCAGTCGCTGCTCGCCCTCCTCGCTCCTGTCTTCGGGCTGGCCACGCTGGAGGCTCCGTTCTTGCCATCTGAGGCAAAGGAGGACCTTTGGCAGATGCGCTCGTCCAGCAGCCCTGGGCCGGACGGCTTTGGGCCAGCCTTCTATCGCAAGTTTTGGCCGGTCGTCGGAGGGGTGGTGACGGCGTTCCTCAACGCCTTCCACCAGGGGTGCGCGGACATTGGCCGCATCAACCAGGGGCACGTCGTCCTCCTCCCCAAGAAGGTTGACGTCACCACCGCTGACGGGTTCCGCCCCGTCAGCCTGCAAAACTGCACCCCGAAGCTTGCGGCCTAGATCCTCACCACCCGCCTCCAAGGAGTCGTCGCCAGCCTCATCTCCGACCTGCAGACGGGTTTCGTAAAAGAGCGCTCTATCACTGACAATTTCCTCTTTACCTCAGAGTTCCTCCAGTGCTGCCGCAAGTGCGGTGCTCCCACAATCACCTTGAAACTTGACTTCTGCAAGGCATTCGACTCCGTGAGCTGGGAGGCGCTCGACGCCATCCTCGCCGCGCACAGCTTTGGGGGCCAATGGCGCGCATGGATGACTAGCCTCCTCTCCACCAGGCACATGGCGGTGCTGCTCAACAGCATCCCTAGGCCGCGGATAGCATGCTGGCGCGGTCTACGTCAAGGGGACCCCCTAAGCCTCTACCTCTTTAGCATCATCGTCACTGACCTCCTTCACCGCATGATTACTGACGCCATCGCGCCGACGGTGCTCATCCATCCGCTCGTGGACGATCTGGAGTGCCCCATGATCCAGTACGCAGATGACACCCTTGTTCTCCTCTGGGCAGACGAACGCCAGGTACGCCGCCTCAAAGTCGTCCTGGACGCGTTCGCAGCGGCCACCGGGCTGGCGATCAACTTCTCCAAGAGCGCCTTCATCCCCATCAACGTCGACGACGAGCACACCTCTTCGCTAGCGGCCATCCTTGGCTGCACTGTCAGCGGGTTCCCCCAGACCTACCTGGGGCTCCCTCTCTCTGACTCCAAGCTCCCGACGCGTGTACTCAACGATCTCGCTCTCTCGGTCGACCGTTGCATCCCCGACTAGAGCGTCCACACACTGGGGCGGGTGTCTCACCCTGACCAATGCGGTCATGTCCCTCAAGCCGGTGTATGCCATGGCTGCGCTCCTCTTGCTTAAATCCACCACCGAGCGCATCGACAAGCTGCGTCGCGCCATGCTCTGGAAAGGCGCCGCCAAGTGCTCTGGCGCCGACTGTCAAGTTGCTTGGACCACGACGTGCAGGCTCAAGGAGGAAGACAGGCTGGGCATCACCGACATTGAGGTGCAGAACACATGCCTCCTTCTCAAGACCGTCGATAAGCTCATCGCCGACGCCGCACTCCTCCGACAGCTTCCTGGGCCATGTTAGCCTCCTCGTCACCTACCGCAGCCTCGCCGCCGTCAACCTTGGCAACTGGTCCACTGTCGGTGTGCTCGCCAGGGCTCGCCCCGCCCTATTCTCCCACTGCACTACCCCCACCATTTCTGCGGAGGGCGCACTCAGCACTGGAGCGCTGGTGCTCCCTATGCAGGACCAGCTCAGCTCTGCTGCGGTGGTCGAGCTCGCCGCCCTGTGCTCCAAGCTCGTCGGTTTCCAGCTTGGCCGGGCACCAGACGCCCGACACCTGTGTTGGGCCCCCGAACGGCCTTTCCGCACCGATGCCGTCTACAAAATGCTGAAGCTCACCGGTTGCTCGGTGCCGCTCGCGGAGGCCAACTGGGACAACTTCGCTCCCGTCAAGGTGCGAGTCTTTTTCTGGGTCTTAAGGCCAGGCCCGCTGCGCAATTTGTGTGGAAGAGCCACAACAGTATGATCTTCGACGCCCGCGCTCAAGACCTGCCTGCGTTGGCTGCGGCCGCTGTGTCGCATACTCGCATGCCCAGCTATGGGTGGTCCGAGCACCTCGCCGCCTCGACTGTGCCCCTCTCCATCTTTGGTGCTCGAATGTCTCTGTGTAAGCTACAGCTAATTTGCGTGTTCCTTCCCCCCTATTTTTTCCGTGTTGCGTTGTGCCGGTGATGTAAAAGAACACCCGGGCTTTTGCCCCTTGCAATGAAGTTCAGGTGGGCGATCTCCGCCCCCGTCGAAGCCTCAAAAAAATGAGAAATTTCGAGAGATTGTTGTCTTTTCTGCTTAATTTGTTTCTTTCTTAATCATATTCAAAGGCTATTATAACCATCCTTGTTCGTTTGCAGATGGATCGATTGCTTCAGTAGATAAAGGAACGGGCTCATCCTGTCATCGTAGCAATTCTCAAGCTGCTAAAAGAATGATGTACGTGTTCATTCCCAGCCCTTCCGGAGGTACTCTGACATAACATTTTGCTGAAGGAAGGCTTATATTGCAAGCATAATATTATTCAGAGTTCCTATTTTAGCATAATACTATGTTTAGCTTAACTATTATCTATAAACATAGGACATAGTTCCTATTGCTGCAATTGTTCAGAGCCCTGCACTCCTGAATAAGCTTGGTTTTATTTTATTTAGCTGTTGCGCTTTTAATCTCACAAATAAAGAAAAAAGTTACAGCTTTCATCATCTAAAAAAATGTTGTAGCTTTAACTCCAGCAACGAATTGTCTAAGGCTTACATCACCTGCTAACTTTATAAGGAGTAGGTTTCCTAGAGTTATCTTAATTTCTCTCGAATTTGCCATATTGGTGTGTTCTTCTTTTGCTGTAACTATTGCGCAGATCAACCACTGTGCTGTTTATCATTACCGAAACCCTTCCCGTGCAACTTGTTTTTAGCATGTTCCATAGCTATTACATGCCATCCTAGTCCAGCTCAATAGTTATTGTGCTACCTAAATCCTGATAAATGTTGTATTACAGAATGCCATTTCATGATGTTTTCTTGTGAAAAATATCTGGTTCTTTTAATGCATTATTATCTATTATATCTTTTTTTGAAAGTACATAATGGACAAACTAGTGCTAGCCATTAGCACTAGGCCACTAGCCAAATAGTAAAAAAGCAAGTTGTTCGAGAAAAAATTGTATTTAGTCATCGCTAGCTATTAGCAACTCATTTTTCCACCTAGAAAGTCAAAAGTAACATTAATGGGGAAACTTCTATGCAACGGCCAATTTATCACCATTTTTACATTCCACTGCAATATCTACCTATATGTAATGCAATGCACCATGTGTACTCATGGGGAGAATTATCTAAGGTAGAATATTACTGCCATTGTTCTGCAGTTTTTCTTTGATACCCTTTGGGTTTACACTCCCAATCTTTAATTTATCCCATGTGTGCAGGAAATCTTGTGCCATATACATTCCTTATTGCCAATGCGTGCTGCTGCCTGTGCTGCTTGCTCGTCTCGTGCCTTTTTACATTCCTGGAGATGTCGTCCCGTCCTCACCTTGAATAGGCTTGTCCTTGGCTCAAATGCAAATGCATGTGAAGAGAATTTCAGCTGCATAATTGATAACATCCTGAGGAACCACTCGGGCATCGGCATTAGGTTATTCAAGCTTGAACTATATGGTATATTTGATGCATGGCATTATCTCGACAGCTGGCTTCAGATTGTTGTTACACCCGGGATTCAAGTGCTCATCCTTAAGTTATGTCATAGTGAACCATGAAGTACAACGTCCCAGCATGCACACTTTTATCTGATGGGGTTCGAAACTCTATCCGGTGTCTTCAGCTTTCCTTGTGTGTCTTCCATCCTACAACTGAACTTGGTCCCTTGAGAAAGCTAACAAGTTTGTACCTGCGTTCTGTGTGTATTTTGGGGGATGAGTTAGAGTACTTTCTTTCTAACTGTCTCAAAGTCAACTTCTCAAAATCTTCTTTGGTACCCATAAACTTGTCATCAGAAAGAGCAAGTTACCTATCTAGGTTTGCCTCTGGGTACAACAAGGCCGAAAGTGGAGGAATATTTACCTTTACTCAATAAAATTGAAAGAAGAAAGATGAGATTCAATAAAAATGCTCTCTTATGATGGATGCCTGATTTTGGTCAACTCAGTACTGTCTGCTCTTCCAATTTTTTATCTTTGCACTTTCAAAATCCCTCCAACTGTGATTGAACAAATTGATAGATACAGAAAACATCTCCAATGGGATAGAGGAGATGTAAACCGGAGGGGAGGTTGCTTAGTGGCTTGGACAAAAGCATGTCAATCAAAGGAACAAGGGGGTTTGGGCATCATTGATCTGAGGACCTAGAATACTGCCCTTCTACTAAAGTTCCTTCATAAGTTCTACAACCATGAAAATTTGCTATGGGTGTAGATCACTTGGCAATGCCTATATAGAACTGCTTTGGTTCCACATGTAAAACAGCCTGTTGGCTCCTTTTGGTGGAAGGATGTGATGTCTCTCTCTAGAAATTTTCTTAAAATTGCCTCATGTCATGTCATGTTAACAAAGGAAATACAATATGCTTCTGGACAGATCTCTGGGATGCTGGTATTCTTGAACAACGTTTTCCTCAGCTCTTCTCTTTTGCAAGGCAACAAAATATCTCTGTTAGCAAATTCTTGACACAGGATGCCTACGCAAATTTTATGACACCACTGTCACCCTTGGCAAGTGACCAACTACATGAGCTTGCTCTGTGTGTTCAAGGGATTGTTGTTGATCCAGATCTGGAAGACCAATGGCACTATATATGGGGTACCAAGATTCACTGTAAAGAAAGCATACATGCAGTTAAAAGGCTACAGCAGCCCTCACCCTTTATTCAAATGGATGTGGAATTCTTGCTGCCGTGGTAGGCACAAATTTTTCTTTTAGCTACTGTTAATTGATCGACTAAACACAAGGAATATCCTAAGGAGAAAGAGGAGGGTTTTACAGGATTATTCTTGTGTGCTCTGCTCCACTGGTACAGAAGAAACTCTCTTTCACCTTTACAGGATTATTCCATTGTGCTGGCGCTTCCTGGGAGTAACTTGGAATCTGAACTTGACTGGTGGAGATATGATTGTGACAGCAAGGAGAGATTTTTTACTCCAGAACTTTTAGAGAGATCATTATTGTTGGCTGTTGGGCAATCTGGAAGCACAGAAATAAGATAATTTTTGACGGAGTGTTGCTCTCCTTGAGGAGGTGGAAATTCATTTTCAGAGAGAAATTCAAGACAGTCTTGTTAAAGGCCTCACCCTCTTGAAAACAGGAGTTAGAATCTTTTTTTTTTTTGACCGAAGTCAGTAGGGGAAACCCCCACCTATTTTTTTATATATTTTTATTTCAGTCCCGTTTAATTTGCTCACACGGGGAGTCGAACCTGGGGCTGCTGGATGCTACTCAGGTACTCTAACCACTAGGCTAGAGGCTCTTTCACCAGGAGTTAGAATCTTGGTTATGTAATTTCAATTAAATGTTTATACGTTTTTTCCTTTTTTGGGCCTGAGGCCTTATAACATGTACATAATCCTTTTATATATATTTAAAAAAATTACAGTAGGGGCCTCCCCTACTGATTTCCTCAAAAAAAATTGAGGAAGTTTGCACTTAGATCTTAGACATTTTTGAACTATAATTAAATTTGGATGTTCATAGAGAATTTTGGATAAGTTGTTGGTAAAAAAAGCAAAGAATTCATATTTTAAGGAAGGCTTAAAGTTGGAAAGTTGTGATGTTATCTAAGTCTGTCAGCTAAGTAGAAAACATCACAACTTTCCAACTTTAAGTAGATAACATCACAACTTTCCAACTTTAAGCCTCCCAGCATATCTGGTTACGTAGATTAAGCATAAATACTTCGTTTTCGCAAGTTATTAATCACATTCGGTTCAGTAACTTTCATAGCCAGCGGAAGGTTGCAAAGGAACAATCTGTTCCTTCCAGCAAGCACAAATATCCACATTCATTCTCCCTTGTCAAACTGACATGGAAGGGACATTGATAAATGGGAAATTCAAAATACATAACAGATTGTCACAGCTCATTTACATGATTCAACTCTCGGTAGTACATAAAATATTTGCAAGGAGATCTTCAATATAGACACTCCACAAGATAATATGAGGAAACGAATGTGGGAATATGGTGAGGATGACACTGCACCAAATGCATCCATCGACATCATTTGCAGCCCCATTGATAATTTTTTCCTGCATATCAGATTGTAATGTACATCAAATGGCTATTTTTTCTCCTCACGAAAAGAATAATCAAAAGGCTCAACCTTCGGGCATAAATTCAAGACATGATCGAATTTATAACCGAGATGAAGAATTAATCACTATCATTCAACATAGACAAAATCAATCGAAGTATTCTACAACTGAAGAATTCAAGCATTAGCAACTCATAAATGTAGTAGCTATCTATTAACATAATCAATATCCAGTACGTCTTATTGCTGCTACACAGTGAAGGTCAATAATTTACAAAAAAAAGAAAAACTCAACATAATCAAGATCCAATACGTCTTGTTAAATAAACATTAGGCATCCATTTTTTTACCTGAAGGGTTGAATTGAGAAAGAGCATGTATCGGTGAAACAACATTCCCATCCACAATATGATGGAGCATTTAATTTTACCTAAAGAAAGCAAGAAAAATTAAATTGTGTCTTGATAAATATGACTATTGAATGAAAATTGTAAAATACACATGAACAATATATATTATATTACCTCAACTACAATGTTAAAACCTCCTTGTATACAATATTCTTCGTATACGTGTCATTCATTATTGGTTCAATTTTCTTCTTTTTGACCACATCTTTTTTATTAAGCTGACCCTTCCCTTTATTTTTAACATTTCTAGCATTTTTTTGTTCCATCCTTTTAGCCTCTTCCTCCTCTGCCTCTGCATTAGGCGGGAGGGTGAGGATCTTGATGTTCGTTCTTGCTGTGGCTCTAGACATAGCCACATATAGTTGACCATGAGAGAACACAGGGGCAAGCAGGTACACTCCTACATTTGGTATTGTTTGGCCCTGTGACTTGTTAACCGTCATGGCGAAGCTGAGCCTAATAGGAAATTGTTTCCTCTTGAATTGAAATGGGAACATCTCATCATCAGAGGGGCACAAGGGTATCCGAGGAAGGAATACCCTTTTCCCGGCATGTTGTCCCAAAACAATTTCAGCATCTAGTGAATTTCTTTGGCACCCTCTAACCACCAGCCTCATTCCATTGCATAGTCCGTTTGCAGGGTCTAAGTTCCGAAGCAATATTACCGGACATCCGATCTTGAGCTTTAGGACATGTGGAGGTAGCCCGTTAGGAGTCAATGTGTTAAGGAACTCCTGAGGATAGTAGTTGTGCGGATCATCCACCGTTTCGTCGAAACTGTGGTACACCATCTCCCCACCATGGAACTTGGTGATCATCTTCAAATTAATATCATCCACCCAATCATTACGTGTTGATAAAATAGCTCTGGAGGTGATGTAGTCCTTATTTGTCATGTTTGCATTAAGGTTTGGAAAGATGCTATCGATCAACGTGTCAAGATCTTTCTCGGAATCTCCAGAGTACAGGACACATATATCTTCAGGAAGACGTACATCACCATCTTTGTTAACCTCCTCTGTGCCATCAAAATATATATAATGCAATACACAAAATATTCAATAAAATTATATAGTACAAAAGCAATGCACATAAATTAAATTATAGTATATCATGGAAACATAACATGTAACTCTTAATTTAAAACATCTTAGGGATAGAAACTAAAGGCCAGTACATAGAAGTGACACGGCAAAAAATAGATGAAGCTATAATTATTCTTCTTTTCTTCAATCTCCTCTTATCATCTCGTCATGGCTTTAGAAAATATATTCAAGTAGAATATGTGCCAATGTCATTGAGTTACCAAATCACTCAATTTATTTCTTTCCTTCCCCTCTTTTCCTTTTCTCGGGCAGGCCCTGCAGACCAGAGCACCAAGCATCTGAAACAGAATAGCCTTCTTGTTTTTTTCTTAAAAGACCAGCTATATATTAATAGGAAGGAAGCATGCACATCAAACAAGTATCAAGCTTTAGCATCGATTACCAAGCCGGACAACGATAAGATATTACTCACAATAGGGTATTTATGCTTCTGCTTTGTCTAGGTAATAGCAGAGATCATCTTTGACTGATTATGATAGCTGACCTTGGATGAATATACTCAACAGGGAGCATAGCTTTCATGTGTTCCTATGAGATGAATGACTCCATAGTTATAACCATAATAAAGAGGTAAATATTCAGAACATATAATTATCACTCATGTAAAAATCAGTACATGGATCAAAGGAATTACTGAAACAGACTAAATAGCAAGCCAATATGAATGACTAACGGGTCATAATTCAAGGGCTAATAGGTCCACCAGCATGATGCATCTCAGAATTGGCCAATGTGCATGAATGCCTAATCGGTCATACTTCAAAGAACAGTTAAGAAATTAGTAGGCATTTGAATCAGATGAGATGAGTGTCATGTCTGAAAAGGAAAGCATAAACTTGGAATAGGACATTGACCAAGACTTTAATAATCGAATATGAGAAATTTTAGTCCTGCACAAATTACGGGAAATGTAGCATGCTAACACCATTTTTAATCTGATATTTCCAATGAACGGCTCACAAAAAGTTTGTCGTCAGTTCACCATCTTATTGTGAATTAACATGATGATCAAAGCAATCAATCACGATGGTGCTTCAGGGAAATTAAATATAACCACCATCAGTTGGTAGCGACTGTTAACCTTCATCTGTACAAAAGCCTGAAAGATATATGGCATGCACTGAGGAGAAAAGTAAAAGATAAGGAAATAATCTCACCTTGACCCTGCAGTTTCAAGAATCAAATCCCTGAGTAGAGAGAGAGGACACTCTGGCCTTCAGTTCCATATCATTAACTTCCCCGTAAATAGGCATTAACGTTGATATTAACTTGCTCAGTTTTTCTCCAATGCAATAACACTGGAGACATCACTGTGTTGAGCCACATAAAATGTATGTGATCACAATGAGCAGTGTAATTTAAATTCATGCAAGCCAATGCAGTGTAGTCTGAACTGAAACTAATATGTGTGCAAACAACAGTTCTAATCCATTCACAAAGTTAAGCCACAACAACGATGCACGAAAGTGAAGCATCATATGTTGTTAAGCTATTCAAAATATATACATTCTAAACTCTTCTCAAAGTACAACCATGACAACAATGCACAATTCTTGTTAATCCTTATTGTATGTCGAAATCACAAATTACCTGAAAACCTGGTACATACCTTGCCTGGTAGGTAGTGGCCATCTTGAGCAAGTGCAATGTGGCAGCCGCATTTGTAGTCCGGGTTAGCCTATAAACAACTCAAAAATGTAACTTCTGCTGGAACAAAAAATTCAATAGGAACTCCAATTTGATATGAGGAGGAAGACAAGCTAAGATAACAACTGAATGAAAGCGAAAGGCGAATTTTCTGCCATACCCTGAAATTGCTGAGGTTCTTAGTATTGTAGAAATACTTGATGTTATGCACCATACAGAAGTCCCTGGGGATAAAAACTTTGTGGTTGGCCCCTTTCATCACTGGTGAAGTTGTAGCTGTCTACGATGATGATGACCTTCTCGCGGTCCCAGACCTTCGCATCCTCCTCAAACTCCTTGAAGATGTCGACGGTGCCGAGGCCGCAGACATATGTCCACTGAACCTCCTCAGGCAGCTAGCCGCCCTCTGCGTCGAGGTGCCGAGGCAGCGATCAGAGAAGCCACCGCTGCCGGTGTGTGATGTGGCGGCGGATTCCGGCGGATTCTCATCACTAGCACGGCACGGGTGGGCGTGCACGTGCGGGGATGACGGCGGCGGCGTGGGGTCGCGAGAGGGAGGAGGAGGTCTGCTGCTTGGGGGCGAGTTCGACGTGGATCCGTAGGAAAGAGGGGCCGTGGTGGGCTTATCGCAGGGGAAGAGCGGCGCGCAGTGACAGGCTTGGCGCAGGGCAAGGAAGGTAGGGTGGTGGCGAGCTTAGCGGAGATGCAGACGAAGATGGCCTTGTGGCGGCAGCAACGGCGGCGGCTGGGAGCGGTGGTGGAGAAGAGTGGATGGGAGGGACGGCGTCGTGCTGAGGTTGCCCTGGGGTGCCGGCGTCTCCAGCCATGCCTACAACACGCGAGATCCAGTGGGCGCGGGTGGACCGAGGATAGGGGTGGCGGAGAGGGCTGGGGACGGTGGCGGCGGAGAGGATCTCGGGACGGCTGAGGTGGAGAGGAGGGGGACGGGGTAGGAGGAGAGGAGCGGAGACCACGGCGGCAACGGGGTAGGGGCGGGACGGTGGGGCGTAGTAGGGGAGGCGAGATGTGCGCGGGGGTGGAGGAACGGTAGAGGAGAGGCGCGGAAGGGATCAAACCGCAGACGGAGGGAGCGGACAGCGGAGGCACGCGTCAGGAGGCGGAGGCGCGTAGGAGTAGGTGGGTAGGGCGGAGGGAAGCCTCGGGGGACGGGGGGCGCAGAGGGACGCGCGGAGCGGAGGGCTGGCGGAGCGACATTTCGTGGATACTTTATTCTTTTTAGTAGTAGAGATGATGCCTTTTCCGTCCTCAGGTAGCTGAGGAATGTATGAAGCATGAATCGGTTTTTGGAGGCTCACTACAGTTGAGGCAGATACCTGAACAGCACCATGACCACCTCAAGAGTGTGAAGATCGTAGGTTTCAGCTCTGCTATAGTGCTTGGTTGAGCTAACATGTTATTTTCTCAAGAACGCGAAGTCACTCGATTGCCTTACACTGGACACCACTTATGGTGATCCTAAGCGTGATACTGAAATGTCTGGGGGCAGGTGCACACCCATGGATAAGGGTTTTCTCTTGGAAGCCCGTACAGGTGCCGCAGCTATTAGAACATACATCGAGGATAAAGTCCCGTCTAGAATTAGGCTGACTGTTGTGGAGCACTGCAGACGACGCCATGCTCATACATTATCTGAATAGATGCTGTGTGTGTTTTGCTTACTTATAGGCCCTGTTTGGGACCGTGTTGCAGTGCTTTTCCGCGAGTTAAGCAGAAAAAACCCGCCAAACGGGTTGCGTTCCGTTCGCTCATTTCCATCGCCCACTGCGGAATAAGCGTCCTTAACACTGCGTTTCAAGAAGCGAGCCTAGAGCTGCTTTTCGAATAAGCGACGGGGCAGCTGCTGCAACTTGCCGGCGAGGTGGCCGCGTCAAGCTCGCAGGCTGGGGAGGGGCAGCCGCTGCAGCTTGCCGGTCGCAGACGGGGCGGCTGCTGCAACTCGCCGTGGTCCGCCGGCTGATGCAGCACCAGGCGACGAGGGAAAAAATCAGGAACGCCAAACAGAATGTGTTTTTGGACAGCGACTTTTTTGGACAGCGGCTTATCAGAAAAGTGAGCTTATAATCTAAGCGAGTTACAGAAACTCGGTCCCAAACAGGGCCATAGATGAACCGTGATTTTTTTTCCTGACTTGTGGGGCCTGTTCAATGTTCATCACAGTAGTTAGTAGGTACAACTTGTAATATCTTCAGAGATCGGCGAACCATGCTTCGTTTCTTGTGTTATTTGGATATATAGATTTGTGTGAATTTAGTCTGATATATTTGAAGTGTACTTTTGTCGCACAAAAGCAAATGTTATGGCTTGCTTATATTTATCTATCTAATAACACAAATTAAAAAAAAAAGCAGCACATGCACATCTCGCCGCAACCGCGCGCTGCCACGCGCGTCCTGTCCGTTTCGAAGTCGTGAATCGCAAGCCTCCAGGTCCAGGCCCGGGATGCGTAGGACAAAATACAACTACGATCCAATCTACGGGCGCACACACCGGCGACGAACTCATGCCTCCTCCGCCGGCCTCCTCGTCGAACCGCCGGGTATCCATCCGGCAGATCGCGTCGACGCAGCGGCTAACCATAGATTACGCTTGGTACAAGTCCATGAGCGCCGGCAAGCCCATCAAGTCCAACATATTCTCCTTGGGCGGTCACCCGTGGAGCCTCGTCTTCTACCCCGGCGGCTACTACACCAACAGCCCCTACGTCGCCGTCTTCCTCCGCCTCGAGCACAACCTCATCATGGAGCAGCTCCGCGTGATCGCCGACTTCGCCCTCGTCGACGGCACCTCCACGGGGGGAGCGGACGCGCACGCTCGCCGGGCGCACCACACGTTCCGGCAGGACGGCGAGATCAGCTGCGGCTTCGCGGAGTACGCCCGGCGGAACGACCTCGAGGCCTCGGGCTGCCTCCGCGGCGACCACCTCGTCCTCGAGTGTGCGGTGCGCATCGTTGAGGACGGCGAGGAGCTTCGCGCCCCCACGCCACCGCCCTCGGGCCTGCAGCGCGACCTCCGCCGCTTGCTGGACAGCGGGGCCGGCGCCGACGTCACGATCGTCGCGGGCGGGCAGCGGTTCCGGGCGCACCGGTGCGTGCTAGCCGCGCGTTCGCCTGTGCTCCGCGCGCAGCTGTGCGGGCCTATGCGCGACGGCCGGGAGGTGATCGAACTGCCCGGCGACGTCGGGCCGGAGGTGTTCGCCGCCGTGCTGCGCTTCATCTACGGCGACGACCTGCCCGCGGCTGGGCACGGAGGTGTGGAGGCGGCCGACGACGACGCGCGGCTGGTGCAGGGGCTGCTCGCCGCCGCGGACCTGTACGCTCTGGACGGGCTGTGCCGGGCGTGCCAGGACATGCTGTGCCGGTGCGTGACCCCGTGCACGGCCGCGGACACGTACGCGCTCGCCGACCGCCTCAACATGCCGCGGGTCAAGGCGGCCGTCGTTGAGTGCCTCGCCGGCTGCACCGGCGGGATACAGGCCCTAAAGGCCAGCCCAGGGTTCGAGCGGCTCGCCGCTGAGGACATGGCGTTGGCTGAGGAGTTGACGAGCAACGTGACCACCGCGCGACACGAGAACCCAGTCCGCGGCGGCGCGAGCGGCGGGGAGATGCTAGTGGCGTCGTTGGGTCTCATCGTCCTTGTGGTGGTTGTTCCCTCTGTTGCGTTGTACTTCACGCGTTAGACTATCCACACTCGTTATCTTACGTATCTTCCTTCAAAACAGAATATTTTTGTGTGGTCAGTGAGATTCTCTTCTTTATATTTACTTCTTCCATATTCATCATCCTTTATATTTCTCCTTCATCCCAACAACTAGAGCCCACACATACTTTTTATCCATCCCTCCCCACCCCCACCTCCACCCACCTGCCTACTCGCCCCACTCTGTCTCTCTCTGCTCCTCCCCTCCAATCCGAGATGGGCACCGCGGCGGACGGCCTCTTCGCGGAGCTCTGCGGGAGAGATCCCCGCGGCCCTCCTCCGGGCTCCCTCCGTCGGTCGGTGGAACTCGCGAGGAGGCGCGTCAGGGACAACGGAGCTCACGAGGAGGCCACTGGATCTTGCGGAGGGGCGACGCGACGGACCTCGTGGAGGTACCGGCGTGGAGGACCTCTGTATCCTCTGTGCGACGAGTCGGGGCGAGACGAGGTGAGGCGGCGGCCATGGCGAGACGAAGTGAGGCGACGGCGGCGACGAGGTGCAAGGGCTCCGCGACGGGAGAAGGACGAGGACGAGCTCGAGCCATGGCGGCCCGCAACTTGGGATCTTGGGTGGCGCGGGCGACCTCCTCCCTGCGCCGGTGGAGGAGGATGCCAGATCTTGGGCGGCGGCGGATCCGAGGTGCCCTTGCCTGCGACACAGCTCCGGCGAGATCCACTACAGCTCGGATGGCGAGCTGGCGACAGGGAGCTCGGCAGAGACGGCGCATCCAGAGCTCCCTTGTCCCAACCGGCAGGGAGCTACTGCTCTCGAGAGCGGCGGCGGCAGCAGCAAGATCTCCAAGCCGAGGGGATCTCCGCCGGCCCCTGGAGATCTCCACCTCCCTCCCTCCCTCTCTCTCGGTGGATGGACCTCCTCTCCTCTGCGGCGGGCGGTGGCGCGGAGCAGGGGACTCTGCGCGACGGCGACGGAGGCATCGTGGCATGCTCCCTCCTCGGGCAGAGGCATGCACGGCCTCCCTATCTCAGGTCCCCGTCGTTAGGTCATCGTCGGGGATGGTCCCCTGCTCCGTGCCACCCCGCCATCGAGCTCGGGCGGAGGCGTGAGCGGCCTCACCATCTTCGGCCGCCCCTCCTCCAGTGCTCATGGTCGGCAACGGCGGCAGCGCTCGGCTCTGCAACGGCAGTGGCAGCGCTCAGCAACAGCGGCAGCACTCCAGCACAACGGGGGAGCTCCACGCGCCGGCGCCTTCTCTCCCTCCAGAGCGGCAGCCATGCCTCTCCGTCGAGACTCCGAGCACGCGCGTCAGGTCGTTGGGGGCGGCAACATCGGGACGTGTGGTGGGGCCGGTGCCTGCTAGCGGAGGCCCTCGATCCCTCTAGATCTTGAGGAATCCGGGACCGACAGGATTTTCACGGGACCTATCCCGGCTCCGCTGCGGGGGGGGGGGGGGGGGACGCCGTCCGTCTCCTGGAGGAGACGGATAGAGGCGCCGGTGGTCTTAGGCATGCAGTACATGCTTTAAAATTTGATGACTATCGATCACTGCCTTTTTTTTGTAACTTAAGCATTGTTCTCATAAATTGAAAATTTAAGTGCCAAAGTCCGCAACAACAACACTTGAGAAGTTGAGATTACGTTAATAATACATGATCAATTCAAAATATAATTCAATTCTTATAAAGAGAAATGTACATATAAATTGCATTGTTTCATAAAATTATAGGTACGTCCACACATACTTAATCTGTTGATAGACATATACAATGTCAATATTTATTTATTAAGAAATATATTCGGTCTTGAACATTCAAATATGAATGTCTATGACCACAAAGAAACTAATCTGAGCGCATGGTCAGAAAAAAACGCGAGTACTTAGCTTCTTCAAGCCTCAAACTGAGAAACATAGAAAAACAAGACATAAAGAGACAACAACGCGAAAGCTCGAAAGACTAAACTTCAAACTTTTTTTATGCCATTGCTTCATTATAAAGCAATAAATATCTCACGTCTGCCATCTTCAGAAGAAACTTTTAATATTTGGATTGTCGAATGTCGTGCTTGACGGTCATGTGCTACCTTGTAATCTTTGTCGCCCAGAAAGCACACTGAATCCATCTCTAGCACGAACTTCAGTACAATGAAAGCACACTGAAAACAAACTGGGCACCGCCCGCGCTCCAAGCAGACCATGGTGTGTGGTGTCTGTTTGGGGAAATAGGGCTTCGACGAGCTTATCCCTTCGGGCCGCCCCAACGAAGCTAACGTAACCAGACGTCTTTTTGTGTTGAGATGATGTAGGGTGCAGGGAAACGGGCCGCCGGCGCCAGGAACATGACGAAGCCAGTAGCGAAGAGTGTGTTCGCTTGGCTTCGTCGCCACCTAACGAAGGGGTCGCGGCTGTCCATGACGAAGAGGTAGCGGCTGTGCGGAGCGTCGCCTCCGCTCCACGAAGGGCTTCGGTGCGGTCGCGCGGAGGGGCCTGCTGTACGACGCATGAGGGGCCACCACCAAGCACCGTACGAGGGGTGACGTCAGCCGAAGCCGTACCAAAACCACTTTCCTGTAATACCCCGGAATATGCTAGGGATATAGTAGTTGGGTAGGGAAAAGGTGTAATGTGTGCCTCAAAAGGTGAAAAAGGTGTTCGGCCTCCCGCCTATAAATAGGAGGAGCCATTGTAAGTTGGGATACACAAGATAAGGAGAGAAAATACAGATCCGTACGAGGGAGTTTTGCTTGAGTTTATTTCCTTCTCTCAGCTGGGCTTTGGGACCTTCGGGCCTGACTTGTCCCAGCTTGGGAGAGTGTTACTAGTCTTCGGTCCGGTTTCCTTCCCACCAACAGTGGCGCCCACCTCGTGGAAGGACTCACGCTAAGTATGGCGAGAGGGGGGCGACCTTCGGAGGATGCCACAGAGGGGCACCGAAACCAAACGACCGAAGCGGCAGGTGAGAGAGAGGAAGGTCAAATTGAAGATACAGCTGAGGGGGAGTTCGAGGTCAGTCTGGAGGGGTTGGGAGTACCAGCGCAGGACATTGAGGCCCTGTCGACCGGGCATCCCTGGGTCCACCAACACATGTGGACCATACCCGGGAGATGAGTTCCTACACACCCGGACTACTCGACTAGTGGGCCATGGTGCTGGTACCGTGGACCACAAGGCAAGACAAGGCGGACAAGAACTTGTACTAAGACTAGGATAGCTTTCCATACCCTGTATAGGCTACTCCGAGTCCTACTCGAATAGTACTCTTGTACCAATCCGACTTGTAACCCTGCCTCCCGTGGCATATAAGACGAGGCAGGGACCCCTCTCAAAATATACGCAATCAATACAGAGCCACGCAGTATACAGGACGTAGGGTATTACGCACATTGCGGCCCGAACCTGTCTAATTGTGTGCCCCGTGTCTCACCATCGTGTTCCTGATCTCGGCGAGCCCCACCGCACAATCTACTACTTCGGGTACCCCGTCATAGGCTCGGTGTCTAAAATACTGACAGCTGGCGCGCCAGGTAGGGGATCTCGTCGTTGATCCACTAGCGAACTCGATGGCTCTCGTCATCATCAAGCCGACCGTCGCTTTCCAGCATGGCGACACCTTCGTTTTCGGCTCCTGGGTTTGCGTTGCTGATGGCGCCGGATCGTTCCTGCGTTTCTTAGTGCCAACTCCGGAGTCAAAGCTCAAGTCCTCGACGCTTACACAAGCTTCGATGGAAGAACTCGTCGAAAATTTCGGCGAAATTTCGATCTCTGACCCGCTCAGAGAACTCGAGTCGGAGACCGAGTACAACTCGACTTCGTCTCTTATCCAGCCTGAGTTGCTTTCTTCAACTTCACAGCTTGCGCTCAGCTTGGATAACATTCCAGCACCACCTCTCTTCGGTCATCGCCATGTCAGTGTCGCTTACCAAGCCGCATTGAAGCGCCTCATGTGCCCTGGCCCGAAGATCGTGCTCGAGTACTTTTCGGATTCGGACGTCAACCTCGACTACTATTCGGACTCATCTGAGTTCGAGTTCGACTATGGTTCGGATTCTGCTGAAGTACAACAACTGTCTGGCCCTGCTCAAGGACTGGTGATCACGTCGACACCTGAGGGTAGATTCGTCTACTGGCCTGAGCATGTGCCTGCTGATCTCACCTTGGATGATCAGGAGCGCTTTATCGCTTGTCTCGACAACTTACCTTTCCAGGAAGGCGTCAAGCTTGTTGATTATGACACCGATACTGAGCTCATTCAGAGTACGGGTACTTATTCATCGCATCGAGAAGTGTTCGTCGTTGATGCAACTACTCCGCAAGGGCATCGTGCCAATTATCGCTTTCCGGATGATGTATCTGATGATGAACTCTCTGCTAATGCTCCTGCTGATGAAACCACGGAGGCCAACGCAATGCTGATCGTGCAACCCTTCGTCGGGAACTCGCGGAAACTCTACCTACCCGTAATCTTCAAGAGGCTCTGGATGCGGTAGCTACTCGTGAATATCGCACTCCAGAGGAAGCTATCAACGCTATCAATCTACTCGGTCGCTCTATGCCTCGTGACAGGGCAGCTGCTGAAGTCGCGAAGCTGGCTGAACTAGCCTACACTATGCTACGTCAAAATACCAGTGCTCCTAGTTACCATGGCAGCAGTGGAGGTGCTCATCGTACCACTCCCACTCCTCAACGCACATGTCCGGAAGCTAGCAACAAGGGCAAAGGCGATGATGGCAGTGTCAATAGCAAGTCGGGAGACTCTCGCTACGACGCTCGTACAACTATCAACGCCAGACACGCTGAGCGTGAGAAGCAAAAGGATAATGATTCTGATTCTTTTCCTGCCTTCTCTGCTCGACTTCAGGCTCTGTTTCTTCCAGAGAAATTCAAGCCTTACCGCATCTCTAAGTATGATGGCAAACAAGATCCAAGGCAGTGGTTGCGCTGTTATGCTCTGTCCATCTCCAATGCCGGGGGCAATGATGATACCAAGTGTATCTATTTCCCTTTTGTCTTGGAGCAAGAACCCCTCACATGGTTTGAGTCTCTCAAACGTGGTTCTATTGACAACTGGGGACAACTCAAACACCGCTTCACCAGCAACTTCGCGGGTTCTTTGGGCCGTCATGGAACCCGGATGGACCTTGCCCTGATCAAGCAAAAACAAGGCGAGACTCTTCGCGAGTACATCCGCTGCTTCTTTGAGAAAAGGGCTACTGTTGTTGATGTCACCGAGAAAGAAGTCATAGACACCTTCCAGGATGGTTTCTATGACGATAGGCTTTTCCAAGACTTCGGTCGCGCTCGCCCAGCCAACATCACCAAACTCAAGGAGATGATCACTCACTGGGCGGACGAGGAAGACAAGACTCGGAATCGGTTCAAGCATCTTCGCAACAACCAGAACAACAACAACAATAACAATGCTGGAGGAAGCAGCAGTGGCAAGCAACAGCAGGGCAACCGCCAGGGTAATAACTACTCGAGCAATCCTAATTGCAAACGCAAGCCCGACAACACTATTGCTGTCATGGAAACTACCGCCAAGCCTGAAGATGATCCTCACTGGGCAACATTGACCAAGCAGAAATGCCCATGGCACCCAGAGGGTGATCATACTACAGAGCAGTGTTACCAACTTCGACGTGCGTTGAAGAACACACCTGAACCAACGCACCCAAACCCTCGATTTCGCAAACACAAGAGGAAAAAGGCTAACACAAACAAAGACACTGGGTTTCAAAACCCCTCCAACACTGTCAATGTCATATTTGGTGGAATTCCGACTAAACGCATGCAGAAGCTCGCTCTCAGGGAGATTATGTCCATCCAACCAGCAGGTCCCACTTTTCTAAAGTGGTCTGAAACCCCCATTACCTTCTCAAGGGCGGATCAATGGACTAGTTTCTCTGAGCCAGGACGATATCCTCTCGTTCTGGATCCAGTGGTGGCAGGCTCCAGGCTTACCAAGGTTCTCATTGATGGTGGCAGTGGTCTCAATGTCCTGTTTGCCAAGACTTTGAAGAAGATGGGCCTGTATATCACCAATATGCTTACCAAGACCAACTCACTGTTCTATGGTATCATCCCGGGCAACGCAGCTGTTCCTTTGGGCTCAGTTGTTGACGGGACCCAATATTATGGGTACCCAAAGACAGCGATTACAAGTGACTATCACGGCCACGATGGCCTCCAGGGTATTCTTTGGTGGTTTTCTGGATTTATTTTCATGCAGGAAAACGGCCCCAAATCAACTGGTATTCCGGGAATTATTTTTGTGAGGGAAAACGGCCAAAAAACCAAGGCTCTCACCTCACGTACAACACCAACCAGGCAACTTCCGACTAGTTGGCAACCCTCCCGAGTAGTTTTGGGTCCTCATTTCCCATGCATGTGCTAGGTGTTGGAGGCATTCATTGCTCCTGCCACACGCGTATGAAGGGGCGGCACCAGGACAGGCAACCACATGCGACAGCAGCAGCAAACAGGCACAGCGGGACACACGGCATGAGTGAAGGGCTCCCCCGTACACCTGGTGATCATGCAGACTCTCCCCCTCTCCTTCTCTCTCCTGGCTTGTCCCATCCTATTAATGTAACCTGCTCCCCTTGTTTGATAAAAGGGAGAGTAGGGTCCTCTCGAGAGGCTCGCTAGCTTTTTACTTTGACTTCTCCTTTCTCCTCCCAGGAGGAGCACTCCCTTTCTTCTACCTCCAGCCATTCATGGCTCTCACACTACAGAGACTTGGGACCAAGCGCCCTCTCTCGTCCATTTGTAACCCCTACTACAAATTAGCGCAAATAACACAGCAGCACGAACTGGACGTAGGGTGTTACTCTCCAGAGGCCCGAACCAGTATAAATCATGTGTACTCCAAGTTTGCGCAACCATCCGAGGCCCGGCACGCAATCCGAGAAATTATCTGCCGGCGGTTAGCAAACCCCGACAGTTGTACTACCCGTTACCTTTGGGACTAAGGATCACTACCGCACTGAGTACATCAAGTTTGAAGTTGCTGACTTCGAAACTTCTTACCATGCTATCCTCGGCAGGCCTGGTCTCGCTAAGTTCATGGCAATCCCGCACTATGTGTACCTGGTTCTCAAGATGCCGAGTCCCAAAGGAGTTCTTTCATTGCAAGGGGATCTGTAGCGTTCATATGACTGTGACACTGAAGCCGTAGAACTTGCCTCAACTACTCAAGTACCCAATGCAATGATGGAAGTCTTCACTACCGCTAAAAAGCTTGCTCCGAGCGAGCTAGAGGTTCCTGAGAAGACAGACAACAATAACAAGCCTGCACCGACTGGTGATGTCCTGCTCAAAGCCATTGACCTTGGTACTGGTGACAGCAGCAAGACAACCATGATCAGTGCACAGCTTGATCCTAAATAGGAAGACGCGCTCGTCAACTTCCTTCGGGCTAACCGTGATATCTTTGTGTGGAAGCCATCTGACATGCCAGGTGTGCCCAGGAGGTTGATTGAGCACTCACTCAACATCGATCCTAACGCTACCCCCAAGAGACAACACCTTCGTCGCTTTGCTGATGACCGCAGGGCTGCTATCAAGAAAGAGCTTGCCAAACTACTCGCGACTGGCTTCATCCAGGAAGTCTTTCACCCGCAATGGCTTGCTAATCCTGTGCTCGTCAGAAAGAAGAACTCTAATGATTGGAGGATGTGTGTCGACGACACTGATCTCAACAAGCATTGTCCCAAGGATCCTTTTGGGTTGCCGCGGATTGATCAAGTCATTGACTCTATGGCGGGCTGTGCTCTACTCTGTTTCCTGGATTGCTATTCCGGATATCATCAAATTGCAATCAAGGAATCTGATCAAGAGAAGACCGCATTCATCACCCCGTTTGGTGCTTATTGTTACACAACAATGTCCTTCGGGTTGAAAAATGCCGGTGCTACATATCAAAGGGCTATCCAAGCGTGCTTCAAGAAGCAACTTCACAAGAACGTGGAAGCATACGTGGATGACGTCGTTGTAAAGACTAGGGATCCAGGCATGCTTATCACAGATCTTGAGGAAACTTTTGCTTCGCTACGGGAGTACCAATGGAAGCTCAATCCAAACAAATGCGTCTTTGGTGTATCATCTGGAAAACTACTCAGGTTCATTATCAGCCATCGTGGCATCGAAGCAAACCCCGAGAAGATTACCGCCATCTCCAACATGCAAGCTCCGACTACTATCAAAGATGTCCAGAAGCTTACTGGTTGCATGGCGTCACTCAATTGCTTCATCTCACGACTTGGAGAACGGGGTCTACCTTTCTTCAAGCTACTTAAGCGGCAAGAGAAGTTTACATAGACAACTGAAGCTGATCAAGCTCTTTCTCAGCTCAAGGAGTTCTTATCCAAGCCTCCAGTCCTCACAGCTCTTCTGCCCAATGAAGAGCTCTTGCTCTACATCGCTGCGACTACTAATGTTGTCAGCACTGCTATTGTCATTGAACGGTAGGAGGAAGGCCATGGCTACCCAGTCCAGAGGCCGGTATATTTCGTCAGTGAAGTACTCTCAGAATCCAAGGCTCGTTACCCTTCGGTACAGAAGCTACTCTATGCGGTTCTGATTACTTCACGAAAGCTCCGCCACTACTTCGACGAGTACAAGATTTCTGTGGTTACCAGTTACCCGCTTGGTGAGATATTGCACAATCGGGATTCCACAGGAAGGATTTCTAAATGGGTTGTAGAGCTTGGCGCTATATCGCTCGAGTTCAAGTCTCGCACTGCTATCAAGTCTCAAGCCTTGGTTGATTTCATGGCTGAGTGGCGGGAAAATCAAGTCCCAACTCCAATTGAGCATCCAGAACATTGGGTCATGTACTTTGACGGTTCCCTCAAATTGGAAGGCGCTGGTGCCGGGGTACTTCTGATTTCCCCCAAGGGCGAGCAACTCAAATATGTTTTGCAGATCTTTTCCCCCAAGCTAAATATGAAGCACTACTGCATGGTCTTTGCCTTGCAGTCTCTCTCAGCATTACACGACTACTTGTTTATGGTGATTCTTTGGTGGTCATCAATCAAGTCAACGATTCTTGGGATCATAATGCTGAAAACATGGATGCGTATTGTCAGGAGGTACGCAAACTCGAGAACAAATTCTATGGTCTCGAGTTCCATCATGTGGTCCGCGACAATAATGTTGCTGCGGATGTCTTGTCGAAGCTGGGATCTACACGAGCTCAAGTGCCAGCTGGAATCTTCGTCCATGAACTCCATAAACCATCAATTCCGGAGCAATCATCTGCACCTACGACTACTTCAGTTCAGCCTGATCAAGAAGTGCTTATGATTGATGTGGACTGGAGAACTCCTTTCATCGACTACATTAAACATCAGTTGATTCCTGAAGACAAGTCAGAAGCCGAGCGCATCTCACGTCGCGCCAAGGTTTATGCTTTAGTCGGAGATCAACTCTACAAGCGAGGCGCAAGCTCTGATGTACTCATGAAGTGCATTTCTCGCGAAGAAGGCAAGGAAATCTTGGAGGAAACACATAAAGGAATCTGTAGCAATCACGCTTCTTCCCGCACCTTGGTGGGAAAAGTGTTCAGACGTGCTTTCTACTGGCCTACAGCTCTTGCTGATGCAGAGGAACTAGTCAGGAAATGCCAGGGATGACAATTCTTCGCCAAGCAACAACATGTTCCAGCCTACAAACTCATCACGATACCACCAACTTGGCCTGTCGCTTGCTGGGGGCTGGATATGATTGGTCCTCTCCCAAATGCGCCAGGAGGATTCAACAGAGTTCTGGTGGCCATCGACAAGTTTACCAAGTGGATTGAGGTCAAGCCTGTTACCTGCCCCAAGGCTGATAGAGTCCTCGACTTCTTAGATGAAATCGTACATCGCTATGGGTTCCCCAATCGCATTATCACAGACTTGGGTTCGAATTTCAACAATCACCAGTTCTGGGAGTACTGCGAGAACAGTCAAATTGACGTCCGGTACGTCTCCGTTGCTCACCCACGTGCCAACAGCCAAGTGGAACGCGCCAATGGGATGATACTCGATGCTCTCAAGAAGTGACTGTATGATGCTGCAAACTCCAAGGGCAGCAAGTGGATCAAGGAACTACCCAATGCACTCTGGGGGCTACGCACTCAGCCTACTACCCCCACAGGGCAGTCACCTTACTTCTTGGTCTACGGCTCTAAAACCGTTTTGCCTGCTGATGTTATGTGGCGTTCTCCGACAGTTGATCAGTACGAAGAAGGCATAGCTGAAGAAACAAGACAAACAGATGTCGACAGTCTCGAGGAAGCTCGCTGCAACGCACTTGTTCAATCCGCTCGATACCTTGAGAAGATTCGCCGCTACCATGATCGCAACGTTAAGGAACTCTCCTTCAACGTTGGTGGCTTATTCCTTCGTCGCATCCAGAATACGACAGGGCTACACAAACTCAACTCGCCATGGGAAGGTCCTTTCTCTGCTGCTGTAACGCCCGCGTTTTTAGCTCCAAATAAATCACCTAATAAATCGTGCGTATTTTCAAAACTGTCCAGCCGAGCTCGATTACCCCTCCAAACCCTAGTCACTATCCCTCCCTCTCACCCCGGCGCACGCGTGCCGCGAATCCCGCCGGCACCGCCCGCACCCGGGCCAGCACCCACGCGTGCCTTCCCAACGCTGCGGTCCCGACGGCCGGTCCGCCTCGCCATCACCGCCGTCCCGGAAAACGCGCCGACGCCCGGAAATCGGAAAAAAAAATCCCGCAAAACCCTTCCCCTAATTTCCCTAACAATTCTAAAATCTCTTCCCCTATTTCTTTTCTTTTCTTTCTCCATTTTTCCTTCCCTTTCCTTTTTCTTTTCTTCCTTTTCTTTTCTTTCTTCCCTTTTTCCTTTTCTCCTTTCCTTTTTTTCCCTTCTTTCTTTTCCTTCCCTTTCCTTCTTCTCTCTCCCCTTCCTTCTCCTTCCTCCCGCGCGGCCAGGACCCCGCGCCCCGACCGGCGCCCCTGGCGCCGTTGACCCGGGGTCCCGCGTGCCTGCACGCCGCCCCCTCCTCCGCACGCCACCAAGCCGGCAGGAACCCCTCCCCTCACGCCACCGCGGGACCGCGCTGGGCCGGGTCGCCGGTGCCAGCCGGAGCGCGGCCGGCCGCCATTTACTCCGAGCCGTCACGTCGGGCGGGTTGACGCCGCTGACACCACGGCCGGCCTAACTCTCCTGCACGAGTTGACCGCAGCAGCTCGAGCCGTCGCATCTCCGGTCGCCGCGGAGTCCGGCCGGACTTCGAGAAGAAGCCCGAGCTCACCGGCGGCCTCGCCGGAAATATCTCCCCCCCCCAAACCGACCTACGGCGCCTATTTAAGGCCGGCACCACCACCCCCTCGCCGCACCACACCGCAATCGAGCATTCACACATCCTCCCCCGAGCTCCACCGCGCCGCCGCCATTAACACCGCCGCCTCCCTCTGTCCACCACCGATCCACTCCCTCGCGCCGTTCTAGCCGAAGGTGAGCACGGGGATAGGATCCCCTCGTCCTCCTCTCCATTCTGCCCTACTCCCCGGCCGCCGCCGCGGCTAGAGCCGCCGGCGCCCCTCCCCTCCAGAGCCGACCGCCGCCCCCCCTCCTATCCTCTCTGTTCTGAACCGAAGGGGAGGTAGGAGATGGCGTTTTTGCCAAAAACCCCCCCTGCTCCTCCTTTTTTTTCTCTAACCCCGAGCCCTATTCTCTCTCTCTCTTTATTCTTTTCAATTAGCCCCTGAGTTAACAACTAATTATAGATTAAATACTGCTATACCCTAAATAGTTTACAACCTGGCCCTAACCAAGTTTAGATTAGCATAATCACCCTTTTTACCATTAATAGAAATTACCAATAGGCCCTTAGCCCTTGTAACCCCTCTTTAACCCAACACCTTATGCACAATTTTATTCCCGATTAAATCCAAAGTTCACCACACTCTTCCCAGTAGTATCCCCGCCGAACCAACCCCCTCCCTAGGACTTATATATACCCCCACTCCGCTCATTTCCCCTCCTCGAGCTCGGCCGGAAATATGTGTGCTAATATTGTTTGCTTGCCTATGCGTGCGCTACAGCCGACGGAGTAGACGAAGGAAGGTACCCCGAGCCGGAGATCGAAGCCGACTACTGCGAGCAGGAGCCCGAAGCCCCGAACGCCGAGCCGGCACTCCCCGAAGACTTCGAAGACGGCAAGTTCAATCTCATCCTTTGATGCATGCTTTGATCCTAGTTTTTTTTTTGAAAACACAACCCTATACCCGTTTTATAAACTGCATATTGTTTTTCTGCAAAAACATGGTAGGATAGCCACCCTTGATTGCTATGATTAAATCTTGTTTTGGCCTAAATGATTGCTTTAAAAATATGTGAGTGCTTTCAAAATGTGTGAGTGCTTCAAAAATGGAAATGGGATATTTTGGAAAATGAGTAAAGAACTGGGTAGACGGGATGGACGCGTGTGTCAGGAGTATGGGTGAGCTCGTACCTTTGTGGTTGAGCGTGTTGGAGATGTCCATCTTGTCGTTAAGGACCGGGTTGCGTGACATCTCACCTGACCCAATTATCGTACTACCACTCGACCGTTGTATGTGGCAACGGCTTAGCATAAATCCCACTAGTTAATCTGCTTGCCATCAGGAGTGCGGGTGAGCAGCGGGAGATCAAGGAGTAGGGGTACGATCTGTGTGAGGTACGCCCTGGTTACGTGAGATAACCCCTTGGTTGCTCCCGTGATGGCCCGTAGGTTTAGCTAAGGTGGGTAATGGCTTTGATAGGATCCGCGCCGGCACTACGGTGTTCGTGTGGCGGTACCCTACTTGTGGGTAAAGATGTACAACCTCTGCAGAGTGTAAAACCTATTCGAATAGCCGTGTCCACGGTATTGGACGAGTCACGGTGGGGTCACAAAACTAGTGTTTGGGTTTGGGATGTTTTCATGGCGTGAGTTGTTTTCTGGCAAAGTGTGTGGCTGTGTGCCTGGGCTACTGCGGACGGGGAGTCCAGTAGTCTTCATTTGGTTTTCACAAAACAACTGAGTTATAAAAATTGTTTGCGAAAACCTTTTCGAAAGCAAACCCCTGCATGAGTAAATGTGTTTGTAAAATAAACCTTATTCTGATCCTTGATATATCCTGTGCATGATCTGCTTATTAGCCCCTCCGTGGGTGGGGTTGAACTTGTTGAGTACGAATGTACTCACCCTTGTTTGGTTAACTGTTTTTCAGAGGAGGATCCCGACTTCGTTCCCGAAGACGTCGAGTAGGTCGTTGTCCTACACCCAACCGTGCCTGTGGATTCAGGGTCGCCACAGAGAGCTTCCATGGCGTGGTACTCTGATGAGGCCTTAGAAGCCTTCGCTATCGTAGTTTGGTCTTTAGCTTTTGTGTTGTTTCTCGTGGCAATGGCGCTTCCGTGCCCACTATGCCGCCGTAATGTAAGGGACTGAACCACCTGTTGTAATAAATGTGTTGCCAGCCTCCTGGGACTGGTATTTATGTCACATTTAGTCACCTCTGATGAGGGGACGCTTCAGGTGGTATCAGAGCTGTAGGTTGGCCGTGGGACGCGACCCCTAGGACCCGAGACCTTCTTCTAAGCCTTTCTCTAAACCTTTTCCCTGCTTAGCTCACCTTTCCACAAATCTCTTACCTTAACCCTTGCCTGGTTCCAGATGGCCAACTTGGAATGGAGTGGAGGCGTCTGCCCCGCAGAGCCTGGCCTCCCTAAGTTACTGCTACTCAGCCTAGAGCGCATCTGAGTAAGGGACCCACCGGAGTACCTCTATCGGGAGTATGAACTCAGAAGCACCTTTCGGTGTGAGGTGATGATTTTCGTGTCTAGGAGCACGTTGTACCCCGACGTGAGCCCCTGGTACACCAAAACCACCGGGTATCGCTTCGCCGACACCTACCACAAGGCCGCCCGAAAAGCCCTTCGCCATCTGCGAGTGATCTACAAGCACCACCTCCGTCAGACCCCAATGGGATTCTTTCCGCCTGCTGGAGGAAGAGGTCGCTCATGGATCGCCCGGATGAGGAGACTTGGACGCGAAGAAGAAGAGCTAGAGGACACAGTTTCTCACCTATCCATCTACCTCACCGGCCTAGATAAGCTTTACCGTGAAACAGCAGCACAACTGAAGGAGCAAACTCGCAGAGCAGAAGGAGCAGAAAAAGCATTAATAGCGCAAACAGAGAAGGTGGTAAAAGCCGAAGAAAAAGCAGAGATCGACCAAAGAGCCTACGAAGGTTTATGGCAGGCCTTTGCTAAAGCTCGTGAGGAAGCACGTCAAGCCGAGGAGCGAGCTGCACGAGCTCGAGCAGATCTACGGAGCCTAATTAACTCAAGTGGAACCAAAAATGGGTGGATATCAGAAGAAGAAGAAGAAGAACCCATGGAAACCCATTGGGATAAAGGCACCCAGACCGAGGACGTGATATTGGAGCAATGCCTTCCACCGAAGAAGCGTCGCATTCAGCCTGAGGAAGAATCCCCATAAGAAGAGTATGGAGTGCCTAGGCTAGAGCTATCGTCATAATAATAAGTGTACCCCTGAGGAGTGTACCCAACCTTTGTGAATAAATAAAACTATCTATCTTTTGTACCCTTTGCACAACTTGTTCAACTCTACCCTTGTTTTCAGATGGCCGAAGATGGATGGACCCAAGGCGTGTGCCAGGAGGAGCCTGGTTTTGCTCGCCTTCTTATCAACTCCCTGGAGCGCCTCGGTATCACTGAGCGCCCAAGGTACTACAGTAGAGAGTACGAACAACTCGGCACTCTTCGCTGTAGGGTGGTCCTCTCCATCGCCAGAAGCACCCGCTACCCCAACGTCGAGCCGTGGCGCGTGACCGCCACAGGTTTTCGACATCGGGATACCTATCCCTTGGCCCTCCGGAAAACTCTCCGTTACCTGTGCAGGATCTACGAGGAACACCTCGTCCCTACACCGATGAGGTATTTTCCTCCCGCCATCAGAACCCCAGTTTGGCAGGCCCGCATGAGAAACCTGGAACGACGCCGCCACCAAGAAGACCTGCTGTACCACGTAGTTGCCTACCTTGTCTCCCTGGATAAGCTCTTCGATGACCAAGCCAAGCACTTGAGGGAGCAAATCAGTCGGGCCGAGCAAGCTGAAGTCACAGTGAGGATGCATCAAGTCCGAGTGGCCCAAGCAGAAGCAAGGACCGCAGCCGCCATCAGCAGTGAAGCCGTTGCCCATGAAAGCCTCAGGCGAATCCAGGACCAATGCATACAGGAATGGACCAACAGTGGAACACCCGTTCCGGCTGTGGGAGAAGCACAAGTCCTAATTGGGACACCCCTCATAGGATGGGGAGGAGTTCCTGAGACTCCAACACCGACTGTAGCCGCCGAGCAACCAACACCAACCGTCGAAGAAGGAACTTCCGCCCAGCCCCAAGAAGACGGGAACCCCCAGGATGATGACGGCGATGAGCTGCTCATTCCACTGGAAGCACACTCCGCCCCAGAAGATGGCTCGCCCCGCGAGTAGCATGCCCCAGAGGCCCTTGCTAAGGAATGAAGCCGTGCTGGTCCGAGCTTAGAGCCGCACCCTTAGCTTTTGTCGTAGTGCCTTGTCGTGTAGTATACCAGCGTTGTACCGGTCGAGTAGTTCGGATGTATCCTCCTCTCATGGTTGAAATGAAGTTGGTTGTGCTCGTGTGTCATGTGTGCTTGTTGTGTGCTTGACGGCAGGAGCCAGATCCTGTCTTTTCAAAAGCCCGTCTTAATCAACTTAAACATCACCTAAAATCTCATAGAAACCGCGCCCCCTACAGATGGTTTCAAGGCGTCCCGCCGGGAGCTTCCAAGGCTCCGGTCGTATGGACCCAAATGCGGAAGGATCGCATGCAGGACGAAGGGAGCGCCCTAACGACCAAGAAGTGTATCAGGATGAAAATGGAGGAGAAAACATGGTTCCGCCACCGCCACCACCTGCCGTAGACCTGGCGCAAGTATTGGCTAACCAGACCCTGTTGCTGGAAGCCATAGCCAATGCCATCACCCGCCCAAAGCCCCGTGTTCTGGGCATGAATGAGAAACTGATAGAATTTCTCCGGACAAAGCCACCCACGTTTGGCGGGTCCGTGAATCCCTTGGATGCAGATGACTGGCTGAGGGCCATCCTAAGGGAACTAGAGCCATTCAACTGTGAGGATCGAGACAAAGTTCTTTTGGCCACCCACCAGCTCACTGGAACAGCCTTAGCCTGGTGGGAAAACTACTGTGCAGCGGCCAAAGATCCCTCCGCCATCACTTGGGATGAGTTCGTGGAAGAGTTTCGTCGCTACCACATCCCAGAAGCCACACTAAAGCGCAAGGCAGACGAGTTCCGTGAACTTCGCCAAGGCAACAAGTCCGTGGAGGAATACACCTACCAGTTCATAGAGCTGGCTCGTTATGCCCCAGAAGAAGTGGACAAGGACTCCAAGAAGCAGGAGATGTTCAAGAAGGGCTTGACTCCGGAGCTAAGGACTCTGCTTACCCCTCAGATCTACCCTGATTTCAACACACTTATGAACATGGCCATCCTCACGGAAAGAGCCAAAGCAGAAGAGAAGAAAGAAAACAAGCGCAAGTTCATGGAGCACAAGGCTCAACAGCAGGAACGTTCCCAGAGGCAGAGAAGCTTCGGACACCCCATGTCCAGATTCCAAGCCCCCATGCAGTACAGAACACAGTCCCAAGCCACGGGCTCTCAAGGCCCCAGAACCCAGTTCAAACCGTACAACCACCAGAACACCATGAAGCCTTCACAGAGCAACACTAGCCAGGTCACTGCCAACAACAACAACAACAACAACTCCAGGGTGTGTTTCAACTGCCATGAGACCGGACACTTCATCGCCAACTGCCCATATGCCAAAAAGCCAACAGTTTCAGCCTTCTCCAACTCCGTGAATGGGCCGAGACCGGTTGCATCTGGAGCCAACCGCGTGCCAGTTCGCAGCAACAACAACTTTGGCAATAACAACCAGCAGATGAGGCAGCCCCAGCAGTCTTATGGACGAGCCCGCGTCAACCACATCAACGCACAGGAGGCTCAAGAAGCACAAGGCGTAGTGCTCGGTGAGTTCCTGGTCAGCTCAGTCTTGGCAACTATATTATTTGATTCAGGAGCGTCACATTCGTTCATATCTTCAAGTTTTGTGGAAAAGCATAAAATACTTACAGTACTACTAAAAGCACCCTTGTTAACCCGAACACCCGGAGGTGACATCAAGTGTCAACTGGGTTGCTCCCGGGTGAGAATAATTTTAAGTGGGGTAGAGTTCCTAGCGGACCTGGTAGTACTGAAGTCCAGAGGGATAGATGTGATTCTTGGGATGGACTGGTTAAGCCTTCACCACGGCCTTATAAGTTGTGCCGATAAGGTGGTACACCTAACCAACCCAGATGGAGTGCAAGTAACCTGCCGTACCCGAGGAAGCAGACCAGACATAATGGTCTTTAGCATGGAGGCCAAGTCCCTAGAAGAAATCCCAGTAGTACGGGAGTACCCAGATGTATTTCCCGAAGAACTCCCCGGAATGCCACCAGATAGGGATATAGAGTTTGTTATCGACCTTATCCCCGGAACCTCTCCCATAGCCAAGAGGCCCTATAGGATGGCAGCCCCTGAATTGGCAGAGTTAAAGAAGCAGCTGAGAGAACTTCAGCGAAATGGGTTCATCCGACCAAGCTCATCACCATGGGGAGCCCCAGTGCTTTTCGTGGAGAAGAAGGATAAGAGCATGAGGATGTGCGTGGACTATCGCTCGCTAAACGAGGTCACTATTAAAAACAAGTACCCTCTTCCCAGAATAGATGACCTGTTTGACCAACTGAAGGGAGCCAAGTATTTCTCGAAGGTGGACTTAAGGTCAGGATACCACCAACTCAAGATTAGGGAAAGTGACATCCCAAAGACCGCCTTCGTCACCCGTTATGGACAGTATGAGTTCACAGTGATGTCCTTTGGACTCACCAACGCACCGGCATACTTTATGAACCTCATGAATAAGGTGTTTATGGAGGAACTAGACAAGTTTGTCATAGTTTTCATTGATGACATACTTGTTTACTCCAAAAGTGTGGAGGAACATGAGCAACACCTTCGAGTAGTACTGGAAAAACTGAGGGCGCACAAGCTGTACGCTAAGTTCAGCAAGTGTGAATTCTGGTTGGAGAAAATATCTTTCCTTGGACATATTCTGACAGCAGAAGGAGTAGCAGTAGACCCTGGGAAAGTCGAAACAGTTTCCAACTGGCAACAACCAACCAATGTGAGCGAAATCAGAAGCTTTCTTGGTTTAGCAGGATACTACCGGAGGTTTATTGAAGGATTCTCCAAGATTGCCCGACCCATGACAGAGTTGCTCAAGAAGGAGAAGAAGTTCGTCTGGACCGAGTCGTGTGAGAAGAGTTTTCAGGAGCTGAAAAGAAGACTGACAACCGCCCCAGTACTAACCTTGCCAGACATCCAACGGGATTTTGTCGTCTATTGCGACGCCTCACGACAAGGACTAGGATGTGTTCTCATGCAAGATGGGAAGGTAGTGGCATATGCCTCCCGCCAGCTCAAGCCCCACGAGCAGAACTATCCCACCCATGATTTGGAGTTTGCAGCCGTAGTGCATGCCCTTAAGATTTGGAGACACTACCTGATTGGAAATAAGTGCGAGATCTACACGGACCACAAGAGCTTGAAGTACATTTTCACCCAGCCTAACCTGAACCTAAGGCAAAGAAGGTGGTTGGAATTAGTCAAAGACTATAACCTAGAAATCCATTACCACCCGGGAAAAGCCAACGTAGTGGCAGATGCCTTAAGCAGAAAGTCTTATGGAAAAGCAGTACCTAAGAATGCCCAATTACAAGAGGAAATGGCACGACTCAACGTGCACATTGTTCCCCAGGGCTACGTTCACCAACTAAGTGTCCAGCCCACCCTAGAAGACAAAATCAGAAAAGCCCAAGAATCCGATAAGGAGCTGATGAAGATCCGCAAGCACACGGGAGAAAATAGGGCCCCAGACTTTAGGGTGGACAGCCACGGTACACTATGGTATAAGAACAGGATATGCGTACCTGAAGACGGAGATTTCCGGCAGACCATCATGGATGAGGCACACAACTCAGCGTATTCCATCCACCCGGGATCCACTAAGATGTATATGGATTTAAAGCAGAAATACTGGTGGAATGGAATGAAGGCGGACATTGCACAGTTCGTCGCCCACTGTGATACTTGTCAAAGGATTAAGGCAGAACATCAGAAGCCCGCAGGACTGTTGCAACCCCTACCCATCCCGGTATGGAAATGGGATGAGATAGGCATGGACTTTGTAGTAGGCTTGCCAAAGACACAGAAAGGATATAATTCCATATGGGTAATAGTAGACCGACTCACTAAAGTCGCTCACTTTATACCCGTGCGAAATAATTATGACGGAGAAAAATTGGCCAAGCTGTATATAGCAAACATAGTGAAGCTGCATGGAGTACCCAGCAGGATAGTTTCAGATAGAGGGACTCAGTTCACCTCTAGGTTTTGGGAAAGTTTGCATAAATCTATGGGAACCAAGTTGGATTTTAGTTCGGCTTATCACCCGCAGACGGACGGACAGACTGAGAGGGTGAATCAGATTATGGAAGACATGTTGAGAGCATGTGTCCTTACCTATGGCAAAGATTGGGAACAGAGCCTACCATATGCAGAGTTTTCGTACAACAACAGTTATCAAGCCAGCCTAGGCATGTCACCATTTGAAGCCCTATATGGGAGAAAATGCAGAACACCTTTAATGTGGTCAGAAGTAGGAGAACGTGCCTTGGTAGGACCCGCACTTATAAAGGAAGCCGAGGAACGAGTAGCTGAGATCCGAGAAAAATTGAAGGCCGCCCAGTCTCGACAAAAGAGCTATGCAGACAGGAAGAGGCGAGAAGTAAGCTTCAATCCTGGAGAGTTCGCTTACCTCAAGGTTTCACCTATCCGAGGGACTCGCAGATTTCAAGTGCACGGGAAGTTGGCCCCTCGGTACATCGGACCGTACAAGGTGCTGAAGAAAGTTGGAGCAGTAGCATACCGGTTAAAGCTACCAGAGGAAATGGCGGATATACATCCCGTGTTCCACGTTTCTCAGCTACGAAGGTGTTTGAGAGTGATCGAAAATAAACGAGTGCCGGTGGAAACAATTGACTTACAGCCAGATCTTAGGTACCAGGAGGTGCCTGTCAAGATTTTGGACACAGTGGTCAAAAGGACAAGGACATCAGAAGTACGGGTATGCAGAGTCCAATGGAGCAGACACGGAGTAGAAGAAGCTACTTGGGAACGAGAGGACTCGTTGAGGAAAGAGTTTCCTCACCTGTTCGGGAACTAGCCGAATCTCGAGGACGAGATTCATTTTAAGTGGGGTAGGTTTGTAACGCCCGCGTTTTTAGCTCCAAATAAATCACCTAATAAATCGTGCGTATTTTCAAAACTGTCCAGCCGAGCTCAATTACCCCTCCAAACCCTAGTCACTATCCCTCCCTCTCACCCCGGCGCACGCGTGCCGCGAATCCCGCCGGCACCGCCCGCACCCGGGCCAGCACCCACGCGTGCCTTCCCAACGCCGCGGTCCCGACGGCCGGTCCGCCTCGCCATCACCGCCGTCCCGGAAAACGCGCCGACGCCCGGAAATCGGAAAAAAAAAATCCCGCAAAACCCTTCCCCTAATTTCCCTAACAATTCTAAAATCTCTTCCCCTATTTCTTTTCTTTTCTTTCTCCATTTTTCCTTCCCTTTCCTTTTTCTTTTCTTCCTTTTCTTTTCTTTCTTCCCTTTTTCCTTTTCTCCTTTCCTTTTTTTCCCTTCTTTCTTTTCCTTCCCTTTCCTTCTTCTCTCTCCCCTTCCTTCTCCTTCCTCCCGCGCGGCCAGGACCCCGCGCCCCGACCGGCGCCCCTGGCGCCGTTGACCCGGGGTCCCGCGCGCCTGCACGCCGCCCCCTCCTCCGCACGCCACCAAGCCGGCAGGAACCCCTCCCCTCACGCCACTGCGGGACCGCGCTGGGCCGGGTCGCCGGTGCCAGCCGGAGCGCGGCCGGCCGCCATTTACTCCGAGCCGTCACGTCGGGCGGGTTGACGCCGCTGACACCACGGCCGGCCTAACTCTCCTGCACGAGTTGACCGCAGCAGCTCGAGCCGTCGCATCTCCGGTCGCCGCGGAGTCCGGCCGGACTTCGAGAAGAAGCCCGAGCTCACCGGCGGCCTCGCCGGAAATATCTCCCCCCCCCAAACCGACCTACGGCGCCTATTTAAGGCCGGCACCACCACCCCCTCGCCGCACCACACCGCAATCGAGCATTCACACATCCTCCCCCGAGCTCCACCGCGCCGCCGCCATTAACACCGCCGCCTCCCTCTGTCCACCACCGATCCACTCCCTCGCGCCGTTCTAGCCGAAGGTGAGCACGGGGATAGGATCCCCTCGTCCTCCTCTCCATTCTGCCCTACTCCCCGGCCGCCGCCGCGGCTAGAGCCGCCGGCGCCCCACCCCTCCAGAGCCGACCGCCGCCCCCCCCCCCCCTCCTATCCTCTCTGTTCTGAACCGAAGGGGAGGTAGGAGATGGCGTTTTTGCCAAAAACCCCCCCTGCTCCTCCTTTTTTTTTCTCTAACCCCGAGCCCTATTCTCTCTCTCTCTTTATTCTTTTCAATTAGCCCCTGAGTTAACAACTAATTATAGATTAAATACTGCTATACCCTAAATAGTTTACAACCTGGCCCTAACCAAGTTTAGATTAGCATAATCACCCTTTTTACCATTAATAGAAATTACCAATAGGCCCTTAGCCCTTGTAACCCCTCTTTAACCCAACACCTTATGCACAATTTTATTCCCGATTAAATCCAAAGTTCACCACACTCTTCCCAGTAGTATCCCCGCCGAACCAACCCCCTCCCTAGGACTTATATATACCCCCACTCCGCTCATTTCCCCTCCTCGAGCTCGGCCGGAAATATGTGTGCTAATATTGTTTGCTTGCCTATGCGTGCGCTACAGCCGACGGAGTAGACGAAGGAAGGTACCCCGAGCCGGAGATCGAAGCCGACTACTGCGAGCAGGAGCCCGAAGCCCCGAACGCCGAGCCGGCACTCCCCGAAGACTTCGAAGACGGCAAGTTCAATCTCATCCTTTGATGCATGCTTTGATCCTAGTTTTTTTTTTGAAAACACAACCCTATACCCGTTTTATAAACTGCATATTGTTTTTCTGCAAAAACATGGTAGGATAGCCACCCTTGATTGCTATGATTAAATCTTGTTTTGGCCTAAATGATTGCTTTAAAAATATGTGAGTGCTTTCAAAATGTGTGAGTGCTTCAAAAATGGAAATGGGATATTTTGGAAAATGAGTAAAGAACTGGGTAGACGGGATGGACGCGTGTGTCAGGAGTATGGGTGAGCTCGTACCTTTGTGGTTGAGCGTGTTGGAGATGTCCATCTTGTCGTTAAGGACCGGGTTGCGTGACATCTCACCTGACCCAATTATCGTACTACCACTCGACCGTTGTATGTGGCAACGGCTTAGCATAAATCCCACTAGTTAATCTGCTTGCCATCAGGAGTGCGGGTGAGCAGCGGGAGATCAAGGAGTAGGGGTACGATCTGTGTGAGGTACGCCCTGGTTACGTGAGATAACCCCTTGGTTGCTCCCGTGATGGCCCGTAGGTTTAGCTAAGGTGGGTAATGGCTTTGATAGGATCCGCGCCGGCACTACGGTGTTCGTGTGGCGGTACCCTACTTGTGGGTAAAGATGTACAACCTCTGCAGAGTGTAAAACCTATTCGAATAGCCGTGTCCACGGTATTGGACGAGTCACGGTGGGGTCACAAAACTAGTGTTTGGGTTTGGGATGTTTTCATGGCGTGAGTTGTTTTCTGGCAAAGTGTGTGGCTGTGTGCCTGGGCTACTGCGGACGGGGAGTCCAGTAGTCTTCATTTGGTTTTCACAAAACAACTGAGTTATAAAAATTGTTTGCGAAAACCTTTTCGAAAGCAAACCCCTGCATGAGTAAATGTGTTTGTAAAATAAACCTTATTCTGATCCTTGATATATCCTGTGCATGATCTGCTTATTAGCCCCTCCGTGGGTGGGGTTGAACTTGTTGAGTACGAATGTACTCACCCTTGTTTGGTTAACTGTTTTTCAGAGGAGGATCCCGACTTCGTTCCCGAAGACGTCGAGTAGGTCGTTGTCCTACACCCAACCGTGCCTGTGGATTCAGGGTCGCCACAGAGAGCTTCCATGGCGTGGTACTCTGATGAGGCCTTAGAAGCCTTCGCTATCGTAGTTTGGTCTTTAGCTTTTGTGTTGTTTCTCGTGGCAATGGCGCTTCCGTGCCCACTATGCCGCCGTAATGTAAGGGACTGAACCACCTGTTGTAATAAATGTGTTGCCAGCCTCCTGGGACTGGTATTTATGTCACATTTAGTCACCTCTGATGAGGGGACGCTTCAGTTGCAAAGGTTACTGGCCCAGGCTCATATCGTCTTCAAACTCTTGAAGGCGAGGAAGTCGACAACTCTTGGAACATTGACCAGCTTTGTCGCTTCTACCCGTAGGGGGCTTCATCAACCCTCTCCAGGCAGCTTCGGTTGCAACCACTCAACAGACAGCTACGGTTGTCACCACTCGTAGGGGATCATGACAATCCTCTCCAGACAGTTTCGGCTGTATCTTCTCGTGGCTTTCAGCTACGAGCACTCATAGGGGGCTTCATCAACCCTCTCCAGGTAGTTTCATTCTGCGACCTCGTAGGGAGTCATGATAACTCTCTCCAGACGACTCCGTGTCATGTAGAGCAATAAGTGGCACATGCTGTCCATGTTTCTACTTCTTATTAAGAGGCTTCGGCCTAGAGTAACACCCTTCTGGTAGGGTCTCAGTGGAACTCTCATACAAGTTGCTGCTACAGCAAGGATGAGTTCATCACACTGTCCCCTACGGTCTTACTCGTTCTTCAGAACATCCTTGCGAGTACTCTCTCACTAGGCTCCTAGCCTCAGAGGTACTTAAGACATTGTAAACTCTGTATAATGTATTCAGTAATAAAGTTGTTTATCCTATATATCGACTTGTTACTATTCTTTACTTATTCACAACAAAGCCTTCTTTCACGCTGCTACAACTAAGGTGTTCAACTCGTTGTGGATAAGTTCTTTTCGAGTACTCTCTCACTAGGCTAATAAACCTTAAAGGTACTTAAGACATTGTAAACTCTGTACAATGTGTTTAGTGCAAGTCGCTACTCTACATCAACTTGTTACTATTCTTAGCTTATTTCATGACAAAGCCTTCTTTTACGCTGCTACAGCTAAGGTGTTCAACTCGTCATGATTAAGCTAACGTTCTTCGGAACATATCTACACTTGAGTACTTCTACTCGTGTTTCGTATCTCTTTTTTGCAGCCAAACACTCAATACCAACTCGAGTATATGGCCAACACATAAGCATTCAAGGGATCTAGATAATTGACTAACTCAAAGTTTTTCAATTATATTACATAAACACTTGTTTGGGATTACACTTGTTTTCCCCTAGTGTTCTACTCTACATGTACATCTAACGGAGATCGATGAACTTGGAGACTGCTTCCGCGATTGGAGAAGTCTGTTGCATCAACTCATTGAGCCTATCAGCGGAGCAATCTCTAGATCTGCCGTTCATGATGACCGTGTGATCCGCCTCGGCATAGAAAGACTTGATGAAGCTCAAGACTTGATTCGGGATTGTGCAAGCCAGCCTCTGAGCGTACTCCAGAATTCTCTTCGACATGTCCTTGAACCTCTCCACAAGTGGACAAGGCTGAACTCCAGCGACTCTGGGCTCGAAGAGATTCGCAACTGGCTCGGCTGCTTCTGTCAAGGCTTTCAACTCTGAGCGCAGGCCTTCGGCTTCTTCGATCTTGGTCTTGAGCGACTGCATGCAAGTCAACAAGTCATTCCAGCCTGCTAGGCGAATCTCCATCTCACGCTCAAGTTCGAAGCACCGCACCTTATAATCCGCCTCAAGATCCATGCAAGTTGCTTCTTCACGATTAAAGGCTAGCTGCCAGTCCAGCGCCTTATTCTTGAATTTCTCAACGTCTTGAGTTAGCTCTGCAGGAGATCAAGGCTACTTATCAGATGCAGGAACAAAGTACTCTATGACGAATTTAGAAAGGGAGATTACCTTTATTCTTCTGGCGCAGAGACTTGTTCTTACCAACAACGTCATCTTTCTGGGCCGTCAGCTTCTGGATCTCGTTGTGGTACTCGGCGGCGTTTCCATCAAGTTTTTCTTGCAGCTTCAGAGACAAGGCTTTCTGCTGCTTGAGTTCTTCTCTGAGCTGCACAACTTCTTCGATGTCAGCCGCATGTTGCTCAAGCAGGCGAGTCTTGCGTTTCGACTGCTTGACTACTTCCTGCAAGGGCGAAAACAACTTAAAAGTCAAAGACACGATATCTTTGGCTAAAAAGTACTCTACAAGAGACTACAACTTACCGCGAAGAGCTTCTCAACGCTACGGAACATCTCGCTGTGCGCTTGCAAGTTGTCCTCATCCAGGCAGGAGTCGTCATACGGCATCAATCCTTCTGCCATGGATTGGGTACTCGTGCTTGCTGCAAAGTACTTCGCAGCGCTGCGCAGAGGAGTCGGGTCTTCAATGATTGGCTCATGCGGCACTATGCAATCCTCCGGGTTGTCCTCTAGCGCCAGCAGTGCATCAGTCTGATGCACGGGGGCTTCGGCAACTGCAACTTCTTCGTGGCGCAGCTCGGCTTCTGGATCAGCTTCCAGGCCCTCATTCACCATGGCTTCAATATCCTCGAGTTGTTGAGCCTTGGGCTTGGAACCTGCTTCCACCGCTGCCTTGACCACGTCACTCCAGAGGAAGCGCAGTGCTTCTGCAACATCAGCTTCGGCGAGTACTTCTTGGCGCTCTGGAAGCACATCTTCTTGCTGCTCTTGAGGATTCTGCTCTTCTTCAGCATGACTACTTCCAGAGGCACCCCACTTCACATCAGTGGATTTTCTTCATCAACAGATTGGTCAGCAAATTCAAAGTGAGCAATATTAATCAGTACTTGAGTACTTACAGAGCAGCTCGAGGCACCGAGACTTTCGGCCCCAGCATGTCGAAAAAAGAAGGCGCCGCCGGCACCTTTGGCACACTTTCCACCGGCGGCACACTTCCTGGTACCGCGGCTTCTTGTTGCTCATGCGTCACCGTCTCCACGGTCTGCACAAGACAAAATTCAAGACATTACAACAAGCAAACAAGTATTCAACATGATATTGGCTACTTAAAGTTCTCAGAACTTACTGTAATGGATGGCGGGCCCGTGGTTTTCTTCACAGCTCGCTTTCCCACCGTGGTCCTCTTCTTCCGCGGCGGTAGCTTCACATCATCTGCAAGAGATGATGCTGGCCTCTTCGATGCTCCTGCGGTGAGGCCACTGGGGATTGGCGCTCCAGAGTACCCATAGCGGCTTTTCACTTCAAAACGTTGTTGAAGTGTCTGGCCGTCATCATCGCTTGAGGAGGCATCCTCCACCAAGACTTCTTCTTCTTCCCCTTAAGCAGATCGACTACTCTCGGGGGCTTGAGCCTCCACTCCTGTTGGCTCTCCCTCTGGCGCTTGTAGTGGATCCTCGGGACAAGGAGGAGGGTCGGACACAAACTTCAAGACATCCTCTTGCGAATCAGAGCAAATATTAGCTATATGATTACTTATAATAAGTACTCGGGGGCTAGTTTTCAGAAACTCACCATACGCGGAGGGTTGTCAACACTATATTCCTGGATGGCTGCAGGAATTCCGTGAAGATTCTTGAAGATCTTCTGCAGCCTCTCCATCACAAGATCATCACTGGTCTCTTCTGAAGACAGCCTTGAGCCATCATCCACTCCAGTGTACTCGAACCCGAGATGCTCCCGCTGCATCAAGGGTTGTACCCGTCGCTTCATGAAGCTGAAGGCTACTCTCTCAGCAGTCAAGCCTTGCGCCTTCTTCTGCGCAATCTTCACCTGCAGCTCTGGGATTTGAATGCACTCCTATATCGTCTGTTCACCCTTCCAGAGCCTGTCGTACACAGGAGCAAACATGCTTGTTTTCGGTAGCTGAGGCGGGGTGTTGTTGATATAGAACCATTTGTTCTTCCAGTCTTGATTTGAATCAATCAAGTCGTACTTGAAGTACAACTCCTGCGCCTTCTGACGCATCTGGACACCGGCTCCACCGACTACTACTGGGAAGTTGGCGTTGGGTTGCGGCTTCAAGCGGAAGATCTTCCTAAACAGAGCCCAATGTGGGCGGATTCCAAGGAAGGCTTCACAGAAGTGCACATACACTGCAATCTGAAAGATGCTGTTTGGATTGAGATGCACGTGCTCCAACTTGAAGAAGTCGAGGAAGCCCCTGAAGAAGTCCGATGACGGCAGCGTCAACCCACGCTCAACGAAGTGGCCAAACATCGGGATTTCATACGGGCTTTTCTCCATCGGCCACTCATCTCCGGCGGCAGAGCTCCAGCCAGCAATCGCTTTCTCGCGAAGCAACCCGCCGGCTTCGAGGGCCATGATATCTTCTTCCCTCATCTTGGATTTCTTCCAAGAAACGGCCTGGCTTGGTAGCTTCGTGATGACCACCGTCTTATACTTCGGCTTCGACAACTGATTTTTGTCGCGGCCGGACTTCCTCTTCTGGCCCTTGGACGGCGCTGGCTTCATTATTCCAGTCACGAGAGTCTTCTTTCGCATTGACTCAAGGGCTGCGAGGGGGTAAAGGCGCAAACTCTTGGCGGCGTGGATGCTCGAACTCTGCGGCGGCTGCGGATGCTAAGGCTTTCTAGATCTAAGGGCGAATGGCAGCAGTGAAACCCTAAGGGATACCCCTTTGGGTATTTATAAAACCAAAACCCTAACGATTCGACCTGGTGACCCTTCGTATTCAACAGATTGGTTTCACACAGGCAAAATTCTTGGCTAAGTCAGAGGACTAAAATCCAAGACCTGCTCGGCTCCATCTCGGGGCCTCGACTACTCGATGGAATTGGATTTCACCCAGTTACAGTTCACTGATTTCAGGCCACTATTCTACAGTCAGATTGGACCCTTCAATTCGAGAAAGTACTCGACTCAAGGCTCGGGGGCTCCGTGCCACGTGTCCTTCAGTTTTTCTCAGGATTTTACGGGATTATTTGACGAAGACTACTGATTGACCCTCAGCTTGAATTGTCAATTCGAACTAAGGCTCGGGGGCTACATCCATATAGGATGCGATTTTTGCAAATCGCATTCCTATATTATTTCTTCGGATTGTCTACGGATTTTTCGGAGCAAGATCAAAGAGTAGAAGATTGACCCTCAGCTTGAATCCTGGATTCGACCTAAGGCTCGGGGGCTACATTCCATATGGAATGCGATTTCAGTAATCGCATTTCCATATGAATCTTTGATGCAAAGATTTCAAGAACGAAGCGGGTATTATTGAAGACCTTCAAGGGAAGTACTCGGGTACGCTTGGGAACAACTCGAGAAGACTTCAAGACTACTCGTGGAGTTAGCTGGAGTACTTTCCAGCCTTGTGATGATTCAAGTACTATTGAAGATTGAAACTTGTAGAACTCGGGGACGCTTGGGAACTACTCGTAGAGACCTTCAAGACTACTTGGAGCATCGCACTCGACTACAAAGTACTCGGGGGCTTGTCGACCGAGCATCCCTGGGCCCACCAACACATGTGGACCATACCCGGGAGATGAGTTCCTACACACCCGGACTACTCGACTAGTGGGTCACGGTGCTGGTACCGTGGACCACAAGGCAAGACAAGGCGGACAAGGACTTGTACTAAGACTAGGATAGCTTTCCATACCCTATATAGGCTACTCCGAGTCCTACTTGAATAGTACCTTTGTACCAATCCGACTTGTAACCCTGCCTCCCGTGGCATATAAGGCGAGGCAGGGACCCCTCTCAAAATATACGCAATCAATACAGAGCCACGCATCATACAGGACGTAGGGTATTACGCACATTACGGCCCGAACCTGTCTAATTGTGTGCCCCGTGTCTCACCATCGTGTTCCTGATCTCGGCGAGCCCCACCGCACAATCTACTACTTCGGGTACCCCGTCGTAGGCTCGGTGTCTAAAACACTGACAGGCCCTTCGGCGCATCCAGATCCTCATCGCTGAGGCCAACACGAGGGCGCTTCATGAGCGAGAGGCTCAGCCGTCTACCTCGCAGGTGCAGACTAGGCTGCAGAATGGTCGTGCAGCGGCGGCGTCCAATGGCAACACCGACGAGGAGCTGCAAAGGTTGGAATTTAACCTCTGGCAAGCCGAGCGACACTTCGCCGGGTTCCAGCGCCAGCTCACCCACACCGCAGCCCAGAGGGAAGACCAAACTCATCCGCAGTCAGAGGAGCCAGTGGCTCCAAAGCAACCACAGCCAGTCGCACACGCGCCCACTTGGCAGACTGTGCAGGCATTACAATTGCTGTTAGACCAGCTGAAGCAGCAAAGAGATCTGGAGGAGGACGTTGGCTCAGGGCGAACACGTGCGCCTTCGAGCTTGGAGGCCGAACCCTTTGCGAATATAGTACCAGTCTCACCATTGTCCACTGAGTTGGAAAATGCACCATGGCCGCGCCGTTTCAACGCCATGACACTGCCGCACTATGATGGTGAGACCGATCCGAAGGAATTTCTCCTGAAATTCGAGGCAGTCGTCGAATCCAACGGAGGGGACTCCTCCATAAAGGCGTGTTCGCTTGGCTTCGTCGCCACCTGACGAGGGGTCGCGGCTGTCCATGACGAAGGGGTAGCGGCTGTGCGGAGCGCCACCTCCGCTCCACGAAGGGCTTTGGTGCGGTTGCGCGGAGGGGCCTGCTGTACGACGCATGAGGGGCCACCGCCAAGCACCGTATGAGGGGTGGCGTCAGCCGAAGCCGTACCAAAACCACTTTCCTGTAATGCCCCGGAATATGCTAGGGATATAGTAGTTGGGTAGGGAAAAGGTGTAATGTGTGCCTCAAAAGGTGAAAAAGGTGTTCGGCCTCCCGCCTATAAATAGGAGGAGTCATTGTAAGTTGGGACACACAAGATAAGGAGAGAAAATACAGATCCGTACGAGGGAGTTTTGCTTGAGTTTATTTCCTTCTCTCAGCTGGGCTTCGGGACCTTCGAGCCTGACTTGTCCCAACTTGGGAGAGTGTTACTAGTCTTCGGTCCGGTTTCCTTCCCACCAACAGTGTCGTCATTCTAAGGACTCCAAGGCAATGTTCCAAGAGGAAAGCAATTGTTACGATGCTACCACAGTCCGAATCAACGAGTTGGTTCTTTGATTTTCACTTGAACTATCAACTGTCCTCACGGGCTCACGGCATCACTTGATAGAAGGAAAATGATGTTCGTCGCACCGAAGCTGTTCGGCAGCCACTTCGAGGTTAAGGTCCTCACGGGCTCATGGCAACGTTTGATAGAAGGAAAATGATATTATCATAGCTGTTCGGCTCGTTGGTGGTTGTTAATTTATTCTGAGAAAATAATATCATTAGTTGACTGGTGAGTTCTGATTTATTTTAAGAAAAAAGTATCGTGCAAGCTGCTGGCAAACAGTAGAGCTCAATGAGGCTTCTCTGCGGTACTTCCCCTGCAATTGAGCCACCGACATGTGGGTCCGGACCCAATGTAAATGACTCAACTGCAGAGGGTTGGGTTTGGTAGAATTTTTTTTATATTTTTTTCTTTCATTTTCGAAAAATAAATAATAGAAACAAAATTTATGAGAAATATACATGTGCCGCCGTACCACACGGCGGCAGGGACTCCTACCGCCGTGTGGCACGGCGGCAGGGGTGCCGCCAACGGTCGGGGGGACTGCCTGTGGGGCTAGGTTCCTACCGCCGTACCCCACGGCGGCAGGAACCCTACCGCCGTGCCACACGGCGGCAGGAGCCTGCCGCCGTGGGGTACGGCGGTAGCCTCACTCCTATATAAGGGGGCGACGGCTGTCGCCACCCCCCTCCCTCCTTCCCTCACTCCTCCTAAATCTTCGACTTTCAACCCTTCGGAGCACTTTTGACTCAGCTATGTTTCTAACTTTAGTGTAGTTTAGTTAGTTTGTGTAGTTTAGTTAGTGTAGTTAGTTAGTTTAGTTTAGTTAGTGTAGTTTAGTTTGTTTAGTTAACTTAGTTTAGGAATTTTAGAAATTCTTGAAATTTTAGTTAATTCAAATAAAATTTGTAGAAAATAGTTATAATTCAAATAATTCGTTTAAATTGATATAAAATTCCTAGAAAATGGTTATAATTCAAATAATTTGATTAAATTCACATAAAATTATTAGAAAATAATTATAATTCACGTAATTCGTTTAAATTGATATAAAATGCGTAGAAATAGTTATAATTCCAATAATTAGATTAAACTAACATAAAATTCTTAGAAAATATTTTTAATTCACATAATTCGTTTAAATAGATATAACATTCCTAGAAAATAGTTATAATTCAAAAAATTTGATTAAATTGATATAAAATTTCTAGAAAATGGTTATAATTCACATAATTAGATTACAATTGATTTAAAATTCTTAGAAAATAGTTTTAATTCACATAATTCGTTTAAATTGATATAAAATTCTTATAAAATAGTTATAATTCAAAAAATTTGATTAAATTGATATAAAATTTCTAGAAAATGGTTATAATTCACATAATTAGATTACAATTTATTTAAAATTTTTAGGAAATAGTTTTAATTCACATAATTCGTTTAAATTTATATAATTCAACTAATTGATTAAATTTTGTATTTTTTGCAGCTATGGCTCAGGCACCGTTAGAGTACGTACGACCAGACTTGTTCGAGGAGGCGGTGGACCGGCACCACCGCTCATACGTCTCGGTCGTTCTTGGACAGTCGCCCGGCAGTATACGTTGCCGGACCACCCGCACGTTGATGCCAATACACCAGCGGTGGATTCCGAAGTACGTAATTCATTTTCAATATTTATTTCTGTTTCTTTACAATAGTAATTGCGTTAATTAAATTATTTTTGTTTTTTTTGTTTCAGGCTACGCGCTGCTGGACTTCTGCCTTTCGCGCGGTTGGTCGAGGGGGACAAGCTACGAGCTGAGGTTTCCCGGGCAGAGCGGTTGACGCGGTTCAGCTACGACACCCCTCTGATCGCCGCGTTTATGGACCGGTGGCGACCGGAGACGCACACCTTCCACTTCCCCGTCGGCGACATGGCGCTCAGTCTGGAGGACGTCGCGTTGTTGGGAGGACTCCCGTGTGCTGGCGAGGTGATGGGGCCGATCGACATCCCCACGATGTGGCACGCCGACTTCCTTGCTCGATTCGCGAACGCTCCTCGGAACGATCGCGCGCCTCAGCCGTACGTGCCTTTCGCCAACACCCACGGTCCCACCTGAACTTCGATCCAACAGTTCAGCGTACGTGCTTCTAACTCTTATTTTCAACATTTGTATGCATTTTAAACGAATGTGACGATGGACCTTTGTGTGTGTGCAGGCTGACTACATGGCGGACGAAGCCGAGGACCAGACGTCGGACAGGTTTCTGGAGGTGTACCTGCTCTGGCTGTTCGGGTGGGTGATGTTCTGCGATTCAGCAGGAGACTCGGCGTCGAGGTACCTGCTCCCCTGGGCTCAGAGGATTGCCGACTCCCCCCTCGACGAGATGTCGCAGATCAGTTGGGGCAGCGCTGTTCTGGCCGCTACCTACAGGGGGCTGTGTTCGGGCGTGGCGAAGCCGGCGAGTAGGGAGGGGATCCTCCTGGGTTGTCCTCTCCTGCTGCAGATGTGGATCCACGAGCGGTTCGACATCGATCGGCCCAAGGCCGACCTCTCGGAGTACGACCCGCTGCCAGCAGACACCGACCCAGCGGACCTCCCCACCATGGGTTCTCTGTGGTGCCTCCGGAAGGTAATGACCTCCCTTATCATTTTCTTCGCTTAATGAGTTCTTTAGTTCGATTCAATTAACTTTTCATGTTCTGTGCAGCACGTTTGGGCTGGGGAGCAGGCGAAGAAGGCGTACAAGGACTTCGTGGGTCAGATCGACCGGATGGTCGATGCCTAGGTCCGGTGGACGCCGTACACTCCTGTCATGGTCGCTGCCCGTGCACCACAGGGCCCCTCATCGCTGTGCTTCCGAGACCAGGCGTACTGGATGACGTGACGACGATTGGTGTTCGACGTCTACGTCGAGGAGTACGCGGTCCACCGGGTGAGGAGGCAGTTCGGCCTCTACCAGGAGTCGTCTGTACCTGCTGCGCCATGTCTGTCACCCACAGCGTACAGGTGAGCTACCATTAGCCAGTTGTAATTATTTTCTGTTACAAGTAGTCAGTTACAAATAATTTTTTGTTTCATCTATGCTAGGTGGACGCGTAAGGGCGTGTCTGCGGCGACGTCGTTCGTTGACAGGTTGCAGCCGTACGTGGATGAGTGGGCGTCTGCGGCGCATGAGGAGAACGTCGTCACCGAGCACTGCCTTCACGACGGCGCGGCCTGGGTAGCGTACCTTAAGTGGTACCTCCCGAGGACGCGGACGCGGGTGACGTACGTCCCTGCTGCCCCGACACCGCCACCGGTCCCGGACCACGACAGGCTACTGCCGGACGCCACGTACCCGGTGCGACGAGACCAGACCGCCGACACAGCGGTAAGCTACGATACTGTAATCATATTTAATTCATATTACTATTCATTATAACATGTGCTACTAATTTCGTGAGCAGTACGACGCGCTTGCTGAGATCGTGCGGCTCGCAGCGGCCGCGAGGGAGGCGTGTTTCACTTGGGGACCTCAGCAGCACCAGCACACATACGACAGGATCCTCGATGTTGCCATGAGGTACACCGCCGTCGTGAACTACACCGGGGCCGCAGACATTCCTCTTCTTCCGCGCCACCCAGCGTCGTCCTCGAGCTCCGCCTTGACACCTGCTTCGTAGCCGGCGCCTTCCACCTTTGCACGTGCGCCTTTCTCGGCTCCGACGGCACAGCAGCAGCCACAGCCGCAGGGCCCGCACACCTACGTGCAGCGGCCGTTGGTTTTCCCCGGCGCAGGTACTTTCAGTGGACCTTATTTTCAACTAATGCACGGAGTTGTTGTGTGTTTTTGTTATACTATATTCTAATCGTACAGGGCGACCACCGGTCTTTCCGACGGGACCAGGAGGTTTAACCGGGGCTCGACAGCTGGAGACGAGGGCACCTAGACCGCCGGTTTCTCCGCTAGGAGGTTTCAGACCGCCGGTCTTTCCGGCTGCAGATATTCCTTCCTCGTCCACTCCACTTGTCTTCCAGCCTGGTAACGACCTTAACTATTACAGTAAAATTTGATAAGTACGATACGTGGAAAACTAATACTATTCGTTGCAGGTTTCGACCCGACCGCGGTCGCGACGGAGTCCCCTGACGACCACCAGCTGGACTGGGACGAGTTTAGGTTCAACGACTTTCTCGCGACCATGGATGGGGCGGAGGGCAAGGAGCTTGACGCATCACAGTTCATACAGGCACCGCCTGTTGGGACACAGGAGACACAGCTGGTGGGCGGAGCGACCCCGGCGGCTGGCGGAGCGACACCGGCTGGTGCAGGGTTGTCGTTGGCGGGCGGAGCGACACCGGCGGGCGGATCGACACCGGCGGGCGGATCGACACCGGCTGTTGCAGGCTCGTCGCAGGCGGCCATGGCGACACCGTCTCCCGACCAGCTCGGACCCCGGGTCATCAGGCCACCAGACCCCTTGACGTACGCCCGGGACCACACCTGGGCTGGTGCTAGAGCTGTTAGGCCGAAGAGACACCGGCGGATTTAGATGTATTAGTAGTCTCTATCACAGCATGACTTTTATCATGATCTTGTATAAACTATTTTGCATGTACTCGTTGATTATGATCTTGTGATTATGTTTAAATTTATCAGTTTCTTATTTTTGAAAAAATTTAAAAGTGTTTTACAAAATGAAAAAAGCTCAAAAAATTAAAAATGCTCTTACCGCTGTGTGGCAGGGCGGCAGGCCCTTGACACGCGGACGTGCCGCCAGACCTGCTCTCCTGCCGCCCCTGCCGCCGTGAGGACCCTGCCGCCGTGTGGTACGGCGGCAGATGTATATTTCTCGTAATTTCTGTTTTCGCCATTTATTTTTCGAAAATCAACGAAAAAAATATATAAAAAAATTTCGGTTTCGTACCTGTTCTTCCGGAGAACTTCCCCGACCTCCTGTCGTTCGTAATTCGTAGCAGATAGCACCGCGACCGGCGGCGGCGGTTTCTCTCTTGCCCTGGTAGGATTCGAAATCTTACGGAGGGCAGAAGACCAGTGATTTCTCGGAGAGATCCCTACGAGAGTCGAAAGGGAGATATCGTCGTCTGCTTCAACCACCAATGGGGCTGCCGGCGCTGCGGCGGCTCATGTCCCTGAAGCGCGACCGGCAGCGGCATCAACGGCGAAACCGAACCCTGAGTAAGCCCATCTCTAATCAGTTGTACCTCTTGCCCAAGGGCCACCATGATTGCAAGGGGCCTCGCCTCGCCCTGTCCATTACCGGACAAAGCCGGTATCAGTGGTAAATTGATCAGGCAGGGATACTCATCCCCTCCGTTGTTCCCTAAAAAAATACTCAGTTCTGTGATAAGCTATCATATCCATCCTTGTTGGGTTATGCAGATGGATCAATTGCTGCAGTGGGTAAAAGAAAGAGCTTGCCCTGTCAACAAGATGGTCATGGTGATTCCATATCTGCCAAAAGAATGAGATGTTCAATCCCATCACTTCCGGAGGTACTTAAATTTTGATGATGAAAAGGCTTCAAGCATGATATAGTCATGCTTGTTGTTAGGCGTATTGAGATTTCAATCACCTTGGCCCCATAAATGCATATGGAGTATGTCTTTTAAGCATAGAGTATGTAAAATTACGGCTGCCTTTGTGCTGATACACTTTCCTTAAATTAATACTGTCTCAAGCTTCCCAGGAAGGTACCATGTGATAAAATGAGTGCCTTTTAAGTTGGCCTATGGCCATAAGGCTTTGGAGGCATCATTTATTCTGTTTTCCCTGAAGTCCATCAACTGTAACTTTGATCTCCAATACAAGCAATTGGGAGCATATATGATTAGAACAGGAAGTGAGCAGGCCTAACTTGTCAAGTTTGCATTCGTTCTAGAATAAGAAAAGTGGCAGGTCTTGGCAACTCAGCATAAGTGAATTTGCAATAGTCCTACATGCTGTGTTGTGATGTAACCAAAAATCTGTGAGCATTGATTGACATGGTCATTCTAGAAAAAAAACATCTGTCAGCTATGTTTGTAATTCAAGCTAGTGTTATATTAGTTACTATGCTACATAATTCCAGGCAATTGTGGGATTAAATCGCATGTTGTTTCATGATGTTATTTTATTTATGGTCTTTTAATCAATTGTCTATTATAACAACATGAACAAACTAGTGCCAGAGTAGTAATTCAGGCTGAAACAATGATATGTTTGCAAAACAGTTTGTATAGAGTGTTCTATAGGCAATTTGGGGCTTTGTTCTAGTATTCAGGACTTCAGGTGTACTCACCCTTTGCTATTTTGGCCTATTGATAACATGCTATTTTATGATTAAGCATTGCCATGTGCATTTTGGTTGACAACAGTGCACATGAATCAATGTTGTTGATTACTCTGTGCTCTATGCAGGTAGGATTATATTTCGTAGTATTTAATCAGTGCTAGCCATTAGCATCTCGTTTTATTTTTATTGGTCAGAAATCCAAAGTACATCAATGGAAAAAATTTAATGGTCGTCATGTTTACAGTCCACTGCATTATCTACCTATGTAATGCAATACACCATGTGCTCTGATGTGGAAAATTACCTAGGGTTGAATATTACTTCCATGTGGTTCTGTTGTTTTTCTTACTCTGATAAGTAACCATTTGGATTTACAATCAAAATGTTTACCATTTTCTCCCATGTGTGAGCATGCAGGACATTTGGCACCATATACATTCCCTGTTGCCACTGCGTGATGCTGCACGTGCTGCTTGCTTGTCTCGTGCCTTCCTACATTCCTGGAGATGCCATCCCATTCTCACCTTGAATTGGCACACCCTTGACTCAAATGCAAATGCACCTCAACAGAATTTGACCTGCATAATTGACAACATCCTGAGGAAACACACAGGCATTGGCATTAAGATATTCAAGCTTGAAAGTATTTTCGTTGCATGTAATTATCTCGATAGTTGGCTTCAGATTGCTGTTACACCAGGGATTGAAGAACTCACCCTTAAGCTATGTCATAGAGACAATATGAAGTACAACGTCCCGTGCACACTTTTATCTGATGGGGTTCAAAACTCAATTCGGTGTCTTCGACTTTCCTTGTGCACCTTCCGCCCCACAGCTGAACTTGACCCACTGAGAAACCTAACAAGTCTGCGACTGCAGTTTGTGCTTATTTCGGGGGATGAGTTACAGTGTTTTCTTTCGAAGTGTCCTGCTCTGGAGCAGTTAGACCTCAGTGATTGCCAGGAGATAATGAGCCTGAAGATACCTTGTGTGCTGCAGCAGCTTCGCTGCCTGAAAGTTTCTTATTGCCAGAAGCTGCAGGTGATAGAGAGCAAAGTTCGGAATCTCTCCAGTTTTATCCTTATAGCAGTACCGAGGGCAAAAGTCTCACTTGGAGAAACATTGCAAATGAAGAACCTGCACATGTACCGTTCAAACCTCATATGTTCTGCCCGCGTCGAATTGCCATCCAATATGCCAAATCTTGAGACTCTTTCCATTGGTTCGTATAATCAGGTATACTTTCCCTAAAACTTTAGTTGTTGTAGACTAGGGGATATTTTCATATTGTAGTAGTCATTCCGTTTGTATAACTAATCTGAGACATCTTTTATGTTGCAGAGGGTCAATACACCCATGCTGCCTTCTAAATTCCTATTCCTCAAGCACCTGTCGATTTGTCTGAAATCGACCAGCCCATCCTACGATTATTTTTCTCTCGCCTCTTATCTTGATGCCTCTCCTTCCTTAAGGACTTGGTTTTTGGATGTAAGGCAGTGTTCATTCCATCCCGCAACCTATCTGGTCACTCTGTTGTAAAACCATATTTGAATTCTATTTGTTGATCTCTTTTCCATCCTCAGGTGGCTGAGGTAATCATGAAGCACGAAACGCTTTTCGGAGGCTCATCACAGCTGAGGCAGATGCCTGAACAGCACCATGGCTCCCTCAAGACTGTGAAGATTAAAGGTTTCCACTCAGCCAAGAGTTTGGTTGAGCTAACATGTTACATTCTCAAGAACGCAAAGTCGTTGAGTTGCCTTACACTGGACACCACTCTCGGTGAACCCAAGTGCGATACCGGGATGGTTGCTGGCCGCTGCCCTGAAATGGGCAAAGATTTTCTCATGGAAGCCGGTAGAGGTGTCGAGGCCATTAGAACATACATCAAGGATAAGGTCCCGTCCAAAGTTAAGCTGACCGTTGTGGAGCACTGCAGGCGGTGCCATTTTGATAATCCATGTGAATGGGTGTAGGTGCAGTGTGTAATAATTTATCTTAGATTTTGATGAACCATGCTACTTTTTTCTTGGATATTAATGTATTTAGAGACCGATGAACCATGCTTTGCTTCTTGTATATGTTAACTGGTCCTGTTCAGTGCTGAGTTTCTTTGGTATGAGGTATCCATTGCGTATGTGGGATTTTTGTTTCTGGAGATTTCTTCTAGAATAAATATGAGAACTGCCATGCGTATAAACATTCATATTGATGTGAGCCTGCTAATAGTAAATTTCCTTTTCTTTTTAATTAAATTTTTACTTTGGTGGTGACATTAACACCCCCAGGCTTCCCCAGGACAAAAAAAGAACATAATTTTGGGAGGCAATCTAAAGTGAAAGATGCTTCCTCACTTCTGATTTTCTCCCATGTCTTTCAACCTTTTGTTTTGCAGGACTGATTTCCTCCTTGGGTAAAAGGAAGGGATCTCCCTGTCAAAAGGATGGCGATGGTGATTCTCAAGCTGGAAAAACGATGAGAGGTTCAATCCCAAACCCAGACCTTCCTGAGGTACTGAGGCGTTAAATTCTGAACATACAGGCTTAGATTACAAGCATATTATTTTACCATGACTGCTTTTATAGTCATCTAATAGTTCTTGGCAGTATGCTAGGCTAGTGCATTATCATTTCATTTATAACAGGGAAAACAATCTTTGTACTGCGACTTGGTCACAGCTCTACACTACTAATGAATTAGTGAGAAATTTGAGAATTTGTTCTGGCTGTAACTGTAAATGCTCTTTTTGCCAATAACACAGCACAACTCTCCAGAACTTTTTGCCTACCATGTCGATAACTTACCATAACTGGGGTGATTTAGTAATCACTAATTAGAATTTTATTGCTAGTGGCATATTTATTCTTGAAGAAATCTGTAGGATGGTTAATCTTTCCACCTGCTTCATAATCCATATCAAAGCATTCTCAGGAACCACTCAGCATTAGCTTGAAAACATTCAAGCTTGACTCAGTGGCATGTGCGGGTTTGATGGCACTAGTTATCTTGACAGCTGCCTTCAGATTGCTCTTAAACCAGGGATTGAAGAACTTACTCTCTGGTTGTCCGAAACAATTAGAAAATACAGCTTCCCATGCTCACTTTTGTATGATGGGGTTCGAAACTCACTTCAGAACCTTAAACTTCGTTCTATTGCCCTCCGTCCCACATCTCAACTTGGTCCCTTGAGAAGCCTAACAAGCCTTCTCTGGCATGTGAGCAGACCCGTCCCTAGGGGTGTGCGGACCGTGCGACCGTACAGGGCCTCCATTTTTTAAGGGCCTCCGATTTTTCGTGCTATAACCCATTTGCCTAGCTAATTAGCCGGTCTAATTTTTTCCTTATCGATAGCGCTCTTCTAAAACATCCTAGTAAGCATCATTCTCTGACTCCGTGCACGTTCTTCTATTTGTCTCCTGATCACGATGAATATTTGTGTATTTAATTCAATGTCAGAAAAAAGACTAAGACCTATGAATAGTTTTATTATATAAGAATCACAAGTGTTATCTGATAATTAGATACTTCGTATGGTTCTATAATCGATAGTAATGTTCACAATAATCCTATAAATTGTCTGATTAATGCCAAAAATAATTTTGAGGTTCAATAAAATTTAAGAGTTTTGTATTTTGATGTGCAGTTATTGATGAAAATTTGAACACTTCTACAACGGATGTTAAAGAATTTTATTTTAATACCCTACTAGGGTTCTCATTTTAGAGTTTCGTACAGGGCCTCCATTTATACCAGGATGGCCATGAGCAGTACATGGGATGAGTTAAAGTGCCTTCTTTACAATTCTCTTTCTTTGGAACAATTAGAGCTAGTACATTGTGTGGAGATTACTTGCCTGAAGATACCTTGTGCCCTGCAGCAGCTCAGCTGGCTATGTGTTTTTGAATGCTTGGGCCTGAATGTGATGGAAAGCAAAGCTCCAAATCTCTCGTCTTTACCTTCGAGGACTCAGGTTGAACTTCTCATGCGTGGAAACATTGCAAATGAAGAAACTAGACCTTTCACGTTCAAACTTCATCCGTGATGCTCGTTCCAAGCTGCTATCCATTATGCTAAATCTTGAAACTCTTGTCATCGCATCCGAGCATGAGGTGTATATTCTCTTGAGATAAGGTGTTGTAGGCTAGTGACATGTATATATGGATTATATTAGTCGTACCTGGTGTCAATGAATCTGATACATGGCATTTGTTGTGCAGGTGGTTGATGCACCAATGCTGCCTACCAGATTCCTCATCTGACAATTCGTTTGGCACCAGGAAGCATTTCCCGTCCGTATGACTATTTCTCTCTGGTGTCATTCCTTGAGGCATCTCCTTCCTTGGAGACTTTGACATTAGATGTAAGGCGCTGATGCTGTTCATTAATTCATTTCATACTACAAAGCTATCTGATCAATCTGTGTCCATTCAACTGAATCAGTTCTCCTTTTCATCGTCAGGTGACTGCGCTACGTATGATCCATGAATCGATTTCAGTGGATTCAGAACTGAGGCACACCACCACCATGCCTGCGGCCTGCCTCAAGAGTGTGAAGATCAGTGGTTTCAGCTCTGCAAAGAGCTTGGTTGAACTAACATGTCATATTCTCAAGAATGCGGTGTCACGTGAGTGCCTTACATCGGACACCATTTATGGTCCTACTAGGTGTTATGATGAAGGTAGGTTTGAAAGCTGTATTCCATGGCGGACGGTGTTCTCATGGAAACCCCTAGGGCGCAGAGTAAAGTTCCATCTACAGTTGAATTAACTGCTCTGGAGCCTTGCAGCCGATGCCATGGTAAAGGAAAATGGCGAATATTGTTGCAATCAGGCAGTTCCATTCCGATTTAGTTTCAGATGAAGCTGGATCTGTTTCCTGAGCTATTTCATGGCTGCGGCCTAGTGTGCAAGTTTAATATAATTTTAGGTGCATTGTGTCCTGGCTGCTTCCTGAATTATCAGACTTGTTTCATGTTTAGTTTCCACCGTATGTCATGCATGCAGAGTCATGTCTAGATACAAATCATGTGGGTTTTCATCCAGTGTTGAAATGTAAAAATTGCAAAATATGTTGCGGTTTGTTTCTCAAGATAACAATAGGGAATTCCTTTGCAGTTGCAGCAGATAATCCCTCTCATTTTCTTGTTGCCACTAGATCAGCCCACATCCATTTCAGACGTTATTGTTGGGCTGGGCCTAACAACAACCCGTTCGTTCCTCCTCCTCGAGCTCGAAAACCACCAGTTTTTGGTCCTAATCTGGCCCATTTTATCTCTTCTCGTGGCCGTGGACACCACACGCCAGCTCTCATTCGTCGTCTCTGCCGATATCCAAAACCGCGCGCTGATTGTTGGTTGTGGCCGTCGTGACACCTGCAGAGAGCCTTTCCTCGGGGCCACAGCCGGACACCACCGGCCAGCAGCTGCCGCCGCCACGGTGTCGCCCTCGCAGCCTCACAACGCGGCCATCCTCTCGGCACCGCCAACAAGGCGATCGAGGACACACAACCCGCAGCCAGCGCAGGCGCAGCAACTCCGGCAGATAATTTACGGCCGACCGATTGACCGATGGCAGCAGCACTGCCCATGGAGCTCTGCTTCGCCGCGCGGGCCGTGACGCCGGCGCCTGCCTGGAGGTCTCCAGCGATGCCTAAGAACCGTCGCGCCGTGCCCGTGCCCGTGCGATGCGCGGCGACGGCGCCGGCGCCGATGGGGGAGAAGACGGAGTACCGGGACGGGCCGCTGGAGCGCGCGTTCATGGGTCTCTTCGCGCGCAAGATGGAGAAGTACGCGACGGCGAAGAAGAAGCCGGAGTCGGAGAAGAAGAACAAGGCGGTGTGGGACTGGGACTACGAGAGCTTCGTGGACGTGTCGCGTCGTGTGATGGTGGGGCGGACGCGGGCGCAGCAGCAGGAGGCCGTCCGCGAGGTGCTCCTCTCGATGCTCCCTCCCGGCGCCCCCGAGCAGTTCCGGAAGCTGTTCCCGCCGACGAGGTGGGCGTGCGAGTTCAACGCCGCGCTCACCGTGCCCTTCTTCCACTGGCTCGTCGGACCCTCCGAGGTCGTCGAGGTCGAGGTCGACGGCGTGAAGCAGAGGAGCGGGGTGCTCATCAAGAAATGCAGGTACCTGGAGAACAGCGGGTGCGTCGGGATGTGCGTCAACATGTGCAAGATCCCCACGCAGGACTTCTTCACCAACGAGTTTGGGCTCCCCCTCACCATGAATCCAAGTACAGTAACAATCTGCTTCCTAGTTTATTCAGTTTTCAGTTTTCACTGTCTGAAGATTGCAACTGAAGCTGCACTTGACATCGTCACATCGTCCATAGCAGTTCATGCCGTGTGTCAGGCGAATCATTGGCATTCCTAATCTCCTTTCTGAAACTGCATCAATCTGGTTGGTTAATGATTATACATCTTGCACACATCATATCTCTGCAGATTTCGAAGACATGAGCTGCGAGATGATATACGGTCAGGTACCACCTCCATTGGAAGAGGATCCGGTGTCAAAGCAGCCTTGCTACCCAAACCTCTGTGAGTGCACCCAGTGCAAATCCACCGAAATGGCATCCAAATCTGAAGCCCTGAAATCGCAAACCCAATTATCCTTACACATGTTGCTGTTTTTGCTTGCTTCAGGTTCCATGTCGACGCCCTCTGCACCAATCTGCCCCAAAATTCAGACATAGCCATCGCCGAGTTGAGTTCAGGTTCAGTTTCGTCAGTGAAACTTGAGAGAAAAACACAGTTGGAACCTCATATAGTGCATAGTAGCAGGTAAGGAAGGATCGGTTCAATTGCTCGTTGTTCCTGCTGCACTGGACTCGATCTGATTATCCTTGTTATCCTTACTTGCAGACTGTTCCTAGGGTGTAGGGAACCTTTGGCTTGAGACGACCGAGAAAAGAATTTGCACATGAACATTGGGTTGGTGCGGCAGTAACATTGATTTCTATACAGAGTGTACATTGTATAGCTTATATCTGTAGTTACAGTATAGAATTGTTCCGAGTCTGAGCCACTACAGACAGAGCAGATTATGTATATATGTATACTATGTGTCATTATGTAAATCAGTTGTCTACAGTGTTTGGGCAGCTCTTCTTCTTTTCCGACCTGCCGGAAGCCCGCTCCCGACAGTTCGGCGTTCGATTTCGCTCATGAAGACACATTTTTTTCTTTTTGGATTGTCGTGCACCCTTGCTGACATGTCGATGGTGCCAAGACTTCAGCAAGCTTCGTCGTGACCCCATCTAAGTCGACACGCCTATACGTCGATCGGGGGCTTGAGAGACATGGGTACCTCTCGGTCCTCACCGACCAGGGTCTCAAAAGTTCCTGACAGGTGGGTCCGACCTGTCATACAACCCGCTGACCTGCGTGTGGGCCCAGCAGGCCTTATTCGTTTCCTTGGGATTCGCCCGGGAGACCTTATCCGGAAGACCTTTCGAAGACTTGGCGTGTAAGTCAAGGCACAAGACATGACGGCGTGGCAGCGCCAAGCACTCCGAAGATCACGGGATACTCCTTGTAATCCGTAGAGATAAGTTTCCTTGTTGTAACCGACCCGGACTCTGGATCCACCGACCTTGTAACCTAGTCCGCTAGACTATATAAGGCGGTCTAGGATCCCTCGTCAAGGGCATATTAGCTCTTGTGTATTGCAATACAAACACCGCTAAAAACTGGACGTAGGGTTTTACTCTCCGGATCCCCGAACTAGTATAAATCGCCATGTTCCTTATGTCTCGCCGAGATCTCCGTGCACTCCTCGTGCATCCATCCGCGTTCTTAGTTCCCCGATCTACTCTTTAACCTGCAAACCACTAGAGGGTCCCCCCTAGTAGATCTGTTCAGGTCTCAACCCCTGACACTCGAGATGTATGATATATAGAGTGCATACGTTCCATTTTAACTATTTGTACTCCAAACCATGGTGTATAAAATGAGAAATCTAATTTCGAAATAACCTAAGTATTATTGGAAACACATCAAATTTGCTAAGTCTGAAAATAGAGCCAACTAGTCAACTTGGGACCTACTTCTCGAGAAATTTTACACTAAGACCTTAAACATTTTTGGACTATAATTGAATTTGGATGTTCATAGAGAAATTTGGATGGGTTGATGATAAAGAAAAGCAAAAAATTTATAGTTTAAAGAAAGTTTAAAGTTGGAAAGTTGTGTTGTTTTCTACATAGCTGACAGACTTGGAAAAATAAAAAAGAAAAAAGAAGAAGAAGAGATTTTCAGACCTCTACCTACAAATTTGTATTATTACCTCAGACTAATCCTTAGGAATGAAAGACACTGTACAATGAAATCGCTGATCACATAACAATGATGTAGAGGATTGCGGTCGGAGAATTAAACATATCCAGCTTAGAGATTTTGAAACGAACTATCCAGCTTATTAGAGATAAATAAAATAGCAGCTGTTGAGTGCTGTAACACCACAGCAACGAAGACATAAATAAAGACAAGTGATGTAGAGGAATGCTATTGAGGGCAGAGCTAGAGAATGTGAAGGCACGGCTGAATAGATTTTATAGTTTTCGTTGGTGAACGATAGACGAAGTGGGCTGTTCTGAACAATGAAAATATGGCCAGCTGTAACATAGTGATGATAACCTTCTAATAATGATTTGATTAACCCAAACAATGACCATTTTTAATTGTGTGCCCCACGAGACGAACTAACAATTCAAAGTTGTGCAACAATGTCAGCATAGGTGATACAGGAGAATCATGTTAGTGCACAACATGTACAAAGTACCAGCTCTACATGGATAGAAAAAAATTGTGCCCTCATGTGTAGTTAGCTGTTAATGAGATCTCATAGCTAGTATAAAATTCACTGATGGATCGGAGAGAATAATACAGAATAGTACAATAATAGACACAGGCTGAATCATGTTCCATAATATTGTTGAATATTGTTAACCGCAGAGCTAAATTTGTGTTATTACCTTGGACTAATCCTCGGGAACGAAAGACACTGTGCAACGAATAAACTGCTGATCACAGAAGAGAGCAATCATATCATACAGACACAGCACATCCCATCACACGTGAGAAACGGGCGAGAGGTTGCAGTCAGAGAATTAAACATGTACCTAGCTTAGAGATAGATAAAATAGCAGCTGTTGAGCGCTGTAGCCAGCAACTAACCAAGAAAATAATGAAAGAAATCACATTCGGAGCATGCTCTCGCTTAGTTTATCTCCCTCTTAGGGCTGGCATGATCAGGCCCGTAAATATAAAAGGTGGACGCAGAGGCCTCTCACCTTCGCACATCCCATCTCGCAGGCAGTAATCTAGATACCAAACACTACACTTTTTTTAAGACGTGCAAAACACGTTTTTCATTAAGAGATGAGAAAAAACATCCGGTTTAGATTACAACAAGGCACGGGGTCTAAAGAAAAGAAGGCGAAAGCATTACACCACCCTCACCGGGCGAACACCTAACAACCTAGCGAGCGGGAGGAAGCACGCGCGCGCCCAAGTCCTAGCCTCATCTAGGATCGCCGGAACGAGCGCCACCGGCATGAGAGCCTCCTTGTCATGAACGCGCCTGTTCCGCTCCCTCCAAAGCGACCAGCCAGACGAATGAGTCGAAGCCTTTCCTCTGAGCCGTAGTGACCTGCTTCCTGGTGGAGCACCACCACTCTGCGAACCTCACCGGGCGATCCGGAGCCAGGCTCGGAAGGAGAATGTGCCAGAGAGCCAATAGCCAGGTCTCTCTAGAGAAGACACAGTCCACCGTCAGGTGGTCCAGCGTTTCGGATTCCTGAGCACATAGCGCGCAGGTGTCCGAGTCCCTAAGCCCGTGACGGTGAAGCCGGTCCGATGTCCAGCAACAACCGTGCAAGACCAGCCATGCGAAGAACTTGCACTTTCCCGGCATGTGAACCTTCCAGATCTGTCGTGCTCTGAGGATGTCGACGCGACCAAGAAAGAGGGCGGAGTAGGCCGAAGCCGAGGAGTAAACTCAGCTAGGCGACCACTTCCAGATAAACCGGTCAGGTTCGGACGTGAGCCTGACCTCCTGCAGTAGGTCCCAGATGACAAGGTACTGCAAGACCACCTGCACAGTACGGGCGTGGGTTACATCTGCGACCCAACGGATCCCGGCCGCCCCCGTCTGTAAGGCCTCGGCGACAGTGCGGGATCGACGCACCCTTGGCGAGACCGCGGCCCAGAGGTTTGGAGCCAAGGATTTGACGGAGCACCCGGAGATCCAGTTGCCCTCCCAGAAAAGTGCACGGGTACCGTCCCCAACCTCCACGGAGATGGAGGCGTTGAAAAAGGCCTGTGTAGCCTGGTCAACAGGGAAGCGGAACACCGCCCATGTCCTGTCCGGGTCAGTCCTCGCCAGCCACAGCCAACGGAGGCGCAACGCGGTACCAAAGACACGAAGGTTGGGCAGGCCGAGCCCTCCGCAGCGAGTAGGGCAGGTGATGTTCACCCAAGTGACCAGACAGTGCCCACCCGAGGCCACCTCTGTGCCGGACCAGAGGAAGCCACGGATGAGGGTTTCGACCGCGCGCAGTGCCCAGGGGGAAATGGAAATCGCTATCGAAATGTGAACCGGGATGGCAGAGAGAGTGGATTTGGCAAGAACGAGACAGCCACTGCGGCTCAACAGTCTACCCTGCCAAGGGGGCAGGTGCCTAGCGACCTTGTCGACCAGTGGTTGCAGTGCCGCTTTGGGTAGCCTTTTGATAGAAAGGGGTATCCCAAGGTAGGTGTAAGGGAAGTCGGCGATCGTGCAGGAGAGAATGGATCGGACCAGAGACAAGTGATCCTCGGAGCAGTTTATGGGGTAGACCTGGCTCTTGGAGTAGTTTGCCGCCAAGCCAGCCGCGCTCTCGAAGAGCGACAACACCGCCTTGACGACTCGCAGATCGAGCTCGACCGGAGAGAAGAAGGCGACCACATCGTCAGCGTAGAGAGAGGTGCGAAAGCGGATACTCCTCTCTAGATCCAGAAGGAGACCGCAGGATTCCGCCTTACGGAAGAGGGCATGGAAGCATTCCATGACCAGCACGAAGAGCATAGGGGATAGGGGGTCCCCCTGACGCAGGCCTCGACCGTGGCAGATCCGCTGCCCAGGGGCACCATTAAGCAACACCCTGGTGCTAGCGGTGGACAGAATGATCGAGATCCAATCGGTCCATCTGCGAGGGCAGCCGACAGCCGAAAGGAGCTCAAGAAGAAAAACCCAGCCGACCGAGTCGAAAGCTTTGGCTAGATCAATTTTGAACATGATCCTATGGAGCTTTCGACTCGAAAGAGCTCTCGCCGTGCCAAGAACGTAGCGGAAGTTATCATGGATGAGGCGACCTTTGATGAAGGCACTTTGGTTGGGCGAGATTAGAGAAGAGAGGTGTGGGGCGAAGCGGTTAGCCGCTGCCTTGGAAAAAGTTTCCCAAAGTTATGGATTAGACTGATGGGCCGGAAATCAGAAAGAGCGACCGGGTCTAGTTTTTTGGGTAAGAGTGTGAGGAGAGCACCGTTCAGGTGGTGAAAGCTGTGGAAGTCCATGTCAGAGAGGGCGTTGAACGCCCGCAGCACATCACCCCTGATGATCGACCAGCAAGATCTGTAGAAGCGACCCGTGAAACCATCTGGGCCGGGGGCCTTGTCTAGTGGGAGGTCTTTAATCACCTCCCAGACCTCGGACTCCGAGAAGGGAAGACCGAGGTCCTCCAGGTCCAGCCGCGGGAGTCCCAGTTCCTCGAAATCGAGTGCGCAGGAGCGCTCATGGTAGGTACCCAGAATTCGGTCGAAGTAGTCAAAGGCTGCATTAGCCTTGTCCTCTTCCCGAAAAACTGGACGACCATCGACCAAAAGGGAGGGGATGAAATTTTTCCTTCGGCGGTGGTTGGCATGGAGGTGGAAGAGTTTAGTGTTAGCGTCCCCCTCACGCAGCCACCTGAGGCTAGACTTTTGCCGAGCGATCGTTCGCTGCAGCAAAGTCAGGCCTAAGTAGCGTAGTTTGAGGAAGCGCCGTAAGGAAATCTCCTCGGGGGAGAGCGACCGTGAATCCTGTGCGACCTCAAGACGGAAAATGACCTCCTTGGCAATCTGAATCTGCAGGCGAATGCTACCGATCGCCTTGGAGCTCCATTTTACCAACGCCTTCGCTGTCTCACGAAGGAGGTGATCGATCATACGGAGGGGGTCAGCATTCGGGTGCGGCCCCGACCAAACCACCTTGACGGTGTCCAAGAAGCCTTTGACCTTAGGCCAAAAGGCCTGGAAGGTGAAGTGTTTCTTGGAGTGCACCCCACAGTCGAGGAGGAGGAGGAGGGGTGCATGATTGGAACACCTCGAAGAGACAGCATGGAGAGCGGAGGAGGGGAAAAGAATCTCCCAATCCTGGGAGACAAAAACTCTATCAATACGCTCCAAAGTGGGATACGACCTCTCGTTGCTCCAGGTGAAGAGACGTCCCTGGAGATGCAGCTCAAGGAGCTCAAGGTCGTTAAGGAAACGACAGAAGCGACCCATCATTCTGCGCGACAGGCGGACATTATTCTTGTCGGCCGCCTGATAGATGAAGTTAAAGTCCCCGCAAAGAACCCAGGGCCCAGAAAGCGTCGGACGCAGGGTACGAATCTCAGCGAAGAAGGAAACTTTATCCGCATCGGACTGCGGGCCGTAAACAGACGAGAGCCACCAGGACTGAGAGGGTGCGGAGAGCAGCGCAACCTTCACCGTAACGTGGTGCAGGCCAGTAGAGGGGGAGGAGACGAGCCAGGTGTCTTTGCGCCAAGCGACCAGAATGCCACCGCGGGAGCCCACAGCCGGCAACGCAACATAGTCAAAGTCGAGCCCTAACATATCAAGCATGAGGAAAGGGGGTACAACCGCGAGCTTAGTCTCTTGCAGACAAAGAAGAGAGACACGCTCGGAAGCTACCAACTCGCGGACCGCCGAGCGTCTAGCATGCTGGTTAAGCCCACGAACGTTCCAAACAGCTAGGTTTACATCCATTTAAACACGAAAATAAACGACCACGCGACTAACGCAGACTCAGGCCTGTGCATCGACGGCCAGCTGCTCTTCGGGGAAGAGCTCACGAACTGCCGCCTGAAACTCGTCGTCCTCCAGCACGGAGCACTGGAAGGACCCCTCGACTTGGGCACCGAAGAGCTCTCGGATAGCTTTGCAGTGCTCCTCCGACAGGCCTACAGCGAAGAGCCTGGTGTAGCGCTGGAATGCAGCAGCGTCGGGTGCCTCACGCGGCCCAACGACCCCCAGCTTCCGCATCAGCAGGTTCTGCCCCGCGGTGACCGGGTTCGGGCCCCTGGTCCTGGAAACTGCGGCGAGACGACTGCTGCGGCGGAGCGTGGCGAGTGGCGGGCAGGCCTTCGCACGGCGACGGCGCGGAGCCCCTAGAACCGGGGGCGGAGGTGGCCGCTGCAGAGAGGCACAGAAGTCCGCCACCAGCGACTCGAGGTCTCCCTGAGAAGGTCCCTCAGTCGCAGCAGGTGGTGGGGAGCGCGACCTAAGAGCCTGGGAGGGAGGAGACAGCTCCGCGGCCGCTGGAGAGACGTCCGGCGAGTGACGAGGGGTAGAGGGACACGACTCGGCGGGGGCCGGAGAAGCAGAAGGCGACCGGAGCAGAGGCGGGGCGACCACGAGGGAAGAACCGAGCAAAGAGTCCTCGGGCAGTGTCAGCTGGCGGGCCGCTAGGGGGAGAGCAGCCTGCGGAAGACGTCCGCCACCGGTATACACGCACTCTCCATCCCCCGCCATACACGCACTGTCCTGTTAGCGTTAGGCCACCGATCACCCATGGCGCCCTCCACCATGATCAGGTCTCCGGTGAAGCAGCAGGCCGCGGCTGGGAGCCTTGTTCTGATGGCACTCATCGTCAGCCTCGCGATGCTTGCAAGCACCAGCATGGCCCAGAAAGGAGGCACCAAGCTAGATGATCAAGCCAACTCCGCCGTCATCGCCGCGTTACCAAAGGGTGATTGCGCGATGGCTATTTCGCAGAAAAATTCTGAACTGATCCCGTGCATAGGGGCACACTCCGTTCTGCTACCGCTAGCAACTCTTCACACACCCCCAGTATCTTCGACTGCTGCCTCCGACTCTTGTTTTCCCTGGACAGCACTTGCTCCTGCAGCATTGAGAAAAACCAGGCCAGGCTGGGCATTAACCTCCCAAAAGTGTGCAGCAAGCAGCTCATTGCCGACATGCGCCGTGCCAAGTGCGATCAGTGGCATGTCATTGACCCCGTCGCTCTCAGTCATCAGGTTAATGAGAAGTTACGAAATGTTATGTCACTGGTATCAATGGATTCTTATACGGCGTACCTCATGCGCGAGTTAGTGCTACCTAATTGCCGAAATTTTTATCCTGGGGAAAAAACTCTTATCTGTACTGGTGCATAGCCGCACTCCATGCTGTTCACACTGACGGATTTTCAGACGCCGGCTATCTTGAGCGCTGCTGCTCCCTACTGGCGGTTTCCCTGGACAGCACTTGCTTCTCCAGCATTGAGAAAAAACAGGCCATGCTGCGAATTGACCTGCCAAAATTGTGCGGCAAGCCCATCGCCGAGAAGGGCCGTGCCAAATGCGCAGTTCTCGGGCTTGTCAACAGCCTCCGCAACTGACTGAGAGGCGGCGTCTGGCGAGCAGCCAAGATGGTTACATTTAAAATTCTTTCCTGCCTATATATGTGCAAAGTTCATTATATTTCATCTTCCACACCAGTGTTGTGTTCTTTTTTCTTCTTATTACGCCGTGCTGATTTAATGTACTTGATTGATGTCGTTGCTGCTGTGGTCCTTTGTATCTGTTGGTTTCCGAGAAGTTGTATATGCCCTCTTTGATGTTCATCATGTATAAATAAATAAAGTGTCGCTTTATAAATTTGATTTTTCTGAAATGTTCCCTTTTTTTTCTTTTATATATAAACAAAGTACAAAAAAACCAGCTCATATACACTCGTATCACTATATATGCATGTGCACACTAACACATGTGGATGTTTACGGGAGGACTAGCACTATTGCAATAACAATCATCCGTACCATATTGTCCGATGTCCCTGTTTAACCGCCACAAATTGAAAAGACAGCAAAAGTCCGTAAAAACGCATCTCCTGTCACTCTCCTCACCGGAGACGTGAAAATCCGCATCTTGCATATGACTTGTCATCAGAGACAAAAATTTAAAGATCCAAAAAAAAAATTATGTCTCCTTTAACTCCTAACCACCGTCTCCTTTGAAGACACCTTCATCACCAATGGAGCTAGTTATGTATATATGTATACTACGTGTCATGTGTGTGTAAGTACAGTTGTAGAGTTGGTTTCTGTGCATTGGTGTGTCAAAACATACAGTAATGAACAAGGTGATGCTTTTTACCAACCAATAGCATTTGTTAATATAGCAAAGAAAAGGAATTAGATCTGTAAATGCGCTTGACAATCAGATGAGGCTAGATCAAGTTGGGCCAGATTTGTTTGTTATTGGACTTTGCTCGAGGTGAGCAGGACACAGGTTCATTACTGTGTGTTTGGGGGTCATTTGTTTGGAAATGGAACTCTGTCAGTAGAAGGCTAGAAGCAGAGCCCACCGAAGTCTCCCTAGGGTGGTGGAGGAGGAAGAAGAGATTGAAGAAAAGGGAAGAGAGGTTCGGAGGTGGAAGAAGATCCCGTTTGGGAGGGCTTCAGCCTGCTCCGGCTCCGGCTCCACCGGCACTGTAGCACGGAGCCGCTCCACTTCCTCTTCTTTTTCTCTCTCACTGACACATGCACTATTTATTAGAGCTCTTGGAGCCTAGTTTGGGTAGCTCCGCCGGCTTCATGCTATAGTGACGCTACAGTGCTAGAGCCGGAGCCGGCTAAAGCCCTCCCAAACGGAGCCGAAGTCAGCAGTAGCCCTCCCTAAGCTTAGTTTCTTACCTCTCCACTACCTACTAGTAGCATGCATCGAGAAGCATAGCACGCGTGCAGCGCCCATGCTTACTCCGTTACAAATTGTAGGTCATTCTAATTTTTTTAAGAGTCAAACCATTTTATATTTGACCAAAATTATGAAGATGATTAAAAAAAATCATGTTATTGTATAGATATACTATGAAAATATGTATAATGAAGAACCTAATAGTACTTATTTGGTATGATAAATGCTATCGTATACATTTTGTCAAACTTGAGATACTTTAACTTTTCAAAAAAAATTAGAATAACTTGCGATTTGAAACGGAGGGAGCGGATACGAGGAAAACTTCTTGAGGACAAAGAAAGAAAAGAAGACCTGCAGGAAGTAAAATACTATCACCAGTGGTACATACGGTGTGTACATTATGTGTTGCTCTTCACGTGGCTGTAAAATAATTTGACCAAGATCACAAGAACATATTACTCCTTCTATTTCAAATTATAATTCATTTGACTTTTTAACATCAATTTTTTATCATTCATCTTATTCAAAAAATTGTACAAATATAGTCAAATTTAAATCATTTTTGAAAACTTTCATTAATAAAACAACCTACAACAAAAATCTGATATTTAACATTTTTTTGAATAACATGAGCCGTAAGATTTGAAATAAAAAAATATAATTTAAAATGAAGGGAGTACTTAGCACAGTTGGGTGGGGGCGGGACGTGATGGAGGTCTAGTTTGGTGTCGTCCAGATGAGGCCGGCACGAGGGGCTTCGCATGCCCACGTACATGAGCCGCCACTGGATTTGATACTCAACTCTCACGTCAAAGATTGGATTTGAATCCATATGAACAAGAGCAAAACACAAACGCAATTCACATCGACCACTTCGGTCTCTTTCTTATCGCCGACCACTTCTCTCTTTTCTTTCATATTATATTCTCTCTTTAACGTCCTTCTTGCAAATCAATCAGTGTCATCTGGACTTCAGGAGTAGTACAACAGACAGAGTAAATCCGTGAGACATGGGCACGGCCCTTGGTGGCTCTGGCTCATGCTGCTTTGTTGTTAAAGAAAAATACCGGACTAGTGGTTGATGCGGACTTGTTGTGGAAGAAAAGTATTGCTGATTGGTGGCTGATAAGCCAAATATATATGTACAAGCAAATATCCAACGTGGAAATTGAAGAAAAACAGCACACCTTCCGTTCCAAATTGTGTAGTTCGTTTTGACTTTTCTTTTGACATGTATCTAAATGTTGTATTATGTCTAGATCCATAATACTACCTCTATTCTCCAATAGATGACATTTCAGACCAGAATTACTATTAGAATTAGCCTAAACTCGTTGGTCCTAACGTAGTAAGAATTATGTATGTATTTCGAAAATCAAATGGACCTACTATTTGAAAAGGCGGAGTATATCATTAGTGAGTACTACTAGCTATTATTGGTGCACGTGGGGATTGGCGCATTTTTTTTAAAAAAAAAACTTTTGTGTGTCTGCTGCCTGAGTATGTAATATAATGTTGTGGTGTCATCATCCTGCATGGCATGCCGTTTTAAATTTCAAAGCTGGCTGGCTAGCAATCTAGGAACGTTTTTTGACAGTTGACACTAGCTTAGGAAGTAGGAAGCTTCCATGTTCCATCTACCTCCTCCTCTTCAACCAAGCATCATGTGCATCGGTGACCAATTTGTCTCATGCTGGAATATGACTATATAGAACGTCACGTCACAAAAAGAAATCTCGACGCCCGATATCTTAACTATGTCTATACTCAGCCTAATTCAAATCTACATGAAATTCGTCAAATATTCATCAAATACATATATACATATATTCACAGACGACCACTCGTTCATTCTTGCTTACATATAATAAGTTTCGGCTTAACAAAAACTTTCATACGAAGCACATGCATATATGATCAATGATGTGAGAAGTACTACGTACTACTTGTGGACAACCACGGCGGCCAGCGGCGGCGGCGAGCCGACGACGCCTTTGCCCACCGCCGCCGGCACGCTTGGCAGGCCGTCGTCGTTGCCGCCGGAGAAGCGGAGCGCGAGGCAGACGACGGGCGGGGTGCCGGCGAGCACGAGCCCGACGGCCACCATCCAGAGGTGAGCGTAGGTGGGGTGGAACGCGACGGCCCACCACGCCAGCAGCGCCGCGCCGGCCACGGCCGCCGCCGCGAGGCACACGTCCACGGCGGCTTCCGCGACGATCGCCGGCGCCGGCGCCTTGTTGATGCTTGTGCTCGGGTGGTGCATCTCCGTCGTCGTCGGAAGCATGTCGACGGCCGGCCGGATGATGATCACCGCGCGCGAGAGCCCCTGCCGGATCTCTCTTTCTTTATAATACTGATGACGAGAGAGTAGCAGTCGACGGCGAAGAAGGTGCGGCGAAGAACGAAGGCGAAATGAGGAAGGCCGTCAACGCTAAAACGCAGGTAATAGTGATGAGGGGCGGGAATTTAGCATCACCTGGGGCTTGCACCATGCAGTGTAGGTAGGTTAATGTTCTAAGTACGTTTGCGTACGTCATCTGCGTGCATCAACTTTTTTTTCTCTACGTCCAATCGTAGCCAACCGGCCGGGTTCGTCACGTTATTCGATCTATTTCTTCAATTTCTTCTACACATCAAATTTTGATGGCAGCTCCGTCGCGTTTCTTCCTGATAGTGATCGAAGGTAGCTGTGCACTTAGTTATTTTCTTCGATCCGTGCTTGTCTACGGCAACCATCTACAGCCCGTGTGTTTGGTTTGTTCTCGGTGACAGACAGAAATTAAACAACTGCTGACATTCTCTACTGTGTCGGTCACGTACGATCCCTGTCGAGATAGCGCACGACGGCATCGATCTTCTTGTCTTCCCGCGCCGGCCGCGTGCCGTGTTGGTGAACTCATATCAGTAGCTGACGATGTGTGTGACAATCGATAGCTCATGACACTCGTGAGGATTGTATGTATAGAATTTGAACAACTTATTACCCCTACAGACATGTTTACTCTTTTTTTCCTCGGATCATACAGTCTGAGATGCTCACATACATACACACACTCGTTTTAACAAACACACACACGACTCAACACCCCATTCGAAAAAGACCGAGCTATCAAATTCTCGTGATTGACAAAGTCACCTTGCTGTTGGCGGGTATGTCGTCTACCATTGAGAATAGCGTGCGTAAACCGGTGATGAGTCGAGGACTTGAACTATCACAACTGTTTGAAAAGCTCTGTTTGGGCCGAAATGTAGACGTAGATGGGCTGACACAAGCCCACCAGTGATCTTAGCCCAATCGTCGTTTCTAGTCGTCCACCTTCCCATTTCTTCTCCCCCTCTTCCCCGTCGATCTCGTCGGCGACGCCCCACTACCCCGCCGCGCGGCCCCACCCCGCAGCGCCGGCGGCCCCCTTCCCCCGACTCCCGCGACGCAGCCACGGATCCCGAGGAGACGGAGGAGTCCCGGCGATGGGGGTGGTGATCGAGCGGGAGGAGTGGGCGCTCACGCCCCTCGCCTACCCGCTCCTCTCCGCCGCGGGCCTCGCCGCCGCGCTCCTCCTCCCTTACTTCTCCGCCGCGAGGACGCCGGCGCACGCGGCTGGAACCTCCTCCTCTCCCTTCTACGTGGGCGCCGGCCCCTTCCTCCGGTTCCGCCGCGCCTTCCTTGTCATCTTCTCCCTCGCCTCCGGTGAGCTGCTACTTTTGCTAGCGCGCCTCCGATCTCCCGCCTTTGTTGAGCTACTGTGACGCGCCTAATGGCGTGGTGTTGGTTGCCGTTGCGCAGTGGTCGAGGGGATCCATGCCGTGTTCGGGGAGGATGAGTTCGTGCGGTGTGGGCTTGGTAGGGAGCAGATGGCCGCGCGCCTTGCTTCAACCGCTGCAGCTGCGCTATTCCCCGGTGTCATTTCTGGCGTCGTCTCTGACAAAATGTAAGTTTAACGATGGATTCTTTTGCTCTGTTTTGTGAGGACGATTCTTCATTTCGAGTTTAGAACATTAGTTCACCACTTCATTGTAATGGAACATTGTGCATAGCTCGTTCAATTGCTCCGGCATAGCCACATTGGTTGGTGTGATCCAGCAATTCGTTCCAAAATAATATTGATCTGACCACTGTTTAAAAAGAGTAACTGCCTGACTTGGCTGTTTATGAGCGTCAGTTTTTGGTTTGAAGCCAGCCATGAATTGTAGATATCTATTCTGAAGACGTTTGTGTGAACTAGTTCAAATGTTGTTTGATCAGCCATACTCTACATATCTGTTCATGGTCTTGTACAAGAATTGGCATTTTGCGACGGGGAGTGATTGGCAAACGGATATCTGCACCTGTATTTCTGAATCCAGTACTGGCATAGATTTCCTGTTCTTATGTGCCTAGTTTAGTACAGTAGGTACTAATTTTCTGTATCATATGACTTTCATGTCTCCACGACAACTGTGTAGACATAAAGTTGTTTTCTGGTTACACCGTAAAAATCCTGAAACTTAGCTTAGCTAATTTTTTGTCATTTGTTAATTCTATCTGTTATTTGTTAGTTATAATTTGTAAACCAAGGCGGGTGCCTCATGATGAAGTTTGGATGGTATATAGGGCAGGTAGGAATTGCGGTCTTGTGGAGAATAATCTACACCCTAGTCTGTATATGTGTGTAGTTTTTTGTTCCCTCAACTACACTTAATCCTTCATTCAATCAGTTACTGTTATGCGATACAGATGTCTATGTTTTGTACTTCAAGTAGTAGCTATAACATTTTTTCGCTGACGTTTACAGAGGACCGCGAATGGCATGCATAGTTTACTGGACACTTCAGCTTGCAGCGGGTGCCTTGAAGAGTTTCAGTGTGCTTCATTGCTCATGGATCAATAATTTCATTCTAGCACTTGCCTCTTCATTGTTCTCTTTCTGTTTTGAGACTTGGCTTGTGGTGGAGCATGAGAAGGTTTGTGTTTTTAAAACACTATGTGCTATTACTGTTCTTTATGTTGTAGGAATTACTAACTGCTTTGTCCTGCCTTTTCAGCAAGACCAGAAGCAAGATTTGCTGTTTGATACCTTCTGGGTGATGACATTCTTTGAATCAGTGTCCCTTATTGGAAGTCAAGAAATCACAAATGTCTTGGTTAGTAATGATGACAATGGATTCTTGCTTCCCTATGCATTTGCAGCCACACTATCAGTAGTGGGGATTCTGTATATGATAAATGCATCAAGTACCACTCAGCACGCATCTACAGTTGGGAGCTACCAAAAATCTTTTTTTGCTCATGTCCTCAGAGGTGAGTGGTGAGTCATCTTGCTTGCTCCAGTGCTTTCTTTCTCATTTCTGTTGATGAATCTCTATTTATATTTGATAAATAAGGTCATGAATACCCAGATGATGCGACTGGGAAATATAAGTTGGTCCATGTTTGATGGCATTGTGTTTGAAACTTTTGGGCCTGATGTATATTTTATGGTTTCATCATATAGCTCTATTTATATTTGATAAATAAAGTCATGAATATCCAGATGATGCGACTGAGAAATATAAGAGTTTGAAACTTGAGCCTTATGTAGTAGACTTTACGATTTCACCATGTAGCATATGCAGTTCTGTAACCTTTAAAATGACTATGGTGAATATTGATCATGATATATGCAGTTCTGTAACCTTTAAAATGACTATGGTGAATATTGATCATGATATATAATTGTAAATAAATATGATCTGATACTCTGTTGGTGCACTGCCACATATTTATGGGTTCTTCGCAATAAATTTAACATATCAGCAATTGCTTTAGTCAAATTTAAGAATTGTTTGTGATGTGAAGGGATTCAGCCTGTCCACCTCCCACAAAATGAACTAGTGAATCTTGATTGTTACTTCCGTTCCAGGTCAAGTTTTCAGTGCTTACATGTTCCAGTTCCATTTCTGACCACAGTTATTGCGTTTCAGACAAAAGAGTACTGATCCTGGTATTCGCTCAAGCAAGCATCCATTTTGCTGTCTCAGCCTTTTGGTTTCTCTGGGCACCAACCATAGTGGTATTGTTCTGTACTGATGTTCTTTTCGTGCTATTTTTCTCCCTGGTTTTCTGTATGAACTGTTTTATCAGAAATCTGAGATTGAAGTTGTGCTATCGTACTCATAGATCTGTTGATTGGCACAGGCTGACGGAAGGTATGCTCAACTGTCTGTAATCTATCCCTGTTTCTTGGCATCAAGAATGCTTGGGAGTGCTGGCTTTCCATGGTTTTATGGACCTGCAGCTCCCTTACAGAATGAGGACAGCTTGACAATAGCTTACATTGGTGCTGGACTCGCTTTGTCTATTGTGGCTTATGACTACCAGGTATGCCGCTACATATCTCTAAGGTAACATGTACTTGAAAATTGATTGGTTTCCTAAGTCTAAATGTCTAATCAGAAGTGTTGTTCTTTGAACAGGACATTGGAACATTGGTGATACTGTTCTGCATCTTCCATGCATGTGTAGGCTTCATTTTACCTTCACTAGCAAGATTGAGAACAAAGTGAGTTACTGGTGCAAGAACAATCAAGTTTCAGTTACTGTCTACTACTTTCTGTTTACAAATCTGGCACCGATGCAGGTACCTGCCGAATGAGCTGCGTGGGGGCATGATGAGCTTCTCGCTGTCGCTAGCAAATGCTGCTATCTTCGTTTTCCTGTTACAGGTAAAGCCGCCCATCTGGAGCACTACGTCCTCTTGTCAGTTGTCACTGAACATGTTGTGCCCATATGTCCACGCCGTGCTGACAGTGGTTCATTTTTCTTTTTCCTCCGCAGGGCGCCCACCCTCGAAACATTGCAAATTCGACCATTCTGGGCCTTGCGTCCTATGGCTTGTTGGGAGCTGGGGGTTGCATTCACATGTTGAGGCGGTGGAGAAAGCACCCTCGCCAGAATGCCCGTAGCTTGTAGGTGCTTGTGGCATCCAAAGACTACAATACACATGCGGCTTCATGACGATTTTGTAGCACGCTAATGCCTCACGTTTTCGTCAACTCCCCACGTCTGGAAACATGAAACTGATGGTAACACACTAACACTATCAGTTAGTGATCACTTGTGCAGCGATTCGGAACATAGGTTCAGGACAATGTTTTCGTGTTGGAAGGAATCGTGTTCAGCTTGACGATCGGCACATTCTGTACACATGTGATGTAGCCAGAAAGTTTTCTTACAGTAGTGTACCGTGTCTGGCATGCAAAATTTTTTGGTTTGGCAGTAAATGTTCGCGCCTTGTAAATACTAAAGTCCTCTTATTTTGAGAAGAGGAAAAAAATGGTTCCTCATTTTTGGTCTGCCAGTAACACTATACTTTACTCGGAGAGGCTTAAAGTAACCGTCAGGATACTATACTGTAATTTTTCTCTATTTAACGTGTCAATACTCCCTGCTTAGTAAAATGTACAAGTGTCTGACTATTTAGTACCTGCTGTATTTTTGAAACACAGATTGCAATGTGCCCACTGAGTTGCTTGCCTCATGATTGGGAGACATTGCATTATACTTTCTCCGTTTCATAATACTACTTGTTTTGATTTTTCTAGATACATTCTTTTTGTTATGTATCTAGACATAAGTATACATGTACGTGTGTAGCAAAAGAAATGTATCTAGAAAAGTAAAAACGACAAGTATTATGAAACAGAGGGAGTATTTGATTAGATTTTTCTTTTTTTTGTTTTTTTTACAACATTGAGTGTACTTGTTCATTTCACTGACAGTTCATTTCCCGTGTTAATCATGATACTAGTATCACTAGGGACCTTACTGAGATGGTCGTGAGGTGGCGCCGCCCTGGTCAGAAGATGGCCGTTGGGAAGCCTGAATATAAAGGAATCATAGAGAGAGAAGCTCCCCTGTTTGCTTTTGTTTGTGGGCAACTTTGGTCTTTGGGCACCGATTTTGCTGTCATTTTGGTTCACTGTGTACCCTGCCTGTTTGATGAAATTTTGATGGAGGTGATGCATGGGGCCAGAAGAATCTCTTGCCTTTTTTTGGTACCCCAAGGACCGCCTCCAGATAAGCCAAGGAAATGAAGATGATCCTGAATCGTTATGGCTTTGATGTCAAACCAGAGATGGTGAGTTCACAAGCTGACATCAAACGCTTCATGTCTGAAGGGACTATGGAACTGGTGACCGCTCTGAAGATCGTATGTTAGCCGAGGGGCCGAGAGCAGTCAGTGGGCGGAGAGCGCCGAGAGAGGCCGTGGTGGACAGGTTGAGGAGGCGGCGATGGTGTGAGCACCGGCCGCCCAGTTGCAGCGCCGGAAGCTGGCATCCTGGACGCCGCCTCCACCTCGCGGATCGGCGGTGAGGCCGCGCCACGGCCTGCACACGGAGCGGCGACGTCGATGGACCCCCGCCCGGTCGCCTGGTTCCCGAGACCGAAACGACCAAGTCAAACCGCGACCAAGTCTAATCTGGACCGCACATGTGTGATCGAACGGCCTCCAGGACCTAAAGGGGGTGTGAAATACCGTCCACCCCCGACCTCCACGTCCACGAGCCTGGCGCCGGCCTCAGCTTGGTGCATCCACTGGCCACGGCGCCGCTGCTACTCCTAGGCTCCGTATCCTTGCTCCCGGCGCCCGACATCGACGGCGCGTCCTCGCGTCGGAGGCGACGGCGAGCACCGCCCAGCTGTTGCGGGGCCGGAAGCGCTTGTCGCTCGGCGGCGAGCCGAGCGAGACGCAGACGATCGAGCGACTGCGCCGCCGCGATGCGTCCAACGCGCGTCTAGACCCGCCATCTCCGGCTGGCATTTTCCCTCGGCGCCGGCGGTGGCGACTCCGCGACGGGACCACCCGGTTGCTTACCGTATATGCTGCAGAAACTGATAAGACTCAGATGAAGAATACGTTGGCTTAGCTTGGCCGTCGCCGTAATCATTAATCTGGAGGCTGCATTCTCATTTGTACCGATCAAAGCAACCAATGTAAATCGAAGCTGGATCATACGGCACAACCGCACAATGAACTCTACAAGCAGTACTGCATAGAACATGGTTTGGCATCTGTTCAGCTGTTAGCGTAGCGCCTCGTTCTGCAGCACGGGAGCTTTCCAACTGCGATGCAAGGTGCCCCCTGAATTGAACTTAGTTTGCCAACTCTGAATTCAACACTTGTTTTGAAAGATTGGTTACTTTAATCAAGCGTTAATCCACTTGATAGGTGTTGCTACCTGTTTTGCGGTGGTTGATGTTTGCAGTGGACCAGTGGTGTACTCCCTCTGTCCCATAAAGAATATAATTTTAGTTTTTTTAAGATAGATTAGTGGTATCATAAAAAGATTTTAATACCCTTATTTGTTAGCCAAATGCAATAAGTTTTGACATGCAGATCAGATCTAGTTGCTTAATTAGCATCTATTTTTCTAGAATTGCATTCTTTATGAGACTTTTTTCAAAAGTTAGAATTGCACTTTTGACGGAGGGAGTACTTGTAACATCCCGGAGTTTTCCGAAATGTTATTTTATTCAAAAATGTGGATTTCAAAATTTTTAATTGAATTTGAGTGCATGATTAAATTATTAAGGATGTCTTCTTTGAACCTTCCCTAAATTCCTAGATTTATATTGAGCTAAATAATAATTTTTAGGAAATATAAATGCTAGTGTGATAATTTTGGAGTTTATGGCTTTTATTTGGATCTTAATTGTGTGCTGTTCAAATTTGAATTTAGAATTCAAAATTGAATTGAAATAGTTTAAGGAATAGGAGATAAGGAAAATAGGAAAACCCTTTTGTTTCTGCTGGGCTCTTACTTCTTCGAAGAAGTCTACCGAACCTCCCCTACTCCTAACCCAGGATCGCTCTTTCGCCGGCCTGTTTAAACCTCGGCGGCCCGCTTACACCTCTAGCCCAGCCAAGCCGCCAAGTCCACCCAATCTCCTCCAACCCTTCCTCTGGACCGCTAGCTCACCAGCCCACTAGCCCTTCCGACCCAACCGGCCCAGCTCCCACCTACCTCCTCTCCATCTCGGTCACCATCGTGTGGACCCCGCTCGCCAGCCGGTCCCCAGTGCACCTTTCCCCTTCCTCGCTGACGCACGCGAGCCGCGCGTGGGGGCGGCCGAGCTCGGTCGCTGCGCCGCCGCTGCCCTGCCCCGCACCACGGGATGCGTGTCGCGTGGCCCTAGTGCGGACGTCGAGGATCCCCGCCGTCCACAGCTGACCCCGGTGCCCTAGCCCTCTCGCTTATAAGTCGCGCCGCACCCCCCTCCTTTCTCCCTAGTATCCGCCGCTGCAGTTGGGGTTTTCCCCTGTCCTCCACCGGAGAAGAGAAGAAGGGGGGAGGAGAAGGAAGGGAGGAGAGGAGCTACTAGAGCCGCCCGTGCAGTCCTCGACGCCGCCGCCGTGGAGCCGGAGCTGCTCAAGCCAAGGACCGCGACGACCCCGCGCTGCTCCTCTGCTTCAAGTTGCGCCCGCTCTGCTTCCTGCTCCGCCACCGCCGCCCTGCTCCGCCGCAATCTTCCCCGACGCACCTCGCTTCGACCGGTGGTCACCAAGGTGAGCCCAACCTCTCCCTCTCTCTTCTGTGAGCACCCGGCTTTCGCGCGCGTGGGGAGGATGATCTCGCCGTATGCCCTGATCTTGCCCGCTCTGCTCTGCACCGCCGCCGCAAAACGCCGACGCATGTGTTGCCGACCTTCGAGTCGTGCGTTTCGATTGCAGGTGCCGCCGCCGTCGTCGCCGCGCGCCGCTCTCCTCGCTAGACCGTGCCGCCGTTTCTCCCTTGCCGCCCCTTTCCGATCCCGCACCGCACGCACGCACGGGCCGCGCTGACGGTCCTTGACCACGGCGCCGCCGTCACGAAACGCCGGCCAAGGCCCCAGCCTTTTCTCCCTTTCTGCACGAGCTTGAGTCCGCCCCAGCGCACGCGCTCACCTGCGCGCACGCGCCGATCGCACGGCCGTCCCGCCTTGTTTTCCCGCACCGCACGTGCACTCATCGCGCCGCCACCCTCTGTTTCGCGCCCCGGCGTTCTCGCCGCGCGAACGCGCCACCGCCGACCCCTGTCTCGCCGCCATCGTTCTGCTCCAAGTCGCTGCGCACGCCTCCGCCCAAAACCGGCTGAGCCCGTCGCCTTGTTTGCGTGCTCATACGCGCACGCGCACCTCAGAAAGACCGCCACGCTGTGCGCCGCTGCCAGCCCGACTCGTGCACGCGAGTTGGCATGCCGGCGTGCTTGCACACTCGCCGCGCCACCGCCATCCTCCGTCCCGCGCACCGAACCCACACGCCTTGGCCAAAGGCCAGGCCTTGCGTCTGTGCATGCCCGGCACGCACGCGCACTTGTGCACGAGAGCTCGTCACCGACATCTGCTCGCGCACGCCATGGCCACACGTTCCCCTTTGGCCGTCGGGCGCGTTGCCCTGCCCGTCCCGCCGCCGCGGACAAGCCGCCGGCTTGCTCGTGAGAGCGTACACGCGCAGGGAGGCACAAAGGGGCTCTGCCCTTAGCTCGCCGTGCCCGGCCGACCCGCTGCTCCCACCGCCAGCACCTGCGCGTGAGCCAATCCGCGCCGCCGTCTTGTTGCCGCGTCGCCGCTCCCTAATCTACCGACGGCATAAGGACCTCTGTGCCTTGAAGCCGGCCAAGCACGGGCCTTTGACCACCCTAGATGCGTCCCTGGACCGCCCCAAGCTTCACCGCCGTTCATGTTCGCTGGAAAGCTCACCGTCGGCCAAGCCTTGCCGCGCCGCCACGTCTTCTCGGGCTTTTGCTCGAACACCTGGCGCCCGCCCAAGGACCAGCCGGGGGTTTTGTTGCACATGGGAGGCCACACCGCCGTCTGCCACACCGGATTCATCCGGATCTTTTTGCGCCCAGCCAATCCCCTGCGGCGCCTCGCCGCCGTCCGCACGCACGTGAGCCGCACCGGATCACCCAGATCTTTTGCGTCCACCCAATCGTGTTTGAGCCACACCGTCTCTCGCTCTGCTCCTTGCCGCAGCGGATCCGCCGGGATCCCGAGTGCCGGCCGCGTCAGCCGCCACTTGGCTGCCACCTCCCCTTGCAGCTAGCTTATAGCTGCTGCGTGGCTGCCACGTGGAGGACCGTAGCCAGCCTATAGTTAGCATGCAGCCTAGTTAGAGTCAGATAGAGCCAGCTTATAGCTAGCTAAGAGACAAATATATTGTGGATGCGCAATTTAATTTCAGAAATTGTTTTAACCTTCGAAAATTCATAACTAATTCATACGAACTCCGAAAAATATGAAACTACTTTCATAATCTTTCTAAAATCATGACGCACCCGTTAGTTAGGCTTTTGATCCCTTTTGGCTCTTATTGCTTCTTCATTTGGTGTTAATTGCAATTAGCTCCGGTAATTTATTTGTATTCGCGAATCTAGGAGCTACCGGAGCCGGAGAGCCGACCCAGGACTACGACGACGACTTCGCCTTTGACGACTACCCTCACGTAGGTTCATGCCCGACCTACTTGTAATGCCCATTAGGCATTGCTTTAGAACTGCTAGCGCTTTACTTATGCATGATGATGGATATGATGAAACTCTTGCACTGCCCTTTTAAATACCTTGTCCTTGATTGACCTCCTCCTACTACTATATTTATGCGTGATGATACGCTGAGCTTGCTGTGCATGTGTTGGGGCTATGTGGTAGTTTCTTGGCGTGTGTGGGGAAAAACCGGCAGGAGAAGGTGTTTTTGGCATACTTGGCGGGGGTGAGCTCAAGACAACCCGATCCGGGATCGGGGACCAGGATCGTCTTCTCGGGCGATGCCCGATTTGGTACCTATGGTGGGTACACTATTTTAGGAGCACAGGTGTTGGGGTTTTTGTGATGACTTGGAGGATAGGAGCTCGCCCCGGCCTGAAACCGAGTGGGTCGCTTTGTTACACAGGACTTTCGTACACACCACCTCGCCGAGAGTGGGGATAGGGCCGTTTCGACCCTAGCAAGTGCGATGCCATACCTGCTAGTAGGATAGAGGGTATCAGTGATGAGGGTGTAGGGTGGAGTCCCTTCCCTCTTGGGCGCTCCCCGTGCGGCCACACGGGGGCATGTTCACAGTTCTGGGGTGGTCCTTTGCGAGGGACCGCAGCGAGACCCGGATGCAGGATGGAATCGTAACTCCTAGGTGCTCATTCGGTTGGGTAGGCTCGGTCGGCCGTACACCGTCCGGGTGCTATTCCGAGTTGGGTACTGGTGTACACGCTCTGCAGAGTTTAGATCTATATGTATAGCCGCGTCCTCGGTTATGGACATGCCCATTGTTTACTCCGACTCTTACGTTTTGGGATTTCTACCTCCCCTTATAGGATGAGAGAGTATGGTGAGCCGTGGTTGTACTCGGGGAGAGGGGAGCTGCTCCCTCTGCCTCGCGGATCCGGGTGCGATCATTGAGGTGCGAGGAGTGGGAGTTCTCGCACCGACCCTAGATGGAGTTAGGTGATGGTGACGGTGATCTGGGTGACCAGGTGTAACCGTTTGCGGATGAGAGATACGGAAAATGGTGGGAATATGGAGATGTTATTCTACTTATATTGATGTTGCTGCTGCTGCTTAGGAAACCCAGCCTCTACCTTGTTCCTCTCTTTACCTTTAGAAGTAGGCCACTTAAAGCTTGCATACGGTTGGTGACGTGGACCTATCCCGATCCTTGGGGATAGCCCCTGAGCTTGCAGGGTACGAGTCAGACTTCGACAACAACGCCGACAGATGGTACGACTGAGGGGCACGTCGCTTCGCTCAAGGATGTCTGTGGGAGAAGAATAAAGACGGAGACACCTTCTGAAAGCTAGCTACCGCTGCGTAGGCCCTTATTCATATTATTCCGCCAAGAGGCGTGTATTGATGTACTCCGATTATTCAGGACATGTAATAATAAGATTATATTCGTACTTTGATGTTTTATTTCGTTGTATGGTTGTGATATTTATCTGTGATGGATGTCTGTGCATGATAGCATCTGATCTAGGGACTATCACGAGAGCAGGATGACGGGTTTTCAAAAAATTTTTAAAACCCGAGTCGTTACAGTACTGTGCATCGAGTACTGTGCATCGAGTACTGTGCATCGGGTTGCTCGGTTTCTGTCCGTGCACTGTGCTGCAGAAACTGGAAGCACCAACCTGAAGCCCGCTGGGCCTGATGGGCCTGGCCTCGAAGAAATTCGGCCCATTATAGTGGGGAAACCGCCCGTCACGTTCACTTGGTGGTGGTAAGTGGTAACCACCGCTTGCTTTTTTTCTTTTTTTGACAACCTCGCGAGCACGAGGGAAGAAGTTGCAACCAACGCCGTACTCTACTCGACCAAAAGAAGCAGCTTTGGAACACCTCATTTCGATCCTTGTTTTCTTGTTCCGGGAACGACGATCTCATTGAGCCAGAAAAGCGAATCTTACCAGCAGCAAATCTCCTCTGCAATCCCCTAAGCAGATACTGTCACGCGTGCCGAGCATTTGTTTAAGTGCTGAAAATCCGATCCGTATCTCCTCTCTCTCTATCCACTCCAAAGCCGTCGACAAAGCAACAGGAATTAGGTTTTTTGCCTTCCTTATCTTATCATTAGTACATATATAGGCTGCTTCGATCGATAATTGTCAGCAGGAGCAACGGTCATTCCATTATCCATTTAACCATTTTCAATTTTTCATTCATCGGAGTAACACATGTCACGTGCACATTCAGAGGCAGAGGCAGTTTAATAACCGCGTATACACCTCTTTTATTTTTATCATCCTAATTTATGTCGATTTTACTATGCACTTAGTTTGCAATATGAATTTAGGAATACTAATAAAACTTTTTTTTGCGAAAGGAAGATATTAAGCATCAAGCAGTACATCCTCCCCTATTACAAACTGAACTCCAAAGAAAAAGAAAATTACAATTGAGTCCTCAAGATCCAATCTCATCTTCTTCATCTCCGATCTCTAGTTCGCCATTGCCGCCACCACAACGATCCACGTCCACCTTTCTTTCCGCCAAGGGACACCAAACATTGGAATAGCCGCATCATCCATCGCCCAGAACACCAAGTGAATCGATTTTGTTGAAAGAAAATCGGCCAACCCCTTGGCAGGAGGAAATAGGAAAAGAAAATCCGCTTCCGCCGGCCCGAGGGCCGACGACCGGAAAAAACGTTCTCCGCCGCCAGGAGACCCAGCAACGAGGAAGAGCCACAAACCCACGAGGATGACCGAAGAGCTCACATACCTGGCGCCGATTGTTCGCCGGCACAGAAGCACACAGCACCCGCCGGTACCTAGGAACTTTATTTGCCGAACCGGTGGTGTTGCCACCGTCAGAAACCTAAACTCCATCGCCGACGACAGCGAGGAGGAACTCTAATCTACTAGACTCCACACCTTAGTAGCAACAAAAACGAGCCCGGACGTCGACCTGCTCCGGACCCCACCTGCTCCAACGCCGAGGAGGCCGTCGGAGGGGAGGGGCCGGTCAGATCGACGCCGGCGACGAAGAAGCCCTAGTCGCCCTCTGGGAGGCGGCGGCTCGGGAAAAAAACAGTTCGGCAGGAATACTAATAAAACGGTGTACAATTTGGAACGGAATTAGAAAATGTGTGTTACTCCCTCAGCTCTAAATTAAATACTAAGTCATTCGGACGACTTTCTTTGGAGACTCAAAATCATTTTATGTTGTTCCCTAAAAGAATAATTTTATGTTTGATCAAAGTTATAAAGAGGACTATAAAAAATTTATGGCATTGAATAGATATGTAGCAAAAAAACATATTTAATGAATAAAATAGTTGCACTTTTTTTGTATCATGAATGCTGGTGTTTTATTGTATAGATTCGATCGAATTTGAGGTGCTTGATTCTTTAAAAAAATATTAGTATGACTTATAATTTGGAACAGAGGAGTGCCTTCTAATATGCAGTACAACAACACATGTTTCTGGGAAGAGACCGGCAGTATTTCTGGGCACAGTATTAATTATTTAAAAAACGGGCACAGTATTAATTAGGAGGAAGTGAATGACACTGTGAGCCGATTGACACGGCGGCTCGTGTCTGCCGCGTATGTGTGGCACGGGGACGGTCTACGTGTCAGCACGTCGATCGTGCGCTTGGTGAGAGATATGATATTTTATTATTACTCTCTAAAGTTGCTTCTTGTTGTCGCGCGCGCGGATCGACCAGGTGCGCCGATGCATGCATATGGACGTACTCCCTCCGTCGTCCAGAGAGAGTCGCTAGAAAACTCACAAATATCCTTTCCGGACGACACTCTTTCTTGGACGGAAGGAACGAGGGAGTACACGAACTACAGGTCCACGGATCACGATCAAGTATGGTCATCTGCTATCGTGTCTCTACTCGGCTACTCCGTAGGTAGGCTTGTAGACTTTGGGTTTCCTCGGCAGCAGATCGAGGGGCAAGTGAGCTGAACCTGAACCTGAACCTGATCACCACCGCTTTTCTTCAAAAAAATCCTGATCACCACCGCTGTATGAGCTGCTGCGCCGGCCTGGAAAGTGGGGCGGTGTCGTTACTCCATTGATCTTCGATTCGATTCTCATTTTATACCCAGCAGATTATTATATATAGCTAGACTAATTACAAATCAATTGCACACATGAAAGATGAAATCTAATTCGCGAGTCGAATATGTTAAACTTAATTATTTTATAATCGGATGGTGTAATGTTATTATACCAATCATGAATTAATTAATAAGATTTAATAGATTCATCTTGGGTAATTTATTTTATAATTAACACATATTTAATTATTCTAATTATCATCAAACATTCGTCAAATTATGCTCACAACAGACCGTGTTTAGTCTAAAAAATTTCACCAACTACCTGTCACATTAATCTTCATACACTAATTAAGAGTATTAAATGTGGACTAATAACAAAACTCATTTCACAACTCCTACCTTAATTTTCGAGACGAATCTAACGGGCCTAATTATGTTATGATTAGACAACATCATGCTACAACAACTAATTTCTAATGACAGATAAATTAGATTTAATGGATTCGTCTTACGATTCCAATTCATTCGTGTAATTAGTTTTGTAACTAGTCTATGTTTAATATTTCTAATAGACCTTGGAAAGGAACTCAACAAATTTAAACAAACTAAACAGAGCCTCAATTCTGAGTCGTCACTACAGGAAAAACGACTTTCTGTACCGGTTCCAAAACCCCATTAGTACCGGTTTTGGAACCGGTACAGGCCAGCCGGTACTAATGTGGAGGCCACATTAGTACCGGTTCTCTTTACCCGGTACTAATGCCACATTAGTACCGGTTTGGGAGACCAACCGGTACTAATGTGGCCTCCCCCCGGCGACGTGGCGGCCTCCACATTAGTACCAGTTGGCTATACCAACTGGTACTAATGTACTTTTTCTTATTTTCCTTTTTCCATTTCTTTTTAGTTTTTTCGTATTTGAATGTATTTAGACGTATTTGTTTGGTTCGTTAATACTAATCAAATACACAGCGTTATAAAGTCGTTTGTGCATATATAAAGTGACATCATACATATATATACATACACGGAATCAAATGTTAGAAGTGTAACGTCATCGTTTTAAGCCCCTCCTCGTCGCTGATGTGCTCTCGTAGTGACCCTAGAAGAAGCTCCTACTTTCTCGACGTTTTTCTTCTTTTCCTCAGAAGAAGTTGCTTCTTTGTCGTCCTCCTTCTTGTCCTTAGAAGAAGTTGCATCTTTGTCGTCCTTCTTCTTGTCCTTAGAAGAAGTTGCTTCTTTCTCGCCCTCCTTCTTATTGTCCTTAGTAGAAGTTGCTTCTTTCTCGCCCTCCTTCTTATTGTCCTTAGCAGAAGTTGCTTCTTTCTCGACGTTTTTGTCCTTGTCCTTAGCAGAAGATCCTTCTTTATCGACATCTTTGTTCTTGTTCTTGTCGGTGCTTTGCTGAGCTTCATTAGCAATGCTTGTAGTGTCTTCTTTGCTCACTGTTACCATTGAGTCACCGGCATGAAACTCTCCTGCGGGATTAATCACCTCGTCTAGAATAAATCCGCAGAGTTGTTCTTGAATTAACCGGATTCTTTGCATCTCGAGTAATCCTTCCTTGATGTTAGAAATCTACAAAAGAAGTTATTAATTGTTAGAAAAAAGAATATGAACAATAAGAACGAGGGATATGTTTGTCTGCATTTTTGTGTACGCACCTTCTCAGTGAAGGGGCCCAAGCTACCACTTGCAAAGTGATGGATGAACTCACATACATAGAATCCACATAGATTGGTACCGGGTGGCTGTTTCAGGCACTGCACATGTGAAAATAAAAGTTAAGATATATTTGTTAACTTGTATTGAAAAAGATTAGCAAAGAAAATACGTACCGGGAAATCATGGTAGAATTGAAGTTTCTCTTTCAAGGCCCCCCCACTTTACACGGAACATATCCCATGCAACATTCAACAATTCTACTAGAGGTTCGTACCATTCACTATATCCGCCAATAGAGTCAAAGACGTGGGCAAGACTTAAATCAGGTACAATAATAATGAGAATCCAGTGGAAGCTGTCAAAACATTTTAGGGAAGAACCAGTTAATTGAAATATTGAATGTATTTTGAAAAAGATAAACAGTTGAGAAAAAACGTTGCTCACTGGCAGTTGTATGGAATAAGTATGTAGTCCTTGAAGCGTTGAAGGTCCAGAAATGTGAATAAGGTCTCCACAGTAGGCGCAGGGAAATCACGGACAAGTGTCTCGTTTAGCATTTGAGGATCCACGAAGCCAATGCCGTGCACTCCAAGCCTCCGGCAAGCTTGCATCTCCATGCTGCATGATACAAAATAAAGAAGTTCAGGTACGGTCTAAAATGGCTAGAGCGGTGATTCTAAGATTATGGTACAACAAATACTTACAGAACCCAGCAAGTGACGAAGGAGACGTCCACTCCATCCATATTGAATAGGAACCAGAACTCCTTCATGGGAATAGGGAAAGTGGTGCGACCTCGGAAAAAATGATGGTCTTCAATTCTAACTTCGATAAATTCAACCCCTCGTCCCGCCGTTTGCATGTGCCATTTGTGCAGAGCATACATCCTAGTTGGAAGGTCCTGCAACAATCGCTCCCAGAGAAGCGGCATCCCAGGCACATAAGCACGTCTACCTGACCCTGGGTGCTTTTCAATTTGAGCAATGCCTAGAATTTGAGCAGGTGTCAGTTTTGCGTCCAAATCGAATTCAAGCAATCCACGCTCCGCATCTGAGAGCACCCGTAGGTCCGGGACAGATTGCTTTGATTGGGTCCCTAGTTGTGGAACAGTTTTCCCAACTTTCTGAGCCTTATTGGCTTTGTGGAATTTGAGCGCCGTGCGATCATAGTCAGACAACGTAGGTCGCTCCGGCTTTTTCCTTTTTTCTTCCTCCATTTTTTTCATGAAGCGGTGAAATTTGTACATGTCAAATGGTTTCTCAGGTGCAGGCGTCTTCTTTTTGAATATTTGTCTGTCCAGCTCCTCCCGCACTGACGCATCTAGTTCCTCTTGCGTCTTCTCATAAGATAATTTCGCTGGAGGTGGCTTCTCCTTGGGTATCCTCTGCTTCTTTGGAGGAGGAGGAGGAGGAGGAGGAGGAGGATGTCCTCGTCTGGAACCCTGCTTCTTTGGAGGAGGCGAAGGATGTCCTCGTTTCGAACCCTGCTTCTTTGGAGGAGAAGGAGGAGGAGGAGTAGCATGTTCCGGACTGCCCCTGTCAGTTGCATCATGTTCTGGACTGCTGCTGCTTTCCCTTCTAGCTGGGGAAGGTGGTACCTGATCTTGGACTGCGGTTGTGTTCACTTCCGTTATCTCTATGAGATCCTTGGGCCACAAAATCCAAGTGTGCAATGCTTCCCCTAGAGTATTTGCATCATCAGCTCCCGGGAACTCCAAGTCGAGGTCATCCCAGGTATCAACCACTCGATCCAGAAAGACTTTGGCGCACCCGTGACTAGAATAATCGACGTTCAAAAATAATTCCCCTGGCCGCGGTACCTCAGCCACACCGTACGCCACCAGAATCCTCTTGTTTCCGACTTGAAAAAAAATATCACATGCGGACCTCGCAGTGATGTCGTCCACGGGGTAGCGACATTTTTCTAATGGGGCAGCTGCTTCCGTGGCGGTTGGAGATGCTTCTGTGGAAGCGACGCTACTTTTACGCTTGTTGGATGGGCTGGCTTCATCATGATGCGGCCCTGAAGCTGCAGGTGCATGCTGACTTGATTGCTTGCTAAGAGCAAGCACCACACGCTCGTCGATGATGTCTTCCATTTTTTTTCTCATTCATAAAGACCCGTTGTTGCAGCTCTCGTATCTGTCGTGCATGTTGTTCCTTAGTTCTTTGACGACTTCTGTAGGAATCAAGGTGCTCCTGAAATGCTTATTTCCATGGAATAACACCTTTGTCTCTGCAACGTCCAGGGTGTTCTCTTGTACCTAGTGCCATAGTAAGCTCATCATTCTCTCGATCAGGAACTAAAATTCCTTCTGCCACTTGCAGTATGAACTCAACAAGCCTTGCAACTGTCTCTCTTATTTGATCGCCCGGCAACAAAGATCCATCTTCGGGATTGAGCTTGCCACCATGTGCAAAATAATAATGCTTTGCCCGCTCGGCCCACTCTAGAGTTGCAGGTACGATTCCTCTAGCTACTAGTTCTTGTTCCTCCCGATCCCATTTGGGAATGGCCTTCTTGTAACCTCCGGGCCCGAGCGTATGAAATTCTTTTTTCTTTCGTGCATTGACGGTGTTGGTTTCAATCATCTTGATAGTGTCTGTCGATTCCTTGTGTCGCACAAATGCATCCCAGTGATCTCTTAACTTCCCCAATCCCTTCTGTTGGAAATCAGGTGTAATCCCCTTCTTAATGTAGTCTTTGGTCAGATGCTTCTTGTACGACTGGAAGGCAATTGCACCCTTCTGCATCACCCAATAATGCACGGTTGCCAGCCGCTCTTCATTCAAGTCCGGGAATGCAAAGTGAGCTAACACTTGTTTCCAAATCATGTCCTTGTCCGTGTCTGCGACCACATCTTCCCGCACAACTAGTTCCTGTTGAGCATTCTCATCATCACCTTCCAATACTTCAGGTAACAGAGCTGGAGGAGCATCAGAAGCTTTCCAATACGGAATGCTTATTGGGATGTGATCCCTGACAAGAGCTCCAATGTGGTTCACCAATTTGGTCACGACATGTTCCGGAGCCACAGGTTTCCCCAGCATCATCGACTTCTATTATGATGAAGCGACCCTCTAGGGGCTTCTTCGGCCCGCGTTTCCCTTAGCGCTTCTTGGAGCTCGAAGATGAAGGAACCTGAAGAATGAAAAAACTACTATTAATATATGAAAACTCCTGAAGAAAACTCAGGATGCAAATCTTGAGGGCCATCATTATACCTCTTGTTGTTCCACATCGTTGCTTTCCTGGGCAATTGGTTGCTCTTTTGCATGTTCTTGCCCATCACCTTGCATGTTGAGGAAGCTGTCAGCCTCCCTGTTGAGTACTTTTTCATTTTGAGGCTGCTCAGGCACAGATTGACCGATTATATTTAAGATCATTTCCTCATCTTCTTGTTCCCTCTCTGATCGAACCATCGTAACTAAAACAAGTGTACATGAATTTATGAGTACATAAAAGAATTTCTGAGACTATAAATGAATTTCTCTGTCTATATATGAATTTCTGAGTACATAAATGAATTTTTGAGTACATAAAAGAATTTCTGTGTAGATAAATGAATTTCTGAGTACATAAATTAATTTCTGAGTATATAAATGAATTTCAGTGTATATAAATGAATTTCTAATTGTCGGGCGAGAATTGAGCGTGTCGAGCGAGAATTGAGCGTGTCGAGTGAGAATTGAGCGTGTCGAGCGATACTAGCTAAGTGTAGGCGAGGGCGAGAATCGAGCGAGTCGGGCGAGAATCGAGCGTGTCGAGTGAGAATTGAGCGTGTCGAGCGATACTAGCTAAGTGTAGGCGGGGTCGAGCAAGCGAGTCGAGCGAGAATTGAGCGTGTCGAGCGATACTAGCTAAGTGTAGGCGGGGTCGAGCGAGCGAGTCGAGCGAGAATCGAGCCTGTCATATCTCTACTCTAAATACATATTTGTACTCTAAATACATATTTCATCTCTAAATACACATTTCATCTCTAAATACACATTTCATCTCTAAATACATATATTAAATCTAAAATCCCAAATTAAATCTAAAACTAATTAATTGAAACTAAAATCAGTAATTAAATCTAAAATGACAAATTAAATCTAAAACTATTTAATTGAAACTAAAATCAGTAATTAAATCTAAAATGACAAATTAAATCTAAAATTAATTAATTGAAACTAAAATCACTAATTAATTCTAAAATCTCTAATTAAATCTCAAATCATAAACAAAATCTAAAACTAATTAATTAAAACTAAAAACAGTAATTAATTCAAAAAAAATTGTGCTGACGTCAGCCGCTGCGGGCTGACGTCAGCACAGAGCCTCTCACCGGCGGAGGCTCTCGTCGGAGTCAGCCGGCGCGGCGAGCGCAGCGGAAGCGGGCGGCCGGCGCAGAGACGACGGTCGGCCGGGCGCGGCGGAGTTGGGCGGGGACGACGGCGGCGTGGGGACGACGGCGCGCGGCGTGCACGTCTCGACGGCCGCGGAGCGGGGACGGCGCGCGGCGGGAGGGAACGGTGTGCGGCGGCCGACGCGAGGGACGACGCGTGCGCGGCGGACGGCCGGGCGGTGACGAAGCGACGGCCGGACGGGGACGAAGCCGGCGGCCGGCGGAGGATCGCGGCGGCACGCGCGGCGGGGACGACACGGCGTGGCACTGGCTTAGGGGACGACGCGGCGGTGGCGCGGGGACGACGCGGCGGCGGGGGGCAGGGACGGCGCGCGGCGGCGATGGCAAAGTGCGCAGAGGAGGGGAAGAAGAGGGGGAAGAAGAGGGACGGGCTTATATACCTCCCCCGCACATTAGTACCGGGCCTTCTCTGGCACCGGTACTAATGTCACATTAGTACCGGGCCCATTAGTACCGGTGCCAGAGAAAGCCCGGTACTAATGTGCGTACACTTAGGCGCCAAAACGAAATACACATTAGTACCGGGTCCTATCTAGGCCCGGTACTAATGTGCTTTTCCTTTTATTTTTCTTTAAATTTGCAAATCTATTTCTAATTGTTGTTAAATTAATTATAAATCATATTGAACACGGTGAAATTACTGAACAAATTCTATTATACTTAATTTAGTTATACATTATAGAATGTGAAGTTAGATCTAAAAATTATCAAATTTATTTATTTAACTTAGTAATAAGTTGTTTTGGTCAAAAATCTTATGTTCAATTTAAAAATCGAAACAAAATACATTTTTGCCATGCAAAAATTTATATAAGCAGTAAATGTCGTGTTATAATCATGTTTACCTCGATCTAGTATTGCTTGTGTATATTTTCACATTAAATTATTTATTTAATACTAAATGATGTATATAAAATTAAAATAAATATTATTTTCACCGATAAATATTACAATACTTTGTTACAGATCATAAGTTAATAAAACTTATTATACATCATCGTCATTATCTAACGGCACGTTGATAACCTTCCTCTTCATGAACGTCCCCTGCTTGTGATCGTGGCGTAAATATGGAGCGTCCTCTTGTGCAAACAGGATGCTTGGGTCAACCTTGACTGAAAATGGAGGAAGATCATCGAATTGGTCATAATCATCTGAAATGTCAGTATTGTCCTCAACTCCAACGATTTTTCTTTTTCCTGGTAGAACTATGTGACGCTTCGGCTCGTCAGCAACCGCTTTCTCGGTACCCTTCTTTATCGGTGGTTTGCTCGACATGTCTTTCATGTAGAAAACTTGTGTCACATCATTGGCTAGGACGAATGGTTCATCTTTGTATCCAATCTTGTTGAGATCCACAACTGTCATCCCAAACTTGTCTGTTGTTAAACCTCCTCCGGTATTGTTGACCCACTGGCACTTGAGAAGATGGACTTTTAAAGCTCCGTAGTCCAATTCCCATATCTCTTCAATGAAACCATAGTATGTTTGTGCATTCCCTTCCTTGTCTACTGCATCCATACGAACACCACTGTTTTGGTTTACGCTCTTCTTGTCTTGGGCTCTCATGTAGAATGTGTAGTCGTTTATCTCGTATCCTTGGAATGTATCTACTGTGATAGATGGCCTCCTAGCCAACCATAGCAGTATCTCATCAACAGTTTTATCACCCCTCACTTTTTTCCACAGCCAGGACGCGAAGTTATCAATGTGGTGTCGTATAATCCAGGGTTCAGGCTTCCCTTCATTTGCAGCACGAAGAATGGACTTGTGCTCTTCCAAGTATGGAGCCACATGTGATGATTGATGCAGGACAGTGTAATGTGCTTGATCATATAACATTACATCCATGTCCATCCGAGATTTTTTCCCTATTGTGCCCTTTCCTCTGAGCCTCCCCTCATGGCGTGATACAGGGAGTCCAATCGGACACATGTCATCCATAAAGTCGACACAAAACTCTATGACCTCCTCTGTAGCATATCCCTTTGCGATGCTTCCTTCGGGGCGTGCACGATTGCGAACATACTTCTTAAAATAAGACATCAACCTCTCAAAAGGGAACATGTTGTGCAGATATACAGGCCCGAGGATAATAACCTCTTGAACCAGATAGACCAAAAGGTGGGTCATGATATTAAAGAATGAAGGTGGAAAGATCATCTCAAAACTGACGAGGCATTGCACGACATCATTCTGCATCTTCACTAGAGTTTCTGGACGGATTGCCTTCTGACAAAGCTGGTTGAGGAATGCACACAACTTAGTGATTGCTAATCTCACATTCTCTGACAGAATACCCCTTAGTGCAATAGGCAGCAGTTGTATCATCAACACGTGGCAGTCATGAGCCTTCAGATTTATGAATTTTTTCTCTTTCATATTTATTATTCGTTGTATGTTTGAGGAGTAGCCCGTTGGGACCTTCATACTATTCAAGCAATCGAACATTCTCTGCTTCTCTTCCTTGCTTAGGGTGTAACTAGCAGGAGCCAAGTAATTACCTTTTTCTCTCGTTTCGGGATGTAGGCCTTTTCGTTGGTTCATAGCTTTCAGATCCCTACGTGTTTTAATTGTATCTTTTGTCTTTCCATATATACCTAGGTGGCCAAGTAAGTTCAAGCAGAAATTCTTCGTCACATGCATCACATCAATTGCATTGGGAACCTCAAGAATTTCCCAATAAGGTAGCTCCCAAAATATCGACTTCTTCTTCCACATAGGTGCATGTCCAGCGGCGTCCTTTGGGACTTGTACACTACCAGAACCCTTACCAAACACTACCTTCAAATCTTTCACCATGGCGAATACGAGTTTACCACCACGGTGAATGGGCTTCTTACGTTTTTCTCTGACACCTTCAAAGTGTTTTCCTTTTTCTCTTAACGGGTGTTTAGGAGGAAGAAAGCGACGATGGCCCAAATACACTACCTTTTTACTGTGTTTTAGATACACGCAGCAAGTATCATCTAGACAGTGCGTGCATGCTCCGTATCCCTTGTTTGATTGTCCTGATAGATTACCAAGTGCCGGCTAATCATTGATGGTGACGAACAACAGTGCTCGTAGATTGAAGGTCTCCTGTTTGTCCTCATCCCACACGGGTACACCTTCTTTCTTCCATAATGTTTTAAGATCCTCAATCAATGGTCTTAGATACACATCGATGTCATTGCCTGGCTGCTTTGGGCCTTGGATGATTATTGGCATCATAATGAACTTCCGCTTAATGCACAACCAGGGAGGAAGGTTGAACATACATAAGGTGACGGGCCAAGTGCTATGACCGCTAATAAACTCACCGAATGGATTGAATCCATCCGTACTTAAACCAAACCGAATATTCCTTGGATCCCCTGCAAATTCCTTACATTCTTCAGATCTGTCAATTAGTCTCCACTGGGACCCATCAGCGGGGTGCCTGATATGGTCATCTTGTTTGCGTTCTTCTTTGTGCCAACGCATCAACTTTGCGTTGGTCTTGCACCTAAATAAACGCTTCAGTCGTGGTATCACTGGAAAATACCACATTACCTTCGCAGGAATTTTCTTCTTCTTCTGCCCACCCTGAACTTCATTAGCCTCATTGCGTGGGATCTTATAACGTTGCGCTTCGCACATAGGACAAGCCTCCAATTTCTCATATTCTTTACCTCGGTAGAGGATACAGTTATTAGGACATGCATGTATCTTTTCTACCTCCAAACCTAGAGGACAGACAACCTTTTTAGCTTCGTAGGTGGACTCTGGCAATTCATTCCCCTCGGGAAGCATGTCCTTGACGATCATCATCAACTCATCAAATCCCTTGTCTGAAAGTCCATGTTTAGCCTTCCATTGCAGCATTTCCAAAGTGGTACCCAACTTCTTCTGCCCCTCTTTGCAACCTGGGAACAACGGTTTCTTGTGATCTTCCAACATACGTTCAAACTTCTTTGACTCCTTCACCTTTTCGCAATCTCCCTTTGCATCGTGCAACACCCGACCTAGATCGTCGAGAGGTTCATCTGCAGTTGTTGGAGCTTCTTGAGTCTCTTGCATGTGATCCTCTCCCATTGGATCATCTGCAAAGGCACCTTCTTGAGTCCAATCTGGAATACGATCATCTTCCTCTTCATCGTCTTCCATTATAACCCCCCTTTCCCCATGCTTTGTCCAAACAAAATAATTTGGCATGAATCCCCATTTGTATAGGTGATCGTGAAGACTCTTTATCGATGAGAAATCCTTCTCATTTTTGCATATTTTGCATGGACAAATAATGAAACCAGGCGGCTGCTTGTTTGCTTCCGTGACATCTAGAAATCCACGCAACCCATTAATGTATTCACTGGAAATTCTCTTGTCGAGGTACATCCATTGCTGATTCATCTATAAAGCACCACCAAACAATTTTTAAGTATTTCGAAACAAAAGTCATACACAAATTTAAAGTCTTCATTTACAATCCACGTTATACAATACGACAAACTTAAATATAGAAACTTAAGTCAATGTCTTACATAAATTTAAAGTACGACATATGAAACACTAATAATACATGATACAATACGAGAAACTTTAGTCATTCTTAAGACGTGACGACGAAGATTTAGCATTCTCGGAATCGCCCTGTGGTTTAGTACTAATCGGTGGATCTCCAACAACAGGGTCTGCTGGTGGAGCATAAATGCCACCAAAAGGAGGTTCCTGCCCCGCTGCAACAACATCTATATGTTTTCCTTGCAGATAACGAAGCATTCCTCTAGCCAACGTGCTCATTTTCTTCGGTTTATCAGGAGGTCCTACTTTGGTTTTCTCCTGACTGTGTGAAGAGCGACGATCACCACTACCGTCATCTCCATTCCCTCCGGCAACAGTAGACATCTATACTAATGACAATAAATTATTTGACCCATCTATGAAATTCTAGCATTTGTAATAATTTTAAAACTATTTCTACTAATTCTAAAACAAATTCTATCATTCCTAGCCTTTCTAGCATTTTGAGTAATTTTAAAATTATTTAAATATTTAATTATGTCTTATTCTCAAATAAAAATTATTTCAAAAAATCAATTCTAAAACTATGTCTAGTAATTCTAAAATTCCTAGTCTTTCTAGTAATTCTAATACTATTTATATATTTAATTATGACATATGCTCAAATAAATAATTATTATTAAAAAATTAAATTGTCACATACAACATCTCATCCAACTAACACGTCACATCCTTTCCAATCAACTATATAAAACGTATAAACAATGCCTATAAATAGAAAAAAAACCTCATTCCTAGCTCATTATAAATTAAAGTACCAAAATACTCCAATTTCGACTGATAAAACTCAACAAAATAAGTATGAATCAAGGGAGGATGAAGTAACTAACCTCTAGATCACTTCAATGAGTCAAATCGTCGAGAAATCGTCGCAAATCGGGCAAAAACTCCCCTAGGGCGCCATGGATGAGTGAGAGCTCGAGTTAGAGGGGGGAGTGGCTCGGGGAGGAAGAAGGAGCTGGATTTTTATGCGGGGGACATTAGTACCGGCTCCTGGCTGGAGCCGGTACTAATGTCGCCACATTAGTACCGGGCCTGGACAGGAGCCGGTACTAATATGGCTGCCGCACATTAGTACCGGCTCCTGTCCAGGACCGGTATTAATGTCGAACATTAGTACCGGCTCTAGCCAGGAGCCGGTACTAATGTGTCACACTGGCGGGCGGCTAGGGGACCCCGCTTCCGAGCCGGTACTAATGTACACATTAGTACCGGTTCCAATAGAAACCGGTACTAATGTGTTTTTTTGCCCAGGACAAAAGGTCCATTCCCTAGTAGTGCGTCACGCTGTCACCTGTGAAGCAATGAAGCAAGACCACCTTAAGATAGGGTATGTACCTGCTATACCTAGGGCGCCATAACCGGTTCTCGATCGATCACCGGCGACGATGAGCAGTGTGTGCAACGCGGTATATACATACTCCCTCTGGTTCAATATTAGAAGCCATTTACGACAACAACATAGTCACTAGAGCATAATTTTGACTTCTCTTTTCTATAAAAATATTTATTAAAAAATTATATATTTATATTTTTATGAAAGTAATTTAAAAAAAAAATCTATTTATATGATTTTCACATTTCCGAACCCGACGACTTAAACTTTAACTCAAATCTTATCTAAAACGATTTCTAATACAACCGGAGAGGGAGTATGCGTGCATGCATGCATCCGTACGTGGATGGATGGATGGACCATACGTATGTACGTACGTGCTACATGCAACCACGACCGATCGATAAGATCGGCATGCACGTACGGTACATGCATGTGCCCAACACGACCCGGCGGTTTCTTTGGGCGGCGCTAGCTAGATGTATGTGTGTGTGGCCGGTGTGGGCAGCCGGCCAAAAGACCGTCGCGGCAACCGCACAAGACGACATGCCTTGCTGCCTCATCAGTCATGACGCCGCTGCCGGGCCAAAACAGCTTCGTTTCACAGAATATTTGTTTTCCAAGATTATTATAAGTACCAAACATGAATATTTCTCTTTCGGAAACATACACATAGGAGTAGTACTAGAAAGAATGTAATAATATTTCTTTCCAAGATTATTATAAGTTTATATGAAAAAAATGTCTGAATATAAATTATTAATTGGTAGGTACTTTGTCAATCTTATTATATTCTTCCCCTCCATTTTCTCTTCGCTTCTATTTCCCTCCAATTCACTATTCATTCCATCACATCACCACCACTTTTCCCTAATCTAAACATCTTCATTTCAATTTCCACTATTCACCATCATTTTCACCCATCACATCCACACACCTTCTCCTACCATTCACTATTCAATCCATCACATCTTCTCTCACAAAAAATACTATTCTCCCATCACACCCCTACCACTTTTCACTCATCCAAACACCTCCATTCAATTTTCACTATTCATCTCATCACATCATCACCATTTTTCACTCATCTAAACACTTCCATCCAATTTTCACTATTCATCTACTATTTATTTCACCTCTTTTCACCCATCTAAACGGGCCTTTAAGACCTTAAAGCTATCTTTCTTGGTGCCCGGCCAGCAGTGGAGCCCTCTCCTACCGCCCCTCTCCTACCGCCGGCATCTCCATAGCAAGAAAGAAAGGAGGGGCTCCTTTGGAACAAAGGATTCTCAAAACATAGGAATATGAAAAATGTAGGATTTGAGTTGGTTGTCAATTACAATCCTATAGGAATGAGAATGTAGGAAACTTTTCAATTGTGATATTTGGGTACAATATAAGAAAATCATAAGAATGTCTAGAAAGAGATAGACACAAAGGAAAATTTCCAAGAGGTTGGACCTCTTGTTAGATTTCCTCCAAAATTCCAATGGAACAAGGCGGTCCTTAGGAATTTCATAGGATTGGTAGGAATTCAATCCTTTGTTCCAAAGGCTTTCAAAAAAAAAATTCTATATGATCCAAATCTTCTAAAATTCCTACACTTTTCCTTTGTTCCAAAGGGGCTTTGATTTTTATTACCAGCTTCACCACCGTACCTAATCCATACCTACACGCAAATTTGTCTTTTTCTTGCTTTGGCTATAGTACTTACTATAGCTAGCTAGCAAATAAATAAAGCTAAGCCCATAGTAACATTGTTGGATTTAAATGGCAATTAAAGTCAATCATGTCCGATAGTGGCCATCCTAGTGGCAACAATCACCCATGTCTATAATACCAGTTGGCGTTAACAATTCTCCGCACATGCCCCTTGTTTGTGCCCACATACACGAGCTCTCAACTGGCCGGTCAGCTCGCCTGGATTTGCAGTTTATTTGCATTTGCATGTGTGCCGGCCGGCCGGGCAGCCCACTTGTATTAGGGGACATCGTCATCAGAGTATATTATGGCAGGAGGAGAGCGCCCATATGGCCAACTTGTTGATTGCGTGCATTTTTATAAGGGTTCCGAGAATGCGATCGCGATTTGCTGCATTGCATCTGACGATAAGTATGGGTGTTCGATCTCGACAGCTCTAGCTTAGTTGCATAATTAAGAAGTGCCAGTACGTGCAGTGGGGTAACTCTCTTCGCATGACGCCAAGGTGCCGAGATCCTCGTTCCTGATAATGTTAGTAAACTAGCGCGTCACTTGAGGATTAATTTATCATCATTTCAGCTAACCATTGTTTAATTACTTGAAGCTATCTGAACTTCGATCTCCTAGTTAGCGGGAGAGAATCAGAGAGAAGACTACTACGCATATGGCCTGCTTCAATTAGGGATGCAAGTGGGTTAGTTTATTAATTACAATAGCATGTCGATCTAGTTTATTTATCGTGCCAAAGTATTTTACTACGGATCGTCATTCTAGTTTGTTTTATCAACTGCTTGCTACGATCTTCTGTTGTAAATATCTCATGAGAAAGTATATTTATATGCAGGGGCGTAGCCAGGATTTAACCTTAGGGGGGAGGGAGGCCGAGACGTTGAGTACGATATCATAAGAAAATTTTTTCTTAGAGGTCCAATATTATACAAACACTAACAGTGTGTTATTATTGTGTAACAAACTTATTGGACCATATAACTGTTGCGTATGGAATGGTCTTACATTTTGCTATGCGCTAGTAGTTATGTTGTATAATCCAAAAATATATAAAGACCTAATTTTTACTAAACACTAGTAAAAAATATATTGGATAACAGAGCATAGATATGGGTTCGGTGGAACAAATAAATTTGTATTTGGGTCAAGTTTGCTCTAAAATAGAATGAAATACAAGCTATGGAAAAATAGAAGAAAACTGCATGTCAATTATGATTTTTCTCAATTGTATTTGAATGAATTGTTTTCTTGGCTCGGTGCCAAAATAACTGAGAAGGTGAGACACTATCATCTAATGGTTGGCAAATACATATAAAGAATTGGGAAGAGGTTATTCAATGCCCCACGGCATGCTATAGTAGCGTCTGTTTATCTGTTGTAACCTAATTTGGAGTAACTTCTCTCTTACTTGACCCTAATTCCTACTATTAGTAAACATGATTTAGGAACTTCTACCTACACGTTACAGGGGGCCAGGCCCCTGCGCGCCCCCTTGGCTCCGCCCCTGTTTATATGTTGGACATATTCTGTTTGTTTCAAATTAATTATAACCTATTTTATTTTTTTAGGTTTATAGATATTATTATACAGCTCGAAGTAATGTATATATGTCAAGATGTACGTATAATAATATCCACAATTCGCAACAGAGGGGATAGTAATAAACATTTTAAAAGGAAAATGAATATTCTCGCACATAGTAGTATTTATTTTCTTCCCGGTAAATAAAATTTATAGATGAAGCGAAGCGCATGCATGTGGTTGGGCTTTTCTGCGATGTACGGATCCACCGCCGCCGCGCCGACCGTCCCCCGATATTTGTGGCAAGTTGGCGGTGGCGCGGCCGCCGCCCACTTGACTACTTGATGAGCAGCATGCCGTTGAGCGACGATGCTGCTTTGCTTTTCTTAAGCTGCTGTGTGCGGCCAATTGCGCTTGCGCGTAACGAACGCAACTTTTGAACCCAAGAATAGTATCGATCGATCGATCTTCGTCAGGGGGGCTGCAGGCTGCTGCGTAAGCGTAAGTGCGTAACCAGTGTCCAGCTGCACCATGCCGAAATCGGACATGCATGCAGTTGGGCTCCGGCGTCCAGCCCTCGTCACCGGAAACGGAGGAGGACATGTGTGTGTGCTTGGACGGGATGGGTTGCGTCCTTGGCTGATGAAGGTGATGACTGATGAGCGAGTGGCTGAGAACGACCTGCGAGGTAGGAGGGAGTGAGTGACAGGGATGCTCATGCTCTGCTCCAGTGCTCCCCGGGTCTCGCTCGCTGAGACAGAGCGATGAGGACGACGGGCACGGGTGGTGGGTGCGCGGCTGACTGGACAGGAGCAGTGTGCATGCACCTGGCGCAAACCAAAACCAGGATGGCCAACCCGCCCATGGGATCGCGATTCCACAGGATCCCAGCCTCCTTGCAAACCCGGGGGTGGTTTTTGTTTGGCTTCGCTTGCCGCAAGAGACCCGACCACCCAGCTGTGCCTTTGCTGGGCCCTGCTTGCATACAGTGCAGGCCACCCCCAAGGAAGGGGACGCCGCGCCGGACCCCGCGTCCGCGTGCGTGCACCGCCCGCCGCCGTCTTCGTCGTCTCCGCCGCCGCGGTGACGATCCGGACCCGGACAGCGACCGCCGCTGTTCCTCAGGCCGCCGTGTCAAGCCATCGATGATCCCGAATTAATACACTGGAGAGATCTCTTTGAGCCGAATCCATTGGATCATGCTGCTTTCTCCGGGGGATAGATGGCCGTCCGTCCATCGTCTTCCTACTATCCGCCCCCGAATGGTCGTGGTTTATGGTTACGGGGGCTTGTCAACTTGGAAAATTCTGCGTTTCGAGACAAGTCCATCTATCTCCTCGTACCACCATTTTCATTTATCCGGATTATTTAACGCATGCAAATCGACTAGCTAATTTGTCCCCAAAAGTTTACCAATCTCTGCAAATAGGAATGCAGTTTGTTCACAGTTTTTTCACTCGTGACCCTGTCTGACGGCGGTTTATCCACGTCGTTTATCCGCGTCACTGTCCAGGTGTGCTTTTCAGTGTCACTGTAGAGACACGGTGTACACTGTCCCATGTGTCAAGTCCAACTGGCAATCCATGCCAAGTCACCGCCAGGTGGGCCACACCCTCCCACACCCCTGCTAGTATAAACTACTCCCCCCTATAAAAATGTCACGAAAAGCCTGTTGCTGCAGTCCATTCGCTTCCTTCCCCGGCAAAGCAGGAGCCCCCGCCGCCCGCCGACGCCGCGCCACCCACCTCCCACCAGCATCTCCCTGCTTCAATTCCTTCGCCTCCACTCCACTCCAAGAACCAGAGATCGGTGGAGCTCGTCGTCATCACCAGAGCAGCAACCGGCCGTAGATGCGAGCGGCCGCGCTCCTGCTCCTCCACATCCACCAGACCACCACCACGACCGCGCCATGGACGGCCGCCGCATCCACACCGGGGCCGCCGGCGGCGGCTCCAAGGTCGCAGCTTTCTCCTCCGCGAGGGTCCCCGCGGGGTTCCCACCTCCGCCGGCGGCGGCAGAGAAGCGGCGCGGGCGCGGGGGCGGCGCGCTGGCGAGGCGCGGGAGCGTCGGGGCCACCAGCGACGGCGGCCCGGCGGGCATCGGGGGCAGCTACCTCGGCGTGGAGGCGGCGGCGCTGCTGGCGTGCGTGACGGCCACGCTGCTGGTCCTGCCGCTGCTCCTGCCACCGCTCCCGCCGCCGCCGCCGCTCTTCCTGCTCGTGCCCGTCGCCATCTTCGCCGTCCTGGTGCTCCTCGTCCTCGTCCCATCCGACGCCAGGGGCGCCGTCGTCAGCACCGCCCCGCCCTACTCTTCCCCCTCCTCTTATAGGTAGCTGGTACTAGCTGGTTAGATTTGGCGCCCGGCCCTGTCGTCGTCATGTAAATGTAATTAAACGCGGACTCGATGTGCTCGTCTTGTTCTTCGGAGATCAATTCATGGATGGGAGAGGAGGATTTTGTACGTTTTGCTCGATTCGATCAGTTCTGATTTCGTCAATGTTTTTCGTCCCCCTTCTCTGCATCCGCTTCTGCAACTAGTACAGTTGATCGCAATCTCTGCATAGAGCAATTCGTTGGACCCGGACATCGATTTAGATTCGGATGCTGGAAATCGTGGAGATCTCGCTCGATGATTCCCCGCCTCCAAGCAAGAGCTCTGCATCATCATTGAACGAACCAGATGCAGAGCACAGCGGCGACGACGATCAAGTGGCAGCTCACGTGCCGACAGCCAGTTGGGCGAAGGTGATGTGGGGGAGATTCTTTTTTTTTTTCGAAAGTAGATGTGGGGGAGATTCAGTTTCCTTGAACTTGCAAGGGGTCGTCGTGCAGCTCCTACTTTTCTTGTAGCTGCAGCAACACGTCAGAAAAAAAAAGTTTTGTGCAGCGTAGTCTGTGGAGAACGCTGCTTTACAGGTCCGTTGGGAGATGTTGCTGCTGTCGACTGTCGTCGACTCCCGTAAATTCCAACAATTTTTTTTTTCTGCATGCTCGTTTCTTGTTGAATGGTTATACGCACCGATAGATTGCGTGACCCGAATGTTGGAAATGGACCCGAGCTTGTTCTTCGAGTCGTTCGGCAAATCTTAAAGCGACTTCTGCTTATTTGTAAAACGCTGAATTGTTGTAACTGAAAATACTGTAAAAAAGTAGACTAGCTTTTTTTTAGGGGAAAAAGTAGACTAGCTAGGTGCCTTCCGAGAATTGAGTGAGAAATTCTTTTTTTTTTTAAAGAGAGAGAATCCCTCAAGAGAAACATTGTGGGCCTAACTACTTGGTGTCCAGCCCAACACTAGTAGGTACTGTTCATGTCATGGAAGGGCCTCTGTATATGGGATGCCTTCTGAATTTTTTTTTGTGCTAGGCCAGAAATACAAAGACCTGGTCCAGTTTACTTCCCAAAATTTTCACCAACAACCCGTCACATCAATCTTCTTTCCACTAATTCGGAGTATTAAATGTAGATTAATGACAAAATCCATTTCAAGACCCCTACTTTAATTTTCGAGACGAATCTAACGAGCCTAATTATGTCATGATTAGACAATATCATGCTACAGTAAACAATCTCTAATGACGGATTAATTAGACTTAATGGATTCGTCTCGCAATTTCCGGTCTATTCGTGTAATTATTTTTTATAAATAATCTACGTTTAATACTCCTAATAGACCTTGAAAGGAGACCAAAATTTTCAGTTCGCGAACTAAACGGGCCCTGGCCTGACCGACCTTTGAACCAAACAAGCCCACAGTCCGATGGGCCTGTTGTAGTTGTAGCCCAACTTATGGGAAAAATTTGCTACAGGACACTACTGAAATTAGCTGTAGGACACTGAAATATATTTTCTTTGCTGTAACACACTAGTTTCTTTGCTGTAGGACACCACTTAGTGTCTTGTAGCCAATTATTTTTTCTACAGTGTCCCGCAGCAATATTGAAAACGAGGGGTGTCCTGTAGCAAAATTTCCCCAACTTATGTCGTATGCGTGCAATAAATACAGCAGGCCGCCCGGCGTGCACACGAATGGCCCAGCGAGCGGAGTGGTGGGTGGAAGTAAAAGCGCGCGGCGGTTGGTGACTGGACGGTGGACGGTGCTCCCGGAAGACGAGAGAGCAATCAATCATAACTCCCCTGACCAACACTACCCCTTCAATTTCTACAAATAGGAAATAGGCAAATAACTATATGTATATATGCAAATGCATACTACTGATTTACAAGCATGCTAGCTGCAGTACTATAGTAGTTACCTTCGCAGGGCAGATTCAGAGATACCCTATAGGTGTAGGGGCATTCGGACCTAGCTATTAGCTGGGGAATAGATCGAAGAAGAGTGACAGCCTCCTAATATATATGTGCATTAATAATTTTATTACTAGATAAGTTTTATTATATATATTAGGGGTGTTTGGAGAACTAGTCAAAAGGCTATTTGCGCTCCACTCTAAATAGTTTCAATTAGCATCTCTTGGGGATAATTTTTTTAGAGTAGGTTAGTTACAAATAGCTCTGAAATAGCTCACATATTTGACTTCTTTTGGGCTATTTAGGCTAAAAAGAGAAGAGCTAAAAAATAACCATGCAAACACCCCCATTGTATCAGTTGAAATCAAATAACTAACCGGTGGCCTGTGCCCTTGCTCGAGTGAACGTAGGTCCTCTCCTGCCTATGCTTAATTACCATATTACCAGCTTGATCGAATCCAAGAGCAACATACCCCCTCCGTCTAAAAAAAACATGTCGTTTTAGGATTCAAAATTTGTCAAAAAACATGTTCTTTTATTTAATTTGGCATATGTGCATACGCATGTGGGCTCATCTTACATTCTTAATAATCAGTTCTAAAATTTTTAGAATGACACGCTTTTTGGGACGATAGGAGTATATGCAAACACCCCCATTCTTAATAATCTGCACTGCCTTTTTTTTCAAGAACATTTTTATGCTTCATTTCCCAATTATGTTTATAGGCTTATAGCTAACGTAATAAGTATTGGCCGCAGACAGCCTATATATGCAATATGGCTGGGTTACGTTAATCCAAAAGACAATAGCAAACATAAAAGAGCAAACAAAATCTAATTGGCATGTTAATAATCCATTCATGTCTAAGAGCTGTCTCCTGTTTTTTTTTAAGATGATGAAATAAACAGATCATCCCAGCTGTACAGCTAGATCTCTCCAAGGCGATAGTAGAAGACCATGATCAATCTTTTTGAATCACAAACATCAATCTTCTATATGGTTGTACCTAAAAATCAAGTTTATTATTTGTGGACAAAAAATGACATTGTTATTGTGGTTAATTACTACGTAGTATATATATACATTCATAGTTCTCTCCCCTCTCGAAATGCTGTTTCCGAGTTTTGGCTAACTATATCTACCTTATGAATTATTATCATTGACAGATCATCATGAAGAATGGCCATATGCGCTCTCCTATACAGTGGTTCTTGTTGTGGTTAATACGACTATAATGGTTTGATTCCAAACATTGCGTGTAAACTCACATTATTCCACAACATTTTTCAAGAACTATGTTTACAATTAAACTAATAACTAGACTATCTAATAATTTCAGATAACTCTGTTTATGAATCTATATATAGCATATATAACATCATGCAAAAAGGGCTTTTACTTTAAGAACCTACAACATGACAATGCACGCATGCATGCATAAAACGGCATTTTCCCAACATTGTCCATTCATATAAAACCTCAATACGTGAACATATGTTCTATATGTAGTATGTCTTCACCATTTCATGCATGTAAATAAATGCTGGAAACAATAAATAATAAAGTGGAAATGATTGGAAACATGGTACATATATATAAACACCTGCGATCGCGACCATATGACCAAATAATTAATCTTTTATTCCATCTCTAGTCGATTTATGCTACAAGGTCTGAATTTTCAAATAGAAATTGACATATCATCGTTACACCCGCTATTCATATGATGAACTGAATAATTGTGGAACATTGCATATTTGCATATGCATGGGACTAGAATTGCCTCATCCTACTGATCCATAACATATCTTAACCCATGTCCGATCCCAGCCCAAATAAAGTGTCGTCTACACATGCATATACATCCGTATTCATATATAGAATACGTTCACGCACGCCCACATTACAGGCATGTGTATGCTAGCTGCTTCGAGCCCTAGCTAGATCATGCCTGCATATGTGTGCGTGCCCTCGGAAACCGAATCACTTGAAGTTTGTGCAAACTTTGGGTGATTCTAGGAGAGGGTTCCAGTCCCAAATCTTTTCCATGCTAGGGAAAGGAAGCAAAGGACCTTGTGATGGCAAGGGCTGCTGGTTAGGGTTTCCCTGGTTATTGTATGACCCAATTGCCCTACTCAGCTCATCTATGGGAATGGTTGCCATTGTTGCAGAGTTTGCATTAAGCAGGGCGTGTGTGGAAGAAGGCAGCAGCTGTGGGTTATTGGCGCCCTTCAAGTGGTAGAGTGATGTACCGTCCTCCTCCGTCGACGTGGTGGAGCTTAGCGAGGCGGTTGACAGGAACGGCGCCATTGTTGCTGCTGCTCGAGCTGCTGCAGCTGATGATGCCATGACTGTGTTTGTTGTGCCACTGTATGGCTTGTTGTTCATGTGAGCTGATGTGTGGCCACCGTCGAACATTGGTGCCAAGCGGGGCGAAGCCGACGTCCGGTGATGCTTCTTTTCCATTGACGCTACCGCCTTTGAGCCGGATGATCTTGTGTTGGTGGTGAGGTGAAAGTTGTCTTCGATCCCAGGACGTTTATACACTCGGCAAAGGGAAATCTCCTACGTATATAATATGAAGATGAATTGATCAAGATTAATCCAAAATGAAATTGGTGTTTAATTATAAACGCAAAATTAAAGAACAATTAACACATGCAGTTAGAAGAGAGACACTGCAAGTGTTCTTATTATTACACATACACTAATTTTATCAAACATATAGTATATACGTACACACCCTGGTTACTGAAATAAAGTTTGCAGCCAGCAAAAGAAGGATGAGAAGAAGAGAGATCACAGGTTATAACAGAACTTAATTTACCCCGTAATCGGGAAAAAACAACTCCAAGGGAAGCATGCTATCTTTAATGTTGCTCTAAATAAATAAAGATGTACAACGAGTTCAAAGTATAATTAAATTTCCATTTTAGCTGGATCATATATGTTTCATCGCTCTAGGTAACCATGGAGTACATATGTTTTCCCTTTATCTCGAGTATGTAGTTAGTTATCCAAGGTTTCCACATCTTAAAAGTAAGTTGCAAACTTTTTACATATGACGAAGGATGCTGATGATGGACACTTCCAAAAAGGAGGGACGAGCCTTTCCAAAGGAAAAGCTGAAGAAAAGAGTCACCGATCTGTACGTGCTTTTAAATTGGGGATTTTTTTCAAGCTTCCTTTAAGTATAGAAGAGAAATTTGAGATGCACCAGCTGGATGTGATGCATGCAAATAGCTAGCCTAATTAACTGTGGAAAAAATTGGGAAGGGCCTGCATATGTAGATCTCTCTAATTCCATTTAGTTTAGGTTGAACCATAAGCATGGGGATCTCTAGATCTTGCTCATGCAATTCTTTGGAGCACTGTTAACACTTTTGCGCAACAGTTTGCCTATATAGACAGCACGATGCCAACCGGCAATCACAAACAGAGAAGCTAGCTAGCAATATCATCAACCCAACTTCCAAAAGATGAGGGGAATTTCAAGTGGACGCATCTTTCATAGAACACTTTATGCTTTTCTTTGTTCCCAAAAGAATTCAAAAACCAATCCAATTAAGGAAAACAAAAATAACCAGAGATAGATGAGCAAAATTTGTCAACAGGATAAAAAAATTCATCCTTTCACATATTAGAAGTAGAGGGGAATTGCCCAACCTTTTGGTACCGGTCGGCCTCGCCATGAGGAAGGCGGTACTCGTTCATGATCCAGCTGCTTCTAAGGCCCTTGGGCGCCTTCCCCACATAGAACACCAGAGTCTTCTTCAGCCCGATGGAGCGGTTGCCCTCGACGCGCACCATCCGATCTGCCCCTGTGGCCTTCCAGTAGCCCGATGGAGTGACCCGGTTCGGACGGTCGCCGTTGCGGTACTTGCGGTCTCTCGGCACGTAGAAGAACCACTCCTTGTCCCCAATTGAAGCCAGAGCTGTTGGTTGTTTATGTAGAGCATCAACATATTAGTCACCAAAAAAGCAAGCAAGCATCGCATGCAAGAAAAAAATTAAAGTATGACAAAAGCTAAAGGGTCACATGAAATCAGAACGAGTAAGGGGGGTCACATGCATGAAATCATATGCCAGATCCCCATGTTTACTTATTTGTGTGTGTAGTACAGGCTAGCTGGTAGCCGTGTTGTTCACATGAGGCGTTAGTTGCTTACCGGGGAGATCCCACGGGTCGTAGCGGTAGAGGTCGACGAGGTTGATGAGCTCGATGTTGAAGCGCTTGCCCTCCACCCTCCGGCGGAGGTAGAAGTCGATGAGCTCCTCCTCCGTGGGGTGGAAGCGGAAGCCCGGCATCACCATGTCGTGCGCCTGCTGCTGCCCGTCGTCGGCGCCGCCGTGGTGTTGTTGTTGTTGGTGATCTCCCCCCATGGTCGACGGCGGCCTCGAGTCATTACCTCTCCTCCCGGGAGCCAGCCTTGCTTTATAGCAGAAGCAGGAGGAAGATGAGGAGGAGGAGGAGGAGGAGGGGAGGACTTGTACGAGACGACGGCCAGCCCTAACTACACCCACACGCCACCACACAGAGAGGCAGATGGAGACCCAACTAGACACAAGGGGATCGATCGACGGGGGGCGGCCGGGGCCTATACCGCTGCGGCCCTTGGAAGAATGAGGGTGATTGGTGCAAGTGGTGGTACTACCACTGGTGTGTGGTGAAGTGAAGGGCTGCTAGAGGGCGGTGTGAGAGAGATAAGAAAAGATTAGATATACACCTAATTAATTAAAACTTATTTAGACAGCACCAATTAGGATGAGGACCTGTTGATATGTGCCGGTATTAATGGCTGTTACTTTTAGCTTAGCTAGCAGCTGTGTGTGAGAGAGAGAGCGAGAGTTTGTTCCACTAGCTACAGTATAAACAGGGAAAGGGGAGGGACCTCTCCAACGAAACCTCAGCGGTGGCCTATAAATTTGAGCAGTGCTGTGGTGCAGCTGACCAGCCTTCCAATATAAAGGCAATGCATGTCCAGTTCAGCTATAAAAATGTTTCTACCGTTTGTGTGTGCGTGCAGCTAGAACGAAGCAGGAAAGCCAGCTATAGCTCAACGATTGCACATCGGCGGAGTGGGATAATGGCGGTGCATCCTACTAGCTCCTTTATACATGCATGCATGCTTTGGTCCCAGCTCCAAACACACGGCGTGTGAGATAAATTCTAGTAGTTTTTTTTTCTGGTTCATGATGTGAGTAGTATCATGCAGATGCATCACATTAAGATATTTATCTTAATTATGAATCTCTCTAACAAATTAAATTTCCAGTCCAAAAAACTCCATCTTCACCGAGGTGATGAAGATTATGAAATAAGAGAAGTTCATTGTTCATCTTTAAAAGGGCCTGCCTATATGCATCTTTTACAAGTGAAACATTAAAACCGTTTCACTCAAGTGTTGTGTTTTTGTTTCTTGTGGTACCACAAAAATCAATAAATGTCAAATAAATCTAAAAATATATATATAAATCTGGTAAATGAGCAAAACAAAATAACTTTTTTGAACGGGAAGCTGAGCTGAACAATTATTATCAATACACGAAAATATCTAATCAATAGTAAATAGCAAAAATTGGATATTAAAAAAATCCTATGCATAAAGAGAGAGGAGGTACTATACACACTCGACTCGTGCAAGTTGTCTTGCATTGTGTTCACTCGTGCATGTAAGCTATTGTAAGTACGTACGTGTCTCTCGGCTTCATGCTTTCCTTATATGCTTCAGCCAGCCGGCCGGCAGCCGACGATGACTCAAAAATCATCTCATGCTAGCCCAATTAATCCTTCAGCTCCTGTCTACCTCAATAGATTTACACCACTTGAAAAATACTAAACCTAGATGTGCGCTAATAAATATATTACGGCCAGTAATAACCTTTCGGAACAAAAACTCTACCAAATAAAAAAGAAAGTACTCTCTAAGATATACTACTCCCTCCGTTCCAAATTACTACTACCTCCGTTTTTTATAAATGACGCTGATGCATAAAAATCTAAGCTAATTGACACTACAAAAGTTTTCTGAAAGGACATCTAAAGAAAAACGAAAGTAGTATTTATTTTGACTTTTCTAGATACATGCATTTTGATATGCACCCATATATATAAACTTGTGTTTATATGCAAGTGAAGTATCTTGAAAAAGTCAAAACGAATAGTATTTTGGGACGCATGGAGTCACTACGGGAAATCGTACTCTTTGCCGAGACCTCGGGGATTTACCGAGAGCCGTCAACAAAACTTTCGGCAAACAAAAAACCTCGACAAAATAAGAGTTTGCCGAGAGCTTTTCTTGGCCGTCGGCAAAATAGGGGTTTGCCTGTCCTGCTCTCGGCAAACAACAATTTTGCTGACGGCCAAGAAAAGCTATTGGCAAACAGCTATTTTCCGACGGTTTTCATTTGGCCGACGACAAAATATAGAAGGGACACACTTGTGAAGCAACCCATAGCTATATTTAGGTTTTATATCTTAAAATTTTTCTACTCTCTAAATACAGCGTGTGTTGGTACATGTTAAATTTTGGTACAATTTTGAATTAGTTTTCTATATTTAACTAATTAATTGCATTTCAAACATTTTTCGAGTCATGTCAAATTTAAATTGCAAGTGATTCAAATAATAGAAGAAAATAAGTGGAAAGATAATATTCATGTTATTTAGTCAAATTTGAGATGTTATCAATAAAATTAAAAGAAATTTCGAACATCCTGTCCAGGAAACACGATCAAAGACGTGCGTTTCAATGATTTTAAAATTCTAGAAAATGCAAATAAAGTCTAAAAATTATGAAATTTGTCAATATCTCATGATAGGTTGTGGTAAAAAAAATTGAGTGAGTTTTGCACATTTTATCATGCACGATGTTTAGAAACCCAAACATCTCCGTAGATGTTTCGTAGAGTTATAAAGGAAGCAGATAGGTTTGGAGGCAAAGTGATGTTCAAATTGGAATTTGAATTCAAATTTTTTTCTACTCTTTCACATACAACATGCAGTACTCCATGTTAAAATTGGACATATTTTTGCATTTATTTGCTATATTTAACTAATTAATTGCATTTCAAACATTTTTTTGAATAAAGTCAAATTTGAACTGCAACTAATTAAAATAATAGAAGAAAATAAGTAGAAAAATGATATTCATGTTACTTAGACAAATTTGAAACCCTAACCATAAAATCAAAAGACATTTAGAACATCTTGTCCAGGAAACACAATCAAAGACACTGTGTTAATGATTTTAAAATTCTAGAAAATGCAAATGAAGTCTAAAATCATGAAGTTTGTGAGTATCTCAGGATATCATACACAGAGGATGTGTTGAAAAATTGAGTGAGTTTTACACATTTTATCACGCACGATTTTTAGAAACACAAACATCTTCGAAGAAGTTTCATAGAGTTATAAAGGAAGCGGCTAGGTCTGTAGGCAAAGTGATGTTCAAATTAGAATTTGAATTCAAAACTTTTTCTACTCTTCACACACAACATGTATCACTCCATGTTAAAATTTGACACATTTTTACATTTGTTTGCTATATTTAACTAATTAGTTACATTTCAAGCAATTTTGAGAATTTTTTTTACAGTGGGCCGAATTTAAGCAAAAGGACGAAGCCGGTCCAAATCCGACCCACCAACCTGCCGCCGCCCTTCCCTCAAACCCTATGTATATAAAACCCTTCCCCTACCCTGCCTCCTCCCTCTCCCACCCCGCCACCGCCGCCTCTCCCTCTCTCCCTGCCCTCTCTCCGCCGTCTCCCTCCCTGCCTCCGCCGCCTCCCTCCCTCCCTCCCCGTCGGGCCCTCCTACCTCCCCTCCCCCCCTCCGTTCGCCCCTCACCGATAGTGAGGAGCAGTGGCGGGGCGAGGTGCGGTGGCGGGGCATAAGGAGGAGCTCAGCCTCCTCTCCCCCGACGTCGGCGTGGCGGTGATATCCTCCACAGCAGCGCCCACTTGTTCCTCCGGCGCGGCGACCTCGACCTTAGATCCGGCAGTGCGGCGGCCTCCTCTTCCTCCGGCACGGCGACCTCGACCTCCTCTCCTCCGGTGCGGCGACCTCGAACTCCTCTCCTTCGGCACATCGACCTCTTCTCTTCCGGTGGCGGCGGCTAGAGGTGCGGTGGTGGCTGTGTGGCTCCTCAGACCCAGCCGGAGGTGGCGGGGGACGTGGTGGCCAGATCCAGCAGCTGCGGCGGCAGGAATCACGGGCTCCAACGACTTCGGCAGTGGTGGCGGCGGACAGGGCAGCACGGACGTGCGGACGGGGCTTCCTCTCCCTCGGCGGCAAGATCCACAGCGGCGGCGGTATGTCTCTGTCTCTCTCTCACACACCCTCACTCGTTCTCTCTCACGGTGGTCGGCGTGAGGAGATCAGAAGGTGGCCGGCGGAGAGGCTGCGATGGCGGAGAACCACGGCGGTCAGCGGGGCGGCAGTGCCCGGCCGACCTGTGGGATTTCTTTTATTATTATTTTTTTTGCAAAAACTTTGCCGAGAGCCCAGGAGCACTCACGACACACATTTGCCGAGAGTGAGGGGGTGGCTCTCGGCAAACACCCCTTTTACCGAGAGAATCTCTGTCGAGAGCCCTTTGCCGAGAGCTAATCTCGGCAAACCCTTTGCCTGAGTGTATCGGGCACTCGGCAAACCCTCGGTTTCCGGTAGTGAGTAAAGAGATATGTATAAGTGAATGGTTTAATTTAACTGAAAAACAGACTCACGGGCTTTCTCTGTTAATCCCCTCGCAAGAGTTTTTATTTTTGTGGGAGGGTAATTTAGAGTTGTAAGGGATGTAACCCTGATCTGTCCCTTCTAACCCTCTTCAATTTTCACCAAACTAACAAAAGTCCTTAAAGGGAGAAATTCTTCACTCTAGGAAGAAATTCTTTTTGCAAGCAAACATGAGAGCACTGTTCCAATAACAATACCAAGCACACATTAAGAAAATATAATCTTCGCTCCAAGAACAGCATCAAGACCCGCACCCGCACCATTTTCAAACACTAGATGAAATTACTTGAAGAGCTAGCATTTGAACATATTTTTTAAAAAAATTTCCAACACTTCACATTTTTGCCTGACATGCACACCCCTATGCATATGCAGCTAGTACTTAGGGTTTGGGTATGCATGCATGATTTTGCCTGTTTATGGACACAAAGCGGCATTTATACCTAGGATGTCCTTGTGGGGAAGTCTTGCCATGCATGCCGGTAATTTAAGGCATGTGCCGCTGTTTGCTCCAGCTAGTGCGCCGTAGCACAATTAACAACAGTACAACACCTGTAAGTGTGATAGCAGTGTCCTTTGCGAGGGTTTTGAGGGAGGTTAGCACATCTCCATACTCTCTGTTGTACGACCATATATGCATCACTAGCTGTGACCAGTCAAGGGATACCCGTGACAATTGGTACTCATTCGCGTCTCTGTTTGTCGGTCTATAGTACGTACGCGTCTCTGCATCATCTCTGTTGCGCGTCGGCAAGGGAAGAATTTCAGTATATATAGTGTGTGCAGTTGTGTGCAAAAAATGCTGTTGTCTAGTTAGAGAGATGGAATATCAACTTACTACATCATGAGTCAGACACATATACTTGTTGAGTTAGTGGAGATGGCTAAAGCAGCTGACGACCTACAGCTCCTTTTTGATATATGCTCATCGATCAGCCATGAACTGATACAGTGATCTATCCATATTGATGCTTCCCTCCGCGCACCCACACAAATGTGATTTTATAATTTGATGGAGGAAACCTAGCTACTTTAGTACTTTATCTATACTCTCTCTCCATTTCAAAAAATATGTCTTCCTAGAAATTTTAAAACAGATTAACAATAAGGTAAAATGATCTTGATTGCCCATATTTTGTGTTAGTTGGCTATTGCATATTCACATGCACATGCACACATGCCGAAATTGAGTATAACGACATGCTTTTAGGACAAATTTTGAATCGTAGAATGTCATATTTTTTTGGGGATGGAGAAAGTATAAATTAAGCTCCTTAGCTAGCTAAAGGATGATCCTTGTTGTCGGAATAAGGAATGGTTGCCATTCTTGCAATCCTGGATGGTAGCTTCCACTAGGTCAAAATCGATTTGTACTGACACATGAAAAATAGATTACTGGCGGTCGCAATTGTCACCCGCCAGCACAAATGAGATCATTTTTGCTGGCGGGCGCTTGAAGTCACCCGCCACTACTGTGACCACAGTGCTAGCGGGTGACTTAACATGACCGCCAGCAAAAATGGACTCATTTGTGCTGGCGGGTGACTTAACACGCCCATCAGCACAGTGCTTTTCAAAATTTTGGGTTGTGTGACAATCCCTTTTTAAAGCAGTAAAAAGTTGTCAAATCAAAAACTTGTCAACTACAAAGTTTCATTACTTCTCAAGATGTACAACTTTTATTTAGATTGTTTTTTTCATTTGACAAAGTGGTAATAATTTTGTTCACAAAACCTATCTCTCTTATATAGTATCATGAAACTATATGAGACATGTATAAGATTTGTGAAGAATGTTACTACGACTATACCGAATGACTAAATGACCAATTTATGAAACTTTGTAGTTGAACCTTTTTGAATTTGAATTACTTTCGTCAATGAAAAGTACATCTGAAATTTCTCGAATTTGAAAATTTGGATTTTTCAAACGACGTTGAATGGAGAAACATTCTAAATAAAAGCTGTACGTCTTGAGAAGTAATAAAATTTTGTAGTTTACAACTTTTTTATTTGAAAACATATTGTCAACGAAAAACTAAGTTTGAATCTCTCAAATTTGAAATTCAAATTTTGTAAATGACCTCAAATGAAGTTTTGCTCAACATGAAAGTTATAGATCTCAGAAAGTTATGAAACTTTGTAGTTGACAAGTTTTTTAATTTGAAGCCGTTTAGAGTCTCAAAAAGGCAATTTACACTCGGTGTAGTATAATATTAGTAGAATGGAAACTAGATTTGGACGCATATGAGTGTGTGGTGTAGTGGTAGAAGAGGCTTCGCGCGAGGAGCAAGTCACAGGTTCGAATTCCGCCGACCGCGTAGCGGCGCAACTTGCGCCTTGATGACGGGGACGGGTGGGTGGCTGGCCGGTGGGGTTCCTCCCCTAAATAAAAGTTTTTTGCTATTTATTTCGAGCCGTTTTGTAAAATTCACAGTGCTGGCGGGCGCTTAAGTCACCCGCCAGCACTGTGGTCTCAGTGCTGGCGGGCAAGCACCCACCAGCACAAATGACGATTTCTCCTGGCTCAAGGTTGCTGGCGGGCGCTCCACCCGCCAGCAAAAACCCCTTTTACCCGCTAGGACAAATCGTTTGTGGCCTAGTGTTCCAAAGTACACGCATCTTAACATGATCATGAAACCGATTGATGAATAGTTCCATCATCACTGGTTGAATCTTCATTTTCAACACATCACTTTTTTTTTCTCAGTTGTCGTATCAATACATAATTCCCACACTAAAAAGTGCAAAGGGGTAGAGAAAATAATGCAAGGTAAACGGAGTTCCTAGATTAGGAATACGTTGACATCCTATATATATTGACTATATATTACAGTCCAACCAAACGTCTAGAAACGTATGTAAAGGGCAACTAGACAAGAAATTAAAAGGGAATAAGAACAGGAAGCTCCACATGCTAGCTAGATAGATGCATGCATGCATGATCTCTTGAACTATATGAAATTAACAATTCTAAGGTCTTCCAATTATTGATAGGAACTACATTCTTGTTTAGTTTTAAACCAAACATGGGTCTAAATGAAAGGCAGTTAGACGATTCTATAAACTTTTGAAGGATTATTGACCTTCATGAGGCTTCCTGAAATAACCAGCATAATTATGAACATCTATCTTTTCAACATAAGAGCTAGCTTCCCTTTAACCTAGCAGGCTCTTTATTTTTCTCTTTGTCAAGCTAAGTTTTCTTTTGACCTAATACCTTGTGCTAGCACACAGATTATGCGATCTAATTAAAACCTTGAGACGAAAAGGTTTCCCTCCCAATGGTCAGACCATTTCCAAAATATGTCGGCATCAAAGCTAAAGCCAAGGCAATCTAGTATATAATTTGTTAGATCTCAACAACAAAAATGTATACCAGCTGTACCTTTCATACTACTTATGTATTCAACTTAAAGTTGCTCTTTGTTACAGCTATATCAAGGCTAGATGCATGCATTCTAATTTTAAGTAATAGGTCTTCACAACTGTACTTTCTTAAACAGGGGAGATACACATATAGCTGATTTGCAAGCATATAAAGTTGCGTAATTCAAAAAAAATCAATCCACCACAGGAAATTAAAATAGCACATATAACCCACATTGTTGATCAGTCAAGTTGCATACGAATCACCAGCTAGATCGAAGGCATTAATGGACGATAAATTCTTGTTCCTTCTTCCACATGATGCACCTTTCAAATTGATTTCGTCAAGCGGACTCCATACGGCAAGAACAGTCGCCACTCGGTTATGATATGCTTGGAAACACGTATGCGGCAAAATATATGGGAGGCGTAGATTTTTACTAGAGTGCTATAGATAATTTAGCGAAAAACATGAAAAAAATTCATCCTTGGAAATTTAATTGATTTGTTTGACGAACCATAAATGTGTATGAAAAGTTCAATGAATGTGCCAATACATTGACTGACTGAATAAGATAGGATAGTTATCTTCATTTACCTGAGATTCATCGATGTTAGTTACCTAGGAACTGTGCTGTAAATTCTATGATGAATATTAATGTTAGCCTTACTTGGTAATCATCGTCTTATTTCTTTTTACAAAAAAATGTGGGGAACAATTAAAGAAAATACTATAAATGATATATGATCAAGATGACATAAATATATATAGGAGGCACCGTATGGATCAGATTATTTTGAGCAATGCTTTATCTTCGGATAATTTGATATGTAATTTCCCAAATATGTCGCATCTTTGATGTTTCCTAAAACATAATTTTGTACGCATGTAAAAATAAGCAATTAGCTAAGAAAAGTGTACTACTATAGCACTTGATAATTGCAACTTAATTATACGCAAGGAAAGTGTGCAGTCATGCATGACCGGTTTCTCCATTTGATGTGTACAAGTATCAAACTAGGTTTATTTGTGCCTAACTTCGTTTTCTGCACATCTTCCAGCTGCAGCTTCCACCACCACCATGATTCTAGCTCTCTTTTTTTAGATAAAGGAAAAAATCCTAATTAAAAGCATCATCTGTTCCTAATTAAACACATGATCAGAGATCATCAGTAATTGCCTGCAGATCAAAAGAGATGTGGCATTAAACATATGTGTTATTCTTTTTACATGCATGCCGGCAGATAAAACGACGGGGCAAGGTTTTGGGCAATGCAAATATAAAAAAAGCCAGCAGCAGCATAAAATGAAGAAAGGCATGCATCAGAGAGGCTGGCCGGCCGATCACAGTCGGTGGGGGCAATTTAGTGAGTTCGGTGACCCGGTCCCACATATGCACATATATATAGGAGGGAGACGCCTGCTGGCTTTTAATGCGGCACCGCATGGCGCATGGAAGCACCAAGCAGGGATGCCCTAGCGATCAGGAAGGGTGTTCCTATTGGTCCCCCATTGATGATGGATGATCTCGTCCCGAGTGATCGCGCGTCGTCCATCTCTCACTGTCATCCCTTCTTCTTCTTTTCTTCTCTCAGTAGTTCTTGTATAACCTTGTGAATTAATTTCACCTTTTGTAAGCAGTTCTAGTCTACTAGAGATGTTACGAGTCGTAGGAGCCAAATTAAACAGAGCAACCGTGGTCAACAGATATTTGAAGAAAACGTCCAGCCTCGCGCTCCACCACCGTACCCTGCAGTAGCAGAAGCTAATGAGCTAGAATAAAAAAAGAACTCGATCTGCGGGGTAAGACACCTCTAATTATGTATTAAAAAGAAAATCTTTTCACACAAGATGATAAAATCTCCGAACATTTATCCCACACTTACACATAAAACCAATAAATCCATATCCTACCCTTACATAGGAATAGTGTCGCTCATACTAGTGTGGGTTGGTTGTAGTGTCCACGTACTTTAATTTGGTGTGCTGGGGGGGGGGGGGGCTGGCCCCCTAACCCTGCTGTAACACCACATGACCTCTTATTTATTTTGCTAATCTGGCGGCTCGTCCTTCTTCCCGGCTCCTCGCCCCCGACCGTCCTGCCTCCCCTTGATCTGGGCGGTGCGGGGGCCTCCTCCTCCGCCGCCGCGGGTGCCTGCCCGCCCCTCCTCCTGCGCCGCCACCACCTCTGCCGCCGCGGCGGGTGCCTCCCGCTCCTCCTTGCCGGCTGCCGGTGGCCGCGGCCCCTCCTCCCGCGCCGCCGCTGCTGCCGACGCAGGCAGAAGGATGCCGGCAACACCGGCGCACCGCCTCCGCCGCCGGCCGCCGGCCTTCATCTCCGCCTCTTCGTCGGACCCGCCGACTACCTGCCGCCCCGCCCCTGGCCGTCCTCCTCGCCTCCTTTCCTGGCTCCGCCGCGGCGCCCCGGCGGCGGCCCTGCTAGGGAGATGGGCGACGCGTCCACCTCCACTTCCTCTTCGCCGGCGTCGTCTTCTTCGCTTCACCCTCGGATCGTCGGGTCGTTCATCGCTGGCCTGCTGCCGTCCTTACTTTGTGCTAGCGCCTCGGACTGCATGCTGCTTCTCCACCGGCCGTCTTGCCCCTCGCCTTCCTGGGGGTCTGCATGGAGCTGGTTCGGAGCTTGGCGAAAGCCTCGCCCGACCTCTGACGGGCTGACAACGGCTGCGCCTGCTGGCGTAGTGTTCCTCGCTGGAGGCGTTGTCACTTCGGCTCCGACCCGACGTGGTCTGCGGTGAAAACCTGTTCTCTCCCCTCGCGGAGAGACAGACGTTGGCGGCGACCTCGTCATTCCCCCCTTGGCGGCTTCGTCCTGCATGACTTCCTCGTCCGGCCCCCTCTGAGGCCTTGGTCTCTAGGCGTCCGGTGACGAGCGTGTGTCCTTAGCGTTCTTGTTAGCAGCAGGCTTCGCCTCTCTGTATCGTGTGTGGTTTGGTGATGGTGTGGGTTCTTCCCTTCCCCCTTCTTTCTTCCCCTTCGGCTCAGATCGGTTTGTTGTCCTGTTGTTGTGCGTTTTAGGGCTCTCCTAAAGCTGCATTTGTGTAACTCATTTCTCCTCTCTTAATGAAAAACGTGCTTTGCACGTCTTAAAAAATTTATTTTGCTAATCACAAGAGTATGTCCATCAGTAAAACACAATTAACCCAAAGCAAAATCAGCCAACCGGCTCATAAGACCAAGATATAACTTTTTATCAACGACGTTTGATCAATCGTATTGTAAAAAATAGTAACGTCGGTGTGTAATCAAATTATATATATTTAGGTTGTACAAAACAATTATTATTGCATGGCAAAATGTAGGACTCATTTTAGGCCCTGTTTATTTCTAAAAATTTTCTATACCACCTGTCACATCGAATCTTCAAACACTAGTTAGGAGTATCAAATATAGATTAATGACAAAACTTATTCCATATCCTCCACCGACTCAAATCGTGAGACGAATCTAACAAGCCTAATTATGCCATGATTAGACAATATCGTACTACAGTACCCGTACATCTGTGTAATTAGTTTTATAATCGTCTATGTTTAATACTCCTAATAAACATTAAAAAAAGACCCAAAATTTTTTGGCCAACTAAACATGACCGTAGCGACTTACGAAAAAAAACATGACCGTAGCGAACATTATGCTTTGACAAGTTCGTTTCTCAAATAATATTATGTTGCATGTGTTATATATTGAAGTTCCTGAAAAACTTTTCTTATGAAATCGGCTTCTAATCGTCATCTCGGCCCCTTCTACGTTCAAATCCTGACTACGCCCTGAGTGTGCTTATAGATGAGTGGATTTTTATAAATCCTAGTTTGAAATTTGCTTCTACAGGAAGTCGAACTCAGAACGAACCCGAGAAGTGCTGCTTCAGTTGTGCGTGACACATGATTAGTTTAGCTTGCATGCAAAGATCAATGGAATGATGCGCTGAATTTGTGCGTCCCATATGCATGATGAAGAGACTCTGACACAAATTCCCTAGCTTCGGAGGCAACCGAGCTATGACGTTTGCATCGGAACCTAAAACCAACCACTGCACACCGGGCGGAACCAGATCCTCTGCAGTTCAACCTCTGCAGTTGGGTGAATGACATGTGGGCCTAGGGTCGCTGGGGCCCACATGTAAGTGACTCAACTGCAGGGGAGGTAACTGCAGAGGATCTCAATCCCACCGGGCAGGCGCGGGCACCACCCCGGCCTGCAAGCTGCAACTTCCCTTCACCTCCCTCGGCATCAGAGATCGATTCTGGTGGTGAGCCCCAGCCCCAAACCAAAAGTGTATGAAGTCAAAATTATGAATTTGTATCTTACTATGCTCCATTTGCGAGTTTATGAAGTCGAACCAAAGTCCAAAAGTAGTATAGAAAGTTTAGTTATTATTGTTATATATTGGAATTAATTAATTATATTTTATATTGTTCCTACCTAACTATGATTTTTTTATTAAAAAAATTATGAGATCACTCTAGGGGCCCACTTGAACATGCATTGCGTGGGTCTCATTTCCATCTAAACAGTATGTCGGTCCCACTTGAACATTGAGTCCTACGTGAGCTTATATAATCTAAACTTGCGTGGATCCCCACATGAGGTCAAGATGCATGGGGATGCTCCAAATGTAGAAACGAGAGTATATGTATAAAGAGAACCTTCTAATAAGTTGGTTCCACCGTTGATTATGCATAAACACAACCATGTGCTAATTAACTTCCTAATGATTATGCATAATAATCTTTAATTATTGTGTGTACGTGCAACTCCCTACTATAGAGGGATCGTGAGGGAACCTGGGACACAAGGACATCGAGAACATTTGTGCGGACATAGCGAGGTTCCCTCCAACGTGAGATTTGCCATGAGCGGAGAGAATTCTTCGATAACGAAGGAGTGTTGTGTGGGATATACCCCCGGGTGCCACATGGAGGGGCCTCATGGCGTATCTACGGGGACGGTGTGGGCCCACACATGCGGCGCTCGGCACGGGCACACGGATCAGGAATGAGACGGCACCCGAAGATATATGCTCCCATAGATAAAGACTAGTTGGTTAGGAAAGATATTACTTGTGATCAAAGGGAGATCTTGTATAACCGACTAGGATAGATCCCACGTGATTTCTAACCCTACCCTCCATGCCTATATAAGGGCGGCAGGGACCCCCCCTCTCAAACAAGTCCAATCTGATTCCCATTCGCGGAACAATCAATACAACCACCAACGCAGGACGTAGGGCATTACGCATCTTTGCGGCCCGAACCTAGATAAACCCCTGTGTCATTCGTTCACCATCTAGCTTCAATCTCGGTGATCCCCTCCACACAATCTACCACCATAGCCTACCCCGTGGTGGACTGCCGACACCATTGTACCGACAATTGGCGCGCCAGGTAGGGGCTTCGCCGTAGATAATTGGCAAGCTTGATGGCCGCAGTCAAGATCCCATCTAGCTGCCTCGCCTTCGCCGTGTTGTGAGCGGGAATTCCCTTCGGAAGCTTCGACCCTGACTCCACCGCTGACGAGCAGGCAGCCGGCTACGTGACCCCACCTCAGGGTCATATCATCATCGGGGAGATACCTTGCATCATCTCCGACGCCGCGATCACCGCGGAAAAGCCCTCTGGAGCAGACTCCACACCGCCCGCAAGCAACAGACCGGCTCCCAGATCCAATCTGGAGAAGCCTAGGGCCTGTCGAGTCCTTTTCAACACGCCATCACCAGCCCGGAGGCCTAGCCTCCCGGTGGAAGACCTGAAGGTTGCAGGATCCACTGATCCTCCCAAGGGCGATCTGGTCCAATCTATGGATCGGATCATCGGCAACATGGACGACACCATCGCGATCTGCGAGGCCACCCTAGACGCCCTGCAGGCCGAGCACTTTTCCCACGAGTTGAAGAGTGCCGCCGCCTCCGCCTCGGAGACGGTGAAGAAAACCCTCGACGCGACCTCCTCGCCCCGATTGGTGGAATACCACTCGGACGAGGACGCGTCGCGCTTCGTGTCGATGGTGATCACCCCTCTAGATGGTGATGACCTCGATGAGACCCTCTTCCTCATCTTGGAGGAAGACGGGCGAGTTGGAGAGTGGACCACCGACGGGTCGGAGGATCTGCACCGGCCAAACTACTCGGCTAGGCGATCTGATCCCAACTCCGGATTGGAAGGCTCCTTCACATCCTTGAGAGCTACACTCGGCCTCGAGGACAGCTCCGAGACTCTGACAGCACCTCCTCCTCTGAGTCCTCGGACGGGGGTCGAGCTCCCGCCTTTGTCTACGCAACGGCAGCAGCCGGCGCACCCCGAGCCGTCTCGGAGGACGAGCCCGCTTGGGACGGTGAGACCACTGCCCATAAGACCGAACGCGAACAGAAAAACGTGGATCGGGAACAACAGCGCCAAGAGCTTCAACGCCAAAACGACCGGCGTCGTGACAACCGACGCCGGGATGACGAGGATGAAGAGGACGAGTACTAATCAGCATCTAGCCCGCCACGACAGAGGAGAAGGCGTCGCACTCGGCGCATCCGAGGCATACGCCCTCGGAGGCTGGAGGGCGACTTCACAGTCGGCTACGCCGGGCAAAGGGTTTACATGACCCCCAAGGAGAACCTCATTGTCCTGAATGAGAAGCTAGAGAAGATGCCACCGGAGATGCCAGGTTTGGCTCGCCTGCAAGCCCTGGTACAGGCCACCGCGACCCAGACCAACCGGATCGACCCCTCCCCACCAGTCGGGCAGGAGGAGACTGGCAACACGCGAAGGCCACGCCGCAAGCGCGCACGCCACGATGACGGCAGGGACCTGCATGAGAAGTTGCGTCACCAGGACGCAACACACACCATCGACCGTCGTGCTCGCGAGCGACACCAGCACAAGTCGAGACGCTGCCGCGACTACGATCGGGAGTACGGAACCCCGAACCGGCACGGTAGGCGTAAGGCCACACTGCCCACTGACTCACACAGTGGGTACGAGGATTACTACTCGGATGACTATACGTACTCTGAGGAAAGCTACAACTCCTACGGGAAGACCATCGCTGGCCGCCGCAAAGGTCGAGAGGGAACCACCTCCTATAATAGTTTTCTCTCCCTCACGACACGACTGCGGAAGGTGACCTGGCCCTGTGGGTTCAAGCTGTTCGACGTGAACAAATACGACGGGTCCTCCGATCCCGTCCAATGGCTACAAATCTACTCCACCGAGGTCAAGGCCGCAGGAGACAACTCTGACATGATGGCAAACTATCTGTCGATCATGCTCGTGAAGGGGTGCAGAAGCTGGTTAGCAGGGCTCCCGAAGAACTCCATCGACTCATGGGACGAGCTCTGCGCCTACTTCACGAGCCAATACTCCGGCACTTGGGAGCGGCCGGGCAACAGGAGGATGCTGGATCAAATCCGGCAACGCAAGAACGAGTCACTGCGCTCGTACATCCATCACTTCTCTGAAAAGAAGAACTCCCTTCCTTTCGACGAGGAGCACGACGTCATCAGTGCTTTCCAGCACGGGCTGGCCTACGGCAAGCTGGTGAACATGTGGGCTCAAAGGCCCCCAAGACCGTCCACGAGCTCTTCAACGTGGTGAATCTGGAAGCTGACGGCGAGGAGGTCGAGCGCGAGCAGCTCAAGAACGTCAAGTCTCGCTGGGATGATGACGGCTCTCCGCGTGAGCGCCGCAGGCGCCACGACCTGGATCGAGAGGAAGAGACCTCCTAACAAGGAGCGAGGCGGAATAGGAGGCGCAAGCCCGAGACTGTGGCCGCCGTCCAGGCTGGCACGAAGCGTATAGACCCCTCTGAGTTCCAGAAGCTCCTGGATATGCAATTCCCATACCACAAGAACCACAAGCACTCGGCCCACGAGTGTTTCGGCCTGAAGAACTACTTCTCTAGCAACAGCCATAAAAAAGGTCTGCCGAAGGGCGACAAGGGCAAGGGCAAGCATGAATCGCCTGCAGACGACAACGACAATGACTTCCAGGTCGCCGACCGCATCGTCAACATGATATACGATGGGCCTGAGCAGCTGGAAGGGAAGCGCAAGGCGAAGCTCACAGATCGCATGCTGGTGTACACAGCCCAGCATGGGACCACCCAGTACCTACGCTGGTCGGAGGTCTCGATCACTTTCAGCAGGGAAGACCACCTGGCGGCACTCACTAGGCCCGGGCGGTACCCCCTGGTGCTGAACCCTACGATACGTAACACGAGGCTCGGCAAGATGTTGGTGGACGGAGGCAGTGGCCTTGACATCCTCTTCGCCAGCACCCTGAAGGAGTTGAGGCTCACCCCCATGGACTTGAGCCCGACGGACAAGCCATTCTTTGGCATCGTACCTGGGGGTCCCTCGGTACCACTCGGCGAGATCTTCTAGCCAGTCACCTTCAGTACGATTGATAATTATCGTACCGAGCACGTCCGTTTCATCGTGGTGGACTTCGAGACAGCCTATTGTTGATGTCTGAGGACCAGGTGCGTCCGAAGACCAGTGGAGGGTCGCTCCTTAGTGATGAGTGATTGACAACGTTGTGTGGACTGATGCTTGGCTAAGTGTGCAGGTACAGGTTGCGGTTTGACTCGTGTCAGTGCAAGTGAAGAACAAGCGCGAAATGCCTTAGCCGTGGCGGCCTCCGGGTGATGGAGAGGCAAGTAGGCTTGGTTCGATGGATCCGGTGGCCGATGGGGTCAAGTGCAAGCCATGCGGTGAAAGACTGGAGGGCTGAAGTCGTGAACATGGGCCGGTGCAAGGTAGCGCATGGAGCACGAAGCTTGCACGCGGGGTTTGGTGGTTTGCCCACAAAACCATCGGTAGACGGTTTCTTGGTTTGGGCCTCAAAACCAAGCCCGGAGGCCCGAGGCGACGGAGACGGTGACCCGGGAGCTTCGGGAAGCTTCGAGGCGGAGGGCACGTGGCGTGATCACGGGGTTTGCGTCGATGTGAAGCGAAGCCGCGGTGGAAGTGTGTCCGTCCGATGAAGACTTGACCAAAATGCCCCTGAGGGGTTGTATCTTCATTTAAGCAGTAGGGGTAGCATGGTCATTTACCTCCCTCCGATGGACTTCGTATAAATAGCGGAGAGGTGGATGGCATCTCTCTCTCTTGGACTCTAGGGCTTTCTCCCCTAGTAGATTTCTCTGAACTGCTTCGTTTTCCTCTGGATTCCTTAGGCTAGACTCTTGTACAGACTCTGTCCTCTGGATGTATGGAAGTTTTCGGCGTTGCGGTGATCTCCTAGTCCTTTGTGATTTTCATGTCATTTTCGGGGCTATTTTTGGGGATTTTCGTTCTTTGCCTGATTCGGCGATTTGAGGGCGTTTCCTCACGGATTTCTTTGAGGGGATCATGAGTGGATGCCTTGCGCATGTTTGTGTGTGATCTTGACCCCTCAAACACCGTGGAGAGCCTTCGATTCGTGAGTTTTTGGCCGGAGTTCGTGTTCTTGGTGGAGTTCATGTGATCCACGATTCCCGGGGATTTAGTGGCTTAGAGGTCGAGATTTTTGGGGCATAGCTTCCTCTTGTGTTGCTTATCATCTCCCCCAAATCTTGTCTCAAGAGCTTTTGGCGTTTGGGAGATCCGGTGATGGATTGTGGGAGTTGACCTCGCGGGGTCGCGTGTTTTCTGCTCTGTCCGCGTGTCGCGGACGGTCCGCTGGAGGGTCGCGGACGGTCCGCGAGGAGCGTGTTCTTCAGAGTTCGTCGCGTGTTCTTCGTGCTCGTGTTTCGATCCGTTTTGCCCCCAGGGTTTCGTTGCAAGTTGTTTGCGGACAGTCCGCGTGTAGCTCCCGGACGGTCCGCGTGGTGAAGAGTTTGTCTGGGGTTTTTGTCTGGGGTTTCCAGCGGGTTGACGAACAGTCCGCCCAGGCCTCACGGACGGTTCGCGACACTGGCGGACAATCCGCGTGACCTCCACGGACGGTCCGATTTTCGACCTGCAGCTCTGGTGGTTCTGTTGTTCATTTCGGACAGTCTGGGCCGTACCCGCGGATAGTCCGTCGTACACTAGCGGACAGTCCGCCGGTACCAGCCGGACGGTCCGCACTAGTCATTTCCAGAATTGACCAAGTGCTTTGATTCTTGTCCGGTGCTTCCGCTCTTTGCTCCTAGGCTTGCTGGTTGATCTTCTAGGCTTGTGTGTGCCTTGTTTGGAGCTTCCTTTGTGTGCGTGAGAATTTGGAGTGGCAATCGGGGTATAGGCCGAGTTCGACCTTTGGGAAGAATTTTTATCAGCTCCCATTCACTCCCCCCCCCTCTCTGGTCGCCCTATTCGGTCCTTCAATTGGTATCAGAGCCGGTTACGGATCTTCGTGGTTCTAACTAGTCTAAGATCCAAAGATGGGCGATTACGGCAAGGGGTCGGGTCCTCCGCACTTTGATGGCAAGAATTACCCGATGTGGGAGAGGCTCATGGGCGCGTTTTTGCGAGGGAAGGGAACTCTTATTTGGGAGGTCACTCAAAATGATCAATATGTCATCCCAGATAGTTTTCTGCTTCCAGGATCGCGGGACATGTTTGTGGCCAACAGCAAGGCCATTGATTACTTGTTCCGTGCTCTATGTGCCTCGGAGTTCGAGCGAGTGTACGGAGAGAATGTGGCCAGAAAGATATGGCTCAAGTTGAGAAATGCTCATGTTGGCAATGCCCAAGTGCAAGCCCGTTTGTTTTCCACTTACTAGAGAGAGTACGAGAACTTCACTCATCTCCCCGGTGAGTCGACCGATGCTATGTTCCAGCGTTTCACTAGCATTGTCAACAACATGAGGGCCAATGTGACAGTGCTCCCATACACGGATCATGATCAAGCTATCAAGCTTTTGCATGCCCTGGATAGGTCTGTGTGGAGTGCCAAGGTCGAGGCCATTGAGGAGTCGAGCGTGTATGATACGCTGACGCTGGATGAGTTGTTTTCCAAGCTCAGGTCTTTAGAGGTTGATCGTGGCTTGAGAGCCAAGAGCGAGAGCCCCACTGATCCTCATAGTTTGGCTCTTGTCTCGGGATCAAGGTCTAACACTAACCCTGGTGGTTTCTCTTTGTCTTGTCTTGTGTCTTTGCCAGATGAGGACTTTGAGGTGCTGAGAGAGGACGATCTCGCATTGTTGAGCAAGAGGTTTGGGCGGATGTACGAGAACCGCAAGAATGCAAGGCGGAGCTCGGGGATGTGCTATCGGTGCGGGAAGCACGGACACTTCATCGCTGAATGCCCTGAAGCCATGGAGATCAAGAACGACTACAAGGGCAAGCCCAAGCTTGACTACAACAAGCACCGGTCCCGGAACGACTACAAGGACAAGCACAAGGACAAGGGCGAGAGGAGGCACAAGAAGGGTGGCGGCTACAAGAAGAAGAACGCTCGAGCAATGGTGGCCAGAGCGAGCGACATCGACTCGACATCAAGTGATGCTTCCTCCGACTCGAGCAGCGAGGAAGAGCAAGAGAAGCGCAAGGACAAGCGGCACACGGGCAAGAACTTCACCGGCCTAAGCTTCGTCGCACAAGGAGGCTTTTGCGGCATGGTGCACTCCAAGAAGGGTGGGAAGCACAGCTCGGATTCGAACTCCGACTCCGATGAAGAGGTACGACAAGATCCCAACTTCTTGCTAGAGGAGAATGCTAGACTCAATGAGTTGCTTGATAACCGTGATGATGTGCTTAGAAAGACCAACAAGGAGAAGAGGGAATTTAGGTCTTTGTTGGGTGATGCTAAGGACAAGGTAGCCAAGCTTGAATCCTTGCTTGTGAATGCTAGGAATGAAATAACTGCTTTGAAGTCTGCTCCTGTGGTGTCGGATGAGATTGATTGTGGTGATTGCTTAGTTTTTCTTGCTGATTTGACTGCCCTCAAGAAGAAACATGCCTCTGTTCTTGAGGAACTAGATGTGGTTAGGATTGAGTGTGATGAATGAAGTCTAGGCTAGCTTTACTAGGTGTTTGTACCTCATGTCCTGTCTTGCATGCTAGGCTAGATGAATCTCACACTAGAATTGTTTCTCTTGAGGCGGCATTGAAAGCTCCTCTTCCTACATCATGTCCAACCTGTGAAATGCATGCTTTGAAAAACATGGAACTTGCACACTATGTTGATCGTCTGCAGGATGAAAATGATGAATTGAGGAAAATGATGGGGTGGTTGTCTGGGCATGAGCCACAATTGAGTTTGATGTTGGCTCAGTTCAAGAGGTTTGATGGTCAGGTGTTGGGGGCTGACAAGTGTGGGGAGAAGAGTGGTGAGGGAGAAGAGAAAGCCGGAGAGATCCCCATTCCACCACATACCACACCAATGAACAAATTTGCACCCAAGCCAAATCACCTCCAAAACAAGCTAGACACAACACCCGATCCACCAGTGTTCCCCCACAAAGCTGAAAACTACCAAAAACCCATCAAGTTTGTGAGCACCCAGGGGAGTGTCTTTGATGGGAAGACAGGAGAGAAAGCTAGAGAGAAGCTTGTAGAGAAGCCACAGCCTAAGCCAGTGCCAATCCACTTCCATTGTGAGTATTGTAGGAGGGATGGGCATAAGGATGAGTTCTATTTTCGGAGGAAGAGGGATGAGAGGTTTGCTAGGGAGATGCAAACAAGGACAGGTACCACCTTGCTCGTGGTGTGCCTGAGCCTCGTAGAGGGCCTCTACCTAGGGGTGATGTGTTTGTGAGGACAGTTCCCACTCGTGGAGGTGGAGGTGGAGGTGGAGGTGTGTTCCCTCAGAGAGACAGGTGTGTTGGGTTTGGGCATGGTGAGTTGGCTCGACGTGCTCCTTCTCGTGACCGTTACGAGTTTGGGAGGCACGATCGGAGCTTTGGGTCTCAGATGGACTACGGGCCACGTTTTCCTCCTAGTGGTGCGCGTACTCCTCCAGTGAGACGTGACAGGTCCTTTGGTGGTAGGCGTGAGAGGGCTCCGCCTAGAGGTTTTGGGAGGATAGATTTTGCTAACCCTTCTTTTGAGCAAATGGCTCAGCACTGGTTTGACTCTTTTGGTACTAACCCCAGTGTTGAGTCTAGGCCTGGGCACAAAATACCGAGAACCGAACCGAAATTACCGAGAACCGAACCGAAATTTACCGAAGCCGAAATATTCGGTTCCATGTTCGGTTCCGAGTTTCCAAGAACCGAAGTACCGAGGTAAATACCGAAACCGAACTTACCGAATTTACTGAAGTTACCTGAAATTTGATAAGTTTAAGTGTTATTATATTATTGATTGTACTATTATAGACTATTATATTATGTAATTTTGGCACTCACACTTGTAGTCATGTGGACTTTTGTATATATTTGTATTTTGCACTATTATTATCTATGAAATCATGTCAAAATTAATTTTTGAACATGCTATTACATCTTCTTTGGGATCAATTGGGTATTGTTCGGTAAATACCGGAACCGAACCGAATTTACCGATACCGAATACCCTCGGTACCGAGTTTTTTAAAGAACAGATCGGTACCGATTTCTCAGGAACCGAATTTGCATAGGTACCGAAGGACCGAACCGATCGGTTCGGTATTTACCGAATGCCCAGGCTGAGTTGAGTCACTTGCTCATTCTCGTCCTCATTTTTTATTGCAGGTGGCAGGCTTGGAGAACTTTTGGTTGATCGACTCTGGTTGCTCAAGACACATGACCGGAGATCGTGGGTGGTTCTCCAGCCTCACCCCGGTGAGTACGAGGGAGTACATCACTTTCGGGGACAATGGGAGAGGACGAGTGCTTGCTGAAGGTATGGTGAAGGTGAGTAGCAAGGTGACCTTAAGAAGTGTGGCCCTGGTCAAGTCACTTGGTTTTAACCTATTGTCAGTATCTCAATTACTCGACGAATGTTTTGAGGTTCGTTTTAAGTCGGGTGCTTCTCGTGTGCTTGATTCTCGAGGCGAGCTTGTCTGTACGATCGTCCCCGAGGGTAAAATCTTTCGTGCCGACTTTTCCCAGTCTGTTGGTCCTCCTCGATGTTTTGTTGCTGGCGTTTCGGCCGAGCTTTGGAAATGGCATAGGAGGTTGGGACACTTGAGCTTTGAGTTGCTTTCCCGCTTGAGTGGTCTTGATCTTGTCTGAGGATTGCCTAAGTTGAAATTCGAGAAGGATTTGGTTTGTGCTTCTTGTCGGCATGGGAAAATGCTTGCCGCTTCTCACGCCCCTCTGACTGCGGTCATGACCGAGCGATCTTGTGAGCTGTTGCACATGGATTTGGTTGGGCCAGCTCATGTTCGCTCTGCTGGTGGGAAGTGGTATGTTCTTGTGGTTGTTGATGATTTTTCGAGGTACTCTTGGGTTTTCTTTTTGGAGGATAAGAGTGAGACATTTGGCTTTGTTCGGGGCTTGATCTTGAGGTTGAAGAATGAGAGACATGGAGATGCCATTCGAGCTATACGCAGTGACAATGGCACAGAGTTTAAGAACTCTCATTTTGATGCCTTTTGCAGTGATCTTGGTCTCGATCATCAGTACTCTTCTCCATACGTCGCTTGCCAAAATGGCATTGTGGAGAGGAAGAACCGGACCCTTTGTGAGATGGTCAGGACGATGCTTGATGAGCATAGGACTCCCAGGCGTTTCTGGGCCGAGGCGGTCAATACCGCTTGCTATGTCTCAAATCGCATCTTCCTTCAAGCTTTCAAGAAGAAGACCTCGTATGAGCTGATGCATGGCCGACAACCCAAGGTGAGTCACTTTAGAGCTTTTGGCTGCAAGTGTTTCATTCTGAAGAAGGGCAAGTTGGATAAGTTTGAGTCTAGATGTTCGGATGGGATTTTCCTTGGTTATGTGATTCACTCTAGAGCATATCGTGTTCTCAACCTTGAGACTAACCGAATCATGGAGACTTGCGAGGTAACCTTCGACGAGACACAACCATGTAGCTCTTCTGCTTTTGAGTGTGCAGGTGACGAGGATATTGGTGCCAGGATCTTTGAGGATGAGAAGGATGGAGATGGAGACGACGACGATGATGATGGTGGTGCTCCCGTGGCTGATCGTGTACACGCTACTTCCACTACTACGACGACAATCGAGGATGGACCATCCCCTACACCCACTACGACTGAGGCTGTTCGAGTGGAGGCTGCTGCTGAGGGGGAGGTTGTGTCCAGGCGAGAGGCTCCCCAGCGAGTACAAGTTGATCACCCACCGACGACCATCATTGGTGACCTTCATGAACGCACTACACGGTCGAGATGACATGAGCAGTGAATTTCAGATGTCCATGATGGGCGAGCTGCAGTTTTTCTTGGGTCTCCAGATCAAGCAGTGCAAGGACGGGACCTTTGTACATCAGGCGAAGTACACCAGGGACATGGTGAAGAAATTTGGCATGAACGACTCCAAGCCGCTGACTACACCGATGAGTACGACTACGGCTTTGGACGAAGACGAGGATGGCGAACCTGTGGACCAGAAGGAGTACCAGAGCATGATCGGCTCCCTCCTCTACTTGACGGCGACGAGGCCAGACATACAGTTTAGCGTGTGTCTGTGCGCTCGTTTTCAGGCTTCACTGAGGACTTCACATCGGCAGGCCGTCAAGCGGATTTTCAGGTACTTGAACTACACTCCTGAGTTTGGTCTTTGGTACTCTACCTCCTCAACACTCAGGCTTCACAGTTTTTCTGATGCGGATTTTACTGGGTGTCGATTGGATCGCAAGTCCACTTCTGGGTGTTGTCAGTTCCTTGGTTCTTCTTTGGTTTCTTGGTCATCTCGCAAGCAATCGAGTGTAGCTTAGTCCACCACCGAGGCTGAGTATGTAGCTGCTGCTAGTTGTTGTTCCCAGCTGCTTTGGATGACCTACACCATGAGTGATTTTGGAGAGGAGTGCTCCCAGGTTCCACTTTTCTGTGACAGCACCAGTGCCATAAGTGTAGCCAAAAATCCTGTCCTCCACTCCAAAACGAAACACATAGAAGTACGGTACCACTTTCTGAGGGACAATGTTGAGAAGGGAAACATATCTTTGTCCTATGTCCCTACCCAAGACCAGCTAGCTGACATTTTCACCAAACCGCTTGACCAAGTCACTTTCACTCGCTTGCGGGGTGAGCTTGGGCTGTGCTTTCCTTTCTAGCTGGGTCTTAGAGGTTCTCATGTGTATATGTGTCATATGTTCATTTTTGTTGCATTTCATTCATGCATTTTACTTTATGTACAAAACCTAGTAGGATAGCCATCTTTGGATCACTTGAGCTAGGTTTGAGCTTCTCTTATATACACTGATCACTGATGTGCTATTTGTGAGACTTGTGCATGTTTGGTAAATTGTGGATGTGAATGCTATGCTCTTGATGGTTTTGCCATATATTTGTGTTGAGATAGATTTCTTTTGATGAAAATGCTAAAATTGTGTCTCTCATGAGTAGATGCTTGTCTATGCTCAATTTGTGCTTAAATGCTTATATCATGCTCAGTTGGTGCTTGAGGATCATATTCTCTTTGCTTGGGGTCAAAGACCCTTTGTCATTGTAAATGTTTAGCCCTTTTGCTTGCTTGGGGAGGAGCATAAGCTTCTTTTTGCCGCAAAGGCACTTCATGTACCATGTTTAAACTTGAAAATGAAATTGGTGTATGAATTGCCTTATGCTTGAAAAATGAGCTCCTAATCATGTTTTTATGGTTTGATATTCATATCTTGGGTGCTAAACCGTAGCATGCTTGTCTACCATGAGAAGTCTCATTTTAAGAAGTAGACACATGGCTCGATGGCTTTAACACGACTTGAGTAGCTTGTGGGCGTTTATAATGATCTTGTGATGAGAATTTGTGATCTTGTATAAACTTTGGATGATCTAGTGTCTTTATGTTCAAATTGGTATAGAGAGAGTCTTGCTCATGAGATGACTATTTCTTTGTGAAAATTGCTTAAAATTGCTTTTAGCCATGTAACATGCTTATATGTCTCTACCTTCTTGATGGCAATATGCTAGATACACCATGTCTACTTTGCTTGCTCTATGTCTCATTTGTAGCATTTTGTTGTGCTCTTTGTATATTTGAGAAGCTTGGTAGATTGTATATGTGCTTTGACATGCATTTGTCATGAAAACAAGGGGAAGAGTTTCATATACCTTGATTCATGCATTGTCAACAAGGGGGAGAGATTTGTATGTTATGGGGAGATTTTTGATTTTTCATGCATTGGAGTTTTTGTGAAAAATTGGTATGCATTTGTGAGATGTGGCATGTGAGGAGAAAAATTGAGAAGAAGAGCTTGCATTTGCTCAGGGGGAGTTTGCATATGTTCAGGGGGAGCTCCTTTGGTTTGCCTGAGTTTTGTGCTTTTTGATGTGCTCTTTGAGAGCTTTGTTTTGTCTCGGCTGTGTCGAGCCGTTACCCTTATCTTAGGGGTCCGAGACTTGGATTGGCGAGTGATCGAGTTTTCGCTTGTTCTTTGGCTTTGGATCACATGCTTGGGAGGTTTGTGTTCGTGGTTGTTTTCTTTTCCTTTTTCTCTATGTGATTTCTATGGGTGTTGTCAATGCACTCATCAAGGGGGAGATTGAGGACCAGGTGTGTCCGAAGACCAGTGGAGGGTCGCTCCTTAGTGATGAGTGATTGACAACGTTGTGTGGACTGATGCTTGGCTAAGTGTGCAGGTACAGGTTGCGGTTTGACTCGTGTCGGTGCAGGTGAAAAACAAGCACGAAAGGCCTTAGTCGTGGTGGCCTCCGGGTGATGGAGAGGCAAGTAGGCTTGGTTCGATGGACCCGGTGACCGATGGGGTCAAGTGCGAGCCGTGCGGTGCAAGACTGGCGGGCTGAAGTCGTGAACATAGGCCGGTGCAAGGTAGCGGATGGAGCCCGAAGCTTGCACGCGTGGTTTGGTGGTTTGCCCACAAAACCATCGGTGGACGGTTTCTTGGTTTGGGCCTCAAAACCAAGCCCGGAGGCCCGAGGTGACAGAGACGGTGATCCGGGAGCTTCAGGAAGCTTCGAGGCGGAGGGCACGTGGCGTGATCGCGGGGTTTGCGTCGATGTGAAGCGAAGACGCGGTGGAAGCGTGTCCGTCCGATGAAGACTTGACCAAAATGCCCTTGACGGGTTGTATCTTCATTTAAGCAGTAGGGGTAGTGTGGTCATTTACCTCCCTCCAATGAACTTCGTATAAATAGCGGAGAGGTGGATGGCATCTCTCTCTCTTGGACTCTAGGGCTTTCTCCCCTAGTAGATTTCTCTGAACTGCTTCGTTTTCCTCTGGATTCCTTAGACTAGACTCTTGTACAGACTCTGTCCTCTGGATGTATGGAAGCTTTCGGCATTGCGGTGATCTCCTAGTCCTTTGTGATTTTCGTGTCATTTTCGGGGCTGTTTTTGGGGATTTTCGTTCTTCGCTTGATTCGGGGATTTGAGGGCGTTTCCTCACAGATTTGTTTAAGGGGATCATGAATGGATGCCTTGCGCATGTTTGTGTGTGATCTTGACCCCTCAAACGTCGTGGAGAGCCTTTGATTTGTGAGTTTTTGGCCGGAGTTCGTGTTCTTGGTGGAGTTCGTGTGATCCGCGATTCTCGGGGATTTAGTGGATTAGAGGTTGAGATTTTTGGGGCATAGCTTCCTTTTGTGTTGCTTATCATCTCCCCCAAATCTTGTCTCAAGAGCTTTTGGCGTTTGGGAGATCCGGTGATGGATTGTGGGAGTTGACCTCGCGGGGTCGCACGTTTTCTACTCTGTCCGCGTGTCGCAGACGGTCCGCTCGAGGGTCGCGGACGGTCCGCGAGGAGCGTGTTCTTCAGAGTTCGTCGCGTGTTCTTCGTGCTCGTGTTTCGATCCGTTTTGCCCCTAGGGTTTCGTTGCAAGTTGTTTGCGGACAGTTCGCGTGTAGCTCCCGGACGGTCCGCGTGGTGAAGAGTTTGTCTGGGGTTTCCAGCGGGTTGACGGACAGTCCGCCCAGGCCTCACGGACGGTCCGCGACACTGGCGGACAGTCCGCGTGACCTCCACGGACGATCCGATTTTCGGCTTGCAGCTCTGGTGGTTCTGTTGTTCATTTCGGACAGTCCGGGCCGTACCCGCGGACAGTCTGCCGTACACTAGCGGACAGTCCGCCGGTACCAGCTGGACGGTCCGCACTGGTCGTTTCAAGAATTGACCAAGTGCTTTGATTCTTGTCCGGTGCTTTCGCTCTTTGCTCCTAGGCTTGTTGGTTGATCTTCTAGGCTTGTGTGTGCCTTGTTTGGAGCTTCCTTTGTGTGCGTGAGAATTTGGAGTGGCAATCAGGGTATAGGCCGAGTTCGACCTTTGGGAAGAATTTTATCGGCTCCCATTCACTCCCCCCCCCCTCTCTGGTCGTCCTATTCGGTCCTTCAACATCTGTTATCCACTCATTTCATACCCGCCAACATGTACATTTTGGCATGAGAAATGTTCGCCAACACTAGAATAGGGCTTAAACTAAACATTTCGACAAGTGTTGGTGATTATTGTTGACGGCTGATTTTCACTCACTTCTTACCCGTCAAACATATACCTTTTGGCATGGAAAATGATTATCAACACTAGAATAGGGGTTAAACTAATCATTTCCATAAGTGTTGGTGATTATGCAAAAATAGGTGATTAGCACTAGAAAGAGGAGTAAAAACACAAGTCTTTGATCCAAGTACTTCAAGACCAGCCAATGAGGGGATGTCACCTAGGATTCCCCTGGATCACTGACGTTATCAAACCAAGAGAGGCAAGCCCGACGAATCATGAAGCGCCATATGGACATCACATGGATTCAAGGGTCCACTTATCCTCCAAAACCGTCGGGAAACTTGGCATGCACGGGGGAGTGACTTCAGGGCCCACCAGTCAGCCACCACGAAGAAGCACAAGGCAGCACATGGCCCCGTGGTTTCGGCAGAACCGTGGATCGGCCGAACCGCCTTTGGTTCGGTTGATCCCGGCCTTCCACGTGGCAGTCCCTGATTGGTCCCTGGTTGCAATCTCGGGCGTTTTGAAGCACTTGGAGCCCCGAAGCAAGCCTCTCCCTCCTCTATAAATAAGAGGGGAGGGGCTCTCATTTGGAATACACACTTCTCCTCCTCTTCATTTTGGCTTGGAGCCTCTCTCTTTAGGAGAGGAGAGCTCTTTGTATAGGATTAGTGCTAGGAAGTGAGGTGGGAGGCTTGAGGACATGTCATGTTCATGACATCTTCCTCAAGAACGATCATCAGCGGTGCCTTTGTTCTTCAACTAGACTAAAGTGAGTATTTCGACATTTCCTATTTAGACTAAAGTCGTATGCATGCTTAGTTGCTTTGTTCTTGTGTTCTTCGTTTGTTCTTGGTTTAGTGGCTTGTGTTCTTTGAACACAACCCTTTCGATCCAGTGGACTTAGATCATAAGTTTGCATCTAGTTTGCCAGCTTGTCTATTAGAGTAAAGTGAAGCTCCTGCATGTTTCTAGTTAGATCAAAGTGCATTCGTGATCTTGCATGAGTTATAGAGCATACCTTGAGCTAGTGCCAGTATCTCCCTCATGGATTCGTAGTAATAGTAAGTGGTGTAGACGTGGTGTCTGGACCATAAGCTATCCTTCGAAGACCACGTACAATCGTAGCGTAGAGGTAGGCCGCAGTGGTGACAGCCTGTTGGACCCTTTGCAAACCCTCTGCGTCACGTACCGAGTTGGGCTCGTCGCCAGCACATTGGCCTTGTGCTTGGTGCCCGAAGTGAGTGCTATACCCGAGAGACCGTGACTAGACTCTGCGCTTGGTCGAGGCAGATCCTTTCTACCTATCCTATCAACCAGTGTTGTGTCCTTGGATCAGCTATACTAGAGTAGGAGATAGTACACGCCGTTCCTTGGATTCGATACCCTTGGAATACTCTCCTTCCTTGGGGAAGTGCTACAACGGTATTTCCGTGTGCTTGCGGTATACTCGGTGGCTCTTATACGCTCCCTCTAGGTGTACAACTAGTGGTGACGTTAAGAAACACCAACAATTATGCAAATACAGGCAATTAGCACTAGAAAGAGGAGCAAAAGCACATGTCTTTGATCCAAGTACTCCAAGTTCTGGCCAATGAGGGGCTGCCATATGGATTTTCCTAGATCCATGATGTCACCAATCCATGTGAAGAGCTTTCAACGAATCATACGCTGCTACGTCAGCATCACATGGATCCATGGGCCCACTTGCTATCCAAATCACCAGGAAACTTGGCATGCACGGAGGATAAGCATCAGGGCCCACATAGCAGCCACCCCGAGAAAGCACAGGCCAGATGGCCTCCCGGCGGTGTCGGCCAACCCTAGGATCGGCCGAACCGACCTAGGGTCGGTTGATCCCAGCCTTCCACGTGCAGCTCCCTGATTGGTCACTCACTGCATTCCAGGGTGTTTTGGAGCACTTTGAGCCTCGGAGCAAGCCACACCCTTGCTTATAAATAGAAGGGGAGGGGCTCACTTTTGAGACACACACTTCTCCTCCTCCTCTTCATTTTGGCCTTGGAGCCTCTCTCTTTAGGAGAGGAGAGCTCTTTGTATAGGATTAGTGCTAGGAAGTGAGGGGGCATGCTTGGGGCATGTCATGTTCATGACATCTTCCTCAAGAACAAACCTCAGCGGTGCCTTTGTTCTTCATTTAGACTAAAGTGAGTATTTCGATATTTTCTATTTAGACTAAAGTCGTATGCATGCATAGGTGAATCGTTCTTGTGTTCTTCATTTGTTCTTGAATTAGAGGCTTGTGTTCTTCGAACACAACCCTTTCGATCTAGTAGAGCTGGATCATAAGTTTGCATTCCCTTTGTATGCTAGCTTGTCTATTAGAACAAAGTTGATGCTCTTGCATATCTCTAATTAGATCAAAGTGCATTCGTGATCTTGCATGAGTGATAGAGTATACCTTGATCTAGTACCAGTATCTCCCTCGCGGATTCGTAGTTTCATATTTATACGGAGTGCTATAGTAGGGCTACCGGGACGTCAGACGGTGTCAGACTATAGTAGTAGTCAGTGGTGTAGACGTGGTGTCTGGACCATAGGTTATCCTTCAAATACCAAGTGCATTCGCGTAACGACAGAGGTAGGCCGCAGTGGTGATAGCCTGTTGGACCCTTTGAAATCCTCTGCGCCCGTGTACCAAGTAGGGCCCCGTTGTCAGAACATTCCTAGTCCTAAACAGCTAGGGTGGGTTGGCGCCCAATGCGAGTGCTTATACCTGAGAGACTGTGCTAGACTCTACGCTCTGTCAAGCAGATCCTTTCTACCTATCCTATCATGCAGTGTTGTGTCCTTAGATCATTAGCTAGGTTTGAGCTAGAGCTCATCCGTCCTGTGGATTCGATACCCTTGGGAATACTCATTCTTCTAGGGAGAAGTGCTACAACGGTGTATCCGTGCGCTTGCGGATTCGTTCGCACTCGTTAGTGTACTCGGGAGTTTCTTACACGATCACGCTAGTGCACCAGTAGTGGTGACGTTAAGAAACACCAACATCTATCACAGCATACTCGGCAGGCCTTCATTGGCCAAATTCATGGTGGTCCCGCACTACACCTACATGGTGTTGAAGATGCCAGCACCTAATGGCGTCCTCACCCTCAAAGGGAACTGTCACACCGCTAGCGCATGCAAGAAGCAGAACCTCCACATCGTGGCTACACTCGACCTCTCCAGACGCACCACGGAGGTCATGGCCGGCGCCAGCAAGCGGATCCGGTCGATCTAGAGATCCCGACGAAGAAATCAGCGACGGACGCGATCCAATGGGAGAAGAAGGCGACGAAGAAGGTGTCCCTCGGGCTTGAGGACCCCTCCAAGACGGCGACCATAGGGGCTAACATGGACCCCCAAATAGGAAAGCATGCTCATCAAGTTCTTTGTGCTGACTCGAATATATTCGCTTGGAAACCAGCGGATATGCCAGGGGTGCCCATAGAGCCCGCCGAGCACTCCTTGAAGGTTGACGTGAACACGAAGCCCGTCAGGCAGAAGCTACGTCGATTCGCGAAGGACCGCAAGGAGGCAATAGGGGTAGATCTTGCAAAACTGTTAGCTACCGGTTTCATAAAGGAAGTGTATCATCCTGACTGGTTAGCTAATCCAGTTCTTGTATCCAAGAAGAATAATCAATAGAGAATGTGCGTTGACTATACCGATCTCAACAAACAATGCCCCAAAGACCCCTTCACCCACCCGCGAATAGACCAAGTCGTTGAATCCACGGCAGGCTGTGCCCTACTCTGTTTTCTCGACTGCTATTCAGGCTATCACCAGATAAGCCTTAAAGTCGAAGACTAGATCAAGACGTCATCATTCATTATGCCCCATGGCGCGTACTATTACCTGACAATGTCTTTCGGTCTGAAGAACACCGGCGCAACCTACCAACGTGCTATCCAAGCATGCTCGACGACGCAGATAAGCAAGAACGCTGAGGCCTACGTAGATGACGTCGTAGTCCAGATTCGAGATCCTGATAACCCTATCAAGGACTTATCTGAGACCTTCGCCAACCTAAGGGTTTACCGCTAGAAACTTAACCCGGAAAAATGTGTTTTCATCGTGCCCTCAGGAAAACTACTTGGTTTCCTCGTCAGCAACCGCGGCATAGAGGCAAACTCGGAGAAGATCTACGCGATCACTCGGATGAAGCCCCCAAGATGCCAAAAAGATGTGCAGAAGCTTGCCGGGTGCATGGCAGCACTCAGCCGGTTCATCTCACAACTCGGCGTGCGAGGCCTACCCTTCTTCAAGCTCCTCAAGCACCAAGATAACTTCAAGTGGGATGAGGTGGCCCAGAAATCTTTCCTGGAACTCAGGGAATACCTTCAGAGCCCCCCCTATCCTCACTGCACCACAAGCTGGGGAGATGCTCTATGTCTACATCTCTGCTACCACACACGTGGCAAGCACGGTAAAAGTCGTAGAGCGCAAGGAGGAAGGCCACGCCTACGCCGTCCAGAGGCCGGTCTACTTCATTAGCGAGGTATTGACCGACTCGAAGGTGTGGTACAACCAAGTGCAGAAGCTACTCTACGCGCTACTGATCACCACCCGCAAGTTGAAGCACTACTTCAAAGCTCACAAGATCGTCGTAGTTTCCGACTACCCCATAGGCTACATCCTTCATAACAGGGATGCCATGGGAAGAATCGTGAAGTGGTCCATTAAGCTGGCCGCGCACGACATCACCTTTGTACCCCGCAGTACGGTCAAATCGCAGGTACTCGCAGACTTCATAGCTGAGTACACGGAGATACAGACGCCATCTACTACCGCAGAACCTGAGCATTGGACCATGTACTTCGATGGCTCGCTCAGGATTAAGGGAGGCGGAGCTGGAATACTGTTCATCTCCCCGAAAGGCGAGAAGCTGCAGTATGTACTACAGATTATGTTCAAGGTCTCGAACAACGTAGCTGAGTACGAAGCGGCCCTACACGGGCTACGCATCGCCATCTCGCTCGGGATAAAACACTTGATAGTCAGGGGAGATTCAGCCCTGGTGGTTAATCAAGTCAACAAGAGGTGGAAAAGGACAAATGAGAAGATGGACCCATACTGCACGGAGATACGCAAGCTCGAAGGCAAGTTTTTTGGCCTAGAGTTCCAACACGTAATCCGCAACGACAACAACGCCGCCGATGAACTGGCCAAGATGGGATCCACCCGAGCCCACGTGCCACCCGGCGTCTTCGTGCAGGACCTGATAAAGCCTTCCATCAAGAATCCCGAAGCTCAGGTCGACCCATCTGAAGGACTCGGCGAAGTCCTTATGATCGAGCTACAACCTGAGTGGATCTCACAGATGGTCGAGTGCATCAAGTACAACGCGTTCCCGAATCCCTCACCCGGAAACGAGAGGGAGACGCGGGCGTTACAGGAAAGGATCTCTTGCAGGAGCAAGAACTACAACCTGATCGGAGACAAATTATACGCCGAGGAGCACACTCACGAGTGCTTCAGAAGTGCATTCCAGAAGAGGAAGGACGCGAGCTCCTGTCAGAGATCCATGGCGGCAGTGTGGGAACCACGCCGGGGCACGAACCATCGTCAGGAAGCCTTTCGGTCTGGTTTCTACTGGCCCGCAGCTGTTGCAGATGCCGAGACGCTGGTCAAGCGTTGCGAGGGATGCCAATTTTTTGCACGACAGATACACGTCCCGACCTAGGCCCTACAGACAATCCCTATATCTTGGCCCTTCGCGTGCTAGGGACTCGATATGATCGGTCCTTTCAAGAAAGCATCCAGGGGATACGACCACATCCTAGTGGCAGTGGACAAGTTCACCAAGTGGATAGAGGTCAAGCCAATAAAGACACTGAGAGCGGCCAAGGCGGCAGAGTTCATAGCAGAGATCGTGCACAGGTTCGGTGTCCCCAACAGGATAATCACCAATCTGGGCACAAATTTCACAGAAAGAGAGTTCCAGGAATACTGCGACGATCTCCTCATAAAGGTAGCCCAAGCTTCAGTGGCACACCCCCGCGCCAATGGGCAGGTCGAGCAAGCCAACGGAGCGATGCTCGAGGCACTCAAGAATCGCATCTTCGATAGGCTGAAGAAGTACGTGACAAGCTGGCTCCGCGAGCTCCCCGCAGTAATCTGGGACGACAGACACAGCCGAGTCGTGCTACTGGTTAGACCCTCTTCTTCCTAGTGTACGGATCAGAGGTGGTGCTTCCAACCGACCTGATGTTCGGCGCACCAAGAGTTGAGGTGTTTGACGAAAACAAGGTTGAGGAGCACGCATTGAGGACATCGACATCATCGAGGAAGGACGGCTCGCAGCAACCATCCAGGCAGTACGGTATGCCCAAGCCATGAGGCGCTACCATGACAAGAATGTGCAAGAGATAGCCTTTTGCGTGGGTGACCTTGTTCTCCGGAGGATCCAAAGCAAGAAGGACATGCACAAGCTCTCAACTCCATGGGAGGGGCCTTTCATTATAAAGGAAGGCAACAGGACGGGTGCTTACCGGCTAATGCGGGAGAACGACACCGATGTGCTCAACTCTTGGAACATCGAGCATATACGCCACTTCTACCCATAAAGCTATGTATCTTTCAAGTTTTTTGTACTTTCACATGCTAGCAGTCTGGGCAATGAATAAAGTTCATGATCTTTGGAGTTCTTTAACTTCGATACCCTGCTTGCATGATCAGATCCAAGTTCCAAATCTGAAACTTGGGGACTACCTTTATTTTTCGGCAATGTTTAATTCTGTCGACAATTAAAATGCTCATCTGAACACGGATCCTACGACTCATAAAGTACTCGGTAAAATACGTCTTAAATCATGGGCTGAGATCTTCGCCAAGCCAAGGTACTACGCGTGTACGAGAGTACGCCCTCTGCGCTAGGAAACTGAGGCCAACGGGACTACGGTTTCCCGTAACAGACCAACTACCGGAGAAATTAAAAGTACATGGACACCGTCAAAGTAAAGCGCCACCATTAAAACAAATATTAAAAAAGTACGGTACCACGTCAGTATAGACAAAATATTACAAGTACTTATTTAATGTTTTCACGCCTGCAACAGGAAACCACTCGGCTCATCCTCAGCAGGCACGACATCTTCGGCGAGCTTCTCCGCCACCTCCTTCACCTCCTCCAGCAGCTCGTCGACCCGCATGGACGACGTCCCACGAGCGAACCCGCCACGGAACAAGCCCACATCGAACTGTGGGAGGAAGGAGCGGATGACGGCGAGGCAGTGGTTGGTGCTTGCCAGACTAACCTCGCGAAGAAGCCCCTAGAAGCGCGAAGACGCCGCCTGGACTCGCTCCAGTAGAGACAGCGAGCGGACGATGGGCTCGCCAAACTCCCTCACAGAGGAAGACTCAACGAGCGGGGCCAGTTTGTCCAGCAGAGGGCTCAGAGCTTCACCGAGCGCCTAGAACTGACTCCTCTCGGACTCCACGCGAGCCTCGAGGTCTGCGAATTGGGCGAATAATTTCCGCCACAAGTCTGTTCAAGCGTCAGAAGGACTAGACAACACAAAGACACAAGAAAGGCAAAGGGAGAAGATAACTCACCAGCGAGCTCCTTGCTGGCCACGACCCACTCCCTCGTGGCCTACTCCAAGGCCTTCCTCATCGCCTTTGCCCGAGCCCAGACAGTCTCGAGATCCTGTTCAGCCTGGGCCCGAGCTATTTTCAAGAATCAAGTCAGAAACAAGGATTCGGGAAAATACAAGAAAATATAAACAGAGCCAACATACCTTTCTGCTTCTCCTCCGCTGCCTCATGCAGGGATGCGACGGCGGCCTCCGCAACGGCCTTCTCCGTGTGAGCACGCTCGGCGGCAGCATTCGCAGCGGATTTTTCCTTGCGCAGATGGTCGGCGGCGGCCACTGCAACAACCCTCTCCCGGTGCAGCCCCTCGAGTTCCCGGGTGCTGTCGTCCTGACGCACAGCAGCCTGTTCCTCAAGGCGCCGCACCCGGGCACGCAGCGTGACGGCGTTGGACCCGATGTCCTCCAGCAGCTTGCTCTTGCGAGCAGACGCAGCAGACACGGTCTAGAAAACCATATGATCAAAAGAAATAACATAGAGAAAAAGAGGAAGATCTGAAGATATACTCACCCCCGCTAGCCGAGCAACCCGTGCAGCGAGGGTCACGAGCTCCTACCGGTTGTCCTCGTCGATGGCCGGGTCACCGAGCACCTCCTGCGCCTTGCCACCGCGCACCTAGGCAATCCTGCCAGAGCGTGGCGAGCTCGCGCGCGGCGCGGGGATCACCCGGTGGATCTCCTCAACCTCGGGGACAGCCGTAGAGGTAGAACCCAAGGCCATAGACCCAGCATCCCTACACTAGGGACTGGCCGCCCGTAGGGTCACGCTGGCGCCCGACACCGCACCCGAGCGCTCCTCTGAAGCACTCGGCGGACGCGCCGCTCGACCAACGCCTAGCGCGGGCACCTCACCCATAATAGGGACACCACTAGGCTCCCTGTAAACAAAAACAATTCCAACACCACGATCCTCAACCTCAACCAACTGATCAGCGAATGGTACCACAACAAGGGAATGACCTGCAGAACAACTTACTCGGAGGACACACGCAGACGAGCACGCTTGCGAAATCCAGAACTCTTAGGCGTTAGCCTCTTCGCCCTGGCCGTCACCTCTGGAGCCGGCCCGGGCTCACCCCATGTCGTCGCAGGGGCCGGAGCGGTCTGCAGTGAAGGGCGCGGTGTGCTCGCATTCCGAAGAGAAGTTCCCGTTCGTTGAAGAGAAGGTCGAGAAGAAGAAAGAGAAGGTGGAGGAGAAGGAGGAGAAGAAGGAACACAAGGAGGAGGAGCAGCCGTACCACTCAGCACCTCCTTGGTGGCCTCTAGAGGAACATCGTCGGCACCGGACGGATGAGGAGCCACCTCCTCGTCGTTGGAGTCGCCGAGCAGCACCAGTTTGCACCGACGCGACGTCGGCTCGTCAATCTTGAGCGAACCGGGCGGCACATGCCGCACCTCCGACCGATTGCTGCCTTTGCGCTCCTTCCCCTTGCCAGCAGGCACGACACATTCACCATCCGAAGGAGCCACGGCCGCACGCCGGCCAGATTCCGGAGCGGCCACGCGCTAGGCCGGACCCGGCGCCACCACGACATGGGTGTGGGCAATCTCCAACCTTTGAAGCTCGCCGAGCCTGCTAGGCAGGGACGCCATCCCAGCCAGCATTCCCGGCAGCGGAGAGGCAGAGACAAAAGCCTCGCGACCCTACAAATCATAATTTCGGTTCAAGAATTTCATCAAACATCTTCCAGGCACATGTTCATGCCGTAATGGGCGGATCGTAAAAAGCGGAAAATTTCCACTTACCGCAGGCAGAGGGTTCCCCAGGCTAAAGAGACGCGACGCGTCGTGTGTCGTGATGATGGTGTGGGTGGCGAAGCACTCACAGATGCGCTCCACCAGCGCTTCCGGCTCCCCCCGTTCCGGCACCTCCCGCGTCGTGTCGAAGTCTTCCCCGGCGTACTCGTACGTCGGGTGTGCCCTCTCCTTCAGCGGCTAGAGACGCCGGGTGGCAAAGTTCGCCATAACCGCCACCCCGGTGAGGCCGGCCGCCTTCAGGTTCCGGATCAGCTTTAGTAGCTCCGACACCTACCCCATCTCGGTGTCGCCCAGCTCCTCGTCCCAGCAGCGGAGCGGGGTCGGGCGCGTGTCGACGTCGCACGGCACCTGCGTGGCATGGTTGGTGGTGTAGAACCACTCGTTGTGCCAGCCCTTGTTGGAGCAGATGAGCGGCACCGAGATGTACTCAGCGGAGGTCTTATGCCGGAGCTGGAGTCCGACGCCGCCCACCACCTTTGGCTTCTTAGCACTGTTGTGGGGCTTCACCTAGAATTAGTACCGAAAGAGGTTGAAGTGCGGGGCGATACTGAGGTACACCTCACATAGATGCATGAAGATGGCGATGTGCATGATGGAGTTAGGGTTGAGATTGCAGACCTCCAACCCGTAGTAGTACAGCAACCCGCAGAAGAAGGGGTGCGCAGGCAACCCAAATCCGCGGGGGTACCACGACTCGAACACCACCGCCTCGTGCGTCTCCGGCGTGGGGAAATCCTCCCCCACCGCCTTGCGCCACTCCTCGGTGTCGTCGAGCAGGATCCCGCCCCAAATTAGGGTGAGGATCTGCGTCCGCGTCGAGATGGAGTGGGCCCACTCCTCATCACGACGCGGAGGCGCTGGTGGTGAAGGAGACCGCGACGGACATCTCCTCGTGACCGTTGCGCCCTCCTTGGAGCTCTTCTTGCCCCGGCAGGACCATGAAGTCATGGCCCTCGCTGGGCTCGGGGACTGCCGGAGGCGAGGGGGGTGAGGGTGATTTGCGCGGTGGATCTGGATCGGGACCTCCACCGGCTCTAGATCCGACAGATCGAACTAAAGCGGCAGCAGATTGAGCAGGATGTGGCAGCAGAGCAGCCGGAGGAGAAGGTGAAGCGTGGTTTCCTATGGGATGCGAGGCGAAGTGAAGTGATGGAGAGTGAGAGCATGCACACCCCTGGCTTGCCTTAAATGAGTGTGGCCGAAAAGGGAGTAGTGGCGGGCCCCGCTCCGTCCCGTCGCTTCGCCATGTCGCATGCGGGATTGACTCGCGAGTTACTCATGGGTGATTTGTCTCTGACACGACGTCAACGCCGTCACCCCCGACACTTCGTATTCGGGCCTTCTCGGGCCTAAATGGGCCACATTCCTTAACGGGCCAAGGAGTGCAGGTTTCCTAAAGTGGATCACACCCCTAACTTATAAAAAGACTTTCCAAATAAATTTGTTACACAGGCCGCATAGAGGCTGTGACTCAGAGTCACGGGTTGCCAGGTTATCAGATAAGCCGCCCTCGAAAAATCTCACGGCACGAATCTCAAAGAAGGTTCGATCGACTAACTCATGAGTGTTCTCTCGGAGGCATGCCATACAAAGGACAGAGCCGTTCAAAAGCCTCTATATGATGGCTAGGATGCGTGACCTTGCACGAGTTCTCCTTGAGAACACAGTGGGCCATATGGCAAATCTGGGTCAGAGCTGGAGCTCTCCCCAGGCACCGTACCAGATCAGATGATCTGGGAGGTACTCTCCCAAAAGGGATGACGGTAATTCCATTCTAGTCTCTTTTTTAGAGCTTCGAAATAGTTATTCTAACTATTCTGAACCTCGGGGACTGCCCTAATGGGCGCATCCGGAGATGCGCCCATTCAGTGAGGACGCACAGGGTCACCATGACTAACTGGAGCCAGAAGAAAGGCCCTTGGCCAAGCATTCGATCACGGCCGAACAACAGAGGTCTGGGAGACACAGGTTTAATTCCCCTAAAGGGGAATGCCCGGCCAAAGACACTGAGAATCAGTCACTTTTATTCTTTTCGACCCCTGATAAACCTTTTCAATCTTTATCAAGGCTCTGGGACTAAGTGTGTACACTTCGTCTTCAACGAGAGTGTACATTTTCTGGCTCGGTAATCTTATCAAGGTCTAATTGGAGAAGAGCTCTCCTCAACCACCCGGCAACCACGAGTTAAGCTTCGGGAACCACTCGGCTGCATCAAGATGCGAGCAGAATGAAGATCAAACCACTCGGCCAAAGGCATCAAGCACTCGGTGGAAGTCAGCAAAGCACTCGGAAGACGTTCGAAGCTCAAGGTCGAAGTTGCAGGTTAGGAAGCGCTCGGGGACTGCTGTGGGGGATATACCTCCGGGGTGCCACATGGAGCGGCCTCACAGCGTATCTACGGGGACGGTGTGGGCCCACACATGCGGCGCTCGGCACGGGCACACAGATCAGGAATGAGACGGCACCGAAGAGATATGCTCCCATAGATAAAAACTAGTTGGTTAGGAAAGATATTACTTGTGATCAAAGGGAGATCTTGTATAACCGACTAGTATAGATCCCACGTGATCTGTAACCCTACCCCCATGCCTATATGAGGGCGGCAGGGACCCCCATCTCAAACAAGTCCAATCTGATTCCCATTCGCGGAACAATCAATACAACCACCAACGCAGGACGTAGGGTATTACACATCTTTGCAGCCCAAACCTGGATAAACCCCTATGTCTTTCGTTCACCATCTAGCTTCAGTCTCGGCGATCCCCTCCACACAATCTACCACCATAGCCTACCCTGTGGTGGACTGTCGGCACTATTGTGCCGACATGTTGATTCTAGAAGAGCACGAAGCGTTACGTCGATGGGTGTATTAGAGGATTATCTATTTTAAATGTTGGATATCAATTATGTGGATTATCTATTATGTACGATGTTTTCTTAGTAATAATGTGAGACTTATGTAGTATTATATGCTAGTTTGGATTATGCGGTTGATAGACACATTTGAATTTGGCGGACAAATACAAATAAATACAGGTGAATTTGGCCTACAAATACGAATACTAATGAATACGGGTGAATTTGGCGGACAAATACAAATAATAAACAAATACAAAATAATTAATGGGAAATGGAAAAACGTAGTTCCTGGCGGGCGGGTTAAGCACCCGCCAGCACAGAAAACCTTAGTGCTGGCGGGTGAGGTAAGACGCCCGCCAGCACAGAGAGCCATTTGTGCTGACTCTAAGTTGTTGGCGGGTGCTGCGCCCGCCAGTACACAGACATTTTAGCCGTCATCACAAATGGTTTCTGGCGTTGTGAACCCTAACCTCTGAGGTCACCAAACCTCCTTGTGATTATACCTGAGCATTTTTGACCCGGCCCGGCCCACGTCAGGCCCACCCACAGACCTTACTGGACGGGCGTGGGCAGAGATCTTGGAGCCCGCGAAAAAAAATCTTGGCCCGTGCCCGACTCGAAATACTGTTTTTAGCTATTTTACACTATAAAATGCACGGCGCGGCCCGCCTAAGCCCGGGCCCGGCCCGAGCCCAGTCCGAAAACTTAGGCCCGACACGTCCCATGAGACGGGTCATGAGCAGGATTTTCTCGCGAACCCGGCCCGACCTCTTGATAAATAAGATGAGTTGAGTAGTACGAGGAGAAAATTCGGGTGGTGTCAGGGGCATCAAAATGCTCTAGTATGAGAGTTGGCATTTCACCTTTTCGTTTCGATCCTCTGGTCACCACCGACGACGACCTTGATCACGTACTCGACGGGCCTAACTGGCCGCGGTCGCGACGTGCTCAACGGGCCGGCGGCCGGCTGGTCGGTCAAGCTGGAGAGTCCATCAAGTGTGGCGGTCCAGCTGGTGCACGCGCCGCCGCCACGCGTGTCTGCATGCTCAACCTGCAGTAGCTGCCGCCGTCCTCTTTAATTGCATTGCGTGTCACTGTGCTGTGTCAAGTATCAACGTATACTGTACACTGATCCGTATATGAACAACGCGCACGTGTGCACTCCAGACTCCAACATTTTTTTGATTTTTTTTTCTTTGCCACAACAACACAGCTTCATTCATTCAACTGCAGGGTTGCAGACTCCAACGTCGTGAAGGCTGAAGAGGCGCATAACTTCTAACAAAAAAAAAAACTTCTCCTCTACCGGGCATACCACCGGCCTGCGGGCTGCAGTCCGCCGGGTTTTTTCCACCTGTGGGCGAAAGGCCCACTCCACTGTCCGGCTTGTTAGCCCATCATTTACTTGGCGGGCCGTCGGGCCGCCCGGAGGCAGCAGCAGTTGCAAGCCCAGCACCATCAGCCTCTCTCACTTGTTGGGCTGGGCCGTCCACCTCTCTCCCTCCTTGGCTCCTTCCAGCATCACTCCATCACCGAGGTCGTCGTGCACTTTGCGTGCAAGCACTCGCATCTCGGAGCCCAGTGGCCAGCACAAACCTCCAAAGCCGGACTGCCGGAGTGCAATCTACTCCAGCTACCCCTTTTCCCGCGCCGTAAGCTAGCCGCCGTAGCTTCCTACGATCCGAACCAAGAAGCCACGCGCGCACGGCTTCATGATCACGCCGCCTCCATTCTAGCTAGCTGCGCTGGTCCAGAGCAGCAGCACCGCAATGGAGGCCGACGCCGACCTCCTCGACGGCGGGAACGGCAAGAACAAGCCGCCGCCGAGGCGGCGACGGTGGTGGTACTGCAGCACGACGGCGGTCACACTCCTCATGTTCCTCCTCACCAACACCGTCTCCATCGTCGTGTCCTCGGGCGCCGGCCCATCCCTCCTCCGCCGCTACAAGCCTTCCACCATCCGCCTCTGGGACGGATCCGCCGCGCTCCGCGCCGACCTCAACGCCACGCAGGCCGAGCTCGACGCCAGCCGCGCCGAGCTCGCGGGACTCCACGCCCGCGTCGGCACCGCCAACGAGCTCCTCCGTACGCTCCTCGACGCCATGGCAGCGCGCGACGCCGCCGCGACAGCGGCAGCGGCCACGGACGTCGGCGCCGTCGATGGCGGGTGGAAGCGCGAACCCGCCGGCGAACTCAAGCTGGCCGTCGGACCACACAACACGTCCGTGACCGCCGGAGACGGCCGGAACGCCACCGGCGACGACGCGGCGGCGGTGTTCCCGGCCCTGGGCCACGCGTGCGTCCGCGTTCAGGATGACCTGGAGCGCTACATGAACTACACGCCCGGCGGGGAGTGCCCGTCCGACGAGGCGCTGGCGCACCGGCTCATGCGCAGCGGTTGCGAGCCCCTGCCGCGGCGGCGGTGCCGGGCGCCGTCGCCCAAGGGGTACGTCCAACCCACGCCGCTGCCGACGAGCCTCTGGGCGACGCCGGCGGACACAAGCGTGCTCTGGGACGCGTACCAACCCTGCAAGAACTACTCGTGCCTGGCGAGGAGCTCCCGCGGCGTCGACCTCCGTCGCGTTGGCAAGGAGAAGGCCCGGTGGGCGCGCGACGACGGCGCGCTCTCCTACTCCATCGCCGCCGTGCTCGCGACCCGGCCCAATGGCACGGTGCGCGTCGGCCTCGACCTCGCCGGTGGCGGGTCCTCCAACTCCTACTCCCCCGGCACGTTCGCGGCGCGGATGCTGGAGCGCGGGGTCACCGTGGTAACCGCGGCCGTCAGCGCCGGCGCGCCGCTCAACAGCTTCGTCGCGTCGCGGGGGCTCGTGTCCGTGCACGTCACCGCCGCGCACCGGCTGCCCTTCTTCGACCGCACGCTCGACATCGTGCACGCGGCGGCGGGCGGCCTCGGCGGCGGCGGCGCGTCGACGGTCCCCGCCGGCGTGATGCTGGAGTTCGCCCTGTTCGACGTGTACAGGGTGCTCAGGCCCGGGGGCTTGTTCTGGCTCGACCACTTCCCATGCCCCGGCGCGCAGCTCAACGCGACGGTGGCGCCGATCCTTGGTCGCGTCGGGTTCAAGAAGCTCCGGTGGAACACCGGCCGGGGGAAGGACCAGTGGTACATCTCGGCGCTGTTGGAGAGGCCCATGGCATAAGAAAATTGTGGCTTTTTTCTCATAGGAAAATTGTGGTTGTGATAATCCCTAATCCTGTTATGTCCTTTTGATTCCTGCTTGTCTCTCTTGACATTTTGCACGATATCATATTGTTCTGTTTCCACTTCACTTTTTTTTTTAAGGAAGATAGCATTTTTTTAGAGCATTTCTCCTGTTGCCATATCTTGCAACCATTGGTTCAAACACACATGATATACCTCTAGACGTGAATGTACATGTCATACTGTGGATGGTCCAAGTCTGATAACTCAAGGAACAAAGCAAGTTCATACAAAATTAAATTAAAGTTGTATTTCTGGAAACAGATCCAGCTTCATCTAAAATTACATTGGAAATGAAATTGCCTGATTGCAACAATAATCACCATTTCCTGTAGCATGGCACCGGCTGCAAGGCTCCATAACAGTTAATTTAACTGTAGATGGAACTTTATTCTCAATGTATGTTCTGATAGCGGAGAGCGCCCTAGGGGTTTCCGCGAGAACACCGTTCCCCATGGGAATACAACTATCAAACATACTTTCATCATAACACCTAGGACCATAAATGGTGTCCAATGTAAGACACTCAAGTGACACCTCAATGTTAGTTCAACCAAGCTCTTAGCTGAGCTGAAACCACTGATCTTCACACTCTTGAGGGAGCCATGGTGGTGTTCAGCCATGTGCCTCAGTTCTGAGTCCGCGAAAATCGATTAATGGGCCATACGTAGCGAAGTCACCTGACGATGAAAAGGATAATATGATTTCAATAAAATGGAACCAGATTGATTAGATAGCTTTGCAGGATGAAATGAATTAACAGCACCACGTCTTACATCTAATATCAAAGTCTCCAAGGAAGGAGATGCTTCAAGGAAAGAAACCAGAGAGAAATAGTCATACGGCCGGGAAATGCTTCCTGATGACAAACAAATTGTCAGATGCTTAAGGTAGAGAAATTTGGTAGGCAACATTGGTGCATCAACCACCTGCACAACATACCATGTATCAGATTCATTAACACAAGTCATAGCTATATATCACTAGCTTACAACACTTAAGAGAATATGTACCTCAAGCCATGATTCTATATGACAAGAGTTTCAAGATTAGGCATAATGGATGGCAGCTTGGAACGAGCCTCACGGATAAAGTTTGGACACTCCATGTCTAGCTTCTTTATTTGCAATGTTTCCACACGTGAGAAGTTAACCCTGACTCCCCTGTGGAAAAAACTAGAGAGATTTGGAGCTTCGCTCTCTAACACTATCAAGCTCGAGCATTCAAAAATATTAAGGCTGGTCAGTTGCTGCAGGGTGCAAGGTATCTTCAAGAAAACTATCTCATTGCAATTAGTTAGATCTAAATGCTCCAAAGCAAGAGAGTTAGAAAGAAAGCACTCTAAATCATCCCACGTAAGGCTCACAAGAACCAGACAAAGACTTCTTAGGCTTCTGAAGGGAAGTTCAGATGTGGAATGAAGAGCACAACAACGAAGGTTAATGTACCGAAGTGAGTTTTGAACCTCATCAGATAAAAGTGAGCATGGGAAATTGTACTCTCTCCTTGTTTTGGACAAGGACAGGGTGAGCTCTTCGATTCCTGGTTTAAGAGCAATTTGAAGCCAATTGTCAAGATAACTAGTGCCATCGAATCCGCACATGCCAGTGTAGTCAAGCTTGAATGATTTCAAGCTAATGCCAGAGTGGTCCTTAAGAATGCGGTCAATTTTATGGTGGAAATTCTCTCCACGCGAACTTCGCCTCAAGCCAATTGTATCCTTATTAAAGACGAGATTGGGATGGCATCTCCACGAACGTAAAAAGGCATGTGATAGGCAAGCAGCACGAGCAGCTTCACGCATTGGCATTATGGAATGTATACGAGACAATATGTCCTGCACACACAAGCATTGGATAAAAGATCAACATCAAAGATTGTAAAGCTATTACTTCTGTTGGAAAAGAAAATAGTAGAACCAGATGGAGTAACATTGTACCCAAGTAGCACTCCACACAACTGCACAGCGTGTGCTGCATTATATAGGTAGATAGTGCAGAAAAATGAAATCATGCTAGGTAAACTCAGTAATGCATAGAGGCGATTTCGTAACAGTGTTTTAGTGTGGCTTTCCGGGGATTAGTGCCTTTCTGAGGGAGAAAAGAGACAGTTGCTAACAGCGAGCACCAATTAACTACTTCATGAGATATACTTTTGCTTGCATAATCAACAACCAATGTTTTTGTGCATTTTGTGAGGATGACGTGTTATTGTGCAGTAGCATGTTATGCATAGGTTAAAACAATTAATAAACAGAAAATGAATATGTAAGTTCTGCATAGGAATAGTGTAACTTAATTAAACAGTTTTGAAGCAGATGAAATAGAAACCAACTGTTTTGCAGTTACATTGTATGATGGACACAAACTTGGGTAACAAAGATGAGGGATTCTTGATAAAGAAAACCATAAAGATAAAAATAATGGCAACTCATAAAAGAATACACTACAAATTTAGGTACCGCGGATTGCACAAAAGAAAACAACCAATCCTATAACATCCAGAGCACCATTGAGAAATCTTGTTATTTTTTATGGATTTAGACATTTAGACCGTCTCCAGCAGCTTGTGCATAGCGTGCTGCATCTTCAAAATGCAGATCGAATCTGCACTGTAGCCAGTCCAGCAGATGCTGCAAACCTTCGCTCATTTTGCGGTAGCACCTCTCCCATCGCTCATTCTCGGGGTGAATGCAGCTTTTTGCATCCCAACCGCCCCCTCCTCCTCCCCCACGGACCCCACCCCGCGGCGGCCTCTACCACCACCCGTTGCCTCCTTCCTCCTTCCCCAGCTGCCTCCTTCGGTCCTTCTCGGCCGGCCTCAGCCGCGGCGGTGGAGGCGTGGCGAGCTGCAGGGCACGGGTGAGCACCGCAGGCTCGTCGTCGAGGAGCGCGGCCCCACGGTGGTCGAGCGCGGGGCGCGGGGGACCTCGAGGCAACCACCGGGTATAGTTTTGGTGTCGGCGGCGGCGGCCCGTGGTCCATCCGCGGCGCGCGGCGAGGTGGCGGGGGTGCACGGCGAGGCGAGGCAGCACCCACGATGGCCGGATCCGGCGCCGGAGGACCTCGGCGGGTCTCGATCCGGCGCGGAGGACCTCGGCGGGTCTCGATCCGGTGCGGAGTCGCTCGATCCGCACGGATGGAACATCGTTGGCTCTCGATTCGTGTGCGGGGAGGTAGGGGAGAGCCGCGGCAGCAGCGGAGGAGCATCTTCCTCCCCGGCGAGCTCTTCCATGGCGGAGCGATAGCGGCTCTCCTCTGACGGTGGGTCCCCTTCCTCCTACTCCCTCTCTCCCGGTCGTCCTCCTCCCCTCCGCTCCCTGCTCCGCCTCGTCCTTCTCCCTCTCTCCCGACCCGCGGCGGGAGCCAACTACCGCGAGCGATGCGCGAGGGGAAGCGCGAGACCGCTGCAGGCCCTCCTTGTATGCGCGACGAGAACGTCTGCAAACCGGCGTTTTTTGCAGATGCGTGAAGGGGGACTGCTGGAGACGGTCTTAGTTACCACATTAGCAGAATCAATGCTTTGGAGAGAATTGTGATGTGGAAAGATTAACCATTTTTCCGGTTCCTTCTGGAACGAAATTGCCAGTCAAAACAATTATTGAACTTAGTTACAACACAACACTAGCGACATATTAATAACTAATCCCCCTTCAATTCATTTTTACAAGCCATAGTTTGGCTGTACAAAGTCAACCTTTGACCATGATTTTTTCAGATAATAGTTTATTAATAGTTACAAACCATATACAACCTAGCAATCTAGCATGGTCCCAGGAATTAGTCTAATGAGTGAAACATGGTGATATTATGCTTGCAATCTAAGCCTGCATCATAGGAACTCAATGCTTTCGTACCTCAGGAAGGTCTGGGATTGATCTCATTATTTTACCAGCTTGAGAATCACTGTCGCCATCTTGTTCGCAGGGTGATCTCTTTCTTTTACCTGTCGAGGCAGTAAGCCTGCCTGCAACACAAAAAGAGCCCAAACATGAATAGAACAGAAGCAGAAAAAAGCGTCCAATCTCTTAAGATCTAAAAGGAGCTCATATGGAGGCATGACACCAGAGTTCAAACTTTTAAATTCAAAACAATGAAGAATCGGTAGCCAGCTCACATAATAACCTAAATATGAACCAGTTTAAGAGACCAATGCAAGATGGAACTGACAACGAAAACACCTATGGAGCCCAACGTAACAGAGAGGGGGCGGAGGAGGCAGCTGTTTTCGTACACCAAGCTCGGATTTGCCGGCGGCGACGCCGCTGCCTATCACGCTGATGAATGGATCTGAGCCGATTCAGTGCCAACATCCCCATGGCAGAGTCGATGACGATGCCTTCCTCTCCTCGGATCTGGCCGGGGATTTCTGATCCTCTACTATCTATATTTGTATTGTATATATCCAGGAGTGTATATCTGTATGTACAAATATAAACCATGTCCGTCTCTGTTTTTGGTTCCATCTGAACTCGGCTTTGCGGCCGGCGCCTGCGTGGGCTGGACTTCATCAGCGGGACATGCCGCCGGGAATCCCGCCCGGTCGGGGGAAGGAGGAAAAGGAGAAGGACCAGTGGTACATCTCGGCCCTGCTGGAGAAGCCCATGGCATGATAAAATTGTGGATTCTTCTTGCTTGATTTCTGCTTGTCTTTCTGACACTTTGCACGATAGTATTATATTGTTCTCTTCATTTTTGCTTCACATTTTTCATTTGCTCATCCAAAGTGCCCAAAGCAATTCATTTTTGTAGAGCTTTTTTTTATATATATTTTTTCCTTGATTTTACAAAAATAAATGCCGGCAAAAAAAATTATCAAATCTATACTATTGTCGTCGTACCACATGGCGGTAGGGTTCCTACCGCCGTGTGGTACGGCGGCTGCTGACGTGGCACGGTGGCGAGGCCACCCGGACGCGGGCCCCAACGGTCGGATCTAGATACCGTCGTACCACACAGCGGTAGGGCCTACCGCCATTTGGTACGGCGGCAGGTCCAACCGCCGTGTGGCACGGCGGCTGCAGGCCTCCAACCGCCATGCCACACGGCGGTTGGATCTCCTGCGTATATAAGGCTGAAATTCAGCCGAAAATATCATAATAATTTGAAAAAAAAGAGGGGGTGGGGAGAAGAGAAGGGAGTGAGGAGGAGGTGGCGAAGGTGCGAAGCTCTACCGGTTTTTCGTCTTGTTAGAGGTAAATACAATATTTTGAACTCTGGTAATTCATATTTTTAAGTAGTGTTTTTAGTGTAGATCTGCTTAGTAAAATTATAGTTCTAGTGTAGATCTGCTTAGTAAAATTATAGTTCTAATGTAGATCTGAGTAGATAGATTTTGTAGTTACTAGATCTACTTGTTAATAGCGATTATTGTTTTTCATGCTGTCAGACATGTCGGATGCAGTTACTGTCAAGTTGTATTTCGGTAATGGCCAGATTAGATATAGTGAAAATGGAGTTGACTTGTCAGAATTTGATTCGGTTGACCATGTGATTAGAAGAGCAGCATAAAGAACTTTGGGGGCCATAACCAACTTTTTTTACAAGGCATTCCATGTAGATGTAGAGCAACATGACTTGTCGATTATGACTCTAATCAACAGGAGTAAGACAGTATATTGGGAGTTTATGCCACTTCAAGACACTGAACATTGGATGAGTTATATCAGAACTGCATGTCAAATTGGTTTGCCTGTGATTTTGTCGGTCCAGCACTGTGGAGCCAGCAAGATCCAGAGTTCAACAACAATTTCCTAGTCTTAGATAAGAGAGATTTCAAATCCATGCGTGATGTTAGAAAGTACGCACCAAATCAAACGGTGAACTGACCAAGGTGTGGACACTGTGAGTTTTGTGTGATGCAAGTTTACCAGGGATGGAACAACTCTGGTCGACGCTTCTGGCACTGCTCACGAGCATGGGTAAGCAAAGCTACGTGACCTTTGTCCTTCATCATTTTATGATTTACTAATGTAATCTCGATTTCTGTAGTACTCAGACCAACTAGATAACTACGGTTTCGTGCAATGGGTGGATCCCCCAGCTATTCACCCGTATCAACAGTACATCGACTACCTCGAGGATGTTGTCATCTTCAACCTGAAGTAAGAGCTCGTGTCGGCATTGGCTTTTCCAGATCCGACATCTACCAATGACGACGACGGACCGGTGACCGGACCAATGGTGGTGAAGACGAACACCGGTTGTGAGGACGAGTTCTGCTGCTGTCCATGCCATGAGAAGAAGGACAACACTCCACCAGCAACTTCATCTCCGCCACCGTCACCTCCACCCCCGCTAGGGTACGGGTACTACATACCCTCCCAGCATTCCGGCGGGTCTATGATGTCCGGGTTCTCCGGGCAGTACTCGTACAACTAGATTAGAAATATAAAAATTCATTTTTGTACCTAGTTTGGCCCATAAATTTCGAAATTTAACCATAAGTTCGCAAACCACTTGATATAACTCTCAGTTCGCAAGTCTTTCGAAATATAACTCTGCGCACGCGAACTTCTTCAATTCAGGAGTTTTCGACAATTTTTTGTGATTTCAGAATTTTGTTCTACAACTTTCTTCTCCCACCCAAGTGAATGGACGTATTTGCTCCTGCCTATCTCTTCTCTACCTCCTCTGTTTTGGCGCCGCCGCCGAGCTCCATGGGCACTGCCGCCGGCGACCTCCTCCTCCGGTCTCCCCCAAGGGCGGCGCGGCCATCCCCGGCGGGCGGCGCGGGTGCCGCCACCCCTGCTACGCGGCCAGCCTCCACCGGCGAGGCTCACCTCCGCCCTGCTGCTGCCTACAGGCTGTGCTGCTGCTGCTTGCTGGCCCTGCTGCTTGCCCTCCGGAGAGCCGCCGGTCGCCGCGGGCGCGCGGGACCATGGCGCACGGAGGACGCCGGTCGTCGTGGCCAGCGCGTGGGGCGGCCGTGCTTATGGCGGTTATGGGGAAGGAGGACGCCGACCGGAGGAGGGCGGCAGGGGAGGTTGGCGGCGCCGGCGTACGGACGGAGGGCGGCGGAGGGGCCCCGGACGGACGGAGGAGAAGAACTGCCGCCAGTGGGTCGCACACACCGCTGGGTCCCACATGTAAGTGGTGGAGAAGGATAGGGTTAAGGATATGGGCAGGGGCAAATATGTCCATTCATTTGGTCGGGAGAAGAAAAAGGTAGAACAAAATTCTGAAATCACAAAAAGTGATCGAAAATCCTCAAATCGAAGAAGTTCGCGTGCAGAGTTATATTTCGAAAAACTTGCGAACAGGTGAGACGTGCGAACTTAGGACTAAATTTTGAAATTTCTCCATCGAAAGGCCTCAACAAAGCTTCGAAAGGCCCCAACAAAGCTCTGCGCGCGGCGCGCCCGTGGTTCGTCTCCGCTCGCTTCACCGGCACACGCCACCGATGCACTCACTCCGTGCTGCTGTCTCTGGATAACCTGCAGCTTCTACATGGAGACTTACGAGGAGTTCAAGGCCATTCTTGAAGGAGTTTGTTGAGGGCTTGAGGCTGTGTCACTGTGTGATGGCTCCTCACGGTGCAGACTGCTTCGCCGAGCGCGTGCACCATGCATTGTTCGGGATGAAGCAGGCTGCCGTTCCTAACACGCTACTTCAAATTGTAGGTCTTGACATTATGAATCATTACAGGAATGAGATATATGTGAGGTGCTTTATTTACTGGGCTACAGACTAAACAGGCAGTGAAGTTTGTGAATTCTCTTGTGGTCTTCATGTCTCATCTCAGGTGTTCTTGTCAGTTCCATTGATGCAATTCGGCCAACTCATTCCACCCAAATCCGTGGTATCTTTAGTCTCGACGATTAATCCTGGATGTTTTTTTTCAGTATTTTTGTCTCTTACCAACAACCGTGATCCTCTCCCTCGAACGTCCCTTAATATTAAGTACTCCTCGTTTAGGAGCGAGTAGTCATGTCACATGATTCCCAAAAATCTCATCATCTGCCTATGGCCCTGTTTGGGGGAGCTTCTAGAGCTTCCTCAGCTTTTGCTTCTCTCAAAATCTCCAAAAGCTAGAAGCTCCCCCAAACGGGGTATGATTCTCCCACAAGCAAAAGCTCCAGAAGCTTGGTTTCAACTACAAGCGGAAAAGCTCCTCAGCCCGAGCTTCCCGAGCTTTTGCCCATCCTCCTCTTTTTCTTCCCCAATTGTTCTTTTGCCCCTCTTCCTCCTTTCACCCGCCGCCATCCTTCGGCTCCCAGGCCGGCCGCCGCTGCCATCCTTGGGCCGGCCGCTACTGCTTCTCCCCTCTGTGCCGCTACTGCTTCTCCCCTCTGTAGACCGCCGCCGCTCTCCTCCGCGCCGGTGGCCGCCGCCCCCTCCCCTCCACGCCGGCAGCTCGACACCGAGTCCCTCCCCTCCGCGTCGGTGTTGGCGAAGAGCTGCAACTCGCGCCGGCGCTGCTCCATCTTGTCGGCCACGGACTCGACGTGCTGCAGGTAGGGGCACATCCCACGCAGGTGCAGTTGTGGCGGTGCACGTGCAGCACTAGGTAGTCGTCGTTGCCTCGTCGGCGTTGGTCCACGAGAGGCGTGCGCCGAGGAATGCGTCCCACGCGGTGTGGCCCGGGACGAGCTGGAGGGAGAGGCCGCCATTCGTCCTGGACGCCGACGAGCGTCCTAGACGCCGACGAGAGCACGGACATCTTCTCCCTTCCTCATTCTCTGTTCATCTCCCCCGAGCGGACACAGACCAAAACCAATGTGAGCTCGGCACCCAAATTCGCCGGCCACACCCAACATCCGGTCGATTACTCCTACCCACAGAACCACAACCTCCCTAGCTCCATCCACAACTAAGCTTTAGGCGGAGCTGAGCCACACCTTGACGATAATCACGGATCTTGCGGCCTCCATTGCTGCCGGCCGCCAGAGGTCGACCCCGCCATCCATCTCCTAGCTCCGGCCACCATCTGCGCCAACCAACCACTCAAATCGGTCGCTGGTGAGCTCCTGATGCCCATGCACTCGTTACCTTTCCGCGCTCCCAACATTCTGCGGGGGATTTTCAGCCTCGCCGCCGTGACCACCGCTGCCCCAACCTCCCCCTACCCAGAAGCTAGCGATGTTGCCAAACATGTCTCCTTGGCTTCTAGAGCTTCTCCTGGAAGCGCTTCTTGGACCAGCTAGTGGAGCTTTTCCCACCAGCAGCTTTTGGAAAAGCTGCAGCTCCCCCCAAACAGGACCTATCTCGTGCGGGATCTTGGACGGTAGTCGAGGTTTTTGAGGCTCTTCTCTCACTAATATTGTGCATGTAGTGCTTGTCGATAGATAAGAATGCAAGAAAGTAGCAGACAAAGAGGGATAAGGGAGAATGTCCATTGTACCGCAACACATCACATCCGGAGTGGTCCCACACGTCAGTGACTGGTAAGTAACGTAACGTATGACACTGAATCCTCCTCCGAGGAGAAGAGGGGTGACATGTAAAGAAAACTGATACATGGGACTCGCGCGCCACGTGTATGCCATATCAGCAAAACCATGTGAGGAAACAAGTTGGAATGATCCGGGCGTAGTTTGTTTGGAGGGTGTATGATTCCTAGTTTTTGACTTTGGGGGTGTTTTTCGGACTAGGTTATTACATCAGGAGGGTAAAATGAACTTCTCTCCATATATTAAGTAGTCATTCGGGAGCGAATAGTCGAGTCACATAGTTCCCAAAAATCTTATCGCCTATCTATCTCATGGAGGATCTCAGGCGACAATTGAGATTTCGGAGGCTCTTCTCTTCCCAATACTGTGCGCATAGTTCTTGTTGATAGATGGGAATGCGAGAAAGTAGCAGACAGAGATGGAGAAGGCAGAAGGTCCACCGTACCGCAGCACATCACATCCGGCTTAGATGCGCCCGCCCACGACCACAGCCTCAGCCCGACCTGGCGAGGCGAGCACGTGTGGCTAGCCCAGACTTCTATTTCCAACTTCACAATTGGTGTACTGACAGTCTATCACATAAGTTGGTTATAGTCCTTCTCAAATGCCCTTGGGATTTGGGATTATACACATTATTATTCTCCTAACATTTATTTAATAAGTTTTTAATTATTTAATTAAAAATAAATTTTAAGCCCATTTATTCTAATATAATAAAAACTACGTTTCATAAGAAAGTGGAAAATATCCCCCCCTGCTGCCCCTCCTTACAAAGGGACCCAGTCACAGTCGAATTCCCATTTCTTTTTCAAAATACTTTGTTATATCACATCAAGTTCAGTGGAATACACAGTATCACATCGAGATGTTAGATGCTAGATAGGAGTACTAAATATTATCTAATTATAAAATTGATTACATATATCGACTCCAATTCACGAGACGAATTTATTAAACATAATTAATTTGTCATCAGCACATATTTAATGTAGCATGACATTATCTAATCATATCACAAATAGACTTAATAGATCCACCTCAAGAATTAATCTAGGAGTTACAAAATGAATTTTATAATTACTTTATGTTTAATACTTATAATTAGTATCAAACAATCAATATAATGGATGAATTGTAATAAAAAGTTTTAGAACTAAACGAGATCCAAATTCCCACCGGCCTTCAATCTACCCACCCACCCACAAAGAGAGGGAGAGGAGAGAGAGGCGGCGGCAGATGAGGAAAGTGATGGTTGTCGATAAGCCCTTGGTTCCCATCGCAGGCCTGCGTTAGACCGTGATGCTCTCCACGACAGTGGGTTTCGCCATCAGAGTGGAGGTCGAGGAGATCGAGGTCCGCCACGCCTCCGTCCTCGTCGAGTTGTTCGACGGGATCTTGAAGAAAAGAGAGTTTCCAGACTTCCAGGTGTGGGAGTGGGGAAGCTAGAGATTGTTTGGGAAGGAGTTGTGGGTAGCTAGTGATTCTAGTGTTTAAGGTGCCTCTGGTGCTCCCATGCACCCAACAGATGCAAGCTGTCAGATCATTGCGGAAGCACCATATGCACTCACACTAGCAATTCGATTTTGTGTTTTAGCTTCTGCATTTTCATTAGATCACGTCCGGAGTTCGAAGGCATCACCATTCACGTGTGCATGTGTCCGCATGTGTCCGTGATGCATCCGACAGCTTGCATCCGTTGGGTGCACGGGAACACTAGAGTCTTTCTCTGCGGCGAGGCGATAGCACAACATACCCAGAGGTACAGACCAAGGAAGGCATGCATTGGAATTTTCTTTCAGGACAACACAAACTAATAACAAAAGGTAACACATCCATATTCACGTGATACATCACCAATTCACCATGCTCAAGACCCATTGCAAGCAGGTTTCTCAAATGGCGTCATCAGTTGTCCAAAAGCTCCAGCTGACACATGTGTTAGTTACCTGACGGACAACCAAATCTTGGCCTCTCTAGAATCAAGATCCAATCAGCGATGTTGTAGACTGGAGGATCAGGCCCAACATAACAGCCATCCTCGTCAACAATCTCAACACTCACTTCAGCTGAGTGCCAAGATAGATAAGAAAACAGAATAGCACACATAAGCAAGACAAGCTTGGAGCATTAAAAAAGTGCTTATAATGTAGCACTTTTTTCTTGAGCACGACACGTCTGTGAGGTGGGTTATCACAGATGCATTTCCCATGCATCAATTTACATACGTAATTAGCTTCTTTTGTGCAGTGCTCGAGAAGATAACATGTTATTAGTTCAAATATTCTCTTCACATATATTCAGAGTTGAGATTTGCAAAAAAAAAAAAGATATTCAGAGTCGAGGTAGCCATGACGGCATTTGGTCATGTGCTTCTGTTGTGAATCCGCAAATATCAATTTCTTGCACTTGCACCATACATCGCTGAGTGTTGAAGGACGACACCAGATTTCCTATCTATCTTGGGATGTCGATAACTAAAATCTATAACAAACTATCTCAACATTTTAGATGAACTATTTCAACATTTTTACGCAATCTTTATGAATGTTAAAAAAATGGTGAGCCAAAAAATGTTGGTGAATGGAAAAAAAAAAGTTGATGTGGGTAAAATATTGTTGAGAAGTAATGTTGGTGAATGTAAAAAACTTTTTAAAAATATTGGTAAGCTAACATGAATAAATATTAGTAACAATTAAGCTAGTTTTTTTTAAATGTTGATGATGTTGAAACAAAAACTGTACATGAGCTTTGAAGATAAGTCGCTTAATATCCCTAAGATAGATAGGAGCCCCCGGAGAACAGTGGTGTTCAGCAGCCCAAAAATTCAAGGGACCTGGAATCTGATCTAGATGCTTTTGGTCGTGCTGCCTTGCGGCTGCATGTGCTGGCAGCAGCTAAAATGCAGAGGGTCATACAAGTAGCGACGCGGCGATTAAACCTGAGCAAAATACCCAATACCTATTGCTCGTACCCGGATTAATTCGGATAGCGATTTTGATTACCCGAAATTAGTTTGGGTAATTCGGGTAACACTCACTACTCAATCTACCCGAAGTTTACCATTCTCTTTGTATTTTATCACATTTTGGTTACCCGAAATTAGTTTGGGTAATTCGGGTAATACACTCCGGTACCCGAACTACCCAATCTACCCACGTGTTGTTAGTTGAACACTTGAAATTATCACTTTATGAGAAGTTTGAAAAAGTGGCTATAATATATTATTCTCCACAAATTGTTGTTGAAATTCTACACAAATTATTGATGAAATTATGTATAAATTGCTACTAAAATTTGTGTATGTTGTTTTTTTATAAATTCGGGTAGATCGGGTATACCCGAACTCGAATTATCGGGTACCCGAAATTTTGGGTAATGGTTTTTCAAGACTAATATTGGGTAGCTAGTTTCATTACCCGAATTTTAAATTACCCGACCCGAATAAATCGGGTAACCCGAACGCCCAGACCTAGCAGCAATTAGAAGACCGAAATAGCTAGCCGAGCAATAGAGCCATAGAGGGGACATAATTGAAAGGCCTGAAGCATAGAACATGTCATGTAATACTTCATTTCTTGCTCGTTTTATTTTTGCACAGATGTCGGACAATAGTTCGGCCCATTTTTTGGCCCCAGCAGCCAGCTTGCTATGTTTCATCAGAATTCAGTAGTCGTCCGAGACTCTGGTGATCTTGGCCAAGCAGTTGTCCACCGGCCTGGGGTGGGGCAGGTACCTCACCCGGCAGCTGGGGTTCGTCCTCGTCAGCCTGCCAAATAAAGCAAATCCCAACAAATCATGCATCGATCAGATAAAGTATCATCCTAACAAAGCAACAACACATGTAGTTCCTCCTTCACCTAATTCCTGAATGAGAGAAGTTACCTGTAACCGAGGAGGAAATGGTGGAGGAAGACAGAGATCTCCAGCTTGGCGAGATCGTTGCCGGGGCAGAGCCTGGCGCCGAGGCCGAAGGGGAGGAAGGTACCAGCTCTCGGCGAGTGGCCCTGAAAGGAAACAACAGTATGCAGATTGTTTGAGCTTCATGATGATGCTTCTAGGATCGAGAATTATTCAGAATGGCAACAGTGTCCCTGTTGCTGGAATGGCAACAGTAGTACTCCGTACCTCCCATCTTGAGGGGTCGAACTTCCTGGGGTCAGGGTACACTTGAGGGTCCATGTGCACGCTCCGGTACCACAGCTGAACCTTCCAGCCCTTGGGGATCAGGTACCCTGTTAGATGCACACATTGGTGTTTCAGTCGATCACTCTCAGACTGTCAAACACAAAAATGTGAGGCTAATTCTGAAACTCACCGTTCACAAAGACGTCTTTGGTTGCCTGACGGAACGACACGAACGAGATGTTCACGAAGCGCAGCGTCTCATCGATCACCTTCAGAGACATTGTAGTTCATCATTATAATTTTTTGCTGGTTGGTTGCACTACACTGTCAGAGAATGGAATCTGGTGTGCTCAAAGTCAATGAATTTGCCTGCTACAGAGAAAACGTTGTTACCTGTGAGAGGTACTCCATCTTCCTGAAGTCTCTCAGCGTCAGCCCCTGCTGCGTCGGCGGAATGCTCCTCATGATCGCCTCCTGCTCTGCCTGAAAGAAAAGAGACGCATCAACCAAACTGTTTTCCAAATAATGTCGTCTCAGCTGAAAAGATTCTCAACCCCATTTTCATCATGGTTATAAATCCAGTACGGCATATATACCTTGGCCTTCGCAAAAATGTCGGGATTCTCCTGCAGGAACACGGTGGCCCACATGGTGATGTGGCCGGAGGACTCGTGGCCGGCGTTGAGGTACATGATGAGGATGTCGATGATCTCGTCGTCGTCCAGCCTCCGCCCGTGCTCGTCCTCCGCCTCGATCAGCCGGTCCATCATGTCCACGCTGCTGGACCGCGTGAACCCCTTGGCCGTCGACGCCCGCCGCTCGTCCAGCACGCCCTGCAGCACGGAGACCAGCCTCCGGCGAGCACCCAGCGCCCGCCGGTACGCGAACCCGGGCAGGTTGATGGCCATGGCGCGCATCCCGTAGTTGAGGTCCGTGTAGCTCCGCTCCAGCGCGTGCATGGTGGCGTCGCCGGCGCCGCCCAGGAAGATCTGCACGATGATCTTGAACGTCATCCGACGGAGCTCCGTCAGGAACTCGACCGCGCCGCCGTCGGCGCACTCGCCGGACCACGCGCGCAGGGACGACGTCACGGTGCGATCGATGAAGGGGAGGTACGCGGTGAGCGCGTCGAAGCCGTTGATGGGCGCGGCGGTGAGCTTGCGCAGCCGGCGGTGCTCGTCGTAGGGCATGGCCACGAACGACTTGGGCCCGATGAGCGCCACTGTGGCCTTGGGCCACCCAGTGACGAAGCCGTCGTCGTCCATGAGCACCTGCTTGCACGCCTCCGGCGTCGTCACCAGGATCGTCGGGCTGCTGAACATGAAAGTTCGGTACACGCCAGTGCGGCCAAACCTGCATGCCAGATTGCCAAAAAAAATCAGGATTTCAATTCAACTGATGAGCTCTCGTCAGAGTACTGAACTACTGATCAAAGATGAACACCAGACTCCAATGATCCAACTTGCGAACATGCATTCTGAAACAGATCCTGCGTTCTATATGCAAACATTTTGCAAAGAAAATCATACTTGGATGCTCACCAGTCATTAGCATTGCACAAAACACGAGGTTATGAGTGATTTGCAAGAGCAGAGTAGCTAGGAGCTCGATTTTTCATAGTTAGGGGAGTTTCTCAAAAATTAGTTGAATTCAATTTTTCGTACTGGAAATTTCAAATCAACAGGCAGAAGCTACTAAATTTTGTCGAGATGCATTCCAAACAATGCCCTCATTTCTGTAGTGTGGGCTCTTTCAATAATTTCAGACTTTCTTTTCTGAAAAAGGATAATTTCAGGCTTTTCGTGGCAACAGACAACATACAGATTGCACAAAGCTCTGAATAAGAGGAATATCTGCATTTTTAAACGCAGATATACTACCCAAAGAGAGCGGCAGGACATATTCGCTTACGAATTAAATAGTGCTGAGCAAATCACCATCAGTTGAAAACCAACAGATCACCTGAGTATTCATATCATTTATGCAGATCGCTTTGGACGGACCGACACTCGTCGAACGACAAGGAAGAATCGACGGGGACAAATTTGGAGGGCACCAAAACCAAATACCTGTCTTATTACTACTACCAAACTGAAGACGATTCTACAGCATTATAGATTATTAAACAACATAATTAACTTTTCTTTTGCTGGGAAAAGGATAGGTCGGATAAGCAAAGCAGCTGCCTTTTTGACAGCATATGGATGGGGAATCAGGGACGCGATGAGGTAGGTGCCAAGCAGGGCATATCACAATCAGCTATCACAAGGTGTTTCGTTACGAGCAGAGCAGAGTGGCATTAGCGTTATCGTCGAAGGTTTTTGGCCACTGCCAAAGATGGAATCTGGTCGATCTGAATGCCAGGCATGGGAGAGTGGTGGAGGATTTGGGGATGGAAATCAATCAGTCAGATATCTCCTTTTGGGCAGTGGGGGCAGCGCCAGCAAGCATTCCCTGCTCCTCCCACTCCCAAGCATCAGATCAGATCAGATGTGCCATCACTGATTGACTGACTGACTCTGACTGCTGACTGGATGACTGACGCCCTGACTGACTGGATGACTGTGCATAAGGTAGCAGTGCCTGACAGAATCGTTGAAAGTGATTCGCTGACTGCTGTGTAGATGAATGGTGATATGCAGGCGTACGTCGCAGTAGGATATCGTGGCGTCATCAAGGCTCCCGCCGTGAGGGCTAAATCTAAAATTAGGGATTTTGCGTGTTTGAAGTTGCATATTTTGGATGAGTCTATGAACAATCGATGGAGGGAGCACAAATTAAGAACTGAAGACATAAAACACGTTGGACAAAGTTAAGGACGTACTTAATTCCTCTCCTAGAATATCTTCCCTCGTATAGGATATTTTGACGCATGTACAAAGTATTAAATGTAGATGAAAAATAACTAATTGTATAGATTGCGATAACATTCTGAAATAAATCTTTAAGCCTAATTAATCTATGATTTGACATGTGATGAATTAATTAGGTTTAATAAATCCATCTCACGATTGCAATTAGTACTTTTATTAGTATTTTAACACCTCTTCCGACATTCTATGAAATATCTGATGTGCTTTTCATTTTTCACTCCTGGATTTAAACACCCCTTTTAAGAAAGAGATGATGATATTTGAAGCCACTTTGTGTGTGTGTACGTGTGTCAGTTTCAGGTCCAGGGGACAGGTTGAAGAGTCACCCCTCCTGTTTCTTTTTTTGTTTTTGTTTTTTTTTTTGAAGAAATCCCTCATGTTGTTTTTTGCTTGCAGATTAGAGAGGAGGGAGGGAGAGATATATTGTTGCAGCAAGGACAAGAAGATTTCACTCCTCGTTCCTCAACACCAACAGGAATGAATCAAGAACCGTAGTGTTCTTGGCGGCCAAATTAAACCGCATCAATAATAATCTCGTGGTAATTCGTCATCAGGAGTAGAGTGTGGATAGCAACTCCTGTCTAAACAGGAATAGAGGATGGCTTTGGCATTGCCGAGAGAGAGAACGGAAAGAGAGGGCGGTTACTGGGATGGAGGAGGAAACTGACCGTCGGATGAAGGAGTCGACGAAGGCGTCAGGCTTGCCGGACTTGAAGGCGCGGAGGAAGGCCCACATGGCGCCGACGACGGGCCAGCCCATCTCCCCCGGCGGCAGCCACGCCCGCCTCGCCGCGCCCAGCGCCGCCTCCCTGTACCACCCGTGGAGCCTCCGCGCGCCGGCGTCGAGGAGGAGCACGGCGGCGCCGACGACGGCCGCCGCCGCCGCCGCGCACCACCACCAGCACAGCCCCTCGCCGCCCACGGCCATCTCCTCCGGCATGGATGATGCAACCAAGAAGCAAAGCAAACTCCGGGAGGAGCGCACGCACGCGCACCGTCGAGGCGGAAGCGACGAGAGAACTCGCAAGGATGGCGAAGAGGGCGGAGTGAAACCGTCGCTGGGTCCGCGTGCCGCTCCCTCCCTCTCTCTATATAAACCCATGAACCGTAGCGAGCGGCAGCGGCTGGGGGCTGTGCGGGCCCACAGGTAGACACGTCGGTGCACGGTGGACCAGGTACACACGGGCGGCTGTGAGATCATTAGTTTAGAATTTTAATTTCTTAGAATGAAAAAATGCATTTATTATAGAGAAGTTAAATTCTGTTGAGCAATGTAAATCCAAATTAATCTACTTGATTACAAAAATGCAGCTAGCTAGCTCTTGGTACATTGTTCTTGGAGGAGAAAAAATACCGTGCTGTTTATTAATTTTTTTTACCGAAAAAATGTTTGTACTTTGTATTGGCCGGCCGGATGGCTTGTAGTGCTTTGCTATGCATGCGGCGGCCGTTTTTTTGTTTTTTTGTTCTCTCAACAAACACTACTACATTACCCGCCAAGTGTTGCCAAACACACGCACGCGTGTGCTTTTCCTTGTCGTCATTGCTTAAAATTTCTGGTACGTGTGCAGTGCGTCGTGCATGTACAATGTTTGGCAGCCAAATGTAGAGAGGCTTTTCGGTGATGATATACTCTCTCTATCTAAACTTTTACTCAAAAGTTTTCTAGAGAGATTTTTCGGTGATGATATACTCTCTCTATCCAAACAGGAATGCAACTCGATCTTTTTTTTTTGAATAAGCAACTCGATCTTTTTGCTTCCTGAGAAGCAACTAATTTAAATTTAATTAGATTTATACAAAGGAGTACTAATATAAAGAGTAAAATGCATCCGAGGTCCATCAACTTGTAAGAGGGTGTCACTTAGGTCCATCAACTCCGAAAGTGCATTTTTGAGTCTATAAACTTGTTGAGTCGTTCACCACAGGTCCACAACAGTCCACACATGCTTCTAGTGCTGACTTACATGATGAATGGCTCGAAGAAGAACCTCCTAGTTGAGGCATTTCATAGAGTAGCTTGAGGGTGATACCAGCGCCACAACTCCATGCTGCCAACGAAGCCTAGAAGAGCACATAAGAATTGCAGATACACCACGCAGGAGGAGGCCACCGCCGTTCAACTTGGGGAATGTCAAGCTTGTGTTGCCCGCAAAGCTTCTAGTGAAATGATTGAACCAAAAGATGCTTCCTCGAGCCGAGTCATCATGACATATCAGCACTATAAGCATACGTGGACAGTTATGGACCTGCGGTGAACGACTCAACAAGTTGATGGACTTAAAAATGCAATTTCAAAGTTAATGGACCTAAGTGACACTCCCTTACAAGTTCATGGACCTCCGATGCATTTTACTCTAATATAAATGTACAAAATAAATATTAATAGATTAATCATGTAATATATTTTTCAAACTACATCCTGAGAAGTTTTGTAGAGAGGATTTCCGTTGATCAAATACTCACTGTATCCAAAAAAAAATACTCTCTATATATCTAAAAAATAATGCAACTCGATCTCGCTTCACGAGGTACTACCCAATACCTTCCGGTACTATCTTAGTACCACAACAAAGGTCAATTTTAAATTTAATTAAATTTATACATGTGTGCCTTATGGATAAAAACACAACTAAAATTGTATTTAAATGACTCTTATCCGTCATTATTAAAAATAAGCTAAAGTAATCTCATAAATACGCGCACATCTAAAATTATTAGTCGTGAGATATTGTAAGAACATCATGCTTTCAAGTTATCCATTCTTGCAATTATTACTCCCTCCATCTATATTTGTGTATAAGGTATGATATGACTTGGCACGATCTTCCAAATAACAGTTTGAGCATTCATTTATCTCATATTATGTTGTTTACGGTTATAAACTAGTATATTCGATTACAAATCCAACCAAAAATAAAAAAGCCAAATTATTGGTAACAAAAGTAAAGTTTGAATTTTGATATGCATGTGCGTCATACGAACAAAAATAGGAGAAGTAACATGCAAAACACCAACTCAAGCATGCATGATTGCATCACTGTGTATTTTAAATTATATGTAGTATATGAGTGGTCGAACTTAAATTGAGAAGCCAGATATAGCTCATAAAATGTTTCAACAAAATACATATCTAAAACACATGGCTACCTTAGGTGTGGCGCAAAGTGAAAATACCATGAATATGTATTAAAGTCTATCACAGAAATAAAGATTTGATCGCATATCTATATGGGCATTGTGCTAGAAATAAATAAATAAATGAGATAGAGTGAAAATAATAGAGTGAAATTGATTAATTTGGGATCATGCAAAATTTATGAACAGGTTATAGAACCTTGTTAAATTGACTTGGCGATGACCGATGAGGACAGGAAGAGGAATCATAGTACGAATTGAAGATACAGGTGATGGTGGGATCCGTGGTGAAAAAGTAGCTTGTTGGTTTTCGACCTTTTGAGAAACATCGAGGTACAAACATATCGATCGGTGATGAAGAGGTAACTTTTAGGGTACAACAAGTGATGCGATGCGACGACGATCGAGCTAGCGAGCTCGGGGTTACATGACCATAGCCTCGGTATGGTACGCGTGTGTCGCCATGCACACTTCTTAATCACATATTCATGTGTGTTCAAGTAACGAGACTGGCATACCTTTTTCTTGCAAGTCATCCATGAATGATGCCTCTGCGACGATGATGTGCATGAATGTGCACCACAACACAAAGGGTGTGTTTAGAAGCCTAACTTTCCCCAAAATTCACTATGCAAAAAGAAGATTCCCTATCACACCAAACATCACATCAAAAATGCCGGTACATGCATGGAGTACTAAATGTAGATGAAATCAAAAACTAATTACACAGTTTGGATGTACTTTGCGAGACGAATCTTTTGAGCCTAGTTAGACCATGGTAGGACAATATTTACCACAAACAAACGAAAAGTGTTACAGTACTTTTCAGTTCGGAACAGTGCTTTTCAGCCTAAAATCCGTGCAAAATTCAGAATTTTGCATCCCAATTCAGGGAACTAAACACACCTAAAGCTTCCGAGATCCACGATGCTGAGAGGCTGATCGATAACAAAAGCTTTAACAGAGTTTGTATAAGAATTTAAGAAATAAAGGTGTGGATGATGGCGACTGTGAACCGGGTCAGAAGATGTATCTTTCGACTTTTCGAGAGACATGGGAGAGACTAACCAGCTAGCTTCTCTCCACTCCTTTAGGGTGCTTGCATTGGGGCCGCCATGGCTCGACCCCTACCCTGTTCCCCCGGTCGTCCATCGTCTCATCCCAGCCCAATGCAGTGGCACTATCGTCCTCGAATGGGGACAGGAACCAAGCATCCATCACAGCCCTACCAGAGAACTGACCACCGACTCGTTGACAACCAAAACAATTTTGAGTCTGTTCCGCAGGTTTTAAAGCTTTTTCTGCTGATTTTAACAGCTGATTTGTTGTGAAAAGAAAATACTGCGCAAGAAACAAAAGCACATTATTTCATGCAAAAAGTGGCTTATAAGGGAGGCAGATATACGTGACAACCCCGTCCGGGATAATTCCGTACTATCGCCTAAACCACTTCATTTGTTCATTAAGCGATAATAAAGAATCATCCTGATGAGTGTTGCCGGGTCATAGCCCGGTAAATCACTTGAAACACACACAGAGGATCGAAATGTATACATTAAAACTCTCACGAAGGAGAGTCCAGAGTGCTTTACAAATTAAAGTAAATCTTCCCCGTAGGGTCCATTATTACAAACCATGGTTCTTGACATGAAAGTAAATAGTTCAGAGTTTATTAAAACAGCGGAATTAACTAAACGGCACGATAAGCATCATAGGATGTCGTCCATGATGCAATCACTCGTCATCATCCACCCATTCCAACTCCCAGCCGGGTGGAATCTCTCCAGGCCACACATCACATGCATTACCTGGAAACAACATTTAAATAGCAAAGCTGAGTATACTAATACTCAGCAAGGCTTACCCGTCTCAAAATAAAGGACTTTACCTCTAATCATGCAAGGCTTTTGGCTAGTGGGTTTGTTTTGCCAAAGAGCTACTAAGTAGTGAATCCTTACTTTCACATTTTAGCTCAAGTTCTAGTAGAAGTAATCATTACTAGATAAGCAACTATTGCAATCATAAGTTGTACAATACAATTAATCAAGTAACAATATTCACAAAGTTCCATCATAAAAGGGATATCATGGCCAGTAGATTAAGTAGTCTCAGATAACGGTGAGAGGCCGACAATCGATTGATTTAAACCTTGCAAGGTAGACCTAAACACACGGGAGGTGCCCTCACTAAGAGTTCACCAACCAGGCGGTTCCCGTCATTCCTCGGATTGGGATCAGATGTTACAGTCTTAAGTACAAGGTTTACTGGGCTACGCCACCAAGGTCACCCAGCCTCACGCATGCACTCAGGTGGCGAGCCCGGGGCCGCAACCCTAAGATTAGTAGCGCAAAGTTCCCGCACCGCCTCATTTAGGTACTAGGCTTACCGTGCCCATTTCCGACAAGTGCTTAGTACGTTCAAACACTTAACCCACGAAGCCATTGGACCGGAGCCCAAATCCCATGCTCTTACCACATGAGCAATCCATTAATAAATATGGTGATTCCATAAATGAGATCCTATTCTCGCGAGTGACGAACATCACTCGACTTGTACCGGATCCTTAGAGCATAGCAACTAGCGACCTAACATGCTAGTAAAAGATCATAGGTACTTAAGGATCATGCAACTAGGGTTTCAATTCAACTCCTGAACGTAAATGCACATAGATAATCAAAGATAAATTCAGAAGCTTAAAATAAACACATAGGTTAATGTTTAAACCGGGGCTTGCCTTCGTCAGCACAAGCAGTCAAACAAACTTCCGGACTTTGGTCCGGGTCTTGATCTATGGACATGTAGTGCACGTCTCCTCCTGCTCCCTCGTCCTTGTCAGCCGGTACGAGCGTGTAGCTACCGTCGGGAACTTCTACACGGAGGATGCATATGCAATAATTAGTGGTGAAATTAATTTAATTTAATTATAAACAGCAACAAAAGACAACAAGAAGCACATGGTTGACCATATTCACCTTGACAAAATATATTCATCATACTCTTCCTTTTAAAGAATATTATGAAGGGCTTTATTATTTATTCTTCTCTTTATAGTGATTGTGTACATATTTAATAATTAAATTTATTTATTTGCACCAAATAGCAAGGGGTGGTTTTCAGCTCCTAAACCATTTTCAAAGCACACTCATAAGGTTCATAAGGATAGAAGGGATGGTTTTCCATTTAAACTTATTATTAAGTGCAAAATGGCTTCTCCACTTTTATTCATCAAAATAATTTATAAAAAGCAATGGGTGGTGCTCACTGAGCTCACTAACTCTACTCAAAGCCACTGAACCAGCAAGCACACATATTTGAGCTATGAAAATAAATATTACCACAAATATCATTTCTAGCTACCAAAAATGAGATAAATGCATACAAAAATAAATACATCACTTCTGGATCCCAACTTTCTCCTATAACATCTCTGACCTAAAACAAGGCTAGAAAACTAACAAACACATCCAGAACTATTTTAGATCTTGAACTAAGCATTTATGATTAAAAACAAGCACAAATCAAGAACAAATATTTGTAATAGACCAAAAATCATGATTAATTCAGGAAAGGTGCATCTAGGCATTCTAAGACTGTACTGAGGAGTTGAGCTCAAAAATCTATTTAAGTTTTTCTACAAAAATCATTAAGATAGAAATAGCATAAATGCAAGATAAATCATAATAAAATATTTACCTCATAACTTTGTGCAAATTTTTGTGCAAAACCTACACATGGTATCTACAACAACATATCAAAAGTTCAGCTTGAGATCTCAAGTAGATTTTGAATTACAACAAAAGTAGCTTAAACTGATTTCAATTTTTCATGCAAAACCTATCACTCAAAAGTATATACATGCTTTGCAGAAGATGTAGGTCTGCTGACAGGGAACCCAACAAAATTGGTTTTGTATTTTTCTGATTTTTCTGTGAATTTATATGATTTTCCAAAAGCACTGGACCTAGGGGTGAAAACCTTAAGAATCTACTTTCACTTGGGACCCTAGGAAGTTTTGGAACCTCACAGATATGCCCTTGGGTTTGCACAGAGGACCTTGCACGTTCTTGGCCTTCACAAATATGCCCTCGGCGGCGGGGGCGAGTTCGCCGCCGGCGAGGGAGGACTCGAGCAGGCAAACAAGCAAGCCGGGGGTGTGATTCAGCTCACCACAAGTCGATTGGAGTCAGTGGTTCGGCCGGAGAGAGCTCTGACGAGCGGCGGTGGCGAGGTCGCGGCGGTGGAGCCGCGGCGGCCAGGAATTCGACGCAATGCGGGGCAGAGCTAGGCCATGTGTGCGTGTGGGGGCACGAGTGAGACCTAGGGGCGAGGCTCAGGTGATTGGATGGCTCGGGGAGCAAGCGGAGGGGAAGGTTCACCGCGGCGGCGGCAATGGCGGACGGTGGCGGTGTGCGAGCTCGCTCAGGGAAAAAAGGAGTGGGGGTTTTTATAGGGGCAGCCGATCGTGGAGAGGCGGTTCGAGTCCACGTCGGCGTGCGAGGTCTCGGCATGGGCGTGGAGGCGGCGGACGACGTGCGGCGGGCCGAGGCCAATGGCAGGGCGCGCGTGCGGGCTCCGGCGTGTGCGCGGTAGCTGCGTGGCACCGGCCTAGGGGCCTGGCGCGCGTCACCGTGCCTAGGAGCACAGTACCCACAGCGACGGCCTCGGACCGGCGGTCGCTTCGCGGTCTTGGCGTGCGTGCGCATGTGTACGGCGGTGAAGGCCGGCGCGGCGCGGCGCGATGTCGCGCGTGGGCGCACGTTCCAGCTCCAAACTTTTCAAGGCAGCTCGGTTTGACACACCTTTTCTAATTTTTTTGTAACCAAAGTGCTACAAGCGAAGAATAGCAAAGTTGTAGATCTAGTGACCCTCTATAACTTTTACAAAGGCCAATGGGTCTTTTGATCAAAGGATTTTACATGAACTGCTGAGCAAGATGTGAAATTTTATGGCGCTGGTCAACAGTACTTATGGGCGTTGACTAAGGTTTTTCACCCTTTTGCACTTCGAATTGGCAATGCCACTCAACATGAAAGTTGTGTGCCTCAACAAACTGCACAACTTTTGTATTGGGAGAAAATGAAGTGTGTAGGTGAATTTTGGAGAACGCGGCAAAAGTTCTAGAAGAGCTAGAGAGGTCAAATGGTTGACTAGGGTTTTGGGCTAGGGTTTGACCAAGGGTTGACCATGGATACTTCAAGACTCGATTAAGATGATCATTAGCACTAGTTGACACTAAGCAAAAACACGGGGTGTTACAGCCTACCCCCCTTAAAAGGAATCTCGTCCCGAGATTCGAAATTTAAAAGAGAGACGGGGAAAGGTCACGTACGAGTTTGACTTGGAAGAAAATCTGGATACTTGGTGTTTAGAAAGTGCTCGGTCTCCCACGTAGCTTCTTCTTCAGTGTGGTGACTCCATTGTATCTTGTACATCTTCACCTTTTGTCTCCTAGTTTGCCTTTCTTTTTGATCCAACACTCTCATTGGATATTCCGCTAGTGATAGGTCTGGTTCTATCTCTGCATTGGTCTCCTCAATTATTTGTGCTTCCGGTATTTGCTCGCACTTCTTCAATTGTGAGACATGAAACACGTCGTGCACTGCGGAAAGTCGGTCCGGCAGTCGAATACGATAGGCAACCGTACCGAACTTCTCGGTGACTTCATAAGGGCCAATATAGCGTGGAGCCAATTTCCCTTTTACTCCGAATCGTTGTACACCTTTGGTTGGGGACACCTTTAGGTACACATAATCACCAACTTCAAATTCTCTGGGGGCTTTAGCCTTGTCATGGTAGCTCTTTTGCCTCATTTGAGCGGCTCTCAAATTTTCTCTAATCACTTCCACCTTCTCTTCGGCTTCTTGTACTAGCTTAGGACCGAATAAGGTTCGCTCACCCGCTTGTGACCAATTCAAGGGGGTGCGACACCTTCGTCCATACAAGGCTTCGAAAGGAGCCATTTTCAAACTAGCTTGGTAGCAATTGTTATAAGCAAACTCTGCCAATGCTAAGCATTTGTCCCAAGTCTTGTCAAAGTGAATAACGCAAGCTCTCAACATATCTTCCACTATTTGATTTACTCTTTCCGTCTGACCATCGGTCTGGGGATGATAGCTGGAGCTATGGATTAATTTGGTGCCCAAAGATTCATGAACTTGTGCCCAAAAGCGAGCAACAAATTGAGTGCCTCTGTCTGATAGGATAGTTTTTGGAACACTGTGCAAGCGTACTATGAGGTCAACATAGATTTCCGCATAACGCTCAGCTGAATAGGTAGTGTGGACAGGAATGAAATGAGCGGTTTTGGTAAGCCGGTCCACTATTACCCAAATGGAATCATGCTTTCTGGGAGTGAGGGGTAAACCTACAATGAAATCCATGCTTATGTCGTCCCACTTCCATGCGGGGATAGACAAAGGTTGCATTTGACCTGCGGTTTTTAGGTGACTAGCCTTGATCCTTTGACATGTATCACATCCGGACACATACTCGGCTATTTCACCTTTCATGTTTGACCACCAGAAATTTTCCCTAAGGTCTCGGTACATCTTGGTACTACCGGGATGGATGGTGAATTTAGAGAGATGAGCCTCATCTAAAATTTCTTTCTTTATTTCCGGATCTTGGGGAATGACTAACCTCTGACCAAACCATACAACTCCTTCGTCATCCCTCCAGAAACAATTAAATTTGGGATCTCCCTCAGATAATTTCTGTATGATTTTCTGGACCTCTTCATCGATGAGTTGAGCTACGGCAATTCTCTCATGGAGAGGGGATTCGATGGAGATGGCATAAAGATTGCCCTGCTCGACCATTTCTAGGTTAAGCTTCCTCATTTCTTCACATAAAGCCTCATTATACAGCTCTACCGTCATGTAGTTGCAATGCTTGCGGCTAAGCGCATCCGCAACCACGTTGGCTTTACCGGGATGATAATGGACTTCCAAATCATAATCTTTTATCAATTCCAACCACCTTCTTTGCCTCATATTCAAATCTGATTAGGTGAAAATATATTTAAGGCTCTTGTGATCGGTGAAGATATTGCAGCGATTTCCCATCAAATAATGCCGCCAAATTTTTAAGGCATGAATAACTGCTGCTAACTCAAGATCATGGGTAGGATAATTTTTCTCATGAGGTCGAAGTGCTCGTGAGGCATAGGCAATAACCCGATTTTCTTGCATAAGCACGCAACCAAGGCCAGTGCTTGAAGCGTCACAAAACACCTCAAACGGTTTTGTCATATTTGGCTGGGTTAGCACGGGGGCTGAGGTTAAGTGTTCTCTCAAGGTGTGGAAAGCCTCATCACAAGCTTCACTCCACACAAACTTGACACCTTTCTTTAACAATTCCGTCATGGGTTTAGCTATTCTGGAGAAGTCCGGAATAAACCGACGATAATAGCCAGCTAGACCCAGAAAACTGCGGATTTGATGTACCGACTTGGGTGGCTTCCAATCCATGACCTCCTGCACTTTGCTAGGGTCCATGGAGATACCATCCTTGGAAATAGTGTGACCTAAGAATTTCACACTATCCAACCAGAATTCACATTTGGAGATTTTAGCATAAAGCTTGTGATCTCTCAAATGCTGCAAAACAATCCGAAGATGTTTCGCATGCTCTTCTTCATTTTTGGAATAAATAAGGATATCATCAATGAAGACCACTACGAACTTGTCTAGCTCATTCATGAAGACTGAGTTCATAAGGTACATGAAATAGGCGGGTGCATTTGTGAGACCAAAGGACATCACCAGAAATTCATAGAGACCATATCTGGTGGAGAAAGCTATTTTCAGAATGTCACTTGGTCGAATCTTTATTTGATGATAGCCCGATCGAAGATCGATCTTGGAAAAGACTTTGGCACCAGCCAATTGATCAAATAGAACATCAATGCGGGGCAAAGGATATTTGTTCTTTATTGTCACCGCATTGAGTGGACGATAGTCAACACACATCCGCAAACTACCATCTTTTTTCTTCACAAAGAGAGCGGGACATCGCCAAGGAGAAGAACTTGGGCGAACGTACCCTTTATCAAGCAATTCTTGCAACTGATTTTTCAGTTCGGCTAGCTCTTTGGGTGGCATACGGTAAGGTCTTTTAGAGATAGGTGCGGTGCCAGGTTGAAGTTCTATCATGAATTCGATGTCCCTGTCTGGTGGCATGCCAGGCAAGTCATCGGGAAAGACGTCTGGGTATTCACAAACTATTGGAATGTCATCAAGCAAGGAAGTGATGGCTGTGAAAGCATAAGAATTCCCGTTGCCATTGGAGGGTAAGTAGAGAGTAGAGGTGCCCACAATAGGTGAATTGATTTCTATCATTCTTGTAGAAATGTCCAAAATGACTTTATGTTGTGTTAACCAATCCATGCCTAGGATCACATCAATACCCTCTAGACTCAAAGCCATAAGATTTGTTGGAACAACTTTGCTACCTAGCTCAAGTGGCACTCTCAAGACTAGGTCCCCAGTGGTAACTCTTCCACCAGGTGTTGTTATCAAGAAAGGTTGGTTCATATGACAACTCTTCAACCCAAACTTGCTCAGAATTTTCTCATTTATGAAACTATGTGTCGCACCAGAATCAAACAATACTTTAACTGAAAAGCCTCGGATAGAAAAGATACCCGTCAGCACTGGTGCTCCCTCTGGCGTGTTCATCATTGAGGTGAAGTTCAGCTTGCCTTGCTTTACTTGCACCACGGGCTTCTTGCCATGATTACCCTGCCGGGCCCCTGACCCTTCACCTTGCTTGATTTGCCTAGGTTTGGGGCACTCACTGATATAGTGTCCCGGCTGCCCACAATTGTAGCAGCGACGGTCCTTCGAAGCATTATTGTTGGCTGGGGGTGCACTGGGCTTGTAGGGCTGCTGCTGTGCCTTACGGTACTGAAAATTCCCAGAAGGCTTGTTCTGAGATGGGGTCATCCTCCAGTGTCCAGCTGAAGATGACTGGGAATGCCCCTGAGTACCCTTCTTGACAAAGCGAAACTTTTTGCCTGACCCACCAGCAGTGGTGAATCCGGCCTGCCTCTTCCTGTCTTTCTGGGCTTTTGTCATGGCATCTTCCTGAGATATGGCCTTGTTCACAAGGTCCTGATAGTTGTTAGGCTCATATAGATTAAGCCTCTCATAAAGGTCCCCGTTTAGCCCATCATGGAAACGCTCTATTTTCTTGGCATCGCTATCAACATGATGCCCACCGTACTGACACAAGGCATTGAATTTCTTGGCGTACTCATACACCATGTCAGTACCTTGCTTCAGTGCAAGCAACTCTTTCATCTTTCGGTCCATGAGACCCTTAGGAATATGATGTTCCTTAAAGGCCCTCTTGAATTCAGCCCATGTGACTTGATGTCCCTCTGGAATCATGGACTTATAATGCTCCCACCACAGCAGCGCTGCCCCGCGGAGCTGTAAGGCAGCGAAACTGGCCTTACACTCTTCGGAGCATGGCAGGACAAACACTGAGAACTTTGCCTCAATGGCCTTGATCCACGCATCCGCAGCTAGAGGTTCCTTGGCCTCCTCGAACGTCGGGGGCTTCATGGCATAGAAATGCTCATACTTGGTGACCCGGGGCTGGCCATCAAGATTCTCCCCACGGGGATTTTGCTGCAGCTGCTGGGCGATCTGCTGCTGCGTCTGCAAGAGCTGTCGCATCACCTCAGTTTGGGTGGCGATGAATTGCTCCTGGATAGTCATGTTGGGAGGAGGTGGCGGAGCGTCACTCCCACTTGCACCAAAACCGTTGGGGGAGGTGCGTGTCGGTCCCACCATCTGAAATTCATGGAGTTTTCATTAGCCACATATTCGCAAGCTTGCTTACATTAACCACAAGAAGAATATGCAAGACGAAAACTCATAAACATCATTTCTTCGGAAACCGGACAGCGCAGCTGAGTTGATGAAAAATTCATAACTCTGCCCCTTTAGGGCAAAATTCTCGTTTTTGGTCAGCAAGTGCAAAATTTTGTAATCTCCAACATTGGTATTCAACTCAGGGTCAAATTCCAACATTATCATGCCCGAAAAATTATGTACCCGAGGTTCTGCCTAGCAGTTTTTACTGTAGGCCGAGGTGCACTATTTTTGTCATAATTCTCGGTACGCTTATGCAAACATGACGAATTTTGGTGAGCATGATCTCCACAACATTCCACACAACTTTGGTATTCAGCGCAAGGTGAAATTTTGATCACAACCACCCTAATTCATTTATCGAAAACAACATCACAAAGGTGTTCATCCAAGCATTACATGATGCGAAGTTTTTGGATCACCTAACACACTATTTACATGCAACATAAAACACATTACACATACTCTCCGAGCAGCCTAAACCCTCCCACAAAAGCTAGCTGAAAAGGCTAAACCAAGAGTACATGATTTTTTCCCTACATCAACAACTAGGGCAAGCTAGTTGCCCGCAGCGGAGCCAGCACTAGACTGAGGGGAAGCGGGTGGCGGTCCGTCGACACTGTCCTCGCTCAAGCCCGAAGCTCCCTACAGCTCGTCCGGAGCGGCAGGTGCACCCGGTGGGACGATCGGCGGCTGCTGCCCGTAGTGTGCCATCGCCTGCCAAACCTCCACCTCTACCTCCAAATCGACGACCTGGTTCTGCATCTCAGCCACGTTCTGCACCAAGGCAAAACGCTGAGCCCCCGTGTGAGCTAACTGCAACCGCAGCATATAGATCTCGTGGTCCCTGGCGTACAACTGCTCTATGTACTCACCATGCTCCTGTTGCCACTGGACACGCTCATCCTGAAGTGCGACAATCTCCTGCTGGAGGTGAGCGGTAGTCTGCCGCTCGAACTGAAGGTCAAAGGAGAGGACATCCCTCAAAGCTGCGGAGTCCATCAGCTCAAGAGAGAGCATGCCCTGAGTAGAGAGACGGAAAACCTGTATGTTGTAAACCGCCTCCAACAACCTCAGAAGCTGGCGCACCGTGACCTCTGGAGGGTCAGCAGTGAGCAACACGTCAGTGAGCGACACACGCTCACGCCAAGCCGGGTCGTGCGGGTCCATGGCCGGGAACAACCCCAGCGCGGTGAGCATCACCTCGTCCGGGTGCTGCTCGCAAAAGGTGTGGAGGGTCCGCATGGCCGCGGACTCAATCGACTCGATGCCACGGTGAGCAAAGAACATCATGCTCAAGTCCACCCACTCCGGGTGCTCTGGGTGTGGTGGCACGGTCACCGTCGTGCGTGCGTAGGGGACTCCCCGGTCCCAGAAGTAGACCACCTCGTACGTCGGCGGGGTGGTGTAGCCAACCTCACTGAGAGTCTCCCACAAAATGCGGGGAAAACCCTCCCAGTGGAGGCCGTTGGTACGAACCGTACCGTCCTCAGCAACCTCAAAGTGCGGTGGCTGTTCCATATGTACAAAAATGGGGACCACATGTTAAACCTCAAAACGAGTATAACATGAATAAGGGCGTAAAATTCTGGCAGGTATAAACAAAAATCCATAACATAAAAACCAGAACCCCAAAAATTCCCAAATTTCTACAGAAACTCAGTGACATAAATATACACATTTTTGGTATTCAAGGGTAGATCTAGATTAGATGGTAACATGCTCGAAAAATTCCATTTTCAGAGGAAGGTTACCCAGAAAAACAGCAGGATAGAGACTTGCTAATCTGATCATAACTCCAGATTGAAAATTCCTAAAATCATGAGAAATTCACAGTAGATGCTAAATTTGATAAGAAACAACTTTCATAAAGGGTGTCTAGTCAGATTCATCCTAGATTAGGCTCTAAAAATTCATAAACTGACAGCAATAAAAACTGGCAGAAACTACCTAAGATCAAAATGAGAGGATAACCTTTTCTAAGATCAAGCAATCACCCTAGGAAACGTAACACAACATGCAACAACAAGTTTTTAGGTTCAACAAGATTTTATCATGATGCACACGTCTTAAACGATCTCACGAACATGAAACTCAAAAGGCGTAGTTGGTGCCGGTGGCAAGCTTATAATCGACTCTCCCTATAATAACTAGTCGGAGCTACTCGTCGTTCAAAGCGATCGCACTAACATGGTTAGTGTACCTGCAGAAAAGAACCTTCCGTGCCAGCACGTCACGGAAGCGTCCACATACATTACCGTTCACTATAGAAACGGTATCCATGCATCACGCCGCTGCATGGACAGCGTCCAACCTCGGACACCCTCCGTTTGAATGGAGTGTATCCTTGCCTCGCATATTCGTCATGCGGAATGCACACGTATGGCAAAACGTGGCGACATCACAACCCATGACACGTTCATCTTGAATAGAGCATGTCATCCTTCGTATGACTCCCATACGAAAAGCGCACTTATAAGACACGTGAGCAACCAGACGAGAAGATGGGATCCGTGGAATAGATCACTCCATCAACCCTCGCATTCCCGTGATGCGGCACAGCACACGTATGAAACACGTGGCTTCATCTAGTTTGGTTGTGCAAGAAAGTAAGTCTGACATAAAGTAAAGTGCTGGAAGTCAGCAAAATAAACCATAGATTCTTAAGCCACCTTAAAGAACCCAAAATTCCCTCTAGGGCCTCTCGATCTAGATCATTCCTTAACGATCCAACGTATTTTCAAAATCTAATCAATCTTGGCAAGTTTTATTGTAAATCATATGATTAGGATTAATCTAATCACTCTGGTGTATACGGATGCTCTGATGCCAACTGTGACAACCCCATCCGGGATAATTCCGTACTATCGCCTAAACCACTCCATTTGGTCATTAAGCGATAATAAAGAATCATCCCGTTGAGTGTTGCCGGGTCATAGCCCGGTAAATCACTTGAAACACACACAGAGGATCGAAACGTATACATTAAAACTCCCACGAAGGAGAGTCCAGAGTGCCTTACAAATTAAAGTAAATCTTCCCCGTAGGGTCCATTATTACAAACCATGGTTCTTGACATGAAAGTAAATGGTTCAGAGTTTATTAAAACAGCGGAATTAACTAAACGGCACGATAAGCATCATAGGATGCCGTCCATGATGCAATCACTCGTCATCATCCACCCATTCCAGCTCCCAGCCGGGTGGAATCTCTCCAGGCCACACATCACATGCATTACCTGGAAACAACATTTAAATAGCAAAGCTGAGTATACTAATACTCAGCAAGGCTTACCCGTCTCAAAATAAAGGACTTTACCTCTAATCATGCAAGGCTTTTGGCTAGTGGGTTTGTTTTGCCAAAGAGCTACTAAGTAGTGAATCCTTACTTTCACATTTTAGCTCAAGTTCTAGTAGAAGTAATCATTACTAGATAAGCAACTATTGCAATCATAAGTTGTACAATACAATTAATCAAGTAACAATATTCACAAAGTTCCATCATAAAAGGGATATCATGGCCAGTAGATTAAGTAGTCTCAGATAACGGTGAGAGGCCGACAATCGATTGATTTAAACCTTGCAAGGTAGACCTAAACACACGGGAGGTGCCCTCACTAAGAGTTCACCAACCAGGCGGTTCCCGTCATTCCTCGGATTGGTACATATTTAATAATTAAATTTATTTATTGGCACCAAACAGCAAGGGGTGGTTTTCAGCTCCTAAACCATTTTCAAAGCACACTCATAAGGTTCATAAGGATAGAAGGGATGGTTTTCCATTTAAACTTATTATTAAGTGCAAAATGGCTTCTCCACTTTTATTCATCAAAATAATTTATAAAAAGCCATGGGTGGTGCTCACTGAGCTCACTAACTCTACTCAAAGCCACTGAACCAGCAAGCACACATATTTGAGCTATGAAAATAAATATTACCACAAATATCATTTCTAGCTACCAAAAATGAGATAAATGCATACAAAAATAAATACATCACTTCTGGATCCCAACTTTCTCCTACAACATCTCTGACCTAAAACAAGGCTAGAAAACCAACAAACACATCCAGAGCTATTTTAGATCTTGAACTAAGCATTTATGATTAAAAACAAGCATAAATCAGGAACAAATATTTGTAATAGACCAAAAATCATGATTAATTCAGGAAAGGTGCATCTAGGCATTATAAGACTATACTCAGGAGTTGAGCTCAAAAATCTATTTAATTTTTGCTACACAAATCATTAAGACAGAAATAGCATAAATGCAAGATAAATCATAATAAAAGATTTACTTCATAACTTTGTGCAAATTTTTGTGCAGAGCCTACAAATGGTATCTACAATAACATATCCAAAGCTCAGCTTGAGATCACAAGTAGATTTTGAATTACAACAAAAGTAGATTAAACTGATTTCAATTTTTCATGCAAAAACTATCACTCAAAAGTATATACATGCTTTGCAGAAGATGTAGGTCTGCTCACAAGGAACCCAACAAAATTGGTTTTGCATTTTTATGATTTTTCTGTGAATTTATATGATTTTTCAAAGGAGCTGGACCTAAGGGTGAAAACCTTAAGAATCTACTTTCACTGGGGACCCTAGGAAGTTTTGGAACCTCACAGATATGCCCTTGGGTTTGCACAGAGGACCCTGCACGTTCTTGGCCTTCACAAATATGCCCTCGGCGGCGGGGGCGAGTTCGCCGCCGGCGAGGGAGGACTCGAGCAGGCAAACAAGCAAGCCGGGGGTGTGATTCAGCTCACCACAAGTCGATTGGAGTCAGTGGTTCGGCCGGAGAGAGCTCCGACGAGCGGCGGCGGCGAGGTCGCGGCGGTGGAGCCGCGGCGGCCAGGAATTCGACGCAATGCGGGGCGGAGCTAGGCCATGTGTGTGTGTGGGGGCACGAGTGAGACCTAGGGGCGAGGCTCAGGTGATTGGACAGCTCGGGGAGCAAGCGGAGGGGAAGGTTCACCGCGGCGGCGGCAATGGCGGACGGCGGCGGTGTGCGAGCTCGCTCAGGGAAAAAGGAGTGGGGGTTTTTATAGGGGCAGCCGATCGTGGAGAGGCGGTTCGAGTCCACGTCGGCGTGCGAGGTCTCGGCATGGGCGTGGAGGCGGCGGACGACGTGCGGCGGGCCGAGGCCAATGGCAGGGCGCGGTGCGGGCTCCGGCGTGTGCGCGGCAGCTGCGTGGCACCGGCCTAGGGGCCTAGCGCGCGTCACCGTGCCTAGGAGCACAGTACCCACAGCGACGGCCTCGGACCGGCGGTCGCTTCGCGGTCTCGGCATGCGTGCGCATGCGTACGGCAGTGAAGGCCGGCGCGGCGCGGCGCGATGTCGCGCGTGGGCGCACGTTCCAGCTCCAAACATTTCAAGGCAGCTCGGTTTGACTCACCTTTTCTAATTTTTTTGTAACCAAAGTGCTACAAGCGAAGAATAGCAAAGTTGTAGATCTAGTGACCCTCTATAACTTTTACAAAGGCCGATGGGTCTTTTGATCAAAGGATTTTACATGAACTGCTGAGCAAGATGTGAAATTTTATGGCGCCAGCCAACAGTACTTATGGGCGTTGACTAAGGTTTTTCACCCTTTTGCACTTCGAATTGGCAATGCCACTCAACATGAAAGTTGTGTGCCTCAACAAACTGCACAACTTTTGTATTGGGAGAAAATGAAGTGTGTAGGTGAATTTTGGAGAACGCGGCAAAAGTTCTAGAAGAGCTAGAGAGGTCAAATGGTTGACTAGGGTTTTGGGCTAGGGTTTGACCAAGGGTTGACCATGGATACTTCAAGACTCGATTAAGATGATCTTTAGCACTAGTTGACACTAAGCAAAAACACGGGGTGTTACAATATACATCAGTGCAATGCTAGCTAGTACATTGTTCATGAGTCATGACATTGCATTGTGGGCTTGTGGGTTTATTTCTAGTAGCCAAATGATAATAAATCCAAAACATGCTGCCTTCAATTCTTGGAATGTCCTAGGAAAGAATACTCACTCATTTTGCAAGAAAAAAATTGTTAAAGGGACGGAAAAGAGAATCCAACAATTTTAGAGAGAGCTAGTGGCCTTGGGACCAAGCACAAGCAGCAGCATGCATGCTGCTTTTTGTTTTTGGATAGAATATATAACAGGCAGCAGCAGCAGCAGCAGCAACAGCCAACAAAGCATGCCGGCATGGGACCTGATCACAACTGATACTGCCCTACTCCTACTGATCAAGAAAGAATAACACTAAGCTGCTGCAGGCTGGTCCAGGCCCGATCTTAGCTTAGAGATTTTCGCAAGACTTCAGCTGGAATCGCAAGAGAAACCGGAGCTTGAGGCCTACCAAAGGGTTAGCTAGGTCCATGACCCCGATGGCTATATAGGGACGGCTCGAGCAGGAGTCGTGATCAGCCCGAGACAAAATCACGCAGCAAATCTCCGCCCAAGAATGCCACACGCTTGACACTACTGCCCCTTTTCTGGTAACGTCGTCATTAGCTTTTGTTGCTGATCGATGCCGATTGCCGATCCTATCGATCGAGAGGCTGGTTCTGTGTGCACGTTCCTAGCTCCTAGGCAACAAAAGAATTTTTTTTGAAGCTCCTAATCTGATGCAAGAAGGGAGACGATGGAGAGGGCGATAGCAGCTTCTCGTGGTTGCGCTAGCTGGACCCCCAAGGCGGTTGAGCCGTCACGAGCTCGATCGGGCTCACGACGATGCTAGCTGCCGCCTGGTGATGCCCACCACCAGCGGCTTATTCCAGTTGCTCGGAAATTCTCTGGGCCGCCGCCGGCCGCCGGCCGCCGTCGTGTGGTTGGCCGGCCGGCAGGAAGAAAGCTAGCACCTGGCCAGGCCGGCCGGCGGAGCTTCGACACCTTGGCACCTTGCCGACATGGGAGATCGTACGACAAAGGCAGCGGCGATAGAGAAGGGAGATGTTGCTTGTCTACAAAAGTGAGCTCGGATCATTTAGCGCTCTGCTCATCTGTCTAGAGGCCGGCAGATGGTATCTCTCTCTCCCCCTCTAGAAAAACAAAGGAAACTCTATGGAAAAAAGAAAAGTGGAGAAGATATACCCTACAAAAAGGTATAAAATCCTCTGGGAGTAAATTAATTAGCATCGATCAATAGCCATTGTGGATATTTGATACTAAAATGTCAAGCAACAACCCCCCCCCCCCCCACCCCCCCCCCCCCCCCACACACACACACAAAATTACGTATGCTCTGCCATTGTGAAAGATAATAACTCAAACGCATCCGTCTTCAAAAGCTAAGTTCAGAGGATCAAATTCATCATCCCTTGCTCATGGGGTAATTGGTAGATCAACTGTTGGATGGAAAAGATATCGACGGTTGAGATAACCCACATGATCACATATAGTACATGTGGTTTTGCCAATTGCTAACTTGATGACCGCAACCAGCCGTCACTGATTCAGCATGAAAAGCCCCCTTGACAGTACTACTGCAACTTCCCAGCTCCTGCTGTCGTCATCACATCAACCTGCGAATCCATTAGTACTATTTTTCATCACTCTCCTTTTGAAAAATCTCCATCATCAGTACTAATTTTCAGGACTTGTGACGGTGGGCGGCGCCTCCAATATCCTTTAGTCTCTTCGATCTGACAGGCATTTGCTTGCTCTTTTCAGATATTCGTCAGTGTATTACTGACCTGATGATGTAAACCAAATCCGCCGGATCCCGTCTTCTCTTATTTTCAGGATTGGTGCAGGCAGCTCCAATCCCTTTCCTTCTAGATCATCTCCCTCCAAAGATCTTCCAAACCCATTTACACTTGAAAAAAAAAGATTGCATTGCTATTTAGCACACTAGTTCATCAACACGTGCCTCTGCACGGGCTAGTACTTTTTTATTATTGTTTGAAGTTGTTTAATTTTATTAGTAGCATCATAATAAGGTTCATATTATTTTGCCACATGGGTTGTAAATGCAATATATTAATTAGCATTTTGTCAGCATAATTGGTAAGAGAGATCAATATAATATTATTTTAAGATTGTGTTGTGTACTATGATAAGTATAATTAATTTTGTTTTTATTGATAAATCCACCACAATAAGAAAGCGCAAATCTCAGTGTTATAGTTTGCGCCCCAATGTAGCTTTTTTTTTTGCGAAACCAATGTAGCAGTTGATCAAGACAATTTGAGTATATGGGTGGGCTGGAGGCTTGCCTTTTGGAATTTAACTGCATATATATTTGCATTTAAAATGGTATCTGTTAGTTTATCATACGTTAATAATGAATAATTATTAACTAAGAGTTGTTTAGATCATTAACTTTAAAGGCTCCACCGTAGTGTATTGTTTGTTTTATGTGTCTCGTGATTTACTTCATTTTTCTTGAACCATGATACTCGGTTGATGACAAGTATCTCCAGTGATGCTTTCCGATCTTCTGCTTCCTCAATGACGTCGCACATATACGACACAGATAGGGCAGGGTAACCAACCAAATAACATGTCATCATAGCATCTTGGTAGTTTTTCCTTGTAATTTGTGCATCTTTGAAAAGAAGATGGTAATATTATCCTCTTTCCAACCTGGCTAGCTCTTGTGTCGCTCATTTCACCAGGACGACACTTTCTATATTGCTCAATACATGTGTTAAATAGAATTGATTTAAAATCGATACAATATGGAAAGAAAAAGTTATATGAAGAATTTAAGGTGTAATTGCAAAAGGAAAAAGTATCTAAAGAATCTTGTATATATCTGAATCCTAAAAAAGAGCACACCTCTCCTATAGTAGTTTTGTGCTAATCCTATCAAATACAGTAGTAATACAGATAATTAGACTATCATATTTTCATATTAATCTAGATTGGTCGGGTCCTATAGACCTATAACTAATCCACATGTTCTTTAGAGTATATAGAAAAGGGTAGGGTGATTAGTATGTTACCTGTGCAACATCGTTGTAACTATGTATGTTGGAGCGACGAAGATGTTGATGCCTTGCAGCTATTTGGAGACGATGGTCTTCAGTTGATTTGCCGTCGTCAAATGCTATCCACAATGAGCATGGTCAAATGCCATCCGCCAAATAGCTTTAGATGGATTCTACGGAACGTGGATGAGATTGGTTGTGTTCTCTTTAATAGGTGTGTGAAAACGGAAGCTATTTAATTTTTTTTCCTTTGTTGGTTTAGAGATAGACATTTTAACTTTTTCGTGCAATACATGTCATCGCTAGGGACTATTTGTTTTCTTGATTAAGTTAGATTAATTTAGGAGCTCGTATTATCTTGATAGATGGCTACCTGTATTTAAAATTATAGATGGTCAGGGTTTAAATAAGATTTTGTTATATTACAATTTTGTATTTATTTTTTGAAGTTTAGTGAAGTACATTGAGTGATGCATATCTTTTTGAGTCGAGCTCATGTATTTTAAAAGGCCTTACCTACCTTGAATTATTTTTCATTAGTGTGTAGTCATGTTCTTTTTTTTCCATCTTGTCTTTTAAGCAAGAGGTAGTGCACATACAACTCTTTTAAGATAGATTTTTTATGGTTTAAATATGGGAGAGAAATAATTAAAGACAAGGGATTATTACTTGGCTGCATGTGACACGTGTGTCAGGATAGTTTGAAGATTTTTATTTGAAGTAGAGAAAATTGTGGGTAATTTTAGGAAAAAAGTACATCCAACAGCTATTAAAATCACTATTTTTTTTTAGAGTGTCCACCTAGAATTTCTAGGTGGCATCATGTGAAGTCTTAGTTTTCTTAATTTTTTAGAGCGTCCACCTAAGATTCTTAGGTAGATTCGTGTGGAGGCTTCAAAAGAAGTCTCTAATTAGTAATAGTAATATTTTTTTCTTTTTTCATAAAAAATATTTAACACATGTTTGTTTGTCACCGATATAAGCAGCATATCTACCTCTCACACTCGCTCACTGTCACAGTGGACCCACACACACACACACACAACACGTACAAATGGGCCAAGCCAGCAGCCCAGCACATGTTTGTTTATGGGCTGAAACTATTAGTAGGAGAAGTCGTCATGGGCTACAACTTAGGCTCGTGGAGATCATCACCTCCTGGGCTTCTGGAGCAGCGCGGAGATATACCACTCGTCCATCTCGACGCCCCGGTCGAGCTTCCGGCCGGCGTTCCACCGGAGCTTCTCGAAGCCGATCCGCTCAAACATGGGCACGTACGTGGCGTCCAGCTGGGTTCCGAGGCAGAAGAAATGGTCGAGCCAGAACACCCCACCCGGCCGGAGCACCCGGAACACGTCGAAGAGCGCGAGCTCCAGCACGGCGTCGGGGATCCAGCTGCTGAGCACGTGCATCGAGTGCACCAGGTCCATCGTTCCGTCCGGGAACGGCAGCCGCGCCGCCACGCTCAGGTGCATCGCCACCAACCCCCTCGACGCGATAAAGCTGCAGAACGGACCGTCGAAGTTCATCGACGTCGTCACCACGGTCACGCCGCGCTCACGCATCCGCGCCGCGAAGGTGCCCGACCCGCCGCCGATGTCCACCCCGATCCGCGCCGTGCCTTTCTTCGGGAACGCGGCGGCGAGAACGCCGTCGATGGTGTAGTCGAGCGAGTTCTTCTCACGTTCGTCCATGTCGTCGTCGTCGTCGTTGCCGTCGCCGGCGCGGCGGCGCATCCAGCGGTCCTTCTCCCGGCCGCGGAGGTCGAAGCAGTCCTTGCAGTCGTAGCTGCCTTTCCTCTTGCCGCGGTTCACGAGGCAGGAGTAGTTCTTGCACGAGTAGGCGTCCCACACGAGGACGCTGGTGTCGTGCGGGATCGCCCACAGGCTCGCCGGCAGCGGCGTCGGCTCGACGTACCCGGCGGGGGTGTGCGGCCGGCACCGGCGGCGCGGCAGCGGCTCGCACCCCTTGAGCATCAGCCGCTGCGCGAACGCTTCGTCGGAGGGGCACTCCCCGCCGGCGGTGTAGTTCATGTACCGCTCCAGCTCGCCGCGGTGCCGGTGGCACGCCTGCCCCACCGCCGGGAACATCATCACCTCGCCACCGCTGCCGCCGCCGCCGGGGCGCCTGTGCGGGCCGACCGCCCACCGCAGCTCACCCGTGAGGTTACGCTCCCGCCGCCACAGACCGCCGTTGGCCGCCGCCGCCTGCCGCTGCTCCGCGCGGGCGGCCTCCATGTCGCGCTTGACCTTGGCGGCCGAGCCGCCGCCCAGGATGACCTCGAGCTGCTTGTTGGCCGCGGCGAGGCGGTCCGACAGGTACACCACCTCGGCGTGGCTGGCGGCGAGCGCCAGGCCGGTGGCGTTGAGCTCGCGGAGCAGCTTGGACGCGCCCCACACGTGGACGGCCGCCGGGTAGTGCCTCCCGACGTGCGCGTGGAGCGCCGCGCCCGCGCCGGAGAAGGCGAGGATGGACGCCGCGTTCGTCAGGAATAGGAGCACCACCACGGCCCTCGACCTCCTCTGCTTCTGCTGTTGCTGGTCTGATCTGGGCTTCTTGCCATTGTCGTAGTCCATGCTCCCCATGATGCAGCAGCAATGTATGAACCTTTCTTTGTTGGACACGCGACAAGCTTGATGCTATGGCGGGCAGTGTTTTATAGGTGTGTCATGTCAGTGTGTGGATTTGGCAAGTCCAGGTGACGACCAGGGAAGGAACAATTGGAGAGGTTTTTTTCCAGACTTTGGATGCTTGAGGAGTGAACAAAGCGGAGTGTATTCATTTGCAACATGGAGTGGTAGTCAACACATACACCTTGCCATCTCGGCACTCTGCTGTTGTAGATGCAACGGTGGTGCCACTCTGCCTGTGTGCACCATAGGATCAGTAACAAAATGAAAATGCCATCCCAACAGTCCAGCTCATTGACCCTTGTATGCTAAGCTACAATGTGTCCCAGTTGGCTGTTGCAGTAACCTGTGGACTATATGGTACTCAGGTCTAAACACACTTGCAGAGCTATGCATGACTATTGGTTCACTATGATATTGACAAATTGAAATCAAGTCATGCATTCGCTTGTGATGGGGATTGCTTGGGAACCCCAACTGCAAGCGGCGCCTTTTAGCAAATGGCTCACAGCCTCCAACTATCATGATTCCTACCTAAAAAATTCAGCCACCTGTCGTGCCAATTGATCAATAATTCAGTATAGTTTGAATCACAATTTTTCCCACCATCTCGGCTCTTAGCGGGCAAGCCATTCTAAATCTGATAAATCCTATAATTATGATTGATTCACTAAAAGCACAACAGCTAGTCAGGAATTCAGACATCCGACTTCACTGGCATTGTCTATTGTTGAAAATTCATATCATAACAAGTTAACAACCATCTCATATGTACAGACAGATCGACTGGAGAAGGGGAATCTGTACACAGCCATCCAGGTTAAAACTTCTCCCCCAACAGTAAAAAAATTCCACCAACTGTTGACAACGAAAATAGCCAAAACCTCTATTGCTAATATTACCTCCAATCCCATATGTAAATCAATCACCTTATCTTGTAAGCCCAACCATGCTCGCTCAAAAATGCATGTACAGCTTCCTTGATGGCAAGATTTGGAACCAGTTGGTGTGGTTCAAGCGCCTCACGAGTTAAAGGGTCAAACTTCCCCACCTACAAATTAGGAAATTTCATAATTTTGTCACGTTAAAGTTAAAACACTAGTGTACTGCAAGAAATTGTTTATATTTGTATCATTTACCGTTTGTAGATGATCAAGAAGTACAGCCCTCTCATAAGTAACTCCACTTGGGGTGATCACTGGATCTCTGAAGATATCAAGTGTAATTTTGCAGCAGAGATGGTCAGGAACCTGAAAATAAATAAATTGAATGATAAGACTGGTCAAGGCAACCAGGAAACGTCGTCTCAGGCAGTTTAGTACTTCTGCTGGAGTATCAGCCTTTGCAGCTTTCTTGAAAACTTCTTCAAGCTCATTTAGCTGTTCTTCAGGTGCATCTGCAGCTGGATTACCAAGGCTATTGTAATTCCTAAGAGCTTGTTCACATTCTACCCTGTAAAATGTTGAACAAATACATTAGGGTACTTTTTTTTAGATCAATACATTAGGGTACTAGAGTACACCCCTGTGATACTAACTATGCAACACAGAAAATCTTCACTTACTTCAGCTTCTGCAATTGAAAGGTTCGCTCTCTTGATAAGCCTTCCCATTCGATGTATTTTGCTTTTGAAAGCTCTTGCCAAATCTCTTCAACCATGTAGCTTGCAGGATGTGCACCCCTTCCTAGCTCCAAGGACTAGTTTTGAAAATGTTTGATTCATCAGTAAAGACAGAATAAAGAGAATTTGAATTCTAACTGAAATAACATAATCATCTGAAGAGAACTGAACTAAACGAGGCATTCGTAATTAGGGTTTTCCTGTTCCTGTAGGTGTTGCACTAATTCTTGATTCTGGTTCTGGTTAAGATCAGAGTTTTCAACTTTATCAGATCAAGAGAACTAGGACATGGCATTTTGGTATTAATATTTTGTTAAGAATGGTTTGCCAATCCTGTGCTTATAACACTTATATTGGAACAGGAACAAAGGCCAGCACATTCCCCGCAAAAAAAGAAAAAAAGGAACAAAGGCCCGCTTAAGGCGAAGTTGGACCATGACCCCACAAGTAGAACATTATTTTATTTATATGTAGTTGAAGTAACTGACTCAGCTTAGTAAAGGAGTTGTCAGCTTAAGATTAATGATTGGTAAAATGGATTGTGCTAGTAAATGGCAAGCACACATGCGTGTGCACAGATAGGCACACCCTAGGGCAGGAAGGAGCGAGGGAGATACCTTCTCCAGTGCTTTTATTCCTTCAGACAATCTTTGGCTGTTGACAATTGCTAGGCCCAGCATGTAATGTCCCTGCCATCAAAGTAAATAAGTTATCATCTAAAGAAAAGAGAGACTAGGAGATGAGGAGTATAAATATGAGTGTGTTCCCCTGACTTTAGTTACCACCACAGTGCCACCGCAATGTCAACAGTGAATTAAAAACCAATGTCAAAATGGTTACACACAGTGAGTTCAGTACTCAGATTGACCGAAGTTAACAGACAAGTAACAAACATATTCTATAGTGTTTGACTTTGCTTCTGTTCCTTCACTTGACTCCAGGATGGTCCATCCCAAGACTTAGTTACAAACATATCTTACATGCTCTATTGGAGAAGTCAAAGCGTACATGTTTGAAGCATATCTTACTGAATGCGTCATCAGTTGGTCACTAAAGGATGTGCTATGGACTCATAGAGCAAGTCTAGATCATTCTGCTAAAGTCAGAATTATAGCCCCCATTTTTGCAACAAGCTAGCAAGTAGAATCTTCACAATTCTGTTAAAGTAATTTCATTGGCTCTGAAGTAGAGACATAGAGTGTGCCAAGATGGATGTAAATATATCTTACGAATGCAGTATAAAAGCGAAATCCATCATATTTCTCCATGTTATCACTTCTATTTTGTGACTTTTAGTTGATTTCTTATGTTATTGCCTCCCTCCCTTTTGAAAAGCAGCTAATCTCCACAATACCAAATGAAGTCCTGAACTAGCATGTTGATGCGCACTGAAGGTGAAATACTAACATGAATACTACATCTGTTACATATTTGGTCAAGAAAAAAAAAGTGATGGGAAATGAAATTTGTTTCCAAATGAGAAAACTATGTCCGTATAATGCACAATACATTTCTCAATAATCAGCATGCCCACGTAGTCAGCACTGAACAAGACACACAAAATAGTTAATAAAGATAGATCAAGTCATCACCTTAACAGATTGGCTGTCAAGCTGGATAGCCTTTCTACAGTCTTCCTCAACCCTGGCCCACTCACTGGCAAATTCAATAGGAATACAGTATGGTGTAAACTCTTTGATTGCACATTAAAATTGATAAGTAAAATGCAATAACCAAAAGGGACTAGCAATTTTGCAGACCTGCGCTTCTTATAGCAAAGTGCCCGGTTGGTCCAATATACTGCAACATTTGGGCAGAGAGTGATGGCCTGTCAACCAAAATAGACAACGAAGTTAGCAAAGGATGTGCACGGTACAAACAGAGTTAAATAGAACTGCCATCATTTTTACTAACATATAGTTCATGATTCATACACGCTTTCACTACATCTGCCATCATTTTCAAAACACCAAACAAGTGGGACTATCAAGGTGTATAGGTAAGCTTTAGTCTTGGCTCCCATTTGACACAGCTCTAGCTCTTAGCTCCAAGTAAGGTTTAGAGTTTATAAACTAAAATAAAGTAGTTTACATATCTATTTCTGTCAGAATTGAACCAAAAGGATTCACATAAACAGCCCCAATGTAGCCCCAGCTCTAGTTACATGAGAACTTGGATATAGGAATACCCAGCTCCAAGCTGGAGCCGGGCCAAACAGTCCTTACTTGAATGGCCAAAAACAACTCATTCAATATTACATTCAATAATCAAAACTTAAAACAAAATAATCCCGCAATTCACAAGCATAACAATTCTAGAGGTTTCTGATGTTTGTACAGCCTGTTATATGATAGGAACATTTGCCTTCCCACTCTCCATCAATTCCTCCCCTCTCCCAACCAATTTCCCTGACTAGCACTAAATGTTTAGCAAATTACAAATACAAACAACAATCCATTAGCATTGTATAGCCCCACACCCCCAAAAGGCCACAAAACCTTGAAAGGTAAAATGCTTTTCAACTTGCATTGTACTGCAGAGACTTTTAACTAGATAGCAGATATCTAGTATGTTTTAAACAAATGATCTGCTCCAGATAGCAAGAAGCGATACGTGTAATCAGTAATGCCAAGTGCAAACAAGCTTACAACAACAGGTGAGCTCGAAACTAGTACCACAAGATATCACGTTTAACAATCCTGACAAGCAATGCCAGCACCACAAAACAACTTATCTAGTCATGGTTACTACTAGCACCTAGTAGTACTGGAAGCAATTTCAGGGAGTTTAGAAAAAATTCAGACAATTCAGCAAACATTCAAAGAATTTATCAGTGTCCACACGCCAAACGCACTGCAGGACTCCGCGGAATGCACAGCGCATCGATTGAACAGGAGGGGGAAAAAACGATGCCTAAGAAATGGAAACGGCAAGCGTAACCGGCGAATCAGGTGGCGCAATCCGGCGCGGGGAAGCTCGACCCGGCGGTAGCGGTGAGCGGCGGGCCACGCTTACCCCTGTGTAGGCGTCGATGGCGGCGCTGAGGCGCTCCTTCCTGAACAAGGCGTTGCCCTCCTGCTTGAGCAGGTCCGCCTGCCGCTGCGACTCCGCCCCGCCGCCGTCCGCCGCCGCCGGCGCCATCCCCGGCGGCCCGCGCTCGTGGGGAGGAAGGGGGCGGGCGGGGAGGAGGCGCGATTTGCTCGTGTGGGATCGTGGCGTGCGCCAGGCGGCTTCGCTGTTTTTTGGTGGGGAGTGGAGGAATGGAAGGGAAGAACAATTGCAAGGGACCCGAGCGCGAGGAAGGCGAGGGCCACACCGGGTGGGTGGGGGACGCGGGGATGGGGTGATTTTGCGATTGGGTCCCTGGATTTGACTATGCGAGGGCTTAATCGCGAAAAGTAATAAGAGACGACGAGACGTGTACGTAGTGAGAGTCTGAAACGTATGGTAAGTAGTTGAAAGGGTTTGATCATAAAAGTCACCCATATCATGCAAATTCAATTTGACTTTTTTTTTGAGAATCAAATTCAATTTGACTTTAAACATCGCCATCTAGAAGTATACAAGTATCCAAGTAAATTTTACATCAACGGTGAAAACCAATAAGAAATGTGAGTGTATGGCGCAAAATGATCTTGACGTGAAGCGTAGAAGGAAGCTCGAATGATGTATTGATGTGTGCACTTATCTTTCACTTACTTAGTTGTTGAAGATTTAACCCCATATATTAAAATTGTATGCTCGTTGTTCACACTTTGAAATAGTCACATTTTGGTAAAGTCCTCATGTGTGGAGATCTATTAGATTGATATATTTTACCAACTACTTTGGTTGCTTTGCTATATTCGTTGATCATGTTTCTTTAATTATAAAAATGTCGCAATCACTTGTTATCTTGTATCATTTCCTTAGTTGCTTTGGTCAGATCCGATTGTTTGCTCTATGATTTTTTTAGTCACTCTGGATTTCTCATTGCACTCTTGTTAATAGGATCACTACAATTCAAATAGTACATTCACGTCATTCATCTCAAAATAGCCTACCAATTGAATTAATTTTGACAAAGAATGTGTAAAAGAAATACGTATCCTCTCAGTGACGTTCCATTACAGTATTTTGTAACAGTAACCTACTAGTATAACCTAAACCGTAATTTGATACCCACACACTCGCTGTAATTCAAATCGCGATTCCAAATAAACCAGCCATATCAAATTGGACGAAGCACAAGGTGCTTTCGGGACAAAACACCAACCCGTGAATCGCCAATTCGCCCGCAACGCGAAGGGGGGAAACGGAATCGACGACACCTCTTCTCCACCCGAGCTTGCACGGCTGCGCACGCGGGGAGAGACATGGCGACGGAAGAGGAGGTGCCGGAGGCGGCGGCGGCGGCAGCGGCAGCAGCAGCGGCGGCCGCCCCAACCCCAGCTGGTGGGGGCGGGGACGACGCGGAGATGCCCGACGCCGCCGCGCCCTCGGGCTCCGACTCGGACTCGTCGGACTCCGACGACGAGGGGGCGGGCGGCGCCGACGAGCTCCGCATCCAGGCCCTGGAGCGGACCCTCCAGGAGCAGCCTCTCGACTACGAGACCCACGTGCAGGTACCCTTCGCGCCTCCAACCCCCCCGCTGCCACGGCTCGCTAGGGTTTTGAGTGTGTTTAGTAGTCACTGGTGTTGGTTCGCGCATTTGATGGAAGCTAGTACACTACTAGGGTTCGAATTAGTGCGTGCCTTTACGCATTTGATCCCTTTTCTTAGGCTAGTTCTGCTCATTAGGCTGCCAATTTTGGTGCGTGTCAGCTGCAATGCAGAAATGGATTGTGATTTTTTTCACAGGTTTATTAGCTTAGTCCTAGAGCAATTGGGGTTGCTTTGCTTCCTCGTGTTGGATAGTAGGCATTCTTCTGTTACTTTAGATGGGTGGTCACTGTTATTTGACTGACTTCCCATACTATTTGGTATTAGCTTCAATGTTTTGCATCTGTTGTTGCAGTATATCCAGTGTTTGAGGAAGTCAGGCAACATTGAGAAGCTTCGTGCGGCTAGGGAAGAGATGAACAAATACTTCCCTCTTACCCCGAAGATGTGGCAGGAGTGGGCAAATGATGAGATCTCACTGAGGAGGTTTGTGATTGTTTTCTCCTTTATGCCTTCCTGAATTTATCCGTGTCATGCGCTGCCTTCATGTAGTATTCATGTCATGTGCAGTCTGCACTTCAGATTCATGGAAAACTGAGTTTCATTCTCTGGTTTTGTTTGTCTTTCTTGGTTGTTTTGTCACAGTGGGGAATCTTTCGCTGATATTGAAAAGCTATATGAGCGTGGAGTGCAGGAATACCTGGTATGTTGAATTGTTCCTATGATATTGTATTTGAACTGTTGAGCTTGAGCATCTGGTTGTGGAGTGCTAACTTACTATGCTGATCATTACACTGCAGTCCATTAAGTTATGGCAGGATTACCTTGACTTTGTTGAAGAGCATGATCCATCAGTGTCTCAATGTACAACGTCTGGCCTCTCCAAAATGAGAGATTTGTTCGAGCGTGCCATCACTGCAGGGGGGCTGCATGTTACTGAGGGCAGCAAACTTTGGGAAGCTTATAGAGAATACGAGATGACAATTTTGATCACCATCAGTGATGACAATGATGAGGAAAGGGAAAAACAAGTTCAACGTATACGCACACTATTCCACCGCCAGTTATCTGTTCCTTTGGCTGAGATGGAATCTACACTTTCTGAGTATAAGATCTGGGAAGCCGAGCAAGGGAATGCAAATGATCCAGGTTCCAGTTTTGATGGTGTCCCCTCAAATGTTGTATTTGCTTACAAAAAGGCCAATGATATGTACAATGAAAGGAAGCGATATGAGGATCAACTAAGCAATGCAGGCGCATCTGAAGCTGACAAACTGCAGGATTTTCTGGTATGCTCAACACAATTTATGACTTTATAGTGCTGAACTTAAATCTTGTTTAAATTCATCCTGCTAGTGCTTGGCTTCTACTATTTGCTTGAGAAGTGAGATGCACTCCTATTATTGTGTCAACGTTTAGGATATTTTTCAGATTAGACCTATCTGTGATTCTGAGCTGCTCTCCTGCTTCAAGCTTGTGGTGAAAATTTACATCTTTGTTGAAAATGTTCTTTTGAATTTCTCTCTTTTTTTAACACAATTTCTCTCTACTTGGTTGGTTTAACTGAAAGTTGTAGAATTACAGTTCCATTTGATGACATTGCCAGAAGGAAAAGAACATTTTGTTCGTCAGTTCTGTCCTTTGAATTCCTGAATTCCTGTTTCTGTATTCCAGCATTTTTTACCCATGGCGCTGCTCAGTTAGTAACTTGATTTCTCACCATATTCGTTACCTTTTACTGACAATATTCTTGTTCTTTGCTAACTCAATGCCACTTATTTGTGTATGAAACAGAAATATCTCAAATTTGAAGAATCATCTGGTGACCCTGCTCGTGTTCAAGTTCTGTACGAACGAGCTGTTTCGGAGCTGCCTGTTTCAACCGATGTATGGATAGGATACACGAGCTACCTGGATAGAACCTTGAAGGTCCTTTTTGAAACTCGTTGGCAATACATGTCGATTCAATCATGATATTCTCTCATTAATATCAAGAGATGCCTTTTTCTCTTCAGGTGCCTTCTGTACTAAGAAGTGTTTATCACAGAGCCACAAGAAACTGTACATGGGTTGGTGAGCTATGGGTCCATTATCTCTTGTCTTTGGAGCGGGTTCGTGCTTCTGAAGAAGAACTACGCAATGTAAGTTTCTTACTTCTCTCTTTGGACATGTAGTTGGAGATTTTGCATATTAGATTCTGTAGATCTTCTATGTATGCGCAGTAGATGGCAATGTTAGGTCTGGCACCATGGTTCCAAAAAATAAGCTGATTATAATTCTGTATAGTTTATGTTCACTTTATTAGCACTGCATGGCATGGTGGCACATGCAACAGTATGAATTGTATGTAGTTAAATATTTGCATGTTTATTAGCTAGCTGTAGATGTGTGTTACTGTTATATATTGGGAGTCCTGTTATACGTTGACGGAGAGCATGATGTCACTGATATAATTTTCTTATCATTTGACTATCTAGTATCCATTTCATAGTCTAAGACGTGTCCACTGCATTTCTTTTTGCCATTTCCCTTACTTTGTTTGGTAGTTTCGGAAGATTGTTATTCAGCTTCGCCTGTTTCTTTTATGTATATTGGGAGCTAAAGATATGTGCTTGTACATTTCAGGTATTTGAACGGGCAATACAGTGTTCTTTTCCAACCGTGCAAGAGGTGAGAATGAATCATGTTGTTTTAGTTTGGTTACTTTCTGGGTAAAAACCAGAGCATACATTTTAAAAAAATTTCTGGTCAATGCTTGTTAACTGTTCTGGTGTGATGCGAATTCTCATTTAGTTTTTATTTGGATGGCTGAACTGCTGCAGTATCTCAATATTTATCTCACTCGAGTTCATCGTCTAAGACGGAGGATATCAGATGGGTTGGATTTCCAGCTGATCAGGCAGACATTCAAGGTACATTTTCTCTATCACCTCACCATTTACGTGCATTTTCTTAATTTTACTATAATTATTGATGGGATACAATATCAGGATGCTGCAGAATTTCTCTCACCTCAACTGGGAACCAAGGAGTTACTGCACTTGAATGCTTATTGGGCCAAATTAGAGCGCAGTCTTGGCAAAGATCTTTCTGCAGCTCGTGTAGTTTGGGAAAACGCTATCAAAAAAAGGTTTAGTTTTTTGCTTTATGCAAATTCATAAATGTTTTTTACTGGCTACGTGCAACCCTTAAATCTGTCACTATTCTTCCAGTGGCTCTGTTTTGGAAGTTTGGCAGCAGTACATTTCAATGGAGGTAGAAATGGGACATATACATGAGGCGAGATCACTGTATAAGCGTTGTTATAGCAAAAGATTTGCTGGGTCTGGATCAGAGGTAAGCTCTACTCAAACAAGCATTGGACATCTCTTTCTTCCTGCTATCATGACCTGCAAACTTGCTGATGTACTCTTGTTGCTGCCTGTGAGCCAGAGTCTTAAATACTAGCTTAATCAGTTAATTGCCTCAGTTTATTTTTCTGAATAGTGAATACCATCATTGTTAGTATTTTGATATGATAAATCTCAGGAATACTGATGATTTAATTCTCAACATTATGGTCTTAAACTTACTAGGACATATGTCACTCATGGATAAGATTCGAAGAGGAGCATGGCACCTTGGATGATTATGACCTTGCTGTAAAAAAGGTATGCTACTTGCTGCTAGATGTTTTTCTATTTCACCTGTTAGGCTTTCTGCTGAATGGGAATGGGAATTATTTTTTTTCTGGGAACAAAAAGATTACGTCCACTTCTTGCTCTTTCAGCATTATCTGTGTATGTGAGTGAATGTTGCTTCAGTTGGTCATACTCCATCAAAAGAGCAAGTGATAATATCTGCCAACCCAATTTATTCGTTAATAACCAAGAGTACACCATAATTTTCGGAAGATTCCTGGTTACTTCTACATAAAGTTGATAACTCATGAAAACTTTTGACATTTTCGTATTTTAATGTGACTAAATCCTCTGTGCAATCATCAGATGCTGACGCCTTGCATGTTATTTAGACATGCTGAGTTGATACCTGTTCAACTGTATACAGTGTTTCTATCTGAACTTTATGAGAGGTGGTAGCATGGGTTTCTGATTTATCATATTAACTACAGTTTTGAATTTGTTCTCCTACCATTTGACCAGGTCACCCCTCGGTTAAAGGAGCTTATGGTGTTCAAATCTCAAGAGGAGGCTAAAGTCGAGGCTTACTCTATGCTCCATGATAATTTTAATGCAGATGACTCCTCTCAGAAAAGAAAAGCGAGTAAAATGACCAATAAACAGCAGCCCACTGCTAAGAAAAGGAAAGAGAATGCACCAAAAAGCGCCAAGTCATCAGACGACCAAGAAAAGACCCAAAGTGGACATAGTGGTGCTGTTACTGCTGCAGAGGTTGGAGAGGCATCCACAGAAATGAAAGTGGACAGCAACAGCCGAACATGGAATACAGGTTCAAATGAACCAAAACCATCCTTCTACAATGACCAGTGTACAGTATTTGTCTCAAATATAGACTTGAAGGTATGTCATTTTTTTCATTTTTGTAGATGCATGTAGGTCCTGAAATGTAATTAACTAGTTACCCTCTCTTTGAAGGCAAATGAGGATGACCTTCGCCGGTTCTTCTCTGACATTGGTGGCGCCACAGCAATAAGATTGCTGAAGGACAAATTCACCAAAAAGTCGAGGGTGTGTGTTACACTTATTCTTATTAATAATGTTTTTGTCTCTTGGGTTCCATAGCGTAAATAATAGCTTGTTTGTTGAATTCTGCACATAGCATCATTACACTATAAAATAAGGCATTAGTAGATTATGCTTGCTCCCGGATTAGTTCACTAGATGTTCTGGTAGTTTTTATTTCTTAGGCTGAAACTAAAATGTTAGGTTGAAGAGGCACACATGACATCTCAAAGTGCACATTTTGAATGCATGTGACCCCACACTCTGCCCAAATACTCCTATGATCTATCCTTCTGCTTCATGATTCCCCACTACTACAATGTCCTGCCTCCTGACGAACCACCCAAGCAGAGCCCCTTTCCCCACTACTACTCTGTTTGTTTGCAGCTTCTGACTTTTGAGGGCATGTGGGCATGTCGCTTTTGGATATATGTAAAGCTAGCTGTCCAAAAGTCCCCAGAAGCTGAAACAAACACAGCCTAAGAGATACACAAGATGCTCTAGTAGTTCCTTGATACAAAGTGCAAACTGAGTTTACCACTAAGTATACATGTATTCATGGAAAGTAGTGACTCTAGTGGACTTTTATGTTTTGGCTATCTTGGCACTGTATTTTCGAAATGTTTGATTATCAGAGTGTTTGGAGTTCATTTTTCATTGAATTGTTTTTCTTTAATATTTTTGCAGGGGTTGGCCTATGTGGACTTTTCAGACAACAAGCATCTTGAGGCAGCCCTTCAGAAAAACAAGCAGAGGTTGCTTGGAAAGAAAGTGAGTATCGCTCGATCAGATCCAAGCAAGAGTAAGAAGAGCCGTGAGGCAGGTCCTTCCTCCAAATGTTACGGTATGTTCTTTGACCAGTTGACGACATTATCCTTTTGACTGTTGTCATATTTGAAATTTGCATCAACAGATCAACCTAAAGCTATACTGATAAGGGGCAGGAACTCTAGAACCCCATATTGCACTTGGAGAGTGGAGACTGGCACTTGCTTGTCATCACATTCAACACCTAGTCTTTTCTATTTTGGACTAAAACTAGTTTATAAGATGTTGGGTGAAAACCAGAGTTAAGCGGAATCTTGGAAGCTACACTGTAAAGTATATGCTGAGGTTTTGAAAAAAAAAAAACTCAAAACAAAAGTCAACCACATACTCACACAGTTTCAGATTTAACTGGACACATGCTTTTTTCGTAGATCTTCTGTACATGTGCATAAGACTAGAACTCGAGATCTGCATCACTTTTGCATGTTAATCGTGACTGATGTTATGGTGTACATCTACATAGCTTCAGATCATGACCTATCTGATTTTTGCAAATTATCTTCTTTCTGCAGATAACTTGCCTCAGAGTGGTGATGATGGTGCAAAAGCACCTGGATCCAGTAGACCAGAAAAAGAAGCACCCAAAGGTGAAGTGAAAATCACAGGGAAGAACACTGCTTTTGCACCACGATCTGTGATTAAACCTCTTGGGTATACTGCCAAGGATGACAAGCCAGATGGTGGTGCAGGAGAGTTGAAATCAAACGAGGAGTTCAGAAAAATGTTGCTTAAGAAGTGATGTTGGTAGGCAGGTTAGTATTTTGGCATCTTTACAGTAGATGTCCGCTAGTGTCTGTACGACCACCCCACACAGCGATTAGCTGTTGTTGCCTACTTTAGGCCTTGATGAACACAATAAAGATCCTTCAATTCTGTTTGCTTCCTCAGCTGCAAATTTTGAGAATCTGGCACATGACCATATTCTAGTACTATGTTTCAAATATTTACTACTGTGTGTCGCTGGTTTTTCTTGGATCTGAGTCAACTCATAGCTGCTCGCAACGTGTGCAGGCGCATGGATATCCATGCTGCTTAGATTTCCTGTGGTTTCATGCTTATGTTACGGGCTTGTACCACTTCAACTGGGAAACCGATGACAATTAGCATCTTGGAATTGAGAATCATTGGCCGGGAGCAATGTATGTTTTGGTTAGCCGAGGGAGATTATATGCCTTGTAAAAACTAGTCGTTTGCAGGGAATGATATGTGATGTTGCGCCCGAGCAGAGCAAAAACAGCAATCTTGAGATATTGCGTTTGTTTTTACTGTTTTTTTTTGTAGAATGTCCAAACTAATACCGTCTTTGGCTGCTAGGCAAAGTTTAAAATGTTTTTTTTTTTGAAACAAGAAAAGTTTAAAATGTTCAGTGTTAGGCATTATATTTTCAGCCTGCAGTCCAACAGAGCTTGCCTGCATCTTGATCTAGCTTAATCTTGCTTGTTCGCTGAAGAGAAAGGGAACTAAACAGCCAAAGGTAGCCCATGAAATTTTCATTGTGTTGTAGATCTCGTTGACAAGAATTACCTCTTTGAACAAATGTTTAGAACTCACATGCTGCTGTCTCGTAGTAGAAAGCTCCTTTTGAAATCCCAAGGGTTTGTAAAGAAATCAAAGATATTTGCAGATTGATGTTGGTGAACAGAGGAACACAATTGTTTCCATCCGAAGACGTTCCGAAATTCAGATAACTTTTGTGAAAGATTTCAACGAAAGCATCACAATTCACATCACAGCAGCCAGGGCCAATCACAATTCATATAAGCTTAAAAAATCCACCACGCATGCCAACTTTTATTAATGCCCCGGGCGAAAACCATGTTCTTCTCTCACACCGCACACACCACACTGAGCTAAATTAACCCACACGAGAACACCAGCCATCTACTAATTAAGAAGTGCAGCTAACAATCTCCTAATGATATCGAATTCAAATGATGACGTCGAGGGGCGACGAAGGCCGCGTGGTGGTGGTGGTGGACTCTGGCCGGCGGCGGCGGCCGTGGCGTCTAGTTGCCCTTGGCGATGAGGTCCTGAGCGGCGGCGACGGTGGGCAGCGCCGGGATGGCACCCTTCTGGGTGGTGCAGATGGCGCCGCAGGCGTTGGAGAACTTGAGCACCTCGCGGAGCTTCTCCTCGTTCTGAAATAAAGGATCAACGGCAGCATTAGTAAAGACAGAGATGCTTCTAATCTGTTACACAGATCAATCGATGATAAATCATACGTGGAAGATGGAGTCGTCCTTGGCGACGTTGACGAGCAGAGAGCCGACGAAGGCGTCACCGGCGCCGGTGGTGTCAATGGTGTTCACCTTGTAGCCGGGCACGCTGCCCTTGAGGTCCTGCAACGAGACAGAGCGCGACTATGTCAGTTAATTTCTTGCAAGAATGTACAAAATTGGATGGCAATGCAAGTTGAAAACAGAAGGGGAAAAAATCTAACCTTGGTGAAGTATCTGCATCCCTTGTCGCCGTCGGTGACGATGAGGAGCTTGAGTCCCTCAAACCAGAGCGAGAGCACATTCTTCTCATCGTTGGCATCACCCTGGGTGAGGAAAGCAACCTCGTCGTCGCTGACCTTGATGAAGTCAGCCTCCTTCCATATGCTGAGGATGCCCGTCCTCGCGGCCTCCTCGGACGGCCAGAGCGGGAGGCGAACGTTGGGGTCGTAGGAGCAGAGGATGCCGGCGGCCTTGGCGGCGCGCATGGCGGCCATGTGCGCGGAGCGGCAGGGCTCGGCGATGAGCGAGATGGAACCGTAGTGGAAGATCTTGGCGCGGCGGATGAGGTCCAGGTTGAGCTCGGCCTCCGTGAGGAGCATGTCGGCGCTCGGGTTGCGGTAGAACATGAACTCGCGCTCGCCGTTCTTCTTGAGGGTGACGAAGGCCAGGGCGGTGCGCGCGTGCTGGTCGAAGAGGCAGCCCTCCGAGTTGACGCCGTTCTGCTTCAGGATGTTCACCAGCATGTGACCGAACTCGTCGTCGCCGAACTGCAGAATGCATGGAACATCAGCAAATGCAGCTCGAGATCGAAGCAAATCAACAGTGGCATGATCAGCACTGTTGACTGTAGTGTGATTGACAGATACAAGTTAACCAAGTTGATGATAGTGTTAATCAAAAAAGTTAAAAAAATCAGGATGCTAATTAGTTTCTTAATTGCAGATGGCCGTCCATATCTGAGCAGCTGTACATGCACAGTTGTAATGCTTATGCTTCTAAAAGTTTTATTAACAAATGAAACGAAACAGAACATGGTTCTCGCGGTGCTTAAACAATTGCAGGCTGGGGTTCTTGGAGGATCCGACGGCAAGACGACCCCAACCGCTGCTAACCGACGGGCCGGTGTCAGATCCGAGTCAGCCGGGCCCCGCATGCACAGAAACACTTAGCCATGCGGGGCCCACACTTGACAATAACGTAACAAGATGAATAATTTAATGCCCCGTGCGTGTACAGTAGGGTGTAGACACGAGTAGCAGGCAGGAGCAGCAGTGTGTGTACGTAGGCACCCACGCGTGATCCCAAAGGCCAAAACACAAGTTGTGACCCCTCCCTACGCCACCACAGCTAGAGCCCAAAACCACTTTACAACGCCGCGCCGCAGCTAACACGTGATGGGCCCCACGTGCCACTGAAGAAAAATCTTACCACTAGATCACCTTTTAGCAAATTGTTAGCATAACATTCCAAATATTAGCAACCACTGTTTGCTTTCTTACCAAAAGAAAAAAAACCAACCACTAGACCTTTTGCAAATTGAATCCAATTGCTAGCAACTAGTACTATTCTTGTTTCGTTAAGTAAAGAGGAGGACAAAAACAAAACACATGGTATAATACGTCAAATATTTGAATAATGTACAGCAGTAAAGTAAAGCGAGGCCGGCGGAAGTAAGCGGCGGAAATAGCAGAGGGCGGCGCGTGACTAGTGAGGTCACGCGGCGACAAGAACAAACGAGTCGTTTGTCCCGTGCCACCCTCTCCGAGAACCAAAACCAAAAGGCACACTCACCCCAGCTGCAGGCAGCTGATGCTGATGCCACTATAGTGGTGTCCGTCGAATTATGCGAAGACAGCTGCGAAAGATTTTCCTACCCACAAATAGCATCGCCGAGAACGAATAAATCACGCGCACAAAAGTGCCATCGCATCATCTTTTGTTTCTTTTTATGCCAGCAGTGGAGGAAGAGAGGGGAAAAAACGTACTACAACAACAACCGTAACGCACTGCAATTGCCAGTCAACGCCCGCCAAGCCACGGCGATCGCCGGATCTCGCGGATCCGGCGGCGCAATGACCGGATAGACGGGCTCAGGCCTAGGAGCAGATCCAGATCCTGACGCCCCACGCGCGCGGATCGGGAGATCACCCCACCCAACGGATCAGCCGCATCTGAGCAAGCTGCTGCTGCTGCTGACCAACAAAAGCTGAAACACCCCGGAACCGCCGGATCTAGCTAGGCGCGAGCACGAGACCGGCCGGCGGACTCGCTCGACGACTCGTTCATTGTTCATACCACTAGGTGATCGACTAGAAGCAGAGTAGTAATCCGGTGGAATTAAATATTAATGCGCACGAATTTTGGCATGAGCAGATGATGATACGTATGACGACGGGGAGTGTTTATCACCTTGCCGAGGAAAGCGGAGGAGCCGCCGAGCTTGGAGACGGCGCAGGCGACGTTGGCGGGTGCACCGCCGGGTGCCTTGACGAACCCACCCGACTCGGCGAGCGACAGCCCCGCGACGTCGGGGACGAAGTCGATCAGCATCTCGCCGAACGAGACGACGAGGTTCGCCGGCGACGCGGCGGCGGTTCCATCTCCCAGCGGGGCCATTGCAGAAGAGAAGCTGAACTAACAAACGCGGGGGCGGCGGCGGCGGGCGGGCGAACGGAAAGCCGGCGAACGAACGGAACAAAGGAGACGGAAGGTGAGAGGCGCTTGGCTTGGTAGCTGTTGAGGACGGAGCGAGGCGCTTGGCCGCGTTTATAAAGGGGAGAGGGGAAGAAGGCCCCCCGTGGCTTGAGAGAGAGGGTATTATCTCAATTTGATGAGGATTGGCGTCATTATCCTAATAGTATTTGTTTACCCTCCGCAGTAAATCCCAGATGAGTAAATCCTTTTTTCTCACAAGTCATAGGATATTGGATTGGATTACGGACGGGCGGGCGATGTCCACGGACCCACTGTGCAGTGGGCCCGCACGCCGGTGCAGCGTTTGGATCAGGATCGGAGGACGCAGCGGATAATTGATTTGGGAGAGGGATTATTACGAATACGATTGTGATTAGTAGTAGTTGTTGTACAGGAACAGCGAGATTATCCATCCGATTCGATTACTGCCCGTAAACCCCGGCGCTGTGGATCAGATTCGGCTCTCGGTTGGGCGGGCCCCAACCCGCCTGGGTCTGCTTCCACGTCGGAAAACATGGCACACCTCGGAGCAGGATCGCACGGAGGCCGATGTGTGGGGCCGTGGTCCACCGCGCAGTGAGAGGTCCGACGCGACCGAGCTGTCCGTTTTGAATCTGCTGCCTCGGTGGATTTGGATCAGGCTCGCAGAGGCAGAGGCCGGCGGGGATGGATGATTTTTTTTCTCGTCGTCCCACCTGTCGGTGGGGGTGCGTTTTTTTTTTTTTTTTTTTGCATGCGTAGATCTCGATCGGCACACCGCGACTTCTTCCCTCCAATTCACACGGCCCCAAGTAATTACTACAGGTGAGGATTTATCTTTCCTTTGGTTAATCTTAATTACTATTCTATCCTGTTTTTTTTCACCCGAGTTGGCTATTCTTGCGGCTGAAGAAGCGTGCATACAAATCAGCAAAGGCAATAATGCAAAACGAAACGGCACACCATTTTCATTTAGGTCAGTGTCAGTGCATGGTTTCATCGTACTATTATCAAGAATGTCATGTCATCTTTAGAAGTGAATGAAACTCTCACTCTCAGTGCAAAGTTTCATTGCACAATTTCATAAACAGCTTGTAGCATTTAATTTTTACATGGAGTTAATGATCATATGTGTCATGTGATGAAACTATAACACCCTTAATGCAAGTTTCATTGGGTTTCATGAGACTAGGTAAGTGTGCCATGTGAGTGTCATGGTGATGAAACTCTTATCACCTCTCTCTTCATAATTACAGTGCCAAGTCATCAAATCTGCTTATGTGGCATATGATTTAATGCCCACGAAATCTCCCATGACACCCCACCGAGACCGGCCTTATGCATGCATGCATTTTCGTTTTGACAAAAAAGGCTACTGTAGTGAATAAATGCATGCATGCATGCATTTCCCAACCATGCGTTGATTGATTCCAGGGCAGCAGCTGCAACCTGCAACGGTTAACACCTTTTGGTCTGTAGCACTCTCTCTACCAATGCAACACTTTCGATTTACTTTTCTAATGACCATTTTTAGACGTAGTACGTGTGCTATGCTCCTACGTACGTACTTACGTGCAGAGAGGCATGCATAAGCGAGATGTTTTCTTTTTTCGTGACGCCGGCATACGGCCAAGCTGCATGCTTGCATTTGCATATAGAGAGTGTGTTCTGCTCACAGCTACTCCCTCCGTCCCGCAAAGACTGTTCATATAGCTTTCAAATTTTGTCCCACAAAGAGTGTTCTTTTAGCTCGTATTAAATGCTCTTCTCATTAAACTAACATCAAGTACCAAGGAAATATTGCATTGAAAAACACATGGAACCAATGAAATGCTTATTTGATGCCTCTTTTCAAGTTCCAATGTATGATTAATTAGGGGCAACAAGGTCATTTGTCACAACTACTAGCATATCCTAAATTTTCTAAACGAACGGTCTTTGTGGGACGGAGGGAGTATTCTTTTGCTGCTCATGCATTGAGATCTGGGCTGAGCTGGTCGTCTTTAATTTGATCTTGTTCAGTTCGTTTTTCATGAGATGCCGAGAGAGGTGTTCGGATATCAATAAAAAATAATAATTTTCAGAACTTTCTTATAAGTCATGAGATGAATTTTCGAAGCTTAATAAATGTGTCATTAGTAAATGTTTAACTGTAGCACGCCATTGCCTTGCCATATCACCAACAAAATAGATGTAATAAATTTGGCTCGAGATTTAACCCGGGGTTATGAAATGAGTTTTGTAGTTTGGCATTAATCTTTGTTCAATACTTGTAATTAGTGTTTGAACATGATAGGTAAATAGTACTTTTCAATGTAAGTAAAAGAAAGGTAAAAGTACATCTAACCTATAGTGGTTAGAGCATCATCATCCAGCATACCTGAGTTCCACTCTCATGAAAACGAATTACACGAAGTTAAAAATAAAAATATAAAAAAATAGGTTGAGGCCTTTGTTTGAATCCGCACCAGAGGATGGCCTTGATCTTTGTTTATTTCGAAATCGTCGGCGGGGTCCGGTCGGATCTAGCCTGCCTGACGCGCGCGGCAGAGAAGAGAGTGGCTCGGCCGCTCGGCGGGCGGATAACTCCGCGGCACCGTGGGGCCACATGTCGGTGTTGTGGATCGCGGCGACGATTAACCGCAGACGGACCCGAAGGCTTTTGGACCCGGCCAGTTGTTCTTGCGCAACAAGCTAGCCTCCTACTTGATTGATCTCCAGGTCATTCCCACTATTCATTTCCGTGCCAACTGAAAAAAGGGCAGGCACTGCATTTCGATCGATCCCGTCCGTTCGTTAGTTCCCGGGTAGCTGGAAATTACTAGCTATAGGTGGCACACGCACGTACGGTTAATCCCCATTTTGGCAGGCAGCGCCAAGGATAAGGCACCGTATACGACGTTTATACGTCGTACGCGCGCACGTACGTATATGGATGCATGCGACGGCTCTTGTCACCTTCCCCAGCATACGTACGACCGCGCGCGCTGCTTGGTTTTAGCAGTACAGGTACGGGTTGTTTTGGTTTGCAGCGGCCTACGGCCTGGATCCATAAGCTAAATAAATATCAGCTACAGCCTGTTTTGACATGCATGCATCCTGTTATGGATCCAAACAAAATTCAGGTATTTTTTTTAGCTAGTTGAACTCAACTAAACTCAGCTCAATTAGGAGAGGGAGTGGTTTGATATATCTAAATTTTAGCTAGGTAAAATTAAAGAAAGTTTCTAGTAAAATTTATTAGTTAGCTGAAGTAAAGTTTCTAAACAAAGTTTAGGTAATAGTTGAGTAGATGCAAACAAAGGCTAATAAGTTCTTCTTATTACTACTTTACTAGTATGTGTGTTGCTGCATCGAGATCTGGGCTGAGCTGGCGCTGGCAGGGCGTCGTCTTTGTTTGAGTCTGCAGCAAGCAAAGCGCACGCATTGATTATTCATCTCATGATCATCTCCTCGCGATCTGACTCTCCCTGCTATGCAATCAGGTGTGGTGTGGTGGTTTGGACCAAACCATCAATCAATACCGTCGGCTCCTGCTGTTAGTTGCGGTGTTTATTTATTCACTCCCAAGCCAAATCAGATCTCATCTCATCCGATCCGCCAAGAACCAACGACCATGATGGGCCAACCTCTGCGCAAGCAGCTGCAGGGCGATCCACGGTCTCCCCCGAAAACTTATTATTTAATGGTAGGACGGTCCAGTAGAATGCTACCCACCAGGGTTTAAATCTTGATGCTCGCATCTTTTTCTATATTTATTCCGGAATTTTCCGGCGTTACGCATTAAGTGGTAATCGACGTTCCCGTCGACGACGAGGCGCGTGACTTCGAGAATCTCCAGATCTGCCGCTGCTCAGTCCTTCGGAGGTGCTCATAGGGGTAGGATTTGCGTACGTGTGTTCATAGGGGTGAGTGTGCGTGCGTGTTGTGAGCGTCTACGTTGTACTGTGTAACTCTAGAAAAACATATTATCCAAGAAAAAAAGGTGCATATAAAGACTTTTTTCTTTGCAACGGAAGATATAATCAAATCTGATTAGCCTCTTTCTTAGGGTGCCCAAATAAATAAACATATATATTATCCAAGAAAAACGTGGACATAAAGATTCTTCTTTTTTTTTCTTTGCAACGAATGAAAGATATATACAATGATACATGTGTGAACTGATTTGATTTTTTTAGGGTGCACAAATAAATAAACGAATAAGTCTAGGTTTTGATGATTAATTAACATACTCTCTCCGGTTTGGTATTACAAGTCGTTTATTGAAATAGTTAGGACAGCTACACGGTCACCAAAACATAAGTTTGACTTCTTTTTTTTATAAAAGTATTTATTAAAAAATTATATATGTATATTTTTGTGAAAGTAATTTTCAAGATAAATCTATTTGTATGATTTTCACATTTTCAAACTCAATAACTTAAAAGTTATTCATCATTTATATTCTTAATGTTTGACTCAAACTTTGTCTAAAACGACCTCTATTGCCAAATCGGAGGGAGTATCGTGAGGAACTCTAAGGTTTGAGTGGATATATTATTCCCTCTCCGCGAGAAACATGAGCTAGCGTCTCTGGTTCCCGAATCGGGTTCCAATCGAGGTTAATTGGTGTCAGCGAGGCGCACCACGCAACAGTTTTTTTTTAAAGAAAAAGATCGAGTTGGTGCGTGTCAATTCCATCACGAGGCATGCATAATGTTTGTGCGCCTTTTCCCCATATTCCATCCATAACACCCGGAGCCTAAAGCTCAAATAGTCAAATCCCACCAACTCTTTTCTAAGGAAGAAAAAAACTGTCCTCTCAGAATCATTCATTTTCACGTTTTTGTTCTCGTTTTCTTTCCGTTTTCTTTTGAGAGACTGTGTCGTTTGCATGCATAATCTATGCACCATGTAGCAAAGGGCCCACTCACCAGTCCCAAACAGTTTCGAACCTCTTGTGCCTCTGCATGACTGCATCACCTTTTGCCGCTTGCCTTAATTAACTCTGTTTAGTTTTCTGAAATCTCCCCAAAACTCTCACCTAGAGGACCGTGTCAGTTCATTTCTTCTCTCTATGCATGCAACCTAATGCAAAAAATTTCACCTATTTCACTAAAATTTCAGTAAACTAAACGGGGCTTTATAGTAACTAGTTTCTTCGAAATTTCGCGAATTTCAGAATTTAACGTAAAAGAAAAACAATTTGGGTGGAAAGAAGAGTAAATTTCACACTATCAAGTGTATAATGTGGTTACACAGCTGGTAACCATCGTTTTGCCCTGGAATACGCTTGTGATGTGTTGGGACACTGGCAAATTAAACTAAAACCACCTCTTGTTGCCCTGGAATACGCTTGTGATGTGTTGGGACACTAGCAAATTAAACTAAAACCACCTCTTGTTGCCCTGGAATACGCTTGTTGCGTCTTATAGCTTAATGTTTGCATAAAAGTAAGAAGAATATTACGAAGAATCTTTTATAACTCCCGAATGATTGAAATTGAACACAATTTTGAGGATCATTAAGCTATCGATTTATTAGACAAGAACGTGCTATTTTAACACTAACAGAAACATTACCATCGATAAGGAGAAATCATGCAAATATCTTACATAGAGGCGAAGCTTGACAACCACATGAGGGGCCAACCTATAAATTTAAGCAATTATAAGCACTTTTGCATAATTTGTGGCCCACATAGCAAAGGGCCACTCACCAGACCCAGCCAATTTGGAACCTCTTGGCCTACACGGGCCCGCATCACCTTGCTGCCTGCATTGATAAATAATGGAAAAAGTTCTTTTAACATCTCTCAACTATTACCGCAGTCTAAGTTTATTCCTTCATGTGTAAAACCGGGTATTGCTAATACCTCAACTTACAATACCGTTTGTTCTTGTCCCTTGCAGGTTTTGGACGGTGGTTTAGTAGAAAAAAGTACATTCAACATCACTTAACTATTTTCGTAGTCCATGGTTAGTCCCTCAACTTCCAAATATGTTTACTTTTCATCCCTTGCTTGTTTTGAGAATGGTTTTGCATAACATGACAATGAATCCATATGTAAATGACTTTCTTCTCCTCCTCTTTCTTGCTCCCTTCTACCCATTAGTGGCTCGCTCTCTAAGGCTACCATCGATAGCCACCCACGTAGTCTGTTGTTTACCTATCATCAAATCCGATCTTGAGGTATCATCAAATCCGATCTTGAGCTAGTGGCGCAGTCGACCACACAGTCGCGAAGAACAAGCTTATAACTGCTCAGCCCAATCACCATGCAGCCCAATAAGTCCGCCTCCACTCGCTCCCTCTAATTCTCGATGTGATGATTTGTTTTTTTAACTGTTACATTCGAAAAAAACTATCTAGCATGTGAAGCACACCACCATCTGTTCCCTAACATGTGTTATACAACGTCGTGCAAAAACACCCCAGAACAAGAAGGGACCAATAGTAAACATATTTGGGAGTTGAGGAACTAACCTTGGACTATGACAATAGTTAAGGAACGTTGAATGTACTTTTTCTACTAAACCACCGTCCAAAACCGGCAGGGGACTAGGAACAAACGGTATTGGAAGATGAGGGACGATCAATACCCGATTTTACACATGAGAGACTAAAGTCAGACTGCAGTAATAGTTGAGAGATGTTGAAAGGACCTTTTTCGTAAATAATCGGGGAAATGAAAGCATAGCATAGCATAGCTCGTCGCAGCTTACTTGACTCTGCTGGGCCCATACTGGGCTGTCACGGGCTTTGAAAGTGCAGCCCGCACCCAGCCCACCACCACCATATAAAAGTATTGCTAGCTGGCCAAATATCAAGACAAGCGCCGGCCGGCAGACATTCTGGTGGATATCATGGGAACTCCATCGGGTCAACTCTCGCTGCTAGCTCGCCAAAGACTAATATGAATCCTATTTGTAGCTAGCTCCTTCCAATGATCGTATCAGCTCCTTCCAATGATCGTATCCTCCTCTCGAAGGCAGGCAGCAGCTACCCAGCTGATAGCTAGCAACCTGTGAAGATCTCCATCATCCAGGTTAGTGATAGATCCATCGGGTTTGCCTTCATATATGTACTGAATATATTCTTGTAAACTAGCTACTGATTCGATGCTTAAGTATCAGCTGGATCTGTGTTTAATTTCTTGAAAATCTGGAACCACCGTCCGCCCATGATATTTTGTAATTATTATAGTTGTTTTTAGTTCCCCAGTCCTGACTCCTGAGATTAAGCTCGATTAGTCTTTCTAGTGCAGTCTTTTGGATGAAAAGCCAACAGGCACACAACAGCACTATAGCACACACAATGCTTGGAAGATGAGAGTGCGTGAAATCGTATCCTTCAGGGCTTGTTTGGAAAATGGAAGATTGAAGTGGATGGAAGGGAGCTGAAGGAGATTTTGGAAGATTTTGACTTATAGTAGAAATTACTCCACCCAATACCCTCGTTCCCTCCAATCTCACCAATTCCCAAATAAACCATCCAAGCTAGATTCAGCTCTTAAATTTCTCTTTGTTAATTACTTAACAGAATTAGTTCTGATTCTTGTTTGATTAATTGAAGGGTGCAGTTTTATGTGATTATTACAAATGGATTGTGAAGTTAGTGGGCGTGATCTCTTAGAGCGAGTGCTTCTTGATGCGTGTGCAGAGCCGACGGATCTGCCACTATCACTTCTCAAAACAATCACTAGTAATTTCTCTGATGGCCAACAAATCGGCAGAGGTGGGTTCGCAACCGTTTACAAGGTAAGTATGAGTGGCTGTGGCTCTCAACTCCCTCAGCTTTGGTCACAAAAAAAATCCATGCTCACGAGGAGGCAACGTTTTTACTGCAGGGATTACTTCACAACGGAACAGTCGCTGTGAAAAGGCTATCCCAAGAAGTTGATGTGGATGAGAAGAAATTCAACCAAGAGGTCGATAGTCTTATGAAGGTTAAGCATGAAAATATAGTACGGTTCCTGGGGTACTGCGCTGACACACAAGGGAAAGTGTGGAACGTAGAGGGGAAGAATGTCATGGCAGAGGTACGACAAAGGTTGCTCTGCTTTGAGTATCTGCCGAAAGGGAGTCTTGATCGGTATATCACTGGTATGTTAATTTCCTTCACATTTTTATGGAGAAATCTGTATATGTTATTTTCACATGAGGAGTGTGTGTTTCTAGCATTCGAATTTAGAAATCAGATGTCTTGTTTATTAATACTTGTTCTATTCCCTCTTATGCTCTTTATTATCAGATGAAGTTGCATTGAAATACTAAGGAGGTATCCTAATAACCATGTCCCCTTGCAGATGCATCTCAAGGACTTGAATGGAACATACGCTATCAAATAATGAAGGGAATATGTGAGGGTTTGCATTATCTTCGTAAGGAGAATATTCTTCATTTAGATCTCAAGCCTGCAAATATATTGTTGAATGATAATATGGTGCCCAAAATTGCTGATTTTGGTCTCTCAAGGTGCTTCGATGAAGATCAAAGCCAGGCAATAACTTCAAAACTATTTGGATCACAGTAAGTATATATTTTTGGATTCATTACATTGTATTATCTTTGACCTTAAATTGCTCAGAACACAAAGTTCTCCATGCAGGGGGTATATGGCACCAGAATTCTTCAGCAAAACAATCACCTTCAAGCTAGACATCTATAGTCTCGGTGTCATATTCTTAGAGATCTTAACAGGACAGAAGGGATACACACCGGTTGAGAATGTAAGAAGATATGACCATTCCAGATAAAGTCTCTATGCTAAACCTATCTAGTTGATTAGCGTGAGACTTGAGCAATATGTTGCAGCGACACTATATAACTATATATAAGCCTGTTAAAATGTATTTCATGATCACCGGTCTACAAACAAACCTCCAAAAAACCAGCGTCACGCCAATAAGCTGCAATGGCATCGACCTAGCTAACGTACTAGCCAATCTCCCGGTCCCGCGGGCTGCCTTCCCCCTCAAGTACCTCGGCCTCCCCCTCACTCCGAGACGACTCAGAAAGCTGGACTTCCAGCCCTTGATGGATAAAGCGGCAGGAAAAATGTCATCCTGGAACGGTAAAAACCTAACACAAGCGGGCAGGGTTTGCCTCACCAAATCGGTGTTATCGTCCCAACCGGTCTACCTCATGACGGTAATAAAGCCACCGAGGGAGGTGCTGAAAGAGCTCGACAAGATTCGAAGACGTTTCCTCTGGGCAGGCGACAAGGAAATCTCGGGGGGAAAATGCAAAGTAAATTGGATCAAGACGACTATGCCAAAGGAGCTTGGCGGTCTGGGGGTTCTCAACCTGGACAAATTCGCGTGAGCTCTACGCCTCCAGTGGCTGTGGCAGGAGTGGACTTCACCCGAAAAGGCGTGGGCAGGGACGGAGGTGCCCTGTGATGACGAGGATAGACTGCTCTTTGCCAATTGCACAACCTTAACCTTGGGCGACGACAACAAAACAAGCTTCTGGCACTCGGGTTGGCTACAAGGGGAAAGACCCAAAGACATTGATCCGCTTCTGTTCGCCAAGTCACGGAGGAAGAAGCGTACGGTGGCGGCTGCCCTTCGTGAAAACACCTGGATCCGCGACCTAAACCACCACACGGGCTTCACACCGGCACATATCACCGAATTCGTCTCACTATGGAACCTGGTGGCCCAGGTGAACCTTCGAACATCTCAGGAAGACAGTATAGCCTGGAACTTGACACCCAGGGGTGTTTACACCACTTCATCGGCTTACAGGGCGTAGTTCCAGGCTCACGTGGCCAATCCCGCGCTGGCGGCCATTTGGAAGACCTGGGCACCTTCGAAATGCAAATTCTTCGCATGGCTGATTTTCCAGAACCGCGTCTGGACCTCCGATAGGCTCGCGCGGAGAAACTGGGACCACAGTCCGGTTTGCCCACTTTGCAGAACCACCCCAGAGACGGCGCTTCACCTGCTGGCAGAGTGTAGATATTCACGGAGAGTGTGGGCCCTGGTGGCAGCTTCGTTAGGTTTACCTACCTTGCTTCCCACGCAGTGGTCGACCAGTTCTTCAACCAAAGCTTGGTGGTTACACGTCACGTCACTTCCGGACAGCCCCCGCAACACTTCCCGCTCGTTGACACTGCTAGTAAGTTGGGAGATTTGAAAGGAGAGGAACAACCGCATTTTCAACCGACGAGAGTCTTCTGTGCCTTCAATTGTAAATAAGATCAAGGCCGAGGCCTCCATTTGGTTAGCCGCGGGCGCCAGATGCTTTGCGAGTTTTCTTGTGAGAGAGTAGTAACCCCACGCTTCCGGCCGGCTAGCCGGCTTGTACTGTTTGTTTTTTCATCCTCTATATCAATGAAATAGGCACAGTCTTGTGTCCGTTCGTTCAAAAAAAAGTATTTCATGATATAATTTTTTCTGTCAAACACACAGTTTCACGATATGATTCTAAAGTCCGCTTATTCAAAATATAGATGTAATGATGTATTTACTATGAACTTTTACATGGACTGCAGTAAACCTCATTTATCATACTAATGTAGCCGTACTAATAATTAGAGCGGTCCATATGGTAAAAATCATGTGCGAAGTTCAAGAGAACAATGTCATCTAAATTCAAATGGGGAAACTACATCACGATCACGCAATAGGAGTTTCTTCGTCTAATTAATATCAGATTTATTTTATTCCTTTTATCCCTCTCATACTCTCTCTCTTATTTTCTTCCTCTCCAATCTCACGAGAAGTCCGTCGCGCGGAGGATAGCGAGCGCGCGACGGCCGTGGAGCACGCCGCGGACGGCGACCGAGTGGTGGACGCAGGGCGCTCAGCGGCCGGCGAGGGTGCGGCGGACGGGGAGCTCCCGGAAGACGGCGAGCGCACTGCAGAGGCAGAGCGCGCGGCGGACGACGTGCTCACGGCTGCCAGGGAGCTCCAAAAGGACGGCGTGAGCGCGGCGGCCGTGGAGCGCACTACAGCCGACGGAGCGCGCAGCTGACGGCCACTGAGAGGTGGACGCGGGGCACCCGGCGAGCGTCGCGGTCGGCGAGGGTGCGGCGGAAGGGGAACGCCCTGAGGACGGTGAGCACACTGCGGAGGCATAGCGCGCGACGGACGGCGAGCTCACAGTTGCCGGGGAGCTCCAAGAGGACAGCGTGAGCGCGGCGGCCGGTGGAGCGCGCAACTGACGGCGACTGAGCGGTGGACGCACGGCGTCCGGCGGAAGGCGGTCGGTGAGCGTCGCAGACGGGGAGCGCCTGGAGGACGGCGAGCGCACACTGCGGAGACAGCGCGCGGCGGATGGCGAGCTCACGGCTGCCGGGGAGTGCCCAGAGGATGGCGAGAACGCAGCGGCCGTGGAGCGGGCCGCGTACGGCGACCGAGTGGGGGACGTCGACCGAGCGGTGGACGTCGACCGAGCGGCGGGTGCGACAGCCATGGCCGCGTGGGCACGGCGGTCCAGCGCAGGCGCGGCGCGGCCGGGTCCAGCGGGTCTGCGGGACGACGAGCGCTGCGGTCGGGGCGGGCGCAAGTGCGGCGGCACTGCCCGCGGCAGCGTGCGAACGCACGCTGCGCCAGAGGGCAAGACGCTACCTGGGTCTCCCCAACGGGAATTTCAGAGTCCAACATCTCGATACTTCGGAGGACTCCGTTTCTCCTTAAGGAAACCGTTTCCTCCTTTCTTCTCCTCTCTCCTCGATTAATCTCTTGACACATCAACAAAACATTTATGAAATAGTCTAATTAATACACATAGAAACCACATGTAATGTACCATTGGGAGTGCCCTAAGAGGAACAACAACACCATTTTCTTTGATGGGGTTACATTACGGCAGTGTCCATGAAGGGCACTCCCAATGGTACATTAAATGTGGTTTCTATGTGTATTAATTAGACTATTTCATAAATATTTTGCTGATGTGTCAAGAGATTAATTGAGGAGAGAGAGGAAAAGAAAGGAGGAAACGGTTTCCTCAAGCAGAAACGGAGTCCTCCCAAGTATCGAGATGTTGGACTCTGTGAAATTCCCGTTGGGGAGACCCAGGTAGCGTCTTGCCCTCTGGCGCAGCGTGCGTTCGCACGCCGCCGCGGGCAGTGCCGCCGCACTTGCGCCCGCCCTGACCGCAGTGCTCGTCGTCCCGCAGACCCGCTAGACCCGGCCGCGCTGCGCCGCGCCTGCGCTGGACCGCCGTGCCCACGCGGCCATGGTTGTCGCGCCTGCCGCTCGGTCGACGTCCACCGCTCGGTCGACGTCCCCCACTCGATCGCCGTACGCGGCCCGCTCCACGGCCGCTGCGCTCTCGCCATCCTCTGGGCGCTCCCCAACAGCCGTGAGCTCGCCATCCGCCGCGCGCTGTCTCCGCAGTGTGCGCTCGCCGTCCTCCAGGCGCTCCCCGTCCGCGACGCTCACCGACCGCCTTCCGCCGGACGCCCTGCGTCCACCGCTCAGTCGCCGTCAGTTGCGCGCTCCACGGCAACTGTGAGCTCGCCGTCCGTCGCACGCTATGCCTCCGCAGTGTGCTCACCGTCCTCAGGGTGTTCCCCTTCCGCCGCACCCTCGCCGACCGCGACGCTCGCCGGGCGCCCCGCGTCCACCTCTCGGTGGCCGTCAGCTGCACGCTCCGTCGGCTGTAGTGCGCTCCACGGCCGCCGCGCTCACGCCGTCCTTTTGGAGCTCCCTGGCAGCCGTGAGCACGTCGTCCGCCGCGCGCTCTGCTTCTGCAGTGCGCTCGCCGTCTTCCGGGAGCTCCCCGTTCGCCGCACCCTCGCCGGCCGCTGAGCGCCCTGCGTCCACCACTCGGTCGCCGTCCGCGGCGTGCTCCACGGCCGTCGCGCGCTCGCCATCCTCCGCGCGACGGACTTCTCGTGAGATTGGAGAGGAAGAAAATAAGAGAGAGAGTATGAGAGGGATAAAAGGAATAAAATAAATCTGATATTAATTAGATGAAGAAACTCCCATTGTGTGATGTAGTTTCCTCATTTGAATTTAGATGACATTGTTCTCTTGGACTTCGCACATGATTTTTACCATATGGACTGCCCTTAGTTCTTGATCATCATGAGTTATGGTGTTCTTCTGATTTTCTTAATGAAGTATTACTATGACCTTTTTAATATAATTGCATTGGCAGCTTTCCTGCCGGTTCGTTTCAAAAAAATATTACCATGACCTAAGGAATAGTTCTACACGTGCACCCTATAGTGAAAAGTGAAAACATAAAGTTGATATTTGCAGGTATATAGAAAGTTGTGGTCCTTACTTATAATGTGGAAAGTTGTCCTCCTTACTTATATGAAAACATAATTCATATACCATTACATCAAACGTGTGCAACATTGCCCGGACAAATATTTTTATTAGTTCATTGACTTATATGCAATCAACATTGAGTATTCTTTTTCTTATATAAACGCTAACTCACGATTGCAATACCGTAGGTACTTGAAAGTTGGAAAATTCGGTTCAAAACATCAAATGGAGACAAACGGTTAAAACAGGTAAGAGTATGTGCTGAGATAGGCATAAAGTGCACTGACTTTAATCCAGCGAACAGGCCAGATATACGGTGTATAATTGAGAATCTTGAAGAAATAGAACATAAATATGGTTTCATCGAAGCTGAACTCTGTACTTCATCGGCAACACATGTAAGTATACTCATCGCACATACGATGCTCCCACATCCAAGCAGCATTTCTAATAGCAGCTTATGCATTATATGTATGTTGGCTTTTGTTGCTTCCAACTGGTGGTAGAAATTGAAGTCGTTAATTGTTAAGCAGGTAGAAAGAGGTTTTTTACGGTACACAATACGACCCAACGGTCGTACGGTCGTATTATCGGTTTCTTCGGTTGTTTCCTTATGGGTAAAATGGTAATTTGATAGATATATATTATTTGGAAAAAAATCTCCACTGCCCCTTGTACTATCTAAAACATTTCATATATTTCATTTCCTATATTACAACAATATCATTTTACATTTTTGATAATACCCTTATACTACCCATACGACCTTTGAATACTACCGTACGACAGCTAAAAAAATCAGTCGTATAGAATTAATCTCAACCGTCGGATCGTTACGTATATGTCATTTTCTATTACATAGGAGTCCTTTTTCAACTGGTCGTACGGGTCGTATTGTGTACCGTAAAAAATCTCGGCAGAGAAAAGGGTTGTTCTGAGCAAAGATAAGGTACCAGGAAGAGGTAATTTAGGCCCCGATAATGATTTGATAATAAATTTCGAGTTGATAATGATTTGATAATAAAATTCAGAAATCTACAACTATTTTAACACATGTTGCGAAATAAACTACAATATTTTGGTTTATGGGCCCACTTGCAAGCCTATAAGCATGTAACACGTGGACCTGCAGACTGCAGTGTCAGCAATGGGTATGGTAGAAGTTATAGTTTTTTGCAGCAAAGTTTCAAAATGGATGTAGATTACTGCATTGGACACCAAAGTTTTATTTCATTATTTGTAGAATATGTCAGAATAGTTGACGTTTGTTTTTCAAATTTACTATAATTTGATAAAAAAAATGATGCACACTTATAAAGTCCCTGAGCAGAGTAAATCATGCAATATTAAATAACTAAAAGGTGAGCCGGTGGGATTCTAGTCATTGGCTCACAGAGTCACAGGGCACACATGTACCACCAAATCTCATAAGACAAGCTTTGTGACATCAGCAAAAGGAACCGTTTCTTTTAGCATATCTAAATTAGTGTGAATAAGACCACCCGTCGGGGCCTGCAAAATCCCACCATCGCCTCCTGTAGGAGCCTTTTTCCCGTTTTCACCTCTGCAGCGGCATCCCTGCAGGAGGACTACAAAATGGCGCGCCCTCTGGATTCCTCTGGATCCAGAGGAGTCGCGAGGCTCCTTCATCAGCGATGTGGCGCGGGGCCCGCGCGACGGCCGTTCGTCCGCGCCCTGACCAGGATGGGGAGAGAGGAGAGGCTGGGGCAGGGCCGCCGGAGCTGTTCGTCCGCCGCCTGAGCCGCACGAGCCAGAGGACGAGCAGATGCCGCCGCCGCCGCACGACGTTGCCACTGCCGGAGCCGCACGAGCAGGCCGCCGCGCTGGAGGAGGACCTCCATGGCGGGAGCTCGAGGAGGAGCTCCGGGCCGCCCTCGAGGCCGCCAGCAGCTCCCCGCCGCCGGAGAGGAGGGAGAGAAGGGGAGGATGGGACTGCCGGATCGAGAGAGGAGGGAGGGCGGAGGATCCGGGCGCGCCGCCGTCGGAGCTTCCTCCTTGACCGCTGGATCCTCCACGGACGCCACGACCGCCGGGATCTCCACTTGCTTCTCCAGTCGCCGGAGGCCGGGACGTCGCGCCGTGCCGCACGCCACCGTTGGCCCAGGCCGGCGCGGGAGGAGGGAGCGGGAGCTCCACCGCGCCGCCGGGTTGCTTCTCCAACCGCCGACGGCCGCCTCATTGCCGCGCCGCGCCGCCGGGTTGCTTCTCCATCCGCCGACGGCCGCCTCATCACCGCGCGCCGCCGGAGGTTCCCCCTCGTCCCCATCGTCCAATCCTCCGGCAGCCCGGCCTCCCATGCTCCTCGCCGACGAGAGAGAGAGGAAGGGCACCTGCAGGGCTGTCGCGCCCCGTGCTTCGCCTGCCCGCCGCGCCAGCGAGGGAGGTGTGCGCCGGCAGTCGACGCCGGGGAGGGGAAGGCCGGGGGAGAGAGAGGAGGGGGCAGGTTGGGCGGAGCCGACGAGACGGGGTGGGTGGCCACTGTGGTGGGGAAGGTAGGCGTCCGTGGGTGTGGGGGAATAAAAAATTTCTGAGATGCGGGTCCTACAGCTGGGAGTTGGGATGGAGGAGAGAAAATGGAGGAAGATGGATGCGAGAGAAGTGAATATGAAGGAGGGAATCTCGATGACCAGGATGACATATTCTGTTTTGAAGGAGAAAATGGAGTAGGATGAGTGTGGATGGTCTAATAAGAGGGCTATAATAAGGAATGTGTGTGATTTGTATTATAGAAATCATATTTATAAATAAATTATTAGGGGTTGTTTGGATGGAAGGTGAGCGTGTAGAACTACCCCTAAATCCCAAATTAACCAAGCTACGAATGCAACTTCTCTTAAAAGTATCTCTATAATAAGGGATGTGCTATTTTTTGCATTGCAACCAGATATAGGCGCGACCGCGCGAGCAAGCTAGAACGTTGCCGCAGCTACGATGATCCTCCGGTCCGTCCCCTAACCGAACAACCCGGCGGCGAGGCAGATCCGCCGCAACCTTCGACCGTGGGCTGCTTGAGACGGCCGCCGTCCAGCAAGCTGAGAATTCGCAGTCGAGATGGCACGAGGCGTCGGGAGGCAGGCGGCCGGAGCCACACCAGCCTCCGTGACGAGGAGGCCTCCACCCGAACGAACGCCTCCAGGTGCCCTGTTGGTGGCGGCGGCAATCATGCGGGCAAAACACGGAAACCGAGGAGAGCCAAATCCAAGGAAGCAGGAGTGGCGGAGCTAGGAATCAACCCAAGGGGGGCAGTTGCTACAGTAATTATGCACAATTTGCTATTGGTTTAGCTGTTAAGGAGGGACGCCGTGGAGACTACTCTCCAGCGGGCAATTCATCAAACATCATTCGTTCACTCATACTGTCATACACCAAACCAAGAAGCTGACTAGCTAGCGCATCAAGCAAAGCATGTATAAGAAAAGTAGCAACACATCTTAATTCCTCATAAAAAACATCTCAATTGGAAGTAATCAGCTTTTATTTGAAGGAAGGAATATAACAATAAAAATAAGCAAAAGAAGGAACAAAACTCCAATCAAATAATCAATATGTCTGTCTGCATTTCCAATAAGCTTGGAGTGGCGGATTGGATGAAGACCGACGCGAGCTTGGAGCGATGGAAGGGCCGAGGTGGGCGGGAGCTCGGAGTGACGGGATTCGCACACGTTGGCTGTTGGATAATTGGTGTGCGCTCCTCAGATGTATATTGTTTGGACCTCTAGCTCCTAGACCTAGAGCTATCGAATCAATGGAAATTTTGTTGGACCAAGGGGGGCCATGGCCCAGGCCCACCTTGGCCAACATGTGGCTCCGTCGGTGGCAGGATGACGCAACACTCTGACTGAGTGGCGGGACCCTTACTGGCAGTTGAGATGAAGGAACCCAACAGGGACGAGGGACCCATCATAAGGGCGGGAGAGGAGAGAGAGTAGAGGTTCTTCTTCCTGTTTTAGAAGAGAAACACCTCACAATTTGTAATCTCTACCACAAATTTGAGCTCTTTAAGTCAAGAATAAAATTGAGAACCACGATCTAGACATAGGGCAAGTTGCCTGAAGCCCTGAACCAGTATAACCCTCCCTGTTCTTCGAGAGCTAGGCCATCCGAGACCTCATGTGACAAATCTTTACTAGTTGACTCTCCAGAACGTTGACACATACTATCTGTGTTGTTATGTTCACTGCCTTTCTTGTTTGGATATAGTGTGTCATATCTATCACAAATTTTGATTTCTTATGTATTTGCACGTTTTCTTATCCTGAATAATTTGGCATATTTTTTTGTGATATTTTCATTTTGTCATCTGAAAAACATCACTTCACTGTTCAGGAAGAAAGAGATGCAGCGAAAGAAGTTTCTCAGGTTGATCCGGCTCTGTTGCGTAGTAATGTTCTCAATGATGCATTCCATATTTCACATGATGGGGTATTTGGAACAATAAACAATTTCCGCCTCGGACGTCTCTCTAATGTAGAGGTAAGTGTGTAGGTCCCAAAATGCATAAATACCACATTGATTCACTATACTCAGTGCTTCTTAAAAGAATGTACAGGTTCAGTGGGATGAGATAAATGCTGCTTGGGGGTCAAGCTGCACTGTTGTTGCATACGATGGCTCAGTACTTCACTCCGAAATTTCAGTATCCTTTCGTATGAGTAGCATTACATTCTACTCCCTCCGTTTCATAATACTTGTCATTTTATTTTTTCTAGATACATTCTTTTTATTATGTATCTAGACACACACATATAGCAAAATGAATGTATCTAGAAAAGTCAAAACGACAAGTATTATGAAATGGAGGGAGTAAGTGCGTAGATTAACTTGCAATTTTATGAAGTGCATAAATCGTAATTTGTAATACTAGGAAACATTGCTATAGAGTTCCTGAACATTTTCCTAGATACCGGATCAAGATTCACCCTAAGGGCCCCTTTGGGAGCGCGGGGGAGCAAAAGCACTGGAGGGGCACCCTCGAGCGGTTTTTTTCCGGACACCCCTCCCCCCTTCATTTTCCTGGGCCGGAAGCCCCTTTCCTCTTCCACTGTTTGGCAGATTGTTCCCAGGGTCCCTACCCCCTCGAGCCTTCACCCCCATTTCTCTGTTCTGATACAATCAATAAACGGTTATAAGACCATCCTTTTACTCAAAAATCCGAGTTCGAGATTGCACACCTATAAATATTCAAACAATCATCCACATGACTTACTCTCCATCATTTAGGACAAACACATGCAAGACAAATTTGATTTTTTTTCGAATCCACATATATTAAAACTCATATAAAGTTTAATTTAGACAACAAATTTAGACCAGCACATATTCTAAAAAAATAAGACAACTTTAATTTATGGCAGTACTTTGCACTCCAGCGTGTTAGCTCCCAAACCTAAACATGGCTCACAAGTACTTTGCATAGCTTGCAAAATAGGACTCCTCACCTGAAGGTTGAAATCTACATCAAAAAAATACATTACATCAGAACTGGGAATTGTTGGTCCAAAAAATACATAACATCGAAAAATACATACACAAGATAGCACTAGCCACTATCTTGTGGTGTTGGTCCAAAAAGGAATTCAACAAAAGCAAGTGGGGAAACAAGCATATCTCTTCTTTTCTTTTGACAGGCTTGCAACAAGAGATTGTTGTGCAGATATCAGCAACTTACTTTGGATAACATGCATGGAGGTTGCTAAAACATGCATGGAGGTTGCTAAAACTTTGGATAAATTTGGTGTTTATTGAAATGAAGGATACACAAAGATGGATCATATATATTTTCGTACAAATATATACAAGCTGAGCTATTTCAACTATATGGAAACCGACTCATATGTACTTAGTGACATCTTCAAACCACATCACTGTGGCAGGAAAACTTTAAAATAAGGTCAGGTTACAGTACACATCCTCATGAAGTTTACAGCATCTGGTAACAACTTTCAATGGCTACAGCCTACAGACCCGTGCAGCTCCACCGGTGACAATGTATTTAACTCAAATACTGAATTCACTCAAATAATATAGTATGTTATATAAGTAAAACTAAATACTGAATTCACTCAAATACTGGCAGCCAGTTTACATAGAAACTAAACAAAGTGGAAAGCTTTTGAGTCATGAAACAAAGTGCAAAGGGTGTTTGTAACTTGTTTAATTTTTCTGACGAAAAGGGAAAACGAAGCTGATGGAGGTTGACCCCCTCTGCCACTACAACCATAGGTGCATGCTGAATAGTAACTCTATCTATGTTTTTTTCCCACATTCAGTTAACCATTTTGTACAGATATAATATTATTAATTATATACATGAGTGCATTAGCAACTAGTAGTACGTATATCTAGCACTTGTGGACAACAACAGGGCCTGCCAATTAAGTGTAGTGACAATGTATGATGCAGAATTTGGCAGGCTATTGCTGTCCGACACACAAATTAGCTTATCCTATAGGCAGTCCACTCCATGAGAACAGAAAGTGCAAACAAGAATGTAGAAAAACAGAAGAACAGAGCAACATGCAAGAACAGAGCAGGTATGCGGTGACAGCATTCAGGAATGAAATAGCACAAGGCTAAATTGGGTAAATCAAGTTGAAATGGCTTGCTACTCTACCACTAAATTTTCAGAAATCAGAAGGAAGAAAATTTTTGATATGTTGTCAAGAGATCAACATTAATACCATGAAATTCAGTACATACCAGGGGCTTAGGCTTAGTTTTCACTTCTGTCAGCAGTAGAGGGGGTACAGTTGATGTTAACAGCACAGTTACATTTTATTGAACTTTAGAATTGGATGTACATAAGCATCAGTACATTCGTTGCGATTATAGATACTACTAACATGAAAACATAACCACACATTTCCTGCAGTAGGCATTCAAGGAAAATATTTCTTGGCAAAAGAAATATTTCTTGGCTTCTAAAAACATACCTGAATATGCTAAGAACATAGTAATTTGCCTACTCCAAGAATTATTTCCTTGCTAAATTCAAAGCAACTTATTCAGTAACTTGCTAAGAACAAATTCAAAGCAACTTGGTGCACATGTATCTTTTGTGGGTTTTGCAAAATGTTTGACAATACCAAGTACCATTCTAACTTCTAAGTTCACATATCAGTGTCTTTACTAGCTGGGTTACATAGAAAACAATGCACAACAGGTTATATAGATTTATCTACTTCATTTTTGTGGTGAGAATTCAACTAAAAAAAGAAGTCTCAACTTATTCAGTCATATGAATAGTGATAAGGCAAGCTTTGATAAGCTTTCTAAACTGTTTGTCATTTTTGAGTCAGCTATGATATACTGCATAATTTAGTTGTCATCACCATATCAGGCCATACGCCATACGACCTGCAACTATCAGGCCATATGAGCATCGGCTTATTGTGCATAGATCGCATAGTCTTATCAGGGTGTAAACGAACAGAGGTGTTTTGTTCAAGAATCATGACACACTAACGAAAATACCATTAAAACAAGATTTCCAAAGGCAATTGCAGAGCATCAAACAGAGGGAGCAGGCAGCAGCTCCTACAGCCTGCAGAGCTCCAAGAATCGCAGGCCTAGCAGGTGGACAGGGGGAGGGGAAAACTCACATATGTGTAGATCGAGATGGAGGCGGCGCTCCTGGGTAGGGACGACGACGCGGAGGTGGATGGCAGCACCGGGACAGGGACTTGGAGGACGCAGCTCTGGACGATGTGTGCAGGGCAGCGGCGCTTGGTCGGAGAGGCGGGCCGACGGAGCGGAAGAAGGCGTCGAGGGTCCCTCCTATCTCCCTCGCTCCCTCGAGTCCGGGTTGCGGCACCTGGAGTCGAGACGGGCGGCGGTGCAGGTGGTGAAGCGGACGGGGAGGCGGCGTGGTGAAGCGGCGGCGCAGGTGGCGGAGTGGCGGCGCAGGTGGCGGAGTGGACGGGGAGGAGCCGTGCGTGGCGGAGGCGCCGAGTCGCGAGGAAAGGACGGGGCGGCGCCGTCACGAGTCGGGAGGTGGGGAAGGGTCGGCACGGGGAAAAGGGGAGGCTAGGGTTGCGGCGTCCAGGGTTTGTGAGCTGCCAAATGCCGGGAGGATTCGGCCCGGGGGAAAAAACCACGAGGGGGGCCGGCCCAGGGAAAGCAAGGGGATCCCTCCGGGTTTTTTTGTTCCCAAAGGGGCCCTAAGGGAAGCTATCCAAGAGTTTCAGACATCCACAACAGTAATACGTATGAACTGTAAGCTTTCTGCTGGCAAATGTGCTTTCTTTCCTCTTTTGAGACGATCTATAGTTCAGTAGTCCTCACTTTTCTTAGGTTTATAACAACTCTACATGTTTTTCAAACCTTCTTGCCTTAGCAAGATTCTCTTGTATCAGGCAGTGTAAATTTATCATTCTTCGATGTTAATAAGACACATATTTGCAGGTTTGGTCCTGTGAATTTGTTCTCGAGCACCCGATTTGACAAAGCCATGAAATGGTTTCTAACTTGCCTGCAAGAGCTTGCTGAGTTTGCAATAAGTTTGGATAAGGAGAATAATGTTCCACCTGAGAAATTATTGAAGCTTCCCTATAAGTAAGACTTCTTGCAAATCCATTGTTTCATGATCCTTGTGTTTGCATGCCTCACACTACTAGAGGATCAACCTCTAGTACTCGTCAAAAACCCCCCATTTAGTACCGGGCAACTGACCGGTATAGCTTGGTCGGTACTAAGGGCCTGTTTGGCAGGGCTCCGGCTCCTCCAAAAACGACTTCGGCTCTGGCTCCTTCGGTGGAGCGGCTTTTCTGACGGAGCTGAAGCCGTTTTGGAAAACGTTTGGCAAAACAGTTTCATCGAGTGAAGCCCTGAGTGGAGCTGTGTGGAGCTACGTTTTTGTGACTCCACCTCCCAAGTGGAAGCCGTAAACGGCTCCTAGTGCGGCTCCAGACCTGGAGCTACCCGATTTCACACCGTTTGGCAGGGCTTCAGCTGGAGCCAGTTTTGGAGCTGGTTTTGAAGCCCTACCAAACATGCCCTAAATACCACACCATTTAGTACCGGCTAAGCTGCCTGATACTAAAGGTTGCACCGGTCGGTAACACCGTCCGGTACTAAACATCACTACGTCTCACGGTACTTTTTTTTCCTTTTTCCTCTTTTTTTCCTCTTTTTTTCCTTTTTCCACAGCCCTGGTTTAGTACACAACCACAAAATAATAACAACAATTACAACCACATTTTTCACAAGAATCAAAAACATAAATATTAGGTTTTCAGGAATCACTACCAAACAACTATCAAATACATCTCAAGAATCACTATCAAATACATCTAAAAAATAACTATCGAATACATCTCAAGAATTTCTATCAATTACATAACCACCATCAAATCATCATAACCGCTTCTACCTCGTCGTTGATTACCGCCCACCTCTAGGCCGTGACCGGCCACACCTGCCTCCAGGGTTAGCCGTGCTGCCGCGAGCGCCCTCCAGGCTGGGGAGGCCGCGACCGTCAGCGCTAGCGTCGCCCGAGGAGTCCCGTGGCCGCCCGCGAGCTCCCTCCAGGCCGAGGAGGCCGCGGCCATCTACGCCGGTGTCGACCGGGGAGGCCCGCAACCGCCCATGCCGCCGGCCCTTACGCTGTGCCTGCGGCCCAACACGTCGCCCTCGCGCGCTGGCGGCAGAGAGAGGAGAGAGGGAGGAGAGATAGAGAGGGTGAGTGGTGATGGTGGGAGATAAGAACTTGAGATATTTAACGCTGGTGGTGGGGTGGAGGGAAGATTAGTACCGGCAGGAGCTCCCATTCGGTACTAAAATCCTTCCGGCACATTTAGTATCGGTCAATGTTGCCACCCGATACTAAATGTTGCTCTCTCGGGTCATGTGCCACCATTTAGTACCGGCTGAAGCTACGAACTGGTACTAATAGAGCTCCGATGGCACTGTGTTTTGTGACCGCTACCAACTCGCGCTGTTAGTATCGGTAAAAAATCCGACTGGTACTAACATTTTGGATGAATGCTCGGTTGTGTAGTAGTGTCGGTGAGCCTAGTCATTCATACATTTGAATTTCATATATGTTTTATGCTTATATAACCTACTTTTCTCTTTTGCAATTGCTCTTGAAGAATTATTTAACTCTGGTATGAGGTGAAATTTGTTGAAATGCATTAGGTTAGATGCAAGCAGTGTAGATAAGATAATTAGAAAGTGCGTGTGGGGACTCCGTTGTGATGATACTATTTAGTAAATCGGAAGATTTTTAATTAATGTATTTTGTGTTACTTGTACTGATGTTAATTAATATTGCTTCATTTAATAGGATTGATGGAGACAAAGTAGGGAGCCATACAATCGTCCTAAGTTTCAATAAGAATGAGAACTGGACGAAGGGCGCTAAAGTACATGCTGTGCAATCTGAAATGGGTTCTTTACTGGTTCATTGACAATACAAGTTTTGGGCCACCCTCAGGGCCAGTGCACGCACTCGTTCATAGTTTAAATACGAACCAAGGTGTTGACCCTACAGCTTGTTCGGCTGATTGGTGTCTGGTGGCTGATGCTGATTTGTTATAAGAGAAAAATACTACTGATTAGCTTGTGGCTGTGTTGATTTGGTGTGAAAGAAAAAGTATTGCTGATTAGTTGGTTGACAATGTCTATTACTTAGTAATAGACAATAACGACACAATTCATGTGCATACGTGTAGCACATAATGACTATTACTTCAAGTCTGCCGTCCTGACTCCTGTCCAAACCCCCTTGTATGTGTGGATTATTCCAATTCCATCGGCCGTACAATTCATGTAACAGTAAGAAGATTGTTTCAGTCTTTTAAGACTTTATTACTATTTTAACTCAGTCGAAAATGGAAATACGCACAAGATTGAGTTCAGAACCTGGGATGCTTGCAGACGACATTTTTGGCTACCTGGTGCTTCTCCAAACGGGATGAACCCAACACAACAGAACAAACGGCATCAGCTCGGACAGGCCCTGCCGTGGCGTTTGCAACTGCTGTTCGGAGGTCCAGCATGGTCATCCGGCCTGCCAGTAAGGCATGAACGGTCACTGCTGAGATGCCATTTAGATCCCTCATAAGGCCGCGACAAGTAGTTGAACAAAAACTATAATATCCCACTCTTCTAATCTCACTAGATTATAGCCCGTGGGGCGTGCGTTGCTAAGCGTACAAAAATTTGAACGAAGCAATTGCTATTTCAAAAATAAAATCATGCAAAACACCTTAGCAATTCCATATCTTCACAAGTTTGTTAGTGAGATTATACTAATATTTTCATAATACTATTCATCATATTCAATAACTTTTGCTAGTAGTTCCTTTGTATTCGTAACTTTCTTCAATAGCACGGAGATGTGTTATGTGTGTGGTTTCTTGCATGAAGAAAAGCATCTGCTCGCATCTGATTGCATGAGCTTGGATGTTGTGATGTGTTTAGTTGCTAGAATGTCATGCCAGCATGTGGCATCAAGTTGTCAATGTTTCTCCTGGCGAACGAGGTTGGTGTACATTTTATCGAACAAAAATATGCCCTCTGCAAAGTGCTGGCTAGAGTGTCCAACCGGTGAAAGCAAGATCATTAATAATTAATGGAGTGTGGTTTTAGAATTTGTGAAAAAAAATCACTCGATTCGAATTAAAACGGAGGAACGGTGAAGGTTAAAGATCCATGGCTTTATAAAAAAATATTTGTAAATTTTAGAGGCTGATATACAAGTCTGGGTCACGAATAAGCAAAACTTTGATGCTATCTCTACAAAAATATCAGAACAGATGGGTAGGTGAGCTGGTGCATCCATGTAAGGTCAGTATTAATGGGAGGGTCATAGACATTAAATAGGGTGTCATATATACAAAAGAGATGACATGACATAATATTTAATAGGAGAGAGAGGAAACCAAAGTCATCCTCATGACCCTCGGTCGGCGTAGAGTCCTAGGAATGACACCCCCATGACCCTTGCACTGAGACAAGTGACACAATTTGTATAACACAATTGACCAACCAACATGCAGAAATTAAATATTTACAAGCACCTATGACACTGTGCTATGATACTGTGCATTGAGAGAGGGTGTGTCATTCCGCAAACCAATACAGTAAAGATGATGTGTCACTCTTGAAAACTCCCTCGTGACTCCTTCCACTAAGACTAGCCTAAGTAAAAACGAATCTGCTGATGTCATCCACATGCAAAGTCTATTTGAGACTTTAAAAAACAATATAAATTACACCGAACATCAAAATTAAATTCTGATTGCACCATTGAGTTTCTAACAATAAAAACTTCACACCAAGATCTTACTTGACTATATTTTGACAAACTTTTTTATTTCATTTTTCAAATAAAATTGCATGTTTTTGCGGGACACGTTCACGTAGAACAAATTCTACAAACTGAAAGAACAAAATAATCATACAGAACGAATAAATTATACGAACTGATAGAACAAATGCGGATACTCGCATGCATGCAATTTTAAATTTTGAAAATAATAAAAAGGCATCCAAATTAGATTCTGATTGCATCACTTTGTTTCTTTTGACAACATCTTTGAAACAGATCACACTTAATTATGTTTAGATAAAAAATTATTTTTTTAAAAAATAATTATTCATTAAGGCTGAAAAAATATTCACTAGGGACGAAGAACAAAAGGCGAACAAAAATTCATTAGGAGCGAACCTCTAGGGTCGAAAAGATAAAAAGTGAACAAATATTCACTTGACCCGAACAAATATTAATTGGTATTGAAAAGATATATGCATAGGCTGAATAAATATATTTGTTCGAGTTATTCACATAGGGCGAACAAGTTCACAGAGTCCGAACAAAAATTCATTAGGACCGAACAAATATTCACTAGAGCTGAACGACAAAAGGCAAACAAATATTCATTGTGCCCAAACAAATATATACATAGGATGAACAAATATTCATAGAGGCCAAACAAATATTGAAATATGCCAAACAAACATTTACAAAGGTCAAACAAATCTGATTGTAGATAGAATATGTACACCATGAGAGAAACACAGGAAACAAAGAAAAAGAAAGAAGATGACCTATATACTAAAAGAATAAAAAAATAAATATATAATATGTATACACACAAGAGAAAAAGGAAATAAAAGAAGAGAACAAATGGTAAAGAAGAGAAAAGAAGAAAAGTGAAAGGAAAAGAGAACATGGAAAAAAGAGAAGTGATGAAAATAAATAAATAAGAGAGAAGAAGGAAATAATAAATATAAAAGAACATATAACATTAAAAAAATTAAAGAGACAAGAAAAAAATAAAATAAAGAAAAAAAAACAAAAGGATAAGAAAGAAAATAAAACACAATATTAATACAGTTGTAGTCTTCCTAAAATAGTGAACATTGAGTAGTGTGGTGGTAGGTGATGAATTTACTAGCATGGACGTCTTGAGTTTAATTCCTATCTATTACATTATTTTTGTGGAATTGAGAGGTAAAACAAATAAAAAACAGAACACCGGCAACACCAGCACCCCATGCCCCGTTTTGTAAAAAAAAGTTAAAAAAACAACATCCGCGCCCGTCCCTGTCGTAGTAGTAGTAGGCGACAAGAGCGGATTTGTTGCTTACACGACATATATAGTCGCGACGGGTGCCTGCCGGCCAGGGTGCGAATATGCTTCAGCGACAAAGAAAGTTTTCATCGTGCCGTTGATTGATGCGGAAAAGGAAATTGGGAAGGGGCTACGTGGTGGAGTTACCTGTAAAAAAGGAAGTGTGTGTTGACGACTCTTAAGTACCTCATTTAGGGCCAATCAACTCCTGCATTTTATCATAAGAAATATACATCCACACTAGAATAGGGGCTTATACTGACAAATTCCACTAGTGGCGATATATATTCGAATACAGGTATTTAGCATAAGAAATGGAGAGAAAGCACACATATTTGAACCAAGTACTTCAGGCCCCCAGCCAATGAAAGGCTGCCACATAGGACTCACTTGGATCCATGACCTCATTAATCAAAGTGAAGCACTCCCGACGAATCAGGCGCTGCCACATCAACATCACATGGATTGAAGGGCCCACTCGACGTCCAAACCGACTCAAAATCCTATATACACCCAGCATGTACCCAAGGGCCCACATGCCAGCCACCACGCCACACTGGTTCGGCCGAACCGTGGGTTCGGCCGAATCGACGTAGCATTTGCAGATCTCCACCCTCCACGTGGTGCTCGCTCATTGGTTCCCAAGGCCATTCTGGTGGTGCACGAGGTGTTTTGAGCTGCGGACACAGGGTGCTCCCTACCTATAAATAGAAGGGGAGGGGGTAGGAAATAGGACACACACACATCTTCTCCTCATTCGTCACTTTTGCCTTTAGCTTCTCTCTTTAGGAGAGGAGAGGTTCTTTGCATAGTGTTGGCGGTCGATTTTCGTTAACGAAGAACACTTGTTATGTTATAGTTTGAACATCATTTTGGAACTAACCCACCACTAGGCATACTAATGATATAACAAGTTCACTGTTGGATGTGCATTTTGGAGTATAGTGTTTTTGCAGGAATTCATGTACTAAATGAGGAGAGATGCACTTAGTTCGGAGGATGATTTGCAAGTCAATCAAGGAGCTCCGACTGTGTGCGAACTTGCCCCCAAAGGTGGCAAGGACCAATGTGCTTCAATGAAGAATTCCCGAGGACCAAGATGAAAAGACCAGAAGTTCATCCATAAAGACCCCTTAACTTGGTCGTTGGGATAATGACGTCCAAAGTCCACAATTGAAGGAGCAAAAGACCCAAAGTGCAAAAGATGGAGCGTGGAGCAAGATGGACCGGAACCGGGCTGAAGAGGGCCCAGGCCGGCCGGCCTACCCCCTTCTGGTGTCGGTTTGCGACCCCCTTTCTTCAGTGTTAAGTACGTGGAACCCTAATCGCCTGTGGGAGTCGCCATTCGCGAAAGACGAACAGAGAAGCCTCGGAGATCGACCACAAGTGAGAGGGTTGATCGAGGGAGAGAGCATTCAAGAGAAATCATCACCGAGGTCAAGGGAGGCCATCATAAGGAAGGAGGATGCCATGGCCCTGCCACAGTGCTGTCGGAGTTGAAGAACACCGAGGAACGAGCTCCATTGGAGGCATCCACCATGCTCAACAGTGCCATGCCTAGTGTCTTGATGGGGTAAAGTTATCGTTTGTCCATGGAGTTGCAATGGAACTTGATGTGTAGTCACCTAACTTGTTTGGATCATATGTCTATCATACCTTTGTTGATGATGCTTAATGTTTAAGGTTAGCTACCATGCTTTCGGGGTTGCTCCTGTAGATCGCATCAACAAACCGTGTTCATTAGGATTAGTATCGATTACCTTCGCGTAGTGACATGTACGAGAGAAGGGAAACGCCTAATCCTTTGTTCACATGCTTAGATAGATTGGATCGGGGCTTTATCATGTTTTGGGTGATTGCATCTTCAAGTACCTAGACTCCATGGGCATACGTTCTTCATACTTGTGAACCTCTCATCTCTCTTTAACATAATCTAGGGTTAGATTGTCTTTACTTTATAGATTAATCTTTCTATCATAAGTCTTCAATCAACTAAGTTAGTGTTAGATTAAATGCTAGTAATCCCCTTGCTCCTTGGGTTGACAAGAACCTTGGGACTCCCCTAGGTGAAAAAGGCTACAAGCGATCCGTGCGCTTGCGGTGAACCTTGACACGTTATTGAACCGTCAACAAGCCGCTTTTTCTGGCGCCGTTGCCGGGGAGCAAGCCAGTTTACTTCGTTTAATCTTTCATTAATTTTATTGATTACTAACATCTAACCCTTGTGTTCTAGAAAACACTCTTTTTTTGTTTTGATTGTCTAGATGGCGTTCGTTGGAAATCCTTTGGAGGAACCGAAAAAATCACTAAGAGACTATGCTAGCCTTCGATGTGAGGACATAAGGGTGCAAGAGTCGGATTCAGTTCTCGGAGTGACAAGGTACGAAATCAAGGCTCGAATCATCAAGATGGAAGCAACTAATCTGTTCCGAGGGGTGGAGACGGACAACCCATATAGACATATCCAGCGCTTCACGACACTATGCAATACGGTATGACAAGAGGGAGTCCTCGATGCTTGGTTTAAATGGAATCTTTTCCCGTACTCACTTGCCGACGAAGCAATGAATTGGTATTCATTTGAGTCCTTCGAAGTCGAGGGAAATTGGAATCAATTGATGAAGAAATTTTGTGCCAAGTTCTTCCCTATAAGCAAGATTCAACATATAAGGATGCAAGTGATTACTTTCAAGCAAGGAGAAGAAGAAGGGATCGATCAAGCGTGGAATCGTTTCAACGAGCTAGTTGAACAAGGATCAAGACTCGGATTTCCCGGTGATGTACTTTTGCATACATTTTTCTTTTCCCTAACCCCTAGTTGCATGGAATATGTTCAAATGTGTGCAGGAGGGGATCTCATGGAGAAAACACTCACAAAAGCTGTCCAACTTCTACAAAAAATAAGCAAAGCTTCAGCCATGTGAAGAGATTGGGAAACACGACTTTCGGGAAAGCCGGAATGTGACACAAGTGTGAGGCCACTTGCTGCAATTTTCAGAAATATGGCCCCGGAAGAGAAGAAAGAGGAGCCAATCCCGAAAAAGGTTGAAGAAGCCAAACATGAGGAAACTAGAACTACCCCAGAGAGTGATCACGCCGAGACAAGCAAAGCAAGTGAAAGGACTATGTCAAGCGCGAAGCCACTAAGGGAGTTCGAGCAAATGGATTGGGTCCCAATTGATTTTGGAGAAATTTTTGACAAGAGAAGACCGTTCCTTAATCAAAAGGGGATGGCAAAAGCTTTGGAGATAGACTTCCCGCTAGAAAAACAAGTGGAACATCCATACAACCTAGAGACAACCGGGGAGGTCCTTCAAAAACTCTTTAGTGAAGAAGAAGTGGATCCGGACCATGTGGCCGAAGCTAAAAGAATTATGGGAATCAAGCCCGAGGTATCACCATTCGCTTGCCTCGTTGAAATTTTTGCCATAGGATCCGATGAAGAAGAGAAGACATCGCCGCGTATAGATTGCAAGGTTAACGACATCGATTGCAAGGTGTTATGCGACATTGGAGCACAAGTAAGTTTCTTGTCTTCTAAAATTTTTGATGAAATTCATGATCGCACCATTGACCTAGTTCCAACCTCTACTAAATTAATCATGGGAGATGGTAGAATTGTTAAACCTCTAGGAATTGCCCGTGACCTAGAAGTTTTAATTTCCGGAAAATACATTCCAACCGATTTCTTCATTGTTGATGTCTACTATGATAAAAATGATCATATAATTCTTGATAGACCGTTTCTCAAGTTAGTTAATGTCATTTTATATGTCGAAAAAGGAAAAGTAACCATTAATCTTGATGGGGATAATCACACATATAATTTTCTTCCCTCTTCTAGAATTGCCTCACCCCTACCTCTTGATGACGAAGAGGTAGGGAGCCTTCGTTTTGTCGAAACTTTTAGGGATCCGTACAAAGAGCAATGGAGAATGAATCTAATGATGAGCTAGATGAAGAGTTAGCGGAAGCAACTAAAGGACTAGAACCACAAGACGGAAGCTTGGAGGAAGATAAATTTGAAGACCTTGGGGAAATTGAACACGAGGAATCACAAGTAGCAGAGGTGGATCTTAAGCCATTGCCCAAGGGATTGAAATATGAATTTTTAGGGCCGGACAAGACTTATCTCGTGATAATGAGTGACGAATTGAGTCCCAAGGAGAATGATATGTTGCTAAATTTATTGAAGAAACACAAGAAGGTGATGGGATATTCGATAAATGACCTTAAAGGACTTAGCCCAACATTTTGCACTCACCGCATACCTATGGCGGATCAATGCAAGCCCGTAGTGGACCATCAAAGGAGGTTAACCCATGCCATGCGAGAGGTGGTGAAGAAGGAGGTTACCAAGTTGTTGGATGTAGGAATCATCTACCTGGTGCTGCATAGCGAATGGGTGAGCCCCGTACATTGTGTGCCTAAGAAAAGAGGTTTGACCGTGGTGAAGAATGATAAGAATGAATTAATACCGCAAAGAACCGTGACCGGATGGAGGATGTGTATTGACTATCGAAAATTGAACAAAGCAATGAGGAAGGATCACTTCCCCCTACCGTTCATCGACGAGATGCTTGAGAGGTTAGCAAATCATGCGTATTTTTGCTTTCTTGATGGATACTCGGGGTTCTTGCAAATACCTATTCACCCGAATGATCAACATAAGACAACATTCACTTGCCCTTATGGAACATTTGCATATAGAAGAATGTCTTTTGGATTATGCAATGCTTCGGCCTCTTTTCAACGATGCATGATGGTGGTATTTCGGAGTTCATCGAGGAAATTGTCGAGGTATTTATGGATGACTTCTCCGTCTATGGTAAAACTTTTGTGGATTGTTTGGCAAATTTGGATAAAGTTCTCACGAAGTGTGCGAAGGTTGATTTGGTGCTAAATTGGGAGAAGTGTCACTTCATGGTGAAACAAGGAATAGTGTTGGGACACGTGATATCCGAGAGGGGGATTGAGGTGGACAAGGCTAAGATTGAAACAGTTGAAAAGCTTCCACCACCGACGGATATCAAGTCTTTGAGGAGTTTCTTGGGCCATGCGGGATTCTATAGGAGATTCATCAAGGATTTCTCAAAGATAACCAAGTCGTTGACTAATCTTCTTCAAAAAGATGTGCCATTCAATTTTAATGAGAAGTGCTTGGCGGCATTCCGGACACTAAAGAGAGCTCTCATAACCGCACCTATCATTCAACTGCCCGATTGGAGTCAACCCTTTGAGATCATGTGCGATGCTAGTGACTATGCCGTTAGAGCCGTGTTGGGACAACGAAAAGAAGGGAAGGTACATGTTATTTATTACGCTAGCAAAACCCTTAATGGTGCTCAATTGAATTATGCAAAAATGGAGAAGGAATTGCTTGCAGTAGTATTTGCCTTTGAAAAATTCAGATCAGATATTGTGAATTCTAAAGTAATTGTCTACACCGATCATGAAGCAATCAAGTATCTCTTGTCTAAAGAAGATGCCAAGCCAAGGTTGATTTGGTGGATCCTTCTCTTGCAAGAATTTGATGTGAAGATTCAAGACAAAAAGGGGTCGGAAAATGTTGTGGCCGACCATCTATCAAGGATGAATCGTGAGGATGATAAAGAGCCCATTAAAGACAAGATGAGAGACAATCACCTTTATCATATCCTCGACAAAGACACTTGGATGATCAACATTATTCGAGCCATACGAAGGATGCCACTTGATCATTTAGATAAGAATGCTCAAAGGAGGGTGATCGCCGAGAGCCGAAAATATTATTGGGATGCACCTTACCTCTTTAGGCTTGGAGCGGACGGAGTGTTACGAAGGTGTATACCAAGGGACGAAAGAGGTGAAATATTAAGGAAGTGTCACTCGGGCGAATATGGAGGACACTATGGACATTTTAGGACTCAAGCTAAAGTATGGGCTAGTGGATTCTATTGGCCGGAGAAGCATGAAGACTCAAAAAGGTATGTTGCTTCTTGTACGGAATGTCAAAGAACAGGGAATATATCTCAAAGGAATGGTATGCCTTTAAATTATGACTTGCAAATTGATCTATTCGACGTGTGGGGAATTGACTTCATGGGGCCTTTCACTAATTCAAATGGATATGAGCATATTTTAGTCATGGTTGATTATGTATCCAAATGGCTAGAGGCCATCCCTTGTCAAAGAGCTTCAATGGAGGAATCTATATCTATGATCAAGAATGTGATATTCCTACGCTATGGAGTGCCGCAAGTTTTGATAAGTGATGGAGGAACACACTTTACAGGAAATAGCTTCAGAAAGTGCTTGTCCAAGTTGGGGATCAAGCATAGAGTGGCCACGGCTTACCACCCACAAACCAATGGTCAAGCAGAAACTTCAAATAGGCAACTCAAGAGTATTCTTAACAAGACCGTTGAAAAGGGAGGTAAAGTTTGGTCGAAAAAGTTGAACGGAGCATTATGGGCATATCAGACGGCACACAAGACACCAATAGGTATGACACCATATCAATTCATTTATGGTAAATCTTGTTATTTGCCTTTGGAACTAGAGCATAAAGCATATTGGGCGATCAAGGAGATGAATCTCGATATCGATGCCGCGGGAATCAAACGGAGAATTCAAATAAGTGAATTGGAAGAGATGAGGCTCAAAGCTTATGATAGTGCAACCATCTACAAAGAAAGAATGAAGCGATGGTATGATAAAAGGCTTCGAGCAAAGGAATTCAAAGAAGGCAACAAGGTCCTCCTCTACAGCTCTAAGTTCAAGATATTCGGAAAGGGAAAATTGAAAAGCAAATGGGATGGACCGTATGTTGTCCACTCAGTCTCGCCAAGTGGAGCGGTAACGATTATGGACATAAAATGAGATCAATATGTGGTTAATGGACAGCGATTGAAGATTTTTCTTGAGCAAGACATCGTGCCCATCGACTACATTGACATATACACCATGGAGGACGAGCTCGAGCGTCAAGCCTAAGACGTAAAACAAGGTAACTTTTCTTTAAATAGATTTTCATTTTTCTTTTCATATTTTTGTCGAGTCCTTTTCGTTATTTTTAGCTGGATCTTTTCACCACATAGGCTTGTATACACGAAACTTAGAGGCCCGTAGAAGATGGGCCATGGGGGGCCCAAACCAGGGGGTAGGCCGGTCGGCCCATGCCGACCGGCCCAGCACCCCCCTACCTCGGTTTCCACCTATTTTTCTCTGGGACACGGCTCGATTTATTTCCTTTCCTTGCCTACCTTTTTAGGAATTTCAAAATTAGGAAGGATAGGGTTTCAGTTGAGTTTTCCCGGAATATTTAAGGATGCATGGGGGAGCTCGAGATTAGCATCTCATTTGCAATATTTCACCTCCACGAAAGCATCCGAAGCACCCATGGTGATCCCAAGCAGCACCAAGGGGAAGGAGGAGATCAAGGCAGCGATGGAAGAAGAAACTGCCTCCCTTCTCCGACGCCGGCAACCGAAGAGCTTCATCGAAGTGACAAGGTGCCCAAGCCAAGGGAAGAAGTGAAGAGGACCACACAGATCCGTTGCGGAGGTCATGTCCTGACGAAGCAAATTGCTAGTCGCAATCCAAGGGGAGAAGCGAAGAAGAAGAAGCCCGCTACTACCGTATGCCATTCAGAGAGGCTCTTGTGGATGAAGAGGAAAAATTACAAGGAGAAGACCTCTGAGCCGACGGATATGTATGGGGATAGCGACTTCTCCTATGACCGAAGCCCGAGCTCGTGGGCGGCCGGCAGAAGGGACGACAATGACCTCATATTTGGGAGGAAGTGCTTAAAGAGGAGCCCGAAGACCGCCACAAGCAAGGTGAAGGAGGTGACCTCGACGATGGTGACAACCCGGACGGCGGAGATGACGGAAGCGATTACGATCCAATGGAAGAGCATCATATGTGTTGTGCGGCTAGCCGCCATGCTATAGCAGATCTCTATACTTCCCTTGACGAGTGCTTTCACACCATCAACACCATGCGACAAAGGATGCAGGATTTAGAGCGCGTGGTCGAAGATGACTTCACGTTCCTTAACCGGAACGTGAGGAAGCTCTTCGGGATGAACAAGAACTTCACGAAGAAGGAGTGGTGCTCTTCTTGAGGAAAGTTTCATTAGGTGTAGTAGCTAGCGTATCTCCCACTTGTACTTCTTGTAAAATTACGACGAGGATGTCGTAAGATCTAAGCGTGGGGGGGGGGGTGGGAGCTAGCTACTCTTTTAAAATTTTTGCTCAAGTGGTGATAGGTCGAGTCTTTAAATCAAGTCAAGTTTGAGTCTTGTTTTTAATTTTTAGCTCGTGGTGTGTCTTAAATTAGCGTTGAGTCAAGAAAAAAATAAAAAGTATCTTATGCATTTTGTCTCGTGCAAGTCTCTTGTTTCTTTTAATTGTTATCTCTGTCTTTTATTTTTTATTTGAACATGAGCTTTGTGATTAATTGTTTACCGTGGTGCTTAGTGGAAGTTTACTTTTGAAAGTATCCGTGCTCAACTTTGATCTAGGACCTTGCTTTACCTATGCTTTGAGTAATACTAATATTGGAGGCTTTTATTTTTGAAAATTATGAAAACCCCCTTGCATTGAAGGTTAGCGATTTCTTTCTCCAAGTTGAGAGGCAAAGTCTATCCTATACAAGGCCTATATATATATATACTCCACCATAAGTATTGTTTAGCATGATGAATTGAGTTAGGACTTTACTCTCTTGGGAGATGTAATTTTGAGCAATGATCATGTCCTTGATGTATATCTTTTTATTGCTAGCCTCGTCATACATTCGGTAACGAGAATTTCACCTTGAATGCCCTGTACATCGCCGGATTACATACCCAAACCCATAAACATCTTTTTATCATCTTATTCCTTGAACACAACCCATGTCCGAAAATTTGTTCCATTTTAGGCAAGGTTTTATTTAAAATTCAGATTGGTATTCATGTCAAAAAGGTGGGTGAAAGGCTTCGGAAAAGAAGATAAAGATGTGGAAAGAAAAAAATATATGTATATGTGTGTGCGCACACACAAGAGAGAGAGAGAGAAGAAAGAAGAAGTAAAAAAGAAAGAAAGAGAAGAAAAGAAAAGAAAAGGAGAAAAATCCAAGGCAAAGCAAGAATGGTATAATGAGGGATGATAAGTCAAGTGAAGATCAAGAGAAGTGCATGGAAGAATGCGATGATGTTGAGAATGAATCTTTGATATTCCATACCATGTTCAATCCGACATCGAGGACATCGTTAGTGCCTTGAAGTCTAAGGACCAGGTGTGTCCGAAGACCGGTGGAGGGTCGCTCCTTAGTGATGAGTGATTGACAACATTGTGTGGACTGATGCTTCGCTAAGTGTGTAGGTATAGGTTGTGGCTTGACTCGTGTTGGTGCAGGTGAAGAACAAGCGTGAAAGGCCTTAGCCGTGACGGCCTCCGGGTGATGGAGAGGCAAGTAGGCTTGGTTCGATGGACCCGGTGGCCGATGGGGTCAAGTGCGAGCCGTGCGGTGCAATACTAGCAAGTTGAAGTCGTGAACATGGGCCGGTGCAAGGTAGCGGATCGAGGCTGAAGCTTGCACGCGGGGTTTGGTGGTTTGCCCACAAAACCATCGGTGGGCGGTTTCTTGGTTTGGGCCGCAAAACCAAGTCCGGAGGCCCGATGCGACTGTTGGCGTTTCTCAACGTCACCACTAGTTGTACACCTAGAGGGAGCGTATAAGAACAACTGGATATACCGCAAGTGTACGGAAATACCGCTGTAGCACTTCCCCAAGGAAGGAGAGTATTCCAAGGGTATCGAATCCAGGGAACGGTGTGCACTATCTCCTACTCTAGTATGGATGATCCAAGGACACAACTCTGATGGATAGGATAGGTAGAAAGGATCTGCTCGGACCGAGCGCAGAGTCTAGTTACGTTCTCTCAGGTATAACACTCACTTAGGGCACCAAGCACAAGGCCTTTGTGCTGGCTCGAGCCCAACTCGGTACGCGACGTAAGAGGGTTGACAAAGGGTCCAACAGGCTGTCACCACTGCGGCTTACCTCTACACTACGATCGTACGTGGTCTTCGAAGGGTAGCTTATGGTCCAGACACCTCGTCTACACCACTCACTATTCCTACGAATCCGCGAGGGAGATACTAGCACTAGCTCAAGGTATGCTCTATCACTCATGCAAGATCACGAATGCACTTTGATCTAACTAGAAACATGCAGGAGCTTCACTTTACTCTAATAGACAAGCTGGCAAACTAGATGCAAGCTTATGATCTAAGTCTACTGGATCGAAAGGATTGTGTTCGAAAAACACAAGCCTCTAAACCAAGAACAAATGAAGAACACAAGAACACAGGATTCTAAGCATGCATACGACTTTAGTCTAAATAGGAAATATCGAAATACTCACTTTAGTCTAGTTGATGAACAAAGGCATCGCTGAGGATCGTTCTTGAGGAAGATGTCATGAATCATGACATGGCCTCAAGCCTCCCACCTCACTTCCTAGCACTAATCCTATACAAAGAGCTCTCCTCTCCTAAAGAGAGAGGCTCCAAGCCAAAATGAAGAGGAGGAGGAGAAGAGTGTGTTCCAAATGAGAGCCCCTCCCCTCCTATTTATAGAGGAGGGAGTGGCTTGCTCGGAGGCTCAAAGTGCCCCTAAACGCCTGGGATCGCAGCAAGTGGCCAATGGGAGTCCTCCACGTGCAAGGCCAGGATGAACTGACCCTAGGTCGGTTCGGCCGATCCTAGGGTCGGCTGAACCCCTAGGGCGACCTCCTGGCTTGTGTTTTCTCCAGGTCTCTGACTAGTGGGCCCTGAAGTCACTCCCCCGTGCATGCCAAGTTTCCTGACGGTTTTGGGGGATAAGTGGGCCCTTGAATCCATGTGATGTCCATGTGGCGATTCGTGATTCGTCAGGCTTGCCTCTCTTGGATTGATGACGTCAGTGATCCAGAGGAATCCTAGGTGGCATCCCCTCATTGGCTGAGCTTGAAGTACTTGGATCAAAGACTTGTGCTTTTACTCCTCTTTCTAGTGCTAATCACCTGTATTTGCATAATCACCAACACTTGTGGAAATGGTTAGTTTAAGCCCTATTCTAGTGTTGATGATCCTTTTACACTTATTTTATGCAGGTATTGATGGTGTAAAAGTAGCACTTTTCGACCGTCAACAGCGACGGAGATGGTGATCCGGGAGCGTCGGGAAGCTTCGAGGCGGGGGCACGTGGCGTGATCGCGGGGCTTGCGTCGAGGCTAAGCAAGTCCGCGGTGGAAGCGTGTCCGCTCGATGAAGACTTGACCATATTGCCCCTGAGGGGTGTGTATCTTCATTTCAAGTTGTAGGGGTAGCGTGGTCATTTGCCTCCTCTGGTGGACTTCGTATAAATAGCAGAGAGGTGGATGACATCTCTCTCTCTCTCTCTTGGACTCCAGGGTTTCCTCCCCCGGTAGATCGCTCTGGACTGCTCTTTTCCTCTGCTTTCCTTAGGCTAGATTATTGTATAGACTCTGACCTCTGGATGTATTGAAGCATTCGACGTTGTGATGATCTCCTAGCTCTTTGTGATTTTCATGTCTTTTTGGAGCTATTTTTGGGGTGTTTCGTTCTTTGCCTGATTCATTATTTTGAGGGCGCTTTCTCTCGGATTTCTTTGATAGGATCATGGGTGGATGCCTTGCGCATCTTTGTGTGTGATCTTGACCCCTCAAACGCCGGGAAACCCCTCCGATTTGCGAGTTTTGGTTGGAGCCCGAGTTCTTGGTGGTGGTTCATGTGATCCGCGATTCCTGGTGATTTAGTGAGTTAGAGACCGAGATTTTTGGGGGCATAGCTTCATCTAGTGACGCTTCACATCTCCCCCAAATCTTGTCTCAAGAGCTCAAGCGGTTTGGCAGATCCGGTGATGGATAGGTGGAGTTGACCTCGCGGCCAAGCCGTTTCTGGTTCTGTTCGTAACCCGTGGACAGTCCGCGAGCCCTGTGCGGACGGTCCATGAAGTCTGGAACAGTGCAGATGTTCTTCGTGTTCTTCGCGTGTTCTACCGAGCTCATGTATTGATCCGGTGACACAAGCGGTTTTGGTTGCACGGAGTTTGCGGACGGTCCGAACTTGAGTGTCGGACAGTCTGTGAAGGTGCGGACAGTCCGCGGGTCCCTCGCGGATAGTCCAATTTTTCGAGGTGCATCTCTGGTGGTTCTGTTGGATTTTTCGGATAGTCCGGGCAGGCCGTGCGGACAGTCCGCCCCACCCGTGCGGATGGTCCGCCCATACAAGCCGGACAGTCCGCGCTGGCTTTTCCAGAATTGGCCAAGCGCTTTTATTCTTGTCTTGTGCTTCCGTGTTTTGATTCGAGACTTGTCTATAGGACTTGTAGGCTTGTGTGTGCCTAGTCTAGAGCTTCTCCGGTGTGTGTGAGTTATCGGAGTGGCAATCGGGGTATAGGCCAAGTTTGTCCTTCAGGAAGAATTTTTGTCGACTCCCATTCACTCCCCCCTCTCTAGTCGCCTATTCGGTCCTTCAATTGGTATCAGAGCCGGTTACAGATCTTTGTGATTCTAACCAGTCTAAGGTCCAAAGATGGGTGACTATGGAAAGGGGTCGGATCCTCCGCACTTCGATGGCAAGAATTACCCGATGTGGGAGAGGCGCATGGGCGCGTTTTTGCGTGGGAAGGGGACTCTGATTTGGGATGTGACTCAAAATCCTCACTATGTCATTCCAGACAGTTTCCTACTTCCAGGATCGTGGGACATGTGTGAGGCCAACAACAAGGTCGTTGATTACTTGTTTCGTGCTCTCTGTGCCTCGGAGTTCGAGCGAGTGTATGGAGAGAATGTGGCTGGAAAGATATGGCTTAAGCTCAGGAATGCTCATGTTGGCAATGCCCAGGTGCAAGCTCGTTTGTTTTCCACTTACTGGAGAGAGTACGAGAACTTCACTCATCTCCCCAGTGAGTCGACTGATGTGATGTTTCAGCGCTTCACCAGCATAGTCAACAACATGAGGGTCAATGTGACGATGCTCCCATACACGGATCATGATCAAGCTATCAAGCTTTTGCATGCCCTAGATAGGTCTGTGTGGAGTGCCAAGGTCGAGGCCATTGAGGAGTCGAGCGTGTATGATACCTTGTCGCTTGATGAGCTGTTCTCTAAGCTCAGGTCTTCGGAGGTTGATCGTGGCTTGAGAGCCAAGAGCGAGAGCCCTACTGATCCTCATAGTTTGCCTCTTCTCTCAGGATCGAGGACTAATGCTAACTCTGTTGGTTTTTCTTTGTCTTGTCTTGTGTCCATGCCAGATGAAGACTTTGAGGTGCTGAGCGAGGATGATCTCGCCTTGTTGAGCAAGAGGTTTGGGCGGATGTACAAGAACCGCAAGAACTCAAGAAGAAGCTCGGGGATGTGCTATCGGTGCGGGAAGCATGGGTACTTCATTGCCGAATGCCTTGAAGCCATGGAGATCAAGAACGACTACAAGGGCAAGCCCAAGCACGACTACAACAAGCACCGCTCTCGGAACGACTACAAGGACAAGCGCAAGGACAAAGGCGAGAGAAGGCCAAAGAAGAGCAGCGGGTACAAGAAGAAGACGGATCGAGCAATGGTTGCTGGAGCGAGCGACATCGACTCCACTTCAAGCGACTCTTCTTCCGATTCGAGCAACGATGAAGAGCAAGATTGGCGCAAGGACAAGCGGCACATGGGCAAGAACTTCACCAGCCTCAGCTTCGTCGCACAAGGTGGATTTTGCGGCATGGCTCACTCCAAGAAGGGTGGGAAGTACAGCTCGGATTCGAACTCCGACTCGGAGGAACAGGTACGACATGATCCCAACTTCTTGCTAGAGGAGAATGCTAGGCTGAATGAGTTGCTTGATAACCGTGATGATGTGCTTAGGAAGACCAACAAGGAGAAGAGAGAGTTTAGGTCTTTGTTGGGTGATGCTAAGGACAATATAGTTGAGCTTGAGTCTTTGCTTGTTGATGTTAGAACTGAGATAGACTCTTTAAAAACAGCTCCTGTTGTTTCTGATGAGGTTGATTGTGGTGATTGCAATGTTTTTCTGGCTGACTTGACTGCTCTCAAGGAGAAGCATGCCTCAACTCTTGAGGAACTAGATGTGCTTAGGATTGAGTGTGATGAATTGAAATCTAGACCTGTTGTTGAGGTGGACGATAACCATTGTTGTTGCCATTCATGTACATCACTTCTTCCTGAGTCTCCGGACAGTAATTTCCTGAGTGCCCAGTATTGCCACAAACTTCACAAGTCATATGAGAGTCCATAGGCAGAGTAGTGGTGGCCATGGCAGCTTTCTTGCTGGTGTAGTCATCCAATCTCTTCATAAGAAGATCCAACTTGGCAGTAATCATGTCTGCTTCCTTGACAGTATGAGTACCCCTCGGTCGTGGTTGGAGTCTTTCATCACTCCACCCTTGGTTGGAAACCATCTTCTCAATGAGTAATTTAGCATTATCAACAGTGAGTGAGAAGAATGCTCCCTGAGCAGCAGCATCAATATGGCCTCGGGCTGTCGGAGTCAACCCATTATAAAAGCTTTGAAGAATGAGCCAATCCTCCATCCCATGGTGAGGACAGGCCAGGACATACTCCTGAAGCCTCTCCCAAGCCTCTGGAATAGATTCACTTGCTGCTTGCTGAAAACCAGAAATCCTTCCACGAAGAGCATTAGTTTTACCCAATGGGAAGAACTTCTTGAGAAATGCCTCTGAACACTTACTCCAGTGTTAATAGCATCACGATTCGCATAGAACCATTGCTTGGCTTTCCCCAGGAGAGAGAACGGAAATAGCTGTAGACGGACAACATCCGTATTTGCACCCCTGATGATGAAAGTGCTGCACAGCTCTAGGAATTGCTGCAAATGAGCATTGGCATCCTCATTTGGCTTGCCACAGAATGGGCTAGCATGTACCATCCTGATTAGACCCGTCTTGATCTCAAAATTTTCAGTCCCCATAGCCACCTCAGGGCCTTGCAGCACCTGGTCAGCGGAAGGAGCTGAGTAATCACGAAGTGTCTTCTGGGCCATAGCATTTGACGTGGATGGTACAAAGGAAACTGGATCGCCTTCCGGACGAGTAGGACGAGGTGAGTCGAAATGAATTCGAGCTCTCCTCACAAGTGACTCGGGATCTTCTGTAAAATTCTCTGGTAAGTCGAAACCAGTCATACACTACCTGTCTTCATCATCCAAAGATAAAAGAAGACAATCAAGGTTAGCCTGCATTGAGACTTGTCCTAACCTACTCAGAGCTTATAAACATATGCAAAGCATAGTCATGATAATCCTGTGCCTTCCCTGGCAACAGCGCCAGAAATGCTTGTTGGCGTTTCGTAGCGCCGTCATCTTAAGAACAGATCTAGAATCCATCCTTAGTGACAACACCAAGAAACGCCTTGTAGGCACCTCTTAGTGTCACAACTAATGACACCGGGTTAGCATGATCATCAAGACTTGCCAAAGGTTAATCTAAACGATCATGAACGAATCCGCAAGCGCACAGATAAACCATTGTAGCATTTCCCCAAGGAAGGAGAGTATTCCAAGGGTATCGTATCCGTGGAAGGCAATGGCAGATATCTTAGGCTTATGCTTTTGCTCTGAATGTAAACTAAGAGATAGATATAGGAAACAACAAACTCAAAGGCAAGGGTAAGTTAAAAGATATAAAGGGTAGTGTGACACACACACTCAAATCTACCTCTACTCTAGCACACTACAGCTTAGGGGGAACATACGAGTTAGCTCTAGGTTCTAATGTACTAAACATACAAAGCTAGAAGATACAGGAGATAGGCATGAGTATTGCATGAGAGAGTAAAGTTCAGCACCCAGGTACAAACGGGGAGCTAGCTCGCGACGACCAGCACTCTGTGAAACTAGACTTTAGACTCCTACAGCAAGTACCCCAGCGTAGAGGGTTGCAAAGGATCCAACAGAGCTGTCACCACTACGGACCTACCTCTATCGTTACGGGGGGTATGCTCATATCTAACGTAGCCATACAACCCAGGCACCATGCCTACGTTGCTACTAGACTTCACCCGGCCCGGGCTATTATGACCCAGGGTGAGAGCCACCAGAAGACTGGTCAACTTAGACCGAGTACCGTAGCTTGAACACAGACCTCATGCAACACTCACATGCCATCTAACAAGATCAACTAAGGCTAGACATACAAACAGATACGAACTCTCTTATGTCTAGTCAATAAGATCAAAGGGTTGTGTTCGTAAAGAAACGAGCCTCTAACTTATGAACAAACACATAAGGAATGAGTTTATCACCCTTCAAGTGGATCAAAAGGTAGTGTTCATGAAGAACACAAGCCTCTAAATGATGAACAAGGGATGAACTCAAGAACATATCAAGCATATGATCTTCCATGACTTTATATGAAATAGCTGAATAACTGAAGTAGATCAAAGTCATACAATGAAATAAAGATAAAAGAGAACTCATACCTAGACTCCAAAGAAGACTTGGAACCTGAAGAAGAGCTACTCTAGCCTACCCCCTAGCCTTGGAAACTAAAAGTGAGAGGAGAATGAGAGAGTGGTGTGTAGGAAATGGGAGCCCCTCCCCTTCTATTTATTGGCAGGGACCAGGCTTGCTTCGTGGCTCAAACTCCACCAAAACACCCGGGAGTGAGGCAAGTGACCAATGGGGAGCAACCACATGGAAGGCCAGGATCAGGGGGCCCTAAGGCAGTTCGGCCGATCCTAGGATCGACCGGCCCCCTAGGGTGGCCCCCTGGCCTGTGCTTTCTCTGGGTGACTGCCCTGTGAGCCCTTTGATCCTCCCCCGGTGCATGGCTTGATTTGGTATCCGAGGTGGGCCCTTTGATCCATGTGAAGTCCATGTGCCGTCCTCTGATTTGTCGGTGAGTGCCTCCCTTGGATCGATGACGTGGAATGCCATGTTTCCCTTGGTGGCAGCCACCTCCTCAGCTGAGTTGGCATGGTTTTTTCATAGAAGGTGAGTTTCCATCTCTTTTAAGGGGTAAATCACCTACATACAAATAATCTCCAAGGACAAGTGGAACTACATTATTCAATCCAAAATGCAAGTAAATAATGCAATTGCCTCCATTTATGAGAGAATATTGAGTGCTGAAAGTGGTACTTTTTAGTCGTCAACACCTGCTCTATTAGGTGCTTGCACTTCTTGTCCTGTGTTGCATGCTAGGCTAGATGAGTCTCACACCAAGATAGTTTCTCTTGAGGCTGCATTGAAAGCTCCTATTCCTACATCATGATCTACCTGTGAAATGCACGCTTTGAAAAACATGGAACTTGCACACTATATTGACCGTTTGCAGGATGAGAATGATGAGTTGAGGAAATTGATGGGGTGGTTGTCTGGGCATGAGCCACAATTGAGTTTGATGTTGGCTCAGTTTAAGAGGTTTGATGGTCAGGCATTGGGGGCTGGTAAGAGTGGTGAGAAGAGTGGTGAGGGAGAAGAGAAAGCTGGAGAGATTCCTATTCCACCACACACTACACCCATGAACAAATTTGAACCCAAGCCAAACCATCTCAGAAACAATCTTGATACAACCCCAGATCCACCATTGTTCCCCCACAAGTCAAAAAACTACCAGAAATCCATCAAGTTTGTGAGCACCCAGGGGAGTGTCTTTGGTGGGAAGTCAGGAGAGAAAGCTATTGAGAAGCCCACGGAGAAGCTACAGCCTAAGCCACAACCGATCCGCTTCCATTATGAGTATTGTGGGAGGGATGGGCATAAGGATGAGTTCTATTTCAGGAGGAAGAGAGATGAGAGGTTTGCTAGGGAGATGGCAAACAAAGACAGGTGCCACCATTCCTATGGTGTGCCTGAACCTCGTAGAGGGCCTGTACCTAGGGGTGATGGGTTTGTGCGTACAGTTCCCACTCGTGGAGGTGGAGGTGGTTTTCCTCAGAGAGATAGGCGTGTTGGGTTTGGGCGTGGTGAGTTGGCTGGACATGCTCCTGCTCGTGACCGTTATGAGTTTGGGAGGCACGATCGGAGCTTTGGGTCTCAGATGGACTACGGGCCACATTTTCCCCCTCGTGGTGCGCGTACTCCTCTAGTGAGACGTGACAGGTTCTTCGGTGGTAGGCGTGAGAGGGCTCCGCCTAGAGGGTTTGATAGGATGGATTTTTCTAACCCTTCTTTTGAGCAAATGGCTCGACATTGGTTTGACTCTTTTGGTACTAACCCCAGTGTTGAGTCGCTTGCTCATTCTCGTTCTCGTTTTTGATTGCAGGTGGGAGGCTTGGAGGACTTTTGGTTGATCGACTCCGGTTGCTCATGTCACATGACCAGAGATCGTGGGTGGTTCTCCAGGCTCACTTCGGTGAGTACAAGGGAGTACATCACTTTCGGGGACAATGGGAGTGGACGAGTGCTTGCTGAAGGTATGGTGAAGGTGAGTAGCAAGGTGACCCTGAAGAGTGTGGCTTTGGTCAAGTCACTTGGTTTTAACCTGTTGTTAGTATCCCAGTTGCTTGACGAAGGTTTTGAGGTTCGTTTTAAGTTGGGCGCTTCTCGTGTGCTTGATTCTTGAGGCGATCTTGTCTGTACGATCGTCCCCGAGGGTCAAATCTTTCGTGTCGATTTTTCCCAGTCTGTTGGTCCTCCTCGATGCTTTGTTGCTGTCGTTTCGGCTGAGCTTTGGAAATGGCATAGGAGGTTAGGACACTTGAGCTTTGAGCTGCTTTCATGCTTGAGTGGTCTTGATCTTGTCTGAGGATTGCCTAAGTTGAAATTCGAGAAGGATTTGGTTTGTGCTTCTTGTCGGCATGGAAAGATGGTTGCTGCTTCTCACGTCCCTCTGACTGCGGTCATGACCGAGCGACCTTGTGAGCTGTTGCACATGGATTTGGTTGGGCCAGCTCGTGTTCGCTCTGCGGGTGGGAACTGGTATGTTTTAGTTGTGGTTGATGATTTTTCGAGGTACTCTTGGGTTTTCTTTTTGGAGGATAAGAGCGAGACATTTGGCTTTGTTCCGGACTTGATCTTGAGGTTGAAGAATGAGAGACATGGTGATGCCATTCGAGCTATATGCAGTGACAATGGCACGGAATTCAAGAACTCTCATTTTGATGCCTTTTGCAGTGATCTTGGTCTCGATCATTAGTATTCTTCTCCATACGTTGCTTGCCAGAATGGCGTAGTGGAGAGGAAGAACCGGACCCTTTGTGAGATGGCCAGGACGATGCTCGATGAGCATAGGACTCCTAGGTGTTTCTGGGCCGAGGCGGTAAATACCGCTTGCTATGTCTCGAATCGCATCTTCCTTCGTGCTTTCAAGAAGAAGACCTCTTATGAGCTGATGCATGGGCGACAACCCAAGGTGAGTCACTTTAGAGCTTTTGGTTGCAAGTGTTTCATTCTGAAGAAGGGTAAGTTGGATAAGTTTGAGTCTAGATGTTCAGATGGTATCTTTCTCGGTTATGCTATTCACTCTAGAGCATATCGTGTGCTCAACCTTGACACTAACCGAATCATGGAGACTTGCGAGGTAACCTTCGACGAGACACAACCATGTAGCTCTTCTGCTTTTCAGTGTGCAGGTGACGAGGAGATTGGAGCGAGGATCTTTGAGGATGAGAAGGATGGAGATGGAGACGACAACGTTGATGGTGGTGATGCTCCAGCGGCTGATCGTGTACACGCTACTTCCACTACGACAACGATGATCGAGGATGGTCCATCCCCTACACCCACTACGACTGAGGCTGTTCGAGTGGAGGCTGCTACTGAGGGGGAGATTCTATCCAGGCGAGAGGCTCCCCGGTGTGTACAGGTGGATCACCCACCAACGACGATCATAGGTGACCTTCATGAATGCACTACACGGTCGAGGTCAAGGAATACTTCTCACTTTGCTCACTCTGCATTTGTCGCTTCGTTTGAGCCCAAAGATATTCGACACACTTTGTCTGATGAAAATTGGGTGAATTCCATGCATGAGGAGTTGGAGAATTTTGAGAGAAACCAAGTTTGGGTGTTAGTCGATCCACCACCAAATTGCCCTCCCATAGGTACCAAGTGGGTGTGGAAGAACAAGGAAGGTGAGAATGGGATGGTTGTGAGAAATAAGTCGAGGTTGGTGGCTCAGGGGTTCAACCAGAAAGAGGGTATAGATTATGAGGAGACATTTGCTCCTGTGGCCCGTTTGGAGGCAATTAGGATCATTCTAGCCTTTGCCGTGGCTAAAGGGTTCAAGTTGTACCAAATGGATGTGAAGAGTGCTTTCTTAAATGGGGTGATTGAGGAAGAAGTGTATGTGAGGCAACCCCTGGGGTTTGAGAGTGAGAAATACCCACACCGTGTATACAAACTCCAGAGAGCGCTTTCTGGGTTGAAATAGGCACAGAGGGCTTGGTATGGTAGGTTTAGAGCCTTTTTGCTGAGCAAGGGGTTTGTGTTGGGCACAGTTGATAAAACCCTGTTTCTCCTCAAGCATGGAAATGACCTGTTGATTGTTCAGATTTACGTGGATGACATAATCTTTGGTGGCTCTTCTCATGATCTTGTTGCCAGATTTGCAGATGACATGAGCAGGGAATTTGAGATGTCTATGATGGGCGAGCTGCAGTTTTTCTTAGGACTCCAGATCAAGCAGTGCAAGGATGGGACGTTTGTACATCAGGCGAACTACACCGGACATGGTGAAGAAGTTTGGCATGAACAACTCCAAGCTACTAACTACGCCGATGGGTACCACTACGGCTTTGGATGCAGATGAAGATGGCTAACCCGTGGACCAGAAGGAGTACCGGAGCATGATCGACTCCCTCCTCTACTTGACGGCGACGAGGCCGGACATGCAGTTCAGTCTGTGTCTGTGTGCTCATTTTCAGGCTTCACCGAGGACTTCACATCGGCAGGTTGTCAAGCGGATTTTCAGGTACTTGAACTACACTCCTGAGTTTGGTCTTTGGTATTCTACCTCCTCGACACTCAGACTTCACGGGTACTCCGATGCTGATTTTGCTGGGTGTCGATTGGACCGCAAGTCTACCTCTGGGTGTTGCCAGTTTCTTGGTTCTTCTTTGGTCTTTTGGTCATCTCGCAAGCAATCCAGTGTAGCCCAGTCCACTACAGAAGCCGAGTATGTTGCTGCAGCCAGTTGTTGTTCCCAACTTTTATGGATGACCTACACTATGAGCGATTTTGGTGAGGAGTGCTCCCAGGTTCAAATCTTTTGTGATACCACCAGTGCCATAATTGTAGCCAAAAACCCAGTCCTTCACTCCAAGACGAAACACATCGAAGTGAGATACCATTTTCTGAGGGACAATGTTGAGAAAGGGAACATTTCCTTGTCCTATGTACCCACCCAAGATCAGCTAGCCGACATATTCACTAAACCACTTGACCAAGTTACCTTCACACGCTTGCGAGGTGAACTTGGAGTGTGTTCCCCTTTTTAGCTGGATCTTGGAGCTTCTCATGTATATATGTGATATATGTATCATTTGTTGCATTCCTTGCATGCATTTTACCTTTTTTGTACAAAACCTGGTAGGATAGCCATCTTTGGATCATTTGTGCTAAGATGAGCTTCTCTTATACACTTTGATCACTATGATGTGCTATATGTGAGATATGTGTATGCTTTGGGAATGGTGATGTGAATGCTATGCTCTTGATGGTATTGTCATATGTTCATGATGAGATAGCTTCATTTTTTGTGAAAATGCTAAAAATACTTCACTCATGAGTAGATACTTTTTCATGCTCAATTTGTGCTCAAATGCCTATATCATGCTTAGTTTGTGCTTGAGTATCATGCTCACTTTGCTTGGGGTCAAAGACCCATTTGTCATGGTAAATGTTTAGCCCATATGTTCACTTGTGGAGGAGCATAAGCTTATTTTTGCCGCAAAGGCCTTTCATGTACCATGTTTAAATTTGAAAATGAAATTGGTGTATGAATTGCCTTATGCTTGAAAAATGAGCTCTTAATCATGTCTTTATGCTTTGATGTATATATCTTGGGTGCTAAACCATTGCATGATGTCTACCATGAGAAATCTCATTTTAAGAAGTAGACACATGGCTCGGTGGCTTTGACATGACATGTAGTAGCTTATGGGCGTTTGCTATGATCTTGTGATGAGAACTTGTGATCTTGCATGAGCTTTGTATGATCTAGTTTCTTTTTTGCTCAAATTGCCATGGATAGGGCTTTGCTCATGAGATGAATGTTTCTTTGTGAAAATTGCTTAAAATTGATTTTGGCCATGTCACATGCTTATATGTCTCTACTTTCTTGATGGCAATGCACTAACTACACCATGTCTACTTAGCTTGCTCTATGTCTTATGTGTAGCATTTTGTTGTGCTCTTTGTATATCTGAGAAGCTTGGTAGATTGTATATGCTTTGACATGCATATTTCATGAAAACAAGGGGGAGAGTTTCATAATACCTTGAATCATGCATTGTCAACAAGGGGGAGAAATGGTATGCATTTGTGAGAATTTTGCATGTGGGGAGAAAATTTGAGAAAAATGGTTGCATTTGCTCAGGGAGAGTCTGCATATGTGCAGGGGGAGCTCCTTTGGTTTGCCTGAGTTTTGTGCTTTGTGGTGTGCTCTTTGTGAGCTTTGCTTTGTCTCGGCTGTGTTGAGCCGTTGCCCTTGCCTTAGGGGTCCGAGACTTGGTCTGGCGAGTGATTGTGTTTTTCGCTTGTTCTTTGGCTTTGGATCACTTGCTTAGAGGTTTGTGTTCGTGGTTGTTTTCATTTCTTTTTCTCTATGATGGCTACTATGGGTGTTGTCAATGCACTCATCAAGGAGGAGATTGAGGACCAGGTGTGTTCGAAGACCAGTGGAGGGTCGCTCCTTAGTGATGAGTGATTGACAACATTGTGTGGACTAATGCTTGGCTAAATGTGCAGGTACAGGTTGTGGCTTGACCCATGTTGGTGCAGCTGAAGAACAAGCGCGAAAGGCCTTAGTCGTGGCGGCCTCCGGGTGATGGAGAGACAAGTAGGCTTGGTTTGATGGACCCGGTGGCCGATGAGGTCAAGTGCGAGCCGTGCGGTGCAAGACTAACAAGTTGAAGTCGTGAACATGGGCCGGTGCAAGGTAGCGGATCGAGGCCGAAGCTTGCACGCGGGGTTTGGTGGTTTGTCCACAAAACCATCGGTGGATGGTTTCTTGGTTTGGGCCGCAAAACCAAGTCCGGAGGCCCGATGCGACGGAGACGGTGACCCGGGAGCGTCGGGAAGCTTCGAGGCGGGGGGCACGTGGCGTGATCGCGGTGCTTGCGTCAAGGCTAAGCAAGTCCGCGGTGGACGCGTGTCCGCTCGATGAAGACTTGACCATATTGCCCCTGAGGGGTGTGTATCTTCATTTCAAGTTGTAGGGGTAGCGTGGTCATTTGTCTCCTCCGGTGGACTTCGTATAAATTGTGGAGAGGTGGATGGCATCTCTCTCTCTCTTGGACTCTAGGGTTTTCTCCCTCGGTAGATCGCTCTGGACTGCTTCTTTTCCTCTGCTTTCCTTAGGCTAGATTCTTGTATAGACCCTGACCTCTGGATGCATTGAAGCATTTGGCGTTCTGATGATCTCCTAGCTCTTTGTGATTTTTGTGTCTTTTTGGAGCTATTTTTGGGGTGTTTCATTCTTTGCTCGATTCATTGATTTGAGGGTGTTTTCTCTCAGATTTCTTTGAGGGGATCATGGGTGGATGCCTTGCGCATCTTTGTGTGTGATCTTGACCCCTCAAACGCCGGGAAACCCCTCCGATTTGCGAGTGTTGGTTGGAGCCCGAGTTCTTGGTGGTGGTTCTTGTGATCTGCGATTCCCGGTGATTTAGTGAGCTAGAGACCGAGATTTTTGGGGCATAGCTTCATCTAGTGACGCTTCACATCACCCCCAAATCTTGTGTCAAGAGCTCAAGCGGTTTTGGAGATCCGGTGATGGATAGGTGGAGTTGACCTCACGGCCAAGCCGTTTCTAGTTCTGTTCGTAACCCGCGGACAATCTGCGAGCCCTGTGCGGACAGTCCGCGAGGTCTGGAACAGTGCATATGTTCTTCGTGTTCTTCGCGTGTTCTTACGAGCTCGTGTTTTGATCTAGTGCCACAAGCGGTTTTGGTTGCACGGAGTTTGCGGACGGTCCGAACTTGAGTGTCAGACAGTCCGTGAAGGTGCGGACAGTCCACGGGTCCCTCGCAGACAGTCTGATTTTTCAGGGTACATCTCTGGTGGTTCTGTTGGCTTTTTCGGATAGTCCGGGCAGGCTGTGCGGACAGTTTGCCCCACCCGTGCTGATGGTCCGCCCGTACAAGCCGGACAATCCGCGCTGGCTTTTCCAGAATTGGCCAAGCGCTTTGATTGTTGTCTTGTGCTTCCGCGTTTTGATTCGAGGTTTGTCTCTAGGACTTGTAGGCTTGTGTGTGCCTAGTCTAGAGCTTCTCCAGTGTGTGCGAGTGATCGGAGTGGCAATCGGGGTATAGGCCGAGTTCGTCCTTCGGGAAGAATTTTTATCGGCTCCCATTCACTCCCTCCCCTTTGGTCACCTATTCGGTCCTTCAAAGTCATTATTCTTTTTCCCTTTGCACATGTCCACCATTCTCAATCTTCTCATCCTTGATACCCTTACATTATGGTTTAATTCTCATGATCATTGGCTTGGAAGGCGAACAACCACTAGAGGATTTTCCTAGCTTGATAATACTTGTGCTAGCTTCACTAGCCACACCTATAGCTCCACCCTATTTTATAAATGAGAGACTTGTGGGAGGTGAGAGTTTATAAAATCATCTAGGATAGCCACTTTAAATGTGTGACATGTGAGAACCTGGAGAAGGACTTTGTCTAATACTTTGTGCAGGAATTTTATTTCTAAAAAGTTTGTAAAAACCCTCCAACATAAGTAAGAAAGTAAGTATAGATGAAGTTGAGGATCTCTAGTGAAAAGGTATGAGTTGTGGGGTAAGTCTTGAATTGGTAAACTTCAGAATGCCCATGTTTACATTAAGATCTTTGTTTCATGTTTCTTATATTAAAGATAAATGATTGACTAACTTGTAAGGAAAGAATTGACGAAGCATGTTTCAACTCCTTGGATGAACAACTTGTGAGCAACTTGCTCGAGGACGAGCAAGATCTAAGCGTGTGGGGATGTTGGCGGTCGATTTCCGTCAACGAAGAACACTTGTTATGTTATAGTTTGAACATCATTTTGGAACTAACCCGCCACTAGGCATACTAATGATATAACAAGTTCACCGTTGGATGTGCATTTTGGAGTATAGTGTTTTTGCAGGAATTCGTGTACTAAATGAGGAGAGATGCACTTAGTTTGGAGCACGATTTGCAAGTCAATCAAGGAGCTCCGACCGTGTGCGAACTTACCTCCAAAGGTGGCAAGGACCAATGTGCTTCAATGAAGAATTCCCGAGGCCAAGATGAAAAGACCGGAAGTTCATGCATAAAGACCCCTTAACTTGGTCACAAGGATAACGACGTCAAAAGTCCACAATTGAAGGAGCAAAAGACCCAAAGTGAAAAAGATGGAGCGTGGAGCAAGATGGACCGGAACCGGGCCGAAGAGGGCCCAGGCCGGTCGGCCCACCCCCTTCTAGCATCGGTTCGCGACCCCCTTTCTTCGATGTTAAGTATGTGGAACCCTAATCACCTGTGGGAGCCGCCATTCGCAAAAGACGAACAGAGAATCCTCGGAGATCGACCACAAGTGAGAGGGTTGATCGAGGGAGAGAGCATTCAAGAGAAATCATTACCGAAGTCAACAGAGGCCATCATAAGGAAGGAGGACGCCAAGGCCCTGCCACGGTGCCGCCGAAGTTGAAGGACACCGAGGAACGAGCTCCATCGGAGGCATCCACCATGCTCTATGGTGCCATGCCTAGTGTCTTGATGGGATGAAGTTATCGTTTGTCCATGGAGTTGTAATGGAACTTGATGTGTAGTTACCTAACTTGTTTGGATCATATGTCTATCATACCTTTGTTGATGATGCTTAATGTTTAAGGTTAGCTACCATGCTTTCGGGGTTGCTCCCGTAGATCGCGTCAACATACCATGTTCATTAGGATTAGTATAGATTACCTTCGCGTAGTGACATATACGAGGGGAGGGAAATGCCTAATCCTTTGTTCACATGCTTAGATAGATTGGATTGGGGCTTTATCATGTTTTGGGTGATTGCATCTTCAAGTACCTAGACTCCATGGGCATACATTCTTCATACTTGTGAACCTCTCATCTCTCTTTAACGTAATCTAGGGTTAGATTGTCTTTACTTTATAGATTAATCTTTCTATCATAAGTCTTCAATCAACTAAGTTAGTGTTAGGTTAGACGCTAGTAATCCCTTTGCTCCTTGGGTTGACAAGAACCTTGGGACTTCCCTAGGTGAAAAAGGCTACAAGCGATCCGTGCGCTTGCGGTGAACCTTGACGCGTTATTGAACCGTCAACACATAGGATTAGTGTTGGCTATCTAGTACTTTTAGAGATTTAGGAGGAGAATGAGGGGGGATCTTGGGGCTGTGCCATGATCGTTGGCATCTTTCCCCAAGAGCGAACCTCTATGGATGCTGCTGTTCTTCAATTAGAGTAAAGTTAGTATTTCTATGTTTTCTATTTAGACAAAAGTGACATTCATACATAGGTAAGTGTTTTCTTGTGTTCTTAGCCTATTCTTGATTTAGAGGCTTGTTGATGAGGACATCACTCCCTTGGATACAAGCAACATTCAAGGTCCAATCACTAGAGCTCGTGCACGACAATTTAATCTAGAGGTGAGCTCGTTCCTAAACACCTCTTTGTATGATTATGAGAATAGATTGCTGCCTAATGATTATATTGTGATTAGAAACCATGAAGAAGGTCAAGAGATGCTTGGAGATGGACTTGGAGGCACGAAGGACCAGCAAGAGCGACCAAGTCAAGAGGGAGGCCCAAACCAAGTGGGCCTTGAGGCTGTTTCGACCTCCAGAACCAGTCTGCACTAAAATGGAGGCCCAGAATGCATTCGGACACCGTTTTTGATGATTCAACTTGGGTTGGAAAGTTAACTTCATTATCTAACTGATGGTTTTGGTTTGAGGTCCAAACTCCACTCGAGTCGACGAGAATCTCTAAAACAAGTCAGTGTCCAGAGTCCGTCTCAGTGCTGCGCACTGACTTTTGGCCTTCTGGGCCATGTATCTCGTTTTGGCCCATTAGGGTTTTGACTAGGGGGTCTTGGCCGCCCCCAAACACCCTTATCTATCCTCCACCCTCCCCTCTAGGGTTGGGTTTTTCTTAGTTTCATTCTGTCAAGAGCAGGACACCGATTCCTCAGTTGTGGAACCCCATTCGTGAGTTGAATCAAATTCTTTCTGTGATTTGGTTTCTTATCCGTGCACTTGCTTGTGTTCTTCGATTTCGCATGCAAGAGTAAGCCTTCTTGGCGAGGTCAATCGAGCTGTAGCTTGGTTGATAACCAGAGGGTTCATGGTGCTAAGATTACAGGGTTCATTTTTTTGGATTTGAAGCCGGATCGGTGTGTCTCGAATCCGCCCAAATCGATAGTTATCTGAACCTTTCGGACCCAAGTCGTATCATGTGGTATCAGAGCAAAGGTATACTATCAGGTTCAAATCAATCTCTCCTTTATCCAAGTATTAACTTCATCCTACAATCCACAACCATACTTGTTCTTTTTCCCTTCCTAGAACCTTTCGCGCCATAGCCTCTGCATTTGTTGTTTCAGAGTTCATAGTGTTGAGTTTGTGTCCAGGTCGAGGTCTTGTTGCTGGTTTAGATCTTGTTCTTGTCTCAATTGATTTGATTTCCCCCCACCCGCTGTCATCTCATATCTCCATCTTTTGTATCTTGTGTAAGCAAAAACAAATCCTGATTTGGATTGTTCATCTTCAATCAGTCATAACTTTTGCATCCAAACTCGAACCTGACAAATATTATATCTATGGAAAACACCAAACAAACTGAGATCTATTTCATCCTAGCAAAGCTAGGTTTGTAGAAATTATTTTTGTAAAATTCGACCAAGAAAATCGAGTTTAAGGACCCACAAGTTTGGGTATGCTTTTCAGACCACTATCCTGATTTTTGCATAGGCCACATCCTTTACCCTTTTAAGCCAAATCTTGTGGTGTTGTTCTTGTGTGTTCCTTGCTGATAAAGAGAAAAAGCAAAAAAAAGAAGGAAAAAAATAGCGAATCAAAAAAGGAAGAAAGAAGAAAAGAAAAGACGAGCACACAAGACACTTTCAGCTCCCGAGGAGCATTTATTGTAGCATTTACAACATTAATGAAGAGGGAATCCCGAGGAGCATTTATTGTAGCTTTACAACATTAATGAAGAGGGAATCCCGAGGAGCATTTATTGTAGCATTTACATCTTTAATGAAGAAAGAATCCCGAGGAGCATTTACTGTAGCATTCACTCTCCCTCTTCTCCTCTCTATGCAAATTGTCATTTTGAAATCTTTGTGAGAAGTTCTCAGGCCAGCAACGAGAAAAAGTACTTTGGACTATAATTTAGTATTGCTATCTGTTGCCAACATTTGTACCACATACATATTTATATTTGTGCCTTCCCAAGCTCCACATATTTCTTTAGATCAGTACAGAAAGAGGACCCTTGCAATGTTTGGTGATTGGTAAGAACATTTGCAAGAGCTTGTGGGGGAGCTGCCATTTTGCATGTTTGAGAGGCACCACTACAACAAAGTTGTCATTTGTTAGGGATAACCTTCACTGTTTGTTCTTGTTTTGGTGTTTGTTATGGCAGGGGATGAACATGATAACTCACCCAAAGATTTTAATGAGTGTGTTAGCAGGGATCAGCTGCGGGTTGCTATAAGAAAGGCCGTCACCGATGTATTAATTGACCTCAAGATTGGTAGCAGCATGGAGAGGTTGGATAGACGGATATCTACTCTAACCGACAAGGTTACAGAGTTAGAAGACCGTCTACCAAACGATGAAAATATGGAAGGATGCAATCTTGATGAAAAGATACTGTTCTTGATGAGAATGGAAACATAGATGCTGCAGCCACCCGAGCAGCGAGGCTATGATGTCGTTTACGTGACAACATGAGAGGTATGGGAGATCCTCAACATCAAGGTAATACCCATCATGCTCCTGATGACCCTTATGCTAAGGTCAAGTTTACAATTCCACCATTTTGGGGCCATTATAATGCTGAGGGGTATCTTGATTGGGAGATGATAGTAGAACAAAAATTTAGTGCCCACCTTATTCCTGAAAGACATAGAGTTCGACAAGCCTCTACCGAGTTTAAGGAATTTGCAATCATTTGGTGGAGTGGGTTAGCAACAGAGAATGCTTTACCAACCACATGGGAACAACTTAAGGTAGCTATGCGTGATCGTTTCGTTCCTCCTTCCTACCATAGAGACTTGCGTAAGAAATTGATGTGCTTAGAGCAAGGAGATAAATCTATCCAAGATTACTACGGGGAGCTCCAAAAGGGTTTGATGCGTTGTGGACTTGTGGTGTTGTAGAGGGACCCGTGGATTCTATTTGTCGATTTTATTCAGGTCTAAGGCGTGAGATTCAAGACCGACAAGAACCAACGACCATGATGGGCCAACCTCTGCGCAAGCTGCGCAGGGCGACCGATTGATCTCCCCGAAACTTATTATTCAAGAAAAATGGTGCAGATAAAGACTTTTCTTTCTTTGCAACGGAAGATATACAATCTTCTCAAAGAAAAAAAACGAAGATATACAATAACAATACACTAACAAATACAAACTGATTAGCCTTTTTCTTACTGTGCCCAAATGAACATCAGAAAATCTAAACGGGGTAGCCTCTCCATTTAGGCTTAAATAGAGAGCCCTCCCAGGTTACTTCCTACGACACAAAATTACTTCTCTCAAAAGAAAGAAGCACACATGAGGAAGTAACTTAGATGGAGTGCCCTCACAGGTTACTTCCTAGGCCACAAAATTACTTCTCTCAACAGAAAAAAACACACAGGAGGAAGTAACTTAGATGGAAAGTAACAAGTTCATATAGGAAGCAACTTCCCTGATTTGAAACTGATAGAAAGTAACAAGTTCATATAGGAAGTAACTTCCCTGATTTGAAACTGATAGAAAGTAACAAGTTCATATAGGAAGTAACTACCCATCCTCTGATTTGAAACTGATAGAAAGTAATTGGAGGACTCTCCGTGTATGACTAAACGAAGAGGCCTCTCCATGTAGTCACTTCTAATGAACATATGTATTATCTAAGAAAAACGTGCACATAAAGATTCTTTTTTTTCTTTGCGACGAAAAATATATACCATACATGATATATGTGTGAACTGATCAATTTGCCTTTTTTCTAGAGTGCGCAACTAAAATAAACGAATAAATCTATGTGTTATTTGATTAACATATCGTGAGGAAAAATGTGAGTGGATATATTATTCCCTAGCTCTCCGAGAGAAACATGCATGGGCTCCCGTTTCTAGGTTCCGGAATCGAGTTCCATTCGAAATATGATGGGCGTGCGTCAGCGAGGTGCACATCAACCAACAGTTTTGAGAAAAAGAAGAGAGTTGGTGCTGCGCGTCGATTTATTCCATCACGCGAGGCATGCATAATGTTTGTGCGCCTTTTTCCCATAATCCTTCCATACCACCCGGAGCCTAAAGCTCAAATAGTCAAATCCCACCACCAACTCTTCTTTTCAAAGGAAAAAAAACCATCCAAATCATTCATTTTCAGGTTTCTGTTCTCGTTTTCTTTCTTTTTCTTTTTTAGAGAGAGATAGTGGGGTGCCGCCAGTTATCGTTGTTTTGTCGTCTTTGGACACCTTCAGATGAAGACATTGACACTAGGACGTAAGCGAAGCTGAGCCGTTTGTCTGCCTGTCGTCATCATAGACTCACAATTTAGATAAGATAGTTTTGTCTTTAGACTCTCGAGGAATCCCCAAACCGCAAGCTCTATTCTAGTCTCTTGAAACTTTTACCGATAACCCCTGCAAAGATCTCACCTTTGCACATAAATCCCACCCTCGCTCGCAAACTCTATTCTTGTCTCTTGAAATTTTTGGATTATAACCAGAATGCAAATCAATTTTGGAGAATACCCGACAGTCTTATCTTCATTTGATGATAACCGGAATGCAAATCAATTTTGGAGAATACCTTAGCACCTCTCATCTGATCAAACAAATCCTGAATACGGGGCAATGAATATTTATTTTTGATAGTAACATCATTGAGCAATCTATAATCACACACATCCTTTGAGTGCCATCCTTGTTCTCCACAAAGATAACCGGTGCCCCCAAGGTGATGAACTAGGACGAATGAATCCCTTTTCCAATAACTCCTTAATTTGTTTCTTAAGCTCTAACAGTTCATCACTAGACATTCTATATGGACGCTTAGAAATAGGGGCAGTGCCAGGTAAAAGATCAATAACAAACTCCACTTCTCTGTCAGGTGGCATGCTTGGCAGGTCATCTAGAAATTCACAAACCACTCTAATTTTGTCTAAGGGAGTAACCTTCACCTGATAAACCATGCAAGGTGTTACTGATGGTAGTGTAGATACATACTCAATTCTTTCCCCTTGTGGACTCATAAGCAACACTGATCCTTGAGTAGACTGAACAACTCCTTCAAATGTGCTCAGCCATCCCATTCCAAGGATGACATCAATTTCAGTTAATTCCAAAATTATAAGATCGACTGGAAATTCTATCTCCTTTATATTTATGTTGACCTTTGGACAGATGGAGTTTGCCTCTATCGCACCACCAGGCGAGTCTACTAACGTAGTCTTCTTAATGGGGTACTTGGGTAAGTTATGTCTTGATGCATACTGAGAAGCAATAAAAGAATGTGTGGCACCGGAGTCAAACAAGACTGTGACAAGTGTTGAGTTGATAAAGAGCATTCCAAGCACAACCTCTCGAGCCTTTTGAACACTCCCTAAAGTCACGCGGTTCACCTTACCACGTACATAGTTCTGTGATCCCACATCTTGTTGAGGTTGGTTTCTATTTTCCACTTTCCATCTTCACCAGTTTCGACTCCTACCACATTTACCACATGGTTTTTGGTTATTATGACTATCCTTCCTTAGACAATTGCTGGCGAAGTGATCCACTTCTCCACAGCTATAGCATTCATTTCCATTGGAGGTGCAAGGAGTACTGATTTCCACTGGAATGATATCAGGTGCGATCTGGTAATCACGTTCAAAGGCAAATTCTTGAACCTCTCTACTGGGGTGCTAGAGTACATCTTGGTTCCTAGAGTAAAATGAAAGGTCACACTATTGAGTGAAACGGGGACGAGTGTTTCTAGAAATTTTCATTTTGGATTCAGGCTTCCTCTTCTCCTTTACCAACTCACTACGCTTATTTTCCACTAATATCACCTTATCCACAAGTTGCTGAAAATTAGGAAAATTATGAGCCACTAACTGATATTAAATAGGTCCATTTAGGCCTTCAAAGAAAAGATCTTGCTTCTTTCCATCATTATCCACCTTCTCTGGCACATAATGAGATAACTGTGTGAACTTATCTAGGTACTCACACATAGACATACCTTCCTGCTTAAGACTGAGAAACTCCTTGATCTTAATCACACTGGCTGGAATGTGGTACACACTGAAACTATTCTTAAATTCTGACTAGGTGATGGTAGATGGATCTGCATGGGCACCTGTGTAAGAACCCCACCAATGTGCAGCAGATCCTTCAAATCTTCCTCATGCATATAGGACTTTCTCCCTGTCATTGCACTGAGTAATGGTGATGATCTTCTCTATGGCCTTCAGCCAATCATCAGCCTTAAGTGGATCAACAACGTGACAGAATGTTGGGGGCTCATGGATCATGAATTTTTTATGATTGTCCCTCGGTGGCTAATTCTGGTTCATCTGAGCTTGCATAGTTGCCATTTTATTGGACATGTCTTGGAAAAGCTGCTTCTTTGCTGTAAGAAACTGCTGCATAGTTGGATCCATCTTGCTTGAGCTATGGCTTCTCCTATAACAGGGCAATGTGGGCTGATCAACTCCTGATCCGGATCTGGTGTTCACCATTTAAGTGTTAGACTCATGAGATTTAAACAGTCCCACAAAGAGATTACTTAGAAAGATAAAGAGATATGAACTTCTAGTTTAAGACAGATTCTGTTGGTGCTAATAGATCAGGTATAACTCTCAGTCGGGATATCCAAAAACTACAAAATTTTACCAGATCATAGGATATGAAATTATGAAACTATTCCAACCAGAACCACCTCAATAAGAGGTCTAAAACTCAAGATATGAAATAAACAAGAGGACTGTGTCAGGCAGTGTTGGCAGATTCTAAATGTTCCACTAATTTGTATGCATCTCCCTGAATACATACTCTTTGCTGCTGAATTTTTGACATATGAAAATTTTGAACTAATCCAACTGGACTTACATCAAATGGAGTTCTGTAGCCTAAGATAAAACTAAAACAGTGCTGCTGTGTCAGAGAGTTGCGCGAACAAATTTTTGCAACAACAAGATTTGTGATAGATAAAGGATTACGATTATGCAAGATTAAAGTTGATTGAGACAGAAGCAAACCCAACTAAGCAAACTTACTACTAAAAACTAATGTCATTGTGGTCATCACTCCACAACACATTGCACTCAATACAAAGATCCAAAACAAACATTTTTCGCAAGATCAAGCATTCAAACACACTTCTAAACTAAGCACACGTTAAGACGTTCGTATCTATCGATTATACTAAGAATGAACTTAAAACTCCTATATCCTATCAATGAAGATCTTTGAGTTGAAGACGATAGATAGATATAGGTTACTGAGAACGATTGTGAACACAGGCAGGGTAGATTTGAGGGAGTAGAACAAGGGAGCGTATCAGATGGAAAACAGGGTAGTTGTGCAAACTATGGAAACCTGATCAGGGACGCTAGATCTAGATTCAAAGGCTGGGGAGAGAGGTGGGCTACTTTTGCAAAAAACCGCCCGCCAGACCCCTCCTTATCGATGCACTTTTTCAATTACCCCCCTCTCCCTAATTCCTAGCACAGACGCACCCAACCTGCGCGCCGCCGGTCTCACAATCCGCCACTGCCGCACCTGAAGACTGCCGCCTCCCACGAGTAGCCACGCAGACACGATGACCCTCCTCACCACCATCACCAATCCCGCCGATGGTGCTGTTGCCAGCACGGGAGCGAGCACCAACCCAATCGTGCTCATCCCGGGCATGGCACCGCCACCACCGACCTCCTCTGTGCTCCCCACCCTGATTCCACCGTCTGCCTGGTCGCTCGCCCCTGCTGAACCCGACCCTCCTAACACTGCCTCCTTCCTCGAGGTCGTCCTCACCTCCTGCTCCACCCTCCCGCGCCTCCGCACCCTACTCGCCTCGTTCTTCACCACCCTCTCACAATCCCTCTCCCTCCCGGCTCTGCTGTCATCTGCGGCCTCGCCCCCCTACTTCCCTAGTGCAATCGCTTTCCTCATCACCTCCAAGGCGGCGAACCTCGGGGAGCATGACGTCCTCCTCACCCTCGCGGAGTGCCGCCTCATCCCGCACCCGCCGTCCAACCTCATCTCCACTAGCGATGAAAACGGACGGACAAAATCCCGTTACCGCCCGTCCGTTTTCCCGTATTTGTCCCATATTTTGAGCAATACGAAAACGGGACGGTAAAGTCCGGTAACGGTACGGGAAACGGGACGGGAGTATGCGGGAGCGGTACGGGATGCGGTTGAGGGGGTATCCCGCCCGTATTTGCGGGATCCCATTTTCATGCGGGCCCGTATTCATCCCGTTTTGAGTTAACCGGGATAGGCCCACTAGACAAACACCTCAGGCCTTATTTGTTCAGCCCAGGCCCAACAGAAGCAGCGCTACTCCTAACCTCCCTCCCTGATGAAGTCACGATCCCCTTGCCCTTCCGCCCTTCCTTCAACCGCCGCCGGCTGCAGCTCAGCAGCTGCACGACCTACACTCACCCATGCACGGCCGCGCGGAGGCGCCCAGCACCAGCAGTCGCCCACTCGCCCAGAGACGGAGAGCCGGAGCAGGAGACGCCGCTCAGCAGCTCCCTGCTCTACCCTGCACGGCTGCACCGCCAGCCTACCGCCGCCATCGACTGATCGACCCCTTTGGGCTCCGACCTCCCTCTCGTTGCTCATGTCCTCCTGCCAACCGGGACTTGTGGTCTTGATTTTTTAATCTTTTTGAACTATTAGCTGCTTGTTGTTGCTCAGTTACGAAGTACTGCCTTGCCGCTGCCTGCAGCCTCCTTCTTAGCATTTGGCTGGTGCCATGCGGCCATGCCTGGTCACCTCATCCTTTGGAATTTGTGGTCAGTTCTCACTGGTGCATCATAGTTGATGGCCGGTACAGGACTGATAAGTGCTAGTGTTGTCTGGAACTTGTCATCCCGGTGTATGGTTCCGGTTCCCGTCTGTTTCCGTTGTATTTCCGTTCCGTCCCGCTCCTGGCTATCCCGCTCCTATTCCCGTTCTCGCTGATAAAATATGGGACGGGACATGGTTAAGAGATTTTCCGTCCGTTTCCGTCCGTTTTCATCGCTAATCTCCACGCTCTCCGACAATGACCGCGCCGACCTCGTCTGCTCCGTGCTCTGCCAGGCTGCCGACATGTGCTCCTCCGAGATCCTCGCTGCGCTCTGCTCCTTCCTCTTGCTGGCCTCCAAGAAGGCCTCCGATGCCACGATGGTCGTCAAGGAGGCCAGGGGTGACGACGGCGATAGGGGAGTCCAGGGGCGGTGACGACGAAGCTAGGGGAGTCCGGTGGCGCTAGGGGTGTTCAGGTACGGTGGCGGCAGATTGCGAGACCGGTGGCGCGTAGGTTGGGTGCATCGGGGCTGGGAATTAGGGAGAAGGGGGTAATTGAAAAAGTGCATCAATCATGTGGTGGAGACTCAGGAGGGGTCTGGTGGGCGGGTTTTTGCAAAAGTAGCCCACCTCTCTCCCCAGCCTTTGGATCTAGATCCAGCGTTCCTGATCAGAGTTTCCATAGTTTGCTCAGCTACCCTGGTTTCCACCTGATATGCTCCCGTAGAACAAATGCTAAAGATTCCTTAAAGCAAGAACAAGGAGGTATAGAGTGAAAAGATTAGCCAAGACAAGATAGAGAACAAGTAGAATACCAAGGATAGAGGTAAAAGCAAGGGTAGGTATATATTAAATTAAAGTAGAATTTAAAGCATAACATGAAGTAAGAATGGCTTCTAAGATATTATAGTCCTTAGATCCAACCATTTTCTAACTAGGCTAACGTTCTACAGTCAATATGGCTCTGGTACCACTTTGTCACACCCGAATTTAAAGGCAAACTCGAATGCATAAATACATGTGCACCAGGATCAAAGTTCACACATGTATTGACTCAGTGTATACCAAAACATAGTGTCAAAGCATGAAAGGAGTATTATAATTATTACATGACCGAAAGTCTTATAAACGAACCAAAAGCGAGTACTAGAAGCAGAATAGGATGTCTCCACAGGCAGCTAACTAGTGGCACGCTCGCCTAGAACTCCTCAAAAACCTCCAAGTCTGAGCAGCAATTTAGATGGTGTAGATGCAATAAGTAAATAACAAGTGTGAGCACATGCCGTACTCAGCAAGGAGAAAACATATATAACATGCAGGGCTTTATAAAGTGGAAGGCTGATAGGTTATAAGCAGTAAACACTTTTAGTTGGTCAGGTTTTATTAAACAACTATTTACTAGCAAATGTAAGTTTATACCATCCCTCAATTAATATAGAGCATCAACAACATAAATAAGATAACAACAATTTATTCTCCATCTTCAAGTAATTTAATCATGTGAGGGTCCAGGCCGCTCATGACCGTGAGCATGGCTAATCGATTAGTTTTACACTCTGCAGAGCTTGTACATCTTTACCCACAAGTCACATAAAAGTTCTAGGAACTTTGAACCCAACCATGTTGTGCAAAAGTAGGCACAATACTACACTTTCGAGGTGTGATTGCATAGGGACGCTACGAGACCTTTACAAATATTCTCTAATAAGTGGTAACCCGCTAAGGTTTCCCCGTAAGAGAATGAACCCTCCCCCAAGTGGCGTACTGCTTGGCTGGACAAGCCATCGCACAACCTATGATCCCCTTGCCCTTTTGGTAAGATTATCTCAAACTAGAGTCTCCAATTAATTAGCCAAGTCAGAGTCATGTGGAATGTGGTTGTATTGTTTTCCTGGGTGGTTCTTCATGTTCCGATTAACAATTATGATCTTGCAATTAAATTATCATAGGAACCTAGAGTAGAAGTAACCATGATGCCATTACCATCCCAGTTGAGCATACTAAGCATCATCTACCATCAAGATTAATTAAATAACCCAGTTACAAGGTAGTGGTCAAAAGAATCTAGGCATTGTCCTTAATAGAAACCCATCATATTAATGCAAAGTAATAAATAAATACAATGGTTAATATGCATGTTATATAGGTAAACATGGGAATGATCAAGGACACTTGCCTTCCTCACAATCCCGTTGCTGCTCGGAGTCTTCAACCACTTGCTCTTCGAATTCTTCAAATGGCATGTTCTCTACACATCACACAAAGTACATACAAGCACACAAAGAATAAAAATAAGAAACAATACACCAAACAGTAACAAAAGAACAAAACAACGACATAAAACTGATCTACACTTCAAGACGGTCGCGTGGACATAAAGAACACTAAAAAGTAAAAACGAAGCTAAAACACATAAACTACGATTAAAACAAGATACAAGGGTCCATCTGCGAGAAAACTAAGCTTCTACGGGTCTAACTGAAAGAACCCAGGGGCTAAAGCCTAATTACGCATAAAAATAGAAGGTCTATGGCACAAAACACTATGACTGGACTTCGGGCACTAAAACCATAAAGTCTAGGGTCTAAAACATAAAGAAAAGGACCTAAAACTAGTTATTTTGAACTACTACAGATGCATGTGCAAAAACTAGAAAGGTTGGGGGCTCTTTAGCAAAACGGCACGGTGCGGCAGCTGTTGCCCGGTACGCTGCCGGATTGACTTGATCTGGGCCGTTGACGCCCGATCAGACGGCTGTGGCGAGTGGCGGTGGACTGTAGTAGATGGCGGCAGGCGGCGGCGGGTTTGCCGGCAAAACTTGATCTCGAGCTCCCGGGCATGGTTCGAGGTGCGGTTTGGCCTTAGAGCTAGCTGCGGAGCTCGCGAACTCATCCGCATGGTCCTTGCGGCGGCAGGGACGACGAAGGAGACGCACAGCTTGACATGGCAGACGGCGGCGGAGCAACGTGCTCCGGCGAGCTACTGCGGCCGGTGCAAAGCACGAGAGCGGACAAGGGCAACACGTCGATGGAGAGGTGGCGGTCGAGGAGATCTATGACGGCGGCTTGAGCTCGGGTGGCGGCGCGAGGCTTGCGGTTTTGGAGAAAGACGGCACAGAGGTGGCAGCGGAGGCTTTTATAGGCCATCTAGGCGCGTGGGCTCATGGCCAGGAAGCAGCACGGTGCGAGTGCGGGACGCCGAGCTCGGTCGGACTCAGGTCCGTCTCGGAAGCGGCCTGGGGTTAGGGATGACCGGCGGGACCTGCCTGCCGGTGAGGCGCGGTGGAGGCAGGCTACTCGTCCTGCAACGGGCCGCTAAGGCAAGTAGGCCGGCAGTTTGGCGCTGCTGAAACTGGGCTGCTTGCTGTGCTGGGCCGAAAGAAGAAAAGAAAAAGGTAGGGAAAAGAAAAGCTTTGAAAATTTGTCAAAACCAAACCAAACATTGAATTTAAATCCAAGATTTGAATTCAACGAACAAAAATAAGTGCACCAGCATGTATGCAACAAGAAAACCTATGATTCATTAATTATATTTTAGAAAAACATTAAATGCCTATAAATCACATAAACCTTAGAAAACCTTAAACAAGCATAAATAAACTCTAGACTTTCTAATAAATTTTAGTAAATTGCAAAATTCAAAATATTGTGTGTTACAAATCCTACCCCCTTAAGATGAATCTCGTCCTTGAAATTCGAATAGATTAGCAAAGAGCTGGGGATAATCTTCCTTCGGTTCATCCTCTCTTTCCCATGTCGTCTCATCCTCTACATGATTACTCCATTGCACCTTGCACATCTTAATTACTCGATTCCTTGTAACTCATGCTAGGGTATCCAAGATCATGATGCGATGCTCAGTGTAAGTGAGATCCTCCTTAATCACTCAATGTAGGTAGGGCCTTTTAAAATTCACAAGCTCAACTCAAAAAGATATGCATCACTCAATGCACTTCACTAAACTTTGAAAAATAAATACAAAATTGTAATATAACAAAACCTAATATAAACACCGGCCATCTATAATTTTAAATACATGTAGCCATCTATCAAGATAATACGAGCTCCTAAATTAATCTAACTTAATCAGGAAAACAAATAGTCCCCAGCGATGACATGTATTGGAAAAAAAATTAAAATGTCTCTCTCTAAACCAAAAAAGGAAAAAAATTAAATAGCTTCCGTGTGGGGACCCCCTTTCGGGATTCCTGCTGATTACCTGTGTTAGTGCCTGGATCAGTAGGCTAACACGGTTCTCATCAGAGTTAAGTATAGAAAGCAATAAATGGCGTATAACTCGAGGAAATACCTCAACACAGCGACGGGAAGCGCAGGTGCCCATCCACTATTTGGATGGTCTACAACACCTGGAACCCACGATGACTACCTAAAGTATAAGGAAGGCAAGGCTGAGTACACATCAATTTACTTAGCAAATCCTAGCATATAACGATTTACCCTATGTCTATATGCAAGGTATTCAAGGAGAAGCAGGTCTTATTATAATAATTAAACTAATAATGCATGTCACATACATGGTGAATAGGGCCGAACTATTCACCATGCTGCGTGGTAAATAATATTCAGCGCGTGCCGTTTGCTTTGGACGGAGTCCTGGCAAGTGTTGTTAATCACAGAATTACTTATTTTTTCTTCTCAGTAATAAAAAGAGATCCAGGTGGCTGGCAAGGCAAACAGAGGACGGCAAAAGCTATGGTAATCACAACATTACTCCTTTTTGTTCCTAAGTAGTTAAAAATGGATCTGAGTTGATTTTTTCTCATTCGTTTTTTGTGTTTCCAGATTAAAATCTCGTGGGACGTGCAGGAGGGCCATGGCTAGAGCTCCAGCGAAGTCTGATGATCACATTATTACTCTGTTTTCATCACCGGGAAGTAAAATCTTCCATTAGAGAAGGCGAAGGTAAAAATTGGTTGGAAGGGTTCCACATTGATTTCTTTTCATAGTGTATTGCTCGAACCTTCGGCCATCTCTTACTGTCGCCGGAGGGCGGCGCTATGGACGTCGGGGATGCAGTGGGGCACTCTAAGACCAAATCGAGTGCGTGTGTGCATGACTGGGTGTGTGTGGAAGGCAGCAGTGCATTCGGGTGGTGCTAGAGTCGACCGGAGTAGCACCAGCGGGTAGCTGGAGCTCCGCAGCGCGATAGGAAAGGGGACGGCATGGCTGGGGCAATGCCGAGGGGCTTGGAAAATTCTGGCAGTGTGATGGGGCTACCAGGATGATCTCGAGCAGCGACACAACAACGGGGACATGCTAATGCGGCAGCGCATGCTCACCGGAGCTGGGCTGCGGAGGGGAAAGGCAACATCGATGGCGGAACTACGACGGAATTGGGTAGCATAACGCCCGTACCTGGGGAAATCCTACGACGGGGCGACGGCCGGAGCTTGCATACGGTGGTGGAGCGGTGGCTATGCCGCGCGCAGCTTCCCGACTTCGACCCGATCTGCTCCTGTGAGAAAGGAGGACGGTGGCGGTGGGGAATGCGCGGCGAGGTCCTAATGCCGACGAGGGGGTGATGCGGGCTCTACCGTGGGGTCTGCAGCCCTATTTATAGCATCGGCGAGCACACCTCATCGCGACACATCACCGGGGAAGCTTAGCGCCGAAGCAAGGTGGCTGCGGAGGGGATAAACTTGGTAATGGCGGCGGTGATGGCGCCACGACGACGACGAGAATTAAACTAGGCCGGGAGGCTCGGCGATTAGGGGAGCAGGGCGCATTTAATGCGCTAGGTGTAGGTGGCTACGAGGCGCTCGCTAGGGGGGATGAACGGAGCTGTGTAGGAGGAGATCAGGGCGGGAATGCCATTGCGGCGGCATGCGGCGACGGCGTGCGGCTCTGGCGTGGTGAGGCTGCGGCGGTGCGGTTGCGGGCGGAGGGCGACCAGGAGCTGGTGCGACACGTGGAGAAGGTGGTGGCGATTCTGGGGCGCGCGCTACTAGGGCGGCGGAGAGGCTGCGGAGGCGAGGCCGAGCGTCATTGGCAACAACACGGGCGCAGGTCCTGGCGTGTGGGAGGACTATGACGCGGTGAAGATGAAGACGGGGAGGCGGGCCAGATGGGCTACGCGGGCCGGTGCGGGTTGTGAAGCTGTGCTGGGCTGTGTTGTTCCGCAAGGAAAGAGAGGGGGGCAAGCCGGTGCTAAAGAGAAGATAAGGGGGTAGAAACAGACTTAATGGCATTGGGTCTTCTATAGTGTTTGAAAAGGTGAATTTGAAATGTGATTAGAAATTCGAATTCAAACCAAATCCTTAGGGGTTTTTACTAGGGCTTGAGAGGTAAATTTGAAATAGCATTTCAAATTTAATCTCAACCCAAAATCCTTAGGGGATCACTCAGCAATCAAATGTTGCACAAATGTGGTTCAAATGCAAAGTATATTTATGAAAAACTTGGATAATCTAGAGGAAAGGTAATTAGGCCTATAATTAGAGAAAATTTTTAATATGTTCGTATTTTAAAATGTCCTAAAAATCAGGATGTTACAGATCTACCCCTCTTAAGGTGAATCTTGTCCCCGAGATTCTAGGGATAGAAAGAAAAATAGAGCGGTCTTAAAAACTTCTCGTAGCATCTTATGATGTTTCTTTCAATGTGTCAAAAACTATTCGTAAAACTTATTCTCACACTAGGGGTTTTCTATTGGGTCAGATAACTTTCATATAGGTCTTATCCTTAGGTTCCTGTCGTTGAGCTTTATCCTACAAAATTTCTATTTCCTATGATGGTTATATCCTAATCTTGTGCCTATAGGTCTAGGCTTTGCACCTAAATTTTGAAGTTTCTCCTCTTCTATCTATTAAGAGTTGTGGGTAATCCCACATTCTCTTTTCCTTAAATCTATCCCTTGAGTTCGTAAGTCTCACCTTCTCCTTTCTTGGGGCACTACCCCACTTAAGGAGACTTTAATTCGGGATCTTCGAGCTAAGGTGCTATCCTATGGGCCATGGTACTACTTCATGAGCTGCTATATCTAAAAAGTTATTCAGGGTGTCCTCTTACCTGGATACTCTTTATTTCTCTATGGTACATACCAAGTGTACCATCTCCGAGCTATCTACTCTAATGTTATCTACTTCTCTTATGGGGGTCGAACTTATCTAGGGTAGGGTCAGGGACATGACCATTCTTTTCGGTTGATCAATCTCCTTTTCTCTTTTCAATTTTGTGTGGTGATTCTTCCACCACGTCCTTAGGTTTCCTAAACTACTTCTGTCGTATCTTGATAGTTAGATAGCCTTGTGTTTCGGACTAGGCTTGATTCTTTTATTCCTATAACGGTACTATATCGGTACTACATCGTTGAGCTAACGGGTTAGGAACTATCAAAAAGCTATCGTGCTATTGCCATCAAGCCGAGAGGGTATTGGTTTTTGAGAAACTATTTTTCACTCATTCTACCCCACTTGAAGGCGATTCGACTTAACGAGGTCTCGTTTCGGTTCGACCATGGTTATGTCCATAGGTTTCCTATTCTTTCAACTTCGTATGATGATTCTTTCATCATACTTTTATATCAGTCAAACTTTGTGTGACAACTTCTCCTTAGTCCTTGTCACGTCTTCTATGTTCTTTGGCTACTAATAGGTTTTGGTTTCAGCGGGTAGGTTACTAAGTTGAGGGCGGGTCAACTTAAGGAAAGGTCAGACTTCGGGGTTGTCCTTTGGTGAATTTTACCAAAGAGGGTTAGGTCTATGAATTTTTTTTATTTTAACCCTTTTTAATCTATTTTTTTTAAAAACTCCTTCCAAACTAAAATTCTAAGAACTAGTCCTTTTGATCGCGCCATGATCTGTGGCGTGACTAATAGTTGAGTCACACCACATGATGTGGCGCGACTAATGTACACAATGATGTTTGAAAAAGTCGCATCTGACGTGGCGGACGGAGTCACACCACACAGACTAGCGCGACTCATTCACAAGTCACGCCATGGTCAGTGGCGTGACTCGAATCACGTACTAGTCCAGTCACGCCTCCCACTCTCATTTAGCTGTGTTTCATTCTTCCTTTTAATTAGCAAATGATCTCCTAAATTTGTGAAACTCGAGATGTATGATCAATAGAGTGTATACGTTCCATTTTAACTATTGTTACTCCAAACCATGGTGTATAAAGTGAGAAACCTAATTTCAAAATAGCCTATGTATTATTGGATGAACACATCAAATTTGCTAAATCTGAAAATAGATCCAACTAGTCTACTTTGAACCTATTTTTTGAGAAATTTTACACTGAGATCTTAGACATTTTTTACTATAATTTAATTTGGATGTTCATAGAGAAATTTGGATAGGTTGATGATAAAGAAAAGCAAAGAATTTATAATTTAAAGGAGGCGTGAAGTTGCAAAGTTGTGCTGTTTTCTACTTAGCTGACAGACTTAGAAAACAGCACAACTTTCCAACTTTAAACCTCCTTTAAATTATAATTTTTTTGATTTTCTTTATCATCAACCTATCCAAATTTCTCTATGAACATCCAAATTCAGTTGAGTCTAAGGAAAATTCAATTTTGAGTTTGATCACAAAAACTTTTATATAAGTATTGTACAACATAACTGATGTCATGTTAAATTTTGATAATTTTTCACGTCTGTTTGCTATTTTAATAATTATTTTTGTGTAAAATTGTCTGTGCCGAGAGCAAGGCTCTCAGCAAAGAGGGCTCTTTGCCGAGAGCCAGCTGACGTGGCTCTCGGCAAAGATAGCCCAACAAAGCCACATCCCCGCCGCCCCAAATAGCCCACTTCCGATCGGCCCACTTACCCACCAGCCAACCCTACGTATAAAACGCCACCACACCCGCCGCCCTCCCCAAACCCCGCCTACCTTCCTTCCTCACTCCGCCACGGCCTCCCTCCTCTCTCTCACACAGTTTCGACGCCGCCGGTGGCCACTCCGCCGGCATAGCTGCGCCGCCCCCTCCTCCCCCCTCCGCTCGCCCCTCACCTCGTGGTGAGGAGCAGTGGCGGGGTGAGGTGCGGTGGCGGCGGATCCGGTAGCGGCCGCCCTCCTTGTCTCCTTGTCCGGCAGCCATCGCCGCCCTCAGTTCTGCCACCGAGGGAGGAGCTCGAGGCTGGACGGCGGCGGATCTAAGGGCTGCTTCCCCGACGCTACCTCCCCCGGCGGTCGACCTCCCTCGGCGGCGCTACCTAGAGGTCGGATCTGAGGACTCCTCCTCCCCAGCGTGACCTCGACCTCCTTCCTAATCCTGGCGCAGCAGCGGGATCTACGAGGCCGGGTACTCTCTCTCTCTCCTTCCCTCCCTCTCTCTGTTTTGGGCAGGCCAGATGCTGTCGAGTGCTCTGTGCTGAGAGCTTCCTCTCGGCACAGGCTCTGCCAAGGGGGAAGAGCTCTATGCCGAGAGCAAGCTACTCTCGGCAGAGGTGGGGAATCCGGTAGTGACTATAGTAGTACTGATTTTTTTGTTTGAACCACATAAATGGCAATGCGGTATAATTATTACATCAAAGTTTAATTTCGGTAGCCTTCGTACATTTCAACCCGATTTAAGGGCCATGCTTTATGTTTGTTGGGGAGAAACCCATCCCCGAAGAGGGGCCAACAAATGTGGTCAAAACACTCACTCAAACACACAGACAAAACATCCTCACGTCTTCGGTTGAGCTAGGGTTAGCTCTTCCTCAGGCGCATTCGATCCCTTCTCCATTCCTCTCGGGTCCCTTAAATAGGCCCGTAACATTTACACTTTACACGCGTGCCCTTGCTTTTTACATTATGCGAAGGATCTTTGAGGGCATTACAGAATTTTCACTCTGACCTCACTAGTTTCTGCGTTACAACTCATCACTTTACAGCGTGGCACTTTCCACGTGACGTTCACTTCTTCTGCTCGTCTTCGCTGAAGCTACGCTGCCCCAAAGACCTCGCCTAATGCTTTGATGGTTGAATGTGCACTGTCCCTTATGCTTCGCTCTGCTTTCGCCTTCAGCCCTTCATGCAGCCGATCCGCTCGCTCCGCCGAAGGTAAGCAGCTACTTCGCTCGATCCTGTCTCCGAAGGTCCGCCCCACCTTCGGGCACCCAAAGCCTGCTTGCTCGCCTTGCCGGAGCCCCGAAGGTGTCACACCTGCGCATCCACTGAAAACACACAAAAAGAGAAACTATGCGGCCTGAAGGTCAAGCCGAAATGGGACCTGGGGTTAGGTACAAAATAAATTTCCCCAACATTAGCCCCTCACTAGCGAAGGTTTGCCTCTTGACGAGCTGAACTAGCGAAACAAAAAGCGGGTAGAAAATTGTTCGTACCGAAGCGCCTCCCCATTTCGGCTCGTTGAGCCATATGTTTTTTACACATGTCCCTGGTTCATATCTATTTTAATCTCCTATTTTTTTCGCAATATGGTTGCCTTTGACGCTGTGATCTTTTTCCTGATTTTTTGGCACGATTCTCCTGCTTTTTCGCGATATGCTTGCCGTAACAACTGCTTCGTGTACTCCTACATTATCGTGACACGTCTTCCTAGATTGCCGCACCGCTAAGGCTATAAAAGGCAGCCCCGGCCCTGTGGTCAAAACCCTAATTGTTACTGCCGCCTGCCTACCAGCTCCGTCACCTTCTTCACTTGGTTAGTGTTTCTAAGTTTCGATTTCCCTCTTCGCTTCGTAACTTTTTCTGCACCTTTTCTCTTGTTGCGCACTTAGATGATTTTTTTCCATTTTGTAGGTTGCACTTCGCTTCACTTGTTTGCTTGCGCCGCTTCGATGGCCCCTAAAGCTGTTGCGCTGAAGCCCCCGAAGACTACTACTAGGGTTTTTGGTCGGAGTCGCGTGACCCCGCTGCTTATTGCTGAGTACGAGAAGCTTGAATACTTCAAAAGCGGCCAAGCTAGGGCTCCAGGAAACGAAGTGATCCCGACTCCGAAGGATGACGAGGTCTTTGTTTATCGTGACCTTTTCGCTGCTGGACTTCGGTTTCCCCTTGATCCGATCGTCATTGCCATTCTTCGCAACTTCGATACATACATTCATAACCTCACCCCCAACTCCATTCTTCGACTTAGTCTATTCATGTGGGCGTGCAAGACCATGGGTGTTAGTCCGACTGTGGTGAACTTTGTTCGCACTCACACCATCCATCACCAACCCCTCTACACGGAACGTGCCGAAGGTGATACCTATATCAAGGAAGAAGCCCAGTTTGCTTCGCTGAATTTTAGGTACAGACCCGATGTGGAGCCCCCTGTTGTCTGCTATAAGAACAAATGGGAAGATGACTGGAACACATTTTGGTTTTACCATAAGGTGGATGACAGCTCCACTTCGCTGGTTTGTAAAGAACTGCAAGACCTGCCAAAAGGTGTTGGCACTGGGCTTGATGATTCTGACCAGTCCCGGCTGTTCCTGGTAGCTTTCTGGGAAATTGTGAAGGTCATGGGTACTCACGATCTTGTCGAAGAGTACTGCTGCTGCAAGGTTTTTCCTGTGAAATCTGGTTGGTCTGTCGCTGCTTGGAGCGACTTTACAAGCCCCATAAAGATTCCTGACTTCGCAAAGAGCTTCGGTCTCAAACTCGAAGGTTTGTATTTTGTGTCTCATTAACTATGCATTTGTTATACTGCCTTTCTACATTCGACCTTTTCCTTACCCGTCTTCGTATTTTTCAGATATCGATGTTCTTTTGATTGAAGAAGCTGCCAATGAAATACTTGGACCTGCTAGCCTTAAAGAAGATAATGACATTAACAATCGCATTGGTGGTCGTCGCGACAATCACATTTTTCAATTCTTTGCCATTGCTGTCGGCGAGCGTCAAGTCACTCTTCTTCGCCGCGAAGCTGCTGCCAAACGTGCTGCGAAGAAAGGCTCTAATGCTAATGTGGAACCTTCGGCGGCTGCTACTTCTTCTCAGCCTGGAAAAAGGTGTGGCAAAGCTGCAAGTCACCGCCAACCTAAGCGTCGCCGCAAGCAGAGATTTGCGTCTCCCGAAATTGTGTCCTCCAGCCCGGACGGCAGTGACAGAAACAAAAGCGATGGCAATAAGAGTGATGGGAATGCTGGTGACCAGGCGCTGTCTAGGCGAAGCACACGGGCGTCTAACCATGGAAATGTTGACGAACAAGTTGATGTTACTTTGTTGTCCCCTCCTCCCGAGATGCAGATGTTGGGACCATCGCTCGCCCCTTTGATATTGATATCAGCGGTCGTGAGCCTGAAAGTGATGAAGAATTGGTTCCTCCTAGCAGACCTCGTAGTGGAAAAGCTCTCGTTTCTACCGAAGGTATTAATGTGGCTTCTCCTTCTGCTAGGCAACTTGCGCCCTCTTCTTCATGCAAGGTTGTTGCTGTTTCCGGTGCTGATGCTGGTGAGAGCGATAGCAGCTCCGAGACTGAATTGGACAGCGATCGCCGAAGTACTGGTGTTTTTGTTAGAATTGACTCTCCCTCCGTCGTTGCGCGCCATCTTGGGATTCCTCAAAGTTCTCGGTTTTTTGGTGACTGCAAGAGGAAACTTCTTCAGTTCTGCAGCGACGACCGTGAGCGTGCCTTGCTCCAAGAAGCCAGCCAATCCTTCAGCTTTCCTATCATGGAGGAGGATTTGGGCAGCGAAGGTGCTGATGAAGTTCTGACTCAAGCACAAGATCTTGCAATGAAAACCTTCGTTGCTTGTAGAGTTGCTCAGCGTCGATGCCGTGATGACTTGCGTCAATTTGACCTTCGCAATCAGACTACTTCTGGCGCTTTGGAAAAGGAAATCACTATGGTTAAGAAGCTTCAGAAAGATAAAGAGACCATTGCGGCTGCCTTAGAGGAAGAGATAAAGAAAAACCTCGTGCTCTCTTCGGAAATAAACTCTCTTTTTGAGAAAAACACTTTGCTTGAAAATGATGTCTCGAAGCTGAAGGAGGCCATTGAGAACGAGAAAAAGAAGAGCGAAGGTGATAAAGGCTTGTATGAAGGGAAGCGGAAAGAGCTGGATGAATTGAAAACTAGTCATGCTGCTCTTGTTAAGGAACATGACGAGTACTACGATGAAGTCCAGAAGCACATTGTTCCTGTCTGCAAAAAGGTCCACGATCTTCTTGTGGACTTTGGTACCGCCCTGGTCCTTATAGCATCAAGGATCAATTTATCAGTGTCATTTTCAAGTGGTTGTCTGATGGCGTCTCTTCCCTAGCTTCGGCTGGTCGCTCATTTGGTGAATTAAGTGCTGGGGTTGCTGCTCATACCATTTGCCATTCTGTGTACTCTCTCTTGAGCAACCCCTCTGATGGATCTGAGCCGGCTGTTTCTAAGTCAGCTCTTCGCCAAATGCGTGATAGTTCCTTCACGTGGCCACAAGAAACTAACGTCGATAGGATCCCCGTGCTACCGAAGAATATTGCGAAGAACTTTGTTAAAGAGTTCTATCGCAAGGTTGGATTTGCCTATGCGGTTGTTGAGGCTCGCCGCGTGCTTCGCAAGGTTTTTGTCTTTACTCTTTGTTGGTTTACTTTTGCCTGCAATTTTGTTCACTATTTTTGTTCCTTACCTTCGATACTACTTTGCTTTTTTGTCAGACGAGCCCTAGCCCCGCCTCTTCGGATCAAGTCTTGGGCACTTCCGGAGCTATGACAACTCCCTCTTCTTCCACTCCTTCATCAACTGTTGGTGCTTCCGGTCCTGGCGGTCAAGCTGTTGCTGCTGCTACTGCTGATCCTTCCTCCTTGGCCGCTGGAACACAAGGTACTACCACCACCGACGTACAGCCTTCTTCGACCATTCCTCACGCGAGCGAAGAGGTGTGAGGAGTGGGGCTTCGGTGATTAGTGCTAGGAGAAGCGATAGAATACATTTTGCTTGTGTAACTGAAATATTTTGCGAATCTGCGCAGGTGCCGGAGTTGTGCCCTGCGCAGATAGACGAAGATGTTTGTCCAATTATTATAAATCGTGGTGATTACTTCATGTTGGGTTCTATATGGCGAAAATTTCACTCTAAATTTCCTCAAGTGTCCTTTGACGATTTTTGGTCCTACAAAATCAAGCGGTACGATGATCGCAATGTTGCGTCTAAGGATTTCTTTGAACAACATACCAGAAACCGTCTGATTCATGGTTCGACTTCGCAACGACGTCTTCGTGGAGGAGATTCTTCTATCCTTGCGCAACCTTCAACAAGTCCTTCAGTTGCTGGTGATTTCTCCCTTGCAATGCCTAAGGTTGAGATTCTCGACCTTACCGAAGATGACGTGCATGAGTACATTTATAAGTGTTCTCATTGACAAGCTGCTTCGGGTGTCTTGGCTGTAACTGATGTATTCTGTTGTGTTTGTGTAACTTTGCTACTGCTTCTGTGTTTTTTTACGATGTAACGAATTGTCCTGCTTTCCCCAATGAATTGGTTTTGGAATCCAGGAAAAAGGGAACTTAAACTGCGAAGCGTCTCCCCCTAGTTTCCTTTTCCGTGTTTCACAACCAATTTTCTCATGCTTACTTACATATTGCGCTTTTCTTATTGCGATGCGAAGACGACATTTTTTACTTTCCTGTGCTACCTTCGCACAATTTCTACTTTACATCTCTCGCTTCGACGCGCGCTTTGACGCTGTTGTGTGAAATGTTGTTTGCGTGTAATGCCGCGACGCGACGTTTCTATTCCGCGCCAGTAAGAAACTTTTTGTCCTCGAGATGGCTCGTCAGCCACGTCTCGCGTTTTGCTTCGCGCATACATTGCTGAAGGCTTCTTTCCTTGCTAAAGAAGAAGGAGATGATTTGCGACTACGTCGTTTAACGAGTCAACTTATCCCTACGGTTTTTCCTGAGGGACTTCGCGCATTGACCGCCGAAGGCTTTTTGTTTGTTTTTCAGCTCAGCTTCGCTGCGAGCACTTTAAGTGAACCAATTACGTTTTGCATTCTTTACCGAAGCCAAACGTAATTGTTCACTTATGCAATATCTTGTTTTTGTGATTCCTGTGCTGAAAGTGACAACTCATTTCATTTGAGTTGCGTCACTTCGGACTTCCTGATGCACACCGATGATATGTTGGGGAGTCCTTGTTATAATTTCCAAGGAGATATTACACAAGAAGACCGCCTCATTAAAAACCTCGCATCCCTATTGTGCCGATGAATACACAACTAGGGACTCTCCCCGCGAGGAAAAGAGTACGGCTTCGGGAACTTAAACGAAAAATGTAAATTACACAAATGTTAACCGAAGAGAAACTATGAAAATAAGCTAAGATACACTGATAATTGTTCCCCCTTTGATTTGATACATTTCACAACTAGTATTTTTGCAGCATGTCTTCGTTCCACGAGTATGGGTCATCCAGCCCTTCCAGAGTTGTCAGCCTGAAAGCCCCTGGCCTTGTTTCTGATGCTATGAATGGACCATCCCATTTTTCCTGCAACTTCCCCACTCCTCTTGTCTTTTTCCTTAAGACCATGTCTCCTGTCTTTATGTTCCTCCTTCGGATTTTTCTATCTTTCCATCTTCTTGTCTCTTCTTGGTATGATTCAATGTTTTGCAATGCTTGTAACCTTGCTTCTTCGTATGTATCATGTGCTGGTGCCATGTCGTCATTTTCTGGTGCTTCTTCTGTGCGGATGGACCCTAGTTTTATTTCTTTGGGTACCATCGCCTCTTCGCCATACAATAACTTGAAAGGCGTGAACTTCGTGGCTCTTGACTCTGTGGTGTTGTGAGACCATATCACCCTTGGTAACTCTTCTGCCCACTTGCCTCTTGGCATGCCAGTGATGTTTCTATTTATCCCTGTGAAAATTATCCCATTGGCCCTTTCCACGGCTCCATTGGATTGTGGGTGATATACCGAAGCAAAACACAACTTTGTGCCTAGATGGAAACAGAATTTGCGAAAGTCTGTCAAATCAAACTATTTCCCGTTGTCCACTGTCAACTCATATGGGACTCCAAATCTGCAGACCACATTCTGCCAGAAGAATTTCTGTACTACCCCCGAAGTTATTGTCTGTACTGCCTTCGCCTCAATCCATTTTGAGAAATATTCTACAGCCACTATTATGTATTTGTAATTTCCCGGTGCTGTTGGTAGAGGCCCAACAATGTCTACCCCCCATCTTGCAAATGGCCACACCAAAGGTAGGAGCTAGATTTCATATGGTGAGAACTTGGAATAATTTATGTGCTTCTGGCAATTGTCGCATTTTCTTACTATCTCTTCGGCGTCTCTTACTGCTGTTGGCCAATAGAATGCCTCGTGAAATGCCTTTGCTACCAACTTTCTTGTCCCTATGTGTGACGAACACATTCCCGCGTGTATTTCTCTGAGCAACTCTTTCCCCTCTTCGCGCGAAACGCACTTGAGAAATGGTGCACACACACCTGCCTTGTACAAAATTTACCCTCTCAAGACAAAGGACCTTGCTCTTGCTGACATTCGTTTCCTGTCAGCCTCGCTTTCTGGCTCGTAATGCCCTTCAAGTAAGTGACTATCTGTGTCCTCCAATATTCGCTGGCAATCGCGCTGACCAGCTTCGGTTGCGTTTCTGCGAACTGAGTGGTCATTTTCCTCAGTGTACCATAAAACACATCTGGTGGTAACGGTTGTTTCGTAGCCCCTGCTTTTGCTAAAGCATCTGCTTCCTTGTTCTGCTCTCTTGGGATTTTCTTAACCGTGAATTTGAAGAAGTGCTTCTCCATTGTTCTAACTGCTTTTAGGTATGAAGACATTTCATCCTTCTTTGCTCTGTATGCTTTGCCTATTTGGTTCGTGATGAGCTCTGAATCTGTGTTTAACACCAACCTTCGTGCCCCTACTGCTCTTGCCTTTCAGAGCCCCAGTAACAACCCTTCATACTCTGCAACGTTATTTGTGTACTCGTCAAATTCTAGCCTTGCCACATATCTCATTTTGATCCCCGAAGGTGATTTGAGGATCGTGGAAGCTGTTGCGCCATCATTGCAATACGTGCCGTCACAAAATATTTCCCATGATTTTTCCTCATTTTCTGGCTTCGTTGTGTCTTCGTCTGCGTGAGCACATTCTGCCATGAAATCTGCCAACACTTGAGATTTTATTGTTGTTCTTAGCGTGAAGGTTATCTCATATTGTGACAGCTCTGCTGCCCACTTGCCAATCCTTCCCGAAGATTACTTGTTCTCAAACATTTCTCAAAGCAGAAAACTGGTTGGAATGACCACTTTGTAGCTTTAGAAATAATGCTTCAGCTTCCTAGCTGTCATTACAACAGCATATGCCATTTTCTCCAACTCTGAGTAGAATTTCTTTGCTCCATTGAGCACTTCTGATACGAAGTATACTGGCACTTGTTTCAAATTTTTGCCGTCTTGTTTTTCCTCAACCAAAGCTGCACTTACCGCGTGTAGCAACAACTTCGCGTTGGGTCCTGGGCTTGCCATTACCGTCAATTTTTCCAAGTACACTTTAAGTTCCTCGAAGGCCAACTGCTCATTTTCTCCCCATGTGATGTTTTTCTACCGTGCCAATTTCTTGAAAACTGGCAGACTTCGCTCTACTGATCTAGAAATGAAACGACTCAGCGCTGCGAGTCTTCCTGTCAGCTTCTGGACATCTTTTTTGGTTCTTGGTGGCCTCATGTTTCTTATTGCTTCTATCTTATCCGGGTTTGCTTGTATTCCTGACTTTGACACCATGCAGCCCAACAACTTCCCCCTAGACACACCGAAGATGCACTTCTCTGGGTTTAGCATGAGACCATACTTTCTCATGTTCTGGAAAGTTTCTGACAGATCTTCGATGTGATCCTCTTTATGTTTGCTGTGCACAACAACATCATCGACGTATGCGGATATGTTTCTCTTTAATTGCGGGCCAAGAACTATTTGGACCATTCTGTTCAAAGTTGGACCTGCGTTGCGCAGTCCCTCAGGCATTCTTACGAAGCAGTATACCCCAAATGGCGTTATGAAACTTGTCTTGTCCTCATCTTGTCTTTGCATCCACACCTGGTGATACCCCGAAAAACAATCCAGAAGAGACATCCTTTCGGACCCGGCCGCCGCATCGACCAGTACATGAATTCTTGGGAGCGGGTAATCATCCTTTGGGCAAGCTTTGTTGAGGGATGTGAAATCTATACACATTCTCTGATCTCCATTCTTCTTCGAGACCATTACAATGTTAGATAGCCAAGTGATGAAATGTACTTCGCGTATGACCCCCGCGTCAAGCTACTTCTGAACTTCGCGAAGTGCTGTTTTCTCCCTTTCTGGTGATATCACCCTTAATTTCTGTCTTTTCGGTGGTACCTTCGGGTCTAAGTTTAGGCTGTGCTCGATCACATCACGCGATATTCCCTTGAGATCTCTTTTGCTCCATGCGAAGACATCTTGGTTGTCTCTTAATCAATTGAGCAACTCTACCTCTTCTTCTTCGCTCAGGTCCTTAGCGATTATAACTGTTTTTTCATCCGTACTGTCATTCAGCTTTACTCTCTTCATGTGCTGCATAGGTTTTATTCTGCTTTCTTCCTCTTTTCTTTTGTGCTTCAAGATCTGTGACTCTTGTAGATCATCTTCGGCTTCTTGCTTGCCTTCGTCTAACCTTACCAAGTGCACTGGCTTGCAATTTGTGCCTGTGTTGAACTCTCTGTCCCATGCATCTTCTTGATCCCCATAGACAGATAACACTCCATTGTTTGTTGGGATCTTCATACACAAAAAGGGTATGTGAATTACTGCAGCGAACTTGTTTATCACTCCTCTTCCGAAGATGGCCTTGTAAGAGTAAGGGATGTCTACAACGTCGAAGTTGATCATTTCCGTTCTCATTAGGGCCCCTTCGCCCAATGTCACATTCATTTCGATAGTTACCAAAGCTTCGACTTTCTTATTACCGAAGCCATACAACGGCTTCGTGGATGTTTGCAGCTGATCATCCTTGAATTCCATTTTCCTGAATAAGTCATAAGTGAGGACGTATGCGGAACTGCCATTGTCTACGAGAATTCCCCCCACATCATTACCCCTCGTACTTGGTGTTCTTTCCCAATAGCGCTCTGATAACTAGCGGATCCTCATGAGGATATTTCTTCAATTTTAAATCAGCTTTCGTGAAAGTTATTGGGATGTGTGACCACCTCGTGTGGAATATTTTTCCTGAAGACACATGACTGACTTCTCTTCGATCATCTTTCCTCTGCCTCTTCGATGGAAACTCGGGGAAACAACACCCCCCTATTATTGCATTTATAACATTCACCCTCTCATACCTATCATCTGAGTCGTTGTTTATGACGTTGACTCTTTGGTATCTGTCGTCTGGCTCTGCCCTTCGGGCATTTTGCTGCTGAGATTGTGGTGGGCTTGCTTTTGATTGATATGGTGCACTAGGCACTGGCACTTGCGTTTGTGGGTAGCTTGGATGGAATTGAGGTGGATATGGTAGAGGTTGAAAATATTGTGGTGGGCACGGTGGTGGTTGGTACATCGATTGCCAGTTTGACGCTGAGTTGTTTGCCACCGAAGGTGCTGCAGACGAAGCTCTATTGAGAAAACCCACTTGGTTTTGCGCAACTATTTTCTTCTCCTCGTCCTCCTTCCACTTAATTGCTACGCGACATTCATATGTCCAATGACCTTTGTTTCTACCATGTATGAAGCAAACTGTCAATGGAGGCGGCGTTGAGTATTTCGCGGAGCCTTGCGGGTTGGATTGCGAAGCTGCTTGGTTGTTTGTGGTTCCTTTGGATGAAACATTATTCACACCTCCCCTGTTATACCCTAGGCTGCTTGTTGTTTCTGTTGTTCGCGTTCGGTCTTCTATTCCATTCATCCTTGGCCTTCGCCGCATTTTTCCTGGCGTGGTAATCCTCTATCCTTCTTTGCTTGCCCCGATCTGACAAGCAATATGATTGCAAGACTTCGAATAAGCGCTTTTCCGAAGCTGGCCTGCGCCTATCCAAGTATTCTCCACGGGATCCTACCTTGAGCCCGCATATTACGGCGTCAATTACACTTGACTCTTCGACATGTGGTGCTTTGGCCCTGGCTTTTGTGAATCTTTTTATGTGTTCTTGTAGCGGCTCTTTTTCCCCTTGTTTTATCTGATGAAGGTCGTTAGTCATGAGCTCTTGGGGCTGAAAGCCTTGAAAATTGCTTTCGATCTTTTCCCGAAGCTGGTTCCATGAGCTTATGCTTCCTTTGGGCAACAAAGTGTACCATTGCTGAGCGGAGCCTTTCAATGCCATAATCATTGCCTTTGCTTGCGCGCTATCATCACCCCCTCCTGAAGAGATTGCCACGCTGTACCGAAGGATAAACTGTCACGGGTCTAACTCACCATCGTATTCTGGCAGCGAAGATGGCAGCTTGAATTTCGCTGGCCAATCCGCCTGCTCGAGCTCAAATCTGAGTGGCGTCGACGGCTTGTCTTTAGAAGATTGTGAGCTCTTGCGCTTGTAGCGTGGTCTACGTTCCACGAACGCCTCTTCCTCAAAGTCAAATGCCCATGATTCCTCAGACTCATATGAAGACTCATCCAAAACAACTGGCTTGCTTCGTTTCTTCCCCTGATGTGGTGGTGTCTTTTGACGTTGTTCTGGCCGTGATTCAGACCTTGCTGATTGCTCCTGCAAAGAATTCAGTTGTGCTTGCAAAATTGCCATTTGTTCCTGAAGTTGGGTTGTCTTTTGCCTGACTGCTTGCTGTTCTTTCTCCTTGCGAAGTTGCTCTAATAGTGATCTCTTTTTCTGTATGTCTTTCAGCATCTGCTGATACTTCATCTTGTCGTGGGATGGATCACCTGTTTGTGGCCCCTTGGCCTTGAGAAATGCCGCCTTTGCTTGGGCTCTTGTCCGGATGTTGGATGAGCTTGGCATCTCACTGAGTCTTGCTGCTATAGTTGCTTCTACCCTTCGTAACAAAATGATGTCCTCGTCCAGAATTCCTGCATCTAGAAGGTCCACTTCGAAGTTGCCGTCTGCTACGTCCTCGAGGGCTCCGTCTTGACCAGCTGGTGCAAGACTTAGCACCAAACCTCTATATGCGTTTGCGTTCGCTTCTTCATTGACCGGGTCTTCGGACTCTACTCCCGACAGATTATCGGTAGCTCTTTGTGGATTGGTATTCCATGGTACCCTCTTCGGTGCCATTGAGCTGTGGTGGGATGAAACACAGTGGGCGCTAGAAATATTGGGGAGAAACCCATCCCCGAAGAGGGGCCAACAAATGCGGTCAAAACACTCACTCAAACACACAGACAAAACCTCCTCACGTCTTCGGTCGAGCTAGGGTTAGCTCTTCCTCAGGCGCATTCGATCCCTTCTCCATTCCTCTCGGGTCCCTTAAATAGGCCTGTAACATTTACACTTTACACGCTTGCCCTTGCTTTTTACATTGTGCGAATGATCTTTGAGGGCATTACAGTATTTTCACTCCGACCTCACTAGTTTCTGCGTTACAACTCATCACTTTACAGCGTGGCGCTTTCCACGTGACGCTCACTTCTTCCGCTCATCTTCGCTGAAGCTACGCCGCCCCGAAGACCTCACCCAACGCTTCGACGGCTGAATGTGCACTGTCCCTTATGCTTCGCTCTGCTTTCGCCTTCAGCCCTTCACGCAGCCGATCCGCTCGCTCCGCCGAAGGTAAGTAGCTACTTCGCTCGATCCCGTCTCCGAAGGTCCGCCCCGCCTTCGGGCGCCCAAAGCCTGCTTGCTCGCCTCACCGGAGCCCCGAAGGTGTCACACCTGCGCATCCACCAAAAACACACAAAAAGAGAAACTCTGCGGCCCGAAGGTCAAGCCGAAATGGGACCTGGGGTTAGGTACGAAATAAATTTCCAAAACAATATTTTCATATATAAAAAGCACCCATTGTACATCTCTCTACCTCTCTATTTTCTTATAGCGTCTCACCTTCATCTTGCAAACTCATGGAAATGGCTGGTCCATCAGGTAGCCTTCACTGTAACTCAAATGGCGGTAACTCGCGAACATGAAAACATCCCTGTAAAATAATACAACTTATAACATAAGCAAAAAAAACTAATTGCCTGATCAGTCTATGACTAACCTAGTATCATGGAGTCGGATGGCCACTCAATCACAGCCCATGCTTGCGTGATGTCTGGCCTGTCATTTGGAGATGCTTCCACCATATCTTTGATCAACCCTATCACAGCAGAGCTATACTGCTATACATTCACAAAAAAAAGAGCTATACTTGGGTTGCTCAGCAATTGTCGTTTGTTATCTGCAACTTTGATTCTCCATCAAATGCGGACTTAAAGTAGCATATTCTATATAAAAGACACCCAAGGTTTTCTAATGGTAAATTTAAACAATTACAAATAACTTCACTCTTAGCCATACTATGCAAGAGGTGCAAGAAAAATAGCCCAGTGATCAACATGTTAAATAAAATGGGTCACAAGAACCATAGCATTATATTATTAATCATCAATTAGAATGAAAATCAGATGCATTTAAAGTTTTGTGAATTTAATTTGCCTGTCTATGATAATTAAAGTAAGAACGTTTGTCATATGTCAGTTTCGCTTAATATTTGAATATGCATCCTAGAGATCTGTAAGGAATCGGATGCTCGTAGCCTAAGAGGGGGAGGGGTGAATTAGACAACTTAAAACCTTAAGCCTAGGGTTATCACTATTTGCTTAAAACATAAACCAGAACATACTATCTAGATGTGCAACTATGGTTGTTCTAGTGTGAAACTCCCATCCCAAAATAAGTTTTGCAACCTATAGCCAATCCTAGCTAGATACTACTCTATGAAAGTAAAGGCAAACAAGGATTGCAAGAGAGTAATGCGGAAACGTAGAGGGGATGAGAGGAAGCAAACTCTTGACACGCGATATATCTCGTGGTATCGGTAGGCACTAAGCCACCCCTAGTCCACGTTGTTGAAGCACTCCACACAAGAGTATTGCCTCCCGATCACCAAGTCTCTTCGAAGAGCACCACTTGACTTGTCACAAAGGCTCTCGCCAAGCTCCCTTGGTCACTTTGATGCCACCTCCACTAAGGAGCTTCTCCACCAAGGGAAGGGGGTCTCCACGTCCCCCGCACAAAGTATCCTCGCCGCTCCACACCAAGCCGGAGGGTCGGAGACGTTTACCGGAGAGCCACCTAGGCTCCAAGGCTTTTGGCGCACCTTGTACAGCTTGATCCACTCGAGAATCACCTCACAAGGTAGGCACACCTTGCACTCACTCAGCTCTAAGCTAAGCGTAACACTAGGCACACACACAAAGTATGTGCAAGTCTATAGATGAGCAATTTAGCACTTGGATGGCTTGGATATGATCTTCTATGTGTCTTGAACTCCTCTGCACTTTCACACACTTCAGCATCTTCAAATGGGCGAGTGGAGGGGGTATAAATAGCCCATGGTGACCAACTAGCCGTTGCTCAACGGCTAGCAGAAAACACACCATCGGATGAATCGACATTGTATTTTTCCAAGGTGGCGGTTCATCCGATGCCCCTCCACGTCATCATAGTCATTGCATCCTGCTGACATAATTCATCCGATGCTTCGACCGACGCTCCTCCGCTGACCGTCAGTTCATCCGGTGCTGAAGGGTTCCACACCAAAACCTCTCTGTTAGCATTTTTGAAGCCATCGGATGAACCGTTGCTTCCTCCGTCGGTTCATCCGGTGCTGAGGGGTTCCGCACCACCACCTCTCTATCTTGATTCCCTGATGCATCGGATAGACCGACGGTGCCCACCAATGGACTGTCGGTTCATCCGGCGCCTCTGCCTCAGCCGCTTCTTCTCTGGCAATCATCAGGTGCAACTAGAAAACCCACCGTCGGTTCATCCGACGCTCTTCAATTTAACTCTCGTCTTCACGCAGTGTACCATTTCATCCGTTGCTTGCATCGACGCTTGCTTCCTATGTACCGTCGGTTCATCCGACGGTGCTCTGTTCTTCTCATTTTGGCATGTAGTATTTTTGCATCCACGGGACCTAGAAATGTCTGCAAAGACATGCTCAACAATATGGTTAGTCTCATTGATCATGTTGTCATTAATCACCAAAATCAAACTTGAACAAATAGCGTATGAGGCCATGTTCGCTACAAGATCACATGTTCATATGTTTTGCACTTACCCAAATGTTGACTTTCTCGCTAATAACTTCTCTCCAGTAGAGATCTCATATCTGAAAACCAATCATGGCGTCATTAGGGATAATACAATGAAAAAAGGCAGTCCGGTGCATGTAACTCCCGCTTGCGTAGGGGGTCCGGGGAAGGGTCCGACCACAGAGTCCACAGCACGGTCGTTGGCGAGTCTGGGGTTTCAGAGCTTGCTTGCACCGGTTCAGTTGCCAAACTCGGCTGCATTTGTGCAATTTCGTGATGGTTCTTTTAGGTTTGGCTATTTGCAGTTCTCGTGCCATGCTAGATGCTACTTCCAGTCAATTGCAGGTGCTCTTGGTGTTTGTCAAGTACCGTGTTGTTCAGTTCTGTGCAATTTCGTGAATGTTCAATGAGGCGGTGCAGCTGTGCGCCGAAATATGACCCAGGCATCTGCTTGCTTGGTTTCGTTGCCTACATTAGAATGTAATTGCATCAACAGATCTCGGCTCATCTGTCTGTGCTTATCCAGTGTGCAAATCCAATTTATTGTTCATTTTTTAGCGTATTTGGCACAGCTCTTACACAGTTCCAGATCCACATATCTGTGCAGCTCCACCGTGGATCTGAAATTCTTAAAACCGTTTGGGACAACTCCATATTTCATTTATCTCACTGCCATGTGGACCCATGTGTCAGTAAAAAAAACTCAGGGGCACCACCTCGCCGTCAGGACAGGCGCACCACCTCGCCGCAGGGGCGGGCGAGCGGGCGCACAGCCTCGCCGCAGGGGTAGGCACGGCCTCGCTGCCGGCGGACGGGCGCATGACCCCACCGCGAGGAAGGTCGCCATGGGTAGTGGCACACGGCTTGGAGCTTCAGGCTGCCGGAAGATGAGCGATTCCGGTGGCCTTGTGGATGGTGCCATGGTGGGCAAAGCTATTGGCTCAAGGATGCAGCTAGAGGAGTAGGTTTGGTGGAGGCGTGAGGAATTTGTTGGAGGTTGAGGGATGGAGGCGGATTTGGTCGGCGGGCATGCGTTGCTCGTTCGGCTCGGGCTATGACAAAGGGGATGGGAGGCGGAGGAAAAGAGAGGGGAGAGGGCATGCGTTGCTCGTTCGGCTCGGGCTGTGACAAAGGGGATGGGAGGCATAGGAAAAGAAAGGGGAGAGGAAGGAGGACGGCTGCTCTCTGGCCAGGTGGGCGGGCGCGCGGCCTCGCCGTCAACCAGGCGAGCGCGCGGCCTCGTCGGCCAGGCGGGCGGGCGCGCGGCCTCGCCATCAGCCAGGCGGGCGCACGGCCTCGTTGGCCAAGCAGGCGGGCACGAGGCCTCGCCATCAGGCAAGCAGGCGTGCAGCCTCACCGCCGGCCAGGCGGGCACGTGGCCTCGCGGCCATGGTGTAGCAAACATGGCCTTTTTGTCAAAAGTTCGAGTATGATTTCAGTGATTCATGACAATATGATCAATTGGACTAACCAAATTGTCTAGCATGTATTTGTAGACTTCTTAGATCAAATGGATGTTACCACAAGTTAACATGCCAGATTGCAGTGTTAGTCTATGTTTTGAAGGTCTAAAATAACTACAAGTGATGGCAAGCTCATGACCCAAAGGTACAGCAAAAAGACACTATCGAATGAATCGACGGTACCTAGAAGTAAGCGTTGGTGCAATGGTCAGAGGATATGGTACACTGCGCAGAGGCTTGAGTCAGCAGGCACTATCAGATGAACCGATAGTCCACTTTCTACATGTGCCGGATGAATATCAGCAAAGAATTGAAGCAACAGAGTCAGCAGCACCGGATGAACAGACGGTCTGGTTGGATCAACCATCAGCCTATCTGATGCCTTACGGAATCAAGACAGAGACGTTCTTAGTTAGAGGCCTTAAGCACCAGATGACCCGACGGTCCAGGCATCAATTCATCCGATAGCTATGGATTTCAAGACAGAGAGGTTTTGGCGCGAAGGCTTTCAACACCGGTTGAACCGACAGTCAAGTGAGGAACCCATCGGTGTATGCGTCGGATAAATTGTGTTAGCAGGTTGCAACGGCTAAGTGACGTGGAGGGGCACCGGATGAACCGTCGCCTATGAAAAGGGGAGCATCAGTTCATCTGATGGCACGGTTTTCAGTAGCCGTTAGCCAACGGCTAGTTTGATTCCTTGGGTTTTTTTGTACCCCTTCCACTCGCCCATTTGAGGTGGCTGGATTGTGCTGGAATGTGTGGAAGTCTAGAGGAGTGCAAGACACATTGAAGATCACATCCATATCATGCTAGTGCTTAAGTAAACATCCAAAGGCTTTGCACATGCTTGGTGTGTGTGCTTAGTTCTAGGTGATTCTTGAGTGAATCAAGCTGTACAAGGTGCACAGAAAGCCTTAGAGCCTAAATAGCTTTCCGGCAAACGTCTTTGACCCTCCGGTTTGGTGTGGAGCGGCGAGGACACTTTGTGCGGGGGACGTGGTGACCCCCTTCCCTTGGTGGAGAAACTTCTTAGTAGAGGCGGCATCAAGGTGACCAAGGGAGCTTGGTGTGCCTTCATGGCGAGCCTTTGTGGCTAGTCAAGTAGTGCTCTTGGGAGAGACTTGGTGACCGAGAAGTAATACTCTTGTGTGGAGTGCTTCAACAGCGTGGACTAGAGGTGGCTTAGTGTCTACCAATACCACGGGATAAATCGAGTGCCAAGAGTTTGCTTCTTCTCATCCCACTTTACGTTTCCACATTACATTCTTGCAATCCTTACTTGCTTTTACTTTCATAGAGTAGTATCTTGCTAGGATTAGCTATAAGTTGCAAAACTTGTTTTGGGATGAGGGTTCCACACTGGATCAATCATAGATTGCACATCTAAATAGAAATGATCTAGTTCACTTTATGCAAAGTAGTAGAAGTCATAGGTTAAGGTTTTAAGTTACCTAATTCAATCTCTCCCCCTCTTAGGCTGCGAGCATCTGATTCCTTACACATGGTGGGTCGGGAAGGAAAGCAGGAGGAACGCGAAAGAAACAATTGAACCGTGCATTTTCCACTTATCGATAGCAGTGGTGGGTAATTTTTACTAACTCCATAAAACTTAGAGTTGGTGGAGCACCTCCTGAGGTACTCCACGAAATCCATAGATCTGCAGATCCACTATTTTTTCTTGGAACGGATCCGCGGTGGAGCTGCTGGAGTTGAGACCGTTTGGGTGAAAAACTCGGAGAGTTAGTTTTTCGGATCTAGAGCTGCGTGGAACTGTACCAAACACACCCTTTGTCTTGCAAATCCGATCTGGTGTCACTACGTGAAAAATAGACATTGATAACGGACGCGGATGGCCATTGGTAACGGGCAAAACGCCCGTTATCGATCAAGCGTTACAAATAAGCCAACAAAGGTAACGGGCCGCTGCCCATTACTGATGACCCGTAATTGTAACGGGCGTCGAACAAAGACCATTACCACAACTACTTACCGGTCACCTGAAATGGCTATTTCTCCAGGCCCACCGTAGCCTTTGGTAACGGGCGCAGACACTGAGCCCGTTACTCTTAACACGTATTAGTAACGGGTGTCTAACAAAGACCGTTACCGAAACTAGTTACCGGTCACCTGAAATGTCTGTTTCTGTGGGCCCACATGGACCTTTGGTAATAGTTACAGCAACCGAGCCCGTTACATGAGCTCAATATCGGAGACGTTTGCTGTGGACACACGTCTCCACGAAAGGAGACGCATTTTTTGTACGCGCGTCTCCTCTGTATGGACGAAAGGAGATGCGTGTTCTGGACGCGCGTCTACTCTGTATCGACGAAAGCATCAACTTGTAGGGCCCACCGGTCAGTATTAGTAACGGGCCTTTATGCAGCCCGTTACAGTTTTGTCATACTTGTAACAGGCGTTCGTGAAGCCCGTTACTCACGGATCATTTTTTTGTAACGTGCCTTACTTAACGCCCGTGACCGATACGTAGGGCACCTACAGTAACCTACTTGTTTTCTGGCTGCATCCCGGAACCAGCCAGGATTTGGCAGCCACCAGATCAGGGGCTGCATCCTGGAAACAACCAGGATTTGGCAGCCACCACAGCAATGCAAGGAGACATCACAAAGACATTCTCATCACATATATACACAAGCAAGATCACATATATATACACAATGCGAGAGATCACATCAAGTTCCTCATCAGATCGACATGCATGCTAAAGTTTCAAGTTCGTCATCGGTGCTTTTTGTTTGGATGGAGTCCTGAGAAAATTGTCTAAACTAGGCAACATCTGACCCCAGCCAAGCAGGTTTCTCAGGCAGTACTAAACTAGCTTGAATGCAGCAAGTTTCAAGTTTGTCAGGCCGTACAATGAACTCACGGTGCACCATTATAGAGGTTGCCGTTTCGGTCGAGGATCTCCTTAACAATGTACTCGCACAGCATCTCCCGGACCGGCTTTAGATCTTCTATAGAAACATTTAGGGCAGGTTTGAAATCCTGCAAAATAAAATAATTATGAGAATACAAGTACAAATCAGTTTCTAAAATCAAATGGAGAATATGAGCAGAGACAAGGGTGAGAGCATTATCTACTTACAGCAGCCTTCTTGATGTGAGGTATGTCTTCGAGTAGTTTGAACATATTGAATGCCACATGGAATCCATGCAAAAAGGACCCCGATGGCTGCTGAGCACACTACGCATCGAGGTACCAAAATGACAAGTTAATGCAGTACCAAATTGGTATGAAGGGACCATAAAAAAACCTGGGTCTTACAGTGATATTTGGCTTGTGCTTGAATGTCAGATTGGATTTTAGCTTTTTCTTCTTTCCTTTCATCACTTCGTCCTTTGGGCAGGTATTTTCAGAGGCCCTGCATGATCAGCAATACTGATTAGAAACACTAAGAGATTGAATTTTGTGAACAAAACCTACAAGGTACGAACCATTGCACAAGCGCTCGGAGGTCTTCAAACTTTCGCGCGGGATGATGTTTTGCAGAATCTAGATACCAAACCTTTTTGAACTTCATACAGATGATCACTGTTACATAGTGGCCACCGATGCAAAAGGCACCCACCACGTAGTCATTCGTCATTGCATTTCTCAATGCTTTTGTTACAAGGGTAGACTGCTTATCAATCTTTGTGGTCGTGAGAACCTGTGGATCCAAAAATCCAACACTAATCTTCATCTCCGCTGCCTTGTCCATCATTTTCCTAAAAAAATCCAAATGTTAGCATGCATGAACTTTGTGGTCAAAATTAAAGAAATATCTATTTTGGTTTTAAGGCACTTACAATGTCCACAACCTCAAGAAGGTCTCATCTAAAGCAACCAGGGTTATAAGGTCATGCACGTGACTGAATGCAATGTTTAACATTAAATCACCAGCAACATGAAAAGAGTCTTCAGGCAACTTTGCTGGAAAACTAAGTTTATCCTTAATGTGTTCCATGGCGTAAGCATGCAACCTGGCACAATTCAGTCTAGTAGCCTGTAAGTCCTCTTCTGACAACATATGCACAACAGGCTTGTATTTTGGATCTCATTTTGTCCAAAAACAGTTAAGAAGCTCATCTATAAGCAGAGGTTTCCTGGCTCCCTTCTTCTGTGGTGGATGCTGCTCAGGCGGAGATTGCCTGTCCTCCGTCTGTCGCTGCTGCTGCTTAGGCAGAGATTACCTGTCCTCCTCCTGCTGTTGTCGATACTCCTGCTGCGTAGTTTTGCTGATCTGCTACTACTTCTTAGGGTCCGTTTGGCACGGCTCCGGGAGCAGCTCCGGGAGCTGTTTTCCGCGGAGCCGTGCCAAACGCTCGGGAAAAACGGCTCCCGCCTGGGAGCGCCCGGTTCTTCCGCTCTCTAGAGCCAAATCGAGCCCCCGCAGCTGAAAATACCAGCTTCCCCCCGGCTCCGCCCTGCGCCTGCCAGGTCGGTTACCCAGTTGCCCCTGCACTTCGCCATAATTACAGCAAAAATGCCACGCGCTGCCCCCGGCATCGATTCCCCACCGCGCGCGTACCGGGGAGCTGGGACGGCTGCGCGGAGGAGCTGACCGGTGGCGGCGCCGGCCGGAAGAGGATCTCCGGCGGGTGGAGGTGGCAGATCCGGTGGGGGCGTCTTGATTGCGGCCGGAGGAGGAGGTGGAGACGGACGAAGGTGACCCGCGGCGGCCGGAGCTGGCACGGGCGCGAGGGAGAGACCACCGGCACTGGCACGGGCGCGAGGGAGAGGCCACCGGCGGCGCGAACCCCGGCGGCCGGAGCTGGAGGCCGCGGGCGCCGAGCGCGGGGGGCCGGCGGCGCGGAGCTGGAGGCCGGTTCCCGGCGGCGCGGAGCTGGAGGCCGAGCCCCGGCGGCCGGAGCTGGAGCTGGAGCACCGCAGCGATGGCGCACCGGCTCGGAGCGGAGCGGAGCACCGCGGCATGGGCTCCGGCGCCTGCGGTGGGGAGCTGGAGGCCGGGGGCGATGGAGGGCGGCGGTGGGGAGCTGGAGGCCGCGGGGCGGGCGCCGGAGGTGGAGGGGGCGCCGACGTGCACGGGGCGGCGGCGGCACGAGATCGAGCAGGAGGCGTGGGGGAAAGGAGATGAGACCGGAGGTTGGAATGGATAAGGTGGGAAGGAAAAAAAGAATAAGTAGGAAATGGAAGGAGAAAAAAAAAGAAAAGAAAGATAAGAAAAGGAAAGGGACGGGGAGAAATAAAGGAGAGAGAAAATGAGAAGGAAAAAAGAAAAAGAAAAATAGGAGGAAGAAAGGGCAATATGGACATTTCACTATCTTGTCTACCTTACACAGCCAGGAGAATCTGTTTTGCCAAACGTTTCTCCAAAACGGATTCAGCTCCACCAGAGAATCCGCTCCACCAGCACAGCCGCAGCCGGAGCTGCCACAGCCACAGCCGGAGCTGTGCCAAACGCACCCTTAGGCGGAGATATTACTGGGTTGGCCTCGTATCTTCCACTAGTCCGCTTCATTTCCTCTGTCCCTTCACATTTCTCCCCTCCCGAGCTATGGCTGCTCCGCGCCCATGGCGACGCATGGCAGAGTTAGGGTTCCGGCCGCACAGGTAAGACTTCGCCCCTCTCAATCCATTCATGCTTGCTAGATCGGTCGTTTGATTGCCCCCTTCCCCTCCCCCAACCTGCGACGAATCCCCTCCCATGCGTCTCAGCAAGTTGATCTGCATCGATTTGCGATGGCATCTACGCTTTTTCTGATTGATTCGTGCTATGTGTTACTCGTCTGGTTGCTCAGCCCCTCTAGGGTTCCTTCTGATTTCTACGGATTATACATGGGGGATTTGATAGCACTCGTATGTGATTTTTGGTACCCCTGTACTGTACGATTTCCCTGTTGCGACTTTGTTCGAATGCCTAGTTTCGAATTTTTGACATCAGTGCCTCCCGCAATCATCGATTTAGAACTAGAATAGTTCATCCTTGCCCCCTCCTGATTTTTCTGCTCTTTTTTCATCTAATTTTCATGTCCCCTTGTAGATTCATGAATCGACCCTCCCCCTCATCTCGACTGCGATTCGTGATTTTTTTGTCTTCTATCTGTTTTTCTGTGTTATGTTTCGCGCTCACAGGGAACTACCTTTTTCTTATTAAAAGGTGGATGAGATCTTATACTGATAATAACTTTTTGTTATTTAGTTTAATTGGTTATCCTAATGCCTACTTTGGTTAGATTTCTACTTTGAACTGCAGTGCAAATTGTTCAATTCAGTTTCGTAGCTACTTAATGCTGTTGATTTTTTATTCAGCCCAAAAAGGATTCGTGGTCTGCAGTCTGCTTGTGTTCAATTTTGGGATTCGTGGTCCTATTATATGCTATGATTTGAGTTCTGCTAGATTCCATTTGTAGACTGTCAGCAAAAGGATTTGGTAAGTTGTTTTCTGTTGTGTTGTAGGTAGCACCTAGTGAAAGAAGGAATTAAAAAGCTGTCTTGCTGTAGGGAAAGCTTCGTTTGTTGGTAGCAACAATAAAAGCTTACTGATATTGAAATGTGTCTGTCTGTGTGGGTGAGTTGTTAGGTCAGGTGCTACCTTCAGGATAAGAAGTTTCTTTCTGCATATCTAGGATGCTCTTGGCTACTATAATTGGTCCCATAAATTGACAACAGGAAATATTATTTAAATACCTAAGGTTCGTTTTTACTCTTTGTCACTGTTTTTGTGATATGGATACACAAATTCAATGTGATTTTTATGTTCAACTACCATTTTTTTGACTTGGACTGACCAAACAAAGTAATTTTTGACCCTTCATGACTGTATTTCAGTTGCATTGAGATCAATTGGCCTAATTTCACTTTTGCTCAAGTCTCAAAAAAATTCACTTTTGCTCTACTAGTCCTAGTTGTACTTCCTAAACTAAAAAATTTTCAGCATTGTGTATGTTTTCCATGGAGGGCTATAGGCCATTACATGGTCTCGACATCCCTTCATTTGGTTGTGATCTGGTCATTCAGGTCGATCCAGGATTTTGGGGCTGTCGGTCCCCTGATTCATCAATTTTCTGATCTGCTATTATTATGGTCAATCCAGATCATCTCTAGGGTTTTTTCTGGTTGATCCATTCATTGTGTGATTCAGTTGTTTTAGCTTCGGTTAGGATTGCTCTATTTCGCTCTTAGTGTGTTCATGGTATCCTTTCTTTGGTCTTATCTGATCTGGTCATTCGGGTCCTAGGATTTCAGTGCTGGAGGGTTGCCTGATTCATTAATTGTGATATGATATTATTGTGGATAATCCGCCCCATCTCTAGGGGTTTTCTGATTTGCTCATCTTTTTTAGGGATATCACAAAACAAAGAGATGGATCAGTGATAGCTTCATTTTAGAGGTCATTTCCTTACTAAATTTGAATGGGGACATCCAAATTGTGAAGGTGTTGCTCATCACCAATTTTGCTTGAAGGTTACACCCAATATGTTTTAGCAGCATGTTCCACTTTACTGTAAGTTTGAATCTAGCCCTTGCCTCTCTATATATGTGAATACATACAAATCATTCGCAAAGCTCTTGGCTCGTCATCACTCATGGAGTTTATTTACTCTCACTGGTTGACATGGATACTCCCGCTCTTTGTGTGTGTGTGGGGGGGGGGGGGGTGACTGTTTTTATGGGTGAGTTATTTTGGCATCAGCCTTCACTGTTGGTCGTGTGCAGCCATTACTTTCCGGTCTGAATGTGATTTAGTAAATTGTATTCTCTTTCCTACAAAACTAATGCCTAGTTTACTCTGTAATTAATAATCCTTTGTATTTCTTCTAAATTACTCTTTATTCTGCAGATTTGTTCTCCATCTCCCCTTGAAGGTAATTATCAACCTCATGTCTTCTCTTTTCTATCTCATACTTGTTCTGTTATTTAATCTGATTTGATATTTCTACTTTTTCAACTACTCTATCCCATAATGTTCTATCATATAGTTCTTTTTTACAACACACACATGACATATTATTATATATGACATTGCATATTTTTTTTAATTTCACATAAATGTAGCTAGGTCTCACAGTTCATAGTGTACTGACATTTCTTAAGTATGTTCATGTAATTTTTACTATTAGTATATAAATTTGACCTTTCCATTTTATTTAAACTATCAACCTTTTCATTTTATTTCTAGTTTGCTTGTATTGATCTTTTGTCCATTTGGATCGACGCTTGCTTTAAATTGCTACTACTGTTTTCTCGGCTGGTTGATGTGTGCCATCTAGATCTCAGCAATGCATGGTTGACATGTGATAAATTTTCCATCTGACTATTTTGCATTTGGTAGGGTTTCATTAATCCAAATAATATTTATGCCTTTGGAAACCATACAATTTTTTGAAGTTTTCTATTTAGTTTTCGTTATTTGCCCCTTTGGGATATATGCAATTTTTTTCCTTGTGGATCTGACAGTACGTTATGTAGGATCTGACAATTTCAATTGTACTGTCATTTGAGTATTATGTTCATGTAAATATGGTCACCATTAAGTTTGCATATTTTTTCTTAATGGAAAGCTATACTTCACCCGTGTGATTTGAAGGATCTCTTACTCGATTCGTGGTCCGTCGATCTGTTCCTGCTATGATCTTGTCCACCTGCTTGTGTCTGGCTTTTATTTCCATTTATTTCTTTTGCATGTAGGTCCTACTTGTCAGAAGAATATGTTTCATTTTTGGGAGTCACGCCCGATATTACTTGTCTCAGCCTCGATGCTTCCACGTCGGCTCTTTTTCTTGTTCCCCATTTCGAGCTTGTGGTGTCAGCCTAGGTGACGCGATTCCAGGGTTCCACAGCAGGTATTTTACTTGATTTCCTCCCATTGCTGCCATTGAATTCTCGGTTTCTTTGTGTTTCCCTTCTCCCGATGCCTTTTTTAGTAAGAAACCCAAAACATATATCTTTTGCTGACTATATCACATATCTAATAATATATTAAATATCCTAGATTTGTACATTTCTATTTGTTGATTGTGACAATTAGTTGAATTCACAATGATAATGTCACTATCAATTCCTTGTTTTATACTGTCATTAGATATATTATGGCTGCATTGTGAATATTTGTTAAGTTTCTTTTCAATGCACTCTGCTCAGCAATTATAAGTTAGTTGACATCTCTGTGTGATGCACCATAGTTCATGCAGCTTAGCTTGATGTACATTAACTTCGTCACTTCTTTGGTTCTCGGTTGTAGGCTTTTGCTCAAGGGCTTCCTGGAAGGCCTATATGCCAATAAAACTTTTGTTCAGCTTCTAGGTTGCTCATCTTCAGCATATGTTGATTTCTGATTTCACTTGCATGTGAGTTCCTTCATTTTACCAATGACTGGTTGGTTCTTTTTGAGCAGATGATGATTTGCTTGTTGCAAGGTGGATGTCCAATTTGTTTGAACTGAATTATTCTGTTGTTTTATTAAATAGAAGAGCACAACCGAAGATGCCCTGTGATTCCAGCAAACGGTGCAAAGGGTATTCTATATTTGTTGGTCAGGTATGTTGCATCAAATAAATGTCATAGTTGGATTCCATAGATTAATTTTGAGCAAATGATCCTTTGTTAATTTGACTTTGGGAAATGATCTGATTATAGTCCACTTGTTTTTCTATTATCTTAGTATAGAAATACAATTGGTGCTTTATAATATACTAATATAGTCTTCTGGCCCTATGATTCCCCGTTCTTGTTAGTGTTGATCAAATAATCATTTCTTGCTGCCTTATACAGTCTGAATAAGTGTTATTTGTATAAGTTGTCTGTACGGTACACCATAACATTTTGAAGTACACTCGACGTATGAATTTGCAGGGTTGTTCCATGGGGAATGGTGTTCACATGTTGCTAGCTAATAAGTGTCTAGTACTATTGCTTTTGCTCATGGATTTAGCTGAATGTCTTTGCTAGGATTCAACCTAAGTTTCAGGTACGTGAGGCCAATTTTTCATAGGTTCATACATTTCTTGCTGGGATTTTGATTTTTTTTTTAAAAAATGAGAAACTATGTTGTATGATTTGAGAGGGATATGAAGCAGAATGTGAGGGATACGGGGTTCTTATCCTTGTTTTTCTATCTTGTGTTTAGTAGTTAACACTAGAGCCACAATCATCCTTGCATGTATAGATCTGCAAGTTCGTCTTTTCTTTCAAATATTTATAGGTCTGCAAGTGCTTAAAGTATCATCATGATTTGGTCCAGTGGTACTTGTACATATCATCATTCAAAGTCTAACAAACTGAAATTTGTCCTATGGAATCTAGGTGTAAGTCCAGCATGATTTGGATTTTTTGTACTGGTAGGTTTTGATATCCCAGTTGTACAAAAATACAAGATGATTGGGCCTTATATTTTTTCTTTTCTTCCGTTTTCTTAGTTTCACCTTCCTCTATTTGCAATTCTCAATCTCTGTAGTAGCTTCATTGAGTTGTACCATGGATTAGTATATCTAGGTAGTCATTTACTTTATAGAAAATTTTCCCAGTAGCTTCTCTCCCCTCTGTCCATTCCCCCTTTCCTGTTCGACTTCGCGGAGGCAAGAGCTAGGGTGCCAGTGATTTGGGTTTGGTTGAACCCCCCCCCCCCCCCCCCTCCATTGCTCTATGTTGATTTTGTTCTTCTGATTCAGATTAGGTCTCATTCCCTTCATTTGTCCCCCATTTCCATCCCGAAAGCACCCAATGCAGTGTGAGGCGATTTCCAGTACTCCTTTTTGCTGGTATCTGCTGCCTACTCTGCTCTGTATTTCAAGTCATTTTTATGAATATAACTGCATTTTAGTACTTATAGTGCATAGTCACTATTAATACTGTGTTCATTGCATCATCATATATGTGTTACTGAGGTGTAAGTTTTTTTGCTTATATAATATTTCTAAATGCTCCGCAAATAATTATATTGTGTGGACCCTCCAGCTTTTAGTGGAGGGTTATGGTTTCTGGGTGGGGTTTGGCCTCGACCTTGTCAGTGTGCGGCCATTACATATTTTAATTATTCCCTCCATTCAGGTAGGACATCATTTAAGTTCTTCTAGGCCAAGCTGATTTGAAAGCATCATTTATGGTTGAGTCTATAGCTCTTGCTCCCATTCACTTTGGTTGAGTTGGATCGAGTTGGACATTATCATTTAGTAAAGTTTGTTCTTTTTCCTAAAAAAATGTTGCCTAGTATTACTGTCTGTAATTAACAATCTTTGTAACACTTGTTCTAAATTACTCTCTTTTGTTGCAGATTTGTTCTTTCGTCTCTAACTTCCTCGAAGGTAATGTTCAACCTTAAATCGTTTATTTTCAGTCTTTTTGTTTTTTCTATTTAATCTGATAGATTCTTCTACTTTTCCAGCTACTCTATTTCAACAGTTTTTGACATATAGTTAGTATTTTTACACCACACACATGGTATAATAATATATATGACATCTAAAAATCTGATCTATTTCCCTAGTGTGCATTTCTTTTTGGAAATTTGATATTTTGACAAATCTGTCATTTGGAGGCTTAAGTCACGCCCTAAATTGAAATGTTAACCTACTTTCCTTGGAGAAAAGTCTGAGTAATTTGACAATTTTTTATGTGGAAGTTTAATCATTTGATAGTTCTGTCATTTGAGGTTTAAGTAACACCCCAAATTAAAATGGTAACCTGCATTCGTTAAAGAAAATGAGTTATTTGTCATCTGAATCTTCATTTGGATTTGATAGAGTTGAATCTGAAGTTGAATCTTTTCTTTGGTTTTGCTTTGAGGTTAATCTAGGCCTAAATGTTCATTTGATTTTGTTTTACCTGAATCTCAAATTGTGATATTGCATTTGGTATGAGCTCAATCTGCTCTCATGATTTAGGAGTCAGAATCGTTAGAAGTTTGGTAGTTCTCAGCTTATGGCCCCATGGTGACTAGACATGAACGGTTTTGGTCAATTGGAGTTTTGTTCAGTTTGTTAATACTTGATAGGTTACTAGGTTAGTGCGCTAATTGGCTAGCCTGTTTAGTAATGCACATAAATGTTAGTTTGAGATTTTTGTAATTTCTGTCATATGCATTTGTGTGGTTCAAATACCGCCCCCATCATCTGTCAATTTGAAAACCATAGAAATATTTTGGAGAAATCTACCATTTTTCAGAATTTTGAAATGATGACATTTACATATGAGGGGTTTAGCTAGCTACTCCAATTTCTATATCTTTCAAAACCATAGAACTATTTTGAATTAGTGTGCCTATTTTTTAGATTTTGACTTTGATGCATCTGCTATTTTGTTTAAAGTATTTTACTTATTTAGAATATTTTTGTTGTTTTGAATATCTGTCGTTTGTCTTAATGTTGTTGTGCACTAGCTCCATTTATTGACCCTTCAATGGTTAGGTTGGCTGCCAGGTGGGATTCATTTCTTCTTTCTGTTTTCGGTACCCAGCAAATGTCATGCTTGTTTTGGATAGGAAGAGCTGCATCTTGAGTTGTTAGTCATTTCTTACTCCTGTCTTTGGTTTCAGTTAAGTGAGGCAATTCCCAGCTGGTTTCTGTATCTTTTTTATTTCTGGTTGTTTGGATTTGTACCTTGTTCATCCGAATCGGTGGCTTGTGGGGGTTGGGAACCGTAGATCCACCTAGCCAGCTAGAGGGTTCGAGACTTCTATGTAGGTTTCCTAATTGTTCATCAGGTTTAATTAATTTTGTTCCATCATTGTGGTTGGGATTCACATGTTCCACCTTTGTTAAATCTGTTGTTTGGGGGTTTAAGTCGCAACCTCAAATAAAATTGGTAACCTGCATTCCTCATAGATAAATCTGTATTATTTGACATGTCTGATTCTAGTTCAGGATTGTTTTGAGATGATTCTAAACTTGTATCTTTATTTGGTTTGGATTTAGATTAATTTGAACCTGTTAATTAGATGAGATTTGGAGGCATTTGTTGAATCTTCACTTGATTTAAGTAAACAATTTACAGGGAGCTCAACCTGTTGATTACATTCTGCTCAGTTATGAAAAGTTCAGCACCTGCAGTCACATCTCAGTACTTGAATGGTGTATCTTGTGATTTGCTACAGTCACATCTCACTTTTGAGCAGTCTGTCATTCGGTATGCATCTCAATGCAGAATCTGAACTTGATGTTTTTGGTAGTCCTGCTAGTATGTGCATTGTGCTTATCACACTTCTGAACCCAATTTTTGATTATATGTTTATCCTGATCATCATAGTTCTTGTTACATTTGTCACTTGCTATTATTACTCCAATTTGGTCGATGTAAATTATTCATCCATCATATGTAAATTGTTATGTATGTTTGTGTAACTTATATGCCATGGGAAAATCAAATAGATTTGGCTTCTGTGTTATTTCTGTCTGATTTGCTTCTCATTTAATCTGTGTGATGGTATGGAGAAAATCACAGAGATTTGCCTTCTCTGAAATCTGTGTGATGGCTTTAGTAAAATCTGTTGATTTGACATTTCTGAAAATTTGTGTGATGGCAATAGGAAAATCACACGAATTTATTTTCTGAACAGATTTGTGTGATTTGAGGCCTCTAGTCACACATGTGACCGGAAGGCCCAAATCACACGGGTGTCGTATAGACAGACCCTAATAATACGTATAAGGGCAGCAGGGTGACAGGGCGTACTGCAACTGGGTCGCCATTTGTTTTACTAGTCATCACGTTTGGTGGTGTCGCCAATATGCGAAAACAGACATAAACTTCGTACCAAACCATATATTACTCCCTCCGTTCCAAATTAGAGATTATTTGACTTTTATAATTTCAAATTTGATCGTTCATCTTATTAATTTTTTTTTGCAAACATAGTCAAATTTAAATCATTCTTCAAAAAATTTTATTAATAAAGTAAATCATAAAAAATATAATATTTTGCACAATTTTTCCAATAAAACAAGTGCCCAGTAAAAAAAAGTCAAAACAACCTATAATTTAAAACGGATGTTGATCACCTGCAGACTGTGCCTTTTTTTTTTGCCCTCGACGACTGGATGGTATTTGTCATACTCTATCCGTAGGATAGGTATTGAATTGCATACACCAATAAATTCAACCCAAAAACTTAAGAAAAGGTGGGGAATTCACTTATACTTAACTCCCCTCACGTGGAGGCTCCCTCAGGATGCATATGTGAATATTAGAGTGAGATGTAATTATTTTATTTAATCCACATCCGTAGGATTGGAAAAGGTTAAGTTGTTATGTAAAGGTGGACAATTCAATTATACTCCAAAAGTAGAAAATACTTTGGGTTATTGTCAGTAGTCACCACTATGCTCTTAACCCAAGACTTCCGGCGATGGTTCCTTCATCTCTATGACTAGGATTCACTATGTAAGAACCCAACAAAGAAGACACCACCACTGGAGTCACGGTTTTTAAGGTGCGTCTTTAATGAGTCCTTGGAGACGCATGTTTACAACCTGCGTCTCCTTGAACACAGCACGGGCAAACACACGTTTCCTATGCACGCAGAAAGGAGATGCATTGTTTATTCAAGCGTCTCCTTTTACTTCGCCTCTCAAAAGAGACGTTGTTTGTTAGAACGTGTCTCTTTCGCATTTCCTCAAAGGAGATGCACGTTTACTATGAAGCGTTTGCTTTGAGGACTGCCCAATTGGAGACGTTTGCTCTAAACACGCGTCTCTATTGTGATGCCTCATTGGAGACGCGTGTTTGTTAAGATGAGTCTCCTTTGATGACGACCCAATTGAAGACGCTTGTTTGGTGTTGACTGCTGTTAAGTATCATTTTTATGGCCGTCAACTCCTGCATTTTGGTACATGAATTGCACATCAACACTAGAATATGAGCTTAAACTAATACTTTCCACAAGTGACGATGTCTATTTGATTGCAGGTATTTAGCTAAGGAAATGAGATGAATCCATGCATAATTGATCCAAGCTAATCAAGCTTCAGCTAATGAAGGGCTGCCACATAGGATTCCTCTAGATCAACGATGTTACCAATCCATGTGAAACACTTTCAACGAATCACGTGCTGCCACGTCAACATCACATGGATCCAATGGCCTACTTGCTACCCAAACCGCCAGGAATCTTGCCATGCACGGAGGATGGATCATGGGGCCCACAAACCAGCCACTGGGAGAAAGCACACCAGGACACGTGGCACGAGAGCGTCGGCCGATCCTAGGATCGGCCGAACTGCCTCTGGCTCGTGTGATCCTGACCTTCCACGTGCTGGTTGCTCATTGGTCAATAGCTGCAATCCCGGGCATTTTGGTGATAATTAGTGCCCGAGGACACACACCCCCTTGTCTATAAATAGGAGGGGAGGGGCCTCATTTCTTCACACCCATTCTAAGCTCAAGCCTTCACTTCCTTCCTTGAGTAGCTCTCCCTCTCTTCCATTCTGCCCATGTGAGGTGATTCTCACCTCTTTGTGGTGGAGTAGAGATGAGGTGAGATCTAGGCTAGGATTTATGAGAGAGTAGGAGTGAGGAGTGAGATAGAGTTCTCGTGGATGTCTTTGTTCGTCATTTAGACCAAAGTGAGTATTTCGATATTTCTTATTTAGACTATAGTGGACATCATGTATGAATGATATGTTCTTGTGTTCTTAGCTCGTTCATGATTTAGAGGCTTGTGTTCTTCGTGACACATGACTTTGATCTTCTAGAGCTAGTGCATTAGTTCAAGTATCTGTTTGCGTGTTTGATCCTGTTTAGCTGAGTAAGTGTGTTGTATCTAGTTCGCATCCAAACCTTCCTGTTGCAACGTAACTCGATGACTAGTATGATATAACTGTTCTCGTGGGTTCGTCGCTTCGTATTTGTATGGAGTGCTTTAGCATTGTTAACTGGTTGACAGACGTAACGGTGCTCTAGTAGTAGTTTGTGGTGCAGACGTGGTGTCTGGACTACAGGTTACACTTCAAATACCACGTGCCCTCGCGTAACGATAGAGGTAGGCCGCAGTAGTGACAGCTGTTGGACCCTTTGAAACCCTCTGCGCCTGAGTACCGAGTAGGGCCCCCAGGCCGGAACACCTTAGACCTTTGAAAGCTAGGGTGGGTCGGCGCCCCGAAACGAGATCCATAGCGGTTGATCCATCTCAAGAGTTAAGCCCCTCGGGTTCTGCTTCTCATATCCAACCTGTTCCAGCATTAGTCTGGTGTCCTTGGGTAGACCCCCGATTAAGTTACCTCACCGTCCCATGGAAACGATACCCTTGGAATACTCACCTTCCTTGGGGAAGTGCTACAATGGTGTATCCGTGCGCTTGCGGATTCGTTCGCACTCGTCAGTGTACCCGGGAGTTTCTTACAAGCTCATGCTACCCCAGCTCCATAGTAGTGACATTAAGAAACACTGACAAGCATTTCTATCGCCGTTACTAGGGATAGCTGTTGTTAACCTTCGGATCCATCTACCCTCGTATCTTTTATATTTTCCTTTTTGTTTCTATACCTACCCCCGTTATCCATGGAAGGTTACCCTTGTAAACACCTTTCACCTCCAAGGAGTGAACCCTCAGAGCCATCTTTGTCAGAACCTACTCTTTCATCTGGCTGTTGGATTCACCCCTCTCTCATGAAGCTAATTCAGGATCATTCCTTCTCGGGGTCAATTCATGATGAGGACCAGGTGTGTCCGAGGACCAATGGAGGGTCGCTTCTTAGTGATGAGTGATTGACAACATTGTGTGGACTGATGCTTGGCTAAGTGTGGAGGTACAGGTTGCAGTTTGACTTGTGTCGGTGCAGGTGAAGAACAAGCGCGAAAGGCCTTAGTCGTGGTGGCCTCTGGGTGATGGAGAGGCAAGTAGGCTTGGTTCGATGGACCCGGTGGCCGATGGGGTCGAGTGCGAGCCGTGCAGTGCAAGACTAGCGGGCTGAAGTCGTGAACATGGGCCGGTGCAAGGTAGCGGATCGAGCCCGAAGCTTGCACGCGGGGTTTGTTGGTTTGCCCACAAAACCATCGGTGGACGGTTTCTTTGTTTGGGCCGCAAAACCAAGTCGGAGGCCCGATGCGACAGAGACGGTGATCCGGGAGCGTCGGGAAGCTTCGAGGCGGGGGGCACGTGGCGTGATCGCGGGGCTTGCGTTGATGCTAAGCAAGGCCGTAGTGGAAGCGTGTCCGCGCGAAGAAGACTTGACCAAAATGCCCCTGAGGGGTTGTATCTTCTATTTGAGTTGTAGGGGTAGCGTGGTCATTTACCTCCCTCCGGTGGACTTCGTATAAATAGCGGAGAGGTGGATGGCATCTCTCTCTCTTGGACTCTAGGGTTTCCTCCCCCAGTAGATCGCTCTGGACTGCTTATTTTTCCTCTGCTTTCCTTAGGCTAGATTCTTGTATAGACTCTGACCTCTGGATGTATGGAAGCATTCGGCGTTACGGTGATCTCCTAGCTCTTTGTGATTTTCATGTCATTTTTGGAGCTATTTTTGGGGAGTTTCGTTCTTCGCTCGATCCGGGGATTTGAAGGGGTTTTCTCTCGGATTTCTTTGAGGGGACAGTCTACGAGGCCATTACGGACAGTCCACCCGTACATCACAGACTGTCCGCGAGGTCTGTTGCAGACTTGCTTCCTTTGCTTTGATTCTTGTCTGGTGCTTCCGCTCTTTGATTCGTGGCTTGTCTCTAGGACTTGTAGGCTTGTGTGTGCCTGGTCTAGAGCTTCTCTGGTGTGTGCGAGTACTCGGAGTGGCAATCGGGGTATAGGCTGAGTTTGTCCTTCGGGAAGAATTTTTATCGGCTCCCATTCACTCCCCCCTCTCTGGTCGCCTATTCGGTCCTTCAATTGGTATCAGAGCCGGTTACGGATCTTCTTAATTCTAACCAGTCTAAGATCCAAAGATGGGCGATTATGGCAAGGGGTCGGGTCCTCCGCACTTTGATGGCAAGAATTACCCGATGTGGGAGAGGCGCATGGGCGCGTTTTTGCGAGGGAAGGGAACTCTGATCTGGGAGGTCACTCAGAATCCTCATTATGTCATCCCAGACAGTTTTCTACTTCCAGGATCGCGGGACATGTGTGAGGCCAACAGCAAGGCCGTTGATTACTTGTTCCGTGCTCTCTGTGCCTCGGAGTTCGAGCGCGTGTACGGAGAGAACGTGGCCGGAAAGATTTGGCTTAAGTTGAGAAATGCTCATGTTGGCAATGCCCAAGTGCAAGCCCATTTGTTTTCCACTTACCGGAGAGAGTACGAGAACTTCACTCGTCTCCTCGGTGAGTCGACCGATGCTATGTTTCAGCGCTTCACTAGCATAGTCAACAACATGAGGGCCAATGTGACAGTGCTCCCATACACAGATGATGATCAAGCTATCAAGCTTTTGCATGCACTGGATAGATCTGTGTGGAGTGCCAAGGTCGAGGCCATTGAGGAGTCAAGCGTGTATGACACGTTGTCACTTGATGAGCGTTTTCCAAGCTCAGGTCTTCAAAGGTTGATCGTGGCTTGAGAGCCAAGAGCGAGAGCCCCACTGATCCTCATAGTTTGGCTCTTGTCTCAGGATCAAGGTCTAACGCTAACTCTGTTGGTTTTTCTTTGTCTTGTCTTGTGTCCTTGCCAGATGAGGACTTTGAGGTGCTGAGCGAGGATGATCTCGCCCTGTTGAGCAAGAGGTTTGGGCGGATGTACGAGAACCGCAAGAATGCAAGGCAGAGCTCGGGGATGTGCTATCGGTGTTGGAAGCACGGGCACTTCATCGTCGAATGCCCTGAAGCCATGGAGATCAAGAACGACTACAAGGGCAAGCCCAAGCACGACTACAACAAGCACCGCTCCCGGAATGACTACAAGGACAAGTGCAAGGACAAGGGCGAGAGAAGGTCCAAGAAGAGTGGCGGCTACAAGAAGAAGATGGCTCGAGCGATGGTTGCCAGAGCGAGCGACATCGACTCCACATCAAGCGATGCTTCTTCCGACACACGGGCAAGAACTTCACCGGCCTGAGCTTCGTCGCACAAGGTGGATTTTGCGGCATGGCGCATTCCAAGAAGGGTGGGAAGCACAGCTCGGATTCAAACTCCGATTCCGAGGAAGAGGTACAACATGATCCCAACTTCTTGCTAGAGGAGAATGCTAGGCTCAATGAGTTGCTTGATAACCGTGATGATGTGCTTAGAAAGACCAACAAGAAGAAGAGGGAATTTAGATCTTTGTTGGGTGATGCTAAGGACAAGATAGCTGAGCTTGAATCCTTACTTGTGGATGCTAGAAATGAGACAGGCTCTTTGAAATCTGCTCCTGTTGTGTCTGATGAGATTGATTGTAGTGATTGCACTGTTTTTCTTGCTGATCTGACTGCTCTCAAGGAGAAGCATGCCTCTACTCTTGAGGAACTAGATGTGATTAGGGTTGAGTGTGATGAATTGAAATCTAGGCCAGCTTTGTTAGGTGCTTGCACTTCATGTCCTGTGTTGCATGCTAGGCTAGATGAGTCTCACACTAGGATAGTTTCTCTTGAGGCTGCTTTGAAAGCTCACATTCCTACATCATGTTCTACCTGTGAAATGCATGCTTTGAAAAACATGGAACTTGCACACTATGTTGACCGTTTGCAGGATGAAAATAATGAGTTGAGAAAATTGATGGGGTGGTTGTCTAGGCATGAGCCACAGTTGAGTTTGATGTTGGCTGAGTTCAAGAGGTTTGATGGTCAGGCGTTGGGGGCTGGCAAGAGTTGTGAGAAGAGTGGTGAGAAGAGTGGTGAGGGAGAAGATAAAGTTGGAGAGATCCCTACTCCACCACACACCATACCCATGAACAAATATGCACCTAAGCCAAACCACCTAAGAAACAAGCTTGATACAACTCCAGACCCACCAGTGTTCCCCCACAAAACAGAAAACTATCAGAAACCCATCAAGTTTATGAGCACCTAGGGGAATGTTTTTGAGGGGAAGTCAGGAGAGAAAGCTGTTGAGAAGCCCATAGAAAAGCCACTGCCTAAGCCACAGCCAATCTGCTTCCATTGTGAGTATTGTGGGAGGGATGGGCATAAGGATGAGTTCTCTTTCAGGAGGAAGAGGGATGAGAGGTTTGCTAGGGAGATGGCAAACAAGGACAGGTACTACCTTTCTCGTGGTGTGCCTGAGCCTCGTAGAGGACCTCTACCTAGGGGTGAGGTGTATGTGCGTACAGTTCCCACTCGTGGAGGTGGAGGTGGTTTTCCTCAGAGAGATAGGCGTGTTGGGTTTGGGCGTGGTGAGTTGGCTCGACGTGCTCCTTCTCGTGATCGTTACGAGTTTGGGAGGCACGATCAGAGCTTTGGGTCTCAGATGGACTATGGGCCACGTTTTTCCCCTCGTGGTGCGCGTACTCCTCCAGTGAGACGTGATAGGTCCTTTGGTGGTAGGCGTGAGAGGGCTCCGCCTAGAGGTTTTGGTAGGATGGATTTTGCTAACCCTTCTTTTGAGCAAATGGCTCGACACTGGTTTGACTCTTTTGGTACTAACCCCAGTGTTGAGTCGCTTGCTCATTCTCGTTCTCATTTTTTATTGCAGGTGGGAGGCTTGGAGGACTTTTGGTTGATCGACTCCGGTTGCTCACGACACATGACCGGAGATCGTGGGTGGTTCTCCAGCCTCACCCCGGTGAGTATGAGGGAGTACATCACTTTCGGGGACAATGGGAGAGGACGAGTGCTTGCTGAAGGTATGGTGAAGGTGAGTAGCAAAGTGACCTTAAGAAGTGTGGCTTTGGTCAAGTCACTTGGTTTTAACTTGTTGTCAGTATCTCAGTTACTTGACGAAGGTTTTGAGGTTCGTTTTAAGTCGGGCGCTTCTCGTGTGCTTGATTCTCGAGGCGATCTTGTCTTTACGATCATCCCCGGGGGTCAAATCTTCCGTGCCGATTTTTCCCAGTCTGTTGGTCCTTCTCGATGCTTTGTTGCCGGCATTTCGGCCGAGCTTTGGAAATGGCATAGGAGGTTGGGACACTTGAGATTTGAGTTGCTTTCCCGCTTGAGTGGTCTTGATCTTGTCCGAGGATTGCGTAAGTTGAAATTCGAGAAGGATTTGGTTTGTGCTTCTTGTCGGCATGGGAAGATGGTTGCTGCTTCTCATGCCCCTCTGACTACGGTCATGACCGAACGACCTTGTGAGCTGTTGAACATGGATTTGGTTGGGCCAGCTCGTGTTCGCTCTGCTGGTGGGAAGTGGTATGTTCTTGTTGTGGTTGATGATTTTTCGAGGTACTCTTGGGTTTTCTTTTTGGAGGATAAGGCTTTGTTCGGGACTTGATCTTGAGGTTGAAGAATGAGAGACATGGTGATGCCATTCGAGCTATACGCAGTGACAATGGCACGGAATTTAAGAACTCTCATTTCGATGCCTTTTGCAGTGATCTTGGCCTCGATCATTAGTATTCTTCTCCATACGTCGCTTGCCAGAATGGTGTAGTGGAGAGGAAGAGTCGGACCCTTTGTGAGATGGCCAGGACGATGCTCGATGAGCATAGGACTCCTAGGCGTTTCTAGGCCGAGGCGGTCAATACCGCTTGCTATGTCTCAAATCGCATCTTTCTTCATGCCTTTAAGAAGAAGACCTCTTATGAGCTGATGCATGGGCGACAACCCAAGGTGAGTCACTTTAGAGCTTTTGGTTGCAAGTGTTTCATTCTGAAGAAGGGCAAGTTGGATAAGTTTGAGGCTAGATGTTCGGATGGTATTTTCCTTGGTTATGCGATTCATTCTAGAGTATATCGTGTGCTCAACCTTGACACTAATCGAATCATGGAGACTTGCGAGGTAACCTTCGACGAGACACAGCCATGTAGCTCTTCTGCTTTTGAGTGTGTAGGTGACGAGGAGATTGGAGCGAGGATCTTCGAGGATGAGAAGGATGGAGATGGAGATGAAGATGATGATGGTGGTGATGCTCCCGTGGCTGATCATGTACACGCTACTTCCACTACGACGACGACGATCGAGGATGGTCCATCCCCTACACCCAATACGACTGAGGCTGTTCGAGTGGAGGCTGCTGCTGAGGGAGAGATTGTGTCCAGGCGAGAGGCTCCCCGACGTGTAAAGTTGGATCACCCACCGACGACGATCATAGGTGACCTTCATGAATGCACTACACAGTCAAGGTCAAGAAACACTTCTCATTTCACTCACTCTGCTTTTGTTGCGTCGTTTGAGCCCAAAGATATTCGACACGCTTTGTATCACGAGAATTGGATGAATTCCATGCATGAGGAGTTGGAGAATTTTGAGAGAAACCAAGTCTGAGTGTTAGTCGATCCCCCGCCAAATTGCCGTCCCATAGGTACCAAGTGGGTGTGGAAGAACAAAGAGGGTGAGAATGGGATGGTTGTGAGAAACAAGTCGAGGTTGGTGGCTCAGGGGTTCAACCAGAAAGAGGGCATAAACTTTGAGGAGACATTTGCTCCTGTCGCCCGTTTAGAGGCAATTAGGATCCTTCTAGCCTTTACCGTGGCTAAAGGGTTCAAGTTGTACCAAATGGACGTGAAAAGTGCTTTCTTGAATGGGGTGATAGAGGAAGAAGTGTATGTGAGGCAACGCCCGGGGTTTGAGAGTGAGAGATACCCACACCGTGTATACAAACTCCAGAGAGCGCTTTATGGGTTGAAACAGGCACCTAGAGCTTGGTATGGCAGGTTGAGAGGGTTTTTGCTGAGTAAGGGGTTTGTGATGGGCACAGTTGATAAGACCCTATTTCTCCTTAAGCATGGGAATGACCTTTTGATTGTTCAAATTTACGTGGATGACATAATCTTTTGTGGCTCTTCTCATGATCTTGTTGCCAGATTTGCAGATGACATGAGCAGGGAATTTGAGATGTCCATGATGGGCGAGCTGCAGTTTTTCTTAGGACTCTAGATTAAGCAGTGCAAGGACGGGATGTTTGTACATCAGGCGAAGTACACCAGGGACATGGTGAAGAAGTTTGGCATGAACGACTCCAAGCCGCTGACTACACCGATGAGTACCGCTACGGTTTTGGACGCAGACGAGAATGGCGAACCCGTGGACCAGAAGGAGTACCGGAGCATGATCGGCTTCCTCCTCTACTTGACAGCGACGAGGCCGGACATATAGTTCAGTGTGTGTCTGTGCGCTCGTTTTCAGGCTTCACCGAGGACTTCACATCGGCAGGCCGTCAAGCGGATTTTCAGGTACTTGAACCACACTCCTGAGTTTGGTCTTTGGTACTCTGCCTCCTCGACACTCAGACTTCACGGGTACTCCGATGCTGATTTTGCTGGGTGTCGATTGGACTGCAAGTCTACCTCTGGGTGTTGTCAGTTCCTTGGTTCTTCTTTGGTCTCTTGGTCTTCTCGCAAGCAATCCAGTGTAGCCCAGTCCACTACAGAGGCCGAGTATGTAGCTACTGCTAGTTGTTGTTCCCAGCTCCTTTGGATGACCTACACTATGAGCGACTTTGGTGAGGAGTGTTCCTAGGTTCCACTCTTTTGTGACAGTACCAGTGCCATAAGTGTAGCCAAAAACCCAGTCCTTCTCTCCAAAACGAGACACATAGAAGTGAGATACCATTTTCTGAGGAACAATGTTGAGAAGGGAAACATATCCTTGTCCTATGTACCTACCCAAGATCAGCTAGCCGACATATTCACCAAACCACTTGACCAAGTCACTTTCACTCGCTTGCGAGGTGAAGTTGGAGTGTGCTTTCCTTTCTAGCTGGGTCTTAGAGCTTCTCATGTATATATGTGATATATGTTGCATTTTGTTGCATTCCATGCATGCATTTTACTTTCTGTACAAAACCTGGTAGGATAGCCATCTTTGGATCACTTGTGCTAGGAAAAGCTTCTCTTATATACATTGATCACTGATGTGCTATATGTGTGATATGTGCATGTTTGGTAAATGGTGATGTGAAGCTAGGCTCTTGATGGTTGTTGCCATATATGTATGATGAGATAGCTTTATGTTTGTGAAAATGATAAAATTGCCTCTCTCATGAGTAGATGCTTGTCTATGCTCAATTTGTGCTCAAATGCCTCTATCATGTTTAGTTTATGCTTGAGTATCATATTTTCTTTGCTTGGGGTCAAAGACCTTTTTGTCATTGTAAATGTTTAGCCCATTTGTTTACTTGGGGAGGAGCCTAAGCTTCTTTTTGCCGCAAAGACATTTCATGTACCATATGTAAACTTGAAAAAAATGAAATTGGTGTATGAATTGCCTTATGCTTGAAAAATGAGCTCCTAATCATGTTCTTATGTTTTGATATTCATATCTTGGGTGCTAAACCGCTGCATGTTGTCTACCATGAGATGTCTCATTTTAAGAAGTAGACACATGGCTCGGTGGCTTTAACATGACTTGAGTAGCTTGTCGGCGTTTATAATGATCTTGTGATGAGAATTTGTGATCTTGTATAAACTTTGGATGATCTAGTGTATTTGTGTTCAAACTGCCATAGATAGGGCTTTGCTCATGAGATGAATGTTTCTTTGTGAAAATTTGCTTAAAATTGCTTTTGGCCATGTCACATGCTTGTATGTCTCTACCTTCTTGATGGCAATGTGCTAACTACACCATGTCTACTTTGCTTGCTCTATGTCTCATGTGTAGTATTTTGTTGTGCTCTTTGTATATTTGAGAAACTTGGTAGACTGTATATATACTTTGACATGCATTTTTCATGAGAACAAGGGGAAGAGTTTCATACATACCTTGATTCATGCATTGTCAACAAGGGGGAGAAGTTATGCGCTCTTGGGGAGAGTTTTGTATGATAGGGGGAGAAGTGGTGTTGTGTGCATTTGGAGAGAATTTTTTTATGCATTTGTGAGATGTTGCATGTGAGGAGAAAAATTGAGAAGAAGAGGTTGCATTTACTCAGGGGGAGTTTGTATATGTGCAGGGGGAGCTCCTTTGGGTTGCCTGAGTTTTGTGCTTTGTGGTGTGCTCCTTGTGAGCTTTGTTTTGTCTCGGCTGTGTTGAGCCGTTGCCCTTGCCTTAGGGGGCCGAGATTTGGGTTGGCGAGTGATCGTGTTTTTCACTTGTTCTTTGGCTTTGGATCACTTGCTTGGAGGTTTGTGTTCGTGGTTGTTTTCTTTTCTTTTTCTCTATCATGGTTACTATGGGTGTTGTCAATGCACTCATCAAGGGGGAGATTGAGGACCAGGTGTGTCCGAGGACCAGTGGAGGGTCGCTTCTTAGTGATGAGTGATTGACAACGTTGTGTGGACTGATGCTTGGCTAAGTGTGCAGGTACAGGTTGCGGTTTGACTCGTGTCGGTGCAGGTGAAGAACAAGCGCGAAAGGCCGTAGTCGTGGTGGCCTCCGATTGATGGAGAGGCAAGTAGGCTTGGTTCGATGGACCCGGTGGCCGATGGGGGTCAAGTGCGAGCCGTGCAGTGCAAGACTAGCGGGCTGAAGTCGTGAACATGGGCCGGTGCAAGGTAGCGGATCGAGCCCGAAGCTTGCACGCAGGGTTTGTTGGTTTGCCCACAAAACCATCGGTGGACGGTTTCTTGGTTTGGGCCGCAAAACCAAGTCGGAGGCCCGATGCGACGGAGACGGTGATTCCGGGAGCGTCGGGAAGCTTTGAGGCGGGGGGCACATGGCGTGATCGCGGTGCTTGCGTCGATGCTAAGCAAGGCCGCACTGGAAGCGTGTCCGCTCGATGAAGACTTGACCAAAATGCCCATGAGGGGTTGTATCTTCTATTTGAGTTGTAGGGGTAGCGTGGTCATTTACCTCCCTCCGGTGGACTTCGTATAAATAGCGGAGAGGTGGATGGCATCTCTCTCTCTTGGACTCTAGGGTTTCCTCCCCCGGTAGATCGCTCTGGACTGCTTCTTTTTCCTCTGCTTTCCTTAGGCTAGATTCTTGTATAGACTCTGACCTCTGGATGTATGGAAGCATTCGGCGTTGCGGTGATCTCCTAGCTCTTTGTGATTTTCTTGTCATTTTCGTGGCTATTTTTGGGGAGTTTCGTTCTTCGCTCGATTCGGGGATTTGAAGGGGTTTTCTCTCGGATTTCTTTGAGGGGATCATGGGTGGATGCCTTGTCCATCTTTGTGTGTGATCTTGACCCCTCAAATGCCGGGAAACACCTTCGATTAGTGAGTTTTTGGTCAGAGCCCGAGTTCTTGGTGGTGATTCGTGTGATCCGCGATTCCCGGTGATTTAGTGAGTTAGAGGTCGAGATTTTTGGGGCATAGCTTCCTCTTGTGTTGCTTATCATCTCCCCCAAATCTTGTCTCAAGAGCTTTAGCCGTTTGGGAGATCCGGTGATGGATTTGGAGGGTTGACTTCGCAGGTCGGGCTGTTTTCTTCTCTGTTCGTGCCTTGCGGACAGTCCGTGGGCTTGGTGCGGATAGTCCGCGAGCCCTGGTTCAGCGCAGGTGTTTTCCGTGTTCTTCGCGAGTTCTTCCGTGTTCTTGTTTTGATCCGGTGCCACAAGTGGTTTTGGTTGCACGGAGTTTGCAGACGGTCCGAACTGAAGTGACGGACAGTCCGCGAAGGTGCGGACAGTCCGTGGTGCTCGCCCGGACAGTCTGATTTTTCGGGGTGCGTCTCTGGAGGTTCTGTCCGCTTTATCCGACAATCCGCAAGGCCATTGCGGACAGTCCGCCCAGGCCCCACGGATAGTCCGCCCGTACTTCACAGACTGTCCGCGAGGTCTGTTGCAGACTTGCTTCCTTTGCTTTTATTCTTGTCCGGTGCTTCCGCTCTTTGATTCGTGGCTTGTCTCTAGGACTTGTTGGCTTGTGTGTGCCTGGTCTAGAGCTTCTCTGGTGTGTGCGAGTACTCGGAGTGGCAATCGGGGTATAGGCTGAGTTTGTTCTTCGGGAAGAATTTTTATGGGCTCCCATTCACTCCCTCCCTCTCCGGTCGCCTATTCGGTCCTTCACATGAGAACCCCTTTGATCATGTGAGAGACTATGAGTGTTTGGTTGAAACTCAGGGTAAAACCAGAGTATCACCAGATGCTCGGAAAAGAGAGTTTTTCCCGCTCTCCCTCTCCGGGAAAGCACGGTATTGGCAATGTTGTTTTGGTAGAGACTACCTCACGTGGGAAAGTTTGAGAGCAGCTTTCTGCTCCTGATTCTTCCCATTACGACATGTCATCTCGTTAAGGACAAAGATTCTCAGTTTCAAGCAAGGTAAGGAGGAATCTTTAGGAATGGCATGGAATCGTTTCGCCTCTTTGGTGGAAAATTGCCCTGTCCTCCACATCCCTGACTGGATGCTGCTTCAGCACTTCTGGTATGGGTTGCGGAAGGACGATGCCATGAGGCTTGATGCTCTCTCTGGAGGCTCTTTCGCGCATTTGGACGATGCCGAGGGGAAGGAGATCGTGGAAAATCTCTGGGATTTCAGCTCCCCTTGCATCCCGTCCGAGGAGCTGCCTATCAGGGAAAATGTTGAGCTACCTAAATCTATCATCAACCGAGCTCGAGATTGCTTATCCATCCTTTCCAAGCTCTGGTGAAGATATCATTCCTGAATAACAGGAATCTAAGGGGAAGATTGCTTAGCGCGGAGTCTACCCTTGGGTTCCCCTCTCATACCTCTTCTTAGACCTTCTCCCCAAGACCTTGTCTCGAGGGAGAATGGAGAGAATAATTAGGAAAGAATGACCATTCCCGACCAGGATGACTTGTTCGATCCTCGTTATGATCTCCTAGGGGGAGTGCGATAGGCCTATCATGTTCCTACACCTTGTTCGAGTCGTAGTCTTTGCACTAAAGTTCGAGCTAAGGCCTTGATCTCTGTTTCATAATCCATAGGATTCATTCTTTAGACCAAAGGAGCATGATCGTATACCAATCGAAGTTGAGCAGATTCACTTTTTTCTCGCTAAACTCAATCGATGCCGATCAGTCAAGAAGGCTGTCATTTCCTAACTTATGTCTTGACATGATCGATGCCCAATGGGAGCTGAAAGTGACGTCAACTTTGATAATGCTGAAGTTTGATCAAGCAAAGGTGATGGAAGTGAAGAGGAGGGAATCTTGATCTTGAAGGGGAGTTTCGGAGTTGAATTGGTCAATGGCGTGATCAAGAAGGAGGAAGAAACGTAAGAAGCTTGACTATGCAAGAAGTGAGAAGCCCAGTTATGTAAGGGCACACTTTTAAATATAAAAAGTGATTGCGTGATTACCGCGGACAAATTGTACCCCGAATATTCTTCAAATATGCTTTGTAATCAGGGGTAGAATCAGAATGTAAAAGTGACCTCCGGGCACTATAAAAGGAGCTCCTATGCCTCCGTGTAAAGCGATCTGCCTTTTGAGAATCGAAGAGCACACCTTTTCAGAACCTTTTCACTTTCTCTGTAAGTATATTTTTCAAATATCCAATAGGTAATTAGGCCTATAATTAGAGGAAAAATTTTAATAGGTTTGTATTTTAAAATGTCCTAAAAACCGAGATGTTACATTCGGTTTTCACACAACTATTAAAGAGAACACAACCAATCCCATCCACGTTCCATAGAATCCATCTAAAAGCTATTTGACGGATGGCATTTGATCATGCTCACTGTGGATAGCATGTGACGATGGCAAATCAACTGAAGATCATCATCTCCAAATAGCTGGAAGGCATTACCATCTTCATCGCTCCAACCTACATAGTTACAACGATGTTGCATAGGTAACATACTAATCACCCTACCCTTTTTCTATATACTCTAAAGAACACGTGGATTAGTTATCGATCTATAGGACCCGACCAATTTAGATTAATATGAAAATATGGTAATCTAATTATCTGTACTACTAGTCTACTACTATATTTGATAGGATTAGCACAAAACTACTCTAGGAGAGGTGTGCTCTTTCAGGATTCAGATATATGCAAGATTCTTTAGATAATTTTTCCTTTCGCTATTACACCTTATATTCTTCATATATCTTCTTCTTTCCATATTATATCGATTTTAAATCAATTCCATTTACCACATGTATTGAGCAATAGAAAGCACCATCGTGGTGAAATGAGCGACACAAGAGCTGGCCAAGTTGGAAAGAGGATAATATTACCATCTACTTTTCAAGAATGCACAAATTACAAGGAAAAAACTACCAAGACGCTATGATGACATGTTATTTGGTTGATTACCCTACTCTATCTGTGTCATATATGTGCAACGTCATTGAAGAAGCAGAAGATCAGAAAGCATCACTATAGATACCTATCATCAACCGGGTATCATGGTTCAAGAAAAATGAAGTAAATCATGAGACACATAAAACAAACAATACGCTACGTGGAGCCTTTACAGGTAATGTTCTAAACAAATCTTAGTTAATAATTATTCATTATTAGCGTATGATAAACTAACAAATGCCATTTTTAATGCAGATATATAGGCAGTTAAATTCCAAAAGGCAAACCTCCAGCCCACCCATATAATCAAATTGTCTTGATCAACTGCTACATTGGGACGCGAACTATTGCGCTTTCTTATTGTGGTGGATTTATGAATAAAAACAAAATTAATTATACTTATTGTTTTTCAAGCATAGTACACGACACAATCTTAAAATTATATTATATTGACCTCTCTCCCCAATTATGCTGACAAAATGCTAATTAATATATTACATTTACAGCCCATGTGGCAAAATAATATGAACCTTATTATGATGCTACTAATAAAACTAAACAACTTCAAACAATAATAAAAAATTACTAGCCCGCGCAGAGGAATGGGTTGATGAACTAGTTTTATAAATATTTATGCAAGCTAAAATCTTGATTTTTTTAGTTATTATTTGCTACAATACAAATAAGTACAGCAAACCATTCAATTATTTGCTTCCACCTTTTTAGTTTCTACGTACCTTGATGGTTGGGCCGGGCACATGTATCAGAAGAAGTGCTATGCATATGTTTGTTTTACTTTTCCACAAGCTATGCATATACCTTGAATTCTTGATGCATGATATGACCGATTTCAGTGGGTTTTGTTCAAAGGTATCCCTATGCTCTTCCAACGCATGATGCGCCAATTTAAAGTGGTGGTAGACTAGTAGGATAACATGTTCCTCGACAGTGAAGCATCACTTGGATAGTTTATAGGTTAGTAGCGCATGCAAAGGGATCCGAGTACGTATTTTGCGTGCTTTTAGGTTGATTTATATCTTTCTTTTCAGGTTTCACCTGACACACACAGTAAGAAGATACTTTATAGATATTTTTGCAACCTGAAATCTTTGATTCTTCAGTGTTATTATTTGTCACAGTACATGATACATACACTACACCATTCCATTATTTGCTTTCAGCTTCTTTGATATATAGTTTTCTACCTTTTGATGCATGCATGGGCACCTGCATGCATCATACACCAGTGCCATATGCATGCTTGCTTTACTTTTTACAAGCCATGCCTATACCACATATACATATATAACTAGTTAACCACATGATTCCACAAACACACACTTGCTGACAAACAGAGGCAAGCACACTCACACATATAGCAGGATCGATCGACAACATATAGCAGCATATACATACTGATCGACACTTATTAGGATGATGCGATTAGGAGTTGACGACCCTGCAGGTCCTCCTGATCTCGCCGTCGTCGCCTACTTTGAGGTTGATCTGCCCCATCTTGAGCATCCCCTGCTGGAACGCGTAGAAGAAGTAGTCCGGGTTCATGGCGAACATGCTGACCAGCTCCTTGGTCTCCGGCGACTCGAACAGCGTCTGGTCGGAGCTCAGGAGCCCCCGCCGCGCCGTGAGCTCCTGGTAGTAGACGCCGTCGAAGCGTGTGCTGGTCCGGTCGAACGGCGCCTTCCCGGAGTCGCCGCCCTTGCAGACGGATCCCAGGGACGAGGCCAGCGTCGCGTCCAGCGTCTCCGCCTCCTCCTTGATCCGGTTCTTGAAGTTGGCGCAGTGCGCGATGCCCAGCGTGTGGCCGCCGGAGAGCGCCACCATGTCGTGGACGTCGAGGCCGACGTTGTCGAAGATCTGGATGAGCAGCGAGACGTTCTTGACCGGCGGCGGCAGCGCCCGGAAGGTGTCGGAGTCGACGGAGCGGGAGCCGTCGCGGCGGCCGAGGGGCACGCCGTAGTAAGGCCCCCGCGCCATGAACACGGCGTCGCGGGCGGCGAGAGCCAGGATGTCGGCGCAGGAGACGATGCCCGGGCACTGCGCCTCCAGGGCCTCCTTGATGCTGTCGATCACCTCGAAGCCCCGCAGGCTCTTGTTCGCCAGCGCGTCCTTCTCCGCCGTGTTGTCGTCCGTCGAGTCCAGCAGCACCGACGCGTCGCACCCCTGATATATACATATATGTAAATATGCATCAGTGTCAGACTGTCAGTGGAAGGTGGAGTGCAATCTCGCTTCTACAATCCGGCCAGCACCTGCACGAAGCAGTCGTGGAAATGAAGCCTGAGGATGCTGCCGGCGAGGGTGGGGTCCTTCATGAGGGCCTGGCTGACGACGTTGCGGACGATGTACTCCGCGTACGGGCAGCTCCAACCGTAGTAGTCCATGCTGAGCTCGGCGGCGCTGCGCCCGGCGAGGACGGCGGCCACCTGCAGGAGGATCAGGAGCCTGACAAAGCTCTTCATCTGGGCGCCCATCGTCTTCGATCAGCTAACTAGCTGTTTCACCTCGATCGAGCCGAGCGACCAGAGGAAGAAGAAGATAGTGAGTGAGCACTTGCTGCTTGGGGAGTGCACCGGGAGCAGCTATTTATAACGCGCTAATGCAGCAGGACTGTGCCGACTGCTTGAATTGTATACTGTTTCTGTATTTTGAATCGTATACGCAACGTGGTGTATACACACACAACACATGTAGTGTGGTGTCTATAGTGCATAATAGTGCAGTACATGGGTGAATCCAAAAGGCCAAGACACATGCATGCTGCATGGCCACTAGGAGATCCATGATCTTGCCAAGAACGGCCTACTTCTTCGTGGAGTCAAAAAGAACTGCAGATCACTCGCCACACCACTAGCCACTCGCCACTTCGCCACCACGCCACAGTGCAATAATATTATTTATTTAATGTTCTTGTGACAGGAAAAACAGTGGAACAATTGCATGCCTTACCATATTAATTTACGGTGATGCTTGTATCTGCATCTATCATGCATGCATGCCAAGCCCTGGGACAGGAACAAGGTGTCGTGGGAATGCGTGATTGGGTTGCTGTCATGGGTCTCTGACGAGAGGGATCGTTGTGGGCGGGCCGGCCGGCGCATCTTTGCGGGTGATGATCAATCACCATGAGGTAGCCCATGGTCGACCAAATGCTCTCTCCGACGATCCGATCCCCTGCCGGCCGTCGCCATTGGCAGCCTGAGTGGGTCACTCTCCATTCCCCTCTCCCTCCTTTCCAAACGAAAGCGCACGCACGCCGCTATGACAGTTCAGTACCAGTCATGCACTCATGCATGCGATCGAGATCGAGAGAGTGAACTTCGATCTCTTTCAGTCTTTCAGATCGATACGTATATCTGATGAATACCTGGGCAGTGCCTGGCGGCTACCATCAAAGGTTCTGGGATTCAAATGCTAAAAAAATTGAATCTAGTGCAGTAGTGCTAGTACCATGAATGGGATCGGAGAAGAGAGAGGTGTAGCGAACGAAGAAGTCGACAAGCATCACCGGGTGACACAACACCACCAGTCCACCACCATGAGCTCGATCGATCGGAGTTGACATGGCCTCGCTGTTCACCGCACGCGCGTGCTCTCCAGTTTCTCTGAACCTGCGCCTGCGTCACGCAGCATTGCTCCGATTTGTATATAGTACGTTTAATTTCTACAAGACTACTGCAGCACCAGAGAGAGATCGAGCTGCAGTGGAGCAAGATAAGCTGAAGGGGCGTGCGTTCCAGTCCACAAGCTCTCCGCGCGAGCATGGTGGTTCAGTCACTAGAGACATGATGGAGACGATCGTTAGCACTAGTGAGGCCGATTGGTACATGGTGACACTAAAAATCTGCAACTTGTGAGTTATCCTCCGTTGATGATTGATTGGTTTTGACTGTAAGTACACTAATTGTATGTAGCTAATCATGGATATATCTTATATATTACTGCGCTCGTGCAGATCGAATGGCTTTAAAATAATTCATCTTGCAATCATGATGTTTCGTTGACTTTTGTAAGGCTTTGTTCAGAATTAACAAGTTTCTCTGTATACAATTGAAGAATTGAGATGTAGTTCAGAACTTCAGATACACCAAAATGTTGTAACCTGAAGCATCCTTTTGATAAACCAAAAGCACAAATGAACACAAAAAATCTGCTATATACACAAGGCATAGATTGGAGTAACACAATATCCTGTAGATGTGGTTGCCGTTGTACAATAATTCACCTAAAAAAACTAGACCCGATGAGGTGAAGACCTCCACATTTTTTCATTAAAAAGAAGTAACAATCTCTGAGTGTAGAAAATCACGAACCCCGACTATGCCTGCGAAGGGGATTGTACAATTCACCTAACACATATGCCTTCTCTCATGGTCGGCTCTTGTTATTTTTGTCTCTATTGATGGCTAGCTCATGCTGCTCATGTATGCCTATGGTCCTTGGTCCAGCATCCATGTATGATTTAAGATCCAGATCGCACTCCGATCCATGATTCATATCAGCACATCCAGGTATTGGACAAGCAATTAAGCTGTGCTAGTGTGTCTGTATATTCATGTTCCTTTGAAAATAGTTGCCTCCTAGACATTTTTACATCTGGAAATAATGGCCACTAAGATGAGTAGCACAACACCACTAAAAGGTGTGAGTGTGACAAGTATAGAACACTATTATGATGTGGAAATGTTTTCTCTAAACCATTAAGATGTGGACATCAACATCTTGATTAATTAGAGTCAATGCAGTTTCCTCTTCTTGGACTACGGGCAGTTAGTATATTTTGTAATTTGTAGGTACACTATCCACTAGGGCAGCCGAGATGATGGAGTTGAAGCAACCATGACAAGAAGATAAGATTTTGGTGAAACTGGCCGCAAATTCTTCGAAAAAAATACACTCTCTCAAAACTCTATTTGATCCTTTAGGGCAGTCCCAATGGAAGAAACTAGCACGATTTCCATAGTATAAGAAATCATCTATAGAAACTATCTTCCACAGTGGTAGTGTTTTCAAGTAATAATTGTTTTCTTTTTCTCTCTCTTAACTCTAACTTTTTCCTCCAATGAGAGAATGACATGAGTCCTCTAGAAACTAGTAGTTTCTTCCCAATGGCAATTTCATGGTTTCTTGGTGCATTGGTTCAAGAGAAGACTTGGTTTCTTCATGAAGAAACCATTTCTATGTTTTTTCATCTCTTTCCTCATTAACTAGGCTGCCACATCACCATTTCAATTAATTGACAAGCTATTTAAGAGAGATACAAACTACTATTAATGTACCATTGGGAGTGCCCTTAGGACATAAATTTAGTGCTACAGAATTAATTAGCAAGTCTAACCATCTTGAATGCTCCTAATTACCTTTTAGAATTTTTGAACGAGATTTTGTATTGGCTTGAGACGTTCACCTTTTGGAGTGATTAAGGGCGGTCCCAATGGAAGAAATCAGATAATTTCTATAGCATAGGACTCCGTATCAAGAAACTAATTTTATCAATGGAGAAATTTCTTCAACTGTCCAGATAGAAAATGAACCAATCAGCATCTCCTGACTCTCAGGATTCTCTACACATACCTGGCCGTCGGCCTCACGGTGCACCGCCGAGGGGGAAAAGAGAGCGCCACCAGAGGGGAAAAGAGAGGGAGCACAGGGGGCAGTGGTAACCTCCAATGGGCCAACTCCCCGATGACGAGAGGCAGCGGGAGCGATGGTGGTGGCAGCGACTCAACCACGGGAGCATGGGCGAGCCCTTCGGAGGGGAGCAGTAGCAGCGAGGCGAGCTCCCCGAGGGGAACAAGAGCGAGGTGCGAGCTCGCGGGCCGGTGTGCACTCCCGTCCGCCGGGGGAGCAGCGGTGGGTGCGGCGACGGCCCTGGTGAGCTCCGTCGCCGTGGGGCGTGGCGGCAGCCACCGACGAGCTTCTGTTGTCCCGAATCGTGACGGCGACAACCCTGATGAGCTCTGCAGCATATGGCATCACGGCGGGCCTCAGTGACCTCCACGGCGGGCCTCGGCGAGATCCGCCGCCGGACCCCGGCTGTCACGGTGGCACGCGCGGGCAGGGGAGATGCGCTCGGGAGAGAAGATGCGGTGGCATGTGGGAGAGAAGCGCGTGCGGCAGGGTGGGAAGTGTAACATCCCGATTTTTAGGACATTTTAAAAAACACAAATCAGAAAGCATTTCTCCCCTAATTATAGGCCTAATTTTCTTTTTCAGATATTCTATGCTTTTCTTAAAATAAACATTGCATTTAAAGTACAATTTTGTTGCTGTCACACCCAGTTTTGGAAGCAAAACCAGATTATAGCTTACATGTGTCCAGGATCATGTTCACACACGCAAGCGACATAGTGGAGTACCAAAAAGCGCAGTGTCATAGCGTTATTATTATTACAGACCAAATGTCCAATAATTTAACTCAACGTTCGAATAGCTAACAGCGGAAAGTAAAACAGAGTCGTCCACCACAGGCAGTCGACCAGAGCAACGCGCCTAGAAGTCTTCGAAGTCTTCAGGGAAATCTTCAAAGCGGCCGTCTGAGCAGCAGTCCGAGTAGTGTAGTTGCAAGAAATAAATCAACTAGCGTGAGCACATGTCGTACTCAACAAGGGAATGTAACTAGAACAACATGCAAGGCTCTTTGGATGGATGGCTGACATGGTTAAAGCGGTAAGCAATTTTAGTTAGTCAGATTTTATTAAGCATCTGATTACTAGCAGTGTAAGTGTATACCAACCCAGAGATAATAAATGCAACAAAATCAGGATGCAATGCACAAGATTAATTCATGTTCCATAGTTTACCCATGTGAGGGTCCAGGCCGCTCGTGACCGTGAGCACGGCTAATCGATTAGATTTTACACTCTGCAGAGGTTGTACACTTTACCCACAAGTTGTGTCTCCCATGTTGCCCGGGTTAGCTAGACCCTTAAACACTGCCTTTGGTGAGTGGCTAGGGATTCACTACGAGGCCTTTACAAAGATTCCCTAGTATGAGCTTCTCGCTAGGTTTCATGACAGCGCAATGCATAACCCTCTCTCAAGACTGCGAAGCTACCACAGAGCAGATCAGCTTGAGGGCCGGGCTATACACCAACTACCGGCACCCCCTAACCCTTATCAAGTAAAGCATACTACATACTAAGGTTTCTAATTAATTAGCCAAGACAGATCTATTTGTCTTGTGGTTGCACCTGGTTCCTGGGTGGTCGCTCCATGTTCCGATTAACAGGGGTAATCTTGCTTAATGAGGGTAGAGCATAAAATAAATCAAGTTTACTTTTGTGTATAATTAAACCATCCTCAACCCGTAGTTAGCAACTAAGCAGGTGCTACCCAACATAAATAAAACCCCAGGTTAACAAGGACATGGTAATCAACACTAGTCACACCTTAATCATAGGATCCCATCAATTTAATGCAAGCAATATAATAAATAATGTAATTAAAATGCAGTTGTATAGGAAAAAAAAGCATGCATCAAGGACTTGCCTTCCACAAACTCAGAGGGCTGCTCAAGATCTTGAAAGTCTTCAACTGCAGCGTAATCGAAGTAGCGATCGTCTTCTACGCATCACACCAACCACATACAAGCAAATAATAGAAACAAATAAGAAACATGCACCAAACAGTAACAACAGAGCAAAACAACTGCGTAAAGCTATTCTACTCTTCGATACGATCGTTTAGACATAAAGAACGCTAAAAACGGAGCTAAAACGCACAATCTAGAGCTAAAACAAGATACAGGGGTCTATCTGCGAGAAAACTAAAGTTCCAGGGGCTTAACTGCTAAAACCCGGGCCTAAAACATAATTAAACTTATAAACACAGGGGCTAACGTGCAAAAACTAAGGCTATGGACCTCGGCTACCAAATCTAAACAAACCAGGGTCTAAACCGTAAAAACCAGGACTCATCTGTAAGGGTTTTTCTATGGTGGGAGGACCGGCTTGCAAAACCTAAAAGCCTAGGGGCTCTTTAGCAAAACGTGCGTGACCCGGCGGGGTTGACCGGTACCGACGGCTTTGACTAGGGCCTGGATTAGATCTGCGCCGCTGGTTTTGGATCCAACGGATCAGATCAAGCGCGTGCGCTGACGGCGGCGGGGAACGGCGGCGAGCGGCGGCGCACGGCGGCGAAGTCGCCGGCACAACACCAGATCGAGCTAGGGGGCTCGATTTGCTGCGGGGATTGCACCTAAACGTAGAGCGCGAGCTTGCGAACTAGACAAGGGTGAAAAAACAACCTCTGGCTCGGTGGAGACGGCGGGCAGCACGGCGAAGCGGACGGTGGCGGCGGCGAGATCTCCGGCGAGCTCGAACCAATGAACCGAGGCCCGAACTCGACCACAGATGGCACCAGGGAACTCCACGCGAGCTTGCAGACCTCCGGGTACTCTTCTCGACGACGGGGAGGTGATGACGACGGTGGACAGCAAGCGGCGGCGCTAGGGTTCAAGGCGGCGGCGCTGCTTCCTAGGGTTTAGGGTCTTCGGGGTTCTAGGGGGCCAGGAGCGGTGGCGGCGCGGCTTAAATAGCCCGGGGGCCCACGCGTCTTGGCGTGCGGGTCAAGCAGGAGGCGGCACGGACGCGGACGGCGGCGTACGGACTCGGCACGAGTCCGACCCGAGGCAGAGTCCGGCGCGAGGAGGGGGATGACCCCTGGGGTCCACCCGTCAGCGGCAGGGGAGCTAGCGGGCCGGGAGTTCGACTGGGTTGCGCAGAAAAGGGAGAGGGGAAGGAAAAGATGGACCGGGCCGGAAACACAGGGTGGTCCAGCGGACTTAGGAGCTAAAGAGGCCGAGCGAAAACAGGAAGAGGGAAGGGAGGGAAAAAGAATTCTTTTGAACTTTTATTTGAAACCTTTTCAAACTTCTACCAAACTTTGAATTCAAACACTAAAAAATAATGCACCAGCATGTATGCAACACTCAACTCCTATATTTATTTATTTTATTTAAGAAAAATTATTTAAATGCCTAGAAAATTTAAATAACTCCTTATAATCCTTAAACAAATTCATAAGTTGCTAACAAAATTTTAATAAATTCATAAATTCAAATTTAGGGTGTTACAATTGCATATGGTTGTTGTTTGATCCCTAAGGATATTGGGAATGGGAAGAAGTTTGAAATTATATTTCAAATGGACCCTCTAAACCCTCGCAACAGCCCTAAGGACATGGTTTGAAATTTGATATGGAACTTCATTTCATATCCATCTTTTAAACCCTTTAGAAAGCCCCATAAACATAAAGTCTGATAGGCCTCCCTCAAATCCTCTCTAAGCACTGGCCTGCTCCCTCCCTCCTTTCCCTGCGCGGCCCAGCCGGCCTCCATTTCCCCTCCCACCGCGTAGGCCTGCACGACCCAGCCAGCCCAACTCGGCTCACACCCGGTCATCCCCTACCTCGTGTCACCTCCCACCTCACGCGCGCGCCGTACCATCACTGCCCCGCCGCCGCACACCACCTCCTTCCCTACCACTCCCAACACATGTGCACGCGCGCCAAGAAACCCATCCCCTCTCCCCGTGGTCGAAAAAGCTGGCAGCTTTTTCCCCCACCGCAACCGTTGACGCCGCTGCGCCATCCGCCGCCGGCACACCTCGCTCGACCTCGCTCCCACGGTCTTCCCCTCACCCCAGTCACATGCGCCCCCAAAGCCGCCTGACACCCCTCTATCTTACCCGCCTGCTCCTACCCCTTACCCATCCGCAACTGCCGCACCACGGGCACGCCACGGCCGAAGTCGAGTATTGCCGTCGTACGTCGCTGCAACGACATCCCTAGCATGATCTCCTTATCCCGGCCATCCCTCGTTGACTTGGGAGGCGCCTCGCACTCGCCTCGCACTCGCCTCGATCTAGGACGTTGCCACATACTCCTAGGCTACCCCTAGAGCTCCTTGCCACCATCACGACCGTACCTAGAGCCTCGCCGGTCATTAATGGCTCGGCGAGCTCCCAACCACCCAAGCTCATCTAAGAGCTCGAGCTCACGATCTACAACCGCCTGGGGCTATAAATAGCACCCCGGGGCACGGTGTTGCCCTCACATCACCACCACACCACACACCCACCGGCATGAGCTCGCTCACCACCGCCGCTGCGCACCGCCACAATTCCAAGCCAATACCGGTCATTGCGCTACCGGAATGGAGCCCACCACCACGCCGGAACTCTCCAGGTATGGTCGTTGTGCTGCCTGAGCCACCACTGCCTTCCCTTTCCCCACTAGCCGTGCCGCCGTATGAGGGAATGTCCCTGTGCTCTGGTGAGCTAGCGCCGCCACGGCAGCCCGGCCCCTATCGCTGTGCCACCTCTACAAGTCCTCCCCGTGGTACCGTTATGCCATCTACAGGCCCAGCCGCTGCTCGCGCGCGTCCCAGCCCCGCCGTCACTGAGCCATTGCTCCATCGAGAATCCGACGAGCCGCCGACTTTGTTCTGGCCAATCCTCGACCCTCCTAAGTACATGAATAGTTGTGCAATGCCCCCACGAGGACGATGGTGCACACAACTTAGCCCCTCTAACCCCGAGCTTCGGTTTCCCCTTTTCCGCCTTGTGCTCCCGCCACTCTGGCGAAGCCTCACCGCTAGCCTCCTGACGCCCGCACCAACCCCATTTGGTTTTCCACAGCACCCCAAACCCCTGGAGCCCTTCCTCGTCGCCTAAGACTCCCTGTAGCGGCCGACGGCGAGCCCTCCGACGAAGGTGCTCTGCCCCACCGCCGAGGTTTGCCCCCAATCCTGGGCGCCGCCACCTGAGGCTGTCAGCCCCGTCGCCTTGCCGTATCACGTCGGCTCGCTGATGCGTGGGCCTGCAGCCAACGACGTCCACCCTGTTGTCCCACCAACCACGCCACCACCCCGTGAACCTGGTCCACTACACCACAGTCACACGCGCGCTCGGTCCACCATGACCATGCACGCGGCTCACAGCACAGTGCACCAGAGCCCACACCACCTGCATCAGTCCCTAGGATTTTGCTAGGTATACCCCACTAGTGTACACCAATACCTAGTTAGAGACCTTTTCCTTTTCTAAAAATTCCAAGAAAATTCCTAAAAATATTAGGGATTATTCTAAGCCTATTAATGCCCTTAGATTTCATATTCAACCTTGTTAGGGCCCTTTTCCGTTTTTGCCCTTCTCTGAGTAAATGGAAAAGCCCCTGTTAGTGCACCCGGGAATTCGCATTCCACCAGTCTTAGCTCCGATAACCCTAGGAAAATTCCTAGAAATACCTTAGGTGCATCTAAGCCTATTCCAACCCCTAGCATCATCATTCACACCTCCTTTATCCTTAAGAATTTATCAAGGTTCCCGGTCTTTCTCGAAGCCCTGCCGTTACGCTGCCCGAGTAAAACCCTAGGTATCAACCCCTTAGCCGTTATGCCTTCCAACAGAAAACCTAGGTAATCACCCCGCCTAGCCGGCATGCTGCCCAATAGGAACACTAAGATATCACCACGCCTAGCCGGCATGCCGCCCAATCACGGACATGATTCCATCCACATCTTGATGTTACGCCGTCCGCCGGAAACCCCATGATTTCCCTTTTATCCACCGGGGATACACCCATCAGGTGAGCCCCGTCACGCTTCTTTCCATAAGATTTGATTGGTGAAGTGCTTTTATTGATTGTTTTTGTTTTTATTATTGTTTTATACGTATAAAGGCGGTAGACATGGGCGACCGGGATTCTGCCTGAAGTCGAGGATCCAGAAGGGTGTGAAGCCCAGGACCTTGGTTGTCTATGAATCGCTAAGGATCTCCAAGTATAAGAGGCAAGTCCCAACACCCCCTCCTTGATCATACTTCCGCCAATATTTTATAATTAGGGTAAAATATGCCATGACAATAATTTGACCTGCATTTGCTGTAAGGACGGGTTGATCCCGATCTCGACTATGTCGATGACCGAGTATCAACCCTAGATCTGCAATTCACAATTATTCATGTGAAGAACTATGGAGATAGATGAGAGTAATAAAATGAACCTACTAAAGAGAGTTATACTCCTTAAGGACATACCTGGGAGTACGGGGGCAGCCTCGGTGGAGGATCCTGTCCATGCTTACTCCGGTCGTATAAGGATCGGTTCACGGGAAAGTCTTTCCAGTGACTTAGTACGACCATACGTAGCAAAAAAGGCATAGCCTGACGGGAATGCCTATTTATGTGCGATCTTCAATCACACCCATCACTGAACCTAGTAAACCATCCCAAGGGGCCATGGTGGGCAATGGATACACTAGAGCAGGACCTTCGCAGAGTCCCAGGTCCGGTCGATACATGTCATCGGGTATGTTATGGTGTCCGGAATGACACGATGGTATTGTATACCATTTTTATTGCATATGCAATCTCCCCGGGGAAACTGGATCTACGATGCAGATTGTGGTGGTATGACCCCTACTTAGGCCCCAGCGTAAACGTGGATGGAGCTAGGGAATGCTGTCTAGGTGTGGATGAGAATGTAGTCCACATGTAGACGCCGATGAGTATGGTTCTTGCGGCCAGTACCGCCTTCTGCAGAGGTATGGGCTGGTCGAACGTATGGGTATAGTGTACGCCTCTGCGCAGAGTATAATCTATTCGAATAGCAGTGGCTCTCAGTTATGAGCCCTTTTGGTAAAGCTCCCGTTGATTAGCACACATGCTTTGTGAGGATAGACTTGGTGGTGAGATAGGGCAGTGGCCCTTAGAGAGTGAGATACGGCAGATGCCGGCTCAATGGGACCCCGGTGGTTGCTGAGTTCAATAAAACTTGGGGACTGGTAGGGGAGGCTATGTGTTCTCTCTCCAGGACCAACCTACATATATTATACCTGCTCTACTTTTCAGTTTCTCTGAAACTTACTTCACCTGCATTAGTTTATTTATTTTAATAATCAAACATGCCTCCTCTCCTTGGAACCTTGCATGTAGTCTATAGGATTAATTGCTTATACACTGGGATTTGCTGAGTGCGTTGATGTGTACTCAGCCTTGCCTCTATTATACTTTTTACAGGTAGACTACGTGGGTTCCAGGTGTTGTAGACCATCTAGTTAGTGGATGGGCACCTACGCTTCCCTTCGCTGTGTTGATGTATTTTCTTTGAATATACGTTATTTATTGCCTCAATACTTAACTCTTTGATAAGAACAGTGCTAACCTACCCGGTCCAAGGATTAGCACAGGTACTTAGCGCGAATCTCGAAGGTGGGTCCCCACAGGAAGGGGACAGCCCTAGCTCTACCGCCGTGGGGTGTGGCGGTGGCCACCGACGAGCTCCTGTAGGCCAAATCCCGGATGGTTGTGGTCTCCGCTGAGCCGAATTGCGGCGGCGACGAGCCTTGACGAGCTCTGTATCCGCTGGGTGCCGCGGCGAGCCTCGACGAGCTCCGCAGCAGGATCCTGGCTGTCGCAGCGGCACGGGCGGGCAGGAGAGGAGCGTGTGCGGGAGGTTGGGAAGGCGACAGCGCGCACAGGATCTGCAGGTGAGCGCACAGGATTTGCAAGAAACAACTCGTTTCTCCCTAGTGGCATTTGTCTCGTTTCCATGTGCATCGATCCATATGGGTAGATGTCGTTCCCTCCTCAAGAAATCGTTTCTCCGTTTGATGCTCATCAGCAAAAAGCTGAGCTGTCCACGTAATTAATAGATATAGAAACTACCATAAATGTATTATTGGGACTACCCTAATATATCCCTAAGGCCTTCACCCCTTTATTTCTGTATTCTTCGAGGTCAAGGCCCTCAAATATGCAAGAAGCAGTCCTATTTACAAATCCTAGTAAAAGTAGAATTTGTAACCATACAGCAATCTCCACCTTGAATCAAATCCTTTTGAAGTCACCATACTCCAAGAATTCACTCCAAGTCTTTTTTTTTTCATTTTTTAGTGTTAAATTTTATTCCTACCTTAGGAGTTCCTCCACTCCACCACAAGAGCCCGTGCACTGTGCACACATCTCCAAGTGATGTGCATGTCAATGTCACGGCTGGAGCACCAAAACCGTCCATCTGAGAGCTTCTTGTTGTGGGTTAGCAAAAACAAAAACAAAAGCAAGTGGAGCATGATTAGGAACTTGTTGTGCATAAGACATGTTGTGCTTTCTTTTTGAGAATATAAGACATGTTGTGCTTTGAAGATCACTACAATATAGGAGTTTGCCAACCAAAATGTTGTGGTTTAGAAAGAAAATCATGCTAAAGGTTTTCTTTTTTATCTTGTTTTATGTGAAGAAGCTATTGTAGAGAGTACTCCCTCTGTCTCAGAATAAATACAATTCTAAGCTTTGAAATTTGTCTTATAAAAAATACAACTTTGACATACCAACCACAAAAGACAACAGTTTTCGGAAGCTTCTCCTACAAAAGACAAACCAATGTCTAGATGTTTCTCACAAAAGATAAAAGGTAATTTGTTAATTTACACCACACATTAGTTTACGTGTCGGGTCCTAGATTTGCATTTATTTTGGGACGGAGGGAGCAGCAAGCAACGGCAAAAGCATCACGTCAGAGCTGTCAGCTGTGTGATATTTCTATTCTATCCAACGGATGCAGCTGGCATATATAATTATATTATATATATATACGTTTCTTCAACATCGACTATAGATCACATCATGCGCATGGAGTGAGTCTCGGTCGATCTCGGTCGTGTTTAGTAGGGGGTGAAAATTTTTTCACCCCTATTAAATGCTATTTTGATCACTAATTACGAGTACTAAATAAAGTCAGTTTCAAAATTACCTTCACAACCCTGAGCAAAATCGCGAGACGAACCTAATGAGGTCTTTGACCGTATGATTAGAACATAGTACTATAGCATTACTGTAGCAAATCGCTAATTAATTATGCTCATTAGATTCGTCGTGCAAAGTTGCACTCATCTGTGAAAAAGTTTTGCAAATAAACTTCATTTGATATTCCATGCATGCAAGATTTCTTTTGCATGAAATTTTTTTTTCACCCTAACCAAACACGCTCCTCCTGGTTTTATTTGGTTTATTATCAACACTGCTAGTACAAGCACGAAACGACTCATCATCCTTGATCAGAGCCTGGCGAGCTGCCCGACGTTGATGGGCGCCATCACGTCGGCGCCGCCGTGGAACGCCTCCCTGGCGATGATGACGTTCACCTTCGCCGTCGGGTGGTAAGCGTCCCAGAACACGTAGCGCTCACGGTCCGCGCACGGCGGCATGAACGGCAGGCACGTGATCTGCCCGCCGTTCCTCCCGATCCCGCAGCATCCCCTGTCCACCACGCTGAACCCTGCAGATCGATCGATCGCCGTGAATCCATCCATGACCGGCCAGTGATAGATCTCTGATGTAGGAGAAAGAAGACGACGTACCGAATGCGCCGGGGTTAGAGAGGATGGCCTTGAAGATCCGGAAGTTGTCGAGGTACGTGAACCGGGCGCCGGGGAGGTTGGCGTTGAGGCCGTCGAGCATCGCCCTCACGTTGGCGTTGAACGGCAGCACAAGGCTGTCCACCTCCGGCGAGCACCGGCCGGCGAGGCTCTGCGCTAGCACCGTCGGGATGCAACCCATCGACCCCACGCCGGCCACCACGAACTTCCTCGCTCCGGCCCTGTACAGCCTCTGCATGCAGCAGCAATTCGCGTGTCGTCAGTTTGCAGCAGTGCGATCGAGAATTCGAGATCACATACGTGGTGACAACAATGGCGGCGAGCCGGCGACGGTGATCTTACGGTGAGCTGGGAGGCGAACTGGCGTGCGAGGAGTCCGGCGAACTGGTGCGGGTCGTAGCGGCGCCTGGTGTCGTAGTTGGGCGCCAGGTAGTTGTTGAGGTAGTCGTTGCTCCCCATCCCGACGAACACGATGGACCGCGCCAACCTGTCCGCCGCCGCCGCCGCGCCGGCCGCGCCGGTGATCTGCGCCACCGTCGACTCGAAATTCCCGATCTGCTGGTTGAACGGGATCCGTCCGGCCTGCGTACGTACGTCGCAATTCATTTGCAGATAAATTATCTTGATTGGCCAGTTATGAACACAAAACGAGAACGGCGCCTGGGTGCTTACGAAGTTGCCGCCGCTGTCGTCGAGGATGCCGGCGGCGGCGGAGGCGTAGTTGGCGCCCTGCAGGATTTCTTGGACGGACGACGCTTGCGAGTAGGACGGCACCAGGGGAAGCCCAAGCAGCTCAGCTGCAAATTGAACACACGACAGAGATGCTAGCTTTCAGTTGATCAATCAAACTCTGCAGCGATCGTGGACATTTTCAGTTGATCAATCAACAAATGCTGCTGTCCATTTTAGACAGGTATGGCCCTATTCCTAATGCTAATTTTCTTATGCTAATCTAGAGATGTTGGAGTGTTCGTAACAGTGTCCTGCAAGCGGGTGAGGCGATTTCTGTTTCGGGATCAGTAGCTTTCTTGACAAGATACATTGATGCACTATTCCGAGTCCGACATCAACAGGAGGTGGGAGACAGTCGTGGCAAAGGGAAGGCCTTTGTTGAGCAGATTGCCAGTGCTGCAGTTAGGGAGCCGACAGCCCCTGCGCGCTGGGATCCACCTAGTGCGGAGGTTCTGAGGATTAACGTTGATGGCGCATTCATCAAGGAGTCGGGCAGTGCGGCGCTGGGAGTTATCATTAGAAATTGTGAAGGACGTCCCCTCTGTCTAGCTTGGCGCCGTATTAACCATTGCAGGGATGCAGAGGAGGCAGATGCGCAAGCATGCCTGAAAGGGATTCGACTGACAGGAAGGTGGTCTGATCGTGAAATAATTCTGGAGTCCGATTGCTGGACTGTAGTGGACAAGCTGCGAGAAGGAATCAGAGATAGGTCTCTAGTAGCTATGTTTATCCATGATACCCTGCAGGAGGTCCCTAAGTTTCTTAGTCTGAGCTTTGCCAAGATTAGGAGAGAGCAGAATTTAGTAGCGCATGAGTTGGCCCACTTAACTTTACAATCTAGTGTGTGCCGTTGTATCGAACCTTTTGTACGGGCAGAGGCCCCCTAAACAATAAAGCTCTCACTTTTCGCCAAAAAAAAAAACAAATGCAGCTAGTGCTCGATTTGTCAGATTGCTTGGTTTCAACGTTGTTCATCATGGATAGGGATGGCAATTTTCCCCGCGGAGGCGGATCCCCGCGGAGACCCGACCCGAATTGCGTGGGGATGGGGGGCAAATTTCCCCCGTGGGGGAAGCGGGGCGGAGCCCCGAAACTTAACGGGGCGGGGACGGGGATGAGCTTTCCCCCGTGAATGCACCACGGGGACCCCGAAATGTCCTCTGGCCCATAAAAACAAACGGCCCAATAGCCCAACTCTTCAGCCCTATAGTATATAAGCACAATCTTCTCCCCAAACCCTAAGTTCTATTCTCTTTCTCCTCACTCCCGCAGCCGCCTGCACCAAGCAAGCGGTGGCCACCGCACACAATGATTGCGTCACGAGTCAGAGTGAAGAGCCGGAGGGCGGAGAAAGCCAGAGGGCGTGCGGCCGCGCAACGAAAGAGAAAGCTGCCGAGTGCTGACGCCTCTTGTCTGCTGCGTCCACGAAGACCACAGTCCACAGTCTGCCGCCTGCTACTCCACGAGTTATCGAGCAAATTTGCAGCCGTATTCTTCTGGCAAGCATTCGAAGTAGGGGAGATTAGTAGTATAAAATTAGAAGTGTGTTTGATCTGTTAGCTTGTGATCCCGTTCGATCTGCTAGCTTTGTATTGGATGGGCTTGTACACGATTTTTGACTTGCTTGGATCTGCATCCTATTTGTTGGAGATTGGTTGTTCTCATCTTCAGATTTGTTGCCTGGTTGTTGTGCGTTTGATCCCCACGGGGACCCCGTCGGGGCTCGGGGATCCGTCGGGGACGGGGCAAATTTTTACCCCGATTGTAGTTTCGGGGCCGGGGTGGGGACCCAAGTTCGGGGATCGGGGCGGGGACGGAGGGTGCTTCCCCGGCCCCGCCCCGTTGCCATCCCTAATCATGGAGCATCTCCAAGAGATTGCTAAAAATTTCTCCCCCAAAACTATGTATTGGGAGCTCTTCTAAAAATTTCTTTTCCCAAAATACTATCATCCTCCAGCAGATCGCTAAAACTAATCTCCCAATATTTTTTAAAATAAACCACGTCATCAAAGAATACGAAAACACCCTGTCCATCAGACTATCTGAGCACCCTACGGCCTGCACGGCTGCACCACACACCTCTCTAATTTTCAATTCACTGCTCCTCCGCGAGCTGCAGCCCCACCTTGCCTCGAGTTACCTGCATTCTTGGGCAGCGACGTCCAAGTCCGAGACGGCGAGACCCCTCTCCGTGCTTGGCAAAGTAGCTGGCGAGTATGAGTATCTCGTTCTCCTCAGCCGTCCACCTCCCCCGCTTCAGCCCCCACCTTCTCCAGCACGACACGCTTCCCATCACTCTCGCTAGCACGCAAGGTAGCTCTCGCAGGCCTAGCTGCAGCCCCTGACGGGAGCACTCGCGCGTGCCCGGGTGAGTTGCTGCCCCTACCGGAGCGGCAGCGCGGGTCCGGCGAGCTACAGCCCCCCACGGGAGTGCTGACGCATGGCCTGGTTGAGCTGCTGTCTCGACGGGAGCGGCGGCGCAGGCTCCTCGAGCTGCAGGTCCCCACGGGAACGGTGGCGCGGGTCCGGCGAGCTGCCGACGAGAGCGGCGGCGTAGGTCCGGCGAGCTGCAGCCCCGACGGGAGTGGTAGCGTAGGTCCGACGAGCAGCGGCGCGGCCGCGCGGGCTCGGCGACCTGCAATCCTTCACGGGAAAGACGCCCCGAGCTCTCGGTGCTCCCGCGCGCCTGGCGGTGGGCCCCTACTGCTGCATTGGGCGATTGGAGGAGGAACGGAGACGCGAATATATGCGCGGTTGTGGATTGTTTTTTCGCGTCGTTAAACTTTTGGGAAAGATATGCGAGATCTGTTGGATCATTTTTTTTCTCTTTTTCTCCAAAATCAGGTTTTGGGAGAACTATAGGAGGACTCTTGGAGTTGCTCTTAAAAAGCAACGAACTCTGCCATTTTTTACCCCCGTGTCAGGTGCATAGAGTTCAGTGGTGTAAACCTGGTAGTCACGCTCACCCATATGCATTCAACTACTGAACAGATGTCACAAGCAGAGATGCCATTCAATTCAGTATTCTGTAAATGAAAGTGGCCTGAATTCTAGATGTAGCTCCCTGCCAACTCAATGCTCTGTCGGTCTGTCCTCCGTGGGGAATTGGGGGTATGGGAACAATACGTACTCCACCAACATAAACCAACTGTCTTACTGTAGTTGGAAGGATTGCATCTAACAACCTTGGCTACATGCTTCAGTTTTGAGCAGGGATTAGGATTTCTGTTTTATGATTGTTTTTGTCTCCCCGAAAACACCAAATTTCGTGAAATTTCGGCTGAAATTTGGACAAAATTTGTGTTTTTCACTGAAGAGATCGACATATCAGGCAAATATTAATTTCAATTTTATCGGATCAAGCTTTAATTTATCAGGCAAATAGTAATTTCACTGAAAAGTACGAAATTCCGTGAAATTTCGTGAAATTTGGGCCAAAATTTTGAACAATGGTTTTGAGCCCTCAACTAAGAACCATTTTAACTATAAAACTTCACTTCGCAAGACTTCAACTCAGAGTAGTCTTGATGACAGGACGTTGACGTGGCCAACGGCTAAAATGTTACTTGAATTTTAAAATTTAGAAATAGATAATATTTTTGAGGTAAATACTCCAGAATATTTTAGTTAGGAAGGATTTCAGACAAAATGTGTGTGTTTTCATTGAAGAGATCGACATATCGGTCAAATACTAATTTCAGTCACCACTGAAAAGTACGAAATTTCGTGAAATTCAAGAAATTTGGGCCAAAATTTTGAACAATGGTTTTGAGCCCTCAACTAAGAACCATGTTAACTATAAAACTTCACTTCGCAAGACTTCAACTCAAAGTAGTCTTGATGACAGAACGTTGACGTGGCCAACGGCTAAAATGTTACTTGAATTTTAGAATTTAGAAACAGATAAAATATTTTAGAAAAATCTCACCTGTGACGAGGAGTATTTTTTAGGTAAATTTTTTTTCTAAGTAAAATATTCCAGAACTGTTTAAAGTCAAAGCAATAATCTACAAAATTGGCAATCCCTTTGAAAACTAGTATATATGGATTTGGAAAATTATAGGAAACAAGGGCCAGATGACGCCAGATACATATATACATGAGGTTTGAAAGCTGAAAGAAAATGGTCTCATGGGAATTAAATTTCAGTAAACACGTGAAATGGATGAGTTATACTTGTTTTTAGAAGGGACAATTTATACTCTATTTCGTATGTATAAAATACATTTTGGCTATAGAAGCTCCATAGCGCAAAGTTTTTAAGCCATTCCAAAATTTTAGAAATGCAAAAAAATATTTTAGCACTGACCATGTCATTGCATCAGTGCCACTTCACCTGAAAAAAGCTCTGACCTCGGACCGGGAAGGGAAAAACCCAAAGTCAACTCACACGGGCAAGAACGTACGTACCGAGCTCGTCGACGATGGTGTATCCGTTGGAGAAACGGCCGGTGGGGCCGGCGGCGAAGTCGATGCCGTAGGGGAAGTAGTTCGCCTTGGCGAGCGAGGCGAGGTTGTTGTTGTTGCCGCTGTCGATGAGCGAGTCCCCGAACACGAACAGTGCCGGCACCGCCGGTGCTGCCGCCGCCCTCAAGCTCTGCTCTCCTCCGCCGCTCGCAGCCGCGAGCACGGCGCAGAGGAGCATCGGCCACCGCAGCCAGAGGCCGACGCCGCCGGCCATGGTCGCTGAATTGAAGCTTCTGTTGCAGTGCTGGCGCAGAGGTCAGAGTACTGAAAGCTGAGTGAGCTACACTGAGACTGTGGAAGCCAAGGAGATGGAGGACGGTAATAATGGCCATGGGGGGGTGTATTCTGTATTGTATGGACCACGGCCGGTCGGTCGTGTGGTGACTGGTGAGTACGTGTCGATCGCGGTGGTGACGCAGTCACGAGGGGGTGAGTAAATGGTGGCGCCACCTGCATGCCGCCCGTGCACCGGCCGCTCACGCCACGGCGGCGTCGGCGTCGGCGTGCGACGACACGGGCGGCCATGCATGCGCGGCGCGGCACGGCGGGGCCGGCCGGAAATCAGGGATGCTCGTCGTGCAGCAGTAATTGACTTGAAGAAGCACATGCAGTTAGTCACAGGCTCGAAAGGAGGTGTACTGGCCGGCCCGTCGTCTCCATTTGGGGCGCAGATGGCGGCAGCGCCGGCGAGCATGGGCGTCTGCCGGTCGGTTTCCATGGCAGGCACGCAGAGGCTGCTGCGGTTGCACAGGATCAGTCAGGCGCACGTCAGGGGGAGTAAAGAGGCGCACGTCCAACTGGAACAACCGGGCCAAGGATATGATAAACAAGATGGACATTGAACAGACATTTCTTGAGCAAGTGCTTGGCCAAAAACTCATGATTTGTGCGTGCAGATTATTTGGTATACAAATCTATGATAAAAGCAGGGCAATAGTTGTCACTTCTTAGTGATGAGACAATCCGAACAAAATGTAAAATTCAGGATTTCTATTATTGTTCTTTCTTTCATGTGTAAATGAACTAGCAAGATAGCCCGGGTTGCTAGCTTTTTATGTTAATATTTGAATATTTTATTTTAAAATAAATTAATATAAAAAGTTTTTTAATCATGTATATATATTGTAATTTATTATCAGATTTTTATTGTCATATTCTGACATGTATCTTTTTAACATAAATCAAAGAGAAAAATGAACATATTATTATAAAAACATATTTATTTATACTACCTGAAGCAACAAAAATATTTATACATTCTTCACATGAATATAATTTTTTACGCTTTTGATTGGCGATGTACATTTTTTTAGTTTTCATTATGATGATAAAATATCCTTATTTTAGTAGAATGTTCAATGTATACTTATAAAGTGATAATTAGAATTTAATTTTGAGTTTGACATCTTTAGTTATTATCATTTCCAAAACCTCTTTCCTTCCTTTATTCTGCAATTACCGGTTGCTACAACTCTATATATACATGATCCTAATTTGCCTTTAAGGCAGTTACACCAATTCCCCTTACGGACTCGGCGCTTAGGTCAATAAATATGTTGTTGTGGTTAGCAAGGTATATCCTTAGTCTTTGTGATTATCCCTTCTCTCTTTCTGGCTTTGGCTCTCAAGGAGCATTGCCTGCTGCGTTGTGGTCATCAAAGACGCACCCTTGATTTTGACAATCATTTCTTCTCGTTGAACACTATATGCATCATGCTATGGCGCACATACCAAAAATTGATATTTGATTTGTTTTTAGTAAATTGGTATTTTATTTGCTCTTTTATAGATCACACTATCACTCCGCCATTACTTTGCATTAGCTCTTCTCTTCTATTTTTCAACTCTCGACCATCCATTAAACTCATCGATGCTACATAGCAGTACATCACCGTACCATCTTGTTTCTTGTCATCGCTGGTGTTGATCATTACGTGTGAATGTTAGGGATATTGTTTATTGCGTAGTGTTAGGAGCCGAGCGTAGCTCGGATGGCAAACCACGATGATGGTTGGGCTGCCTGCGCAGGTTCGATTCCCTGTAATCGCGTCTGCGTGTCCACAAGGGAATTTATTCCCCACGTGGACGCACGGTAGTGCAGTGGTCGAGTGGTCAGTTGTGGCCCTCTCAGGAGTCCGCACTTGTGCATGTTGCACGGCAGCGCAGTGTGCGTGTTGCAAAAAATCTCCTCGTCTGTCACATGCCAAAGCACATGTCTAAGGCCAGCTTAATCTCACATGAACTATGGTGTTGCTGTGTATTAGTGGGATAGGGGTTCGAGGATTTTCTCGACCTGTGTGAGAAAAGTCTTCTTTCTTAATACAATGCCCATGGGGGTGGTCTTACACCCTCCGCATGTCGAGTTTTTTTATTGCATAGTGTTATACTTGATCTGGTAATTGAGTTTGGCATCATGTTGTGGCTAGGAACTGGATGCACTTTTTAAGTGGAGTGACTCTTGTTACTTTCTAGTTTGAAATCACTTCTTAGGTCTCATTTACCTCTATTTTATTCTTTGTTTTCTTTTTCTTATTCACTTGCTCCTATTGGTTCAGTTTACCCTTTAGACTATAGTATTTTCTCTGTCTATATCCCCTAATACAATTTATCTTTTCTATTTTTCTATACACTACTATTGCAAATGATAAAATTTTAGCTACCAGACTGTTATGGACCCGACTTCGTTTGAGTCTATATCCCCTAATATAATTTATCTTTTTATTTTTCTATGCACTACTGTTGCAAATGGCTTCACTATTACCTATTGTTCTCAGCTACAACATTTATTTAAAAGTTTATTATAATTTTTCAGTATATTAAACACATAGTTATTATTCCATTAATAGGAATTTCATATTCAATATTGTAGCAACGATGTAAATAAAACTATTTGAAAACATTTTAGTCACGTGCCTGAACATTGGTAATTGCTTCCTTTTAGGTTTCAACTATAGTCTATTCCAACTTGCTTGGGACTCAAAAGGCTTTGTTATTTATGATGATGATGTAACTTGAATAAGAAATTTATTTTACACCATTGATCCAAATAACACTTAGCATCGACATGTGACTCATTGCATTAGCCATCAACGTAGCTGTCAAAACAAAGCTTCATGTGTTTGTGTACAAATCAAACATATTGTTTCGCTACTGAGGCAACTTCTAGAACATTTGAATGCATTAAAGCTAATCACCAACTACTTTTATTGTTGTTTTTGGTTTGAGAATTTTTTTCTCTACATTAAAGAATAAGGAGCCATAATGTGTGTGATGGCACACGTTAAAAACACAATAATATTGATGTGTTTGTTGCCCGCTATGAACTATATGCACAAAGTTGGACATGCGTACCTTAGAGCATATTTGCGGAGCTTGTTGTCCAACAGCAGAATGCCTGTATCACTGGACAAAGATTTCTCATGTAGGTTTGACGTCAGCTCCGACAAATAATGCACCATTAGTATCATGTATGAACCATCAAGTATCGACGTTAAAATCTATTATACCACCTCTTCTACAGTACACTTCTTCATCACGATGAGAAGCTTCGTCCTCCCTCTCCCTGGTGTTTTTGACATTATGTCACGCAGGACGGGCCGTTTGTCAGATCATCAAAGCAAGTGGGAACTTCATTACTCCATTGCTGATTAAAAGAACATAGGCATTTGATGCTTTCATAGAATCACAGTGATTAGCTTTTCAATAATTAGAGCTTTCCTTGCTCAAATTCATACGGCCCTTGGTGTATCAATCGGGTAGCTGAGACCCAAAAACTTGATGTGGATATATCGCAGATAATGTCTCATGAAACTTGATATGGATAATCACATCAAGTTTCTCCTCACAATTTTGGAAGAGAAGAGAGACTACAGGCCAATGACAAAAAATTTCGCAGAAATTTCCTGAATTTTGCAAAATTTCAGTATTTTTTATAGTGACCGAAATTTTTTTCATTGAAATATCATCTTTTTAACTTATATTTCGGTCAAAATTTCACAAATAAAAGCAAAACGAAATTGAGAACCATGCTCCAGACTTCCCGTCCAAAAGCCCATGCGCGGCTCTCACTGGTGGTGTGCATACGATTAACTATATTGTTTTTATTTCTCCCTTCACAAGTTCACAGTACTGATGCTTTGATGTAATGCTGAAGCTTTAACGTGTTGGTAGCTGAGATCACTCTTATATCTCCAAGGGATCCATGTTTTTTATTTAACTCTAAATAATGTTAGAGTTCAAGTCTGATACTTACTCCTATGTTAGTAAACCGTGTATTTCTAAATTTTGCTATTTAGTAGTTGTATTTTGCATAGTAGTTATTTTGGATAATTTGCACCATTGGATCTTCATAAAATCCAACGATCTATATCTTCTTTTTTTAGATTAACGTGAAAATTTCTAGACCCTCTCGACGAACGTGGTGGTTTCTTTTAACTCTGTAGTATTAAAATAATAATAGATAGATACCTCCTGTTGGATTCAAGAGGGTTTTTGTTTTACGCCGTCTCCGAGAAGGTTACAACTGTATACATACCCAAGAGGATTTACAAGCGTATGACCAACAATCCCAACTTTCTTATAGAACCTATATATAATTTATCCTGATGTTTCATTTGATGCAACTCAACCTCTTAACTAACTAAACCGATGTATTGATCGTCCCCTTCTTGTTTAAGTGATATATAATGTTGGATTAGACCATGTAATCATCTTATTGGTCATTGTTTAGCCATGTCTAATGTTGACTCGCTATAATATTTCGGTGTGAATTGATTCTATTTATTTTTTAATACAACTTTTAGAGGATTTAATGATTTTTTTGTATGTTCTATATCCTCAGCTCATCATATTACTATGCACCAAATTAATTAGTTAAGGGGTTGATTTGCACTAAATAAGACGTGAGGGAGGAATGTCACATTTTTACACTTTTTTTTAAAAAACGATGTAGTAAGTTGTGCAATTTCCATCGGCAAATTACCATCCTTTTCTACAAAGATTTTTTTATTGCTACGTGATAAAAAATCATATTTGAAAACAGCGGTGGATCAAAAAATCTCTTGATAATAGAGTTTTTCATTTTCGTCTTCCTCCTCAAAATTTGTAGAGGGCTTGGAGGTCCTTTGGATCCACGTGGTAGCTAGGGAGGCTCGAGCCCTCACACAACGTTGGCTCCGCTGCTATCTGAAAAGTGTTTAGAAGTTAATTTTGCACGAATCTTCGTGATGTGATGGCTTGATAATACGTGACAGGAGCCCACCTCACCTCCACCGCACTGACACACTAGTTCTTATATGAAGCTATTTGCGCATGGGAATTACGTCAAAAAAAAGTTGAATTCAAATTGACTAGATAATCTTGCTCTCCTACCTAAATAGCACAATTTGACTTAAGAGTTTGAGCTAAATGAGGTCTAAAAGTTCTAATCCACACCTATGGAGTTTTCTAGACCTAAATGCATCTCTATTCAGCCAAAAAACAATGAATAAAGCTTCAAAGAGACAAAGAAATGAGAATAACTAACCTCCTTTAGGCTCCAAGTCTAAGGAAAAATTTTTGAAACTCTCCCCCCTCCTTTTTGTATTTTGGCGATTTTCGGACAGCAGCCCGAGGTATACTGTTCAGGCGCTGTTGCTGTCGGGAGGAAGAAGACGGGCTCGAGATTCCTTTTGTCGATTTTTTTCGGGTGCGGGTGGCCACTTGAACCGCTCCTGAAAATGGTTTCCAGGAGCGGTTGACGGCTCAAGCCGCACCTGAAAAACCTTTTCAGGTGCGGGTGACGCCGTCGTCCGCACCTGAAAATTGGTGGCATTTTCAGGTGCGGACGACCGCGTCACCCGCACCTGAAAATGCCCGTTTTCAGGTGCGGGTCACGGCGTCACCCGCACCTGAAAATGGTGAACCATTTTCAGGTGCGGGTGACGCCGTGGCCCGCACCTGAAAACGTGTTAATAGGTGCGGGTTCGGTTGCTATAATGTCGCGACTATTTGTTGGAGCGGACGGCAATTCGACCCGTTCTTAAAAAAAATTGGAGGCGCTCTTACGAATGTTTTCTGTAGTAGTGGCAAGTCATGGAGTAGAGTTGAGAGTTGAAACTTTAGGACGGGGCAGAGGATAGATGAGTTGAGCGAGATGTCAAGGTGTCTCTCGACAATAATTTGTTTAGCATCATAGTTTTTTTTCGTGTTAGTGGTTCATAAGTTAGCAATGTCTACACTGTTACCACACTCCTCTGACATGTGCTGAGTGTGATCCGTCACTCGGGACGATAAATTATTTTGCACTTGAAAAGTATAATAAGACAATGCAAGAGAACTTAAAATCGTGTTGTACGAAACGGTAATGTTCTCCACTTGCTCCTAGTCGATATATGAATATGGTTAGCTAATTTAGGAGCTACTCCACCCGTTCAAATTATAGTTCATTTGACTTTTTTTACTCTAACTTGACCACTCATCTTATTCAAAAAATTATGCAACATATCATATTTTTTGTTACGATTTGCTTTATTAATAAAAATTTTCCAAAAATAAATTAAATTTGACTATATATGTTTGCACAATATTTTTAATAAAACAAACGGTCAAACTGCAGACTAAAAAAGTCAAATGACATATAATTTGGAACTAAGTGATGACTGATGAGTATGACCTCTATGAATTGCTAGCGGACCAAACAATGTGGATGATGGCAGTAGCAAGCAGCTTCAATTCGAAGGTCAAGGTTGGGTTACGTAAACCACTTCAGTTTTCCAGAGTGATGATTGGTTCTAGCGTGATATATAGCGCCTACCCAAAATATAATTTCGTAGGTCTCAAGCTGTCATGCATGCTTACGAGTTACGATCGAGCTGAGCAACTCCAACAGATATTTTATATCTTTTATATCTTTTTCTATTAGTAAAAAATGAAAAAAACCAGTAAAATCACGTTCCAACAGTCTCGGTAAAATCTGAGATCGCAATCTCTCTCGCCATTCGCCCTCCGCGGCTCGCGAGCTTTGGCGAGGCCGTCCCGCTCGCAAAAGCTTCGTATCCCGCGGCGGCATCGATCCCTCTGCCCTCCTCGCGCCAAAACTTCTTCCCGCGCCGATAAATCGAGCTCGCCGTCTCCCGCCGCAGCTCCGCTGCTCCCGCTGGCCCCGCTGCTCCCGCTGGCCCCGCTGCTCCCGTCACCGGAGGTGGAGAGAAGCCGACGCCGGGTCCGCCAGAGGAGAGGGGAGGGGGGCGTCGACGACGGCGGACAAGCATGCCGCACTGGCCTTCCCAATCGAGCATCGGTCTCGCCGCCTCGCCACGAATTGAGCGCCGACGATGAATCTAACTGCATCGTGACCCTCCTCCCGCCTACCGCCTCTGTTCTGCGTCACCACCTCTGCTCCTCCAATGCCGGAGAGGTCTGCGCCAGCCTTGCTGGCCGCTCGCCGGCGCGCCAGGAGGGAGCCCGGTCGCGAAGGCAGGGGAGCTCCGCCACCCGCCCCTGCTCGCAGAGGAAGGGGAGCCCGCCACCTGCCCCTGCTCGCAGAGGCAGGGGAGCTCCACGCGCCCGGCATGGCTCCACCCTGCTCATGGAGGCAGGGCGGCCCCCTGCTCCACCCTGCACCCGCTCTTTCTCCTCCGCCGGCTTCTTCTCGGCCTTGGGCGCCTTGCATCCCTGTTAGATTATATATAAGCTGAGCTGAGCTGGCTACTTAGCTTGGTAGCTTGTTTCGTTCCTCTTCCTCTCCGAATTCCTCGTCTCGTTCTCCGTTTCTTCTCTTGCTCCACTCCAAGTCCCGGTTGGCTGCGACGGTGCGATTTCTTTCGCGCATTCTAAATAGAAATCGAGTTGGAAACCAAAACGAAAATAGCAGAGGGTGATGGATAATGCATATACGTAGATTTAACGATAGCAGGAATGTACCCAATTCCATCAAGAACCAGATCCAAGGTATATTCCCTATTTCCCCTCTCCAACCCAACACCTTGCATTTAGACCACCCTTTAATTTTCTCTCACAAAGACAAAAATAAGGCTTACAAGTTCATTCACAATAAATTTATTGCAAAATTTGGCATCCTTAAGGCCAATAAACTTAATCATGCTGGTAGACTTCAGTATATTAAATATGTTCTTTTTTCTATACCCATCTATTACATGATAGAAAGTTTTGGTGGGCTGGGGTTCAGGAGGAAAATAACACCACTCCCATAGCTTTCCGCTCTTGGAAAGATATCTGCAAACCTCCTGATCAGGGAGGTCTTGGTATTAGAGACATGGCTCTCATTAATCAAAGTCTTATTATTCATTCAGCTTGGAATATTGCTACAAATAAAAATCCTTTTCTTTCAGCTGTTCTTAAGGCTAAATATTACCCTGCTAACAATTTTTGGACTGCTCCCAATACAACTTTCAGATCTGTGTATTGGTCCTCTATTTTATAGGTTAAACATCATCTGCACTCTAATGCCAGGTTACAGCTTCACAATGGAAACTCATCCATTTGGGCCTCTCCTTGGACTGACAATTGGCAACAAATACATGACCACATAATTTTGCCTATTGCCAACCCCCCTCTGCCTTCTATAGTATCTCAATTGTGGTTGCAGGGAACAAGAAATTGGGATCATCAGATGCTCTCATCCACTTTTGACCCTCACATGGTGCACTCAATTACTTCAACCCCGGTGATTCAATCACAACATGATGATATACTAAAATGCCTACCGACAGTCAATGGCAAGTGCACAACTAAGACCGCTTACACCTATTTGGCAAGTCTACATCAACACATCCTCCCTCAACAAGGTAGTAGACATCTTACTCCTCAAGCAAACACTACGTGAAAAATAGACATTGGTAACGGGCGTGGATGGCCATTGGTAATGGGCAAAACGCCCGTTACCGATCAAACGTTACAAATAAGCCAACAAAGGTAACGGGCCGATGCCCGTTACTGATGACACGTAATTGTAATGGGTGTCGAACAAAGACCGTTACCACAACTACTTACCAGTCACCTGAAATGGCTGTTTCTCCGGGCCCACCGGAGCCTTTGGTAACGGGTGCAGACACTGAGCCCGTTACTCATAACATGTATTAGTAACGGGTGTCTAACAAAGACCGTTACCGAAACTAGTTACTAGTCACCTGAAACGTCTGTTTCTCTGGGCCCATATGGACCTTTGGTAACAGCCGCAAAAACCGAGCCCGTTACATGAACTCGACATCGAAGACGCGGAAAATGACGCGTCTCCTCTGTCTTGACGAAAGGAGATGCGTCGTGTAAGTGCGCGTCTCCTCCGTCTGGACGAAAGGACACGCGTCTCCTCAGAGCGCATCTCCTCCGTCTGGACGAAAGGAGACGCGTCTTGTCAGTGCGCGTCTCCTATGTCTCGACGAAAGGAGACGCCTACTGTGAACCCGCGTCTCTCTCTGTCTCGACCAAAGGAGATGCATCTTGTCATTACGCGTCTCCCTCTGTCTCGACCAAAGGAGATGCGTACTGTGTACGTGCGTCTCCTCTGTCTGGACCAAAGGAGACGCCTACTGTGTACGTGCGTCTCCTCTAATCGACCAAAGGAGACGAGTACTATGAACTTGCGTCTCCTCTGTCTCGACTGAAGGAGACGCGTTGTCTACTTTCACAAAAATTAGGCACAACATCCACATTCACAAAACTTCACAAACTGAATAGAAATCCACAAGATTCACATGCATAATCTGTCAAAATTCAGGCATTCAGTGTCCTCTTCTAACAAGCTAAGTAAGGTTCACAACAATATCATCACTGGCCATGAGGATTGGTATCAGATACAATGCGAGCTAGAATAGCATCATTAATGTGAAATTTTCCTGAGGGTGTGATCACCTGATCCATGAGGAATGAGGCAGTTCTTTCCCTAATATGGAGCAGCGTCTCTCGGTGCAGCTGACAAGTAGGTATGTGAAATGCCTGAATATAACAATGTCAACAGTCAGCACACAGGTGGTTACCAAACATGTGCAGCGCTAATAAGCAAGAACTGTGCTCAGTTGCAGGTGTTACAATTGCAGATCCCAAGAAAGTACCTTAGGGTTCTTGTGTAACGCCCTGGGTTTTCAAAAATAGAAAACCCAGCATTCTATCTCGTGATAGTCCCTGGATCAGACGCTATCACGCACAGGAATTCATCACAGATAAATATCACAGTCATACAACGAAATAAAGCATCAGAGTACAAATAATAATCTGATTATTACATGTCCTGAATAATCGGAGTACATCAATACACGCCTCTTGGCGGAATAACAGAAATAAGAGCTTACGCAGCGGTAGCTAGCTTCCAAAAGGTGTCTTCATCTTCATTCGTCTCCCACAGGCATCCTTGAGCGAAACAACGTGCCCCCCCTCAGTCGTACCATCCGTCAGCGTTGTTGTCGTAGTCGGACTCATACCCTGCAAGCTCAGGGGCTATCCCCAAGGTTCGGGATAGGTCCACGTCACCAACCGTATGCAAGCTTTAAGTGGCCTACTTCTAAGGATAAAGAAGGGATCAAGGTAGTAGCTGGGTTTCCTATGCAGCAGCAGCATCATAAATAGAGTAATATCTCCATAATCCCACCAATTCCCATATCTCTCATCTGCAAACGGATACACCTGGTCACCCAGATCTCTGTCACCATCACCTATCTCCATCTAGGGTCGGTGCGGGAACTCCCACTCCTCGCACCTCAATGGTTGCACCCGGATCCGCGAGGCAGAGGGAGCAACTCTCCTCTCCCCGAATACAACCACGGCTCACCAATACACTCTCATCCTATAAGGGGGAAGGTAGAAATCCCAAAACGTAAGAGTCAGAGAAACAACGGGCATGTCCATAACCGAGTACGCGGCTATACGTATAGATCTAAACTCTGCAGAGCGTGTACACCTGTACCCAACTCAGAATAGTACCCGGACGGTGTACGGCCGACTGAGCCTACCCTACCGAACGAACACCTAGGAGTTACGATTCCATCCTGCATCCGGGTCTCGTTGCAGTCCTTCGCAAAGGTCCGCCCTAGAACTGTGAAAATGCCCCCGTGTGGCCACACGGGGGGCGCCCAAAGGGAAGGGACGTCACCCTAACCCTCTCACTGATACACTCTATCCTACTAGCAGGTATGGCATCGCACTTGCTAGGGTCGAACGGCCCTATCCCCACTCTCGACGAGGTGGTGTGTATGAAAGTCCCGTGTAACAGGCGACCCACTCGGTTTCAGACCGGGGCGAGCTCCTATCCTCCAAGTCATCACAAAATCCCCAACACCTGTGCTCCTAAAACAGTGTACCCGCCATAGGCACCAAACTGGGCAACGTCCGAGAAGACGATCCCTGGCCCCCGATCCCAAATCGGGTTGTCTTGAGCTCACCCCCACCAAAATATCCCAAAACACTTTCTCCTGCCGGTTTTCCCCACACACGCCAAGAAACTACCACAATAATCCCAACACATGCATAGCAAGCACATCATATCATCTCGCATGAGTAAAGTAGTAGTAGTAGGTCAATCAAGGACAAGTATGTAAAAGAGGCTATGCACGGGTTCATCATATCCATCACTATGCAGTAGATAAAGCACTAGCAGTTCTATTAGCCATGCCTAATGGGCATTCAAAGAATGGTCGGGTGTGAACCTGGGTGCGGGTAGTCGTCGTAGCCGAAGTCGTCGTCGCAGTCTTGGTTCAGCTCTCCGGCTCCGGCGGCTCCTAGAATCGTATTTAAATAAATAACTCGGTAGCTAGTAGCAATAAATCCAAGATGAAGAGCAAATAAGATCCAAAAAGGGGCAAACTCTAGCCTAGCGTGGAGTTTGGATTTTTAGAAGATTTTCAGAATAAGTTTCATATTTTTCAGAGTTAAAATGGATTTATTATGAATTTCCAAAGAGAAAAATAGATTTCTGAAATTAAAATACGTATACACAATAGCATTAACTTTTGGCTAGCTCCAGGCTATCTCTAGCAGGGCTTACAGCCGGCGCCAGGACAGCTCTAGCGCCTGCGTGGCGGCCACCTGCGCGGCTATAAGCCGGCGCATGCTGGCGTGGCTGCCCACGTGGCAGGTACATGCGGCGGGGCGCGGCGGATCCTGGGTGATCCCCTGCGGCACGGCGCAGCGTGCGCGGACGTGTGGCTCACGTGTGAGTGGTCCGCCGCATCGGATCCCACCGGATCCTCTGCGGGTACGCGGGCGTGTGTGCGTGCGTGTGTAACAAAACCCTAGGGTTTTGGGGTCGCCGGCAGTAGGTGCTCGGTGAATTGCCCCTAAGGGGCGGCAACGCGGTCGAGGGTTCACCGGCGGTGAGGTATGTCCGGCCTGATCAACAAACGGCAACGTGCGGGCGAGGAGCACCAGGGGTTCCCGCTTGTGCATCAAAGGAGACGGCTTGGGCTGGGGTTAGGTGCAGCGGCGGCGTGACAGGGGTCGACAGCATCGCGGTTGTGCAGAAGGGGGTCACCGGCGTGCTAGCCGCGGCCGAGGGTGCGTTCGTGCGACGCAAGGCGGTCTCTCGGGTCGGCCACACATCCGGGCCCCGGAGTGGCACGCAGGTGCGGGCGGTGGTCGGAAACACACGGCGGCGCAGTGCAGGGCTACGCGCGGGCGCTGGCGAGGGCAAAAAGATCGGTGGCGTCGTGGAGTTGCTCGTGCGCAAGCGCTGGTGGCAAGAGTTGCCCGCGTGTGTGCATGGGTGCCTGCTCAGGGTTGTGCGCGGTGCTGGGTTGGCCAAAGGCCATCCTTTCCCTTCCCTGGGCGGGTGCGCTTGAGTGCGCGGGCCTTCGGCCTGAGCATGGCGGCGCAGGGATGGTTCGGCGTGATGACAGGACGGCGGTGCCTACGGCTGAGGTCAAGGGAGGAAGCAGAGGCGAGCGCGCGCGTCGGAGGCAGCGGCACCTGCACAAGTTGGCGCGGTTCGAAGACCGGCGAGAAGACGACGACGTTCTGCGCGGCGGAGCGGCGCGGTGTAGGCGGGCACGGCTCCTACCTCCTCGGCACGATGGCCGGTTCACAACAGAGGGGAAAAGGCGGACGGCCTCACCTTGGTGACCACGGGTCGAAGAGCCGAGCGTCGGGGAAGAGTTGGTCGGAGCGGGTTGCCGGCGACGAGGGAAGCAGGGCGGCGCTGAACAGAGGAAGCAGAGGAGGCGGTCGGCGTCGCGGTTCGTGGCTTCATGGCGACCAGCAGCTCCACGGGCGGCCTCCGGTCCTCGCGACGGCCTCCGGTCTCCTTCTCCTCTCCCCCCTTCTCCTTCTCCTCCGGCGAGCAGGTGGTGCAGATAGGGGGAAAATCCCCAAGGCGGCTAGGGTTGGGGGCTCCGGGGGCTGCGGTGGCGGCCTCTTATAGGGTGAGGCGTGGCGCTGGACATGTGGACGGCGCGGATGCAGCGCGAGCGCGTGGACGGCATCCCCGCGGTGGCCATGGCGGCTCCGGCGCTTTGGCCGCGCGCGCGTAAGCAAAAGGGGTAAAGGAGAAGACGAGGTGACGAAGCGAGTGATGCGGGCGTGATGTCGTGTGGGACCCGCCTGGCAGCGGCTCAGCGTGGGGGCGGTAGGTGGTATGCGGGCCGGTGGTTAGAGGGGCCGCGATGGGCTGGACCGTGGGGGTGTGCGGGGTTTTAGATATCCCAGGGAAAAGAGTAGAGTGGCCTCTAGTGGACTTCCGGTGTGAAGTTGAGGCCCAAGACTGGTTGGCCTCCTTTCCCTTTTCTATTAAGTCTACTCCTATTTCTAAACTTGATTCAAATTTGAATTAGGATTCAAATTTGAATCACACTCAAATAATTCCAAATAAACTCCAAAGTTCTCACACTAACATTCTATATTTCCTAGGAATTTTTAATTAGCTCAACATTAAATCTAGGAATTTAGGAGAGAAACAAGAAGACACCCTTAATTTAATTGTCAAGCACTCAATTAATTCACTGAAAATTTTAAATCCTCATTTTTATAGATAACATTCCGTAATAAAATTGCGGGATGTTACAGACTCCCCCCTCAAAAGAATCTCGTCCTCGAGATTAAGAACTTACCTCCGTCTCGAAGAGATGCGGGTACTTCTCTCTCATGACCGAATCTTTCTCCCACGTCGCTTCTCGCTCGGTGTGATTGCTCCAAAGCACCTTGCAGAAACGAGTGGTGGTACTCCTGGTAGCCTTCTCGGCCCAATCCAGAATCTTCATCGGATACTCCAAGTACTCCAAGTTCTCTTGCAGGTCGATAGCATCGGTGGAGACATGCTTGTCAAGCTTCGGGTCGAGGCACCTCCGGAGTTACGATATGTGGAACACAGGATGCACTTCGGCAAGATTAGACGGTAACTCCAGCCTATATGCAAGTTTCCCCACCTTTACCACAATCTGGTAGGGTCCAACGAACCTCGGGGCTAGCTTCCCCTTCACATGGAACCTCTTCGTGCCTCTAAGCGGTGACACTCTCAAGAAGACATAGTCACCAACTTCGAAGGAGACATCCCTTCGCTTAGTATCAGCGTAGCTCTTCTGTCTGCTCTGAGCTATCTTCAGGTTCTCTCTGACCTTGGCCACATTCTCCTCAGCCTCAACGATGGAAGCAGGACCGAAGAAAATCCTCTTCCCCACCTCAGACCACATCAACGGGGTCCTACACTTTCTGCCATACAGAGCTTCAAAGGGTGCCATTTGCAAACTCGCCTGATAGCTGTTGTTGTACGAGAACTCGGCGTAGGGCAGACTCTTCTCCCAATCTTTGCTGTAAGTCAACACACAAGCTCTCAGCAGATCTTCGAGTACCTGATTCACTCGTTAAGTCTGTCCATCTGTCTGAGGGTGGAAAGCTGTACTGTAGTCTAAGTGGGTGCCCATCAAGTCGTGCAGACTCTTCCAGAACTGAGCTGTGAACTGAGCACCACGATCGGACACGATGGTGCGGGGTGCTCCATGTAACCTCAGGATATGCTCAACGTAGAGATCGGCCAACTGACTCACAGTGAACTTGTTCTTTACCGAAAGGAAGTGTGCTACCTTGGTCAAACAGTCCACAATCACCCATATCGAGTCATTCCCCCTCTGAGTGCGAGGTAGACCCACCACGAAGTCCATGCTGATATCATCCCATTTCCACTGAGGTATCGCAAGTGGCTGTAGCAATCCGGCGGGTCTCTGATGTTCTGCCTTCACTCTCTGACAAGTGTCACATCGGGCAACATACTCAGCTATGTCCTTCTTCATATTCTCCCACCAGAATTGACACTTTAAGTCTTGGTACATCTTGGTGCAACCGGGGTGAATGGAATACCGAGATTCGTGTGCTTCCTTCAGAATCGTTTTCCGGATATCCTCACCACCAGGCACACATATGCGATCTTTCAACCACAACGTGCCTTGCTCATCAATGCGGTAGTCAGGGGCCTTGCCTCTCGTCAGAAGGTCTTTCACTTCTTCAATCTCAGGACACTTCTTCTGGGCTTGCCTGATCTGGTCTTCTAGACCGTACTTCACCCTCAACTCGTTGAGCTGACCCTTCTCGACGATGTCAAGCTGCAATCGCTCCATCTCCTTGTACAACTCTGGTTGTTCCTTCTGCACCATCAGGTTGTTGCAGTAACTTCTTCAGCTCAATGCATCGGCCACGACATTCGCCTTGCCAGGATGGTAGTGAATGTCGAGGTGGTAGTCCTTTATCAACTCTAGCCATCTCCGCTGCCTCAAGTTCAACTCTGACTGGGTGAAGATATATTTTAGACTCTTGTGATCCGTGTAGATATCACACTTGTTGCCCATCAAGTAGTACCTCCATATCTTCAAAGCATGAACAACAGCTGCTAACTCAAGGTCATGTGTCGGGTAGTTCTCTTCATGCTTCCGAAGCTGCCTTGAAGCATAAGCGATCACCTTGCCTTCCTGCATCAGCACACAACCAAGACCCTGCCTTGAAGCATCACAGTACACCACAAAGTCCTTGTTGTCATCGGGAAGTGTCAACACAGGAGTCGTGGTGAGTCGGGTCTTGAGCTCCTGGAAGCTTGCTTCACACTTCTCTGACCACACGAATGGCGTGTTGTTCTTCAGCAACTCGGTCATCGGTTTCGCAATCTTGGAGAAGTTCTCGATGAAACGGTGGTAGTACCCTGCCATCCCGAGAAAACTCCTGATCTCCATCACTGTCTTGGGCGACTGCCACTTTGACACAGCTTTGATCTTCGAGGGATCAACTGCAACTCCCTCTCCTGACAATAAATGCCCAAGGAAAGCCACTTCTTCTAGCCAGAACTCGCACTTGCTGAACTTGGCATACAACTGATTCTGCCTCAGCTTCTCCAGCACAATCCTCAGATGCTCTTCATGCTCTTCTGCAGTTTCCGAGAAGACCAAGATGTCGTCAATGAAGACCACGACAAACTTGTCTAACTCGTCCATGAACACCTTGTTCATCATGTTCATGAAGTAAGCAGGGGCGTTCGTAAGACCGAACGATACGACAGTGAACTCATACTGCCCGTACCGGGTCACAAACGCTGTCTTGTAGATGTCCTCGGGGCGAATCTTCATCTGATGGTAGCCGGATCGAAGGTCAATCTTGCTGAAGTACTTGGCCTTCTTCAACTGATCTAGCAGGTCATCAATGCGTGGCAACGGGTACTTGTTCTTGATGGTTACCGCATTAAGAGCGCGGTAATCGACGCACAGCCGTTGCGTCCCATCCTTCTTCGGCACAAACATCACCGGTGAAGCCCAAGGTGATGCACTCGGTCGGATGTACCCCTTCTCATGGAGAGCTTCCAACTCCTCCTTCAGCGTTGCCAGCTCTAACTCGCCCATTCTGTAAGGACTCTGTGCCACGGGTGCTGTACCTGGCACAAGGTTGATCACAAACTCCACATCACGGTCTGGTGGTAACCTCGGTAGATCATCAGGAAAGACATCGGGGTACTCACAAACCACTGGAACATCAGCCACTGTCTTCGTAGTGAGGTTGTACACGGCTGGTACTTCCCGAGACTTCAGCGGCTCGAATGTGATCTTCGTTCCCTTCAGGTGTATCAGGGTCACTTGTCAGGGTGACAAGGAGATTACCCCTTTGTGAGCAGTGATCCAATCCATGCCCAGAATAACATCAATCCCATTGGACTTCAGCACGGTCAGATCTCCGAGGAACTTGTGACCCTTGATGAACATCTCTACCCCTTTGCATAGCAGGGTGCACCTAATATCCCCGAGCGACAAGCTCGTTATAATCGGTTTCGGTCGGGGAGTCATGGGGAGAGACAGTTTGTTTACAAAGTTAGAGGACGCATACGAACTAGTTGCACCAGTATCAAACAGAATCAAAGCTTTAGCACCACAAACTAAAAACTCACCGATCACGATGTCAGGAGCGTCGGCAACCTCCTCCTCAGTCAGGAGGTTGAGCCTTCCGCGATCAGCGGCTGGCTGGGGAGCAACCTGAGGTGGCCTCCCTCCTGGAGTTGGTGCCTTGGCAGGTGTAGTAGCGGTCTTCTTGCTGGGGCACTCATACGACTTGTGGCCCTACTTGCCACAGGTGTAGCACGTCGGGGTGAAACCTCCAGTGCTGGGTCTCGACGCACTCTGCTGCGGGCAGTTGTAGCCACCACCCTGCTGCTGGTAGTTGCTCCTTCCTCCTGGGTGCGGTGCACGGTTCCCTCCAAAGCCACGTCCGGGCTGGTTGTGCCCCGGGTGGTAGCTCCCTCTCAGCAGGTTGCTCTGCCCACTCCTCGGCCTCTGGAAGGATCGGTCGCCATGGTCCCGATCCCCGAACCTCTTCTTGCCCTTCATGCGCTCCTCATGCCCCCTTCTTTCTTCCTCGAGCGCGATAGCCCTGTTCACCAGGTGGCGAAGGGACTTGTGCTCGCTGGCCTTCAAGCCCTGGCGGAGACCATGGTGGAGGCCTTGCAGAAACCAGAACTGCTTCTTGTCGTCGGTGTTGGTGTCGTCAGGGGCATAGCGCATCATCTTCATGAAGTACCTCTCGTACTCCTCCACCCTCATCGCATCCTGAGTCATGGTGCGGAACTCCTGGGCCTTCTGGATCATGAGTTCCTTCGGCAGGTACTACTCGCGGAACACCTCACAGAACTCCAGCCAGGTGATGAACGCTGGGTTCGGGTGACTCCCGGAGTAGTTGTCCCACCAAGACTTGGCAGGACCCTCGAGCTGGTGGACGGCGAGAGCGACACACTCCTCGTCGGTGTAGGCGGTGAGGTCGAGCTTCGTCTCGATCACGCGGAGCCAGTCATCAGCCTCGAGAGGATCATCTGACTAACTGAAGGTAGGGGCCTTCAGGCGGAGGAACCTCTCGATCTTCTTGGCGAAGTCCTCATCCGCGGGGATGTGGCGGTTCCCTCCGACTCGGTTCTCGACGGCGTCGGCCATCCTCTGCATCAGCTGAGTCTGCAGGGCCATCACCTCAACCAGGTTAGGCGGTGGTGGTGGCGGTGCTCCTCCACAGCCACGACCACGCCCACGACCCTGGGGAGCTGGGTGTGGCTCAGGCTCTCCTTCGGCTTCTTCCTCTCCTCCGTCTTCCGCATCGCCTTGTCCGATGGGCGGAGGCGGTGGTGGTGGCACCACAACGCCTCGGCCTCGTCCTAGGACAGGCGCGTGTCCACGACCACGAGCACATACACGCCCACGTACGGGAGCGCGGCCACGTCCACGGCCACGGACAGGCGGGGCTTGCTCTTCCTCGGCATCGGCCTCCTCGAGGCGAGCCAACAGACGACTGGGCCTCCTGATGGACATCCTACTGAAAACAAGACCAAGGATATAGGAAAGCTTTAGATACGTCACTCACCAACAAATTGAGTCTGATATTCAAGCATGAAAATATTTCCACTAATATAAATCCAACACTCAATAAGAAGAAGCAATAAGAACGAACAACTCCATTAAGACCAAACAATCAGCATCCATTATGAGTACATAAGTTCCCTCGAGGCTAACTCAAGCCTTGAAGGTCACACACAGCAGCGATCTAATATAGCGTTACATGATCTCAAAAGGGTGTGCACATCTAGGTGTGAAAAAGACTCATAACTCCACATGCACCGGAACAGGCTCTCGGCTGCATGGATCAACTCATGGAAACTACCTATCTTACAACTCTACTCTTATTAGCATGGTCATGCTCCAGCACGCTACTCGAAGCGGGCCTTCTTGTACCTCACAGGGTAACGGTCCTCCTCGGGGAAGTCTCTGGGGAACATCCGTGACAGCCTGGCGTGAGCAGCCCTCTACTCCTAGGTCTCAACCGGAGTAGGCATGTCAGCCAGGGGACACAGGTGAAGCTTGAAGGCGAACGGGTGGAGCCTGAAGGTCTCCTTGCGGATCGCCTGCTGGTGCTCGGGGGGTAGCAGACTATTGAGCTCCTGCAGCTCGTCCACACGAAGAGAGTCAGCGTCCTCCCAAGTCCTCAGCATCCTCTTGCACTTGTCCAGCAGGAACATAGAAGTCCTGGTGAGTGCAGCGATGTTGGCGGTATTGGAGTAGTGGTCCTCCACCAGTTCGGCCACTCTGGCCTTCTCACGAACAAGGTTGCGCCCTTGTGCGGCGAACTGTGCATCCTTCTGGTTCAGCTTGGCGAAGAGACGGGTGAACCTGACCTCCTGCTTGCGTAGATCCTCCTGAGCGTAGATCTTCTCCTCTCGAGCAGTCACCCTCTCAGCCTCTGCCTGCACCACCAAAGAGTTGGCATGGCGTAGTCCTCACTCGAGCTGCTCGACTCGCTGGCGCAGGGTGAGGTTCTCCACGAGCAAACTCTGGGTGTGGGGCTGAAGCTCCTTTAGCTCTAGAGTGGTGTACTCCAGCCTGCTGAAGAGTGCACTCGTCTGCTCGCTCAGTCGGCGGGCGTGAGGGTCGAGGTCGATGAGGTAGCTCCCAGTGGTGACAAGCGTGTCGTCGGTCTCACGTAGAGGTCCCTGAACAACCTCCTCCTCGTAGAGTACCGAAGGGTCTGGCAGCCCGTTCACGATCGGAGCCACCAGGTGGTAGTCCTGGGGGATCAGCCGCAGGTCCCCAGTCCTGTAGACATCGCGGTACCTAGCCAGCAGGTGGTGAAGTACGTGGCTGCAGGCGGTGTCCACAGCATTCTTGACGTTGAGTCCTGTGCTGTGCTCGAGCATCCCGGGGAAGCCTGGAAGCGCCGGGTGGGGTAGGATGGCCACCGTGCAAAGCACTAGTGGGCCTGACAGCGTACGGATGTCCTCGGCGCGGTAGGTGACGTGCGTAGGGGGAATCCCCAGCCTGAGGACGACCCGGTCAACCCAACTGGGGAGTCCTTCATGTGCTCCGGGAGCAACTCCACCTCCTGACGAGCCATCTCCTGTGACACGGAAGAAATTTCTAGTTAGCGCAGGAGAGATAGAACTTTTCGAAAGAAGGGTAAGTTTTGTAATATAAGTCAAGAATGATATATAGCAAAAGAGATCGTTTAGAGTCCTAATTTCTAACAACCATTTCTAAGGGCACGTGCTACGGTCAAGTATGGCTCTGGTACCATCTGTAACGCCCTGGGTTTTCAAAAATAGAAAACCCAGCATTCCGTCTCGTGATAGTCCCTGGATCAGACGCTATCACGCACAGGCATTCATCACAGATAAATATCACAGTCATACAAGGAAATAAAGCATCAGAGTACGAATAATAATCTGATTATTACATGTTCTGAATAATCGGAGTACATCAATACACGCCTCTTGGCGGAATCATAGAAATAAGAGCCTACGCAGCGGTAGCTAGCTTCCAAAAGGTGTCTCCATCTTCATTCGTCTCCCACAGGCATCCTTGAGCGAAACAACATGCCCCCCCTCAGTCGTACCATCTGTCGGTGTTGTTGTCGTAGTCGGACTCGTACCCTGCAAGCTCAGGGGCTATCCCCAAGGTTCGGGATAGGTCCACGTCACCAACCGTATGCAAGCTTTAAGTGGCCTACTTCTAAGGATAAAGAAGGGATCAAGGTAGTAGCTGGGTTTCCTATGCAGCAGCAGCATCATAAATAGAGTAATATCTCCATAATTCCACCAATTCCCATATCTCTCATCCACAAACGGATACACCTGGTCACCCAGATCTCCGTCACCATCACCTATCTCCATCTAGGGTCGGTGCGAAAACTCCCAGTCCTCGCACCTCAATGGTTGCACCCGGATCCGCGAGGCAGAGGGAGCAACTCTCCTCTCCCCGAATACAACCACGGCTCACCAGTACACTCTCATCCTATAAGGGGGAAGGTAGAAATCCCAAAACGTAAGAGTCGGAGAAACAACGGGCATGTCCATAACCGAGGACGCGGCTATACGTATAGATCTAAACTCTGCAGAGTGTGTACACCAGTACCCAACTCAGAATAGTACCCAGACGGTGTATGGCCGACCGAAACTACCCTACCGAACGAACACCTAGGAGTTACGATTCCATCCTGCATCCGGGTCTCGTTGCGGTCCTTCGCAAAGGTCCGCCCCAGAACTGTGAAAATGCCCTCGTGTGGCCACACGGGGGGCGCCCAAAGGGAAGGGACGTCACCCTAACCCTCTCACTAATACCCTCTATCCTCCTGGCAGGTATGGCATCGCACTTGCTAGGGTCGAACGACCCTATCCCCACTCTCGGTGAGGTGGTGTGTACGAAAGTCCCGTGTAACAGGCGACCCACTCGGTTTCAGACCAGGGCGAGCTCCTATCCTCCAAGTCATCACAAAATCCCCAACACCTGTGCTCCTAAAACAGTGTACCCGCCATAGGCACCAAACTGGGCAACGTCCGAGAAGACGATCCCTGGCCCCCGATCCCAGATCGGGTTGTCTTGAGCTCACCCCTGCCAAAATATCCCAAAACACTTTCTCCTGCCGGTTTTCCCCACACACGCCAAGAAACTACCACAATAATCCCAACACATGCATAGCAAGCACAGCATATCATCTCGCATGAGTAAAGTAGTAGTAGTAGGTCAATCAAGGACAAGTATGTAAAAGAGGCTATGCACGGGTTCATCATATCCATCACCATGCTGTAGATAAAGCACTAGCAGTTCTATTAGCCATGCCTAATGGGCATTCAAAGAATGGTCGGGCGTGAACCTGGGTGCGGGTAGTCGTCGTAGCCAAAGTCATCGTCGCAGTCCTGGTTCAGCTCTCCGGCTCCGGCGGCTCCTAGAATCGTATTTAAATAAATAACTCGGTAGCTAATAGCAATAAATCCAAGATGAAGAGCAAATAAGATCCAAAAAGGGGCAAACTCTAGCCTAGCGCAGAGTTTGGATTTTTAGAAGATTTTTAGAAGAAGTTTCATATTTTTCGGAGTTAAAACGGATTTATTATGAATTTCCAAAGAGAAAAATAAATTTCTGAAATTAAAATACGTATACACAATAGTATTAACTTTTGGCTAGCTATAGGCTATCTCTAGCTGTCTCTAGCAGGGCTTACAGCCGGCGCCAGGCCAGCTCTAGCGCCTATGTGGCGGCCACCTCGCGGCTATAAGCCGGCGCATGCTGGCGTGGCCACCCACGTGGCAGGTACACGTGGCGGGGCACGGCGGATCCTGGGTGATCCCCTGCGGCACGGCGCAGCGTGCGTGGACGTGTGGCTCGCGTGCGAGTGGTCCGCCGCATCGGATCCCACCGGATCCTCTGCGGGTACGCAGGCGTGTGTGCGTGCGTGTGTAACAAAACCCCAGGGTTTTGGAGTCGCCGGTGGTAGGTGCTCGGTGAATTGCCCCTGAGGGGCGGCAGCGCGGTCGAGGGTTCGCCGGCGGCGAGGGATGTCCGGCCTAATCAACAAACGGTAGCGTGCGGGCGAGGAGCACCAGTTGCTCCCGCTTGTGCATCAAAGGAGACGGCTTGGGCCGGGTTAGGTGCGGCGGCGGCGTAGCAGGGGTCGACGGTGTCGCGGTTGTGCAGAAGAGGGTCGCCGGCGTGCTAGCGGCGGCCGAGGGCACATTCGTGCGACGCAAGGCGGTCGCTTGGGTCGGCGCGGTGCTCGTGCACACATCCGGGCTCTGGAGTGGCACGCAGGTGCGGGCGGTGGTCAGAAACGCAGGGCGGCGCAGAGCAGGGCTACGCGCGGGCACCGGCGAGGGCAAAAAGATCGACGGCGTCGCGGAGTTGCTTGCGCGCAAGCGCTGGCGGCAAGAGTTGCCCGCGTGTGTGCATGAGTGCGTGCTCAGTGTTGTGCGCGGTGCTGGGTTGGCCAAAGGCCATCCTTTCCCTTCCCTGCGCGGGTGTGCCCGAGTGCGCGGGCCTTCGGCCTGAGCATAGCGGCACAGGGATGGTGCGGCGTGACGACAGGACCGCGGTGCCTACGACTGAGGTCAAGGGAGGAAGCAGAGGCGAGCAGCACGTCAAAGGCAGCGGCACCTGCACAAGTTGGCATGGTTCGAAGACCGGCGAGAAGACGACGGCGTTCTGTGCGGCGGCGCGGCGCAGGCGGGCACGGCTCCTACCTCCTCAGCACGATGGCCGGTTCACAGCAGAGGGGAAAAGGCGGACGGCCTCACCTTGGTGACCACGGGTCGAAGAGCCGAGCGTCGGGGAAGAGTTGGTCGGAGCGGGTTGCCGGCGACGAGGGAAGCAGGGCGGCGCTGAACAGAGGAAGCAGAGGAGGCGGTCGGCGTCGCGGTTCGTGGCTTCGCGGCGACTAGTAGCTCCACGGGCGGCCTCCGGTCCTCGCGACGGCGTCGGCGATGCCCCTCGGACGGCCTCCGGTCTCCTTCTCCTCTCCCCCCCCTTCTCCTTCTCCTCCGGCGAGCAGGTGGTGCGGACAGGGGAAAAATCCCCAAGGCGGCTAGGGTTGGGGAGCTCCGGGGGCTGCGGCGGCGGCCTCTTATAGGGCGAGGCGTGGCGCTGGACGCGTGGACAGCGCGGATGCAGCGCGAGCGCGTGGACGGCATCCCCGCGGTGGCCATGGCGGCTCCGGCGCTTTGGCCGCGCGCGCGCGTAGGCAAAAGGGGTAAAGGAGAAGACGAGGTGACGAAGCGAGTGACGCGGGCGTGACGTCGTGTGGGACTCGCCTGGCAGCGGCTCAGCGCGGGGGCGGTAGGTGGTATGCGGGCCGGCGGTTAGACGGGCCGCGATGGGCTGGACCGTGGGGGTGTGCGGGGTTTTAGATATCCCAGGGAAAAGAGTAGAGGGGCCTATAGTGGACTTTCGGTGTGAAGTTGAGGCCCAAGACTTGTTGGCCTCCTTTCCCTTTTCTATTAAGTCTACTCCTATTTCTAAACTTGATTCAAATTTGAATTAGGATTCAAATTTGAATCACACTCAAATAATTCCAAATAAAACCAAATAAACTCCAAAGTTCTCACACTAGCATTCTATATTTCCTAGGAATTTTTAATTAGCTCAAAATTAAATCTAGGAATTTAGGAGAGAAACAAGAAGACACCCTTAATTTAATTGTCAAGCACTCAATTAATTCACCGAAAATTTTAAATTCTCATGTTTATAGATAACATTCCGTAATAAAATTGTGGGATGTTACACCTTGAATTTATTTTTCACTGTAAGCATGTGATAGGCACAATAGAAGCCGCAGACTCTAGATTTGTAAGGTTGTTGGTGGCACTGCGATAAATATACATAGGCAAACAGTGGTGAGAAGAAATAAATTCAAGCTTTAGTATTAGCTTCCACAGGCAGGAAATACTAAGTAATACGTACATCAAAAGCCTTCTCATAGTTCAAGGCGCAGCGGGGCAACTTGTTGTCATCACAGTAACTATTCCAAGCACTACAACAAAACATGCAACAATGGTTAGCGCACCATTAATAAACTCCGCAGAGTTTGTTGAGGAAGTTTGTAGGTTAAGAAAGAAAAAGAACTTACTCATCAATGGCAAGTACCAACTCAGAGAAATTAGTGTGTAGCATCCAATATAAATCAAGATACAAGACCATCTTCTGCTTTGGAAAGATCACCACTGCAATCCAGTGCTCCCCAGTGTTATAGCAGGAAATGATGACTCTCTTTTTAGCATATGACTGGTAGGCACGCTTCGTATAAGACACAAAAAAGTCCCTATTATTTAGTATATTTGACTGGCTAAAGCATCCAGGATCATGGAAGGCAACGGGTTCCTTCTTCTGCTGTACTTCTACAGCCATATTCCTAATATTAAGAAAAAACAAAGTGTAAGGAGGCAAAATACATAGTAAAGATGAACTGAGGCAGAAAACACATTTAGATAGAAAATGATTAGTGAGAAGCAGATTAATTTTTTCAAGCAACTTACAGGATGAAACAGCGGAGAAGTCCCATATCCAAAGCATCCAAGTTGAAGAGATCGTACAAATCGCTGATGATCACAGACAACAGCTCGTATTTTTCATCTTCTCTCACAGGCCACCAGCTGTGCTTGGGCCATATTATGCCCTGAATCAGAGACTCATCATTGTCCTTACAACGTCCCATGTAGAAATTGTGGAGATTAGTGACAAAAGGTGGAGTTCATCAGCACTGAGCATTGCATCTCCAAATTTGTAGTTTGGGTTAATATGAGTCATAGCAACATTGGCCGCCTTCTTCTTAGCGTTTCTCTCAGATGGCTTTCTGGCATGCTTCTTTTCCTCCTGCTTTGAGATGGCTGAAGAAGGCTTTGTGGTAGGCTTCTAAGACCTTTTATTTTCAGCAATTTTCTGCTGCTGCTGCTTTGAGATGGCTGAAGAAGGTTTCTCAGATCGCTTTCTGGTAGACCTTTTATTTTCAGCGAGTTTCTTTTCCTGCTGGTTTGAGATAGCTGAAGAAGGTTTCTCAGGTGGTGTCTGACCAGCAGCTATTGCAGAGATATTGGGCCCAGATGTACCTGCAACTTTCTTCGAACTGTCGTCGATAGATTTCTAGGCATCAGCCAACACATGACTCTGGGCTCCTGCTTTGGCATCATTGTTTTGAGCACTTTCTTTTGGGGATGGAGGTTTTGTTCTTTCATGAGAAGGTGGGGATGTAATTTGCGTTTCTGGGTCTGGAGGAGGAGGAGGTGGGTTACCAGGTTGGGAATGAATCTGTGCTGTAATTTGCGTTTCTGGGTGTGGACGAGGAGAAGGAGGTGGGTTACCAGGTGGGGAATTTTGTTCTGTAGTTTGCGTTTCTGGGTTTGGGTTTTGTCCTGTACTCTGTGAACCAGAAGGAAACTGTACCATAGTGTGCGAGCAAGATTTTGCAATTGGTGCTCCTTGATGTGAATGTGACACCTCTTCCACTGTATCCTCTGGTGTAGAGCTTGTCCAAGTGTCGTCACCTCGTCATTAGGAGGGTGTTCCAGCACGTGATCCCTAAAGACAGAATATACATGCAGCACTTCGACCACAGCACAGTCTTCATGAATCGGGATTGTGTGTAGCGTAGTCTGCTCTGGTTGAACCACACCAATTGCAGCTTCACATTCAACACCGTGAAATATGATCCATAGGCCACAGTCTGTGGGTTCAGTCAACGTGCCTATAAGGTCTTCCTGTGTGGGGGAAGCAATGTGCAGTACCTCTGTCGACAACTCTGTAGTGCCGTTGATCAAACCTACATTATCTGCGGACACAGAGCTGCTCTTCAGTCCGGCGGGTGAAGGGCTTGTGCGATTGGACATTGGTTCAAACACCACCTGGTACCCTCGTGCCATCATGTCAAGCATATCCTTCTCCATCTCAGCCTTGAGTTCTTGCTTGATTTCTTCCTTCATCTGTTGCTTATCAACTGATGAGTCAGTACTGGCCCTCTTCCACTTCCTATACATGGAAGCGTGTTGAGGCCATGCAAACTTCCAGCCTTGGTAGCTAGAGACACCACGCACATGACCTGGTTGTTCGGGGCGGCCCAAGCACTGACTTAGCACATCATTCTCCCTCAACCATGAAGTCATTCCTGAAGATTCTGCATGTGCATTCTTTTCCGTGATGTCTGCAGCCACACTTTCATTTGCTACTTTGTTGATCACTATCTTGGCAACACCGTTTGTCACCACTAGCTTACTCCTTGCTCGCATCCAATTCCTAGAACGATCATCAGTGATGGCATCATATGGGTTGGCGATCCCAGCCGCAGCTAATTTCCTGTCCTCTTCCTCCCATAGTGGTAGTTTTCCACAATAACCAGCTGGACCCATGCTGTGCTCGTTTGTGTTCAGGCTTCGAAGTGACTTGAACTTGCAACTAAGAGATGAGTCTTCCTCGGTTTCCTGCTATTTCACAAACTCTGTCCACTCTTCCACTTGATAAAGTCGTGCTTTCCAAATGGCTCGAGTCCTTTTCTGATAAAATCTCGCCTAAGCTGAAATCTGAATTGTCTCCATGCCTTGGCTGCAATCTTCCACAAAAGCTTGAATGCCTGCTCTTTCATGTCTTCCTGGAACTCCAAGTGTTTCTACATATAGGTTTCAAACAAGTACCACTTTTGTTCATGGCTTAGTTTTTTTATTTCTGGCAAATCCAAAGGTATCTTTTGTCTAGCGATGAGCCCTGCAAGCACCCTGAACCTGCGCTTTTGTGTCAATGGTACTGGCATCCCCCTCTCTCAACCTCAATGACTACCATTTTGTCTCTTGGCCACTTTGTCGCTGTCCTTGGCACTCTGGCTCGGCCCGTAGCCCCACCCACCTGCTCTTGTTCTTCACTAGCAGTGGCATATCCATCTTCTTCATTATATGCATCTTCTTCAAATTGCTCATGTCGGCAGTCCTCGACAGAGTTATCTTGTGAATTAATTGTCAAGGGATTATGAGAAAGGTCAGTTCAGTGTCCAAGAATAGCACAAAAAGCAGACCATACTACTACCTCTCCCAGGAGACATGCTACAACAGGAGACAAGTAGAGCACATTTTTAGTTAACCATGCATAACAGCTAAGCATTTATCTAATCAACACCCACATTACTATGTACAAGACCATACAAATGAGAAAATAATTACAGTAACTAGTTTAGCCCACTATAATCTCATTGGTTCTATGGTAAACCATTAACATAAATGCAATATTCAGAAACCAAAAAATTAGTTCAGGCAATACGACCTTACCATTTTAAAGAGGAAGATGCTCGCTGCCTTTGTTGCTGATGAGGTACTTATTCAACTTGGAGAGAATGTCCAAATGTACATATGGAACAAGAGCAAAACCAAATATAAGAGTGAGTCGAAAGGAAAATGCTAAGTATACGTTTTGAAACTCGAAACCCTAACGGAGCATCAGTTGCACAAATTTTAGTGAAAAATTTCAAAATGTAGTCTTAAATTTGAAGAACAAAGACACAAATTAGCAAGTACTAAGGTCCTATGAGTCATGGCGCCATCTAGAAATACTACCAAAGCTTAAAAATATCGTCAGAGAAGAAGGAACATAGTCGAGTTAGGGCAGATTAGCTGGGGCGGCTGCCCCAGCTGACCCTAATGTGGCTTCGCTACTGGTGAGCATAGTCAAGAATCTATCTTAATGATGTAGGAGGGATTTCTAGCATGCAGTTCACCTTGTCATTGTCGGAGCGGAGGGATCTGTAGTCGCCACGTCCTCGCGTCGACCTCGTGCGCTGGATCCCTCCTCCTCCTCCTAGTCGTCATCGCTGGAAGGTGAAGGGTGGTGTGGCGCGCGTCTCAGCGAAGGTATGTAGCATGCGTCGCGTCGCGGGGGGGGGGGGGAAGGGGGTGAGGGGAGGAAGGCGAGGGTGAGAAAGCGGCGGAGGAGGGGGCGAGGGGGAGGAAGCGGCGGCGGAGGGGGCGAGGGGGAGGAAGCGGCAGCAGCACGAGGGGGAGAAAGACGACGACGCGAGGGGAGAGTGAGGAGGCAACTGCGTGAGGGAGGCGTCTTTCCCTACTAACCCTAGCGCGAGTGGGCGTGTGTGGGCCTTAATACTGAAAGGCCCAATATTATTAGGAAAACACGTCAGGCCGGGGCTAGTTCTATTCGAATGAAGAACGATTCGCATCATTTTCCCCTTTTAATCTGCAATCAAAGATTTGAATCACGTATTTCTCCGTCATTCATAATCCAAATTTGATGATATTTGTTTCTGATTTTTTCTAAAATAAACTTCTATTCATTTATGACATTGTTTCGTATATAACTCCATTTCCTGGATGTTGTTTATACGCTTTTATCTTGTTTCTTACAAGTAACATAGAAATAATATATGTTTTACACAACCATTACTAATGAAACTTTGTATTTCGTAATGTTAAGGTGAACACAAGGTTGTGTTAAAATTTCAAATGTATATGAGTTCGAACATGTTGTGAAGTATGGAAAACTTCAGTGTTGAAGTATAACATTCTAGGAAACTATGTGAGAGATGTACACATTTGTACACAAGTATGATCTTCCTTTTGAGAAACCATTTGAAATTTTTATGACGAGTTTACAGACCCAAATTATGTTACCAAGTCAATTTGTAGAATTTTTAGACCAACCTAAGACGTTATTACAATTATTATATCCCAACCATGAGATAAAAAATCGAATTTTGATAATTTTGGTTACACAAGTGTGCCTGCTGATATTTTATTCGAATACTAGATGATCAACTATGAATTGTTCATATTTTTAATGAATTTTTAGGTGTTGTTTAATGGGCTCTAATATTTGAGGGAAGCAAGTTTCATTTCAAAAAAATTACTGTCGGGCCCACATGTCAGCGTCAGCAACCTATATAAAAAAGATAACATTGCCTGGCCGGTTGAACCCACCTGACAACAAATGAGACGCGGGGTCTCGAACCCACGTCGGAAATGACTCTCAATTTTGGAAATGAATATAACATCCCGAATGGGATAAGCGCAGCACACACAACGCTCTGACCTCTGAGCTCCCTGCTTCTTCTTCCCCGCTCTGAGCTCCACCGCCGCCCGCCCTTCCTTTCCCCACCGTCGCGCACATGTTGCACTACGCCGATTCGTCTGGAGGTGGACATGGCAGGAGCAGGTTTCAAGGTGGCCAGGACAGCCGCATTCACTCCATCGGCTTGGATCCAGTCGGTGAGCTTAGCGGCTTCCCACTGGTCCTTTGCCCGGACTGTGGTATGGCTCGGGTGGTGGAGGGGAGGACGCAGAAGGAAGGTGAAAACCACGGTCGTCTTTATTTCAAGTGTGCGAGGAACACGGTGAGTAGTCTAAGCTGTGATTTCCCAAATCTGAGTTAGGGTTCTTATGTGCTTTTGATTTGTACAGTTCCCCAAGCTTTGTGGATATTACCGTTTCGAGAAGGAGTATCTCCGAATGTTGAAGGATGCTGGCGTCATATCTTTTCAACCATCGAACTGGGCAGATGTGATCGATGAAGTAGTTGATTCAGTGGATTGTCAACTTGGGAGCGACAATCAGAGGAAAGCACCGGACGACAAGCAGAGGAAGAAAGCACTGGAGGAGAAGATGGACAATGTGATCTGGAAGATGAACTTGATTATTGTGGGTGCTGTTTGTGTAGTATTTGGATGTTTACTGGGGATGTATGCTGCAAAGAAGTAATAGGGATGTGAAAAGTGGTGCTTTAATTTGTTTCATCTGTGTGAATGAGGAATGAAAAATTTGTCACAGATGACAAACTTAAATGTATGAATGAAGAAAATGGAATGGAATGACAATTGGGTCACGAATCTTAATGTGTCACATATCACAAATTTCATCAATTCATCTGTGTTGACATTTCAGTGTGAAATTAACCAGTCGGCACCAGCATTTCGAAACTCAGAATCTTTTCACTAACAAATAGAGTAGTAACAAACATTGCAATTCATTGTTGCCCCGCTGCCACTCTGCCATTGTTAGATGTAGTTCATCACAAGTTCAACAAACACACAGAAGGAACACATATTAACAGAGGAACATGTTCATGACAAACAAGCAGAGTTCCCAATGTTTGACCAAAAGCCCCTCTCCCCTGCCACTTAGATGTAGTTCATCACAAGTTCAACAAACACACAGGAGGAACAAGCAGAGTTCCACGAACAAACAGAGGAGGACGAACACACAGAGGAGGAACAAATTAATGAAGCTAAGGTAGGAAGACTTGTCGCCGCCGCCGGAGGAGCCTCACCGTCGGAGTCGGAGTCGGAGCCGCTGAGGCCGCATTCGTCACCGCCGTCGAAGCCGCCATTGTCGCCATCGCCGTCACTGCCGTCGTCACCGTCACCGCCGTCGTCGCCGTCGTTGTCGCCGTCGCCCAGGACCACGACTCTCTCAAGGTCCCGAGCCAACCAACAGATCTTGAAGGCGAAATCCTTCACGGACCTCTGCAGCGGATCGTTGGGTCGTGGCACACCGAGCTTAACGCACACCTGTTGAAGCTTCCTGAAAGCTTCGGCCAATAGTTGGATGGACCACATGTTGTCCAAAACTAGTTGTGAACTCAGAGAGGAGGGCTGCACGGGCGGCGGTGTCGGTGCCTCCTCGGTCGGCGGTGCCGGCGCCTCCTCGGCCGGCGGCGCCGACGCCTCTTGGATGAGATGACGATGGCGGCTTTCGTCGTTGTCGTCCTCCTTCCTTCCCCGCTTCCTCGATGGCTCGCTCGACGACGATGCCATGCGCGCGCTTGAGGAAGAAGAAGCTCTTGGTGACCGGAGACGACGGTGGTGTTGGGGTTTTCTTGGTGGCGCGCTTGAAGCTTATGGAAGAAAGCTCTTGGCCGACCGGGCATTTATATGACAAGACGGGGAACCGTCAGGCGGCCAGTCTTCCCACTGTGACACGCCACTACGCCTCGGAACGCGGTACGCTGTGCCGACGCGTGTCCACTAACCAGTGTCGCATTTGACAAAAGACTTTTTTCTCTGTCCCGCAAAGACTGTTCATATACCTTATTTTAATACCTCTTTTCAAGTTCCAATGCAAAGACTGTTCATATTGCTTATTTTAATTTATTAATACCTCTATTCGCTGGAAACCGACCACAAAGGAAACAGTTCTCCTTTCTCCTTTTAATCTAGAACCAAATTTTCTGTCACGTATTTCTCAGTCATACGTAATCCAAATTTGATGAGTGTTTTTTCTTATTTTTTCTAAAATCACCATCTTTTCATTAATTTCATTGTTTAGTGTATATTTCCTTTTCGTTAGTAATGTTTTTATGCCTTATCTTGTACTTTATAAGTAGAACATAGAAATAATATTTGTTTTACACAACCATTACTAATGAAACTTTGTATTTCGTATTGTTAAGGTGGACACAAGGTTGTGTTAAATTTTCAAATCTATATGAGTTCGAACATGTTGTAAAGTGTGGAAAACTTCAGTGTCGAAGTAACATTCTAGGAAACTATGTGAGAGATGTATACATTTGTACACAAGTATGATCTTCCTTTTTAGAAACCACTTGAAATTTTTATGACAAGTTTAGGGACCCAAATTATGTTGCCAACTAAATTTGTAGAATTTTTAGACGAACCTAATACGTTATTAGAATTATTATATCCCAAACACGAGATAAGAATTCGAATTTTGATAATTTTGGTTACACAAGTGTGCCTGCTGATATTTTATTCGAATACTAAATGACCAACTACTAATTGTTTGTATTTTTAATGAATTTATAGGTGCTGTTTTATGGTCTCTAATATTTTAGGGAAGCAAGTTTCATTTCAAAAAAAATAGTGTCGGGCTCATATGTCAGCGTCAGCAGCCTATATAAAAAAATAACCGTTGCCTGCACGCCCCAACGTGACAACTAATGTGATGTGGGTTCTCGAACCTGCGTCGGCAATGGCTCTCCATTTTGGAAAATGAATATAAGATCCCGAATGGATAAGCGCGGCACACACGACGCTTTCCTAATTTCTCACTAGGGATTATCGGAGGTGAGCGAAGGCGGTGCCGGCGAGGTGAGCGGAGGCGGGGACACGACGATGAGCGCCGGCGAGGGGCTAAGCAGCGGACGACCCCGCGCACCGTGTATCGAGGAGGAGAAGCCGAACGCGATGCGGTGCCGCAACTGGATCCGCCCGCACGCCGTCGAGATTGCGGCGAACACAGCTCCGACGATGACCGTCGGAGAGGGGCCAAGCGGCGGTGCAGCGAACCCAAAGCCGGAGATGAGCGTCATCAACTGGATCCTCTCGGGTTCCGACGACGGGCCAAGCAACGGCAGGGAGGAGCGTGCCGGCGAGGGGGCAGGGAAGAGGGCAAGGCGCCTACCTCACGTCTGCGACGGCAAATGTCTTGCAACGACGGCGAGGGGTCGAGGGAGTGGCGAAGGTGTAGAGGACCTCATATCCAACGCTGGCAACTACTCTGAATCACAGTGCCTTTTACTTGTTCTATAAATGGAGCAGCTTGAGCTTGAGCTTGATCTACTTGTTCCATAGAGATTTTGTAGGATTTCTAACATGATCAATGTAGCAACTTGTTCCTATGAAATGGCTAGCTTGTTCCTTTGTCTATCTCAATCTTCTCATTCCTATGGTCCATCCAAATGATCAATGTAGCAACTTTCCTATGTTTTTCATTCCATAGGAATCTAAATGGTATGACACTGTCTGGGAATATGTGAAACCTGGGGTTGATAATATTAAGGAAGAAATGCACATCCTCCTCACAAAGGCTGCATTCATGAGGCGGTACAAGTTTGTGGCTGAACAAAATCTGCAGCCCATGAAAGATGCGCTCGATGTGTTTCAAGATACCTTGGTTGCATTTGAAGAGGCTGCAAAAAAGCAAACCTTAGTTGAAGATACCATGCTTTTGTTGATGTTGAAGGGGGCATGCTTTTGTTGATGTGCATGGTCAGATAGCATGACCATTGTAAAAATGTGACGGGCAAGTTAAGGCCTAGCTAGATGGACAAGTTATTAACTGTTTGTAATAATTATGTATATCTGTGTGGATCTTTGTGGACAAGTAATCTTTATCTATATATGTGGACAAGTTATCTTTATCTATATTATATCAAAAGATTTTTTGTTGATTATGCCTGTATGTCGAAATGGGGGCCCTGAGAGATCGAGCTACCTGTCAATCAAGACAGATACAAAGGAGACTACGCGGGATGGTTATTCCGCGTCGCATTTGCCCCTCCAAACCGATGAGGAGGAGCCGGCCCCACGCGCCGCCCCCGTGCATTGCAGACGAGGTTTGGCTTATCCACGTATCCTTTGTTCCCAATGTTTGACCAAAAGCCACTCTCCCCTGCCACTCGATCCGCCATTCTGCCTTCCTTCTCAAACCTTCTGCCTTCCTCGTCTCCGTCGCCTTCTCTCCGATCCCCTTCTCCTTCCTTGTCTCCGTCGCAGAGATGGCCGGCGGAAAGCAGTCGTTCCGCCGCCGCGACTCAAGAGGGAGGTTCTGCAGCGAGGAGGAGAAGGCCCCGCCTGCCGCCCCCGCCAAGAGAGCGAGGTTCCGCAGTGAAGAGGTCGGTTCTTCATCGGCCAGGGGGAGGAGGCCGTACACGCGCACAAGCGCCAAGGGGGTGCACTCCGACGACGCCCGGCAGGCAGAGGCCGAGCCTTCCTCGAGTTTGGTATGCTTGAAGTTCGAATTATGCTTGAAATTGAATTCCTGGTACTCATCATATGCTGCTCACAAAAATGTTGAACTCATTCTGTATACTGCTTCAATTTCTGAATCTTCATGCTCAACGACTTTTATTAACTGAACATCTAGTGCCTTCACTGATCAATGGTTCCAATGCATCAATTTTCCATTGTTTTAGGAAGTTGTTGTACCAGCACATGACATTGTCAGGATCTGGACAAAAATCAACAAGCTCAAGAAAACCTTAGACTACATCTGCACATTCCTAAACAGGATGGAAAGAATGAAGGATGACATTGGTAAAGAGAAGCAGGCAAGTTCTGAACCTAGTTACAGCAAAACAACTTTCTTGTTTGACCGGTTACAACTTTATGATATTAAACATGGCAATCTAATTGTGAAGCTTTCTTCAATTTTCCTTTGTTTTAGAAATGTGTTGTTACTCGGGAGGAAAATTATTAACCTTTCGAGTAGAAATTTTGTTATGCTTGAAATTTAATGCATGGTACTCATAATATTCTGCTCACAAAATTGTTGAACTTATTCTATATACTACTTCAATTTCTAAATCTCCATGCTACATCAACTTTTATTAACTGAACATCCAGTGTCTTTGTTTTAGGGAGTTGCTGTAACTTGAGAGGACCTTGACATGATCTGGAAAGAAATCCATAGGATCAACGAAGCTCTTGACTACACCCGGAATGACATAAAAAATCTGGAAGCAAGGAGTGATCACTTTACTGAGGCAAGTTCTGAACCCAGTTACACCTAAACAACTTTTTTGTTTGACCAGTTACATCTTTCATGATATTAAACTTGGCAATCTAATTATGAAACTTGCATCAATTTGCCTTTGTTGTAGAAATGTGTTGTTACTCGGGAGGATCTTGACTACATCTGGAAAGTACTTGACAAGGTGGATAGAAGGATTGATGACAAGGCTGTGGACGACATAAGTCTCCTAGCAAATGGTCAGAAAATACTAGAATCTGAGGTGGAGATGCTTAAAGGCGCACAGAAGATGAAGGATATTGAACTTGCCGAAGCTGCAAAGAAGAATGCTGAGCTGCAGGAAAAACTTGTAAAACTAGAGGCAAAGATAGTTGAACTCGAGGCTGTAGCACAAAAGAAGCCATCTAACTAGTGCCCCTGCTGATGCACGTCAGATGTGATCATGTGAATCTATTTGTTCTGAACATTATGCATGTCATATGTGAACATGTGATGCTAGCTATATATGCATCTTAAATATGTAGAATATGCTCTTATGACTACTACCTATGTGTACTTGTGGTTTTGCATCTTATTTAAGAGACATGATTATATGTTTGTGTGATATCCAATACTTGCTATGATGACATAGTCAAATATTTGACAGCAGTGACAGTGCTAATGGACTTCAATTATTGAGCTCCGAGTCTAGTAACGGGCGTCAAATTGTCATAAGTAACGGACTTAAAAGCACATTACTGATATGGCAGTGATCGGTAACAGACTTAAAGAGCCCGTTATGGATACATTTAACTTTCGTAACGGTCGCGTTTTAACGTCCGTTACAAAGAATAACTGTAACGAGCGTTTAAGAAGCCCGTTACTGGAAGTTGTCATTGGTAACAGGCGCTGTGTTGGCCACTATTGACGGCTGTTAAGTACCTACTTTAGCCGTCAATATACTCATGAAGAAAGGAGCATAAGGCATTTCTTACACGTATTTAGTTAAGAATAATGTAGTTCCACTTGTCCTTGGAGATTATTTGATTGCAGGAAAATAAGCAAGAAAAGAGAGTTAAACTCACCTTCTATGGTCCATGCCACATCACCTCATCCAAGTGGGCAGCCAACAAGGATGCCATGCATGCAAACCTGCCAACTAGGGAGCCATGCATGCATGCCATGTGAGCAATCCAAGTGAAGCAACCCCCGACGAATCAGAGTGTGACACGTGGACTTCACAAGGATCCATGGGCCCATAAAGACATGCAAACCGTGCCAAAACAGGGTGGACACCGGGAACCGACCTAAGGACCCACAGGGCAGTCACCAGGAGAAAGCACGAGCCAGGGGGGCCCACCAGGGGGTCGGCCGACCCTACAGGTCGGCCGAACCAACCCTGGCTCGGCCTCTCCTGTGCTTCCACGTGGTGACTCCCCATTGGTCCTAGGCTCCATCCCCGGGGTGTTTGCCTCCATTCCTCGCCGGTGCAGGGGCCTATAAATAGATGGAGAGGGGGCTCTCTAAGGGATCATCCACACTTGCAACACCTCTCTCACTTTTAGTCTCAAGGCTAGGAGGTAGGCTAGAGTAGTTCTAATTCAGGTTCCAAGTCTCCTTTGGGATCTAGGTATGAGTTGTCTTGTATCTTATTTCATTTGTATGACTTTGATCTACTTCAGTTATTTATCTATTTCATATAAAGTTGTGTTAGTATGCATGAGTGATTTGTTCATGTGTTCTTCACTTGTTCATCATTTAGAGGCTCCTGTTCTTGATGAACAAGGCCTTTCGATCCACTTGACGGGTGACTTTTACATGTTTCTAGTGTTTGTTCATAAGTTAGAGGCTCGTGTTCTTCGCGAACACGACCCTTTGAACAGACATAGGAAAACACAAATCCATTTGTGTACTTAACCTAGTTTGATCTGATTAGATGACATGATTACGTTGTATGAAGTCTGTGCTTGAGCTACGGTACTCGGTGTAATTGGCTGGTTTATCTGGTGGCTTGACCTGGGTCACAATAGCCCGGGCCGGTCAAGTCCGGCTAACAACGTAAGCATGGTGCTTGGGTTGCGTAGCTACCTTACTTATGAGTTTATCCCACAGTTTGTCTTGGGGTAGGTCGCGGTAGTGACAGCCGTTGGTCCTCTGTAATCCCCCACGTTCGGATGAGCTGTAGGAGTCTAAAATATAACAACCGGAGTTGTGCGGAAGCAACGCGGGAGGTTATCTCCCATGGTACTTGGGTGCTCAAGTCAATGTTCTTCAACGCTAGTGTATCTAACTCGTTCCTTCCAGCTTTGTGTGTATAGTACATTAGAACCTAGAACTAACTCGTGTGTCGCCCCCTATGCCTAAGACCATTTAGAGAGAGAGTGTGTGTGTGTGATCACACTACCCCTATTATCATATCTTTACCCCTGCACTTGAGTGTCTGGTTTGTTTCCGTCTATGATCTATACTCATTGCAATAGAGTTGATCTTGTCATTCCGCCAATGCCTTCCTTGGATTCGATACCCTTTGGAATACTCCTTTAGGGAAATGCTACAATGGTACTTCCGTGCGCTTGCGGATCTCTGTAATGTTAAGATTTACAAACCAGCATTTCTGGCGCTATTACCAGGATGGGTTCCAAACCTGTTCTTAGGTGATTGCGTTAAGAAATGTCAACAAGCATTTTTGGCGCCGTTGCCGGGGAAGGCTTAAGGATGACATATCAACACTTTGCATATGTTTATAATCATGACAGGAATAAAATAGTTCTCAATGCAGGCTAACTTGGATTGTCTTCTTTGTCTATTGATGATGAAGACAGGTAGTGCATGACTGGTTTCGACTTGCCATCGAATTTTACTGAAGATCCTGAGTCACTCATAAGGAAGGCACGAAATCATTTCGGCTCTCCTTCTCGTGAACATACGAAAGTCGACCCAGCTTCCTTCGTACCATCCACATCAACTTCCATGGCCAACCTTGTCGAGAAGACTCTTCGTGAGTATTCCGCTCCCTCTGCTGACCAGGTGCCGACAGGCCCCATGATCAACACTGGGAATGGAAACTTCGAGATCAAGACTGGCTTAATTACGATGGTACAGGCTAGCCCATTATGTGGCAAGCCTAATGAAGACGTGAGCACCCACCTGCAGCAGTTCTTGGAACTATGCAGTACCTTCACTATACGAGGAGTGGAGGAAGATGCTATTCGTCTGCGACTGTTTCCCTTCTCCCTCTTGGGAAAGGCAAAATAGTGGTTTTATGTTAACCGTGCAGAGATTAACACTTGGGCAAAGTGCTCCACATCATTCCTCGCGAAATTCTTTCCGTTGGGCAAAACCAATGTCCTTCGGGGGCGAATTTCAAGTTTCCAGCAGGCAGCAAATGAGAATATCCCCGAAGCTTGGGAGAGACTCCAGGAGTACATCCTGGCTTGTCCTCATCATGGGATGGACAACTGGCTTATTCTTCAGAGTTTCTATAATGGGCTGACTCCGACAGCCCGAGGCCATATTGATGCTGCAGCTGGAGGGGATTTCTTCTCTCTTACTATTGCTGAAGCTACTACATTGATTGAGAAGATGGTTACCAATCAAGGGTGGAGTGATGATCGACTCCAGCCACGTCAAAGGGGTACACATACCGTCAAGGAAGTAGATATGTTACACGCCAAGATGGACCTAATGATGAAGAGAATGGATGATATAGCCAATGAGAAGGCCGCCATGGCCACCACTACTCAAGCTATGGATGCTCGCATGATTGCGAAGTCTGTGGTAATACTAGGCATTCAGGGAATTACTACCTGACTACTCAGGAGGATGTGATGTACATGAACGGCAACAACAACTGTTATTGTCCACAAGGAGGTCAAACGTGGAATCAATCATACACCCTTACTATCAAGGAGGTAATCAAGGTAATTCTTTCAACCCAAACCAACCTTCCTTGAAAGATCTAGTTTTTGGGCAAGCTAAGATTAACGAAGGCTTTAATAAGAAAACAGTTGCCGATGATAAGGCTTTCGAGAGCCTTAATGTTAAAATTGATAGCCTTTCTTCTGCTCTTAAGAACCAGTTGAGCTTTAATAAGATGATAGAAACCCAGTTGGCTCAGTTAGCTGCTTTGGTTCCCTCTGCTGAAGACGGGAAGATCCCGAGGCAACCCGTATCTTCCTGTGAAAATGTTTGTGTAGTGTCCACCAGATGGGGTAAGCCTTCTGGATGGACACGAGCCACTGACTATGCAGGGAAACCTATACAGCAAGTACTTGACCCGTGGGAATCTTCAACAATCTCGCACAAGAAAGATCCTGGTTATCCGGCTATCACCTGCAAGATATATTATCAAAAGATTAAGCATGCTCTTTGTGACCTTGGTGCAAGTGTTAACCTCATGTCCAAGGCCATGTTTGAACAATTGGGGTATCTAGCTCTAACTCCAACTGCGACCGCCGTCCAACTTGCTGATGCATCGATCCGATATCCAGAGGGGATAGTAGAGAATTTATTGGTTTTTGTCCAAGGTTCATGCATCTTTGCGGATTTCGTGGTCCTTGATATGCAAGACGATGTGGGAATGCCTCTCATCATTGGGAGACCATTCCTGAGTGACGCCAACGCAAGGATCAATGTGGGAGCCGGAACGATCCGATTCCGCATTGGGAAGAGGAACTTGATGTTCCGATTTCAAACACCAAAAGAAAAATGTTATACACTACAGGGCAAAAATGAGCGATCAGGGGCAGGGACGGAGCCACAGCCCCCGCGACTTCCCACCACTCCAACAAAGCCTAAGAAAATAAGAAGAGTGTGGCGGGAAATACAAAAGTCATCTCCACCAATTTCTCGGGAATGGGGTGACGAGTGGAATTAATCACCGAGAAAAGTCTCGCTCTCAGACTTAAAAAGATGAGTCCTTTTTGCCAAAAGGTAAAATTGGTATTTATCTCATATTTCCCTTCCAAAGTTCTATTTGATTTTTCCAAATGCATATTTAATCTTTCCAACCTTGCATCTGCATGCTAGATTTTTCTAGCCAATTTCCCTTTTCAAAATAAAATTCTGAAAATAATTTCTCGAGTGGGAAATCAAAGAATAATTTTTCGAGCAAACATTTTGAGCAAATCTGGACCTAGACATCTGGGCAGGACATCAGGTAGCTGTTAGAGAACCGTTGCAAAAAGTTGGAAGCAGGCGGGCCCGACAGGGGTTCGGCCGACCCTGGCCAACGGTCGTGTGGGCCCCGCCTCTTCCAATGGCTCCTAGCCGTTGCCCTTGTCCTCTACCCCGGTGCCTGGCTCGGTTGCCTATAAATAGAAGAGGGATTGAGGGGTTTCTTCACCCATTCACTCATTTCCATCACCCTCTCTCCTTCTTTGCTCTTGCTCTTTGGTTTTCTTGGATTTCTTGCTCAAGTGGAAGGGTCAAGCACTCTCTCAAATTTGTCGCTGAGTATTGAATATTGGTGGAGCAAGCTCGGTAAGGATTTCATTTCGATTTCACTAACCCATCACCGAGTTGCTCGTGTTGTCCCATTGTTGTGCAAGATGAGTTGGATTGCCAGTGCGTACCGGAAGGTGACCCGCTCACGCCGTTCTAGAGACGGAGAGGGCTCGTCTCACCACTCCGGAGTCTGGAGCGACACCAAGTCCAATGTCAACTGACCGTGAAGAAGAGGAAGAGGAGGAGCTACCCACGCCACGAGCCGAAGGGGTGATCAACACCGATGCCGCCTTCATCGACTTGAGGGACGACCGGGAGAGACAGGCCTATGCTCTCATCAAGGATCGAGTCTTCGCCAACACCAAGGAGTTCGACTCGGCCCTTCTTGAGAAAACAGGTATGGACTCTGAGTTTGATTCCATCTGGCACACTCTTGGTTGGGAGAACTTTGTTCCGGTGTGGGAGATCGGCTCTAGGCCTCTCACCATTCAGTTCCTCTGTACTCTTCAGGAGGATGAGACCGGTATTGCGTTTCGTTTCCATGGAACGTCGTATCGAGTCTCATGGCATGATCTTAGTCGTGCTCTCGATTTTCATCATCATTGTGTTATTTCTCTTGATCAAGCTTGCAGTGATTTTATTCGAGATAATTTTTGGGAAGAGATTTCTGGTCGGCCTGTCCGTGGCAAGTTAGCACCTCGGTGCAATGATATCTTGCATCCTACTCTCCGACTGTGGCACAAGTGGCTCGCCATCACTCTCTTTCCGAGGGATGACGTTCGACCCGTGCGCACTGACGAGATGAGGATATTATATGCCGCGGTCAGACGAATCAAAATCGCCCCAGTGCAAGCTATGATTCGGCAGTGGTTGACAAATTTTAGGATGACGGGTTCTATTGAGTGTACGTCCCTGATCACACGTATCATTTCGAGTCTTGGGGTTTCAATAGGGGCTAATGTTCCCTACATTGATACTCCCCGGGTCATGATAGATGAGGCGTACTTGATTCAAGGACATACTCTTAAGAAGGGTTCGGATGATTCCTTGGTTTTCTTTTACCCTGGCCACGCAAACCAGATTCGGTTACCTAACCCGGATTTCCGTTTGTACAGCCAAGGGTCACTGACCGTTCCTCTTGAGGAACTTCGTCGTTCTAGTGTTTCTGGAGACAGGGTCACTAGGAGTGCATCGAGGAGGGCAGCGACAGCACAGCAACCGCCACAACAACCACCGCCACAGCCATCACCTCAGCCACAGCCTCAGCCTACGCCACCGCTGTCTGGCGCATGGGCCTCGGTCGGGTACATGTCTGGAGTTACACCCGGATATGCCCCCGGTTGGGACCAACCCATGAGTCAGCCGGGTGCGAGTAGCTCGACCTGGGATAGTGCAGGGAGTGGCGAGTGGGTTCGGCCCGCCAGTGCTACCTACGGAGACTCGTCTTCATCATCCGGGTTGCGCTCATCATCTCGTGGGGCCACCCTCACTCAGCAGATGGGCGAGCTCAACATCCGTGTCGGTACCATCGAGGAGACGATGCACCAGCAGGCTGAGTCCACTCAAGACTGGCAGCGTATGACGGGTGAGAGGATTCACACCATGGAGCAGAGACAGCTGCGACAGATAGAGGAGCAGAGGGCTTACTACGCGTGGTTGGGATACCGCCCTCCACAGCAGTGAGCCTGAAGCTAGCTTGGGGGAGGACCCCCTTTCTGAGGTAACTTGTATATTTCATTGTTTTCAGAACCCCATATGCTAAAAACACATAAAAATCTAAAAAATTTAAAAAGACCAAAAAATATTTATTTGCTTTCTTAAATTAGTTTGTTTTCATATACGTGGTAAGAGTGTTCTTATTCTCCATGGTTGAAATGATGAATAGTTGCTCTGTTTATTCCCCTTGTATGCCTTGTTTACAACTTAGTATCCTATCCAAGTTTTGAGTTTGTTGGCTAGTATGATCGAACCTGAGCTTGAAATTTCTGGGTAGCAAAAAGCATGATCTTTGCCTAAGTGGTTGCGAGGTATGATATGGTATAATAGAGTTGTTATGAGCTAGTACTAAGTGATGTTGATATCCGGAGTTTTGTTTTGAAAAATGTTAAAATGATAAGTTCCTCAATGATAAGAAATTCCTATCCAAGGCCATATGTAGATTTCAGCTTATGTTAAATCTCCACATATGCTACTTGATTTCTTCGTTAAGTTTTGTCGAATTGTTGTGACCCTCGGCGAGTAACTTGTCATACTCCTATGGTCAAGATCACATACACACCATCATATGCAAAACTTCTACATTGGGAGTTAGCAATCATCATTTCATCCATTTCCCATCCATTCCACAAAATAAAGCTCCACGTATGCTCCATGATTACTCTCCCTCCAAAAATAGTCAGCAATGACTATGGGCTATGTTAAAAAAAAGAAAAAAAAGAGAGAATAAAGAGACATAGCCCAAGTCTCAAAAATCTCAAAAAGGAGGAGAGTAAAATCATGCAAAGAGGAGTTCATTATCCATCCACCATACACACTTTTGCACATCTTGATCAGGGTGTATGACTTGTTCTCCCAAGGATCCGGTTTTCGACTCAACAATACATGAGAAACAGGTATGCCACATGTTCTCCCTACCTACAGCTCCACATATCAGCTTATTAGGAGTAGGTAGTGAAAGAAGGTAAATCAAAGCCTTGGTGAGGAATCATACACATTGAGCGATCCGAGAGTATCATTTGAGGAACTTTGATTTCTTTTTGAAAAACCTGCAAAACCTCCGGATTGATAACTGATCAAGGTACAAGTGAGTGGTAATCTTTATATAACCATTCTATCTTTCAACCGCCCAAGGCAGGTGAAGCTACACGCCCCATATCAATCAAGTGAAAGGTAAGATCAATGCCAACTTCTTCAACTCTTGATAGAGTACCTAGCTGTATCCTGTTATACATTAGGAATACAACATCGTAGCAACTCCTGATCAACCAACCTAAGTCCTTAATCTCTTGCTCGGGACGAGCAAGAGGCTAGCTTGGGGGAGTTGTTGATGGCTGTTAAGTACCTACTTTAGCCGTCAATATACTCATGAATAAAGGAGCATAAGGCATTTCTTACACGTATTTAGTTAAGAATAATGTAGTTCCACTTGTCCTTGGAGATTATTTGATTGCAGGAAAATAAGCAAGAAAAGAGAGTTAAACGCACGTTCTATGGTCCATGCCACATCACCTCATCCTAGTGGGCTGCCAACAAGGATGCCATGCATGCAAACCTGCCAACTAGGGAGCCATGCATGCATGCCATGTGAGCAATCCAAGTGAAGCAACCCCCGTCGAATCAGAGTGTGATACGTGGACTTCATATGGATCCATGGGCCCACAAAGACATGCAAACCGCACCAAAATAGGGTGGACACCGGGAACCGACCTAAGGACCCACAGGGCAGTCACCAGGAGAAAGCACGAGCCAGGGGGGCCCACCAGGGAGTCGGCCGACCCCACAGGTTGGCCGAACCGACCTTGGCTCGGCCTCTCCTGTGCTTCCACGTGGTGGCTCTCTATTGGTCCTAGGCTCCATCCCCAGGGTGTTTGCCTCCATTCCTCGCCGGTGCAGGGGCCTATAAATAGATGGAGAGGGGGCTCTCTAAGGGATCATCCACACTTGCAACACCTCTCTCACTTTTAGTCTCAAGGCTAGGAGGTAGGCTAGAGTAGTTCTAATTTAGGTTCCAAGTCTCCTTTGGGATCTAGGTATGAGTTGTCTTGTATCTTATTTCATTTGTATGACTTTGATCTACTTCAGTTATTTATCCATTTCATATAAAGTTGTGTTAGTATGCATGAGTGATTTGTTCATGTGTTCTTCACCTGTTCATCATTTAGAGGCTCCTGTTCTTGATGAACAAGGCCTTTCGATCCACTTGACGGGTGACTTTTACATGTTTCTAGTGTTTGTTCATAAGTTAGAGGCTCGTGTTCTTCGTGAACACGACCCTTTGATCCATTTGAACAGACATAGGAAAACACAAATCCATTTGTGTACTTAACCTGGTTTGATCTGATTAGATGACATGATTGCGTTGTATGAAGTCTGTGCTTGAGCTACGGTACTCGGTGTAATTGGCTGGTTTATCTGGTGGCTTGACCTGGGTCACAATAGCCCGGGCCGGTCAAGTCCGGCTAACAACGTAAGCATGGTGCTTGGGTTGCGTAGCTACCTTACTTATGAGTTTATCCCACGGTTTGTCTTGGGGTAGGCCGCGGTAGTGACAGCAGTTGGTCCTCTGTAATCCCCCACGTTCGGATAAGCTGTAGGAGTCTAAAATATAACAACCGGAGTTGTGCGGAAGCAACGCGGGAGGTTATCTCCCCGTGGTACCTGGGTGCTCAAGTCAATGTTCTTCAACGCTAGTGTATCTAACTCGTTCCTTCTAGCTTTGTGTGTATAGTACATTAGAACCTAGAACTAACTCGTGTGTCGCCCCCTATGCCTAGGACCCTTTAGAGAGTGTGTGTGTGTGTGTGTGATCACACTACCCCTATTATCATATCTTTACCCCTGCACTTGAGTGTCTGGTTTGTTTCCGTCTATGATCTATACCCATTGCAATAGAGTTGATCTTGTCATTCCGCCAATGCCTTCCTTGGATTTGATACCCTTTGGAATACTCCTTTGTGGAAATGCTACAATGGTACTTCCGTGCGCTTGCGGATCTCTGTAACGTTAAGATTTACCAACCCGCATTTCTGGTGCTATTACCAGGATGGGTTCCAAACCTGTTCTTAGGTGATTGCGTTGAGAAATGTCAACAGCTACGTCGGGGTCGAGCCTGCCACGCTTATGCGTAACGGGCGCCAAACAACAACCGTTACAGATGGGGTCCATGTAACGGGTGTTAAGGGCCCGTTACAAATGCTGTGTGCCCTGTTTGAGGTTTTCACGTAGTGAAACTCTATCTTGCAAAAGGTATGGAAAGCTAAAACTATCCCTGCTTTTCTCAAAACTTTTGCTTGGAGACTCATTAGACGGGCTCTGGCCACTGCAGAGAGAGCTGCTCAGTTTTCCACCCATATAGATAATTGTTGCACTTCTTGTGGAGCTATTGAAAATGATATTCACCTTCTTTTCCTTTGTCATATGTCTAGGTTAGTATGGAACTCTTCTTCTTTCAGATTACCTTTGCATTTGATTGACCCTACAGAGGATGGAGTTTAGACTGCTTTGCCTATTCTTATAAACTCCTCTCTTTCTGAAGAGGATCTTTCACATTTTTTCTTCATTGCCTGGTATTTATGGAAAGCTCGTAATGACATTCGTTTCCAAAGGAAAAAATGGACTTCTTTTCAGGTTTTACATTCGGCTCAGGCTCACAGGCAAACTCATATTTCTGCCGTGGAACAACATAACCAGCAACTCCACTCTCCTATTACACAAAGCTCTCCCACAATCCAATCAAGAACATACATACCTCCACAACAAACAGTTCAACATCACTCATATAATCAGCCTTTCCATTCTCCAAAAATGGCTCAAAATTTTCAAAACCATGATCCAACCACAACATCCACTCCTATGTCTGATTTGTTTTGCAGGGCACATGGCAATTATTTCAACTTGCAACATATGTTACCTACTTCCCCAGGGATATCTTGTTACGTTGATGCGTCCACTTATCCAGATAAGGAACTCTCTTCACATAGAAGGGCAGGACTGGGAATATTCATTGTCAATTTGCAGGTTCAGCCGGCCAACCACATATATATCAGAGCTACCCTACAAGAAACTCACAGTGTCATCTATGCAGAGTCCGCAGCCATAGCATTAGCTGCAGTGGTACTGCACAGGATGGAATGCTATCAAGTTTCTTTCTTTTCAGATTGTGACCAGTTGGTGCATCTTCTCAACACCAGAGATTTCTCTGATCTCCCAGATTGGAGAATGATGACTCCTATTCAAATTTTCCAAGATTACACTACAGATAGGAGACCTCAAGTTCTGAAAATAGATAGATTTCATAACTGTAATGCAGATACTTTGGCTCATTTAGCTTTTTCTTCCCCTGATCTGCAGCATCAGAATTATGTGCCCACCTGCTCTTATGAGCACCATGATCAACAGTGCCCTCTCACGGCTGCACTGTCCTCTGTACCCGTTGAGTTCTCAAGGATCCTAGCAGCTTCATGCTGCTAATTAATGAAAGTATGTTGTCAAAAAAAAACGATACAAGATAGACAAAGGTTGGACTCGTTGGAGAGAGGAGTAGAGATCCATCCGAGCAAGGAGGAGGAAACTGTTAGAATTTATATATGAATAGTTCCCCTAAATAAAATTCATATGAATAAATTCTAATAAATCTCAAAGGTCCAATATTTGTGTTTCATAATGAGCTTTAATGTTTAAGCTCATTAGTAGAGGTGGGACGTGCAACATCAATTAGTACCATATTGCTATTTGAGATGGAGATAGAGAGTTTTTCTCCTTATATATTTGTACCAATCCTCCTGAGGAAAGATACAACAACAAAAACTACAATTGGGAGTTTCAATTAGAAAATCCTAAAGTAGTAAAAATAATATTTTGCCTCTTCTCCCTACTGCGCTGCCATCGCCAAGACTCCAGCCTGATCCTTCGCGTGCACCTGCGACTGGGCGAGCAGGTCTCCGGAACCGTCGTCTTTGCGATCCTGCACCGGGAGAAGGCGAATAAGGTTTTTGGGAAGCGCTCTTCGCGCGTCTGCTCCCGATCTTCGTCATGGCTCGTCTGTAAGTTTTATAAATAAAAAAGATTAGAAATATAAATTGTAAAATAAAAATTAGAAATGGATGAATCTGTAAGTTTTATAAATATCAATTAGAAGTGATTAGATGTCTCAAATATTGGTACTATTATACATAACAGTAGAAAATAACTAAAAATCATATATGGGGTCTTATGCTTTAATGTGTGTCCAAACAATCCGTTTTTTTAAGACGTACAAAACACATTTTTCATTAAGAAAGGAGAAAGAGTTACAACGAAGCAGATTTAGGAGAAACCCCAAAGTGCTGAGAACAAGAACAAGAACCAGAACAAGAAGTGTCCAAACAATCCGTAGCTAAAGATATCAGTTGCGTTGCCTTTCACCATTGGGGCTTTCTAGCTTTGGGGGCTACTACTACTGCTAGGCTGGGTGCTAAGCCATTCAGGCCCAGCTGTGCATCTAGCACTCAACGACTCAGATTGTCTAGTTGTCTTCGTTGGTTCTTCTCGATCTTGCCTCTAGCCGTGGCGGACAAGGCGTCAAGCAGGTGAACATATAGGTCATGAGAGACATGGGTCGACAGGGAAGAGAAGAAGGGGTCTGAAGCAAGCACGCCGGTAGCTGGGGCGGCCGCCCCACCCCGCCTACAGGGTGGCTACACCCCTGGCCAGAGACGGGGTGAGGGTTGACCTTCGAGGTGGAGACATTTTTTTAGAAAAGGGACTATTTTTCAATATTCTAACCTCTGCATAAACTATGTATATAGTTGTTTCTTATTATAAACACGAACGTAAAAAAACAAGAAGGTCGGTCTTTGGAACAATGTCAATCATCACGTAAAAGCAATTATGTTGGTAAAAAACCATCTATTGGATGCAAAGATCTCTATCGACGTGGTCTCAAGCACACGACACTCCCGAAAAATGTGAGGCCGCTCGTCCTCTTTACGCAGCAACGCCCAAAAACGGATCCAATGGGTCCCTCGAAAGATAACCTGCATAAAGAGTAATAGCTCGAGTGTTGTTAAAAATTATGTCATTTCTACTTAACCAAATTGCTCGACATAAAATAGATGTTCCAACCAGGATTTTGTACATAAAGTTCTTGTTAGACATGGCGGGTGCAAAAGGATTGCAGGTGGCGGAGGACGAGGTTGGTGCGGTCGAGCATCTCCTAGGCAGGGGATAGCTACAGAGTATGCCGGGTGGACCACAACATATAGTGTAGATTTTGGCCCATTAGCTAATAGAGCCCACAACCCAATAGTCAATATGAAAAAAAAACCATCGGAACCAAGACCTACAGAGTACAGAAACACCATCTGACGTTTTGTTTCTGCCGCATTGCGCCTCCTCGCTCCCGGACTTCCGCCCGGCACCCGTCCGCTGATCCCTGTCACTCCGGCGCCCGTGGTCTGATCTCCGGCCTGCTGCCGGCCGTTCGTCGTCCGGCCAGTCGTCGAGCGCCCAGCGCCAGCGGTACTACGACATTGCCTGCGGCTGTGCGGCAGTGGAGGTATAGATGCACACGCTAATTCAATCTTCCATTCAATCATTCATATTCTTGTAACTAAAATAAATATTGATGCATCATGTTTTTTGAACTATATTATAAAGGTGTGTGGAACTTTTTAATGCATAATTTAGACTATTTCTATTATATTGTGGGTAACTTTTTAGCTAAAATATCGAATTTATGATTGGATATGTTCATTTTGGTAATTTATAAATTGTTTACTGAATTATATATGGATATTACCGTTTATATATTGATAGAACCAAATTATATATATGGAAAAAAATTTGCAGCATACCCTGTGGTAAAATCTAGGCTTGCCAATGGGGGAAGACCCGCCCCAAACCCACCCCTCCCCATAAGTAATAATTAAAGTATGTCAACTCAACCCGTCCCGCTTCATTTAACTTGTCTACCCACCCCACCCCGCCTCATTATGTGCGGATGTAACTGGGTTGTAGTTATTTACTCCTATTGCTTGTAGCATCTACATTAAGAGTCGGACTTTAAAATTAAAATTTTGCGTTCACACATTAAAATTTTAGACAAATTAGCTAAAATTTATGTGGATGGCTCAATTTGATGTTCCGCTACTCTGTGTAAAGTGGTGGAGCTAGACTTATACGTGGGCCCCGCATTAAGAACCGGACCCTAAAACTAAAATCTCGCGTTCACACTTTAAAATTTTAGACAAATTAGCTGAAATTTATGCACATGACTCAATTTGATAGCCCGCTACTCTGTGCAAAGTGGTGGAGCTGGACTTATACGTGTGCCCCGCGTCAAGAACCGGACCCTAAAACTAAAACCTCACGTTCACACCTTAAAATTTTAGAGAAATTAGTTGAAATTTATGCATATGACTCACTTTGATGGCCCGTTACTCTCTGCAAAGTAGTGAGCCTGGACTTATACGTGGACCTGCGTCAAGAACCGGATTCTAAAACTAAAACCTCGCGTTCACACCTTAAAATTTTAGAGAAATTGGCTGAAATTTATGCAGATGACTCAATTTGATAGCCCGCTACTCTGTGCAAAGTGGTGCGCCTGAACTTATATGTGGGTCCCATGTCAAGAGCCGGAGCTTAAAAACCCACTTCCAACCCACCCCAACCTGCATTTGTGTTATACCCAACCCCCAACCCATTAGATATTAAAATCCATTTCCACCCATCCAAACACACTCCATGAAACAACCCGCACCATAAACCCATTACAACCCGCCCTATTAGCAGGGCTAGTAAAATCCTAGCTACGCCACTGCTCCTACGCGGTGAGTCGCGGCAGGCGTTTCAAGATTTCTTCGTGGCACACCCTTCCGCTTCGTGAAGGTGCGGTGCTGCCGACTGCCCTCACCGACTCCTGCACGTAGCGCGCGAGTGCGTAGTGGGAGAGCAGCGTCATGGCCGGCTATGAGTGCAGGGAGGAGATCGATGGAGGTCGCGCAGAAGTGTGAGTCTGCGGAGATGAGGGAGCCGGCCGACGTTCCACAGGTTCCAACGATCGCGGTACTCCTAGAAGCGGAGGAAGGCAAGGAGGGCCACGGCCTGGCCGACGTGGATGGAGTCAACGAGAAACCCTCCTTGTTCAGTTGCTCCCATGGGAAATCACTTGTTTGGCTTCTCGTGGTTTGGGAGTGTGTTGACGCCTTTTCTGGTCGAACACACGAATGCGCTAGTTCGCGCGGACGTTAGAAATCAACTCATCGAAACACCCGGCACGGGCCGGTCTGACCGCCTGGGGGACGCGGTCTGACCGCCTTGGACAGGCACGTCGCCGAAAACCTAAGTTTGTCACTCCGGGAGGGACCCCGTCGGGAGAAACGCGCCTAGGGTTGTCCTGAGGTCGGCAAGGCCACTCAGAACTTCCTCAACCACCGTGGAGACGAAGGAGGAGAGCAAGGGGGCTGGAAAAGCTAGGGTTTGGAGAAAATAAAGTGTAAATTGATAATTCGATTGGATGATGCCTCTCAATCGGCCACGTCCCTTTATATTTATAGGGGGGTCTTGCCCTGCAAGGAACTCTTTACAACTCGGGAATAACTAAAAATCCCTAATTCTGGTCGGACTCGGGGAGACCCGCTCAGACCGCCTGGGGGAGGCGGTCAGACTGCCTGGCGGCCTTCGTGCCGGACCGGCTACAGGGCACGCGGTCAGACCGCCTAGGTGACCCGGTCTGACCGCCTGGCCCAGCCTGATCCGGCTTTTGCCAATTTTGAGTGTCAACATATGCCCCCCTGTTTTTAGTAAAGCTTGCGTGCTAAAAAATAAATCTAAGGACGATGTGACACCTCATCGGCCATTTTTTGATCTTAGGGCGATTTTTACTTAGAAATCGGCCATATCTCCTTCAAGCGTCTTGCCATACACTTGGGTAAAACCTCTTCAAGTACCTTCCATTAAGAGCCCGAGGTAGTTGTTGTCCTTGCAAAGTTTCCACCATATAAGAATTCCCAGAGCAAACTCTCACAATCCTATATCCTTCTCAACTTGGAGACCATTTGCCGAACTTGTTACTCTTAGATCCTATAGGTAAAATAGTCTTCCAAATCAAATCACCTAATTGAAAAGTCTTGGTTTTTACCTTCTTGTTGTATGCTCTAGCAACTCATCTCTTGTCTTTCTCAATTGCTTCCAAAGCCTCCAATCGCTTGTCGGTTACTTCATCAACATTGTCCATCATCAAAGCATAATATGTATCAAAATCAAGATAATTTTGATTTGCAAGTCTATATGCGCCTAGATTCACCTCAACGGGTAAAACGGCCTCTTGACCATACACAAGCTCATATGGAGTAACCTTAGTAGCACCATGTCTAGAAATACGATGAGCCCATAAAGCTTCAGATAATACCTCATGCCATCTCCTAGGATTATCTTCTATCTTCTTCTTAATGAGCTTAATCAAAGTCTTGTTGCTAGACTCGACTTGACCATTAGCTTGAGCATAATACGGGGATGAATTGAGCAACTTAATACCATAAGAATTGACAAAATCACGCACCTCTTTAGCAATGAATGAAGTACCTTGATCCGTAATTAAAGTTTGTGGAATGCCAAATCTATGAATAATATGCTCCGTAATAAACTCAATTACCTCCCGATGTGTCATATTCTTGAGAGGTATAGCTTCAGTCCACTTAGTAAAATAATCAGTAGCCACGATCACAAAACAATACCCTTTCGACGAAGGTGGATGAATCTTGCCAACAAAGTCCAAACTCCATCCTCTTAAAGGCCAAGGCTTGATAATCGGATGCATTAATGCAGTAGGCACCAACTGAATATCCCCATGCTCTTGACACTCTTTGCATCCTTTGTAATACCGAAAACAATCAGCTATCATAGTAGGCTAATAAAAACAAACTCTCCTGAGGAGCCACTTCATCTTAGGAGCCGATTGATGAGTACCACAAATCCCTTCATGAACTTCCGCCATAGCTAGCCTTGCTTGATCAGGACCTAAACACTTTAAAAGCAAATCATCTGTGGTCCGACGATGCATCTCACCATCATCTAAAACAAACTTCAGAGCCCACCGTCAGACTTTTCGGTCACTTGTACCTTTAGGATCCTGCAAATATATAATCAAAGGCTTTCTCCAATCATCCACTTCGTCCTCAACAGTTTTGGAAGAAACAATGGCCGAAGTGATTTTTTCCTCTGCAGGGCGGTCAGACCGGCCTGGCAGGGCGGTCAGACCGGGTAGGGCGGTCTGACCGGGTGGAGGATGCGGTCTGACCGCCTCCTCCAGGGCATAACACTCGGCTTTGCTAAACATCGGTTTTCGTTCCTGAAAATTTCTTTTCTGAACATCATAACCAGATGCTTGCTGAGCCAGAGCATTTGCCATTGGATTCTCTTCCCGTGGTACATGATTAATCACAAATTCATCCATACAAGATATGATGTCTAAACATTTATCAAGATAAGCATTTAAAGCAGCATTTAAACATTGACATACCATAGATACTTGCTGTACCACTAACAGGGAATCACCATATGCTTCTACATGTTTTACTCCCATATCATGTAAAATTTGCAAACCAAATAAGAGAGCCTCATATTCGGTTTGATTGTTAATGCAATCTTGATCCAATCGGTTAAGAGCTTCAAAAACAGCCCAATTGGGCGAAATAATAATAACTCCAACACCACAACCGCTTCTACAAACCGATCCATCAAAATGCAACTTCCATGGAGTAAAAGTTAAATAACCGACATCTAAATTAGGTTGCTCATTGATTCTATGTTCTACAATAAAGTCGGCCACAATTTGTCTTCTCATTGATTTGATTGGTTTACAATGTAAATCATATTCAACAAGAGCATAAGCCCATTTGCCGACTCTACCACTTAGAATAGGTTTTTGCAACATATATTTAATTATGTCGGTTTGACAAGCCACATAGCAAGTGCTTGATAATAAATAATGCCTTAACTTGGTACAAGCATAATATAAAGATAAACATAACTTTTCAATAAAAGTGTACCTTGTTTCGGCATCCAATAATCTCCTGCTTTCATAAGCAACAACATACTCCTTGCCATCGGTCTCTTGAGTCAAAACAGCCCCAATAACGCTTTCCTCAGCCGCCACATATAGTCTGAAAGGAACACCACTCTTGGGTGCTTGAAGGACAGGCGGCGTAGTCAAATAATTCTTGATCTCATCAAAAGCTTCTTGCTGTTTTGCCCCCCAAGTAAATTCTGATCCAGCTTTCAACCAAAGTAAAGGAGTAAAAGCATTCACCTTCCCAGACAAGTTACAAATGAACCGCCTCAAATAATTTACCTTGCCCAAGAACTTTTGCAAATCCTTCTTACAAGTAGGAGCTTGAACCTTTTTAATAGACTCAATCTTTTTGGGATCAATCTCCACATCTTTCTCATGCACAATAAAGCCCAAAAACTTGCCAGCCGACACACCAAAGGCACATTTGAGTGGATTCATCTTTAAGTTATATCGACGCATTTTTTCAAATGCTAGTCTTAAATCAGCTAAATGGGAATTTAAACCAGCCGACTTGACAACAATATCATCGATATAAACTTCTACTACTATACCAAGCAAGTCATGAAAAATCAAATTCATAGACCTTTGATAAGTAGCACCAGCATTTTTCAAACCAAAAGTCATGACTACCCACTCAAACAAGCCTACAAATCCTGGACATATGAAAGCCGTTTTGGAGATATCCTCTTCGGCCATAAAGATTTGATTATACCCAGCATTACCATCAAGAAAACTAAGAATCTTATGTCCAGATGCAGAATTAATAAGAAAGTCAGCTATAGGCATAGGATATTCATCTTTAGGAGTAGCTTTATTAAGATCTCTAAAGTCTATGCAAACACGAAGCTTTTTAGTTCCTTTTTTCTAGACAGGCACAATATTAGAGGTCCAATCAGCATATCGACAAGGCCTTATAAAATTAGCAACAAGCAACCGATTGATTTCTTCTTTCACTCGGTCATATATATCAGGATTACAATTCCTACGAGGTTGCTTATAAGGCTTAAAACCAGGTTTAATAGGCAAATTATGCTCAACTAAATCACGACTTAAACCAGGCATTTCAGTGTAATTCCATGCAAAGCAGTCGAAATACTCCTTTAACAATTTTATTAATTCTGATTTAAAGACAACATCAAGATTCTTGTTTACAAATGTCGGCCTAGGTATAGTGCCATCACCAATGTCTACCTCCTCAAGAGGATCAGCCGACGTAAACCCTTGTCCTAGCTTTCCCAAATCATCCAAGTCATCGATGGCTTCACACGTATCGTTCTTATGCGTCCGATAGTGATCAATCCTTTGCTGCAACCACTCTTTAGTTGAACTCATTGATTCACATGAAGTGGTTTAGCCGATTTTCGACCGGCTTTATGACAGCAGGGATGAAACCATCCTTAGAACAGCTTACAAACTCATAATCAGATAAATCTAAGCCAGATAGACATTTTACATCATCACGTACATTTATAGAATGACTATCAGCTATAGCTACACAAGCAGAATTATCTCCATGTACAATCTCTACCTCATCGTCTATCTATTGTATTAAAAATTGATGCAAGGTAGAAGGCACACATTTATTTGCATGAATCCAATCACGACCGAGGATCAAGCTAAAGTTACCTTGTGTCTCAGCGACGAAGAAGGCATTAGCTAGTGTTTTGCTTCCAATAGTGAGCTCCATGGAGATAACACCCTTGGCACCTATCGGATCATCTCCTCCCACACCACTAATGGTCATGTTGGTCTTGATCAGTTCTTCATCTGAACCTCCCAGCTTCTTGAACAGAGAATACGGCATCAGGTTGACAATTGTACCTCCATCCACTAGCATCCGAGAGATAGGCTTCCCATTGATGTGACCCTTCATGTACAAAGCCTTCAGATGATTATCAGCGTCTTTAGGCTTCTGGAACACAGCATCCTTCGGCCCAAAGTCAAGATGAGCAAAGTCCTCCTCCGAAGGTGCAGAGCCGTCCACGAATAAATGAACCACATTAATATCAAGGTTCATGCGCTCTGGAGAAGAACTGAAATCAACGAGTTGCTCGTCATCTTCTGAAGCAGGCACCGACGACAACCCACCATTGCAAACCATGGGAACCAAAGGAGTGAAACCGGGCAACATTTTTGGAGCACCCGGTCTGACCGCCTCCAGGGCCGATCTGACCGCAGGGGCCGGTCTGACTGCCTGGTCGGCCGGTTTGACTGCCTCTGCAGCTAGCTGAACCGCCGCCTGCGGTCTGACTGTGTCTTCTGACGATTTGACCGCCTCAGCCTGAGATGTGTCTATAACTCTCCACTCCTTCCCCTGAGGCACCATGGGTCTGTAGTTGTTGAACATCTCATCTCTTTTTGCCTCCATCTCCTTTTCTTTCTTTTCTCGGAACCTCAATCTTTGAAGCTTTCTCCTTTGAGTATGAGTCAATCTGGGAGGACACCACCTTGGCAAGAAGTTATTGGAGGTGGAACCACTCCCACTGCCTCATGATCATTAGCAGCACATCCTTTTTTAGTAGGTGTCATAACCTGATTGTTTAGCACAATCGGTCTTTTGCCACTTTTCTCAATGGGAACATCCATTGTCCCAATCTGTATTATGTCTTCGCCAGTAGTCCTCTCTGGATCAATATCCATCTTCTGAACCTCCTCCTCTCTGATCTTGAGCTTGTAAACTTGTCGTGGAGGAGATTGAATATTTTTTCTGGGTAGGTGTAACACCCTAATTTTACAAAAATTTGTTTTAATAAAATTTGAATAGAAACAAGGCTTTGGTATTAAGGATCATAAGGTGTATTTGAATTTTTAGGTATTTAAATATATTTTTGAAAATTAATTAAATAAATATAGGAGTTTAATGTTGCATACATGCTGGAGCATTGTTTTTGTTTGGTTGAATTCAAATTTGAATTTGAATTCAAAGAGTTTGAGTGCTTTTAAAAATTCAAAAGCTTTTTCCTTTTATCCCTTAAACCCTATCCTCTTCTGGCCCAGTTTTTGCTTCGGCCCAACCTGAAAAGTCTGCTAGCGCCCCTCCATTTCTTCTCGTTCGTTCGCTCGTGCTCCCGGCCTAGCTAAATGCGGCCCAGCGCCGGCCTGCCTTCTTCCGCTCTGCTCTCAGCCGCTAACATGCAGGCCCGCCTTGTCATCTTCCTCCTCTCGTCACCGCGTCGGACTCCCGCCGCCGTGGCCGAGACCGAGTCCCGGCTGCTTCCATCTCCGAGTGGCCCTCCCCTGCACGCCAAGGCGCTGGCCTTCTTAAGGACGGCGCCACCCTGGGCTGAACCCTCAAGTTCCCAAGCTCCAGCCGCCTTCGCCCTAGCCACGCCGCCGAAACCCTAGCACCGCCGCCGCAGTTGATCTCCCCGGCTGCCACCGCTCCGTCGTTGAGGAAGCCACCCGGAGGACTGCAAGGAGGTGAGCAACACCCCGGAGCCGCACATTTACGTCTGGACACGCCACAACGCGCACTTGAGCTCGCCGAAGCAAGTCTCCCGCCGCCGGCCGCTTGACCGAGCACAACACCGTCACCGTTGCCTAACCCGCCTTCCTGAGCCCCTAGATCGGTTCATCGCCCTGCTAGCTACCTTCCCGGCCAGATCCCGTCGCCAGCCGAGCACCCGAGCTCAATTCCGAGCAAGTTCGCCGGTGATCCCCTGCTGTGCTGCCGCTGGCCGTCGACAGCGCCGCCGCTGGCCGCTTACAGATCTCCTCGGCCGTTCGATCAAGATCCACCGGTCCAGATCGAGTCAACCGGTCAAATGTACTAGTCAATGGGTCTTTTTCACCGCATGACCGTGCCATATTGCAAAAACAACCCTGACCGTTTTAAAATAGCAAGCCTGTCCTTCCACCATAGAAAGATCCTTACAGTTAGATCCTTACAGTTAGATCCTTTTTCTTTTGTTTTAACCCCTGGGCTTTGTAGCAATAGCAGCCGAGATCCAAACCTTAGCTTTTTCACCCAAGCCCCTCTGTTTTTAAGTTTTTTTACATTTTAGCCCTCGGTTTCTTGCAGTTAGGCCCCTGTAACCCTAGTTTCTTCGCAGATATGCTCCTGCATCTTCTATTAGCCATATCTTCTTCGTTTTAGCTCCGTTTTTAGCGTTCTTTATGTCCAAACGATCGTATCGAAGAGTAGAATAGCTTTTAATTCACTGTTCTTACTTTTGCTTGCATTAAATTGATGGGACCCTATTAAGGACATGACTAGATTATTTTTTTCCTTTACCTTGAACAACCTGGGTATTTACTTTTATTGTTGGGTAGCTCTCGCTATGCTTAACTTGGTGGATGGTATTAATAAAACTTTATGAAACTTGATTTATTTATGTTGTACCTTCATTAATACAAGATCACCTTGTTTAATCGGAACATGGAGCGACCACCCAGGACAACAGTGCAACCACAAGGGTATATGGCTCTGCCTTGGCTAATTAATTAGTGACTCTAGTGTTGGGGTGACCTTACTTGATAAGGGCAAGGGGGAGCGCCAGTGGGGTATAGACTCACTCTAGTAGGGAGTTGGGCTTTGCTAAGACACGGTACCTACTAGGGGACTTTATACTCTGCAACGACTCGGAACCTTCGCGGGTTGCTTCACACTAGGGAAACTTTGTAAAGGCCTCATAGCGTCCCTATGCAATCACACCTAGGTAGTGTCGTATGATGCTTGGCCGGCATCGCATGGTTGGGTTTAAAGTTCCTAGAACTTTTACGTGACTTGTGGGTAAAGATGTGCAACCTCTGCAGAGTGTTTAAAACTAATCGATTAGCCGTGTTCACGGTCAAGAGCGGCCTAGACCCTCACATGATTAATCTATGGAAGACAATGATTAACTTGATGCATCTATCTTTATTTATGTTGCTTATTCTCTTATGTTAATTGTGGGTTTGGTATAAACTTACACTTGCTAGTATTTATGCTGCTAATAAAACTTGACCAACTAAAATGCTGAATGCATAAACCCATCAGCCTCCACTATAAAGCCTTGCATGTTATGTTATGTTTCCGCTTGCTGAGTACGGCATGTTCTCACGCCTGTTTTCATTATTGCAACGACACTATCCGGATGTTGTTCAGACTTGGAGTGATTTGAAGATTTCCCTGGAGACTTCGACGAATTCTAGGCGGGCGTGTCACCAGTCAACTGCCTGTGGTGTTGACCCTATCTGTTGCATTGCTACTCGTTAATAATTAGTTCGTTTATGAGACATTTTGGTCTGTAATAATGTTTAATACTCTCTTTACGTTATGGCATTGTGTTTTGGTTATCACTGAGTCGTTATATGTGTGAATTTTGATCCTGGCGCACATATAATATGAGCATTCGAATTTGCCTTTAAATTCAGGTGTGACAAAGTGGTAACAGAGCCGTGTTGACTGTAGAATGTTAGCCTAGTTAGAAAAATGGTCGTATTTAAGGATTATAATATCTTAGAAGCCATTCTTGCCTTATGCTTGCTTTATTTCTAATAATTTCATCCTTGATCTCTACTTGGTTCTCTCCTTTCTAGTATCTATTCTTGGCATCTATCTCATCTGATGAGGACATCACCACGCTGGATACACGCACGCCACATCCTTCCCCACGCTACAAGTCGTCTCCAACTCAGCTGCCACGTTCGGTTCAGATTCAGCCGACATCCCTGCACAGTTTTGGCGATATCTCTCTCATCCGGCATCGAAACGAGGCATATAAGGATGTGTTGGAAAGGGGACGATGCCGCTGTCATTTTGGTTCTAGTCCCAGCTCCAGAAGATTTGTGGATCATGCTGTGTGACCACGACAAGGTGCTGCGTCACCTTTTTGGGCCATTTGGGTCGTGTATCGTGTCGGGCCTTAAGCCCAGGTTGAGGACGCCCCCCTGGTTGCCCCCTCAACCCTAGGTCGCCCCTTAGGGGTTAAAACTCAGTAGCCACCATCGTTTAGACTTGGGTTTTGTTTAATAGGTTTGTGATTTCCGTCGAGGATCAAACTTTCGTCATAGCCACTATACCGTCGAGGTCTTTTGCTGTGATTCAGGGCCCCCGTTCTTGTTCGTCACCACTGTGTCGATTAGTCCTTTTGTGATAAGAACTTGAACCCCATACTCTTTCGCTTCAATCCATATTTGCAATTGTCAGATTGCGTGCTTTACTTTCTTGCTTGTGTTCTCGATTCGCTTGCAGGGAAAAGCCTTCGTGGCGAGGTCAATCAAGCTGTTCTTGCTTGATAACCAACGAAGCAGTGGTGTAATGGTTGCGGGGTCCGAATCGTGTGTTGATTCGAAGCCAAGATCGTCAACGTCGAGTCTCCACCAATCGACTTATCCTCTACCTCTCGGAAGATCGGGCCATCGCCTATCATCATCTATCACATGTTTCTTTTTAGATGGTTCGTGGGTTGAGGACATCTCACGTGGGATCCACTCATTGGTATGCGCCACAGGAGGACTACAATGCTTTCCATGATGGTGATACGGATGAAGAAATTGAGATGGAAGCACCTCCAGCACAGCCTATACCTGCACCTGCTTCAGAGCCCATCACTGTGTCAGACGAGGAAGAAGAAGATCCAGAAGAGTTAGTCCTAGAGGAAGAAGAAGACCCAGAAGAGGTGATTCCAGAGGGAGAGGATGGTGATCAAGGAGATCATCAAGAACAGATGGAGGAGCAAGCTGAAGAGGGAAGAGAGTCAGCTGAGGAAGTGGCATGGAAGGTGTTCCACTACAAGAAAGATGGAAGAGGCATTCTCATGGCTGACAATCTAAGGAGGATAGTGTACCGTTTGGCCTATGGTGAAGATCCAATTTACCATTGTGAGAGGTGGACCCATCCTTGGTTTGAGCCTCACTGGGAGGTAACAGTAATCGTTTATAAAAGAATTGAAGACTACGGACCTATAGAGATATCCAGGCACACCGACGTTGCTGCCAGAGATACTATGGAAGTTGGGATTACCGAAGCTGCTAGAAGAGCACTCTATGTTCTCTCTCACAGGGAGCGTTCTGAGTTGATACACACTCGCAGTTTGTACACTCCTTACAGAGCTAGTGGTGAGGCCAAGACCTATATCACATTAGCTAATGGCCATAGTCCTACCTTAGACAACCTCCGTGAGTTACTGGCTGCTGTCAACACTACTTTGGATGACACCAACAACATGCTTGCCACAGCTCAACAGAGGATCTATGAAACGGAGATAGAGAAGCATCAGCTAGAAGCTACTCTGGCAGGAAGGGAATCTCCTGTGTCCAAGATGGTGGAATGGAAACTCATCACTCTCCATCACCCAAGAGGCCTCGCTACAACTCCCCAGACGCCCCCACTGAAGAGCTTCCTTAGGATCTAGGAGTTTTTAAACTTAAGATCTTTTGTAATCATTAGTTCTAAACGATCGTTTAAAGTGTGTTTAGTCTAGTGGTGTGTTTGAATGTTTGATATTGTGTTAATGTTTGAGTTGGAATTTTGTTTGAGTGCAATGTGTTGTGGAGTGATAACCACAATGACATTGGTTCTTTAGTAAAGTGTTAGTTGGGTTTATCTTTGTCTCAATCCATATCTTTCATATCCTAATCCCTTAATCTCTATGCTCTACCCCAATACAATCTAGTAAATCTCAATATGCTCGCGGAGTTTTCTGAGTCAGCAGTGCTGTTCTATTTTTATCTCGGGCTACAGAACTCCGAATATAGTAAATCCAATTAGAAAAGTTCAGAAATTTTATAGAAGGTTATCAGTAAAAATTTCAGAAATTTAGGAGTTATATACAGAGAGTTATATACAAAACTTTGGAGCTATCAGAATCTGAAAACTCAGCTGATCCAGACGTCTTGTTTATTTCATAACTAAATCTACAGAGCTTGGATTGAGGTGATTCCAATTGGAATAGCTCTGTAATTTCATTATACTTCTCTGGTTAAAATTTCATAATTTTTGGATTCCTGTACTGAGAGTTACATCTTATTGTATGGAGTCAACAGAATCTGTCCAGAATTGAAAGTCTTTACTGCCTTGTCTTTCAGAGTTTTACTCTTACTGCAAACATCTAAAGTAATGTTCCTAACACTCAGATGGTGAAAACCAGATCAGGATCCGGAGTCGATCAAACCCCAGTGATTCGCCAGAGGAGAAGCAGTAACTCTAGCAGTTCATCTCAGCAATCACAAATGGATCCAGTGATGCAGCAGTTCATGCAGGCCCAGACCCAGCTACTTCAGAACTTGACCAACACTGTGGTTAATCTGCAGGCCCAAGCTAACAATCCGCCACATGCACAGCAACAAGCCCTAGTGAACAAGCATAGAGTGTTCATGAGCCACCAGCCACCAGTGTTCTCTCATGCTACTGATCCGCTAGAAGCAGAAGACTGGTTGAAGACCATTGAGAAGATGCTTACCATTGCTCAATGTGATGATCGGGAGAAGGTCCTATATGCTTCAGGACGACTCCAAGGATCTGCATCGGCATGGTGGGATGCTTTTGTTGCCGCTCATGCCAATCCAAATGCTATTACATGGCAGGAGTTTGCCACCAACTTCAGGAGCCACCACATTCCTGTTGGTGTATTAAAGCTGAAGAAAAAGGAGTTTATTGCTCTCAAGCAGGAAAAGATGTTTGTGCCAGAATTTAGGGACAAGTTCATGGAGTTGTCTCGCTACGCGCCTGAGGATGTTGATACTGATAGAAAGAAGCAAGAGCTATTCTTGGATGGATTAGCTGGACCACTTCAATACCAGCTAATGTCTCACACCTTTCCGACTTTCCAGGAGTTGATTAATAGGGCAATATGCTTGGAATCTAAGCGTAGAGAGTTGGGAGAGATGAAGAGGAAGGCTACTACTTCAGGATCGTCAGGAAGCAACACTCGCCCTCGCTACAACACTCAGTAGTGGACACCAACTCACTTTGGAGGGTCAAGTGGGAGTTATGGACAGCAGCAGTATCAGCGCTCAGCTCAGCAGACTCCACGTCCAGCTCAGCAGACTACTGCCCCCGCTTATCAGTAGAATCAGCAGACTGTTCCAATCGGTACTCCTATGAGGCCAAGTGGACCATATACTCCTGGGAATAACACATGCTTCATGTGTGGAGAGGTTGGTCACTATGCCAACAGCTACCCTAAGAGGACTATTCCTAACACTCCAGTACTGGGCACACCTAACAAGAATGGAGGACAGACACCCCAAAGCACCAGAGGACAACAGAACTATGCACGTGGCAGGGTGAATCATGTGAGTGCAGATTCTGCTCAGGAGAATCCACAAGTGGTGCTTGGTAGGTTCCTTGTTAACTCCACCCCCGCATCAGTCTTGTTTGATTCTGGAGCATCCCATTCTTTCATTACTTCCCAGTTCGTAGCTCAGCATAATATACCCATTAGTCCTATGACTCGCAACATGCTAGTTAGTTCACCTGGGGGGGGAATTGAAAGCATCCTATCAGTGTGAGAAGGTCAGTCTCAAAATAATGGGCAAAGATTTTTGGGCTAATCTCATAGTGTTGGAATCAAGAGGGATTGATGTGATACTTTGGATGGGATGGTTAGCTGCATGTGATGCAGTGATCCAGTGCTCTAAGAGATCAATACTACTCACTAGTCTTGCTGGAGAGAGGATTGAATTTCTAGCCACATCATCACCATCTTCTGAGAGTACGGTGAACCAGCTTGATGGGAAAGATCTGGAGGATATTATAGTAAGGTGTGATCATTCAGATGTTCTTCCAGATAGGATGTCAGGTTTGCCACTTGATCAAGAAGAGAGGATAGGTTGAAGAAGAGTCTCCCAATCTTTTACTCAATCTTTCCGAATCTCGAGGACGAGATTCATTCTAAGGGGGTAGGATTTGTAACACCCTAATTTTACAAAAATTTGTTTTGATAAAACTTGAATAGAAACAAGGCTTTGGTATTAAGGATCATAAGGTGTATTTGAATTTTTAGGCATTTAAATATATTTTTAAAAATTAATTAAATAAATATAGGAGTTTAATGTTGCATACATGCTGGAGCATTATTTTTGTTTGGTTGAATTCAAATTTGAATTTGAATTCAAAGAGTTTGAATGCTTTTAAAAATTCAAAAGCTTTTTCCTTTTATCCCTTAAACCTTATCCTCTTCTGGCCTAGTTTTTGCTTCGGCCCAACCTGAAAAGTCTGCTGGCGCCCCTCCTTTTCTTCTCGTTCGTTCTCTCGTGCTCCCGGCCCAGCTAAATGCGGCCCAGCGCCGGCCCGCCTTCTTCCGCTCCGCCCTCAGCCGCTGACACGCGGGCCCGCCTTGTCATCTTCCTCCTCTCGTCACCGCGTCGGACTCCCGCCGCCGTGGCCGAGACCGAGTCCTGGCTGCTTCTGTCTCAGAGTGGCCCTCCCCTGCATGCCAAGGCGCTGGCCTTCTTAAGGACGCCGCCACCCCGGGCTGAACCCTCAAGTTCCCAAGCTCCAGCCGCCTTCGCCCTAGCCGCGCCGCCGAAACCCTAGCACCGCTGCAACAGTTGATCTCCCCGACCACTGCTGCTCCATCGTCGAGGAAGCCACCCGGAGGACCGCAAGGAGGTGAGCAACACTTCGGAGCCGCACATTTACGTCCGGACCCGCCACAGCGCGCACTTGAGCTTGCCGGAGCAAGTCTCCCGCCGTCGGCCGCTTCACCGAGCACAGCGCCGTCGCTGTTGCCTAACCCGCCTTCCCGAGCCCCTAGATCAGTTTGCCACCCTACCATCTACCTTCCCGGCCAGATCCCGTCGCCAGTCGAGCACCCGAGCTCGATTCCGAGCAAGTTCGCCAGCGATCCCCTGCTGCGCCGCCGCTCGCCGTCGACAGCGCCGCCGCTTACAGATCTCCTCGGCCGTTCGATCAAGATCCACCGGTCCAGATCAAGTCAATCGGTCAAACATACCGGTCAACGGGTCTTTTTCACCATGTGATCGTGCCGTTTTGCAAAAACAACCCCGACCTTTTTAAAATAGCAAGCCAGTCCTTCCACCATAGAAAGATCCTTACAGTTAGATCATTTTTCTTTTGTTTTAACCCCTGGGTTTTGTAGAAATAGCAGCCGAGATCCAAACCTTAGTTTGTTCACCCAAGCCCCTCTGTTTTTAAGTTTCTTTACATTTTAGCCCTCGGTTTCTTGCAGTTAGGCCCCTGTAACCCTAGTTTCTTCGCAGATATGCCCCTGCATCTTCTTTTAGCAATATCTTCTTCGTTTTAGCTCCGTTTTTAGCGTTCTTTATGTCCAAACGATCGTATCAAAGAGTAGAATAGCTTTTTGCCTCTGTTTTGCTCTGATAATACTGTTTTTTGATTGTTTCTTATTTTATTCTATTGTGTGCTTGTATGTACTTGATGTGATGCGTAGAGAACATTTGGGCTGAAGGATTTGAAGACCAAGAAGCTCAAGTGTCTGAACAACAACAGGGATTCGTTGAAGGCAAGTCTACCTTGATGCATACTCGTTTACCTATACAACATGCATTTAATTCACTGTTCTTATTTTTGCTTGCATTAAATTGATGGGACCCTATTAAGGACATGACTAGATTATTTTTATCCCTTTACCTTGAACAACCTGGGTATTTACTTTTATTGTTTGGTAGCTCTCGCTATGCTTAACTTGGTGGATGGTATTAATGAAACTTTATGAAACTTGATTTATTTATGTTATACCTTCATTAATACAAGATCACCTTGTTTAATCGGAACATGGAGCGACCACCCAGGACGACAGTGCAACCACAAGGGTATATGGCTCTGCCTTGGCTAATTGATTAGTGACTCTAGTGTTGGGGTGACCTTACCTAATAAGGGCAAGGGGGAGCGCCAGTGGGGTATAGACTCGCTCTAGTAGGGAGTTGGGCTTTGCTAAGACACGGTACCTACTAGGGGACTTTATACTCTGCAACGATTCGGAACCTTCGCGAGTTGCTTCACACTAGGGAAACTTTGTAAAGGCCTCGTAGCGTCCCTATGCAATCACACCTAGGTAGTGTGGTATGATGCTTGGCCGGCATCGCATGGTTGAGTTTAAAGTTCCTAGAACTTTTACGTGACTTGTGGGTAAAGATGTGCAAACTCTGCAGAGTGTTTAAAACTAATCGATTAGCCGTGCTCACGGTCAAGAGCGGCCTGGACCCTCACGTGATTAATCTATGGAAGACAATGATTAACTTGATGCATCTATCTTTATTTATGTTGCTTATTCTCTTATGTTAATTGTGGGTTTGGTATAAACTTACACTTGCTAGTATTTATGCTGCTAATAAAACTTGAGCAACTAAAATGCTGAATGCTTAAACCCATCAGCCTCCACTATAAAGCCTTGCATGTTATGTTATGTTTCCGTTTGCTGAGTACGGCATGTGCTCACGCTTGTTTTCATTATTGCAACAACACTATCCGGATGTTGTTTAGACTTGGAGAGATTTGAAGATTTCCCTGGAGACTTCCACGAATTCTAGGTGGGCGTGTCACCAGTCAACTACCTGTGGTGTTGACTCTATCCGCTGCATTGCTACTCGTTAATAATTAGTTCGTTTATGAGACATTTTGGTCTGTAATAATGTTTAATACTCTCTTTACATTATGGCATTGTGTTTTGGTTATCACTGAGTCGTTATATGTGTGAATTTTGATCCTGACGCACATATAATATGAGCATTCGAATTTGCCTTTAAATTAGGGTGTGACAGCAGGGCGGTCTGACCACGTTGGCCTGCTGGGGCAGTCTGACCGCGTGTAGGGGGCGGTCTGACCGTGTTGGCCTGCTGATGCTGCCCTGACCAATGTGAAGCCCAACGATCGTGTGTAGGTCATGAAATCCGATCCAGTGCTGGTCTTCTTGGCCCTCCCCATCCAGGATGGAAGGACTGCTGATAAGGCACCCACATCACTCCATTGTCATCATAAACCGGGCGAGGTTGATTTGATGGTGCCCATTGTGGAGTAAAGTGTTGCCCCTTCTGTGATGATTCACCTCTGAACCTTGTAGCTGCTCTTGGAGGCGACGACGGCCTCTCTTGATGTGGAGGTGATCTCATCCTTTTTTTAATGGCCGATCACTTGTAACGGCCTTTTGCTTGGAGTACTTGTCAAATAGCATATCAAATGTGACCTTTGACTTTGAAATACTCCCTTGATTCTTGGCAATATTAAGCTTCCAGTTTCCAATCTTCGGCCGCTTTGGAATAAGCATTTTTGGCTGGCCATGGGGAGGGGCAGTCTGACCACCCTGGGGCACCGGTCTAACCGCCCTGGGCTGACCAGGCTCGGTTGCTTGTTGACCAGACGACGTAGACGATCCTTGCCCCCCAAGTCCAGAAGCTTTGATAGTAATTTTGAATGACTCTCTGCCATCAGGGGTCTTCTCATATGCAACTTCCCTTATCAACTCTTTTCCTCTCAAATCGGGCTTAGCCTCCCCGATTACCACGTTCTTGCCTTTAGTTGCTTTGGCTTGGTGCGGCCGAATCAATACTTTAGGTTGCTGCAGATCCATGGTATTGACAGGAAAAGGTTGTTTGTCCACTTGCATCTCATGAAGCACCAAATGACCTTCATTTATGGCCGATTGAATCTAACGACGAAACACATTACAATCATTAGTAGCATGAGAGTAAGAATTATGAAACTTACAATATGCACATCGTTTAATTTCATCAAGTGGAGGTAAAGTATGAGTCAATTTAATGTTTCTAGATTTAAGTAGTTCATCAAATATGCGATCACATTTAGAAACATCAAAAGTAAACTTTATTTCTTCTTGCTGACCTTTACTAGCCGGCTTAAGAGATGAGCAAGAATAAGACTTTTCTTTAGAAGGCCAAATTAATTCAGCAGTATAAATTTCTTTATCTCCGTCGCTCGAGCTATCAGAATCATAATCAATATGATGTACATTTGAACGACGTGATTTAAAATTATCTTTTTCTTTATTCAATCGGTTTTCAACAATTAAGGCTCTTACTTGAACTTGTGCAACCGAAAGAAAATCCGAACCTTTGATTCTATCTCTAATAGAAGATCTTAAACCTTTTAAGCAAATGTCAGCGAGATCCACATCAGTAATTGACAAATTAAAGCAACGGTTTTTAGTTTCTTTGAACCTTTTAATGTAAGAAGAGACATTTTCATCTCTCCCTTGCCTAACCGATGTTAAATCTGTCAATTTTAATTACATGCTCCCACTATAGAAGTGATCATGAAACTTACGTTCTAACATATCCCAAGATATAATAGAACCAAGAGCATGCGATGAAAACCAAGCAAAAGCAGTGCCAGTCAAAGATAAAGAAAATAAACGTACTTTCAAAGCATTAAAAGCACCTGCTTCGCCTAGCTGAGCGGTATACTGATTAATGTGTTCCCACGTGGTTCGATCATCATCACCACTAAATTTAATTAAATTAGGCATACGCCAACCACATGGGAGAGGGAAATTATCAAACTCGGGATCATATGGTTTTTGATACAAATTAGTATTACCAATATCAACACCAAGTTTAGTTTTTACCATATTAGCCAAATCTTCCTTAAATTTGCTAAATTCCGCCCAATTAGGATTATTTGGCTGTTGTGGAGCTGGATTCACCATGTTCATTTTATTCAGATAGGGAGACATCTTAGCATGAGCAAGCCTATAACTCTCAAAAACATCATCAGGAATTATGTTCTTTTGAGCCATTGAATTAACAGTCGTGCTATAATATGGTCCAGGGTTAAAAGTATTATTAAAATTTGGCACGACAGAAATTGGCTCAGGCTGTTCATACACAAGATCTAATGCACTGGTCTGACCGGTCAGACCGGTACCTTGCATCGGTTCAACCGATTTGAACGGTAGAAACGGAAGGGTTTGACCAATGGGATCATGCGGCATGCCATACTGATAATTCATGTTATTAGTAACAGGCAAAGGTGCTAAGCTAGGATGAATCCCTTTATTAGTATTAAACTTAGGACCACTGCTATTAGTTTCATTATTATTAAAGCCAGTAATGCTCCTATCTTTTTCAAGATCCTCTAAGCGTTCTAAACGAGCAATATAAGATGCAATCAAACCATCACTATCATTAGTAGATTTCTGAGAAGATGAAGTGGGGGTGGTTTGCTTACATTGGTTACTACCTCAACCATATTGTCGTTTAGCTTGATCGGCGGCAGCTCAAATTCTTTCAATCTTGCTACCTTGCCATGGCGATCCTTCTTGACGCCTGCGAGGAACCGAACTTGAAGGTACTCTTGCAGCTTCTTGAATTTCTGTTGCTCCTCCGGAGAAAGATCCTCCATTGAAGCCGTATTTATGTTGTTCATATCAAGTTCGCAACGAGAACCCATTGGGCTAGGGTTAGATTGAACGGTTTTAGCAACCTGATCTTCTTTCCCCAGCGGAGTCGCCAAAAGTGTGTTGACACTTTTTCTAGTCGAAAACACGAATGCGCTAGTTCGCACGGATGTCGGAAATCAACTCGTCGAAACACCCGGCACGGGCCGGTCTGACCGCCTGGGGGACGCGGTCTGACCGCCTTGGACAGGCATGTCGCCGAAAACCTAAGTTCGTCGCTCCGGGAGGGACCCCGTCGAGAGAAACGCGCCTAGGGTTGTCCTGAGGTCGGCAAGGTCACTCAGAACTTCCTCAACCGCCGTGAAGACGAAGAAGGAGAGCAAGGGGGCTGGAAAAGCTAGGATTTAGAGAAAATAAAGTGTAAATTGATAATTCGATTGGATGATGCCTCTCAATCGGCCACGCCCCTTTATACTTATAGGGGGGAGGTCTTGCCCTGCAAGGAACTCTTTACAACTCGGGAATAACTAAAAATCCCTAATTTGGGTCGGACTCGGGGAGACCCGGTCAGACCGCCTGGGGGAGGCGGTCAGACCGCCTGGCGGCCTTCGTGCCGGACCAGCTACAGGGCACGCGGTCAGACCGCCTGGGTGACCCGGTCTGACCGCCTGACCCAGCCTGATCCGGCTTTTGCCAATTTTGAGTGTCAACAGAGTGAACTCAATTGTGATGGATTTGGTCGGGATGCGACAATGCTCAGGAGGACTCTGCTTGACGAACGAGGAAAATGGGGAAGGAGGCCGGAAGTCTGCTATGGGCCAGCCCAAGTGCGGAAGTCTGCTTGAGCTAGATAGGAAAAGGGCCCGGCCCAAATAGCTTTTTCCGGGAATCTTATATATCTTCCGGAAGATAATTTCTAATGAAACTATAATCCAATAGAAGCCCAATAGCAACCCACCAACAGCCTAATAACTCCAAATCGTATCTCCTTCACCACCCACCTCACTCTCTTCCCTCACTCCCGTTCACCGCCGCTGCACTGTCCTGTGCGCCGCTGCCGCCGCCGCGCGTCGAAGCTCCCGCGCCGGCGAGCTCCTCCCCCGACCTCCTCCAGCCTCCGTCGCGCACCGTCGTCGGCGCCGACCTCCTCCGCCCGGCGCGCCGCCTCCCGCGCGTGGACGCCGGCCGCCATGGCCGCGCGCACGGGCTCGCCGCCCGTCGCGCCCCGCGTAGCCTGGCAAGCCGCCACGGCCCTGCGCGCGGGTTTGCCGGTCGCCGTGGCCCCCCGCGGGTGCTCGCCGGCCAACATGCCGCCGCCGCCGCTGCCGGTGCCAGAGTGTGAGAAGAAAAGCTCAAAAATGTTGGTTCAAAAAATGTTAGTCCCAAAAATGTTGCAACATTTTGCAAAATGTTGACGAAAAAATAACTAAAATGTTAATAAAAAAATGTTACAACATTTCTGAAAAATGTTACAACATTTCTGAAAAATGTTGCAACAATTTAAAAAATGTTGACCCAAACATTTGAAAAAACAACATTTCTGTAAAATGTTAAACATTTTTGAAAAATGTTGGAAGAGATGGAATGTTGTCCAACATTTTCGAAAAATATTGCAACATTTTGTAAAATGTTGACGAAAATATGTTGAAAAAATCAATATTTCCGTAAAATGTTGAAACATTTTTAAAAATGTTGAAACAGAATAGTGATGAGGTGGGCTAGTGAGATAATAGTTAGCAAGTTAGATGGGTTTTTGGTGAGTTGGAAGTTTCAATGTTTATCCACCTTCCGCAAGCTATATAGAAACCCTTCTGGTCTGGGACTTCGAAAGGCCCATCCTGCACCCAGCCCACCTCCACAAAAATAATGCTAGCTGGCCAAATTTTTAGTTCGCAAAAATTTCCGCAACATCAATCTTCAGATACTATTTAGAAGTATTAAACGTGAATTTTTGACAAAATTCATAACCCCTTAATTTTTCGAGACGAATCTAATGAGCCTAATTATACTATGATTAGACAACGTCATGCTACAGTAAACAATCTCTTATGATGAATTAATTAATTTTAATGAATTCGTTTTGCGATTTTCCGTCCATCCGTGTAATTAGTTTTATAATTACTCTACATTTAATACTTTAAATAGACCTTGAAAAAGAACTTCAAAAATTTCTAACAAACTAAACACGAAGCGTCCGCGGACCATTAACAAAATCTCATATCGATCGATTACACTTTGTTTAATAGATAGATAATTCCCATCATCAGGCAGGATGATGCATAATAATGGCTATCATGTGAACTCCATGGGGCAGTATATATAGTCAAATGATGCTCTCGGGTCAACTCTTGCTGCTAGCTGGCGAAAGACTAATCATCTGCTGCTGCTGATTTGTATGTAGCAGCTCCTTCCAATGATCGATCCTTCCCCGGAAGGCAGCAGGCAGCAGCTAGCAACCTGTGTCAAGATCTCCATCATCGACAGGTTAGTGATGGATCCGTCGAATTTGCCAATGCTCTTCATATATGTACTTATTCTTGTAAATCAGCTTCAGATCACCTGGATCTGTGTTTAATTTCCTGAAACTACAGTACCGTCCGCGGTCCGTCCATGATGTTAGGTAATTGTAGTTGTTTCTTGTTCCCCAGTCCTGCAATTAAGCTCCACTAGTTTCTCTAGAGTCTTTTGGATGAAAAACACAACAGCACTAGCACACAAATGCTCGGAAGATGAGAGTCCGTGAAATTGAATCATCCTTCGATATAAGCGTACGTATGTCCACAAACTCAACCAACCAAGCTGGTTTTAGTTCTTAAATTTGTCTTTTCTCATTGCTTCTCCATCAACTACATAATTAGTTCTGATTCTTGTTTTCATCTGAAGGCTGAAGGGTGCGTGCAGTTATACGTGATCATAACAAAATGGATTGCGAAGTTAGTACGCGTGAGCTCTTAGAGCGTGTGCTTCTTGATGCAAGTGCAGAGCCGACGGATCTGCCACTGTCACTTCTAAAAACAATCACCAATAATTTCTCTGATGGCCAACTAATCGGCAGAGGTGGGTTCGCAACCGTTTACAAGGTACTGAGTGGCTCTCAATTTTCTCAGCTTTGGTCACAAAAAAATCCATGCTCACGAGGAGGCAGCGTTTTGACTGCAGGGATTACTTCACAATGGAACCGTCGCTGTGAAAAGGCTATCCCAACAAGTTGATATGGATGACAAGAAATTAAGCCGAGAGGTCGATAGTCTGATGAGGGTTAAGCATAAGAATACAGTACGGTTCCTGGGATACTGTATTGACACGCAAGGGAAAGTGTGCAACGTAGAGGGGAAGAAGAAGAATGTCATAGCAGAGGTACGGCAAAGGTTGCTCTGCTTTGAGTGTCTGCCGAATGGGAGTCTTGATCGGTATATCACTGGTATGTTTATTTCCTTCACATTTTTATGGAGAAATCTGTATATGTTATTTTCACACGAGGAATGTGTGTTTCTAGCATTCGAAATTTAGAAATCAGATGTCTTGTTTATTAATACTTGTCCTATTCCCTCATATGCTCTTTACTAGTAACAATGTCCGCGGTGCAAGAACAATGTGCAGACGATCGTTGCCTTCGATGTCTGTTGTGGTAGAATACATAGAGATGGATATGATGTTCTGGTTGGCGAGGGTGGTGCGGGTTTCACAACAATGGTGGTTTGCTTGGATCTTTCAGCAAGTATGAAGCAGGCTTCTTCGTGATGTCACACACCTTACCTAGGGAGTTTGATCGTAAAGGATGAACTAGGGATATCGGAGCGAATCCAGGCATGGCTGGTGGGTGGACAAGCACCCACAAAATTTTGAAAAATCACTAGTAGAATCAAATACAACACATTTGCAGGTTAACTTGCTCTAGCTTCGCCCTTGGGGATATGTACAAATTAGAGAACCACAAGGAACTACGAATTAGCAATTAAGGTAGAACCAATGATAAGAAAAAAACATGGAATAAAGAGAATTGTGCAAACATGCCTAAAATTGCCATACATGGTAGCCGGATGAATTTGTATATGTGGAATGGCATATGCATGATGCAATCCGTGATTGTATAGGTGGGGTCAAGAGTGATGGAAGGCAATAATTAAGATTGATCGTGCTTTAGAGCAACTCCAACAGTCTTTGTATTTTGTTAGCTAAATTTGAAGATTATAGCTCTTTGTAAAAAATAAAAAAACTGGTTAAACTCATAGGTGAACCAACAGACTCTTTAATTTGAACAGTCCATAATGAGTGTGGGCTCCACATGTCATTCTTTTCCCACTATCAACCCCACGTCATCTCCCAGTCACCCTCAAACTTATCCATCCCCCACCCTATCTCTGCATCTCCCCGTCGAGGTGCTGCGGCTCGCCGCCCTCCTCCTCCACCGTGCGCGCGGAACTCCATGACCCCGGCCCCACCGCCATCCATGTCCTCACCCTCGTCGCCGCGGCTCCCCGTGGCCGGCGCTCACCAAGGCTCAGGCCGCCGCCCCCCCGAGGCCAGCTCTCGCAGTAGGGCTACCGCGCGTGGCTCCCCACGGTCGGCTCTCGCGGGATCTTCGTCGCCGCCCATGGCGCCCGGGGGAGGGCCTCCGCCCTCCCTGGCCGGTTCTCGCGGGAGGTCCGCCGCCGCCCGTGCAGGCCCTCGCCCGAGGGTCGGCGCGGCTCTCTGTGGGTGGACCATCGCACCCCCTCCTATGGCCGGTGGTCGTCGTGGGAGGCCGCCCGCCGCTGCGACACTCATCGAAGATGGCCGGGACATGGCCCAGGCTAAGAGAGGCAGGAGGGCGGGAAGGATTTACGGCGCGGGAAGCAGAATTGGCGCAAGGAGGAAGGCGGGAGGGATCGAGGCTGCGGGAATCAGAGTTTTTGCGAGGTGGATGGACTCGCCAAAGGTGAGGGAGTTTAGCGAGGATGGAGTTTAGTGAGGAATCAGAGCCGCCGGGGGAAGATGGTGAGGGAGTTTAGCGAGGATGGAGTTTAGCGCGTCTGTTGAAACGGTGATTTTGCGAATTTTATTTTATTTTTTAGTGACGGAAAACGATTTAAAGGAGCTATTGGAGTTGCTCTTATGAAAGCAACTTCTATTCCGAGTGAGAAAAATTTTCAATTGTTCGCGAGCCCACAAAGAAGGAAGGAGAGACTGAGAGGGAATCTAGAAGGAAGAAATGGGCATCGTGCTTGACGGGAAGTCGGGGACGGGTCGACAACAAAGAAGAAAAAATGGGGGCATGGAGGCATAGATGGAAGGTCGATGGAAGGATTAGAGAGGTTACCATTTACCACCTGCGTGCTGCGCGGGCAGAGAGACAAGGATTACAGAGGTTACCATTTACCATTCGGGATGGATGTATGGAAAGGTGGACGTGTCTAACATCAAAAGTTTTTGATCCTTATAGTACTAGTGGAAGTGCACGTGCCACACACACATGATATAAAAAATAAAAAATATTAAAATAATCTAATTATAAAATATCAATGATTCTCATCATCCTACATGCAAAAACCCTATACGACCAAAGTATGCCTTAGAAACAATAATCATATATCAAAGGATGGAGCAAAAGTGATGTTAAAAATTAAGGGTGTGAAGCTCTAATAAGGTTTATAATTTGAAATTGTTGTGAAGTAAAATAAATAATTTTAAAGAGATAAATTGATTAATCAACAAGACAATGCCAACTAACTTATTCTCATCCCCATATCAGCTATCATGATTTAGCATTCTCTATGGATAAAGGCTACCACTACCAAGAACACACCGAAAAGCTCTACATTTTCAATAGTTAAATCAAGATTCAACCTCAAAAAAAGTTTTTCTTTGAACGCACATGCCTTTGACCACATCCTCGCTCCATCACTCTGTTGTGACTCCCATCGCAAGGGGCGAATGCCGCCACCCGCTGCCGCTGGGCTTGCTCCTCAGCGCAGCAGCACCAAACTTCGCTGGACTGCCCCCGCTGGGTGTGTGCGGAAGGGGCACTGTACCGGGTCTACCGCTAGACCTGGCCACATGCGCGAGACACGATTGCCCGTCCCAGAGAAAATTCATTAACTAAGAACAATCTAGAAGGATGTTCAATTATATTAAGCATTGCTTACAATACTATATACAACCTTCTTGAGCCTTCACCTCAATATCCGTGAGGTAGTCTACTCTCAGCAGCAAAGAGCTCCTCATTATCCTTGGATACAAAAAACAAATTATGAAACTGAGCATCAACATCAAATATGATTCTGAGAAAACAAAAAAGAATAGCAGCCACTGCCCACCAGATGAATTCAAATAAAATTCTCACATTGAAGGAGCTGCTGTCATACGTTTTCTTGTGGCTTCCTGCACATGTCTCCATTGCTGCCTTCTCCCTCCACTTAACAACCTAATGCATAAGAGCTAATATTGTAGGCAGTGTTAGAGCAAAAATGTTCAAATTGAAGGAGTATCGATTTGGATATGTCGGGTTAAAGAAATAAGATATTTAGTAAAATAGGAAGTCACTTTGTTACGTATTGTCTGACTATTAAGAGATTGACATGTAATAATTTGGTAAAAAAGCCCATCTCCAATTGACTGACTATTAGGAACCAGCAGGGTGCAGCACCCATTAACCCTAAAAATCTACATGTATTGGAGAATTAAAAAAGATACAGATACCACCTTGGCATAGAAACCAAATTATTTTTCTGTTAGCTCCTATCCTAACCTTTCTGCTGGCCATGATACTCAAAAAATATTCTCTTTATTTAACATTAAAGGCATGCTAACATCGCAGAGACAAGCAAATTTGAAAATACCAGTGATATTGACCAGCACATCTACAAGTACAAATCGAATATGAAGAAAAAATGTTCACCTGAAAGAGTTTCATTATTGACTGCTAAAATCATCTATATGGTTTTTTCTTGCAGTTTTATTTCCCGAGCCATGTGAGAGTAAATAATCTTTCAACAAACTGATTTGTGTTAGCCAAAATAAATTTCCATTACCTTTTGAATGAACTTAATTTTGTTTTCCTGCAAAATAACATCAATCTGAGTGATACAGTAAAGCTGCATATTTGTTATAGTAACATGAAAGTATGCAAACGTCAGTTTGTGACAACTCATGCTTCGACATGCATTTTTATTAGGCTGATGGAGACACATAATATTTGAGCAGCAAACAAGTAATAAACATGTATGCATGCCTCCTGACAACATCGATCTCTTGCTTGAAGCAGTATGTCAAGTGATATTTTCATCTAAACAGAACAAAAAATCATGAGTAACTATAGATAGAACAAATTAAAGATAGTTTTTATCAGCTCATACGAAGCACTGAGTATTGCAACGACATGGAATGGCAACATTGGGTCCAAGTTCAAAAGAGGATACTCACCCAAGAGAAATAAGTGTCTCAGGCTGATAATCTGAAGATGCATTGGATAGCCTTCCCCCCGGTGATCAGTTCAACAAGCATCACGCCGAAGAACAAGATGTCAGATCGATCCCTGTGGTAGTGTAGTCGATCTGGCACCAAATATCTGAAGACAAAAGGAAATGGCAACACACATTCAATCTACATCACCACATGCACTGGTTCATGCATCAGCAGTTTAAAATGCACGAGGGCAAACTGCTAGGTGCGGTGTGACAAATACACTAAGAAATTTACACAAAAGTTTCCATTACATGCGTACTTGGTATTTGGCCACCCCAAAATCTGCAACCTAAGCAATTCACCCCATAGCATGAAATGAGTAGGAAAGTATAATAATGTCATTCTGTGTTATTTTTAACACTACGATCCCAAAAGGTACCAAGAACAGTCACAACTTAATTAATTACCTTTGCCTCGTAGTTGTAATCCACAAGGATGTTCGCCGCCTTGATGATGCGATAGATAATTTTAGGATCACCTGACAACAAATAAAAAAAGATTGTTTTTCATCAGCGATAAGCAGAAGCTTCAGAAATTTAGTACAAATGAACAGAGGGCAAGAATCAAGAACTCACATGCTCTGGGGCGTTGGTCCTCTGCGACGGCAGCAGGGCCAACCTTTTGCAAGCCGTCGACGTCCACTAGCCCGTCGGCATTGTGCTGGCACACAGTTCCTCCTTCCCCGCCTCCTCCATCTTACCTCCACGCCAGCCCTCTCCGGCCTCCCTCACCTCCGCATCGAGCTCGAGCGTGAGGCCTCCCCGGCGATGGCGACCTCCACGGATCCACCAGCGTGGCCTCCCGGTGATGGCGGCCTCCACATATCCACTAGTGTAGCCTCCTTCCTCCGACGCGGTGTGGAGGATGGGGGCACCTAGCACAGGTGGGCCGCCGCCGCTGGTTGCCGCCGTCTAGCCGCGCCGCCATTGGCAACATCGATCTCCACGAGTACACAAAGGCAAAAGGAAAAGTGAAAGCCTAGCTGTGGTTTTATACCAAACGGGTGGAAGCAAAAGGAAAGTGTTAAGAAGGAAAGGAAAAACAAGGAATAATTGACGCGTGATTGAATAAGGAAATTCAAACACACAAGGAAAGAAAAACAAAGAACAATTTACGCGTGATTGATACACGTGATTGATTAAGGAAATTCAAACACGGAAGGAAAGGAAAAAGAAGGAACAATTTACGCGTGATTGATACACGTGATTGATTTCAATTTACGCGTGATTGATACATGTGATTGATTAAGGAAATTCAAACGCAGAAGGAAAGGAAAACAATGAGCAATTTACGTGTGATTGATTAAGGAAATTCAAACGAAGAAGGAAAGGAAAAAGGAACAATTTACGCATGATTGATGATTGATTAAGAAACCAATTGAAAGGAAAGGTAGGAGGTTTGATGGGCCGGATTGGGAGGGAGGGCGTGGGCGTACGCGGGATTGACCGGCGGGTAGAAGTTTGGGGGTGGGAGGCGCCCGGGAGCCAATTTGCACTGCGGAGGGGGGGGGGGGAGAAAAATTTCGTCAGCCTGCGGAGGGGTGGGGACGGCCTGAAAAGTGGGGTTTATATGAGGAGGGGGCGGGCTTATCTCTTGGTAACAAATGAAATCAATTTGCTGGTTTCTTTATAGTACAGATAGATTAACAAATGAAGTTGCATTGAAGTACTAAGGAGGTATCCTTATAGCCATGTCCCCTTGCAGATGCATCTCAAGGACTTGAATGGAACACACGCTATCAAATAATGAAGGGAATATGTGAGGGTTTGCATTATCTTCGTATGGAGAATATTCTTCATTTAGATCTCAAGCCTGCAAATATACTGTTGAATGATAATATGGTGCCCAAAATTGCTGATTTTGGTCTCTCAAGGTGCTTCGATGAAGATCAAAGCCAGGCAATAACTTCAAAACTATTTGGATCACAGTAAGTATATATTTTTGGATTCATTGCATTGTATTTATCTTTGACCTTAAATTGCTCAGAACACAAAGTTCTCCATGCAGGGGGTATACGGCACCAGAATTCTTTAGAAAAACAATCACCTTCAAGCTAGACATATATAGTGTCGGTGTTATATTCTTAGAGATCTTGACAGGACAGAAGGGATACACTCCGGTTGAGAATGTAAGATAAAGTCTCTAAAAATTTTACCTTACAACAAACAGATTAAGTTTCTATGCTAAACCTACTATCTAGCTGGTTAGCCTGGGAGTTTTTTTTTTGTACACAATACCACTCTTTGGTAGTACGGTGGTATTATCGGTTTTTTTGGGTAAAATAGTAATTTCGAAAAAACATAGCGCTGACGAGTACAATAAAAACATACCGCGTACAATACCTAAATCATTTCATATATCCAATTTCATATATTACAACAAAAATATTTTCCATTTCCAATAATACCCATATGCTATCAATACCACCTACGAATACCACCCATACCAAAAAAAACCCGGTGGTACAGAATTAACCTCATCCGTCCGATCCTTACAAATAGATCATTTCCTATTACATACGAGTCCTTTTAAAGTGGTAGTACAGAGTGGTATTGTGTACCAAAAAAACCTCTAGCTTGAAGGCCTGAGTAAAAAACACAGTTTTGCAATATAATTCTAAAATCTGAACTATGAGCTTTTCCATGGACTGTAATAAACCTCATTTATTATACAACTGTAGACTGTAGTAGCGCACTAGCACTAATAGTTAGTGGATAATGCTATAATGTAACACCAAAGAAAATGGTGTTGTTATCCCTTTTAGTTCTTGATCATCGTGGGTTATGGTGTTCTTCTGATTTTCTACTACCTTCGTTCTTAAATATATGACACTATTGACTTTTTTCATCATTTGACTATTCGTTTTTTCTGCAAATATTTTTGCAAATCGATAAATTTACAAGTTAAATCTAAAACACATGTGACAATAGACATAATGATACATATTTTACTTTAGCTAACTAACTTGTTCAATAGATATTGGTGATCAAAGTTGAAGTAAAAAGTCATCGGTGTCATATATTTAAGAACGTAGGGAGTTTTTTTTTTAACGGGTGACAAGAAATTTACTGAATTTTTATTAGAAGGAGAAAAGAGAAACAAAGAGCAGCAAACAAACGTGAGAGAAAAAGGCAAAAGTCAACAAAATGAAGTATTACCATGACCTTAGGAATATGTCGGACAATTTTTGTTGTTAGTTCATCAGTGTCTACATTGACTTATATGCAATCAAGGTTAAGAATCTTTTTTTTCTTGTACAAATGCAAGCTCATGATTGCAATGCCGTAGGTACTTGAAAGTTGGAAAAATCGGTTCAAAACATCACTAGGAGACAAACGGTTAAAACAGGTAAGAGTATGCGCTGAGATAGGCATAAAGTGCATTGACCCTAATCCAGCGAACAGACCAGATATACGGTGTATAATTGAGAATCTTGAACAAACAGAACATGAATACCGTTTCATCGAAACTGACCTCTGTACCTCGTCGGCAACACATGTAAGTATACTCATAGCACACATATACGGTGCTCTCACACTCAAGCATCATTTTTTTAATTACAGCTTGTTCATTATAGCTCATTATATTTTGGCTTTTCGCGTTGCTTCCAGATCAAACAGGGGATTTGCGGAAGGGAGAAGCTGCTCCACGAGAGCGGCCGGATCAAACAAACCAGCAATGATCTTAGGGAGAAGCTGCTCCACAAGAACCGCCGGATCAGACAAACCAACAATGATCTTAGGGCCGCCTTATTCAAGCTGAAGAACGCAACAGGTAGCGATCCACCCTCGTCTGCCCTTGCTACCCAGGGGCACCGCCAGCACGCTCACACACGAGGAGACAAAGTGAGCCTTGGGGTCGCCTCCGACGATGCGGAGGTCATCTGGGGGTGCAAATTGGTTGTAACATGGTGAAAAAGTAGTACAAATAATTGAACTAAAAAGGTTCGGAGGTGCACCTAATGGTTACCCCTTTGCACCCTTAAGGTCATCCGCGATTAGGGTGGCAAAGCGTGATCGTAAAATTATGTAAACACCCCAAGAATGACTTCAAGTTTGACATTCTCCCCACAAATCATTTTACTGCAAATACACACATATTTACTCAATTTTATTGCAAAAACGACCCAGTGCGCGCAAATTTATATTAATCAGATCAACCCATGTTCGCCGAGACAGAGCTGCTACAGACTGATGTAGCATAGTCAAACTTGCTCAAATGCTTGCATTAGGTTCATTTACTATCTTGCAATATTTTTTTGTACAAATAGTGAAATTTGATGTGACAGTTTAATTAATCTCTCATTAGCAATTCTTATTATGAGATCTAAAAAAAATCGAGATTATACTCATAGAATTACCAAATTCTTATTTGATGACTCACTATTTTGAAAATATGTTAAACCGATTAATAGTTTGCGGACAGTGGGTAGGTATTTGTAACAAAATTAAGTGGTTAGGTAGGTATTTGCAACAAACTAATTAATTTATGGGGTCAATGTCAAACTTGAAGTGACTTATGGGGGTGCTCATGTAATTTTACCTAATGTTATAGTATTTTTTCAGAAAGCTATAGCTATTTTGTCACACGTTGCAAATTAAACAACAACTTTTGGTTCCCATTGTAGAAACCTACAGTATTTTGACAACGAGTTTCCCTTAGGAAAAAATCCAAATTACTCCCCTCAAGTATAATCAAAGTCTGGATAACCCTTAAGATGTTTTTTTGGTTCAATTTACCCCTTATACTATACTATACCATTTGATTCAGTTTACCTATTAATGCAATTTGTCTTTTTTGTTTTCCATACATAAGGTTACTTTTAGTTTGAGACTTTGCATAATGGTAGTGGACATCATAATGTATATCAATAAATTATTTTACGAATTTTTCATCTTTTGTTTTTATAAATTTTGTATCTCAAGGATAAATTTTATTAATTAAATATCTTAGCCTATCAAAATAGTGATGAAAATTTGGTGATATATTTTTCTAATATATCTTATGTTGTCTTCTATCATCTTGCAAAATTTGAACCTAAAACTCCACATGGAAAAAGACAAATTACGTCAAAGGGTAAATTGAACTAGTTGAGGGGTAAACTGAATCAAGAAATACTTTAAAGGATTATCCGGACTTCATGTTAAACAAACACTACTAGAAAAATGATTTTTTAGTACCGGTTGACAACTGCTATTAGTACCGGTTGTGCAACCAGTACTGGTCGGCCGGTACTAATGTGAAGGCCACATTAGTACCGGTTCAATATACCCGGTACTAATGCTCTCCACCGTCATCTCCGTCACCCCCTCCGTTTCCCCTCTGCCTCCGTCTCTTCCTTTTTTATTTTCTTTTTCCACATATTCACATTTATCAACACATATTCAACCACAAATAATTTCACAGCCTTCTTCTTCACTCAGATCCATCTCATCTCATATTAACACAACACAAATCTTCAACATTCACAATCACAAAATCACAAGAATCAAAACTACATATCTTGACAAAATCAACCACATGTCTCACAAGAATCATCTATTTACAAGATTCGGGGAAAAAAACTTCACACCGCCGGCCACCGTGCTCGCTGGGAGGCCAGCACCACCGTGCGCCGGGAGGGCCGGTGCCTCCGCCTCCGCGCGCTAGGAGGCCAGGCCGGCGGCCTCCTCCCGCTCGCGCTGGCGGCGGCCGGCGGCCTCCTCCCGCTCGCGCCAGCGGCCCCCTCCACCCGCACCGACGGCCGGTGAGACTCTGCGCTCCCGTGCACCGTCCTCCGCACTCGCGTATCCACGCGCCCCAGGGACGGCCGCGCCCACCCGCCGCCAAGGCCGGACGGCCTTGCCTCCGCGCCCGCCTGCTGCCGAGGCCGGCCGGCCTTGCCTCTGCGCCCGCAGCGCCAGGGACGGCCGCGCCCGCCCGCCGCCGAGGCCGGCCGCACCTCCGCGCTCGTCGGGCTCCCCTGTGCCGCCATCGCCCTGAGATCGAGAAAGGGGAAAAGTGTGAGATCCAGATGAGACTGAGAGGGAGAGATGGAAATGAATGAGGGAGAGGAGGCCACGGGGGTGGAGGGTGCTGATATTTTTCTAAGTGCCGCGGGTCGGACGGGAGCGGGGGTATTAGTACCGGGGTTCTTTTTGACTCGGTATTAATGTGGCTCCTTTGGCACAGGGTCTTCTTCAGTCCCGGCACTAATGTGTGACTACCACATTAGTACCGGGTCAGGGCTAGACCCGGTACTAATATGTCACATTAGTATCGGGTCCAACCCCGACCTGGTACTAATGTGTGTCGCGGGAGATCTCGATAGGGGAATCCTTCCCACCCGGTACTAATGTACACATTAGTACTGGGTGCAAAAAAAAGGGTACTAATGTGAAATCGTGCTCAGGACCAAAGGTTGATTCTCTAGTAGTGAAAAAGCAACACTAAATCCTGCCTATTTAGGTAGATAATACATGTTGAAACACAAAAGTGCTCAGGGCAGTCCAAATCTAACTTTCTGGTTGAGATTTTTTTTCAGATCGAACAGCTGAATAGGCAAACAGAGAAGCTCCACAGGCACGATCAGATCGCGCAAGTCAACAAGTCTCCCTCAACCGGATGAACATAGCATACGGTCCATTCTCGTCTCCGTCAACCAGATTTCGCAGACGCTTTAGCGAAATGTATGTTGGAGCAGCCTTCGACGACAACAGTGAAGAGTACGTGGAGGTCACCCTCGACTTGAGTTGAGAGATGATAATGTGTTGACACCTAGCATTAAGCCGGCGTGATCATATTTTTTTTTAAGATAATAGATAGAAATCCGGCATGTGGATATATATAACCAAAAGTTACAAGAGTTTTTAGACTCTAAATCTCATCAAATTAGAAATACAAAAAAGAAAACTAAAAAGACTAAGCTTCAAGATTCTTATGTATCCATGCTTCAACCTTGCTTCCTTGCATTCTTAAGTACTTCGCATCTCTTGTTTGCTTAGGAACTATTGACCTTGCAAACATCTTGCCAAATCATGATAACGAACTTGCTGTTGTGCCATTCACTTGCACGGGAAGGGGATACCTCAACCATGGTCAAGCATGAAAGCCTGGATCCCAAGGGAGCGATTATATATCGCAGGCGCGATGGATTTCCGTCCATCGCGTCGGGCGTGGGGGAGCGGGGGCGCGCGGGAGCGGTAGGAGGTGGAGTGTAACACCCTAAATTTGAATTTATGAATTTATTAAAATTTTGTTAGCAACCTTATGAATTTGTTTAAGGATTATAAGGAGTTAATTAAATTTTCTAGACATTTAAATAATTTTTACTAATAAAATAAACAAATATAGGAGTTGAGTGTTGCATACATGCTGGTGCATTATTTTTGAGTGTTTGAATTCAAATTGTATTGAATTCAAAGTTTGGATTGAGTTCAAAAAGAGGTTTCAAAAATTCAAAAGTAATTATTTTCCCTCCCTCTCTTTTCCCTGTTTTAGCGTCAGCCTTCTTAAGCTAAGTCCGCTGGACGTCCTCCGTTTCCTTGGCCCAGTCCACCCTTTTCCTCCCCCTCTTCCTTTTCTGTGCGCGGCCCAGCTCCACAGCCGGCCCACCTCAGCCCAGTGTCGGCCGCTCGCTTCCCCCGTCGCCCTTGTCGCTGACCAGTGGGACCCAGGGGTCATCCCTGACCTCGGTCCGGCTCGGAACGGACTCGTCCCCGAGTCTGTACGCCGGACGCCTCCGCGTCCGTGTCGCCTCCTTCTTGACCCGCACGCCAAGATGCGTGGGCCCCGGGCTATTTAAGCCGCGCCGTCACCGCTCCTGACCCCTCACGAACCCCTAGGCGAAACCCTAGAAGCTTCGCAGCGCCGCCGCCTAACCTAGCACCGCCGCTGCTGCCGAGCTGCTGCTCCGCCGCCTCCCCGTCGACGAGAAGCACGCCCGGAGGTTCGCAAGCTCGCGTGGAAGCTTCCGGTGCCGCTCGTTGGCGTCGCCGTGTCCTGCAGCTCCCGTTCGTGCTCGCTGGAGTTCCGCCGCCGTCGCAGTCCGCCTCGTCGTGCTGCCTGCCGTCTCCGCCGAGCCAGAGGTTGCTCCTTTGTCCCTGTCCAGTTCGCTAAGTCGCGCTCATCGTTTTGGTGTAGTTTCCACGGCAAACCAGGCCCCCAGCCCAGTTTCGCTCCGCACCGGCGAGGTCGATGCCGTGCTGTCGCCGCGCCGCCGCTGGCCGCTTACTCAAGTTCTGATCCGTTAGATCCAAAACCAGTGGCTTAGATTAGATTCAACCGCGAGTCAAACCCCGCATACCGGTCAACCCAAGACCTTGCGCTGCTGTTTTTGCAAAAGAGCCCCCGTTCTTTTTAATATAGCATGCCGATCCTCCCACCATAGAAAAACCTTTGCAGATCAGTCCTGGTTTTTATAGTTTAGACCCTAGTTTGTTTAGATTTAGTAGCCGAGGTCCAGAGCCCTAGTTTTTGCACGTTAGCCCCTGTGTTTATAAGTTTAATTATGTTTTAGGCCCTGGTTTTTAGCAGTTGAGCCCCTGGAGCTTTAGTTTTCTCGCAGTTAGATCCTTGTGTCTTGTTTTAGCTCTAGTTTATGCGTTTTAGCTCTGTTTTTAGCGTTCTTTATGTCCAAACGATCGTATCAAAGAGTAGAATATCTTTATGCGGTTGTTTTGCTCTGTTGCTACTGTTTGGTGCATGTTTCTTATTTGTTTCTATTATTTGCTTGTATGTGGTTGGTGTGATGCGTAGAAGACGATCGCTACTTCGATTACGCTGCCGTTGAAGACCTTGAAGACTTTGAGCAGCCCCCCGAGTGTGTGGAAGGCAAGTCCTTGATGCATGCCCTTTTTCCTATACAACTGCATTTTAATTACATTATTTACTTTATTGCTTGCATTAAATTGATGGGACCCTATGCTAAGGTGTGACTAGTGTTGTTTACCATGTCCTTGTTAACCTGGGGTTTTATTCATGTTGGGTAGCACATGCTTAGTTGCTAACATCGGGTTGAGGATGGTTTAATGGTTCACAAAAGTAAACTTGATTTATTTTATGCTCTACCCTCATTAAGCAAGATTACCCCTGTTAATCGGAACATGGAGCGACCACCCAGGAACTAGGTGCAACCACAAGACAAATGGCTCTGTCTTGGCTAACTAATTAGAGACCTTAGTATGTAGTATGCTTTACCTGATAAGGGTTAGGGGGTGCCGGTAGTTGGTGTATAGCCCGGCCCTCAAGCTGATCTGCTCTGTGGTAGCTTCGCAGTCTTGAGAGAGGGTTATGCATTGCGCTGTCATGAAACCTAGCGAGCAGCTCATACTAGGGAATCTTTGTAAAGACCTCATAGTGAATCCCTAGCCACTCACCAAAGGCAGTGTTTAAGGGTCTAGCTAACCCGGGCAACATGGGAGACACGACTTGTGGGTAAAGTGTACAACCTCTGCAGAGTGTAAAATCTAATCGATTAGCCGTGCTCTCGGTCATGGAGCGGTCTGGACCCTCACATGGGTAAATTATGGAACATAAATTAATCTTATGCATTGCATCCTGATCTTGTTGCATTTATCTCTGGGTTGGTATACACTTACACTGCTAGTAATAAGTTGCTTAATAAAATCTGACCAACTAAAATTGCTTCCCGCTTAAACCATGTCGGCCATCCACCCAAAGAGCCTTGCATGTTGTTCTAGTTATATTCCCTTGTTGAGTACGACATTTGCTCATGCTTGTTGATTTATTTCTTGCAACTACACTACCCGGACTGCTGCTCAGACGGCCGCTTTGACGACTTCACCGACGACTTCGAGGACTTCTAGGCGCGGTTGTCCAGTCGACTGCCTGTGGTGGACGACTCCGTTTTACTTTCCGATGTTAGCTACTCGAACGTTGAGTTAAATTATTGGACATCTGGTCTGTAATAATAATAACGCTGTGACACTGCGCTTTTTGGTATTCCACTATGTCCCTTGCGTGTGTGAACATGATCCTGGACACATGTAAGCTATGATCTGGTTTTGCTTCCAAAACTGGGTGTGACAAAGTGGTACCAGAGCCATGTTGACTGTAGGACGTTAGCCTAGTTAGTAATGGTCGAAATTAAGGATTTTATTAGAAGCCACACTAATGCTTTCTTTACTAAAAATCTATTTTAAACTGCTTACTTTTAATTTTTACCTCATCCTTGTTTATCCATACATTGTCTTAACTCTATTTGATATCTATAGCTCATGTTCTATCTTGCACTGTCTTCTCTATCTCTAGATGGTTCGTCGGCTGCAGACCTCTCGCACAGGCGCTTTCCAGTTTCCCCGCTACCTGGAGGACCAGGACTATTACTACTATCCCATGGAGAGTAGGGAACATGAAGAGCATGAGGGGGATACTGACGAAGAGATACTGATGGAAGCACCACCTGCAGCGCCGTCTCCAACACCTGCCCCAGAAATCATCTAGCTGTCAGATGATGAGGAGCCGGAGGAGGAACCAGCTCAGGAGGCTGCTGCAAAGCCTGAAGGACCAGAGGAAGATCCTGAAGAACCAGAGGAAGACCCAGAAGAGGTTATTCCAGAAGGAGAGCAACAGCCTGAGGAACCTGAAGACCCAGAGGAGGTAGAAGTGGAACAAGCCCAGCCTGCTGAGGAAGTGGCCTGGAGGCAAAGCATCCATCACGTGGATGGGAGAGGCATTCCCATGGCTGACAAGCTCAGAGCAACAATGTTCCGTCTGGGGCACAATGTGGCGCCAACCTACCAATGCGAGCTGTGGACACATCCATGGTTCGACCCCAGTGGGTGGTGACTGTTATCCTGTATCAAGATGATCCTATCCTTGGGGATAAGGAGGTGGCAAGGCACAAAGATGTTGCTCAAAGGACCACCAGGGATGCTGGGATAGCTGAAGCTGCAAGGAGGGCACTTTATGTACTCTCCCATGACGCACGTGATGAGCTGGAAGACACTTCCTATAGATACACTCCCTACAGAGCTAGTGGGGAAGCAAAGACCTACATCGCTCCCGCTCCAGCTCACGAGGGAACCTTGAACCATGTTCGAGAGTTGTTGGCTGCCGTTAACACTGCCCTGGACGACGCCAAGAACACCCTTGCTAAAGCTCAGGAGAGGGTCATCTACTTGGAGGCTCAGAACCGTGAATTGAAAGCTGCTCTGATGAATCAGGAGGAGCCAGTGATCGTTGAAGATGAAGAGCCCCACACCTCTCCATCACCTAAGAGGCCTCGCTACAATTCTCCAGACGCTCGCACTGAACCTCTTGAAGAGGATAGGAGTCCTTAGGTGTTAATCAAAGTTTATGTAACCATTAGTCTTGAACGGTCGTTAAAGTGTGTTTAGTTTTTATAGGGTGTTTGGTTTGTGTGAGAATGCAACATTGGATGATTTGGATTTTTGTTTGAGTGCTGTGTATTGCGGGGTGATGACCACAATCACATTGGTTTAATAAGTTAAGTTAGTTGGGGATTAAATTTCTGTCTCAATCAATCTTATGCTATCTTTATCTTGATCCCTTCATTATTAATCTATCAGTCAGCACAGTTGATACCAAATCTGCTCACGCAGCCCTCTGATACAGCAGCACTAATTAATTTTTATCTTGAGCTACAGAAATCCAATTGCTGCAAAACCAATTGGGTTAGCTCAGGAATTTTACATATGATGTTCTGTCAAAAATTCAGAATTTTGGGGTATATATCCTGGGAGTTATGCACGAAGAATTGAAGCTATCTTAATCTGTAAATTCCTGCTGACACAGTCACCTTAACTATTTTATATCTCGGGCTACAGACATCCAATTGAGTTAATTCCAGTTGGGTTGGTTCAGTAATTATGTACACTTCATCTCAGAATATTTACACAATTTTTGGCTGTTCACGCAGAGAGGTACAACTAGTTCTTTGAGATCAACAGAATCTGTGGTAGTCTGAAATTCTGCATATCATAAACTTTTAAGCTTTTCTCTTGGTTCAATCGTCTAAAACTGTGTCCCTAACACTCAGATGGTGAAAACCAGGTCAGGATCAGGAGTCGATCAACCCGCAGTAACCCGTCCCAGACGAGGCAGTGGTTCCAGCAGTGCACCTCGTCAACCACAAATGGATCCGGCTTTCCAGCAGTTCCTGCAGACGCAGACGCAGCTTCTCCAAAACCTGACCAATACTGTGGCCAATCTGCAGGCCCAAGGCAACCCACCCCATGCTCAGTAGCAAGCTCTTGTGAATAGGCACAGGGTGTTCATGAGCCATCAGCCTCCAGTGTTCTCCCATGCAGCAGATCCACTGGAAGCTGAAGACTGGTTGAAGACCATTGAGAAGATGCTGACCATAGCTCAATGTGATGACCGAGAGAAAGTCCTCTATGCTACAGGGCGACTTCAAGGATCAGCTGCGGCATGGTGGGACGCTTTTGTCGCCGCACATGCTAATCAGAATGCAATCACCTGGCAGGAGTTTACCACTAACTTCAGGAGCCACCACATTCCTGCCAGTCTCATGAAGCTAAAGAAGAAGGAGTTCCTTGCTCTCAAGCAGGGAGGGATGTCCGTGACGGAGTTCAGGGACAAATTCACTGAGTTATCACGCTACACTCCTGAAGACACTGATGAGGACAGGAAGAAGCAAGAGCTGTTCCTGGAAGGGCTGGCTGGACCACTGCAGTACCAGCTGATGTCCCACACTTTTCCTACCTTCCAGGACCTGATTGACAAGGCTATAGGCTTGGAGCACAAGCGCAGGGAGTTGGGTGACTTGAAGAGGAAGGCCACCAACTCTGGGCAGTCTGGAAGCCTCACTCGTCCCCGCTTCAACCCACAGCAGGGAGTACCGTTCCGCTATGGAGGGCAGAATGGGAGCTTTGGGCAGCAGCAGTTCCAGCGCCCCGTGCAGCAGCAGTATCAGCGCCCTACACAGCAGTTCCAGCACCCTACTCAGCAGAACCAGTGCATTGGGCAGCAGACACCTCGCCCCGCTTATCAGCAGAACCAGCAGACGACCTCCATTAGCACTCCAGCGAGGCCTGGCGCACCTCACACCCCTGCTGGCAACTCTTGCTTCAAGTGTGGTGAAGTTGGCCACTACGCCAACAACTGCCCCAAGAGGACTGCTCCAGGAACCCCCGTGCAGAATCAGCAGATGCAGCAGATGGGGAATGGGAACCAGACCCCGCAAGTCACTAAGGGACAGTAGAGCTATGCACGTGGCAGGGTGAACCACGTGAGTGTGGAGTCAGCTCAGGAGAATCCACAAGTAGTGCTCGGTATGTTCCTTGTCAACTCCACCCCCGCCTCGGTCTTATTTGATTCTGGAGCATCTCATTCTTTTATTTCTGCTCAATATGTGGCTAAGCATAGTATACCCATGCAAACTATGAAACAAAACATGGTAGTTAGTTCACCAGGGGGAGATGAAAGCTTTATATATGTGTCCTAATGTTAATCTTAAGATCGTTGGAGAAGACTTTTGGGCTCAGTTGGTAGTTCTGGAGTCAAAGGACATTGATGTCATTCTGGGTATGAACTGGTTAGCTGCGCATGATGCAACGATTCAGTGTGCCAAGAGGGCAGTTCTTCTCACCAGTCCTAAAGGAGACAAGGTCATGATTGTAGCTACGCCACCAGCAGCAGCAGAGGGTTCAGTGAATCAGTTGGATGGTAAAGCTCTGGAGGATATTAAGGTGGTGTGTGACTATCCAGATGTGTTCCCTGATGAGTTACCAGGTATGCCACCTGATCGTGATGTTGAGTTTGTTATTGATCTTTTACCTGGTACTGCTCCTATTTCTAAGCGTCCTTATAGAATGTCTAGTGATCAACTGTTTGAGCTTAAGAAACAAATTAGTGAATTATTACAGAAGGGTTTTATTCGTCCTAGTTCTTCACCTTGGGGGGCACCTGTTATCTTTGTGGAGAAGAAGGATGGTACTCAGAGGATGTGTGTGGATTATCGGTCGCTTAATGATGTTACTATCAAGAACAAGTATCCTTTGCCCCGCATAGAAGATTTGTTTGATCAGATGAGAGGTGCCAAGGTATTCTCTGAGATTGATTTGCATTCTGGTTATCATCAGATGAAGATCAGGTTGTCAAATATTCCTAAAACTGCTTTCACCACTAGGTATGGGCTTTATGAGTACACCGTCTTGTCTTTTGGGTTGACTAATGCACCTGCCTACTTTATGTATCTAATGAACAAAGTCTTTATGGACTACTTGGATAAGTTCGTTGTGGTATTCATCGATGACATCTTGATCTACTCCAAGGACGAAGCAGAGCACGAGGAGCATCTGAGACTTGTGTTGCAGAAGTTGAGAGAGCATCAGTTGTATGCGAAGTTCAGTAAATGTGAGTTCTGGCTTAAGGAAGTGGGTTTTCTTGGTCACATCATTACTGATGGAGGCATTGCAGTCGATCCTAGCAAGGTCAGAGATGTGTTGAAGTGGGAGCCGCCTAGGACAGTCAAGGAGATCAGAAGCTTTCTCGGTCTTGTAGGGTATTATCGTCGGTTCATTGAAGGATTCTCTAAGATAGTGAAGCCTCTCACATCACTACTAGAGAAGGATAAGGAGTTCAAGTGGACCGAAGCATGTCAGGCTAGCTTTGAGGAGCTTAAGAAGAGGTTGACTACCGCCCCAGTACTAGTGATGCCAGATCTGCAGAAGAGCTTTGATATCTATTGTGATGCGTCTCGACAGGGTCTTGGTTGTGTTCTTATGCAGGAGGAAGCATGAGCAGAATTGTCCTACTCATGATCTGGAGTTAGCAGCTGTGGTTCATGCTTTGAAGATTTGGAGGCACTACATCATGGGGACTAAGTGCTAGATTTACACAGATCATAAGAGTCTGAAGTACATATTCACTCAGAAGGACTTGAACTTGAGACAGCGCAGATGGTTAGAGCTGATCAAGGATTATGATCTGGAGATACACTATCATCCTAGAAAGGCTAATCTAGTTGCAGATGCATTGAGTCGGAAGGGACAGGCCAATATGGCACTCGCATTCCAGTTGCCTGAAGATCTGATGAAGGAGTTTGAGCAGCTCAATTTGGGGATGGTTGCACAGACTCAGGGAGTTACCTTGGAGGTGGAATCTACATTGGAGCAGGAGATTCGTCAGGCACAGCTTGAGGATGCTGAGATCCGAGAGATCAGAGTGACTATGGAGAATGGCAAGGCCCCAGATTTCACAAAGGATGAACAGGGGACTATATGGTTAGGAAAAGGATTTGTGTGCCCGATGTGGGAGATTTGCGTGAGAACATTCTGAAGGAAGCCCATGATTCTGCTTACTCTATTCATCCAGGCAGCACTAAGATGTATCAGGATCTTAAGCAGAGGTATTGGTGGTATGGGATGAAGAGGGATGTGGCCTCTCACGTAGCATTGTGTGATACTTGTCATCGAGTGAAAGCTGAACATCAGAGGCCAGCCGGATTGCTTCAGCCACTGAAAGTGCCAGAATGGAAGTGGGAAGAGATCAGTATGGATTTTATAGTAGGACTACCACGAACACCTACCGGGTATGATTCTATATGGGTGATAGTGGACAGACTGACTAAGGTAGCTCACTTCATTCCGGTGAAGACTACTCACTCAGGAGCAAGGTTGGCAGAACTTTACATGTCTAGAATTGTGTGTTTGCATGGTGTACCTAAGAAAATAGTGTCCGACAGAGGTACTCAGTTCATGTCTCGTTTCTGGCAGAAGCTTCATGAGTCTATGGATACAGTGTTGAATTTCAGCTCAGCGTATCACCCGCAGACAGATGGGCAGACTGAGAGGACTAATCAGATTCTTGAGGACATGTTGAGAGCCTGTGCTCTTAAGCATGGAGGTAGCTGGGATAAGAGTTTGCCATATGCAGAGTTCTCTTTCAACAACAGCTATCAGGCCAGTCTTAAGATGGCACCCTTTGGCTTTGTATGGGAGAAAGTGCAGAACTCCGTTGTACTGGAGTGAGACAGGAGAGAGTCGGTTGTTCAGGACTAATGTTATCAAGGAGGCAGAAAGGTAGGTTCAGATCATCAGGGATAACTTGAGAGCTGCACAGTCTAGGCAGAAGAAGTATGCTGACACAAAGAGGAGAGACGTGGTGTTTCATGAAGGTGATTATGTGTATCTTAAAGTGTCACCGATCAGAGGTTTACGCAGGTTCAAGGTTAAAGGGAAGCTGTCACCCCGCTTTATCGGACCCTTTAGGATCTCTGAGAGAGTGGGAGAGGTAGCTTACAGGTTGGAGTTACCAAATCAGCTTTCAGATGTACATGATGTGTTCCATATCTCTCAGTTAAAGAAGGGATTCCAACCGCATGATAAGGAGCCATTACCTATAGATGGGTTGGAAGTTAAGGAAGATCTCACCTACACTGAACATCCTATCAAGATCTTGGATACTCTTGCACGGGTTATGAGGAATCGGGTGATCAGAATGTGTAAAGTACAGTGGAGTAATCACACAGAGGATGAGGCAACATGGGAAAGAGAAGAGGATATAAAAGAAGACTACCCACATCTCTTTGCTGATCCATCCGAATCTCGAGGACGAGATTCTTCTTAAGGGGGTAGGATTTGTAACACCCTAAATTTGAATTTATGAATTTATTAAAATTTTGTTAGCAACCTTATGAATTTGTTTAAGGATTATAAGGAGTTAATTGAATTTTCTAGGCATTTAATTAATTTTTAATAATAAAATAAACAAATATAGGAGTTGAGTGTTGCATACATGCTGCTGCATTATTTTTGAGTGTTTGAATTCAAATTGTGTTGAATTCAAAGTTTGGATTGAGTTCAAAAAGAGGTTTCAAAAATTCAAAAGTAATTCTTTTCCCTCCCTCTCTTTTCCCTGTTTTTGCGCCGGCCTTCTTAAGTTAAGTCCGCTGGACGTCCTCCGTTTCCTTGGCCCAGTCCACCCTTTTCCTCCCCCTCTTCCTTTTCTATGCGCGGCCTAGCTCCACAGGCGGCCCACCTCAGCCCAGTGTCGGCCGCTCGCTTCCCCCGTCGCCCTTGTGGCTGACCAGTGGGACCCAGGGGTCATCCCTGACCTCGATCCGGCTCGGGACGGACTCGTCCCCGAGTCTGTACGCCGGACGCCTCCGTGTCCGTGTCGCCTCCTTCTTGACCCGCACGCCAAGATGCGTGGGCCCCCGGCTATTTAAGCTACGTCGTCACTGCTCCTGACCCCTCACGAACCCCTAGGCGAAACCCTAGAAGCTTCGCAGCGCCGCCGCCTAACCTAGCGCCGCCGCCGCTGCTGAGCTTCTGCTCCGCTGCCTCCCCGTCGATGAGAAGCACGCCCGGAGGTTCGCAAGCTCACGTGAAAGCTTTCGGTGCCGCTCGTTGGCGTCACCGTGTCCTGCAGCTCCTGTTCGTGCTCGCCGGAGTTCCACCGCTGTCGCAGTCCGCCTCGCCGTGCTGCCTGCCGTCTCCGCCGAGCCAGAGGTTGCTCCTTTGTCCCTGTCCAGTTTGCTAAGTCATGCTCATCATTTTGGTGTAGTTTCCGCGGCAAACCAAGCCCCCCAGCCCAGTTTCGCTCCGCGCCGGCGAGGTCAATGCCGTGCTCCGCCGCGCGCCGTCGCCGCGCCGCCGCCGGCCGCTTACTGAAGTTCTGATCCGTTAGATCCAAAACCAGTGGCTCAGATTAGATTCAACCATGAGTCAAACCCCGCGTACCGGTCAACCCCAGACCTTGCGCTGCTGTTTTTGCAAAAGAGCCCCCGTTCTTTTTAATATAGCATGCCGGTCCTCCCACCATAGAAAAACCTTTGCAGATCAGTCCTGGTTTTTATAGTTTAGACCCTGGTTTGTTTAGATTTAGTAGCCGAGGTCCAGAGCCCTAGTTTTTGCATGTTAGCCCCTGTGTTTATAAGTTTAATTATGTTTTAGGCCCTGGTTTTTAGCAGTTAAGCCCCTGGAGCTTTAGTTTTCTCGCAGTTAGATCCTTGTGTCTTGTTTTAGCTCTAGTTTATGCGTTTTAGCTCCGTTTTTAGCGTTCTTTATGTCCAAATGATCGTATCGAAGAGTAGAATAGCTTTACACAGTTGTTTTGCTCTGTTGCTAGTGTTTGGTGCATGTTTCTTATTTGTTTCTATTATTTGCTTGTATGTGGTTGGTGTGATGCGTAGAAGGCGATCGCTACTTCGATTACGCTGCCGTTGAAGACCTTGAAGATTTGGAGCAGCCTTCCGAGTTTGTGGAAGGCAAGTCCTTGATGCATGCCCTTTTTGCTATACAACTGCATTTTAATTACATTATTTACTTTATTGTTTGCATTAAATTGATGGGACCCTATGCTAAGGTGTGACTAGTGTTGTTTACCATGTCCTTGTTAACCTGGGGTTTTATTCATGTTGGGTAGCACATGCTTAGTTGCTAACATCGGGTTGAGGATGGTTTAATGGTTCACAAAAGTAAACTTGATTTATTTTATGCTCTACCCTCATTAAGCAAGATTACCCCTGTTAATCGGAACATGGAGCGACCACCCAGGAACCAGGTGCAACCACAAGACAAATGGCTCTGTCTTGGCTAACTAATTAGAGACCTTAGTATGTAGTATGCTTTACCTGATAAGGGTTAGGGGGTGCCAGTAGTTGGTGTATAGCCCGGCCGTCAAGCTGATCTGCTCTGTGGTAGCTTCGCAGTCTTGAGAGAGGGTTATGCGTTGCGCTGTCATGAAACCTAGCGAGCAGCTCATACTAGGGAATCTTTGTAAAGGCCTCGTAGTGAATCCCTAGCCACTCACCAAAGGTAGTGTTTAAGGGTCTAGCTAACCCGAGCAACATGGGAGACACGACTTGTGGGTAAAGTGTACTACCTCTTCAGAGTGTAAAATCTAATCGATTAGCCATGCTCTCGGTCATGGAGCGGCCTGGACCCTCACATGGGTAAATTATGGAACATAAATTAATCTTGTGCATTGCATCCTGATCTTGTTGCATTTATCTCTGGGTTGGTATACACTTACACTACTAGTAATAAGTTGCTTAATACAATCTGACCAACTAAAATTGCTTACCGCTTAAACCATGTCGGCCATCCACCCAAAGAGCCTTGCATGTTGTTCTAGTTATATTCCCTTGTTGAGTACGACATTTGCTCACGCTTGTTGATTTATTTCTTGCAACTACACTACCCGGACTGCTGCTCAGACGGCCGCTTTGACGACTTCACCGACGATTTCGAGGACTTCTAGGCGCGTTGCTCCAGTCGACTACCTGTGGTGGACGACTCCATTTTACTTTCCGCTGTTAGCTACTCGAACGTTGAGTTAAATTATTGGACATCTGGTTTGTAATAATAATAACGCTGTGACACTGCGCTTTTTGGTATTCCACTATGTCCCTTGCGTGTGTGAACATGATCCTGGACACATGTAAGCTATGATCTGGTTTTGCTTCCAAAACTGGGTGTGACATGGAGACCACATAGTAACTCATCTAATCTAGAATTTAAAAAGTTATAAATCATAAACCGTGCGTCTAAATTAAATTCCGATAGCAAAAATGGATTTCTTGTGTCGAGATCTTCAAATAAGATCCCACTTGACTATGTTTTGATGCAATATTTAAAAAAAAATTTAAATACCAAATATTAATTAGTGTATCTTTGTAGGAACAACTAGGTTATTCATCAGAATAAGCATGTATGTTTATACGAACAAGATTAACATTGTTTAGAACAAAGTGAATTTTTCATGAAACAAAATGATCAAGGTGAAGAACAAGTAGAGTTGTTCAATAGAACAAGCATGTATGTTTGTATGAACAAATTAATTTGTGCATCAGAGCAAAGCATGTACAAGTCAAGGAAACCAAGTTTGACGAGGGTCTGGATTAGGGCCCCCCTAAGCAACAGGATAATCACCTTTGAGGTGGAGTCATCTGACACCATTAACAATGTCAAGGCCAGGATCCATGACAGGGAGGGATGCAGATCTTCGTCAAGACCCTCACTGACAAGACTTCCCCACCTCTGAGTACTCTCCGCTTCGTACAAGTACTCTCCGCCTCGCACGAGTACACTCCGCCTCGCCTCCGACTAACTCATTCGCACGAGTATCCTCCGTCTCCGACTAGGACGGGGCCCTCACACGGAGGTCGGAGCGCGGGTCAGGGGCCCCACACGAACGTGGCACTGCCCCAACTCTCGGACTCCCCCGCAATGACACGCGGGATGCCAGTTTTCCACACCATGCAAAGGCCACAACTGGCGGAATGGGAGGACAGCTGGTTCTGACAAGAGCCGTAATGCAGCACAGTGCATCACCACGGCCTCCAACGTGCCGTCCCATCCAACACCAAATGCACGCCACCCCGTCAGAGCAGACACTCGATTACCGTCTACAAGAGGCGCCTACCGACACTTAGGCCACAACGTGGCGGGCCTAAACAACACTTAAAGGGACTGAGTCACCAAGGGAGCTACTCGGAGGAGACGCCAAGTACCCAGAACGAACAGTGCCACCCGCGCACGTGGCAGTCTTCAACACCACCACAGCTCAGCACCCTTCAATGCCGCCTAACGGACGTCGACATCGGAAAAGACCCTCCACTACCGTAGCACTTTAGCATATTTTCGTTTTCCTTCTTTGCCCCTCGCCCTTGCATCTATAAAAGGGGGAGGAGTGCAAGCGTTTGAAGGGCTGACCGATCACCAAGTTTATAACCCCTACTACAGACATCCCTGGTATAGGAACACGAGTACTCAGAACTAGACGTAGGGTATTACTCTCCGGAGGCCCGAACCAGTATAAAACCCTTGTGTCTCCCGTGCCAACCATCTGGGTCTGACACACGATCCGTAACAAATCTACTGTCGGTGGTTGAGAACCCCGACAGTTGGCGCGCCGGTAGGGGCACGTCGTGTGTCTCGCCGAACCACACCTGCAATCTGGATGGAGAGCCGAGGAGTTTCGCTGACTCCCGGCGCCACCATGCGTTTCGGCTCCCTCGGCTTCGTCTACACTGGGTCGGCGGAGTCCGTCGTCGGGAGGACCTTCTCTCGACCCGCGCGTCCCACTGCCTCGACGGCGGCGGCGGCACGCGCCGCATTCGTCCGTGGCTTCACGGACGAGTCGATCATGGCCATGTTGGGGCCTAACCCAATGTAGGAGCGTTTCAGGCTCGCCGCCTTCTACCTCACCGACCTCGCCTTCCAGGCCAGCGGGTCCGAGCCGCTGACCTGGGGCGAGTTCATGGAGCGGTACACCGCCATGTACCCCTATGGGCAGCAAGGCCTCCCGGACGACCAGGTGGAGGCCTACATCGACACACTGAGGGCATCGTACGTCGCCCCAGGCACCGCGGTCGTACGGCGGGGGCCACCGATGCCTCCACCAGACTTCACACGCGAGTGCAACGTCCTCGAGGCCCACACCGCCACCAGCTCGACGGATGGCGAGGATAACCCTCGTCACCGCAACGAGGACGCCCAGCGTTGGGCGTGCCTCAACGAGATCGCTGAGGCCAAGCGCCAGCTCGACGAAGAGCTGGCGAACCTCCACCAAGCGCTCAGAGTGGAGGAGGAGCCCCAGCGAGACCAGCGGCACGAACAACACCGCGAGCAGGAGGCGGAACCGCCGGTTCCACAAGCTTGTGTACGCGCGCATGATGTGAGCCAGCGCATCAACGAAGATGCCGCTGTCGATGGCGGCGACCCGCCACTCTTCAGGTGCGCGTCGCAGAATCTTGCGGCTGCAGCCATGCTTCTACGCGGTTGCCCCGAGCCGGCCACACCCGAGGAGAAAAAGGGTCCACCAGCAGCTCAAGACCCTCCTTGAGACGGCAGCCGCCCATCAGGCCAAGAGCTCAGCGTCGCGCCAGCGCTCGGCGCGTGATGCAAAAGCCGCACCGTCAGTGCGACACCAAGACCCGTCGCCATCGAGGCACCGAGGGCACGACAAGGAAGCAGGTGAACTGTCGGTCAAGACACGTCTGGGACCGCATCGTGACGCCTGAGACACGCTCAAAGCCCACCGTCAAGCCGCCAACGATGACGACTACGAGTACGGCTACGACAGCAAGGACAACGGCTGCGACTACCGTGATAAGCACCACTCACGCTGACGATCCAGCCGGAGGCGTGGCGGGCGCTACGACAGTGACGAAGACCGAGACCACGGCCGGTCGCCTGATCCAAAGGGATCTCGCGCCTTCAGCCAAAAGGTGCAAGACGCAGGGTTCCCCTCGCGGTTTCGGGCTCCGACAACAGTCCCCAAGTACGACGGGGAGACCAACCCAAGCGTGTGGTTGGAGGACTACAGGCTCGCGTGTCGGGCAGGGGGAGCGACAGATGATTTGTTCATCATCAGGAACTTACCACTCCATCTTGCCGACTCCGCGCGGACCTGGCTCGAGCACCTGCCACACGGCAAGATCAACAGTTGGGCGGACTTACGGGACACCTTCATCGGCAATTTCCAAGGCACGTATGCCCATCCCGGCAAGCAGTGGGAGCTGCGCAACTGCAAGCAGCAGCCAGGAGAGAGCCTTCACGACTACATCAGGTGCTTCTCCAAGCGCTGCACCGAGCTCCCCACTGCGACCGACAACGAGGCCATCTCGGCGTTCCAGAATGGCACCACTTGCACCACACTCATCCATCGGCTAGGGCGAAGGACCCCGAGGACTACTCGGGAGCTCCTCGACATCACGACCAACCACGCTGATGGAGAGGAGGCAGTCGCGGCGACGATGATCCCCCCTCCAGGCAAGGGGAAGCAAGTCATGGATGGTGGCGAAGGACCCTCCACACAGTCCAAGAAGAAGAAGAAGAGCGACAAGCAGGGCCGCAACGACAACATCGTTGCGGCAGTTGAGCGCAAGGCTACCTGCCCCAAGAACAACCAGAGCGGTCCCCTGAAGGATCATTTTGAGAGGCTCTTGGAGGCGCCGTGCACCCATCACGAGACACCAGTTAAGCACGTGCTAAAGGATTGCCGCCTGATGAAGAACTACGTCAACAGCACGCTCAAGCCCAGGACAGCGGATCCTCCGAAGAAGGCCACGTCACCCCCGAGAACGACGATGATGAAGAAGAGGTTGTCTTCCCTCGCGAAGACGGTGCGGTCCACATGATCTTTGGCGGGACACCTGCGCGACCGTCAAGGCGCAAAGAGAGGCTGATCAGGCGTGAGGTCTACAACACCGAGCCCGCGACGCCATCATACTTCAAGTGGTCGGAGACCCCGATCACTTTCGACCGCACCGACCACCCCGACCACGTGCCGCAACCAGGATGCTACCCACTCGTGGTGGCCCCTCTGATTGGGACCAAGCAGGTCCACAAGGTGCTGATGGACGGAGGGAGTGGACTCAACATTCTGTACATGACGACACTTGACAGCATGGGCATCTCGCGGTCCCGACTGCACCCGTCGCCAACACCTTTCCACGGGGTCATCCCCGGGAAGGATGCGCTCCCATTAGGGCAGATTGATCTGCCCGTCACGTTCGGGAGACCGCGGAACTTCTGCACAGAAACCCTCACCTTCGAAGTGGTGGGGTTCTCGGGGACGTACCACGCCATCCTCGGGAGGCCGGCCTACGCGAAGTTTATGGCTGTGCCCAACTACACGTATCTCAAGCTGAAGATCCCCGGTACGAAGGGGGTCATCACAGAGGGGACTACGTTTCAGTACGCATACGAATGCGACACAGAGTGCTTTCAGTTCGCTGAGACGTTCATCCGGTCCGAGAAGCTCCACGCCGAGCCTCCCTCCGAGGACCAAGATATCCCCGAGTCATCCAAGCGAGCGGCCTGCTCTTTCGAGCCTGCTAAGGATGTCAAGGATGTGGCTATCACCGATGACGGCCGCACGCTCCGTATCGGGACGATGCTCGATCCTAAATAGGAAAGCACGCTCATCGACTTCCTCAAAGCGAACCTCGACGTGTTCGCATGGAAACCCTCCGACATGAAGGGGATCCCGAGAGAGGTTGCCGAGCACAAATTAAACATCAAGCCGGGATCGAAACCGATCAAGCAGCGCCTGCGCCGCTTCAACGACGACAAGTGCAAGGCCATCAGCGAGGAGATCAAGAAGCTCCTTAGTGCAAGGTTCATCCAGGAAGTGTTCCACCCCGAGTGGCTAGCTAACCCTGTACTTGTAAAGAAGAAGAATAAGAAATGGAGGATGTGTGTTGACTACATGAACCTTAACAAGGCATGTCCCAAGGATCTATTTCCTTTGCCTCGCATAGATCAGGTAGTCGATTCAACGGTAGGGTGCGAAACCCTCTGTTTTCTCGATGAGTACTCCGGGTACCACCAGATTGCGATGTGCATAGCGGACCAGCTCGCGACGTCCTTCATTACTCCCTTTGGCGCTTATTGCTACAACTCGATGCCGTTCAGGCTCAAGAACACGGGCGCTACGTTCCAAAGATGCATGCAGCGTGTATTTGGCGATCTCACAGGGAGAATAATCGAAGCATACGTCGATGACATCATAGTCAAGTCAAAGAAGACAGGTGATCTGATCCCTGACCTCACAGAAGTGTTTGCGAAGCTGAGAGAACACGGGGTAAAGCTTAACCCCGAGAAGTGCGTTTTCGGGGTTCCGAGGGGCATGCTCCTTGGCTTTGTCGTGTCGGAACGCGGCATCGAAGCTAACCCCGAGAAAATCTCGGCCATCACTAACATGGGGCCGATCTAGAATCTGAAAGGCGTGCAACGCGTCACAGGCTGCCTCATAGCTCTCAGTCGATTCATCACTCGACTCAGGGAGCGCAGCTTGCCATTGCACCGCCTGATGAAGAAGTCCGGCCACTTTGCCTGGACGCCCGAGGCTCAGGAAGCACTCGACTCACTCAAGAATCTCTTGAAAAGCCCTCTGGTGCTCACAGAACCAATGCCAGAGGAGCCAATGCTCCTATACGTCATTGCGACGACACAAGTAGTGAGCGCCGCGTTGGTGGTTGAGCGAGAAGAACCTGGGAGATCACTCAAGGTGCAACGACCCGTTTATTTCGTGAGTGAGGTGCTCTTCGACTCAAAAACTCGCTACTCACAAATTCAGAAACTCGTATATGCTGTCTTGATCACCAAACGCAAGCTTCGACACTACTTCGACGCGCATCCCATCACGGTGGTGTCTAAGTACCCGCTCGGGGAAGTAATCTAGAATCTTGAGGCTGAAGGGAGGATAGCGAAGTGGGCTCTCGAGTTGATGGGACAGAATGTGTTATACGCGCCGCGTAGTGCCATCAAGTCACAAGTGTTGGCGGACTTCGTTGCAGAATGGACAGAGATTCAAACTCTGTCGGCGCCAATAGAGCACGAGACATGGACAATGTACTTCGATGGATCCATCATGAAGGAAGGAGCAGGGGCAGGCCTTGTCTTCATCTCGCCCCTGGGCGTGCGTATGGAGTACATGGTTCGACTGCATTTCCCTGCCTCCAACAACGTGGCCGAGTACGAAGCGCTCGTCAACAGCCTCCGAATTGCGACCGAGCTCGGGATCCGTCGTCTCAAGATCTGTGGAGACTCCGAGCTTGTCGTGGATCAAGTCATAAACGAAAAGAATTGTGTCGACCCAAAGATGGTGGCTTATTGTCGAGTTGTGCGTCAGCTAGAAGACAAGTTCCATGGCCTCGAGCTCCATCACGTGCTGCGCGACTACAACAAGGCTGCAGACATCCTTGCCAAAGTAGCATCAAGCCGCAAGCCTGTACCACACGGTGTGTTTGCTAGCGACCAGCATGCACCGTCTGTCCGTCTCGACGAAGAGCAACCACCAGAGCCTGAGGTGCCGGAAGTCATGGAGATTGATCAACCGTAAGAGCCAAACTTTGAAGATCCAGACTGGCGATTCCCAATCCTCGAATGGCTAGTCGAAGGCAAGCTACCTTCCGATCAGACAGAGGCCCGCTCCATCTCACGACGAGCCAAGGCGTTCGTCCTCATTGACGGCGAGCTCCACAAGCGAGGTGCGGCAGACATATTCATGCGTTGCATTCTAAGGGACCAAGGCAGAGAGCTGCTCCAGGAAATTCATGCTGGCACATGCGGACATCATGCTGCTCCAAGGACTCTAGTCGGGAAGGCATTCCGACAAGGATTCTACTGGCCCACTGCACTGGCCGATGCCAAGGACATTGTGCGACGCTGCGAAGGTTGTCAATTCTACGCCCGGCAAAGTCTCCTCCCGGCGCAAGCACTTCAGAACATCCCAATCACCTGGCCGTTCGCTGTGTGGGGGTTGGACATAGTCGGGCTGTTCAGGCAAGCACCCGGGGGCTTCACGCACCTACTCGTAGCTGTCGACAAGTTCTCTAATTCGATCGAAGCCCGACCCGTAGTCAAGGTCTGCTCCGAGGAAGCTGTGGCATTCTTCACCGACATTATTTATCGCTTCGGATCCCGAACTTGATCATCACAGACAATGGCACACAGTTCACAGGAAAGAAGTTCCTCAAATTCTGCGATGACAACAACATCCGCGTGGACTGGGCTGCCGTTGCGCATCCAAGGACAAACGGGCAAGCCGAGCGAGCCAATGGCATGATCCTGCAAGGATTGAAGCCTCGCATCTTCAAACAACTCGAGAAGTTTCGAGCCAGATGGGTCATCGAGCTGTCATCCATTCTTTGGAGCCTGCGCACCACGCCAAGTCGGCCCACCGGCTCTACGCCGTTCTTTATGCATGGGTCGGAAGCTGTTCTCTCGACGGATATCGACTATGGCAGCCCGAGAGTCTGAGCATACACCGAGAAAGGGAACCAAGTCGCACTCGAGGATGCGATTGACCAGCTTGATGAAGCATGCGACGTGGCACTCCTACACTCAGCTCGGTACCAGCAGGCTCTGTGGCGCTACCACGAGCGCAACATGCGCGATCGCCAGTTCCAAGTCGGGGACATGGTACTCCGACGGGTTATGAGCAACAAGGATCGACACAAGCTCGCTCCCCCGTGGGAGGGACCATACATCGTCGATCAGGTGCTCCGACCGGGGACATTCAAGCTTCGACACGAGGACGGCACAATCATCTCCAACGCATGGAACATAGAACACCTACATCATTTTTACCCTTGAGTAATGTTTCCTGTTTTAAACTTATGATCAATGAATAATGCCATGTGCCTCTGTTCTCTTTTCATAAGTTCGCAATCTTTCCCGTTGGCATCTTTTTTGTGTATGTTTCAACGCTACCCAAAGGCTGAGCGGCAAGTGTCCCTGCACCCATGCAGAAACGCTCACCGCTCGGGGGCTACCCGGGGCACGATGCCCTTCTTTCGTTTTCCTGTTTTTAAAACAAAACTCTCCGACGACTTTGTCGTGACCAATCGCACGAGCGAGCGGTTTTTTGGCGGAACACCTTCATCTTGCGAAAGGAAAAGATGTCGATCTGTGAGCGTTTCGATGTTATTGCTTGTTCAAAGCTCTTAGCACTTACGCCCCCGCGGCTACGGTGCGAAGACTTGCGAGCGCAGCTCAGACCCACAGGTTGACATTCGACTACTTTCAGAAAGTGCTCGGGTAACCGCTCGGGCTCTGGCTCAAAATAATTTCTACGAAAAAATACGCAAGTCACTTCCTGAACGTCTCTAAGTACTCGGGGGCTACGAACGGGTGGCACCACTTTGCGGCTCAGGTCGAGCTTTCCGACTCTTACGCCCCCGCGGCTCCGGAGAAAAGTTCGATCGGCCTGAGTCTCTAAGTACCACTACTTCATTTTGTAGTCTTTCTTGAGTACTCGGGGGACGCTTCAATAAGTGACGGCTTTAAAACAAAATGAAAGTTGTTCGAAACAGTGCGCATACAAGTTCATTTTGTCCCTCTAGTATGCAAACTGATACATCTAAAGGGAAGGCCCGGAGCCGTCTGTTGGTGTGTCTCTTGGAATCAGGTCCAGGTCCTTCATGGCGGCATCAGCCAAGGCGCGGGCGAAGGCGGTGCAGTCCTCCTCGATCTTGTCGTACTCCTCGTTTGAGTAGCCGGGAGCCCAACTGCCACTCAGCATCGGGAGGTCCAACCCCTAATAGTGCGAGTTGAACATGGAGAGGACTCGGTGCACCACCTTCCAAGACATCGACTACTCTTTCTCCCTGACGACACCCAGTAGAAGGTTGACTCGGTCGCCAAGTGTCCGGGGAGGCATCTGGACATAAGGGACACTGAGTTCCGATAGGATCCGCTCGATGAACCGACCGAACTTGGTACGGTCCACGATATCCTTCTTGCGTGCCTCCTCTGCCTCGTGCTGGGTCTTTCGGGAGTCCTCGAGCTCGGTGTTGACCTCTGAAAGAGGAACGGGTCAGAGGTTGGTTGTGGGAAGTGCAAGCCAAGAAGAGGAAGAGACAAGGCGAGGAGATCTTACTCGCGAGTTGGTCCGACAAATTCTTAGCCATCTCAGACATCTCGTGGATCTTGAGCTCGGCGTTGGTGAGTTCCTGTGCCTTTTCCACGAGCTTGACGGCCACGACAGCATGAGCCAAGCGAAGCCCTGACAAAATCAAAGGACTAGTCAGCATCTACAATGAGTAACACGTAGAAAAAGGCATCACAAAAGCGGTCCGAGCGGACTCTGCGGCGGCGGCGCGCAGCTCTGCGGCTGTGGGCTCTGCCTGAGCAAGCTTGGCCTCGAGGGCCACCTTCTCTGACACAGCGGCGTCCACAGCAGACTGCGTGACCATCGCGCGGTCTTCTGCGGACTTTGCCGCGGCCTCAAGCGCACTTCTCGTCGACGCTTCACTCGCCGTCGCCCCTGCAGCTGCCAGTCGGGCGGCAACCAGCTGCATCTCCAGCTAGACCTTCTCGGCCCGGAGCTCCTCGATGGTGCGCGTCTTCCTGGTGCTGCAGCTAGCAAGCACCTGGACTGAGTAGAGGATCAACCACAGAAGGGACTGCGGAAACAATAACACGAAGTCAGGATTGGGTTCGGCTAACTCACCGACGAGGCCGGAACGACGAGCTCATTCACTGCCTCCTCCGCCCACCGTAGGCCCCACTCGAGGCGATGACATGTTGTGGCCTCTTCATCCTCGCCGTCGTGCGCCTCGGCTTCGTGGGCCCCGGTCCATGAGGCGCGCCCGAGGCCAAGGTTGTGCTCTTCCCCCTCCGCGGTTGGGAAGGGGCGGGCTCCAGAGCTCTCTCCGACCTCACGGACGGTGACCGGGGAAGCGTTGCACGCCACGTTCGTGAGGGTGGCAGACACCTCCACATCCGGGTGTGGCGAGTCCGTGCTCACCGCCACCTCTACGACGTCAGTGGCGGGCTGGCACGACGGCTCCGGCGGCACGATGGCCTCCGGTCCCGCTTCCGTCGCCTGGGCCGTGGACTCCTCGGGGCTCACCACGGCCACCTCGACCGCGACGGCAACCTCAGAAGCAGGCGGCACGGGCATCTCGACTGGCGGCTCCTCCGGCGCCGATAGGCACCGTTCCAGCTCGGCCGCGAAGGCAGCTGCATCACCGCCCGCGAGGTCGGGCCCTTCCATGTCGGTGGCCTCCGGGAGCTGCGTAGACAACACGGGAGCCTCCATCGCCTCAGTCTCACCGCCGCCGGTGTCCAACGCCAGGGGCACACCCGCCTCTGGAGCCGCCTGCGCGTTAGCATCACGATCGATGATGGGCGCCGTCTGGGCTCGATTTCCTCGGGGGCTGCCTGCCCCCCGACCACGTCTTCGTCCCCTGACGCCGGTGGGGGCTCCACAACCTCGTGAACCTCGGCCACCTCGGCGGCCCTGCACTCGGCTTGTGCCATCGCCGGCACGGGCGGAGGAGTCGCCGGCCGGGGGATGGGCGGAGGGTCGTGCGCACTCAAGGCCGCGTGCTTCCGCGGTGCAATGCTGAGCGCGCCGGTGTCAGAATGACTGACACTAGAGAGAGAGTCAAAAGGCAAATGAAAAATCAAAAACAAGATAACAAGATAGTGTGGAAAAACACTTACATGGAGGACGTGACACGGGCCCGCTTGATGGGCCTGGGGGCCGCACCCGACGACTCGGGGGCTGGTCTCTTGCTCGCCGCCACGTCAGACGGTGGGCTCCGACCCCCGTTTTGGGTGAGGGGAACCTGCACGGGAGGGGCCCCACCGCCCCAAATGACCCGGGACTGGAGGCGCCGCGGTGGTGCGTTCACATTCTCCCCCTGCGACGCACTCGGAACGAGCACCGGCGATGTTGATCTCGCCTTGGGAGGCGACCGCCTTCTCGGAGAACACGAGCCCCCGCCGCGATGAGTCGCCTGAGGGACGGCGGGTGAATGAGTCGTGGTCCGTCGGCCGCCTGGAGGAGTCGTCTCGTCACGGGGAGCTCCTCCTCTGCCTCTGATGTTCTTGGCCGCTGGGGCCCGACCGGGAGCGAGTCACCCTCCGATCCTCTTGGACGGGGCCCGGAGACGGGCGCGAGCTAGAGCTCGCCCCCTGCTCACGGACGGCTGGCTCCGGCCGCTGCCTAGAGCTGGACCCCGCAGCCTGCTGTTGGGGAGGGGGTGACACGGATGACGACGACAGCGCGCTCCAGTCGACACCGGTGCCTCCGTCGTCACCAGACCAAGGCGGCGATGACGAAGGATCCTCGTCCGAGGAGACGGTGATTTCGTTCATCCTCCAACGCTTGGCGCGGCGGTCGTTCCGCTCGCGCTTCGCGATTTCCTTGTCCTTGTGCTTGGCCTTGCGGTCGGCCCTCCTCTTATCCGCGGCAGCCTGGGCGCAATTCAGCATCACGTCCTGAGGAAGAGGAGGCTTCGTGGGGAGAGGGGCCGCGGGCCTCAACTAAATGCAAGAAAGAAAACGAGATCAACACGAAGAACAGAGTTCCGAGAAGAACATAGTCAGAAAAAAGAACACGAGCTAGTCGAAGGGCTAGTCGGAAGGAAGAAGAACTTATGTATTTTATGGTCCCCTCTCGGGGGAGCATGGGTAGAAGTCGGGACGGCGGCCACGAGTAGGTGGCCTTCCCTATGGCCAACCCCACACGACGCTGGATCTCATCTAGTGAGGGGAGCTCGGGCGCCATCACAGTCCCTTCGAAGGGAGCCCTGTCGGGCGTCATCTGGCAGATGACGGCCGCCAAGTCAACCCCGGCGACGCGCAGCTTGGACAGCACCACCCAGCAGTCCCCGAGCAGTCTCTCCTGCTCTGCCTCCAGGGGTTCGTAGCTCCAGTTCGCCAGCGCCTCAGCAATTGAGGCGCCAGTATACTTCGATAGCAGGTGCTCAGGGTCGTTCTTGAGATAGAACCAACCATTGTGCCACCCGCTGTTGAAGCTCGTTAGCGTGAAGGGGATGTACTCCTCTCCCCTTCCTATCTTCATCCAAAGGTTGGCGCACCCAATTGTCGCAGGGAGCAACTTGTCCTTCAGGCAGACGAATTTGAAGAAGTACCGAAAGAGGTGCCAATGGGCGCCCACTCCCAGGTACCCCTCACACAGCGCCTCGAACGCCACCATGTGCTGGATGCTGTTTGGGTTGAGGTGGTGGAGCTGCAGCCGGTACTCCGCAAGGACAGCACGGATGAATCGCCCGGCGGGGACAAAGAAGCCCCGCTCGTGGAACACCACGAACGAGATGACGTAATCAGGAGGCGGACGCGGAACGGACTCGCTGCCCGGAACCTTCCACTCCTCGGCGGCGGTAGGCACCGGCAGCTGACCGGCGGCGACGAGGCGCTGGTGGGTGGCACGGGTGACATTGGAACGCGTCCAGTTCGACATGGCACTGCCTAGCTCGGTGGCGTGAAGCGGACGGAAGAAGCGGTGGCGGCGGCACAACGGATAGAGCGAAGGAGCGGGCGGCGCTAGCTATGGCAAGAAATGAAGAGGGCAAATGGTTCGGAGCTCAACCGGCACGCGGTTTATAAGGGACAAACGTGGACTCCGGCCTTAAATGCTGACCTCACCACGCTGTAAAACCACCCACTCAGAAGACACGTGCCTCGAGGCGACAGGGGCACGCTCGCGTGACTGTTCGATACAAGGTGGGCCCGCGAATCTGAACCGGCAGTGCGCCGTCCCCTCCAACCGCCACGACCGCCACGTCAGCCACGACCATCATGACGAGCGCAACTACCGATACAGCCACGACCGCCACGACCCGAGATTTCGAAGCAACAACAGCATCTCAAGATTCAAAACCCCACGAACGAGTCTACAACTCCTTCGTGGGCTCGGTGGCTACATCCGGCGTATGTGCTCGCGCGCACCCAATGAGGAAATCAAGAAGCAAGAACTACTACAACACTTCCCCGGCGCTGAGCCTGCGAGCGAGTCCGCTGACTCCCACCACAGGCTCAGGGGCTACTGACGAGGGCCTGGATTAGGGCCCCCTAAGCAATGGGATAATCACCTTTGACGTGGAGTCATCAGACACCATTAACAATGTCAAGGCCAAGATCCATGACAGGGAGGGATGCAGATCTTCGTCAAGACCCTCACTGACAAGACTTCCCCACCTCCGAGTACTCTCCGCTTCGTATGAGTACTCTCCGCCTCGCACGAGTACACTCCGCCTAGCCTCCGACTATCTCGTTCGCACGAGTATCCTCCGTCTCCGACTAGGACGGGGCCCTCACGCGGAGGTCGGAGCGCGGGCCAGGGGCCCCACACGAACATGGTGCCGCCCCAACTCTCGGACTCCCCCGCAACGACACGCGGGACGCCAGTTTTCCACGCTAGGCAAAGACCACAGCTGGCGAGACGGGAGGACAACCGGTTCTAACAGGAGCCGTAATGCAGCACAGTGCATCACCACGGCCTCCAACACGCCGTCCCATCCAACACCAAATGCACGCCACCCCGTCAGAGCAGGCACTTGATTACCGTCTACAAGAGGCGCCTACCGACACTTAGGCCACAACGTGGCGGGCCTAAACAACACTTAAAGGGACTCAGTCACCAAGGGAGCTACTCGGAGGAGACGCCAAGTAACCGGAACGAACAGTGCCGCTCGCGCACGCGGCAGTCTTCAATGCCACCACAGCTCAGCACCCTTCAATGCCGCCTGACGGACGTCGACGTCGGAAAAGACCCTCCACTACCGTAGCACTGTAGCATATTTTCGTTTTCCTTCTTTGCCCCTCGCCCTTGCATCTATAAAAGGGGGAGGAGTGCAACCGTTTGAAGGGCTGACCGATCACCAAGTTTGTAACCCCTACTACAGACATCCCTGGTATAGGAACACGAGTTTTCAGAACTAGACGTAGGGTATTACTCTCCGGAGGCCCGAACCAGTATAAAACCCTTGTGTCTCCCGTGCCAACCATCCGGGTTCGACACACGATCTGTAACAAATCTACTGCCGGCGGTTGAGAACCCCGACAAAGTTGTTCCTCAGAACAATCGTGTGTATTTGTAGGAGCAAGTTAGGTTGTTCATCAGAACAAACGTATGTGTTTATACGAACAAGATTAACATTGTTTAAGACAAAGTGAATTTTTCATGGAACAAAATGATGAAGCTGAAGAACAAGTAGAGTTGTTTAATAAAACAAGCATATATGTTTGTACAAACAAGTTAATTTGTTCATCAGAACAAGCATCTACAAGTCAAGGAACCAAGTTGTTTCTCAGAACAATCATGTCTACTTGTATGAACAAGTTAGCTTGTTCATCAGAACAAGTTAGCTTATTTATGTTTGTACGAACAAATTAAATTTTAGAGTTAATTTGTTGATAAAAGCAATTTAATCTTACTAACTAGAACAAATAGATTTGCTCAGCCTCATATATTTTTGTTCGTCCAAGTGAATATTTGTTCCGTCTTAGTGAATATTACTTTTTATTTCTCTTTCTATTATTATATTTTTACAGGCCGAACAAAAATTTACCGGGCCGAACAAAAATTCACTTGGGCCGACAAAAATTTACCGGGCCGAACAAAAATCCACTTGGACCGAACAAAACCTATTCACTAGGACCAAACAAAAAATCACTTGGGCCGAACAAAAATTTACTAGGGCCGAACAAAAATTTACTTGGGCCGAACAAAAATTTACTAGGGCCGAACAAAAATTCATTTGGACCGAACAAAAATTCGCTCGAGCCGAACAAAAATTTTCTCGAGCCGAAAAAAAATTAATTAGGGTCGAACAAATATATTCACTTGCCTGAACAAAAATTCATTTGGCCTGAACAAAAATTTACGAGGCCCAACAAACATATTCACTGAGGCCGAACAAAAATTTTGCTCGACCTAAACAGACAAATAAAAATGTAAAAATAATTTTTACATTCAATAAGACGAACATAAATATATAATAATCATAAATAAATAGATATAAAAAAATAAAGAAAAAATAAAAAAGATGAAAATAAAAACAAAAAATAAATTAGAAATAAGAAAAGAAGAATAAAAGAGAAACAAGAAAAATAAGAAGATAAAAAAAAGAAAAGAAAATAAAAATATTAAAGGAAAGAATTACAAAAACAAAACAAACAGAAAAAAATAAAAAAGAAAAAAGAAAGTAAAAAAGAATAAAATAGAAAAGTAAAAAGAAACAAAACAGTAGAAATAAAAAAGAAACAAAAAAGTAGAAATAAAAAAGAAACATGAAAATAAAAAGAAAATAGAAAGTAAAAAATAAAAAGAATAAAATAAAAAGAAAAATAAACATAAAAAGAAAAGAAATAAAAATAAAAAAATAAAAAAACAACCCAACTATCCCACGCCCCTTCCCCCACGTGCGCGGCCCCCACCCCACGCCCCGGCGTCCAATCGCGTGCCTGCGATGGATTGTTATCCATCTCAGGCGCAATATATAGTCACCACGAGATCCCAGAGCTACGCATCACCGTTGATCTTCTGGCTGACTGGATTAGGTTTTCACCTAGGAACTCCAATAGAAGTGGTGCAGAGGTTGCGTTGAGGAGCGTAGCCAGGATTCAAATATTGGGAGGGACAATTAATCATAAAGGGGCAAATAACTAATTTTTAAATCAAAATAGACTAATTTTACTGATTTTTTAACTAATTTTTGAGCATTAGGGGGGCCAAGCCGCTGCCCTGGCTCCGCCCCTGGTCGCGTTGCATTGACAATGCCTTCACGAAGGAAAACATCATCCGCGGACGTCGTCATTTCCCCAGGCTCAAGAACCAAGACCAACTTTCACCGGCGACATCTGCTCCCCATTCGATGTCGACCTGAAAAAAACAGGACAGCCACCATCGCACAGAACCAGCAGACAGCAGCATCTTTGGCCACGCAAAGACCAAACAAACGCGGGCTGGTGATGCCTGGAGGCGGATTGGAGTCACACGACGTGTCCCCCGGGCCAGGTTGTCGTCGCCGCCACCGACGCTCGGCGTTGCCTGGCGGTGGACTGGGTCCCCGAGCCGGGATGCTTAGATCCAGGGCTAGGGTTGCCACCGCCGCGGGCCGTCGCCACCGTGGGTCGATGGCGAGAAAACAGACGGTCCAGCGCCTGCCTCCACGTCAACGGAGACAAATTTAATTAGGACAAATACAAATACATGTAATGTGAGTCCTACTTCCATAATTCTTAAATTTGCATAAAATTTATGTTAATTACATCTCTGTAGAGAACGCTCTTGATTAAGAGTTCCAACATGAGTACATAAAAATAAAGATTACATCATATGACTATCCTATTGCATGTCTACGAAAGAAAAGTTCGTCTTGTCGCGGTAGGGCTCCTTGATAGTCGCTATGTATTTATGCATAGCACTAGTTCATTATTTTCCCGTGCATATGCGTAGTGCTTGACGCTCAAGCGTCATGTGGTATAGGTTCACGTACAAATAATTTGCTGTTAGCTTGTTTCAGCACTTAGGCCTCGTTTAGTTCCTCAAATTTTCTTCATCCACCCGTCACATCGAATGAACGAACACTAATTAAGAGCACTAAAAGTGAATTAATGACAAAATCCATTTTATAACCCCCTTGACATTCAAGATGTACATATGTACGAATAGAACAAAAAGGACGGTCTCTGGAACAAACTTAAAAATCATCTGAAAGCAATTCTATTACTAAAGGACAATTCATTGGAGGCAAAGATCTCCATCGAATTGGTCTCAAACACACGACACCCTCAAATAATGTGAGGCCGCTCGTCCTCTTTCTGCAGCAACACCCAAAAACGGATCCAGTGGGTCCCTCAAGATAACCTGCATAGGAGTAACAACTCAAGTATTTTTAAAAACCATGTCATTTCTACTTAATCAAATTACCCAATACAAAGAAGATTCTACAACCAGGATTTTGTACATAAGCTTCTTGTTAATCCTATTGAGCCACCTAGTAAACACATGTACAATGCTCATAAGTGGTGTCATATTAAAAGAAATTTGTACAATTCTCCACGTAATTTTAGCCATTTGACAATCAAAGAAAAAAATGTTGAACGATTTCCTCCAAATTACAGAAACAACATTTTACACTCCTCTTCCACCGTCTCTCCGACCTGGCAAGCTCCGGCGATGTGCGGGAGGTTGAATCGCTGGTGGACGAAGGGCCACGGGCGTAGGGTACGCAATGGAGGCGCTGCCACTCACCGGAAATCTCATTGGTGCCGTGAGCCAAAAGTCGGACTCACGGCAAAATATCTTTTTCCCGATGGCCAACTGTAAAACTCACGGTAACAAGCGCGGCTCACGGCAAAAAGGATTTTGCCGAGAGTGGCTCACGGCAAAAAGAAATTTTGCCGTGAGCATTCTGTGGCCGACGGCAAAATGCAATTTTGCCTAGAGCGGCTCACGGGAAAGAGCCTTTTGCCGTGAGTTTTTTTTCTAGCCGACGGGAAAATTCTCTTTGCCGTAAATTGAAATCAAATTTTGAAGTAGTAAATTAATTCAAATAAAAAAAATCAATTACAAAGTTTCATTACTTCTCAAGAAGTACAAATTTTATTATGGTAATTTTTCATTTGACAAAGTTGTAATAATTTTGTTCGCAAAACCTATATCTCTTATATAGTTTCATGAAACTATATGAGAGATGTATAGGATTTGTGAAGAATGTTAGTACCACAATACCGGATGATCAAATGACCAAAATAAAAGTTGTCGGTCTTGAGAACTTATGTAACTTTGTAGTTGAACTATTTCTAATTTGAATTACTTTCGTCAACGAAAAGTACGTCTAAATTTCTTGAATTTGAAAATTTGATTTTTTTGAAACGACCTCGAATGGAGAAACATTTTAAATAAAAGTTGTAGATCTTGACAAGTTATGAAACTTTGTTGTTTACAATTGCAATAAATCTTAATAAATTTTTTGAAACGACCTCGAATGGAGAAACATTTTAAATAAATTTTGTAAACTACCTCGAATAGATAAACTTGCAATATGAAAGTTATGTATCTCAAAAATTTCTGAAACTTTGTTTTTGACAACTTTTTAATTTGAATTCATTTGCTATTTTTAACTAATTAAATGCACTTGATGTAATTATTCTAAAAAGTTCCTTTCCCGTGGGTCGGAGTACCAGCTCACGACAAAGGTTATTAATTGGGTCGGTCGGCCCAATTAATCCGCCGGCCCCTCTCCCGCAAAAAACCCTACCCTATATAAACCAAACCCCCACCCCGCCCCGCCTCCCTCACTCTCCCCCCCCCTTCGCTGCCGCCTCCATTCTCTCCTCCACGTCTCCCTCACTCCCTCCCTCATATCCGTGATGCATGGAGCCTCCCTCAGATCCGCGGTGCCGGTCCCTCCTCTGCCTCCCCTCTCCTCCCCCCTCTGCTTTCCCCTCACCGGCGGTGAGGAGCAGCAGCGGGGCGAAGTGAGGCGGCAACGCATAGGGCGAAGTGAGGCTGCAGGGTGAAGTGAGGGGGCGGCAGCGGGGCAAAGTGAGGTGGCAGATCCGGCGTGGGCAAGCACCGCGCCCCGGCAGCCTCCTCTTCCTCCCCTCCAGGCTCCGGTGCGGCGTCCTCCTTCCTCCCCTTCGACGCGGTGGCCTCCTCTCCTTCCCCTCTGACGCGGCGTCCTTGTCTTCGTCCTCACCGACCGGCGTGACATCAACCGCCTCCTCCACGCCAGCGGACACACCAGATTCAGCGTGGGTCGCTTCGTCGTCTTCTTCACTCCAGCCAGATCCAGATCTAGCACGGCGGCGGTGGTGGTGGCGGCCCGGTGGCGTGCGGTTGGAGGCCTGGGTGTGGCGGCGGCGATGAGCATGGAGGTCCGGCAGCGATGAGCACAGAGGTCCGGTGGTGGAGGGCCAGGGCGGCCGGCCGGTGGGCCCGCGGTCCTGGATTTGGCTTTTTTATTCCTTTTCACTACTCTTTGCCGAGACCCAAATGGTACGCATGGCACACCTTTTCCGTGAGTACTATTTTGAACTCATGGCAAAGAGCTCTTTGCCGGCCAATCTTTGCTGTGAGCTGTATGCTGGCGGCAACTCACAACAATACCTTTGCCGTGAGTGAACCGGGCTTTGCCGTGAGGAACCGGCTCATGGCAAAGAACCCGTTTCCGGTAGTGCTTGTCGGCGGCAGCCGCTACAACACACAACTTGCTGGTGGCTTCTCCAGTCTGAGCCTCCCCATCTGTCACGTACCGCTCCGCCTCCGCTTCCAGAAGCTACGCGAGCCTCGCTCGTCAATCGTCACCGCATGCTCTGGACCATCATCCCCTCTAGTGCGATATTGGTGAGAGATACACATTGAACAGCGAGAGAAGTGAGGGTCGATTCATGTGAGATAGATGAGCTGAGGGGGATTTGAGCAAAACTCTTGCCTAGTTGGCATGCCACATCAGCAAAGAAGCGCTGACAAAGCTTTGTATGGACCTCCGATGAATCATTTCACAAGTTTGGGGTGTCAAATTTCTATTTTGAGAGTTCATGGACCTAGATGGTACAACGAGACAAGTTCGAGGACCACCGGTGTATTTAACTCTTTATCTTTAGTTAGAACTACTTCCTTTTGCAAGTACTAGATAAAAATTTTAACTTTTAAGAGCAATTGTAACTTCCATATCACATTTTTGTGTGGTGTAGGAAACTAAGAAATGATCATTTCATACATGGATCGAACTATTAAACTGACAATTTTGTTTTAGATACCATATAAAATTGTCTCTTTGATATGTTAATAATTGGACATTCACAAGTTTAGAAACCAAATGATGCCAAGCATGTAAATTATTACCAACTAAGGATCTCCTGAAGACCACATTCAAAGGATTCGATCTAAGAACTGTTGCTACAATTGCACTCTTCTTCCGTACAATGTTATATAAGGATGGATATTGAATTTTGAAAGGGGTGTTATCCAGCCAGGCATCCTCCGAAAAACAAGTTTGTGACCCATCACCCACCTTGAATTTACCCATCCTCAAAAGGTCATTTTTGATCTTCATAAGACCCAACCAAAAGTGAGAATCCTTTGACATACATTCAACTTGGGTGATGGTTTTATGTCTCAAATATTTGTTTCTAAGGAGGCTTTGCCAAATGCCATCCTTATTAATGAGTCTAAACACCCATTTACTAAGTAGACATCTATTCAATAAATTTAGGTCTAGGATTCCTAATAACCCACCTTAGTCCTTAGGTGTACAAAGTACACCTCATTTTGTCAATCTATACTTTTTGTTATGTACATCGCTCTGCCAAAAGAATCTAGATGTATAGTCATCTAATCTTTTAAGGACACCACGAGGAACCTCAAAGAAAGAAAGCATAAACATTGACAAATTGCTACGAACAGAGTTAATGAGAACCAAAGGACCCCCAACAAAAAGCATTTTTCCTTTCCATCCACTTACTCTCTTTTGAAACTCGTAAAATATAGAGTAAAATGTACGGCCGGTCCTCCAACTTGGCAGCGGGTGTCATCTAGGTCTCCAAACTCTCAAAATGCACATCTAAGTCCCTAAACTTGGTAATCGATTCACGTGAGGTCCTAATCATCTTTGTCCACTCTAATTTGCCTCCATGACATGCTGATTGGGCAGGTGTCTACATGTGAACTTTGCATAAATTAGAACCACATAATTATATAATTACATTTCAGTGCCCACTCAGCATGCCACGCGGGCAAATTAATGTAGATAAAGATGTTTTGGACCTCACGTGAACTGATTACCAAGTTTATGGATATAGATGTGCATTTTCAGAGGTTGGAGACCTGGATGACACTCGTTGCCAAGTTGAAGGACCAGTTGTGCATTTTACTTGAGAAGTTGGGGGGCAAATACCATCATTTCAATTGTTGTTATATAAACTTATTTCGTTATAGAGCGTGCATATGGCGTGCTGATTGTTCTAGTGTAAATATATAGCTACTTGTTGCTTCTCCTGTAGTCAAGGCCAGGTGCCCGGACCTGGAGCATTCCTCCTTTGTCCTCAATGATGAAGGGCATATGCGTCCCAAACATCCTGTCCCACACCACAAAGAAGAGCTGAGAGTAGTTGCACTTGCCCCCACGCAGCTGGTGGTGCACGTCGTGGTACGCCGCGTTGTTCCAGAAGCTCAAGCAATCCCAGCGGGGCAGCAGAGACAAGCCGCAGTGGTTGTCGATGACCTTGACGGTGCAGAGCGAGAAGAAGAAGACGGAAGCCCTCGGCGACATGCCGGACACTAGGAAGGCGGCCGTGCCACCGACGGTGTCTGTGACGAAGCTCTCGACAGGGTGTCCGTACAGGGCTCCGAAGGAGTAGGGCACCACGAGGCGGTGGTGCCACGAGTGGAAGTTCCGGTAGAGGAACCTGTTGGCGTGCAGGGCTCGGTGCCATGCGTAGTGCCACAAGTCGAACCAGACCATGGCCACTGCCATTTGGCTGGCTAAGTTGAGATACGAGGTGTTGGTACTGATGGCGCTCTCTTCTTTGGCCTGCACGTTGGCACAGTACAATTAATGCAATAATGATCTTGATTGGGGAACATATTAGGTGCAAACCAGATACCGTACGCATGCACACATATATACCTTGAACATCATCACCACGGTGACCATGGCAACCTGCACGAGCTGCTGCTTGAGGACGTTGTTGATGACTTGTGGCTTGGACACATGGTTCTTGGTATCTTCATGAGTGGTTGGGTGCAGCCGGTATCTGTCCATATACATGGACTGGCCAAGCGTTGCATGAAGGCCACAATACACCCAATACACCACTATGGGCACAAGGACGGCCAAACCTTCGTCAGAGAGTAGCAGTCGTAGCTTCTCCATTAATTTGTTGTTCGTACGTGTGAGTTTCTTTGCTCGATCGATGGATCGACACTATGCAGGTACTGATGTGTGTGTCCATCTTACTACCGGAACGTCGTCTCTATATATACACTCTTGCATGCTCGATCTCTTCTTGACTGGGTCTATGCAGCAACGACTGACGACTGGGTCCGATCCGTTAAACTATTTGTCCACACGTACGTGCGTTCCAAACTAGGTAGGTGCGTTGCTGTTGATGCTTACCTGTGCGTAACAAACTAGGTTAGGGCACTTGGACTTTTATGCGTACCAGCAGGTATGTAGCACTTTTACATGCGTTTTTAGACTAAAAGAAGACTAGTGCTAGCGTACGTGCATATACGATGGAGCTTATTAGCTTCTGCTAGCTACGACTGTGGAGTTATCAAAGTCACACCGCCATTTTCACAACGGGGGGACGGGTAAAACGACACATTTTCGCTTGGCCAACCCATTTTGACCAGATGAAGTCAATTATGTACGATCAATATCTGACAACTTTTTCTTTTATTTACCCAACAATATAATTGAAGGACACCTTTTTTAATTTCTCTTTTTGCCTAAGAACATCAAAATAGATAGTTGTTTTACAAAACTTACTCCAAACGTACACTACTAGGGAATGGACCTTTTGTCCTGGGCAAAAAAAACACATTAGTACCGGTTTCAAGCCGCCCGACAGTGTGCTACATTAGTACCGGTTCCTGGCTGGAGCCGGTACTAATGTCGCAACATTAGTACCGGGCCTGGACAGGAGCCGGTACTAATGTTGCGCATTAGTACCGGCTCCAGCCAGGAACCGGTACTAATGTCCCCCGCATAAAAATCCAGCTCCTTCTTCCTCCCCGAGCCACTCCCCCCTCCACTCTCCAACTCGAGCTCTCACTCATCCATGGCGCCCTAGGGGAGTTTTTGCCCGATTTGCGATGATTTCTCGACGATTTGACTCATTGAAGTGGTCTAGAGGTTAGTTACTTCATCCTCCCTTGATTCATGCTTATTTTGTTGAGTTTTATCGGTCGAAATTGGAGTATTTTGGCACTTTATAATGAGCTAGGAATGAATTTTTTTTTCTATTTATAGGCATTGTTTATACGTTTTATATAGTTGATTGGAAAGGATGTGCCGTGTTAGTTGGATGAGATGTTGTATGTGACAATTTATTTTTTTAATAATAATAATTTATTTGAGCATATGACATAATTAAATATATAAATAGTATTAGAATTACTAGAAAGGCTAGGAATTTTAGAATTGATTTTAGAATTACTAGACATAGTTTTAGAATTGATTTTTTCGAAATAATTTTTATTTGAGCATAAGACATAATTAAATATTTAATTAATTTTAAAATTACTCAAAATCCTAGAAAGGCTAGGAATGATAGAATTTGTTTTAGAATTAGTAGAAATAGTTTTAAAATTATTACAAATGCTAGAATTTCATAGATGGGTCAAATAATTTATTGTCATTAGTATAGATGTCTATTGCTGCCGAAGGGAATGGAGATGACGGTAGTGGTGATCGTCGCTCTTCACACAGTCAGGAGAAAACCAAAGTAGGACCTCCTGATAAACCGAAGAAAATGAGCACGTTGGCTAGAGGAATGCTTCGTTATTTGCAAGGAAAACATATAGATGCTGTTGCAGCGGGGCAGGAACCTCCTTTTGGTGGCATTTATGCTCCACCAGCAGACCCTGTTGTTGGAGATCCACCGATTAGTACTAAACCACAGGGCGATTCCAAGAAAGCTAAACCTTCGTCATCACGTCACAAGAATGGCTAAAGTTTCTCGTATTGTATCATGTATTAGTAGTGTTTCATATGTCGTACTTTAAATTTATGTAAGACATTGACTTAAGTTTCTCTATTTAAGTTTGTCGTATTGTATAACGTGGATTGTAAATGAAGACTTTAAATTTGTGTATGACTTTTGTTACGAAATACTTAAAAATTATTTGGTGGTGCTTTATAGATGAATCGGCAATGGATGTACCCCGACAAGAGAATTTCCAGTGAATACATTAATGGGTTGCGTGGATTTCTAGATGTCGCGGAAGCAAACAAGCAGCCGTCTGGTTTCATTATTTGTCCATGCAAAATATGCAAAAATGAGAAGGATTTCTCATCGATAAAGAGCCTTCACGATCACCTATACAAATGGGGATTCATGCCAAATTATTTTGTTTGGACAAAGCATGGGGAAAGGGGGATTATAATGGAAGACGATGAAGAGGAAGATGATCATATTCCAGATTGACTCAAGAAGGTGCCTTTGCAGATGATCCAATGGGAGAGGATCACATGCAAGAGACTCAAGAAGCTCCAACAACTGCAGATGAACCTCTCGACGATCTAGGTCGGGTGTTGCACGATGCAAAGGGAGATTGCGAAAAGGTGAAGGAGTCAAAGAAGTTTGAACGTATGTTGGAAGATCACAAGAAACCGTTGTTCCCAGGTTGCAAAGAGGGGCAGAAGAAGTTGGGTACCACTTTGGAAATGCTGCAATGGAAGGCTAAACATGGACTTTCAGACAAGAGATTTGATGAGTTGATGATGATCATCAAGGACATGCTTCCCGAGGGGAATGAATTGCCAGAGTCCACGTACGAAGCTAAAAAGGTTGTCTGTCCTCTAGGTTTGGAGGTAGAAAAGATACATGCATGTCCTAATGACTGTATCCTCTACCGAGGTAAAGAATATGAGAAATTGGAGGCTTGTCCTGTGTGTGAAGCGCAGCGTTATAAGATCCCACGCAATGAGGCTAATGAAGTTCAGGGTGGGCAGAAGAAGAAGAAAATTCCTACGAAGGTAATGTGGTATTTTCTAGTGATACCACGACTGAAGCGTTTATTTAGGTGCAAGACCAACGCAAAGTTGATGCGTTGGCACAAGAAGAACGCAAACAAGATGACCATATCAGGCACCCCACTGATGGGTCCCAGTGGAGACTAATTGACAGATCTGAAGAATGTAAGGAATTTGTAGGGGATCCAAGGAACATTCGGTTTGGTTTAAGTATGGATGGATTCAATCCATTCGGTGAGTTTAGTAGCGGTCATAGCACTTGGCCCGTCACCTTATGTATGTTCAACCTTCCTCCCTGGTTGTGCATGAAGCGGAAGTTCATTATGATGACAATAATCATGCAAGGCCCAAAGCAGCCAGGCAATGACATCGATGTGTATCTAAGACCATTGATTGAGGATCTTAAAACATTATGGAAGAAAGAAGGTGTACCCGTGTGGGATGAGGACAAACAGGAGACCTTCAATCTACGAGCATTGTTGTTCGTCACCATCAATGATTGGCCGGCACTTGGTAATCTATCAGGACAATCAAACAAGGGATATGGAGCATGCACGCACTATCTAGATGATACTTGCTGCGTGTATCTAAAACATAGTAAAAAGGTAGTGTATTTGGGCCATTGTCGCTTTCTTCCTCCTAAACACCCGTTAAGAGAAAAAGGAAAACAATTTGAAGGTGTCGGAGAAAAACGTAAGAAGCCCATTCACTGTGGTGGTAAACTCGTATTCGCCATGGTGAAAGATTTGAAGGTAGTGTTTGGCAAGGGTTCTGGTAGTGTATAAGTCCCAAAGGACGCCGCTGGACATGCACCTATGTGGAAGAAGAAGTCGATATTTTGGGAGCTACCTTATTGGGAAATTCTTGAGGTTCCCAATGCAATTGATGTGATGCATGTGACGAAGAATTTCTGCTTGAACTTACTTGGCCACCTAGGTGTATATGGAAAGAAGAAACATACAATTGAAGCACGTAGGGATCTGAAAGCTATGAACCAACGAAAAGGTCTACATCCCGAAAAGAGAGAAAAAGGTAATTACTTGGCTCCTGCTAGTTACACCCTAAGCAAGGAAGAGAAGCAGAGAATGTTCGATTGCTTGAATAGTATGAAGGTCCCAACGGGCTACTCCTCAAACATACAACGAATAATAAATATGAAAGAGAAGAAATTCATAAATCTGAAGGCTCATGACTGCCACGTGTTGATGACACAACTGCTGCCTATTGCACTATGGGGTATTCTGCCAGAGAATATGAGATTAGCAATCACTAAGTTGTGTGTATTTCTCAACTAGCTTTGCTAGAATGATGCAGAATGATGTCGTGCAATGCCTCATCAGTTTTGAGATAATCTTTCCACCTTCATTCTTTAATATCATGACCCACCTTTTGGTCCATCTGGTTCAAGAGGTTATTATCCTCGGGCCTGTATATCTGCACAACATGTTCCCTTTTGATATGTTGATGTCTTATTTTAAGAAGTATATTCGCAATCGTGCACGTCCTAAAGGAAGCATCGCAAAGGGATATGCTACAGAGGAGGTCATAGAGTTTTGTGTCGACTTTATGGATGACATGTGTCCGATTGGACTTCCTGTATCACGCCATGAGGGGAGGCTCAGAGGAAAGGGCACAATAGGGTAAAAATCTCGAATGGACATGGATGCAATGTTATATGATCAAGCACATTACACTGTCCTGCATCAATCATCACATGTGGCTCCATACTTGGAAGAGCACAAGTCCATTCTTCGTGCTGCAAATGAAGGGAAGTCTGAACCCTGGATTATACGACACCACATTGATAACTTCGCGTCCTGGCTGTGGAAAAAAGTGAGGGGTGATAAAACTGTTGATGAGATACTGCTATGGTTGGCTAGGAGGCCATCTATCATAGTAGATACATTACAAGGATACGAGATAAACGGCTACACATTCTACACGAGAGCCCAAGACAAGAAGAGCGTAAACCAAAACAGTGGCGTTCGTATGGATGCAGTAGACAAGGAAGGGAACATACAAACATACTATGGTTTCATTGAAGAGATATGGGAATTGGACTACGGAGCTTTAAAAGTCCCTCTTCTCAAGTGCCAGTGGGTCAACAATACCGGAGGAGGTTTAACAACAGACAAATTTGGGATGACAGTTGTGGATCTCAACAAGATTGGATACAAAGACGAACCATTCGTCCTAGCTAATGATGTGACACAAGTTTTCTACGTGAAAGACATGTCGAGCAAACCACCGATAAAGAAGGGTACCGAGAAAGCGGTTGCTGACGAGCCGAAGCGTCACATAGTTCTACCAGGAAAAAGAAAAATCGTTGGAGTTGAGGACAAGACTGACATTTCAGATGATTATGACCAATTCGATGATCTTCCTCCATTTTCAGTAAAGGTGGACCCAAGCATCCTGTTAGCACAAGAGGACGCTCCATATTTACGCCACGATCACAAGCAAGGGACGTTCATGAAGAGGAAGGTTATTAACGTGCCGTTAGACAATGATGATGATGTATAATAAGTTTTATTAATTTATGATCCTGTAACAAAGTATTGTAATATTTTATCGGTGAAAATAATATTTATTTTAGTTTTATATACATTATTTAGTATTAAATAAATAATTTAATGTGAAAATATACACAAGCAATACTAGATCGAGGTAAACATGATTATAACACGACATTTACTGCTTATATAAATTTTTGCTTGGCAAAAATGTATTTTGGTTCGATTTTTATATTCAACATAAGACTTTTGACCAAAACAACTTATTACTAAGTTAAGTAAATAAATTTGATAATTTTTAGATCTAACTTCACATTCTATAATGTATAACTAAATTAAGTATAATAGAATTTGTTCAGCAATTTCATCATGTTCAATATGATTTATAATTAATTTAACAACAATTTGAAATAGATTTGCAAATTAAAAATAAACAAAAGGAAAAACACATTAGTACCGGGCCTAGAAAGGACCCGGTACTAATGTGTATTTCGTTTTGGCGCCTAAGTGCACGCACATTAGTACCGGGTGCAGTCTGGTATTAGTACCAGGCGGCGTTGAGCCCCGGTACAAATGTGGAGGGCTGGTATATAAGCCCTCCTCTCTTCTTCTTCCCCTCTTCCTCTCCCGGCCGTTAACCGCCGCCGTCGCTGAGCTGCGCCGCGCGCCGTCGCTGCCCCGCGCCCGGCCGCCGTCCTCTGTCGCGCCCTGCCGCCGTTCGTCGCGCCCCGCACGATCTCCTCCTCCGCGCCGCGCGCGCGTCGTCCCTGCGCGCCGGCCGCTGCGGCGCCGCCGTCCCCACGCCCCGGCCGCGAGTCCCGACCGCCGCGTCGTTCCCGCTGCGCCGTCGCACCCGGGCCGTCGCCCCTCCTCCGCCGCGCCCGACCGCCGTTCGCGCCATCGTCGGCCCCCGCGCGCCGTCCCGGCCCCGCGCCGGCCGCCGCCCTAAATCCCGTCGAGCCAGGCCGGCCCTGCCACCGCGCCGGCCGCTGCCACTGCACGCCGCCGGCGCCCTTGCCGGCCGCCGCCACTAGACGCCCTCGCCGGCCTCTACACGCTCTCGCTGGCCGTCGCGACACACCACGCCATCGCTGGCGCGGTACGGTGAGGACCATTTGGGTGCTGACGTCAGCCCGCAGCGGCTGACGTCAGCTCCCTTTTTTTAATTTTTTTAATTAGTGATTTAGTTTTCATTACTGATTTAGTTTTAATTAGAGATTTAGTTTTAATTTCGGATTTAGTTTTAATTAGTGATTTGATGAAATGTGTATTTATTGAGATAAGAAATATGTATTTAGAGATGAAATATTTATTGCTCGACACTTAGCTCACTCGCTCGACACGCTCTATTATCGTCCGATTCGCTCGCTCGACACGCTCTATTGTCGCCCGACTCGCTCGCTCGACACGCTCTATTGTCGCCCGACTCTCTCGCTCGACACGCTCTATTGTCGCTCGACACGCTCTATTCTCGCCCTACTCACTCACTCGGCACGCTCTATTCTCGCCCGACTCGCTCGCTCGACCCCGCCCGACACTTAGCTAGTATCGCAAAAATTCATTTATGTACTCAGAAATTCTTTTATGTACTTAGAAATTCTTTTATATACACAGAAATTCATTTATGTACTCATAAATTGCTCTATGTACTCAGAAATTCTTTTATATACACAGAAATTTATTTATGTACTCAGAAATTCTTTTATGTACTCAAAAATTCTTTTATATACACAGAAATTCATTTATGTACACAGAAATTGCTCTATGTACTCAGAAATTCTTTTATATACACAGAAATTTATTTATGTACTCAGAAATTCTTTTATGTACTCAAAAATTCTTTTATATACACAGAAATTCATTTATGTACTCAGAAATTTTTTATGTTCTCAGAAATTCTTTTTTATGCACAGAAATTCACTTATGTACTCAGAAATTCTTTTATATACACAGAAATTATTTTATGTTCTCAACAATTCTTTTATATACACAGAAATTCATTTACAATGGTTCGATCAGAGAGGGAACAAGAAGATGAGGAAATGATCTTAAATATAATTGGTCAATCTGTGCCCGAGCAGCCTCAAAACGAAGAAGTACTCAACAGGGAGGCTGACAGCTTCCTCAACATGGAAGGTGATGGGCAAGAACATGTAGAAGAGCAACCAATTGCCCAGGAAAGCAACGATGTGCAAGGTTCATCTTCGAGCTCCAAGAAGCGCCAAGGGAAACGCGGGCCGAAGAAGCCCCTAGAGGGTCGCTTCATCATAACAGAAGTCGATGATGCTGGGAAACCTGTGGCTCCGGAACATGTCGTGACCAAATTGGTGAACCACATTAGAGCTCTTGTCAGGGATCACATCCCAATAAGCATTCCATATTGGAAAGCTTCTGATGCTCCTCCAGCTCCGTTACCTGAAGTATTGGAAGGTGATGATGAGAATGCTCAACAGGAACTAGTTGTGCGGGAAGATGTGGTCGCAGACACGGACAATGACATGATTTGGAAACAAGTGTTAGCTCACTTTGCATTCCCGGACTTGAATGAAGAGCGGCTGGCAACCGTGCGTTATTGGGCGATGCAGAAGGGTGCAATTGCCTTCCAGTCGTACAAGAAGCGTCTGACCAAAGACTACATTAAGAAGGGGATCACACCTGATTTCCAACAGAAGGGATTGGGGAAGTTAAGAGATCACTGGGATGCATTTGTGCAGCACAAGGAATTGGCAGACACCATCAAGATGATTGAAACCAACACCGTCAATGCACGGAAGAAAAAAGAATTTCATACGCTCAGGCCCGGAGGTTACAAGAAGGCCATTCCCAAATGGGATCGGGAGGAACAAGAACTAGTAGCTAGAGGAATCGTACCCGCAACTCTAGAGTGGGCCGAGCGGGCAAAGCATTATTATTTTGCACATGGTGGCAAGCTCAATCCCGAAGATGGATCTTTGTTGCCGGGAGATCAAATAAGAGAGACAGCTGCAAGGCTTGTTGAGTTCATACGGCAAGTGGCAGAAGGAATTTTATTTCCTGATCGAGAGAATGACGAGCTTACTATGGCACTAGGTACAAGAGAACACCCTGGACGTTGCAGAGGCAAAGGTGTTATTCCATGGAAATATGCATTTCAGGAGCACCTTGATTCCTACAAAAGTCGTCAAAGAACTAAGGAACAACATGCACGACAGATACGAGAGCTGCAACAACGGGTCTTTATGAATGAGAAAAAATGGAAGACATCATCGACAAGTGTGTGGCGCTTGCTCTTAGCAAGCAATCAAGTTAGCAAGCACCTGCGGCTTCAGGGCCGCATCATGATGAAGCCAGCCCATCCAACAAGCGTAAAAGTAGTGTCGCTTCCACAGAAGCATCTCCAACCGCCACGAAGCAGCTGCCCCGTTAGAAAAATGCCGCTACCCCGTGGACGACATCACTGCGAGGTCTGCATGTGACATTTTTTTTTCAAGTCAGAAACAAGAGGATTCTGGTGGCGTACGGTGTGGCTGAGGTACCGCGGCCAGGGGAATTATTTTTGAACATCGATTATTCCAGTCACAAGTGCACCAAAGTCTTTCTGGATTGAGTGGTTGATACCTGGGATGACCTCGACTTGGAGTTCCCGGGAGCTGATGATGGAAATACTCTAGGGGAAGCATTGCACACTTGGATTTTGTGGCCCAAGGATCTCATAGAGATAACGGAAGTGAACGCAACCGCAGTCCAAGATCAGGTACCACCTTTCCCAGCTAGAAGGGAAAGCAGCAGCAGTCCAGAACATGATGCAACTGACAGGGGCAGTCCGGAACATGCTACTCCTCCTCCTCCCCCTTCTCCTCCAAAGAAGCAGGGTTCGAAACGAGGACATCCTTCGCCTCCTCCAAAGAAGCAGGGTTCCTGACGAGGACATCCTCCTCCTCCTCCTCCAAAGAAGCAGAGGATACCCAAGGAGAAGCCACCTCCAGCGAAATTATCTTATGAGAAGACGCAAGAGGAACTAGATGCGTCAGTGCGGGAGGAGCTGGACAGACAAATATTCAAAAAGAAGACGCCTGCACCTGAGAAACCATTTGACATGTACAAATTTCTCCGCTTCACAAAAAAAATGGAGGAAGAAAAAAGGAAAAAGCTGGAGCGACCTACGTTGTCTGACTATGATCGCACGTCGCTCAAATTCCACAAAGCCAATAAGGCTCAGAAAGTTGGGAAAACTATTCCACAACTAGGGACCCAATCAAAGCAATCTGTCCTGGACCTACGGGTGCTCTCAGATGCGGAGCGTGGATTGCTTAAATTCGGTTTGGACGCAAAACTGACACCTGCTCAAATTCTAGGCATTGCTCAAATTGAAAAGCACACAGGGTCAGGTAGACGTGATTATGTGCCTGGGATGCTGCTTCTCTGGGAGCGATTGTTGCAGGACCTTCCAACTAGGATGTATGCTCTGCACAAATGGCACATGCAAACGGCGGGACGAGGGGTTGAATTTATCGAAGTTAGAATTGAAGACCATCATTTTTCCGAGGTCGCACCACTTTCCCTATTCCCATGAAGGAGTTTTGGTTCCTATTCAATATGGATGCAGTGGACGTCTCCTTCGTCACTTGCTGGGTTCTGTAAGTATTTGTTGTACCATAATCTTAGAATCACCGCTCTAGCCATTTTAGACCGTACTTGAACTTCTTTATTTTGTATCATGCAGCATGGAGATGCAAGCTTGCCGGAGGCTTGGAGTGCACGGCATCGGCTTCGTGGATCCTCAAATGCTAAATGAGACACTTGTCCGTGATTTCCCTGCGCCTACTGTGGAGACCTTATTCACATTTCTGGACCTTCAACGCTTCAAGGACTGCATACTTATTCCATACAACTGCCAGTGAGCAACGTTTTTCTCAACTGTTTATCTTTTTTCAAAATACATTCAATATTTCAATTAACTGGTTTTTCCCTAAAATGTTTTGACAGCTTCCACTGGATTCTCATTATTATTGTACCTGATTTAAGTCTTGCCCACGTCTTTGACTCTATTGGCGGATATAGTGAATGGTACGAACCTCTAGTAGAATTGTTGAATGTTGCATGGGATATGTTTCGTGTAAAGTGGGGGGCCCTTGAAAGAGAAACTTCAATTCTACCATGACTTCCCGGTACGTGTTTTCTTTGCTAATCTTTTTCAATACAAGTTAACAAATATATCTTAACTTTTATTTTCACATGTGCAGTGCCTGAAACAGCCACCCGGTACCAATCTATGCGGATTCTATGTATGTGAGTTCATCCATCACTTTGCAAGTGGTAGCTTGGGCCCCTTCACTGAGAAGGTGCGTACACAAAAATGCAGACAAACATATCCCTCGTTCTTATTGTTCATATTCTTTTTTCTAACAATTAATAACTTCTTTTGTAGATTTCTAACATCAAGGAAGGATTACTCGAGACACAAAGAATCCGGTTAATTCAAGAACAACTCTGCAGATTTATTTTAGACGAGGTGATTAATCCCGCAGGAGAGTTTCATGCCGGTGACTTAATGGTAACAGTGAGCAAAGAAGACACTACAAGCATTGCTAATGAAGCTCAGCAAAGCACCGACAAGAACAAGAACAAAGACGTCGATAAAGAAGGATCTTCTGCTAAGGACAAGGACAAAGACGTCGAGAAAGAAGCAACTTCTGCTAAGGACAATAAGAAGGAGGGCGAGAAAGAAGCAACTTCTGCTAAGGACAATAAGAAGGAGGGCGAGAAAGAAGCAACTTCTTCTAAGGACAAGAAGAAGGACGACAAAGATGCAACTTCTTCTAAGGACAAGAAGGAGGACGACAAAGAAGCAACTTCTTCTAAGGAAAAGAAGAAAAACGTCGAGAAAGTAGGAGCTTCTTCTAGGGTCACTACGAGAGCACATCAACGACGAGGAGGGGCTTAAAACAATGATGTTACACTTCTAACATTTGATTCCGTGTATGTATATATATGTATGATGTCACTTTATATATGCACAAATGACTTTATAACGCTGTGTATTTGATTAGTATAAACGAACCAAACAAATACGTCTAAATACATTCAAATACAAAAAAAAGGAAAATAAGAAAAAGTACATTAGTACCGGTTGGTATAGCCAACCGGTACTAATGTGGAGGCCGCCACGTCGCCGGGGGAGGCCACATTAGTACCGGTTCTCTTTAGAACCGGTACTAATGTGGCCTCCACATTAGTACCGGCTAGCCTGTACCGGTTCCAAAACCGGTACTAATGGGGTTTTGGAACCGGTACAGAAAGTCGTTTTTCCTGTAGTGGTAGGTCTTTATGGGAAGCACTTGGAGAAGGTCACATGGCAAGCGAGAGGAATAATAATATATATATGGTTGGAATCGAGTTGTTGGTGCTACGTTTACTAGTATAACCAAAGAGCGATGGGTTGTATGCACTGTCTATTTAGCTGTCTTTATATATGTTATGACATCATCATATGGACAGCAAGTTGTGTGTTATACATGTTCTAAGCTCTCCTACAAATTTGAGTAGGAAGAAAAAGAGAAGGAGAGACCGAAGGAAGAAGAGAAGAGCCCCCTTACAACTCAATCTTAGCTCCGTCCCTACCAGCAATGAAACCATCTCCGCAAGACCACAACCTTCTGCAAGTGTTATTAGTTCTTGGTGGACGGTGACTCTACGCGCTGCCTGCAGAGCCTCCCTATCACGCCGCCGTATGCGATCAATTGCTGCCGAAGGAGTCCGGTGCGGACGGGCCGGAGCGAGGCCGCCGCGGTGCTGCCACCACCTCTCGCGAAGAAAACGAAGCCGCGCGCCGCCGTACATCCCTTCGTTGTGACTACTAGTAGCCCTTGCGAGTGCAACTGATCACCGGCTCTTGAAGTTTGTGTGCCAAAGCCGAGACCACGACGCGCCTGCTTGCTTGACTCTTCGTGCTGTAGCAATCTTTTTCTGATCTTTAGCTGGCGGCGGACCCTTTCTACTCTTTGCTATGCGCACCAGTTGCTTCGTCCCATCTATCTCCCACTACCAGGGAATGAGGTTTTCGTCCCAGGTAATTTTCACATTAGTACCAATTTTTTCGACGCTCAATACTAATGTGAACAAGAACCGGTACTAATGTGTTGTGTGAAGGAAGAGCCCCGCGGAGCCCACATGTGACCCACATTAGTACCGGGTCCTATTACGCACCGGTACTAATGTGCCACATTAGTCCCTGTGCCTAATACGGGCCGATATTAATGTGAATGATGCATATTAGTACAAGTCTGTATTACAACCTGGTATTAATGTGGGCACATTAGTACTGGTTCGTAATTCGGGCCGGTACTAATGTGCGACGGCTATATCTAAGCTTCTTCCTCCTCTAGCCCGAGTCCGTCCCCCCCCCCTCCCTCCACTTTCTCCACTTCGAGCTCCCTTTTCTACATGGCGTCCTAGAGGAGCTTTTGCCAGATTTGCGATCATTTCTCGACTATTTCACTCATTGAAGTGGTATGGAGGTTAGTTACTTCATCATTTCTTGATGTATGAGTATTATTTTGAGTTTTGTTTGTTAAAATAAAAGTATTTTGGTACTTTAAAATAACCTAAGAATGGTGACTTTTTCTGTTTATATGTATTTTGTCTACGTTCTAATAGAATTAATTGAAATGGATGTGCCATGTTAGTTAGATGAGATGTTGTATATGATGATAGAATTTTGTTTTTTATAATTTTTGATATAAATAAATATATTAAATGCTTTTGGATGTACTTATAGAAATAATAGTTGAATGAAATGATTTTGCCTTTACTTTTAGAAATACTAGGTGGACGAAATGATATTTTAGAACTACTTTTAAAAATGATATTTTTAGAAATACTTTTAGAAATTACTAAAAGAAAGTACTAGGAATACTAGGAATATTAATACTAGAATTAGAGAAATAGTTTTTTATTAGAAAAATAGCTTCCTCATTATAAAAATAGTTTATTAGAATACAGTTTTCTAATTATAAAAATTATTTTCTCATTAGAAAAATGATTTCCTCATTAGAAAAACAATTTCTTAGTTAGAAAAATAGTTTCCTCATTAGAAATATAATTTTTTTCGGGAGAAAAATAGTTTTATTATTAGAAAAATAGTTTTCTTCATTAGCAAAATTATTTTCTCATTAGAAAATTAGGAAAAAGTTTATCTTTCATATGAAATATTGATTTAAACAATTTGAATTTGTGTAACACAATCTTGTCTTCATTTAAACACTAGTACCTCATTAGAAAAATGGTTTTCTCATTAGAATAATAATTTCATATTTAGAAAAATAGTTTTCTCATTAGAAAAATAGTTTTCTTCATTAGAAAAATTGTTTTCTCATTAGAAAATTAGGAAAAAGTTTATATTTCATGTGGAATATTGATTTAAATAGTTTGAATTTGTGTAACATAAACTTGAATTTGTTACATGATAATAATATATTTTGTTCGGTGATACTTTGTAGATGGACCGGCAATGGATGTACACCGACAAGAGAATCTCCCATGAATACATTAATGGGTTGTGTGGATTTATAGAAGTAGCAGAATCCAACAAGTTCCCATCCGGCTTCATTATTTGCCATGCAGAAAGTGCAGAAATTTGAAGGATTACTCATCGATAAAGCCTCTTCACGATCACCTATACAAATGAGGATTCATGCCAGACTATTTCGTTTGGACAAATTAAGCATGAGGAAAGAGGGGTTATAATGCAGGGGTAGGTCCATGATTTGAGGTTTGGGTATTCAAAATTTTTGAAGGGAAAAAATTTTCTAGGCAGCCCAAAGTTTTATAGCACATAATTAAGTACCAAAATTAGACATTTATCGTAACTTAAAATTGTTCGGCATAGAGAGATAATAAATATACTAAACGATAAACATATCCAAGTTGCAACATGTGAAATAAAAAAAGAAAAATGATAAGAAAGCTTATAAAATGCAAACTACATGTTAATTTTATTATTCTTAATGGCTTGAAAAAACCTTAAATCAGTAGTAGCACTATTGCCTTCCTCTTCATGATTTACACTTAAAATTGCAATCAAAAATTTCAGAAATAATTCTAATTCTAGCCACTGTAATGCTCTAGAATTATCACAATTCACAAATTAACAAGTAAACCAGGCAACCAGTGGTTAGTAGCCCACCTGCCTTTGAATAGACGAAGGAGTAAGGGTGCTGCAGGACCGTGGGAGCCGCCAGGTCGGGAGCCGAATTGGGGTGCGGTCACCAGCTCGCCGCCCTTTGCGCCGCTAGGCTGGCTTGCCGCCTACCCCGACCGCAGGCATGAGCGGATCGGGACAGCCACCGACGCCGAGCGCTGGCTGCTATCTGGAATGTAGTACGGTCGCAGGGCGTCGGCCGGTCAGAGACATAGATAGGGACTTGAGGACAGGTGGGTGTCTGGAGGACCTGCCAGACCGGTGGACTGCGAACAGCACCGCCGCCGCCTCGCCGCCGTCACGTGTGTGGATCGGGATGCGGTGCGGTGGTGTGCGCGGACGGCCTGGATCCTAGGGAGTGACGGCGCATTGTTGTGTGTGCGCCCATGAAGCTGTCACTTTGCAAAGCTTGTGTTTAGAATTACTTTTTTCTATTTCTTTTGATACATATACATGTTATATACTATATACATCAATTTTTTGTTTCAAAAATTTTGGGCATTCAATTGAATACCCATGAATACATGGTAGGCCCACCCATGTTATAATGGAAGATGACGAAGAAGAAGATGACAATATTCCTGATTGGACTCAAGAAGGTGCCTTTGCAATGGGAGATGATCCAATGGGTAAGGATTATGTTGCAATGGGAGAGCCTCAAGGAGAAGATGAGCCGCTAAATGATCTAGGTCAGGTATTGCAAGAGCATAAGGAAGATTGCGAAAGCGTGAAGGAGGCAAAGAAGTTTGAGTGTATGTTAGAAGATCACAAGAAACCATTATACCCAGATTGCAAAGAGGGGCGCAAGAAGTTGGGTAGCACATTGGAAATGCTGCAATGGAAGGCTAAACATGGAGTTTCTGACAAGGGCTTCAATGAGTTAATGATGATCGTAAAGGACATGCTTCCAGAGGAGAACAAATTGCCGAAGTCAACGTACGAAGCTAAAAAGGTTGTTTGTCCTCTGGGTTTGGAGGTTCAAAAGATACATGTGTGCCCTAATGACTATATCCTTTACCGAGGTGTAGAATATGAGAAATTGGAAGTTTGTCATGTGTGCGGATCGTAGTGTTATAAGATGCCACGAGATGACCCTTATGATGTTGAGGGGGAGAAGAAGAAGAAGAAGAAGAAGAAGAAGAAGAAGAAGAAGAAGAAGAAGAAGAAGAAGAAGAAGAAGAAGAAGAAGAAGAAGAAGAAGAAGATTTCTGCTAAGGTAATGTGGTACTTTCTAGTGATACCACGGTTGAAGCGTTTATTCAGGTGTAAGGCTAATGCAAAGTTGATGTGTTGGCACAAAAAAGATCGTAAACAAGATGACAAGAGCAGACATCCCGCTGATGGGTCGCAGTGGAGACTAGTTGATAGAGAATTCTCTGATTTTGCACAATACACACAGAACATTCGGTTTGGTTTAAGTACATATGGATTCAATCCATTCGGTGAGTTTAGTAGCGGTCATAGAACTTGGCCTGTGACCTTATGCATATTCAACCTTCCTCCATGGTTGTGCATGAAAAAAAGTTCATTATGATGCCAATAATCATCCAAGGCCCAAAGCAGTCAGGCAATGACATCGATGTTTATCTGAGACCATTGGTTGAGGATCTTAAAACATTATGGAAGAAAGAAGGTGTACCTGTGTGGGTTAAGGACAAAAAGGAGACCTTCAATCTACGAGCGTTGTTGTTCGTCACCATCAATGATTGGCCGACACTTGGTAATCTATCAGGACAAACAAACAAGGGATACCGAGCATGCACACACTGTTTAGATGATACTTGCAGTATGTATCTAAAACACAGTAAAAAGATTGTGTATTTGGGCCATCATCGATTTCTTCCTCTTAAGCACCCGTTAAGAGAAGATGGAATAAAGCATTTTGAAGGTGTTGGAGAAAAACGTAAGAAGCCCTTGCATCGTGATGGTAAACTTGTATTTTCTATGGTGAAAGATTTGAAGGTAGTGTTTGGGAAGGGTTCTGGTGCCCAATCTGTTCCAAACTACAAGGATTGATGTGCACTCATATGGAAGAAGAAGTCGATATTTCGGGAGTTTCCTTATTGGGAAATCCTTGAGGTTCGCAATGCAATTGATGTGATGCATGTGATGAAGAAACTTTGCGTGAACTTTCTTGGTCACCTAGGTGTATACAGAAAGACAAAAGATACAATTGAAGCTCGTCGGGATCTTAAATTTATGAAACAGTGAGAAAGCTTGCATCCCGAAAAGAGAGATAAGGAAAATTGGTTGGCCCCTGCTAGTTACACCCTGAGCAAGGAAGAGAAGAAGATGATGTTTGATTGCTTGAACAGTATCAAGGTACCGACAGGCTACTCCTCAAATATACAAAGAATAATAAATTACAAAGAGAAAAAAAATATAATTCACAAATCTGAAGGCTCATGACTGCCACTTGTAGATGACACAATTGATGCCTGTTGCACTAAGGGGTATTCTACCAGAGAATGTGAGATTGGTAGTCGTCAAGGTTTGTTCATTCCTCAACCAGATCTCTCAGAAGGCAATCCATCCAGACAATCTAGTGCAGTTGCAGAAAGATGTCGTGCAATGCCTCGTCAGCTTTGAGATGATCTTTCCACCCTCTTTGTTTACTATCATGACCCACCTTCTAGTGCATCTAGTTGAAGGGATTTTTATCCTCGAGCCTGTGTATTTACACAACATGTTCCCTTTTGAGCAGTTGATGTCTGGCTACAAGAAGTATGTTCGTAATTGTGCTCGTCCTGAAGGAAGCATCGCAAAGGGATATGCTACAGAGGAGGTCATTGAGTTTTTTGTCGACTTTATTGATGTGCTTGCTCCGATTGGACTCCCTGTATCACGCCATGAGGGGAGACTCATGGGAAAGGACACACCAGGGAAGAAATCTTGGATGGGTATGGTTGAAACGTTATTTCGTACAGCACATTCCACTGTCCTGCAACAATCATTCCTAGTGGCTCCATACAGGGAGGAGCACAAGTCCATTTTACTGGCCTCAAACAAAGGGAAGTCAGAGGCCTGGATTACACGTCACCATAATGATAATTTTGCATCATGGTTGCGGAAAAAACTTATAGGTGATAACACTATTAGAGAGCAACTGCAATGGTAGGCTAGAAGTCCATCTATCTCAGTACTTACGTTCCAAGGATACGAGATAAACAGATACACATTCTACACGAGAGCCCAAGACCAAAAGAGCACAAACCAAAACAGCGGTGTCCGTATAGATGCAACTGACAATGATAGAAACCTAGAAACATACTATGGTGTCATTGAAGAGATATGGAAGTTGGACTACAGACTTTTAAAAATCCCACTTTTTAAGTGCCAGTGGGTAAAAAATACTAGAGGAGGTGTAACGACAGACAAATTTGGGAAGACAAGAGTGGATCTCAACAAGATTGGATACAAAGACGAACCGTTCATCCTAGCCAATGATGTGACACAAGTTTTCTACCTGAAAGACATGTTGAGCAAACCACCAATAAAGAAGGGTGTTGTTGATAATGAGCCAAAGCGTCACATAGTTCTACCGGGAAAAAGAAAAATCGTTGGAGTTGAGGACAAGACTGACATTTCAGAAGGTTATGATCAATTTGATGATGTTCCTCCATTTTTAGTCAAGATTGACCAAAGCATCCTGTTAGCCGAAGAGGACACTCCATACTTACGTCGCGATCACAACTAAAGGACATTCGTGAAGAGGAAGATTGTTAACATTCTCTTAGATGCTAATGTGTAATAAGTTTTATTAATTTGTGCTCATGTAACAAAGTATATTAATATTTAGCTACTTTATCAATTCGATGATCTGGCCCTGATCCTCCCATTAAATTTTTTTTTCTTAATAAAAAATAGTAATTATTTAATTTTTCTGCATTATTAAATGTTAAACAATAATTTTACGTTAAAATATACCTACACAACACCAAATTATGATCACCATATTAATAAAACCAGATATTCTAGTTAAGGATGATTTTGCAAGAAAAAATAAATTTATTTTTGGTTGTTAAAGTCAAGGACAAAAAAGGACAATTAGAAGATATTACTAGCTTAATGATAAGAAAATTTTAATTTTAATTGTTCATTCATGATTCCATAGTATCTATGTAAAGGAAGTTTACTAAATTTGTTCTGCCATTTTATACGTTGCATATGATTTACCATAATCAAACTATCATTATAGAAAAATAAAACGAAAACAGTAGGCAACAAAATGAAAAGCACATTAGTACCAGGGCTTAATAAGAATCGGTACTAATTTGCTTTTCACATATGGTGAGAAATGAAAAGCCACATTAGTACCGGTGCTCCTGCCGCATCGGTACAGATGTGAACATTAGTACCGGGGCTAGTTGAGCCCCGGTACTAATGTGGGTAGGTGTTGGCGGTCGATTTCCGTCAACCTAGAGCATTCGTTACACTTTGGTTTGAGCTTGATTATGGAACTAACCCGCCACTAGGCACACTAATGATATAACAAGTTCAACTCTGTATGTGCATTTGAAAGTGTTGTGTTTTTGCAGGAAAACATGGACAAAAGGGACGGAGTTACAACGAGCTCAAATGGACAAACAAGGAGTTCCGTTTGTGTTCAAGTGCAAGCCGAATCTACTCCGAAAGGTGACAAGGACCAAGGTGCTATGATGAAACATTCCCGAGGACCAAGACGAAAAGACCGGAGTTCATACGACAAGATCCCTTATCTTGATCGCGGGGATAATGACGTCTAAAGCCCACATGCGAAGGAGCAAAAAGTCAAAATGTCGAGAAATGCCACGAGGAGGAAGATGGGCCGGAGTGGGCCAGGGGGCCCAGGCCCTTGAGATTTGGAGATACCCATGAGATCAACTCAACCTGATATTCACGCAACCCACAACAGTATGATCTTCCGATGCAGATTCGGGGACTTAAACGGCCTCCAATGCAAAACTTTGAACACCAAAGTTGTCGGCCTTGTTGAGAGCTTCGATTTGAATATATGGAAATCCCAATTCGGATCAGGGAGCTAGGAGATGTGGCCCTCGAAATACCTGTTGCGTAGACAAGTCTGAAATCAGACAGATTATCTTCCGAGGCAATTTTGAGAATCTTATCTTCGTTTCTAAGGAAAGCAATGAATACCAAAGTTGGAGATAATTTTGTGTCACACAATCTAGATGCCGAATTTGCATTATTTGGAATCCGGACGTGGGAGATATGACATCGGTAAGGAAGGACTGCGAAACAGGAAATTCTGGACGAGGCTGATTTTATGGAAACCAAGTTTGCTTTGCTCCTAAGCAAGATCCCATCCAAGGCAAGGTGGAGCACACCCCTAGGATCTCCAAGAGCATAAGTACAACCCCCTGTACGTCCAAGGAAGGGGGATCCATCCATCCAATCATTCCATCAACGCTCATTCACCAGATTGCTGCCGCCGCAAGATGAGGGATAGAGTTAGATGAGTTCGTCGTAAGGATCAACGCCGGTGGAGGGAAGAAAGCAAGAGGAGGACTCCAAGCCGTCGGCCTAGGGGTGTTCCCAAGCCTCCTCATTGCCATCTTCATCGACGACGTTCTCCGAAGTCTCCATCACCCCTATGTACTTCAATCCGTGTAAGATGATGGGGTAATGTCTCCGTTCATCCCTAGGGTTAGATGGATCTTTGATATGTAATCGCTACATGAACCCTATGCCTTGATGCTTCACGGTCTATGTCTTTGCAAATGCTTGATTTACATATGTGTGCACAACATGTGATCTTAGTAGGGTTTGTGGTAATCGTGGTGATTAGCTTAACTCTATGGATGCTTAGATGTAGATGCGTTAGCGAAGTGATCTATTACCTTCGCGTAGTGATATGTACGAGAGAAGGGAAAAGGCCTAGCGACCGCATAAACACCGTGAAGCTAGAGAAGGCAACACCTCTTTCATGTAGTAGATGCATGTCTTTGTGATCCTAGACTCTAGAGAGTGAACAATTATCTATCTTAATCTCTCTCTTGTACCAACCTTTGCCATCTAGTTTAGCCTTAGATCAACATAGGTTAGATTGCTTTTTATATGATTAATATCTCTTTCAAAGGCTTTCCAATCAACTAGATTAGTGCTAGATTAAACGCTAGTATATCACTTGCTCCGTGGATTGACAAGAACCTTAGGGATCCCCCCCTTGGTGAAAAAGGCACCAAGTCACCCGTTTGCTTGCGGTGAACTTCAACACGGTTTTGAACCGTCAACAAGCCCTTTTTTGGCGCTGTTACCGGGGAGCAAGCCAGTTTGCTACATTTAATCTTGTATTAATTTTGTTGATTACTAACATCTAACCCATGTTTTCTAGAAAATAAACCCTTTTGTGTTTTTTCATTGCCTAGATGGATTTGTTCACCTCACCATTGGAAGACAAAGAGATGTCGCTAAGGGAGCTAGCAATGCCGTCAACAGAGGACATTGAGATGCAAAAATCAGATTTGACGCTTGCTACAACCCAATATGAAGTGAAGCCTAGAATCATCAAGTTAGTGGCGATAAACCCCTTTAGAGGATTGGAGGATGACAACCCATATAGACACATTGAGCAATTCACGATGATATGCAACATGGTGCAACAAGAAGGAGTTCCAGCCACTTGGTTCAAGTGGAATCTTTTTCCATTCTCTCTCAAAGATGAAGCACGAAGATGGTACATACTTGCGTCCGTTGAAGCAAAAGGAAATTGGGATGAGCTAGTGAAGAAGTTTTTGTTGAAGTTCTTTCCCATAAGCAAGGTCCAATACATAAGGAGGCAAGTGCTCACTTTCAAGCAAGGAGAGGATGAAGGAATTGATGAAGCATGGGACCACTTTAATGAACTACTTGAGCAAGGCCCGAACTTGAGATTTTCCGGTGACTTGATGTTGCATACCTTTTATTTTTCACTAACCCCTAACTCTTCTCGTTTTGTAAGCATGTGTGCAGGCGGTGATTTAATGGATAAAACAATTAGTGAAGCCGCACAAATCTTACAAAGGATAAGCAATGGAAAAAGAATGCAAAGAGATTGGCAAAGACGTTGTTGGGAAGAGCAAAACGACAAAAGCAAGCCCGAGATGCTTGCTGAAATTTCTGATAAAGATGAACCGGAGGTCAAGGAAGATGAACCAATCATACAAGAAATTGAGGAACCACTTCCTGAGGTAAGCAAAGTCATTTCGGATATTAAAAATGTTGAAACTAACATGAATGTAGGCCGAAGCATGGGGAATGTTAGACCATTGGCGGAATTCAATCAATCCGATTGGATTCAAATTGATTTTGCCCCCCTAATCAACCACAGAAGGAAGGATGAACATCGACACGTTGCCAAACAAGTTGAAGATATATTTAATCAAGAAATGAGTGGAGAATCGATCCAAAATATATTTGAAGAAGAAAGAGATGTAGAAGATGAAGGATGGGTCGATCAATATGACAACTCGAAGATTCATGATGAAGGAGGAGAAGAGTACAACCATGATGAGCCTAAAAGTTCTCTCTCCACAACACCATGCACACCAATTGAAGAAGAAGATCTTGAAGAAATTGATTGGCCGTGGCTGTTCAACCATGGTCAAGAATTCATTGCTAGGGAGACGAGGAAAATGAAAAGAAGAGCTAGTGACTCGAAGGATAAATGGGAGAAGATAGGACTCAAGCTAGAAGATGAATGGGAAGGAGATGACATAAAGCAAATACTCCAAGAAGGCCCCTCTCCACAAGGTTATAGCTTGTGTGCTATTGAAGCCTACACACTAGCAAATCAAGACATGGAAGTGCTCAAGGATGAAGAAAAGAGTGAATCAACGATGAGCAATCTTGACGACATATGGTACACAGAAGATAAAGAAAGCAACGTACAAGACTTTGAAGATGAAGATTGTGATGATAATGAAGACTTCAAAGAGGAGACAAATGCATACATTGCTGAAGGATTACATGTTCCACATGATGAGATGGGGGAGATGCAAAAAGGTAACAAAGAAGCACCTCCACTCGTCGAGATTGACTTGCTTTCAACGCTACAAGACGAACCAAAGATCACTCTTGTTGAGAAAGCTCCGAGGCTAAGGTACACGCTGAAATCTCAAGATATTATTGGTTTGGATGATGATATATTCAAATATTCATGTTGGACCAATAGTATGAATAATAGTTTAAATTATATGCCCTGTTCCGATGATGATCATGTTGATAGGCTAGACTTTCTTGAGAATGATGATGAGACAATGTTTATGTTTGAACCAATTAATCTCACACCTAAAGAACCTTTGCCTAATGATGAGCTAAGTACTTTGCATGAAACATATGCTTCTTTTAATTACACCTTGACTTATTGCTACAATTTGCATGTGGTGTTGATTATGGACGTGTATGTTTACAATAATGTCGTATGGACATCCCTGGGCCCACTACTGTGGTGGGTACCAGGACTGACTACTCGGTGGGCCCCTGGGACTAGTCAACTTGGGCAACACGGCACCTGCTGGCGTGGGGCGCAAGGAGTACAGAGGGATAGTACTCGGTTAGCAAGCCACACATGTCCGGATCCATGTAAAGAACTCCTAGCCGTACCCGACTAGTACTCTCCCATCAAACCGACTTGTAACCCTGCCTCCCGGACTATATAAGGTGAGGCAGGGACCCCTAACTCTTCATCTGCATCATCTTGTAAACACACCTAATCAATCCAGAGCTATGCAGCATACAGGACGTAGGGTATTATGCACCTCACGGCCCGAACCTGTCTAAATTGTGTGCCACGTGTCTCTCCTTCGAGTTACCGATCTCGGCGAGGCCACATTCATCTACCTCGGGTACTTCCCTTGGTAGGTTGTCGGTCTAAAACACTGACAGCTGGCGCGCCAAGTAGGGGATCTCGCCGAAGATCACATGGCGAACTCGACGGCTTCAATCGTCATCAAGCCAACCGTCGCCTTCAACCGCGGCGACACCTTCGTCTTTGGCTCCTGGGTCTGCACCGCTGACGGCGCTGGATCGTTCCAGCGCTACCTCACCATGACCCCGGACCCAAAAACCGGGCTCGTGACATTTCCTGAAGACGCCACGGGCCCACTCGTCGAAAAATTCGGTGAAATTTCGCTCTACAACCATGTCGCCGATTTCGAGCTCGGATCCGCCTCCAACTCGAACTCGACGTCACCCTGGATCGCCTCATACGAGCCGGCTCCCGAGCCATCGTGTGAAGCGGCCCCTCTCCACGAGCACTTCCCATACGGTCTCTGCAACTCAAGCAGGGCCCACGCGGAAGCTCTCGCCGCACGCCGGGCCGGCAAGGAGATCGCCTCCGAGTACTCCTCGGACTCCAACACCGCAACCGGCTACTACTCGGACTCCTCTTACGAGTTCGACTTCGGATCGGACCCAATCGAGTCCGAGTCCGAGCTCAACATGACTGAGGAACCACTGTCAGGTCCTGCCACTGGCCTGGTCATTACATCCACTCCCGCCGGCAGATTCGTCTACTGGCCCGACCGCAAGCCTGCAGACCTGACGGACGACAACTCACGCTACGTCGCCTACCTCGATTCACTCCCCTTCCAGGAAGGGACCCCGTTGGCTCTAAACGACGAGCATACCCCCACCGAGGTGGCGACTACTGACTCCAGTCTCTGCACTCCCGACCGTGAAGTCTTCATGACGGCCACAGATGTTGGGACTTCGGAAAACCGACCCGACCGGTACCTTGACGACATCTTAGAGGATGAATTGTCTGCCAACGCACCTCCGAACGAGACCACCGAAGATAAGAACGCTCGGCGTGACCGCAACAGGAAGCAGAACGATCGACGTAGTCGTCTCCGGGAAACTCTCCCCATCCGGAACCTCAATGAGGCCCTGGAGCAAGTTGCCAACCGGGTACACTCTACTCCTGAGCAGTGCCTCATGTCTATCACCACGATAGCACGGCAGGCCCAGGGGATCCGCGCGGGCGAAGTCATCACCAAACTCGCTGAAGACGCCTACTTCATGCGGGTCGACAACAGGGTTGCTCAAGTACCCCCCGTCAGAACTCACGACGCCAGAAACCACGAAGCCACTAGCCGCAGCCCGGCAGACGGCAGACGCAACCGTGTCCGTGGTGAACACCAGCCAAATCCCAACCGCTCTAGGGCCTCGGCTGGAGGACCCTCACAGGGCGGCATCAGCCAGGGTGGCACCGGAGGTAGTCGCGGCGGCGGCGGCGGTGGTGGCAGCAGCGGCGGGAGCTCATCCCATGACGCCGGCAGAAGAGCTGGTGGCGGTGGCGATCGCGGCGGCCGAGGCCACACGACTAGCCACACCACCGGCAACGCACGTGGCGGCTACGACGCCCACCACAAGATCGACGAGATCCGCCGCAAGAAGGCTACTGAAGCAAGCGACAGCGACGGCATCCCCGCCTACTCTGCAAGACTTCGCAACCTGCTTCTTCCTGAGAAATTCAAACCTCTCGGGATCCCCAAGTATGACGCGAAGCAAGACCCAGTTCAGTGGCTCAGGTGCTACGCCTTGGCCATCGAAAACGCCGGTGGCAACAATGACGCAAAGTGCCTCTTCTTCCCTTTCTGCCTGGATCAAGCCCCACTCACGTGGCTCGAGTCACTCGAAAAGAACTCGATCGACAAGTGGGAGCAGCTGAAAGCGCAGTTCACCAGTAACTTCGCGGGCGCCATGGGGCGCTCGGGTACTCGCATGGACCTGGCGATGGTCAAACAGGAACAAGGCGAGACGCTTCGCCAGTACATGCGGCGCTTCTTCGACAAGCGCGCGACCGTAGTCGACGTCACTGACAAAGAAGTCATCGACCTCTTCCAAGACGGACTCTATCACCGTCGCACCTTCGAAGACTTCGGTCACCGCTGCCCAAGCTCCATCACCAAGCTCAAAGACATGATCATGTCATGGGCCGACGAAGAGGACAAGGCAAACGCCAAGTACGACTCCATTCGCGACAAGAACAAGAGCAACACGGGCGGCAACAACAACAACAACAAAGACCAAGGGGGTCGCCACAACAACAACTACTCGAGCTCCAACCGCAAGCGCAAGCCAGACAACACAGTCGCGGCTATACAGCGCCCTGCAAAGGACAACTCGAAAAAAACCTCAGGCGGCTTCAGAGACTTGCTCAAAGAGAAGTGCCCAAGGCATCTGGATGGTAATCACACCACCGAGCAGTGCTACCAGCTCCAGCGAGCACTCAAGGATACTCCCGACCCACGGCCTCCTCATGACAAGAAGGGCAAGAAAAAAGTCGACAAGGGCAATGGTGACTTCCAGGAACCGGACAAGACGGTGAATGTCCTCTTCGGCAGACTACCCACCAGACGGTCTCAGAAGGCCACCCGACGGGAAGTCTTGAACATCGAACCAGTGGTGCCGACACCTCTGAGATGGTCAGAGGTACCTATCACCTTCTCCCACGCGGATCAATGGACAAGCTTCTCCGAACCAGGACGTTTCCCACTCGTCCTGAAACCTGTAGTCGCGGGCTCCAGACTCAACAAGGTCCTCATCGACGGCGGGAGCGGACTCAACGTCCTCTTCACCAAGACCTTGAAGAAGATGAAGCTCGACATCACCGACATGCTCACCAAGAGCGCGTCACCCTTCTACGGCATTGTCCCCGGTAACGCGGCTATTCCACTGGGCTCAGTGGTCCTGCCAGTTACCTTCGGGGAGACAAGGGAGAACTACCGCACCGAGTACATCAAGTTCGAGGTTGCGGACTTCGAAACCTCCTACCATGCCATCCTCGGCAGACCAGCTATCGCCAAGTTCATGGCGGTACCACACTACACCTACTTGGTACTCAAGATGCCAAGTCCTGCCGGAGTACTCACACTGCAAGGGGACTTGAAGATTTCGTTCGACTGCGACACCGAAGCCGTGGAACTCGCAGCAACCAACCAAGTACCCAATGCAATGATGGAGATCTTTGCTGCGTCCAAGAAGCTCACCCCGACCGAACTCGAGATTCCCGAGAAGACCGACACCGCAAACAAGCCTCAGCCATCAGAGGAAGTCCAAGTGAAGGCCATCGACCTTGGGACGGGTGACAGCAGCAAGACTACCATGATCGGGGCGGGTCTTGACCCGAAATAGGAAGACGCGCTCGTCAGCTTCCTCCGAGCTAACCGAGACATCTTCGCGTGGAAGCCAGTGGACATGCCAGGGGTGCCCAGGAGGCTGATCGAGCACTCACTCAACATCGACCCTAAAGCTACCCCCAAACGACAACACCTTCGCCATTTCGCCGCCGACCGACGGGATGCCATCAAGAAGGAACTTGCCAAACTACTCGCGGCGGGCTTCATCCGTGAAGTCTTCCATTCTGAGTGGCTCGTCAACCCCGTCCTCGTCCGCAAGAAGAACACCAACGAGGGGAGGATGTGCGTCGACTACACCAACCTCAACAAGCACTGCCCCAAAGACCCCTTCGGGTTGCTGCGGATTGATCAAGTCATCGACTCCACGGCGGGCTGCGACCTGCTCTGCTTCCTCGACTACTACTCCGGGTACCACCAGATCGCTCTCAAGGAAGAAGACCAGGAGAAGACCGCGTTCATCACCCCGTTCGGCGCCTATTGCTACATGACAATGTCGTTCGGGTTGAAGAACGCCGGCGCCACCTACCAACGAGCTATCCAGGCCTCCTTCAAGAAGCAGCTCAATAAGAACGTCGAAGCCTACGTGGATGATGTGGTCGTTAAGACCAGAAACTCCGATACGCTCATCGTCGATCTTGAAGAGACTTTCGCATCCCTGCGAGAGTACCAATGGAAGCTCAATCCCAACAAGTGCGTCTTTGGCGTACCATCTGGGAAACTACTCGGCTTCATAATCAGCCATCGTGGCATCAAAGCCAACCCCGAGAAGATCTCCGCCATCACCAACATGAAAGCTCCAACCTGCATCAAGGATGTCCAGAAGCTGACCGGGTGCATGGCGGCCCTGAAGAACAGATTTATCTCGAAGCTTGGAGAATGGGGACTACCCTTCTTCAAACTACTCAAGCATCAAGAGAAGTTCACGTGGACGGCGGAGGCTGATCAAGCTCTGGTGCAGCTCAAAGACTTCCTGTCTAAGCCACTGGTCCTCACGGCTCCTCGCAAAAAGGAGCAGCTACTACTCTACCTCGCTGCGACTACCCATGTGGTCAGTACTGCCATCGTCGTCGAGCGGCAGGAAGAAGGCCACGCCTACCCAGTCCAGCGACCAGTCTACTTCGTCAGCGAGGTTCTGTCAGAGTCCGAGGCATGGTACCAGCCGGTCCAGAAGCTACTCTACGCAGTACTCATCACCTCACGGAAGCTACGACACTACTTCCAGGAGTACTCGATTGTTGTTATCACCAACTACCCGCTCGGTGACATACTCCGCAACCAGGACGCTACTGGAAGAATCTCCAAGTGGGCGGTCGAACTCGGCGCCCTCAACATCGACTTCAAGCCACATACTGCTATCAAGTCCCAGGCACTAGTCGACTTCATGGCAGAGTGGCAGGAGAATCAGCTACCAACTCCAACCGAGCGCCCAGAACACTGGGTGATGTACTTCGACGGCTCCCTCAAGCTCGAAGGGGCAGGTGCAGGGGTACTAGTGATCTCTCCAAAGGGCGAACAACTCAAGTACGTCCTGCAGATCTTCTGGAAGGTCTCAAACAACGAAGCCGAGTACGAAGCCCTACTTCACGGGCTCCGCCTCGCAATCTCATTGGGCATCAAGCGGCTACCAGTCTACGGCGACTCCGCAGTGGTCATCAACCAAGTCAACAAGTCTTGGGATCGCAACAAGGAGAACATGGACGCCTACTGTCTGGAAGTCTGCAAGCTCGAGAACAAGTTCTACGGTCTCGAGTTCCACCACGTCGTCCGCGACAACAATGTTGTCGCGGACGTCCTGTCGAAGCTTGGTTCTACTCGTGCGCAAGTACCTGCTGGAGTCTTCGTCCACGAGCTTCACGCGCCATCCATCCCGGAGTCGGCGCCAACGGCCACTGACCCTGCGCCACTACAGTCTGGGCAGGAGGTCATGATGATTGACGTGGACTGGAGACAACCCTTCATCGACTACATCCGCGAGCAGAAGGTCTCATCCGACAAGAACTTGGCCGAACAACTCGTCCGCTGAGCCAAGGCCTACGTACTAGTCGGAGACAAGCTCTACAGGCGAGGTGCCACTTCTGGAGTACTCATGAAGTGAATACCTCGAGAAGAAGGCAAGGATATCTTGGAGGAGATCCACAAAGGCGTCTGCGGCAACCACGCGTCTTCTCGAACGCTGGTGAGCAAGGCTTTTCGACGAGCTTTCTACTGGCCCACAGCTCTGGCCGACGCTGAAGAACTCATCAGAAAGTGCCAAGGATGTCAATTCTTTGCCAAGCAGCAACACGTCCCGGCCTACAAGCTAGTCATCATACCACCAACTTGGCCCTTTGCCTGCTGGGGGCTCGACATGATTGGGCCTCTGCCAATTGCGCCAGGAGGATTCAACTGAGTCTTGGTGGCCATCGACAAGTTCACCAAGTGGATCAAAGTCAAGCCGGTCACCTACCCAAAGGCTGACAGAGTACTCGACTTCTTGGATGAACTCGTGCATCGCTACGGGCTGCCCCATCGCATCATCACAGACTTGGGTTCCAACTTCAACAACCATCAGTTCTGGGAGTACTGCGAGAACAGCGGGATTGACGTCCGATACGTCTCAGTCGCCCACCCCCGCGCCAACGGTCAAGTCGAGCGCGCCAACGGGATAGTACTCGACGCCCTCAAGAAGCGATTGCACGACGCAGCTAACACCAAAGGAGGCAAGTGGATCAAGGAACTACCCAACGCACTCTGGGGGCTTCGTACTCAGCCAACCAAGCCAATGGGGTAGTCGCCCTACTTCCTAGTCTACGGCTCCGAAGCTATTCTACCTGCCGACGTGATGTGGGAATCCCTGGTAGTAGAGCAATACGACGAAGGCATCTCAGAAGACAGCAGACGGGTTGACATCGACGGCCTCGAAGAAGCCCGCTGCGCCGCCCTCGTCCAATCAGCAAGATACCTCGAGGGTATCCGACGCTACCACGATCGCAACGTCAAGGACCGCTCCTTCAACATCGGCGATCTAGTCCTCCGTCGTATCCAGAACACGGATGGACTACACAAGCTCAGCTCACCATGGGAAGGTCCCTTCTCAATCTCCAAGGTGACCGGACCAGGCTCCTACCGCCTCCAAACACTTGAAGGTGACGACATCAGCAACTCGTGGAACGTCGACCAGCTGTGTCACTTCTACGCGTAGTCGCTCGACTACTCTACGGGTCCAGGTCTACACGACTACTCACGGACTCCTCGCTGTAAGCGGCCTTCCAGTCCTGGCACTAGTCTCCGGACTACTCTTCTCCAAGATCCAGCATCAACGGCTACTAACGGATCTTGGGCTGCTTAGAGCGCTGAGGACTCTAGCGGCGGTCTGTAAGACCATGTACTCTAGATCCAGTCTATACGACTACTAACGGATCTCTAGCTGTAAGCGGCCTAAGGGTCCTAGCGCCACTTAGCCGTAGGCGGCCTCCGGGTCCTGGCGACTACACTTGTAAACAGCACTGACCATCCAGGTGTACTTACTCATCAGTAATAAAGTTTGATTTTCATTCAACTTATTTACTGTGCCTTCCAATCAGGCATCTCCTACTGAGCACTACTACTCACAAGTTCCACCACAGTTTGGTACTCCGCACACTTCGTTGCAAGTGGCGGTTACGAGTACTTATTTCACAGATATATCGTGGACAACTTTCATTGATAATCCAAACAAGTTACTAACAACTCTGTTTGTTTTACATCAACTACTCTAAGCTACTCCTACAGGTACTCCTACTGAAGGTTGAGCTTTTTTGCCACTTGTTCAGCAATGGGCGCCATCTCCTCCAGGAAGGCCTTGTACTGATCGTCAGTACAGTTCGCTGCAAGTCCACCGGCGACTACGTTCACTAGAGCCTTGGGGAAATATGACTTCATGTATGCCAAGACTTGGTTCGGGATCGACTTCGCCAAGTGCTTGACATATGTCGCCAGACGCCCGGGGGCTTCCTTCAACCGGTCCACCAGTGGAGCAATCTTCGGGCCACCCGGGTGTGGCACCAGCAGCCTTGCAATGGGTAGCGCGGCTTCCTCAAGTTCCTTCAGCTGGCCCCGCAGCTTCTCGCAATCTTCATTGAGCTTCTGCAGAGATTTATAGCAATTGACAAGGTCACAGTCTGAGGCTTCACGAAGCTCCATGTGCTTGATACACTCATGGCGCAACTGAGCGTACTCATACTCAAGTACCTCTCTTTTGTCGGTCTCACGGTACACGATGTTCTTCAAGTCCGTCTTCGACGCCTTCAGCTGGTCGACCCTTTCCTCAAGCTCTGCAGACAACTCATCACACTGTCAGATTACACCAAGGTACCCTAATAAGTACTCAAAGGCTTTGGCGGGAAGCATACCTTTATTCTTCTGGCGCAGTGACTTGTTTTTCCGAATCAAGTCGTCCCTCTTCGCCTACATCTCTTGCACTTCATTATGATATTGGGCGAAGGCACCGTCAAGCTTGGATTGGAGCAGTGCAGAATGTTTCTTCGACTTATCGAGCTCCTTCTCCAAGGCTTCGGTACGAAGGACTGTGTCACCGTACCCCTTCAGCAGCTCGGACTTCTCACAGGATCTTTCAATAATATCCTGCGTATACATAACAGTCAAACGGGTACTTTGTATTTCGTTGTACAAGACTACTCGAGGTACTCGCAACGTACCTTGACCCACTGCTGGGTACGCCGCCATGACTCCATGTTCAGAGCAACAATGGTCGGATCGACAAGATTGTCTTCCAGCAGCTCAAGACCCCCGCGGCTCAAAGATGCCTCCTCTGCCATAGCCGCCGGACGGATCGGCGCGGCTTCCTCTATGATGGGCGAGCGGACGACTACGTCCGTGCTCGTCCCGTGGAGCGGATCGTCCTGCACTTCCGCACCCGACTCGGGGGCCACCGTAGTCCCCAGCTCAGGGGTTATTTCTTCCGCCGTCCCGGCCATCGGTCCTGTGGGCTCCGACTCCACAGTAGCTGTTTCCATGGCCACAGCTTCAGGAATCGAAGTTCCCTCAGCTTGTGCTCCTAGCATAATGAGTACACGCAGTCAATCTCAGCGGCTACGACTACTATGCATGATGACTACCAGTGGTGACAATACACATACCTTCAACCAAGGTGGCTTCCTTCAATGTTGAATCCACCACGACTTCAGTCTGTGGCGGCGGCGTGGGTTCGCGCTCCCCCGCCGAGCGGCCCTCTCCGTCGGCTGGAGTGCTGGTCTCCCCACCATCCCACGACAGGTCCGTGGATTTCCTGCATCATTAAGTAATCAAGTCAGCAATACAAGTCTGTCGTCTATACGACTACTTGAAAGTTCATAAGCACTTACAGTGTTGACCGCACCACGGTCACGGTCGGAGCACCTAGTGCCAGCCTCGGTGGCAGCTCCGGCCTCAACAGACGCCTCCTCTGGTTGCTCCACAGCTGCAGCCGGCGGAGGGTTTCGTCCTTCTTCAACTGACGGCTGCGGCTCCGCAGTGCCGGTCTCCTACCGTGCCGCTGCTGGCATGACTTCTTCGGTTGACGGAGGCGGGCTGATACTCCTATCAGCTGCCGCCCCCACGGTGTCCAGGACCCCCTCGTCACCCTGGTCTACGGGGTCCGTGGAGGGGATATCCTGCAACATTACAAGATAAATCTTCAGCACACGACTACTTCTCAGCTGTGCTCGACTACTCTAGTCACGGTGTTTACCTCTTGGTCGGTCGTCTCGGAGATCTTCAGCTTCTTGACGGCGCGTTTCCGCACCATGTTGCGAGGCCTCCTCTGCGGCACCGGCAGGTTAGCCTCGAGACTCGACGGCCTCTCGATGATGACTAGGACGTCTGGCATCCCAGCTCGGCTGAACCTGGAGCGCAGCTGGAACCTTTGCTGCAGTGTTTCTTCATCTTCGTTGTCATCAGAGCCGGACTCGATGACAACGGCGTCACTGCCTTCATCGACTTCGCGGCGTTCCTTCTTTTTGCCCTTCTCCTCCGGTTGCTCCACAAGTCGCGGAGGGGAAGTCGGGACTGAGATGTATTTCGCCACATCATCCTACAACATGTAGCACATATGAGTACGACGACTTTAAGCAAATCAGTACTCGGGGGCTTATGTCACGACTACTGACCTGATTTGGCGGCCGTGCCGCAGAGTACTCTGGCACCGGGCACGGTGTGTATGGGGGCATGTCCTTGAAGATCTTGCCCAACCTCTCGACAATGACATCGTCCTCGAGTTCGAAGCCAGGCAACCAGGACGTATCCTTGTCACCGGTGTACTGGTACCCGAGGGTGTCACGTGCCATCAGTGGCTGCACCCTCCTCTTCATGAAGCTGAAGGCCACGTGTTCGGCCCTCAGACCGACTTCTCGCAAAACCTTGATCTTCTTCAGCAACTCGGGTAGCTGGATACCCTCTTGCATGGTGGGCTCTGCGTTCCACCACGGCTTGTGCTTCGGTTGACACCCGCTCGGCTTCGGTAGCTCAGGATGGTGGTTGCTGATGTAGAACCACTTGGCCTTCCAGTCCTGGTTGGAGTCTATCAACTTGTACGGCAGGTACTGGTCGACGGCGTCTTCACGCATCTGGATACCGGCACCTCCGACTACTCATGTATCGTTGGTGCTCGGTTGTGGCTTCAACCGGAAGAACTTCCGAAACAGCACCCAGTGGGGTTTGATACCCACAAATGCTTCGCAGAAGTGGACAAAAATAGAAACATGGAAGATTCTGTTAGGGTTGAGATTAAGGTACTCGATTCCGTAGTACCTGAGCAGACCCTTGAAGAAATCACTGGCGGGGAGCGCCAATCCGCGCTCTACGAACCGGGCGAACATTGGGATTTCGTCCGGGTTCTTCTCCATCGGGTATGGATCACCGGTGGTGGTGCGCCATAGATCCACCTCCTTTTCCCGAAGGAATCCACTGTTGACCAAGGCGAGGAGGTCCTCGGTCTTCAGTTTCGCCTTCTTCCACTCCTTCGCCGGATTGGGGCGAGGGGACGAGGGCGGTGACGTCGACGACTGGCCAGCATCCCCGGTTTCTTCATCGCGGCTCCTTTTCTTCGACGCGCCGGTCTTCTTGCCCTTCGCTGGAGACCCCTTCATTCTCCAAGTGACGGGTGTCTTCACTCACATTCTCTCGAGGGCTACAGCGGTGGGTGAACTGCGCCGGCGTGAGCAAATGGATCTAAGTCTATGCGCGGTGGTGGCGGCAGCAGAGGAGCAGAGGAGGCGGCGATTCAGATCTAATCTGAGGAATGCAACTGCTAGGAGTGAAAACCCCTAAGGGACTCACCGGTTATTTATAACCGGCCCTGGCGGCTCGATTCTCAGCGGGCAGATACGGCGCCAGACGGGTGACCTAGCGGCAGCAGCGTGACTCTTCAACTTCCAGTACTCGATGCTCTCCATATCGGGGGCTCGACTACTTCAGATGACCTCAGTGGGATACAACCAGTTTCAAGACCCACTTAGGACACATTCTACAGTCAAGATGACCCTTTAATTTGAGAGGAAGTACTCGACTCAAGGCTCGGGGGCTCCGTGCCACGTGTCCTTCGGTTTTTTCTCCGGATTTTTGGGGATAAGATTGGCAGAACTTCAGATTGACCCTCAGCTTGAATCTGCGATTCGACCTAAGGCTCGGGGGCTGCATTCCATATGGAATGCGATTCTCCGAATCGCATTTTCCATATGGTCTCTTCATCAAGACATCGCGAGTATTATTTAAGACCTTCGAGAGAAGCACTCGGGGACGCTTGGGGACTACTCGAGAAGACTTCAAGACTACTCAAAGATCAGCTGGAGTACCTTCCAGCCTCGGGATGGTTCAAGCACTCTTGAGGACTTTCGGCTTGTGGAACTCGAGGACGCTCAAGGACTACTCGCCAAGGCCATCAAGACTACTCAAAGACATCCTGCTCGACTACAAAGTACTCGGGGGCTTGTCGTATGGACATCCCTGGGCCCACTACTCTGGTGGGTACCAGGACCGACTACTCGGTGGGCCCCTGGGACTACTCAACTTGGGCAACACGGCACCTGCTGGCGTGGGGCACAAGGACTACAGAGGGATAGTACTCGGTTAGGAAGCCACACATGTCCGGATCCGTGTAAAAAACTCCTAGCCGTACCCGATTAGTACTCTCCCCTCAAACCGACTTGTAACCCTGCCTCCCGGACTATATAAGGCGAGGCAGGGACCCCTATCTCTTCATCCGCATCATCTTGTAAACACACCCAATCAATCCAGAGCTACGCAGCATACAGGACGTAGGGTATTATGCACCTCACGACCCGAACCTGTCTAAATTGTGTGCCACGTGTCTCTCCTTCGAGTTACCGATCTCGGCGAGGCCACATTCATCTACCTCGGGTACTCCCCTTGGTAGGTTGCCGGTCTAAAACACCGACAGAGGCTGTTGCGCTTGGTCAAGCTAATGACTTTAAAGAAGCATATGTCGGGAGAAGGCCCGATTTTCACTAACCATGCAGGGACACAAGGCTTGAATGATGTAAAGAGAAGTCATGCCCAAAGAGTTTCAAGACAAATCATCAACACGACTCCAAATCCCGCGATATATGCTGCTGTCTTCATCAATTTGTGAGCTTGTTCAGATGTATACAAATGAAGAAAATGAGATATTCAGAAGCTCCATCAACTTTCCATTCTAACACATTAAGAACCAACGAATTTGGAGACCCGTGCAAGGAGTTATGGAGAAAATATTGAGCGTTGCGCGTTCTGAAATTTCAGGACAGATTTCATCATCAGAGTAAAACGGACGCAACTCTCTTGTTCGGAGTCCGATTTGGGCAAATAAAGACTTGTTGGAAAGGAAAATTTGTGCACTGTGCAATGGAGTAGAGTTTGGGTACACATTCTTTTCTTGACATTAAAGAAAAATTCGTGAAGAGAAGGCAGCACCGAAGGGTGACAAAGAAGGAGAAAGCGATGATGTCAGATACCTTGGGCAAGTCTCCTATAAGTGATCACGCACAACATGGGGAGTGAATTAAAGCTGCATTGACACCTTTTCTTCTTGCATGAAGGGCCATGGCTATGCGATGAAAAGAAGGTATGTGCCGGTGTCCGGATTAGCACCGGCACCAACTAGTAATTAGCGCTGGGATCTGTCTCTCGATGGTCAGTGCTAAGCTAATGAAGGAGGGATTTATCCTGGTTCCAGCCACGCGGCCGTATGTCTAGCAGAATGTGCTTACATCGGTATTAACTTGCACCGGGGGTGCCTGTAGAGGGGGGCTACAAGCAAGGCGGGAGAGGAGGAAATTCCCCCAAGTCCCGGCTATTGAGGCAAGTGCCAATATCGGAAACGGGGTGATGTGTTGTGTGCGAGTGAGTGTGTGTAGATGAATGGGCGTGCCCGCGTAGGGGCATCTGTCTCTCCCTTTTATAGACCAAGGGAGGGCAGTCACAGTAGGGCTGCACAGCGGCTCGCACAATAGCTGTGTACTAACAGGTATGGCGCCGACGGTCTTGTCCCCGCACGTCCTAGCTCCTGGGGCGAGTTGGTGGCGATCTCCGGCTTCTGCGGGCGGCGTGGCGGCTCCTGTTGCTTGTCCGACTGCGGCTTCGAGGGGTTGCCCCTGCTAAATCGAGGGCCTAGTCACTGGGGGAAGGAAGGGAGTTGGCGGCACAGGGCCGCAGGATGTCACCGGCCTGTCCGCACAATGTTGTGCAGCCTGTCGCACAGCGGAAGGGATGGTGGCACAGTGCCGAGGATGGCCACACAGCACCAGGGATGGCCGCACAGCGCCGGAGTTGGTGGAGGAGACGCAGCGCACTTCGCCCGTACGGCGGCGCCGGTCATCACGCGTCCTAGCGTGTGGTCTGTACATGTCTCGAGGGTGCTTCCCACGCCCGTCCGAGGGCCTCGCTGCGGGAGGAGGACGGGAGCAGGTGGCACAGTGGCATGGAATGACGCCCGCCTGTCCGCACAGTGCTGCGCAGCGCCCGCACAGGGCCAGGAGTGGCCGCACAGTGGTGGGGTAGGTTGCACTGTGGTGGTGTCAGTCGCCCAGGCCGTGTCAGCCGCGTGGCATGGAGGTGGATTCACCTTTGACTTAGGTGTCCCGCCGTGGATCCGGGCATTAAATGTCGTTGTCAGAGGAGAAGTGGAGCGGGGCGCCACAGATCGAGAGGTGGCCTCGAGCGAGATGGAGCCGGTCGCTCGCTCGAGGGGGGTCGAGCCCCTCGAGCGAGGCGGAGACCTGCTCGAGGGGCCGAGACCCTCGAGCGAGGCGGAAACCCGCTCGAGGGGCTGATACCCTCGAGCGAGGCGGAAACCTGCTCAGGGTGCCGATACCCTCGAGCGAGGTGAAAAATTGCTCGAGGGGCCGATACCCTCGAGCGAGGCGGAGACCTGCTCGAGGGGCTGAGACCTTCAAGCGAGGTGGAAAATTGGGGGCGCTGGTGGATCCTCTCGATGAAGAGCCTTGGGCTGCTGTTGGGCCTTGGTAGGTCGTGGGCCCGCTGCGTACCCTGAGGCGTTTTGTGGGGGGTTTGGTCCATACGCTATTGCGTTCAACGAGGGTGATTATCCCCTTAGTCAGGGGACCCTAATGACCATCCCTGACAGTAGCCCCCGAGCCTTTGAGGGAGTGGGAACCATTCCAGCAAAGGATGTCGTCCTCGGGTGCGAGTCTCCTCCCCTTTGATTGTGCACGTTTTCCTGTGGGGGCGCACTAGCGCACCTGCGGGTGTAAGCCCCCGAAGCCCTAAAGGAGTGCGAGCACTCATGCAGGGGTTAAAAGCGTCAGGTAACGAGCTCGCCTTGCATTTGTTTCAGCTGGCCTCGGTGATATTTCAGCCGGCATCGGCAATCTACGCAGGTGGGGAGGCATCGAGTTGACCCAAGACGTTTTCGAGCAGGTTGCCCATTTGCGCGGGGCATTAACCCTTCACAGATTAATGTGGTGATCATTGGGGTGGTTGTGGTGCGAGGAGCCCCCGAGCCCTGGCCCAATCAGGGGTGATCAGGTGAAACTCTCGGCTTCATTATTACGACCCTCACCGCCCCTTCGTAAGGTGGAGGGGTGAGGCAATCCGTGCTACCCTCGAGCGGGCGGCGAGCAACGGTTGCATCGGTGAGCTGTTAACGGATAGTTCAAGTGGGTGTCCATGCCCCGTTCTATAGGGGTCGGCTCGTGGTCCAGAGACACGTCCATGTAAGCGCTCGCAGAGGTTTGCCAAGCAGGGCTCGGTCCCGTTCGATAGGGGCCGAGGGTGCGGAAGTACTCCCTCGATGGGATCCCTCGATTGGCTGGCTTTGTCCTGGCCTTGAACACGATATGTGGGGCACCCCCGAACTTCATGTTCGGGGACAGGCTCGATCGCGCGCGCCCTGATCGATCCAGACTCTGTCGATCTGAGGCGCCTGTTCGAACCCGTCGAGGGTCAGGCTCTGAACCCCTGATCAGTAGGGTGTTTGCGGGTGCGCCGTGCGCTCCCGTCTTTGCAGATCTGCGGCGCTTGTCGAATCGTCATCGAGCTAAGCTTCGAACCACTTATCAGTACTTCCCAAGGTGGGGGGCATCTACGGCGCCCGTCGTACCCTCGGCGGGCCGGGCCTCGAGCCGCTGATCAGTAATGACCCGAGAGCCTAAGCCATGGGCCTCCTCGAGTTCGTTCTCGAGGGCATGTTCGACAAATCGTGGCTTTGTGACCTTAACCGCCTCAGATCGGGGCACCCGTCGTACCACTTCGAGGGATCGGGCCTCGAATCCCCGGTTTGAGGGCTCCTGGGGCTTTCCTTATATAAGAAGGAATCCCCTGGGCTTGGAATTCGGCCGCAGGGTGGTTGGTTGCCGCACCCGCTCGGTCGTGGCTGACGTGGCACGGGGCAGGCAGAGTGGGTGCGGCTTTTCAGGTGAAACGATGCGGGTGATGTGTGACGGTGAAAAGACGGGGCGCAGCGACACTTGGATTACTGTGCGGTAATTATGGTGCACGCGCGCGTGCGGCATCCTCGGGGTGGTGGGGCCCTGCCGTCAGGGACAGGCGGCACCCACCGCATTAACTGCCGCCGTTCGTCGCACCGCCGGGCGCTCCGCCCCCTTCCTACTCTATAAAAGCAGGGGGTGCGGGGAGGAGCTCCTTAACTTTGCCATTCGCAAGCGCCTCTTCTTCCTTGCCTTCTCCGACGCAGCGCACTCCGCCGCTCCAGATCCACGCGCATACTCCCGCTCCGCCTTGTCTCCATGCGTCCACTTCGCATCCTCCGCCCATGGCTGCGATCAAAGTGTTGGAGGCCGAGCCGTGGCCTCGGTCGTCGGTGGATCGGCAGGCCATGGAGGGGCTGGTTGTCGGCGGTCAGCTGGCACCGGCTGGCGATGAGGCGAACCCAGTGTGGATGATCCCGCCGGCGTCGCACCGGGAGCCGTCTCCGCCGCTGGGCTACGTCATGAGCTTCATGCGGCTGCACGAGCGCAAATTCAACACCCCCGCAAGCAAGTTCATGCGGGGGTTGTGCTACCACTACGGGGTGGAGCTTCATAACTTCGCCCCCAACGCGATCTCGCAGGCGGCTTCCTTCGTCGCCGTCTGCGAGGGATTCCTAGGAATCCAGGCGCATTGGGATCTGTGGATCCACCTCTTCCAAGGCGAACTCCACACGCCCGCCACGGCGGAGAGGAGGACGCGCAGGGCCGTCCGTGCTAGCGGTCTCACGTTCGCGGCGCGGGACTCCCGGAGAGAGTTGTACCTGTCCTGCACGATGACGACGGACAACTCCGACTGGGAGAAGGGGTGGTTCTACCTGCATAACGATGGCGTCGGGCTCCCGCCATACACCGGGAAGGTGTTGACAGAGAGGCCGGCTTCATGGGTACACGGGGTGTCACCTCAGGCGCGACAGAAGAAGCTCGAGCCCCTCACCGATGCCCTGCGCCAGTTGGCAGACGCCGGGCTGATCATGGCAGCCGTCATCACGAACTTCCACCTCCGACGGGTGATCCCCCTCATGGAGAGGGCGCTCTTCATCTTCCCGATGGGAAATGACACCGACGCCGAGGCCCTGGCGCGTTCACGGCTGTTGGAAGAACCGCTCGCCCCAGCGTACGCGGCCGCGAGGGTGAGGCGCGTGGTGAACCTCAAGGCGGTGGCCCACAGCGACGACGACCTGTGGTCATTCGCGATGCTCCTGGACCCGAGCCACGGAGAACTGGTGAAATCTGATTTCTTGATTCGCCCGCTTCACTCCCTTACTCGTGCTAACGGTAGTTGCTTGTGACAGGGGGTGCACGTCAATGTCCCCTCCTCAGACCCACCGACGCCCAGGTCGCACACCGCCAACCGCGTGTAACACCCTAAAATTCCATCACATGAAATTAATATAGGCAACAAAAACTTGTGGATTTAATTAATTAAAAACTTTGATTTAGGTTTATCAAATAAAATGAACCTAAGAATAATTAAATACTCTTTTAATAAAATTTGTGAGAAAAGTGCTTGTGCATCATGTTTTGCAATGCATGGTTTTTGTTTGGATGTGTGAAGTTTTAAAAGTTTTTGAAATTTGTTTGAAAGTTTGAAAGGTTTTGAAAGTGTTTGAATTTTGAAAGGGTTTTAAAAGAAAAAGAATTGAAAAAAGAGAAAAGAGAAAAACCCCAAACCTCCCCCCTTCTTCCCTTTCAGCCCACCCCGCCCCGCCATCCCCTCTTCCGACCCAGCTCCCTCCCGCGGCCCGCTTCTCCCTTCTCCCTCCCTTCTCTCACTGACCGCCCGGGCCCGCCTGTCAGCAGCTTCTTCTCCCCCCGTCTTCCTCCTCTGCTCTGCTTAGCTGCGCGCCCGCCGCGTTGACCGCCGGCCGTTACCGGCGTCTCCCTCGCTCCCCCTCCTCTTTGAGGCCGTCAATCAATGCGGTGATGCGCCGGGAGCATTTCCCCTCCATCATCTCCTTCAGCTTCCCCTAATCAAGCCCCCTTTGATTGCTTTGAAAGCCGCCGGCGCCCCCATGGCCATCAATGGCCTTCCCCGCCGCCCGTCGCTCCTGTTTCCCCCCCTTGGCCCTATATAAGCTACTGCTGGAGCCCGTGCACCGCTCCTTCACCTCAGTCGAGCTCCCACACGCACACATCGCTCTCGCACGCACCACCGCTCAAAGTTCCCCTGCCGCCGTGCAATCGCCGCCGCCGGAGCAAACGCCGATGGTGGACTACCCTGTCCCCCTCCCTTCTTCTCCTCTGTGCATAAAGCTCACCGAGCTCTCTCACTCTCTCTCTCTCTCCGTCCCATGAGCTCATCCCCGTCACCGGACCGAGCCACGCCCCTACTTCTGTCGGAGCGCCGCCCGAGCTCGCCGCTGTTGACCAACTCCCTCACCGTCGCCCTTGTTCCTCATCGAATTCGCCAGTAGCTTCGCATCGGGGTAAGGAAGCCACACCCTCCTAAACCCGAGCGTTCCCACGTCGTTCGTGGCCGCGCTTGCACACCGGCGACAGCTACACCGCCCCCTTCCGGTGCCAGCCGCCGGAGCCCCCCTCCTGATGCTCTGTCTGGGTGCGCGAGCTCCCCCGCTACGCGTAGCACCCAACCGCACTCGAAATGATGCCCGGGAACCCTATCCCGAGCCACGCCGGCGAGCCCGCCGCCGCGCGCCGTCGTCTCCGGCGTCCCCGCCGCCGCACCCCGCTTATACGCCACGGGGGGCCGTTCGATCTGGAACGAGTGGCTCAGATCAAGTCAGCCCCAAGTCAAAACGGCCGCGTAACAGTCAACCCAGGCCGGCCGCCATCATTTTGCGAATAAGACCCTGTACTCTTTAATATCACAACGATACCCTCCCACCTTCAAAGATCCTTACAATCAGGTCCTGTTTTTAACATTTTAGCCCCTGACTTCTTAGGTTTTTATGTCCCGCAGTCCACCCTTCATCTTTTGCATGTTAGCCCTTCTGTTTTTATGTATAATTATGTTTTGGATCCCTGGTTTCTTTCAAATAAGCCCCTGAGAACCTAGTTTTCTTACAGAAAAGCTCCTGCATCTTGTTTTAATCATATCTTTCACGTTTTAACTCCGTTTTTCGCGTATAATATATCAAAATGATCGTATCAGTGCGTAGAACCTTTTTAGTAGTGTGTTATTAGCATATAGAAATGTTTGGTGTACTGTTTTATTTATTTATTGTATGCTTATGTTTGTGCGTAGATCTCGTGCCTGTTTCAACTCAACAACCTCTCGGAGAAGATCAAGAGGAACCTTTCTTTGAATAAGAAGATTCCCAGTTTGTAGAGGAAGGCAAGTGGACTTCCCCCTCTGTGTTTTCCTCTTTGTCCTAAATAACTGCATATTAAATAATATTTACTTTTATTTGTTGCTATGCATAAATTGATGGGAAAATCACCTTTTTAAGGACATGACTAGAATTTTACCCCTATTACCTTGATCAACCCTTTTAAATAAATGTTTTGGGTAGATGATTGCTTAGTTGCTTAACATGGGTGTTGACATTTCTTAACGCAATCACCTAAGAACAGGTTTGGAACCCATCCTGGTAATAGCGCCAGAAATATTGGTTGGTAATTCTTAACATTACAGGAGTCCGCAAGCGCACGGAAGTATCATTGTAGCATTTCCCCAAAGGAGTACTCCAAAGGGTATCGAATCTAAGGAAGGCATTGGTGGAATGACAAGATCAACTCTATTGCAATGAGTATAGATCATAGACGAAAATAAACCAGACACTCAAGTGTAGGGGTAAAATATGATAATGGGTGTAGTGTGATCACACACACACTCACTGTCTCTCTAAAGGGTCCTAGGCATAGGAGGGACATACGAGTTAGTTCTAGGTTCTTATGTACTATACACATAAAACTAGTAGGAACGAGTTAGATACACTAGCATTGAAGAACATTGACTTAAGCACCTAGATACCACGGGGAGATAACCTCCCGCGTTGCTTCTGCACAACTCCGGTTGTTATATTTTAGACTCCTATAGCTTATCCGAACGTGGGGGATTTCAGAAGGACCAACGGCTGTCACTATTGCGGCCTACCCCAAGACAAACCGTGGGATAAACTCATAAGTAAGGTAGCTACGCAACCCAAGCACCATGCTTACGTTGTTAGCCGGACTTGACCGGCCCGGGCTATTGTGACCCAGGTCAAGCCACCAGATAAATCAGCCAATTACACCGAGTACCGTCGCTTAAGCACAGACTTCATACAACGCAGTCATGTCATCAAATTAGATCAAACCAGGTTAGGTACACAAACGGATTCGTGTTTTCCTATGTCTGTTCAACTGGATCAAAGGGTCGTGTTCGCGAAGAACACGAGCCTCTAACTTATGAACAAACACCAGAAACATGTGAAAGTCACCCGTCAAGTGGATCGAAAGGCCTTGTTCATCAAGAACAGGAGCCTCTAAATGATGAACAGGTGGAGAACACATGAACAAATCACTCATGTATACTAACACAACTTTATATGAAATAGATAAATAACTGAAGTAGATCAAAGTCATACAAACGAAATAAGATACAAGAAAACTCATACCTCGATCCCAAAGTAGACTTGGAACCTGAATTAGAACTACTCTAGCCTACCTCCTAGCCTCGAGACTAAAAGTGAGAGAGGTATTGCAAGTGTGGATGGCTCATAAGTGAGCCCCCTCTCCTTCTATTTATAGGCCCGGGCACCGGCGAGGAATGGATGCAAACACCCCGGGAGTGGCACCTAGGACCAATATGGAAGCACCACGTGGAAGCCCCTGAGTGGCGGCCTCAAGGTCGGTTCGGCCGACCCCACGAGTCAGCCGACCCCCTGTGGGCCCCACTCGGGGTGTGCTTCCTCCTGGAGGCTGTCCTGTGGGTCCTTAGGTCAGTTCCCGGTGTCAACCCTGTTTTGGCGCGGTTTGCATACTTTTGTGGGCCCATGGATCCATGTGATGTCGACGTGTCACACTCTGATTCGTCGGGGGTTGCTTCACTTGGATTGCTTGCATGGCATGCATGCATGGCTCCCTAGTTGGCAGGTGTGCATGCATGGCATCCTTGTTGGCAGCCCACCTAGGATGAGGTGATGTGGCTTGGACCATAGAAGGTGAGTTTGTCACTCTTTTCCTGCTTATTTTCCTGCAATCAAATAATCTCCAAGGACAAGTGGAACTACATTATTCTTAACTAAATACGTGTAAGAAATGCCTTATGCTCCTTTATTCATGAGTATATTAACGGCTAAAGTAGGCACTTAACAGCCATCAACAACTCCCCCAAGCTAGCCTCTTGCTCGTCCCGAGCAAGAGATTAAGGACTTAGGTTGGTTGATCAGAAGTTGCTACGATGTTGTTTTCCTAATGTATAACAGGATACAGCTAGGTACTCTATCAAGAGTTGAAGAAGTTGGCATTGATCTTACCTAACACTCGATTGATATGGGGCATGTAGCTTCACCTGCCTTGGGTAGTTGAAAGATAGAATAGTTGTATAAAGATTACTAATCACATGTACCTTGATCAGTTATCAATCCGGAGGTTTTGCAGGTTTTTCAAAAAGAAATCAAAGTTCCTCAAATGATACTCTCGGATCGCTCAATGTGTATGATTCCTCACCAAGGCTTTGATTTGCCTTATTTCACTACCTACTCCTAATAAGCTGATATGTGGAGCTGTAGGTAGGGAAAACATGTGGCATACCTGTTTCTCATATATTGCCGAGTCAAAAACTGGATCCTTGGGAGAACAAGTCATACACCTTGATTAAGATGTGCAAAAGTGTGTGTATGGTGGATGGATAATGAACTCATATTTGCATGATTTTACTCTCCTCCTTTTCGAAATTTTTGAGACTTGAGCTATGTCTCTTTATTTTCTCTCTTTTTTTTATGCATGCCCTTGAGCATATTTCTCTTTTTTTTCTTTTTTTACATAGCCCAAAGTCCTTGCTCAAAATTTTCGGAGGGAGAGTAATCATGGAACATGCGCGGAGCTTTATTTTGTGGAATGGATGGGGAATGGATGAAATGATGGTTACTAACTTCCAGTGCAGAAGTTTCGCATATGGTGGTGTATACGTGATCTTGATCATAGGAGTATGACAAGTTTACTCGCCGAGGGTCACAACAATTCGACAAGACTCAATGAAGAAATCAAGTAGCATATGTGGAGGTTAACAGAAGCTAAGATCTACATATGGCCTTGGGTAGGAATTTCTTATCATTGAGGAACTCATCATTTTATCATTTTTCAAAAGAAAACTCTGGATATCAAACATCACTTAGTGCTAGCTCATAGCAACTCTATTATACCATATCATACCTCGCAACAACTTAGGCAAAGATCATGCTTTTTGCTACCCACAATTTCCAAGCTCAGGTTCAATCATACTAGCCAACAAACTCAAAACTTGGATAGGATACTAAGTTGTAAACAAGGCATACAAGAGGAATAAACAGAGCAACTATTCATCATTTCAACCATGGAGAATAAGAACACTCTTACCGCGCATATGAAAACAAACTAATTTAAGAAAGCAAATAAATATTTTTGTTCTTTTTAACTTTTTCTGATTTTTATGTGTTTTTAGCATATGGGTTCTGAAAACAATGAAAGATACAAGTTACCTCAGAAAGGAGGTCCTCCCCCAAGCTAGCTTCAGGCTCACTGCTGTGGAGGGTGGTATCCCAACCACGCGTAGTAAGCCCTCTGCTCCTCTATCTGTCGCAGCTGTCTCTGCTCCATGGTGTGGATCCTCTCACCCGTCATACGTTGCTAGTCCCGAGTGGACTCAGCCTGCTGGTGCATCGTCTCCTCCATGGTACCGACACGGATGTTGAGCTCGCTCATCTGCTGAGTGATGGTGGCCCCACGAGATGACGAGCGCAACCCAGACGATGAAGACGAATCCCCATAGGTAGCACCGGCGGACAAACCGTGGGATAAACTCATAAGGTAGCTACGCAACCCAAGGACCATGCTTACATTGTTAGCCGGACTTGACCGGCCCGGGCTATTGTGACCCAGGTCAAGCCACCAGATAAACCAGCCAATTACACCGAGTACCATAGCTTAAGCACAGACTTCATACAACGCAGTCATGTCATCTAATTAGATCAAACCAGGTTAGGTACACAAACGGATTCGTGTTTTCCTATGTCTGTTCAACTGGATCAAAGGGTTGTGTTCGTGAAGAACACGAGCCTCTAACTTATGAACAAACACCAGTAACATGTGAAAGTCACCCGTCAAGTGGATCGAAAGGCCTTGTTCATCAAGAACAGGAGCCTCTAAATGATGAGCAGGTGAAGAACACATGAACAAATCACTCATGTATACTAACACAACTTTATATGAAATAGATAAATAACTGAAGTAGATAAAAGTCATACAAATGAAATAAGATACAAGAGAACTCATACCTAGATCCCAAAGTAGACTTGGAACCTGAATTAGAACTACTCTAGCCTACCTCCTAGACCGAGACTAAAAGTGAGAGAGGTGTTGCAAGTGTGGATGGTTCATAAGTGAGCCCCCTCTCCTTCTATTTATAGGCCCGGGCACCGGCGAGGAATGAATGCAAACACCCCGGGAGTGGCACCTAGGACAAATAGGGAAGCACCACGTGGAAGCCCCTGAGTGGCGGCCTCATGGTCGGTTCGGCCGACCCCCTGTGGGCCCCACTCGGGGTGTGCTTCCTCCAGGAGGCTGTCTTGTGGGTCCTTAGGTCGGTTCCCGGTGTCCACCCTGTTTTGGCGCGGTTTGCATGCTTTTGTGGGCCCATGGATCCATGTGATGTCCACGTGTCACACTCTGATTCGTCGGGGGTTGCTTCACTTGGATTGCTTGCATGGTATGCATGCATGGCTCCCTAGTTGGTAGGTGTGCATGCATGGCATCCTTGTTGGCAGCCTACCTAGGATGAGGTGATGTGGCTTGGACCATAGAAGGTGAGTTTGTCACTCTTTTCCTGCTTATTTTCCTGCAATCAAATAATCTCCAAGGACAAGTGGAACTACATTATTCTTAACTAAATACGTGTAAGAAATGCCTTATGCTCCTTTATTCATGAGTATATTGATGGCTAAAGTAGGCACTTAACAACCGTCAACAATAGGTTGGATAAAAGTGGTTTTATGATAAAGGCTTTCACGCTTAAATGATGATGGATTTGTTTAATACAAGAACACTATGATTTAATTGGAACAAGGAGAACCACCCAAGAAAACAGTGCAACCACAGTGGCATATGGCTCTGCCCTTAGCCAATTAATTAGGCATGTGAATTATCTGACAGTCTTTCCCGAAAGGGGCACAGGGGGCCGGACTTGAAGGGGTATAGCCCGGTTCTTTTGGGGTAGCTGCCTTTGCTAAGGTGCTGACCACTAGGGAGGGTTATGGTCCGCTCCGCTGCTGTAACTGTCGTAGGTTGTTGGTCTTTTGCATTGCCTTTGTAAAGGCTTCATAGTGGACCCCTAGCCACTCACCTCGGAAGTGTTTAAGGGTCTAGCTAACCCGGGCAACATGGGGAACACGAGCTGTGGGTAAAGTGTACGACCTCTGTAGAGTGAAAACTGATCGATCAGTCGTGCTCACGGTTAAGAGTGGCTTGGACCCTCACATGATAATTAAACTTGAAGATGAATTTAAATCATGGTTTTATATGGTTTTGAGATAATGTTTTCTAAATGCTTAATTTTGGGTTGGTATAAACATACACCTAGCAAATAGGCGCTTGCTAATAAAATTTGACCAACATTAAAATGCTAACCGCTGTAAACCCTTAGCCTATCCTTGACAGCCTTGCATACTTTTCCCCCACTTGCTGAGCTCCAACCATAAGTGTGCTCACCCTTGCTTACCGCTGTTCAGAGGAGAACAACGGTGAAGAATACTTCAGCGACTTCGAGGAGTTCTGAGGCATGCGATCCCCCAGTCATGTGCCTGTGGAAGCTGAAGACGAAGTTGTTCGTCTAGTTACCGTTTGTTCGTTCTATTGGACCTTCGAGTCCATCGTCTGAGTGTAATAAAGAGATAATGTAATGGTTTAACTCTTATACGTTTTGATTACTGTTTATGATATTACACTCTTTTGTCTACCATATGTGTGTAACTTGATCCTGGTGCACATATGAGATGCATTTGGTTTCTCTTCGGAAATCAGGTGTGACAAAGTGGTATCAGAGCAGTAATGACTGTAGGACGCAGCCTTAAGTTAGAAATGGTCGAAAATTAAGGATTCATGATCTAGAAAGCCATGTTACCTTTCAAATTTTACTTATTTATGCATAAAAACTAATTTATTCAGTTTTCCTTTATTTAATGCTATCATTTTGTTTTATCTATGCTGAGTCTCCTTTTTACTTATCAGATGGCCAGGACCAAGAACACAGCACGCAAGAGCACCAGAGGTCGTGTCCCTACTGGTCAGCTGGCACCCCACTACCCACTTGTTGAGCCAGTGGAGCAGCCTGAGGTTCAGATGGAAAATCAAATTGAGGAAGATCCAGAAGAAAGGATTTTCGAGGATGATGCTGAGGATCACCGTGGGCAGCCACAGCTGTATGATGGCACCTACCTGGTTGTGGATGCTGATGGCGACATGGTGATACCCCCGGCTGCCTGTGCTCCTGACGCTCCTCCGTCACCGCCAGCGGATCTTGTGCAGGATGCCCCCGCACAGGAGGCTGCTGGAGGGGACCCGGATGATTCCGGGGACGATAGCAGCGATGACAGCAGTGGAGATAGTAGTGGTGATGATGACGGCAGTGATGGCAACAACGAGAATGAAGATGAGGAAGTTGACATCGAGGGGCATGAACATGACAACAGTGCCGTGAATGACAATGAGGTGGATGATGACCCTCGCTTTCATGGAGTGACATACCACTACCACCATACCATTGAGGATGAGGGATAGTTTGTTGTCCTACTGGAGGAGACCTTACAGCACCTCGACTTCACGGAGAGGCCCCTCTATGTTACCAAGCATTACTCAGAGCCTGGTATGGAGGACTACTACACTACTGAGGTTCACATCCGTGTACCTCTTCGTGGAGGCATCAGGCACAGCATTCACTCCTCGCACTTCAGCTCAGCACCCACGTCTGTGCAAGCTGCTTCGGTGAATGACGCAGCAAGGAGGGCCCTGTGGTCTATCAGCCACAGGTATCGAGAGCGGCTGCATGACTCCGACTTCCGCCACATCCTCAGCCGTCTGAGAGGCAGCGCGAACACCGTTGTTCCCGTGGGGAATAACATGGATGGTCACATGGATATCTTGGCTCGTGTTGCTGCTGCTCTCAACACGGACTTGGAGGGCACATATGACGAGGTGGATCGTCTTCACGAGCAGCTTCAGAGGGCTCAGGCTCGGATCGATCAGCTTGAGGCGCAGGTTGTTGGGCGACGTCCTCCAGAGGAGGAAGCACCCTTCTGTCCTCCGGAGTCTCCGCCTCGCAAGAGGACTCGCTACGGATCCGACAAGGCCACCACCAGCGTGCAGCAGGATTAGGAGATTAGGAGACCCACCTTTACTTTTGTTATCGATAGAGCGTTCCTGCGAGAACGAGTTTTGTAATAATGGTTGTTGCATGCAAACATGTTTGATTTGGTTCTTTGTTTGAGTGTGTTGTATTGTGGAGTGATGGCCACAATGCGACGTGAATAAAAATCATTTAGTTAATGAAGGGTTGGGTTATCTTTATCTATGATGTTCCTTTATCAAGTTCGGTTGATACAAAATCTGTTCACACAACTCTCTGACACAGCAGTCAAGTTTGAATTTTATCTTGAGCTACAGAACTCTGTTTGATGTAAAACCAGTTGGGTTAGTTCACAAATTTTATGGGCAAATTTCTGGCAAAAATTCAGCAGTAAATAATAAGTATTCACGGAGTTATGAACAAAACTTTGGGGTTATCAGAAACTGTGAAACTCTGCTGACACAGTGACCTTGTTTAATTAATATCTCAAGTTATGGACATCCAATTGACATGAAACCAGTTGGGTTGGCTTTGAAATTTCATACTACATATGCTGATAAATTTTCATAATTTTTGGACAACATTACTGGGAGTTACACATGATTTGTTGAGACTAACAGAATCTGTTCAAATTAAAAGTTCAAGCATCCTTATCCATTGAGTTTACTCTTCATGCATCACTATCATCTTCATGCATCACTATCATGTGCTTATCTGAAATATATTTCTCTAACAATCAGATAGTACAAACCAGGTCAGGAGGAGGTCAAGACGTTTCGCTAGTGATCCGTGCTCACATAGCCAATCAACAAGCTCAAGCACCACCACCTCCACCCCCACCACTTAACCAAATGGATCCTGCCATGCTGCAATTCCTTACCACCCAAACCCAGCTGCTGCAGAACCTCACTGCCACAGTCCAGAACCTACAAGCTCAACAAAACCAACCAGCACCACCTCCCCCACCTCACCCACAGCCGAGGGACAAGCATAAGGAGTTTATGAGCCACAACCCTCCCACTTACTCCCACTCCTCTGATCCGTTGGATGCTGATGACTGGCTGAACATGGTTACTAAGAAGCTTAAGATTGTTCAATGCACCGACCGAGAGATGGTCCTGTATGCTGTGGGCAGACTGACAAGGCAAGCTAGTGATTGGTGGGATGCTTATTCGGCTGCACATCCTGCTAGAAACAATATCACTTGGCAGGAGTTTTGGGATAACTTCCATGCACATCACATTCCTTCAGGAGTGATAAAACTTAAGCAGAGGGAATTTCTTGCACTGAAGCAGGGAAATATGTCTGTCACGGAATATCTCGACAAGTTTACACACTTGTCTCGTTATGCTCCTGATGAAGTGAACACTGATCCCAAGAGGCAGGAAAGGTTCCTGGATGGCTTGATTGGGCCGCTTAACTATCAGCTACAGAGCTATGCATTTCCCTAATTTCCAGACATTGCTCAATAAAGCTATTGGATTGGAGAGTAAGAGGAAGGAACTAGGTGAGCAAAAATGCAAGTTCCAATCTCATGGGCAATCCAGCAGTAACACCCGTCCCCGCTACAGTTCACAGCAAGGCTCTTCCCAGTATCGTTCTGGTGGTCAAGGAGGGAAATATCCTCAGAACTTGCAGTTGCAGCATTCATTTCAATCGCAGCGCTTCAACCCGCAGACACCACGAACTCCCACTCCTCAACAGAATCACTCTAACAATGGTTCTGGAGCACCTGTCAGAAACACCACTCCTGTTCAGCCCAATGGATGTTTCAAGTGTGGTGAGTTGGGACATTATGCCAACAATTATCCCAAAAGAGTGATGCAGACTCCTCAGAAGGACAATGGCCAGAGGCCTGGTCAGTCATCGTCTCAGCCTCGCACTCCATAAGCTCCAAACAAGAGAGGCCAGCAGAACTTCATGCGTGGCAGAGTGAATCATGTATCAGTGGAGCAAGCCCAGAATGACTCCGGTGTTGTACTGGGTACATTTCCCGTCAATTCTATACCTGCTACAGTTTTATTTGATTCGGGAGCATCGCATTCATTCGTTACTGATCAATTTGTGGCAAAGCATAACATACCTATGAGTCCTATGAAGGCACCATTGATAGTTAGTTCCCCGGGTGATGAAATGAGAATTGGTCATATATGCCCACAAGTGAATATTAAAATCATGGGAGTAGACTTTCTAGCTAACCTAGTAGTCTTAAAGTCATGGGGAATAGATGTGATCTTAGGTATGGATTGGTTACAGAGTTGTGATGGAGTCATACAGTGTCGTAAGAAGTCAGTACTATTAACCAGTCCGCAAGGAGAAAGAAGTGAATATATGGGTACCCCCTCATGCAATAGTGGCACTGTGAATTCAGCTAAAGGTAAAGTCTTGGAAGACATAAAAGTAGTAAATGAGTATCCCGATGTGTTTCCGGATGATTTACCAGGTATGCCACCTGACCGTGACATTGAATTCAGTATTGAACTTATACCTGGTACTGCTCCTATATCAAAAAGGCCATATAGAATGGATGTAAAAGACTTAGCTGAACTAAAGAAACAAATAGACGAATTACTCAGTAAAGGGTTTATCTGTCCTAGTTCTTCACCATGGGAGCCCCCACTCTCTTCGTGGATAAAAAGGATGGATCTAGGAGGTTGTGTATAGATTATTGATCTCTTAATGAAGTCACCATCAAAAATAAATACCCTTTACCCCAGATCAAGGATTTGTTTGATCAAATGAGGGGAGCAAAAGTTTTCTCTAAGATAGATCTCTGATCAGGTTACCATCAGTTGAAAATTCGAATGGAGGATATTCCAAAGACGACATTCACATCTAGTTATGGGTTATATGAGTTCACCGTGATGTCGTTTGGCTTGACCAATGCTCCAGCATACTTCATGTACTTGATGAACAAAGTGTTTATGGAGTATCTAGACAAGTTCATCGTGGTATTTATTGATGACATTCTGGTGTTTTCTCAGAGTGAAGAAGAACATGAAGAACATTTGAGACTCGTGTTGCAGAAGCTTCGGGAACATCAACTTTATGCCAAGTTTAGCAAGTGTGATTTCTGGTTAAAGGAGGTCTCTTTTCTCGGACATATTATCACTGATGGTGGGATTTCAGTGGATCCAAGTAAAGTCCGGGATGTGTTGAACTGGAGTCCGCCTAAGAATGTACCGGAGATCAGAAGTTTCCTTGGACTTGCAGGATACTATCACAGATTTATCGAGGGATTCTCGAAAATTGTGAAACCTCTTACAACTTTGCTTGAGAAGGGTAAAGAATTTAAGTGGGATGACAAGTGTCAAGCCAGTTTTGAAGAAATGAAGAAGAGATTGACCATGGCTCCTGTGTTGATAATGTCGGATATTCTCAAAGGATTTGACGTGTATTGTGATGCTTCTCGGCAAGGTCTAGGATGTGTGTTGATGCAGGAAGGAAAGGTCGTAGCTTATGCTTCAAGATAGTTAAGGAAACATGAACATAATTATCCTACTCATGATCTCGAGCTAGCCGCAGTTGTGCATGCTCTCAAAATCTGGAGGCATTATATGATTGGGAATAAGTGTCAGATTTTCACCGACCATAAGAGTCTGAAATATATCTTTACACAGAAGGGTCTTAATCTAAGACAACGAAGATGGTTAGAATTAATCAAGGATTATGATCTGGATATTCAATATCATCCCGGGAAAGCAAACGTTGTAGCAGACGTGTTGAGTCAAAAAAATCAGGCCAATATGCTAATAGGTCGTTTGATGCCTCAGGAGTTATGTTAGGAAATAGCACAGCTTAATTTAGGGATTGTTGCTCAGAATGAGACCTTAACATTAGAGATTGAGTCGACACTTGAGCAGGAGATTAGAAAAGGGCAAATGACAGATGAGAAGATTAAAGAGTATAAGAAATTGATAAAGTTGGGTAAGGTTCCAGAATTTAGGAAAAATGAACAAAGAACGGTGTGGTTCAAGAATAGAATTTGTGTGCTCGAGATTAAACAATTACGTGAGACTATATTGAAGGAAGCGCCTGACTCAGCTTATTCTATTCATCCTGGAAGTACTAAGATGTACCAAGATTTGAAACAAAGGTATTGGTGGTACAGGATGAAAAAGGATGTAGCAGCTCACATAGCTTTGTGTGACACATGCCAGAGAGTAAAAGCCGAGTATCAAAGACCAGCAGGATTGCTTCAACCTTTGAAAATACCTGAGTGGAAATGGGAAGAGATTAGTATGGACTTCATTGTGGGTTTACCAGATACTCAAAAGTTTTGTGGAGAGGTTTTTCGGTGGTCAAATACTTCATCTCTATCCAAACAAGAATGCAACTCGATCTTGGTTTCCGACAAGTAACTAATATTGTTCAATTAAATTTATACAAACAAAATAAATATTAATAGAGTAATCATATAATATATTTTCAAACTAAATCCGGAGAAGTTTTGTATAGAGGCTTTTCATTGATCAAATACTCTCTGTATCAAAAAAAACTCTTTGTAAAAATAAGAATGCAACTTGATTTGATAGATTTATACATACGCGCCTTGTGAATACAAACACAATTTAAATCTGCATTTAAAAGACCCTTAGACTGACTCCAGCAGTCGCCGCAGCCCCTCCCCCATCTGCATTTTGCAGCAGCAAACGGAACTGTAGCAGCTCCAGCAGCTGCTACAACAGCTGCTGCAAAATGCAGCAACCCCCCGCGCAAGCGCATTCCTGGGGAGACTGCGTCCCAACTATCATCGTCTCTCTCCTCCTCCCTCCACTCCCACGCCTCCTCCACTCCTGACTGCCGCCGCAGATCCTCCTTCCCCAAGCCGAGCTCCATCACCGACGGCGGCGGCGAGCCTCGATCTGCGCAGGACAGGGGCGGCGGAGGCTGCGGCGTCAAGGGACGGCGGCGAGCGGTGCGGCGGAGGCTCCGGTGCTGGGCAAGGCCAGGGAGAAGAAGCGTGGCGACGCGGCAGCCGTGGGGAGCAGGGGAGGCCGGAGTCGTCGATTCGCCGCCGGAGTCGTCGATTCGCTACCCAGTCTCCGCGCCCGCCGCGCCGGCCATGGAGGAGGGGCGCGGCGCGGGGCTCGCTGGCTGGGCCGCCGACACAGAAGGGGAGGGAGGCGAGGGTCAACGCCCCGCTTCCGCTGACGGTCTCGAGGCAGTGCAGATCCTCCCGATGCGGCGACCGGCGGCGGCGATCCGGTTCCTCCCGATGGGGCGGCGCCGATCCAGATCCTCCCGATGCGGCGACCGCTTCAGGCCGCCGGCGGCGGACTCCCCTGCTCTGCCTCGCTCCTTCCCCTGCCTCTCCTCCACCGCTTGTGCCCCGCCGCACGGCTCCCCTGCGCACGGCTCGGCGCGGCCTCCTCCTTCCCCGACGTCCTTCTTCCCTCGGCGACGGCGTCGCCCTTCTTCCCCGGCCTCCGACTGCACGCGGGAGCCCAACCACCGCTAGGCGATGCGCGAGGGGAAGTGCATACCGCTGCAGGCCTTTCTCCATTGCACGTCGAGATCGTCTGCATATGTGTGTTTTTTGCAGATGGGCGTCGGGTGACTGCTGGAGTCCGTCTTATTTGTCATTATTAAAAAATAAGCTAACATAATCTCGTGAATACGCAGCTAAATTTATTAGTTGCAAGATATTGTAAGAACATCGTGCTTTTAAGTTAACCATTCTTGCAATTGTCACTCCATATTCACATCTATATATATTTATAAGACATGGCATGATTTGACAAGATCTTCGAAATTACACTTTGAGCACTTATTTATCTTAAATTATTGTTTATGGTTGTAGATTAGTATATTTGATTACGAATCCAACCGTATAAAATTTACATTATAAAAATAAAAAAATCCAAGTTATTATTGGTAAAATAATGCAATTTTTGATATTTTTTATATCCAAACTCTCACCATGTATTTTAATTATGCAGTATTTGTGTGGTAGAAATTAAATTGAGAAGCCAAATATATAGCTCATTAATGACTTCAACAAAACACATGTCCAAAATAAATGGCTACCTTAGGTGTGGTGCAAAGTGAAAATACCATGAATATGGATTAAATTCTATTACAGAAATAAATATTTGACCGTATATCTATATGGGATTGTGTTAGAAAATAAATAAACAAATAAATGAGATAGAGTGAAAATAATTAAGTAAACTTGATTAATGTGATATCATGCAAAATCTGTGAAAAGGTTATAGTACTTTGTTAAATAGTAAAGTGCACGCGCGGTACGTGTGTGTATTTTTTAAAATTTGTTGGACATGTATCATATTTATATTTATGTGGGCTTTTATGTCAAAATATGGTGGTTTCGTTGGGTTGAAAACACTCAGGCTATTTCCAAAAAGAGCATGGTAGTTTAATTTTATGAGGCTGAACTGCATTTAGAATCACGTGTTTTGTAGTAAAATCTACTATTAACCATCCACCTATGTTCTTAAAATTTTCCTTCTAATGGAACACCGATGCATGCACCTGTGAAGTCAAGCAAAAATATTTGAAATTAGTCAATGTTTAAATGGGGTTGAAAAAATTTTCCAACCCCCTTTGAGCACTAATTAGAAGTATTAAATAGAGTCAGTTTACAAAATTACCTCCACAACTATGCGCTAGTTCACGAGACGAATACAATGAGATCTTTGACCACATGATTAGAGGATGGTTACTGTAGCATTGCTGTAGCAAGTCATGGATTAATTGTGCTTATTAGATTCATCACGTAAAGTTGCACTCATCTTGAAAAAGTTTGCAAATTTATTTACTACTCCATGCATACAAGATTCTTTTTCTCAAATAATTTCTAAGAGGAATCTAAACATTACCTTAGTTGTACTGAATGGGTGACGTCGAATGGGTGACGTGGTCGAGAGATTTATCCATAAGTATGATGTATCAAGGTCATGAATGCAGAATGCACCAAGATCTTGACAACCAAATATCAATTTTGATTATGCACTAAATCAACAAAACTTATGGTTATTGTTAGAGGATTAGATCTGCACAGCCCACAGAGGGGTCAATCCCGGTGGTTTATTTAGGTTCGGTTGGGGGCGATCTAGAGCTAAGGACTTGATGGTTATGCAAGAGCACACGGAACACGGCGAGTTTATACTGGTTCGGACCTCTGGAGAATAAAACCTTACGTCTAGTTGTTAGTGTCGATTGCTTGAGGATTGAGTGGTAAGTACATCAGGGGACGCCCTGCCTGCCTTATATTAGCCAGTGGACAAGGTCGGTCGCCCAGAGTCCTGGTCGGTTACGACCAGGAAACCTAACTCTAGTTGATTTCAACTGTTCCCTGTAATCTCCGGACTGCCTATCAGATTCCACCGCCATCTTGTCGTACGCTCCAAGTCTTGTAGTCGTTCCGGATAAGGTCTTCAGGAAGTTGTCTTGGCCACAGATCAGGTCTGTTGGGCCCACTACCAGGTCGGTAGGTCTTCTGGTGAGCCGGACCCACTTGTCGTGGACGGCCATGAGACTGGTCGGTGGGGACCCAGGGCTACCCATGTCCCACAAGCCCCCAAGTATTGAAGTAGGCAGCAAGACTGCTTCGATGGTCAAAAAAAAAGAGGAGAAGAAATCAGGTCGAGGGCCGACTTGATGAGAAACAAGGTTTCCAGTAGGTCGAAACGACGAGGAAAACAAGAGGGCGTCGAAGACATTTGTAACATCCCAGAATTTTGAATGTTTTCTCATGTATGAATTTTCGTTAAAATTTAAAACTTTTTGTTTGAACTTGTGTGCTATCAAATTCGATCCCAATTTGCAAGCCTCTCATCTCAAATTCTCTATAAAATAAAAACCATATAAAGATTATTTTCAAATTATGGTATAAATTGTGATTTGGAGTTCTTGGGTTTTATTTGGAGTTCAATTGTGTGGAGTTTGAATTTGAACTATATTCAAATTCAAAGTATAAATCAAACTATTTTCAAATCTAATTTCAGAAGTTAACATCTAACTTGGCCCCAGCCCTCTAACCCGAAGTCTACTTGAGACCCTCCTTCTCTAACCTAGCCAACAAACTCCACCAGGCCGGCCCATATTATCTCCTTGCACAAGCCCAGCCAACCGGACTAGCTTTGCAGCCCAACGCAACCCACCGGCGCTCTATCCCTTGCTTTCACTGACCCGCACGACCCACCCGTCAGCGGCGCCCTGTTGGCCTTTCTTCCACCTCGTGTCTGTACCGCGCGTGCGCCCGCGATGGGACGGCCGCGTTGCGTCCGGCCTGGCTAGCTCGCACACCAAAACCGCGTCGCGCCCTCTTGACCCCGCCACGTGCACTCCACCTTGGGGAAATTCCCCTTCTGCCCACGCCTCGCGCCTCTCTGCGCCTCCAGGCCAGGGGCAGCCGGGGCTTTTCGCCCTGCTCACACCAATGCGGCCACCCTATAGGTTGCCCCCTCTCAACCCTAGCTGCCACAACCGCTCCTCTTGGGGTTTTCTTCCCATAGACGCCGCCGCCACCTGTTGGGGAAAAACAGGGGAAGAGAAGAAAGAAGAAGCATAGCAAGGGAAAGAAGAGAAGAATAAGAAAGTGGAAGGAAGGGGATGGTCGTCGCGGTTGCTGCACGACCGCGAGGATCGGAAGTCGCCGTCGTTGCTGCTGTCCGCGAGGGAGAGAGCCGCTTGACGCCGTCCCATCCCGTGCCATGTCGTGCTAAGAGACGCTGGAGCTCCGCATCGCACCGCGCTGGAGGAACGCCGTCGCCGTCGTCCTGAAGCCGCGTCGGAGCTGTCCCTGCGCGCATCGAAACTGGAGATGCTGTGGACAGTGACCTCGACCACCAGCAGCCCAAGCTGGAGGAGTGGATCGACGCCGCCGCCGATGCCATCCGCGAGCTGCACCGCGACATCGAGCCAGCCTGCTTCACCTCGCCATGGCCACAACCTTTCCCTGCCTCGCCTAGACCTCCGACGAACCCGCCGGCCGGTGAGCAACACGTGCCCTAGCCGTCTCCTTTAGCCCCTTGTTTGCCTGCCTGAGACGCCGGCCTACGAGCCGTGCTTGTCCTTGTTTTTCCCTGGAACGCCGAGACCTTGGATGCATGCCGAAGGTGCAGCCTGGGCATGCCCATGACCTGCTCGACGCTTTGTGCGTGAACCGCACGACCTACCCTTTTGCACCATTGCTGCCGAAATCGGCCTTCGTGCCGCGTTTCCTTGCAGGTGTTGCGCTGCCGCTCTCGGCGCCCTGTTTTGTTGTGCGCCGCATCTCGTCGTCGCACACTTCCTGCATCCAGGCCGAGCGCCCTCGGGCGCAAAGCTAAGGTATGGCCTGAACGACCAGGCCCACACCGCAGCGCCGCCGCCGTCTCGCTGCCACGCTACCGTTCCATGCCCGCGGCCACACCACTGAACCGCGTGCAGCAGAGCCGCTCGCCACCAAAGGCGCGCCGACGCCGCAACGCACCAAGCCAGCCCCCGCGACGTCGCACACTCCCCGTGTGTCCTGGATGCCACACCGAGGCCCACATACGCACGTAGCCACAACAGCCGTAGAGGATCCTGAGGAAAGCGCTTGTGTGTGCTGGATGGGAGTTGGGGGAGGCTTTCCAGACTTTAAGTCTTGGGCCATAACCCTCTCGGCCGCAGAACCAGCCCAGCTAGCTAAACCAGACCGAGGAAGTCCAAGGAGGTTTTCTGGACTTGGTGCACTAGGCCCTATTGGGCCAGGTTGTTGAGCCTTCTAGGCCCACTAACACTTTCGGCCCACTATCCTGCTGACCGCTCAGGGTTTTTAATATAAATTCTTTTCTGTTTTATAATAAGTTTTACTAAATGTTTTATAAATCCCCTTTCTCTTTGAAAAATCATAACTAATTATCGGAAGCTCCGAAAAATATGAAACCAGTTGCATTAGTTTCATAATTCCGAGCCGCTCGCCGCTACCCTAATCCTTTTCTGCTCTTGCCCTTGAACCGAGCCCCTTTTGCCCCGCGTTGGAAATTAAGAGTTCCCTATTTAGTTCGTTGAAAAATTTTGGAGAAAATTTTTGAGTTCCCTTCCAAGATCTATTAAGAGTATTAGATGTAGATTACTTACAAAACTAACTACACGAATGAATTAGAAATCGCGAGATGAATTCATTAAGCCTAATTAATCCGTCATTAAAGATTGATTACTGTAGCATAATGTTGTCTAATCATGTCATAATTAGGCTCATTACATTCATCTCGAAAATTAAGGTAGGAGTTGTGGAATGGGTTTTGTCATTAATTCGCAATTGATACTACTAATTAATATCCGGAGATTGATGTGACCGGTAGTTGGTGAAACTTTTGAGAACTAAACATGACCTAGTAAACCTTTCTCTCTAGCATTTTTGCATCAGCACCCAGAGAAAAGCTTCTAATTCATGTCCCGCTGACGGAACGGATTCCAATTTCGTCCCGCTCGTAGAGGCGATGCGCCGGCGCCGGTCTGATTTCTTTCGAATTCGAAGCGAAATCGACAAATCAGAAACAGAGGGCGGTCACAGAGAATCAGAGATAGATAGATCGGGTCCGAGTGGGAATCTGGGATAACGAAGCGGAGGTGAATTTGTCGGCGAGATCCCTAGGGAGATATTGTCGTCTGCTTCAGCAACCATGGGGCTGCTGGCGCTGCAGCGGCTCATGTCCCTGCAGCGCGACCGGCAGCGGCTTCGCCGGCACTCCCCAGCCCGGAGTAACTTTGCCCCTCGCTATTTCTCTGGTACGTTTTGCTTATTTTCTCCGGTTCAGTAAAAAATGATTCTATCAATTTTTTTTCGTTCGTTTGATATTAATTAAAATAAATCTCACAATTGTTGGCTAGCAGGCCGAACTCCTCTTAAATTATGTTTTTTTAACAACGAAACACATGCTTGTGTTCATTCTTGGCGCGGTGGTAATTAGCGGTGTCCTTTCTTCCAGCGCTGTTTTGCCTCCGTGGTTGCGTCTCCACGGGCTCATGTTTTCACACTGAGTAAAGCTGAGTGAGCAATGTGAACCTTCAGTGAATAATAACCCCTCCACTGATTCCAGAAGGCAATTAATTTTGGGAGGAAATTTCAACAGATCCCATTTTTCCGAAAAAAAGATCTTTGCTTTCGAGTTTGTTTTCTATCCTGACTTCGGTTCATGTCTGGGATGGACTAACATGACCATGCTTGCTGCGTTGCAGATGGATCCATTGCTTCAGTGGATACTAGAAAGGGCACAGCCTGTCAACAGGATGTTGATGGAAATTCCCAAGGTAGCAAAACAACGACATGTTCAATTCCAGACCTTCCTGAGGTCTGGCGACACAAAACTGTGATGATGAGAACTGCAATAAATAATTTCACCATAATTTTACTAATTCTCCGGACTAAGCTACCTGAATACTCCGGAGTATTATTTATAAACAGAGTACATATGTTTTTGTGCTACAACTGGTCATACGCCTAGACTTCTAGTGAAGTGGTATCTTTGCATTGTCTAACATTGACAGTTCTCTCCGCAAAGGCTTCTAATATTAGCATATCATCCATTCTCTATACGCACTCTGTTCTATTATCTATGAAAGGTGCATCACATCTTTAAATTCTCTGAACTTCTTGGATCAACAAATGTTCCATTCTGATGTCACCGCTCTTCCTACCATCCAGAGCCAGAGTGTACATCTACCAACAGTACAAGACATATCACTATTGAGGCTGTTTTTTAGTGAAAACAGTAAGGGAAGCCCCTAGTGTAGTACACTATTGATGCTGTTTGATATAGTTGCCCCTCTTGTAAAAAAACAATTGCAATATTACCAGCTTCAAACATCATAGTGTTTTTCCTGTTTCTTTAGGGTAATATTGTATAATGATATTGCACAACAAAACATCTTCTGTGCATTTTGACGGATAGTACCAGCCTTTGCAACAGTTAGTAGCAGCTCCATCAGAATCTGTCTAGATTAAAAACAGTCATATAATGCTTGTTCTAAAACAGAATATTAAGCATGTCTTCAAGTGTGGAGTTTGCCAATTTATTGTTCGACACCATTGCATTGATGCACATGCCATAAAACTATAGAATTTCTCTAGCTCCCCAAAAAGGCACAGCCTAATAAGATTGTTACTTATATGTTGGCCAATGGCCATAAGGCCTGGCAGCCATGCCTTGAGTTATTTCCTCAAAGTCCAACAACTGTAGCACATGATCTCAATAAGCATTGGAGAGCCATAACAGAAATATGAATAAGCCTAACCATGTCAAATCTCCATATTCATTTCACAAGAATGTGAAAATAGGTTGGTCTTAACAATTGAACATAAGCGATATGATTTCCCAATTCATATTGCTCTGTGTCAAAACATCTTGATTTTATTTTTTCTTTAATATCAGATGTATTATTTGCATCATATTCAGTTTTACATATTTATTTATGTTCCTGTAGTTTGACCTGTTTATAAAATGATAATGCACAACAAAACATCATCTTGGCGGCACTAGCGGAGCTAGGTGAGGGCCAAGGTGGGCCATGGCCCCCCCTTGCTTTGGAGAAATTTCCAATGAAAACACTGTTGAATGGCTGCCAATGCTACTACAAGCTTGACAAAACTGCTGAAATATGCATAGCTACATACTAGATGCATGCATGTGTACATCTTTTAGCTAACTTTCATTGCTAAATATGCTTTTCAAGCTAGTAATAATATATATTTTAATGTAGATAATTTGCTAGGCATGCATTTTCTCCTTGAGACCTTGACACGTCCAATTGTTTTTTCAAGCTAGTAATACTATTCTCCTTGAGACTTTGACACATATGATTGCTTCTATAAGCTAGTTATAATATTTCAATGCAGGTAATTTGTGCTTACATAACATAACACACTTGAGTTATGTAGTTGTTGAGATTATGAAGAAATTGGCCCCCGCTTGGTTCTAATCCTAGCTCCGCCACTGGTTAGGATGCAACCATAGCCAAACCAATTGCCTCTTTAACTAATAACATCATGGCTGCAACCAAAACAGAGAACACCACACGCATGCCAAACAAGCCAATATGACAAGATCGATCCAAAAATAGAAGCCTACTTTACATGCAAAAGTAGTACCCTACGATAATTAGTCAATGAAGTAAATCCACTGATGACTCCGAATACTGTTCATAATGCTTGTGCAAAATATTGTCTTAAACATAATCTGCATGTATCACCATATCACCCTGCTTTAGACTGACATAGTTTCAGATTATCCTACACAAACATTACAGATTTAAGCAAAATGTTGATAATGGCATATACTCTCTCTCTCTTTTTGTGGCAGCCCATCTAAAAATATTTCACAATCAAATCAGCAGATAACAGGCATTGGGCTTGTTCAGGCGGTATCGTTGAATCCTGTATTTTTAATTATATTAGGGTTGTGTCTGCACAAAGGATATCACAACCTTTCAAATATTTCAGTACAAATTGTCACAATTTGGTTCACTGCATTGCATGATCACATTTGTATATAATATACACCATCACATGTGTAGGAAATAGCTCATAAGCATATGCCTAGTGTGAATAACTATCTTTACACCATTAGCCAAATAATTGAAAAAACCCCAAGAACTTGCAGCTACTTGGTAAACCACAAAAAATAGAAACCGGAGGACCAGCACCTGCCACAGAGGGACACGGACTGTGGCTAGTGCCCTTGCCTCATCAGCAAGGACTACCGCGGTCGCCAGGCATTCGTCCCCTACATCAGAGGATAGGGCCGTCATTGCCGCGTCCCTCTAAGTGTTTACGTCTTGCCCATTTGAGAACATAATCATCGCGATTAATAATCTAGAAGCTGTGCATAATTGATAAATTAGATATTATGCTTCCTAATGTATACACACTGTCCAATTGTACTGAAATGTTAGAATTGTGCATCCTAAGTCCTAACATATACATTACAAGGAAAAAACATAATTGAATACATCAAGATCTCACATTATACTTCAGACGAAGAAAAAACAACAACGGTAAAATTGATAGCCCCGTTATTTATCCCCAAGGAGCCTAACAGCTGTCAGAATTTCAATTGAAGTGCAAATAAATTGGGCTCAAACAAAGAGTATATAGAGTTTTAATCTTCATTCCAAACATTATTCTGCAGTGCTATTTCATATGGCAAGCAAACCATGAAAAGAATGAAAACAGTTTCTAGCCTCACAAAGTTAACACCATCAATGTATATATTAATGATCTTGAATAGGGTTATGCTGGCACAACTTACCTCAGGGAAATAAAGGTTAGCTGCATAGAAAATTTTTGAATGTTGGATAAGAACTTCTGAGATCCTTTGCACGTTGCATTTCTCCCTCCCCAACAAGGTTGGTTAAAGTTCTTCTCAGTTCTCAGTTGGATTAAATGGTAGAAAATTAATCTCGTGACCAGTATGAGCCTTTTCCGGCAAGGAAGCCAAGTAGCAAAAACATGAATGGAAACAAAAAGGGTGAATGTCTGTATATTATTATAAACAGAAAAATAATCTGATTTCCTATGCATCAGCTAGCATACAAACAGTGCGGCATGTATAGTAATCTGATTTCCTGTAACTAAAGCTCTAGCTGCCATTAGAAGTTTAGAAGTAGAGTTCATGGTCAACACCTTTTGAAAAACCTGATATATTTAAAAGAATGTAAAAGAAATAACTTCCATTATCACATCAAGGTTGATGAACATCTGATATCAGCAGTATACTTTATAAAATCCTTGTCAAAAGTGAACTTGATTAAGATTAGTGTCCCTCGCAAATACTTCGTCTCTATTTGCAAATGACATATATGCTAAACCAATATGCAAGATTTTAACATCCAACTCCTACGGTCGATCACAGAAACAAATATCAGCATTTCCCTAATTGTACAAGTGGGCAAATGAATATGACCCCATATGATTACCACAACAGATGCAAGTACTGAAACAGGGACTAGTAGTTTACCTTGCTAAAGAATGTGCGCACAGCAGCACAGTGCACGCTAGTCACAAATCGAGCCAAACCACACGACATGGGCTTTTAGTCAGTGACAAGGACCCCACAAGTCAGATGAGAAGTCACCAAATTATTGGATCATGTTAAGAAAAGGAAGAACGATTGAAAGTGCATCTAGGCCCCTAAGTGGATTTTGGTGAATTGAATGACAAGGCGATTAAATGACTAATGTATTTGTCTAAGATTGTGAGCAGGTTTTATTTATATATATTCATGAGCAACTATTGAAGTATTTATTTATGGATAAATATTATATGGCTCACATTAGAGAAGACAAATATATGGATGATCCTAATGCACAAGTGACAAATATCAAGCAATAAAGGAAGATAAATATTGGGATAATTTGAGAAGGTCAATTCATAGTCTCCCATAGCTAAATATAGCTTGGTTAAAATCACAAGGATCACATAAGAGAAGATGGTAATTCTCTAAGTCAAGTGCAAGGGTTCATGTGTTTATTGAAAGAGGACATAAGGATGAGTGTACACATTATGGTCCTAATTTGGAAGCTTGCACATTCGTTGTCAATCAAGATCAAGCATTTGAAGCGGGTGTTCAAATGAAGGTTAATTGTGTATGAAGCAAAGTGGAACTCAAAAGTGGATTGGATAAGTGATGAAGAGATCAACCGAGATGTCTAGGGTGAGGGACTAAGCAATCTTTGGGGCTGTAGCTAAGCCGCCATTAGTGTTTTGCTAAGGTGAAGTTCTAGCATCCGTGGGGTCTCCAAGTATCATATCCAAACCTTAACCGAGGGAAGCAATGCAAGTCATCAACATGTTAAGATTGGCAATATGGAGTGACTTATGGATCCAAGTGTGCATTCATATGCTAGATGGAAAGATCCTAAGTCATTAGCTCAAGAATGGACGTGCTCAAGTCAGAGGCTATGTTGAAAGCCCTCAAGTGGATATTGATCAAGTATGGCAAGATTGAAGACATTCAAGCTCAAGAAGTCAACAAGGTGTTTTTATTTATTCTTGAGTATATGTATGCCGTACTATCAAGAGGGATGCAACATTAGCGAGTTGACCAAGTCAAAGTGCTCATTAGTTGACCTAAGTGAGATCTAGCCTTGAGAACCTTAGAGTGTGCTAACAAACCCTCCTAACCTATCCTGAGCCATTTCATCTCGGTGATGAAGTGTTAGTTTCTTAAAAAGGGTTTTGGAGGTATCTCGGACCTGACCGGTCTGACCGGTCAGGGGCACCAGTCTGACCGGTGCCGCTAGCCCCAACGGCTAGTTTTTCAAACACCGGTCTGACCGGTGCCGCCCGAGGACCAACGGCTAGTTTTCTCCTTTGAGGGGTATAAATACCCCAAGCCTTCTTCAAGTGAGGCTTGCTGTTTCTAGTGACATTGTTGAGGTCCCAAGCCATTTCTAACAAGCTCTAAGCCTTAGTGGCTCTCCCCAACCCTCTCTTTGTGAGATTTGTGGATTCAAGCCATATCCTTGGTGTTGGGCTGACAGAGTGAGCTCAAGAGCGACCTTGTGAGCTAACAAGAGCATTTCCATAGCTTGAGCACTTTGGTTTCGCGTCTACAAGCTTTGAAGCGTTTGTTACTCTTGGAGGTTTGCCTCCTAGACGGCTAGGCGTCGCCGGCTAGCTCCCAAGGTTGTGGTCAGCAGCGGGAAGTTTGTAAGGGCTGCGATCTTACCTCTTCGTGGAAAAGATCCCCTTAGTGGAAAGGAGGAAAGTGGTTGAAAGAGACCCGGCTTGTTGTGAGAATTGTCCCTTACAAGCTCCTCAACGGAGACGTAGCCATTCCTTAGTGGGTGGTGAACTTCGGGAAACAAATTCTTGCTTCTTCGTGTGGTTTGACTCTCTAAGTTGTTTTTCTAGCATATTTGATTTGCTTCTGCTTCGATCTACTTGGGTGTGCAGGGCTCATTACCTTGCTTGTGATCATCTACAAAGGCCACTCACCAAGTTTGGTTCGTGCTAGAAGTCAAGAGATACTTGAAGTTGTTTTTGCAGGTACTCTGTGCTACACCGGTCTGACCGGTGAGGCGCACCGGTCTGACCGGTGCCTCCTGTGAAGTCCAATGGTTGACCGGTCTGACCGGTCATCACCACCGGTCTGACCGGTGGAACACTGTCAGCTCAAGAGTTCGGGGAAGAAGAGTTTAATTTGGTCGTCAAGTCTATTCAACCCCCCTCTAGGCGACATCGAGGTCCTTTCAACGATACAACTGTCTCGGCATCCAAGGCATCAATTCAGAATGAAGTAACTTACAATTCTAGATTGACAGGGCATGAACAGATGAGAATCGGCATAGCTTATGGTATTCGGGTGGTAAACATTTTTGTAGCATGATGATTAATCAAAGACATAGCAGAATGTGCGGAGGGAAATGAAATCAATCCAAGCAACATGCTGGTACTGCAGTAGAGAAACCATGACACGCGGTGAAGGTATCATTTCCAGGGCACCCAAATTTGTCTTACAATGTGATGTTATCGGAACTGTCTATGAACAGTGAGACAGCGAAAACTAATAGACCTAATGACGGGCGACTGAACTTCATCTGACACTGGTTGGTCCAGCCATTCCCCCTGTGAACTTCATGTTGGTGCAGCTATTCACCCTGTGAAGTACTAGAAATCCAGAGAGAAGGTGAGCTGACGGCTCCTCAAGGTAGTGATCCTCCCAATCAGTTTCCGGGCGCTCCCCGCAAGCCACGAGCGGGTCACAAGCGGGTAGAGACGCGCATCACTCACAAAGTCGAGCAGGCTGTGCGTCAAGGCAATCATCACGTCCTGAACAGAACCACCAACATCTGCAGCGCTGACCACAATTTGCCTGAGTATGGTGTGCAGGAGGTCGAGGACGGGCTTGTCCGTGGGGTTGTCAGAGAGGACAGGAAGCATGCCTCCACAAATGACGCTGAGCCACTTGTTCGCTAGGGTGAGAGACCGGAGGCGGTTGAGGTTGAGGAGGCTCCAACCGTTCCTCAAGACCTGGTAAGCCAAGGCTGGAGAGCCGTGGCGTGTAGGAGGTGGACGGACACGACCAGCACTTTGCGCGGATTGCCAGCGGCCTCAAGGGCGGCCTCCATGGTCTGCTTGAGCGAGGTGGCGCGGACGGTGGGGCGGCCACCTCACGGCCCCTCTTCCGCCCGGACCCGTGGCGTGGGGGCGGGACGCGGTCGCCGTCGTCCTCCTCCTCCTCCTCCTCCTCAACCTCCTCGTCCTTGTCCTCGACCTCGACCTCGACCTCGACCTCCTCGTCGTCCTCCGAGAGGCCGAGGTGGGACGTCTTGAATGCAGCGATGGTGCTGCGGATGCGCTTGACGTTCTCCACAAGGGCAGGGTCCGCGACGAGTTGACGAGCTCGGTTGCGGTGGTTCAGCAGGAGGCCCACCACGTGACGCGCCTCGGTGCCGAAGCTCCCTCCCACGATCTCGGCGCAGTCCTTGACGCGGAAGGAGTAGCGGCGCAGCTCGCGGAGGGCGCGCTTGTTGGTCGGCTCGTCGGCGAGCACGGGGAGGAGGGAGGAGCCGACGACGCTCAGCAGGTCCACGGCGATGACCGCCCTCTTCAGCACCCAGTGAGCGGAAGACTCGAGCGAGGTGAGAACCTCCAGCAGCGCCGAAGCCTCGTCTGCGCGGACGCGGGCGACCGTGGCGGCGCGCGGGAAGGCGGAGGCGGCGGCGGCGGCCTCCACGGCCCCGCGGAGCGAAGTGATCCGGATGGGCTGTGCCTCCATCTCCGGCTCCGGGAGGAGGAGGTGGTGGTGGTGTTGGTGGTGGTGGTGGGGAATTCGCCCCGGCGCTAGGGATTTGGGGATTCGAATCGATTGATTTGGCGAGGGGAAGGGGAGAGGAGAGGAGAGAGGGGGCTTTTGTCCCGAAATTTCCGAGAGAGCGGGAGGGGAAAACCGTCGCCGCCCACTTTCTGTCTCACTGAATGGTGGGTCCCGAGCAAGAATTTAAAATAATTCAGGGGACTATGTCTTCAGCGTGCAGTTATCTTGCATTTGTTTTGGTGCCAATTGATCTACTCCACTTGCCGCGTAGGGCAGTTATCAGTAGATACATACCGCGTATGGCGTTAGGCATTGTCGTAGACATGCCTGCTTGATGATGAGTCGATGCAGATTCATTCGCTTAACAACTTTGATGTAATCGTCGTTGTCGGAGTAGTCGTTGATGAAGTCATCGGCGAGATCGTCGGCATCGAGCTTGATGGCGAGGTCAACGAAGGGCGGCTGTGCTCCATTGGCTGACTCTGTTGCTCTTCTACCAGCCAACCTTTGCTTCCATCGGCCATATTTTAAATAAAGCAGCCGATATATCTCTTCTTTTGCAGTGTCGGTTTTTATCTGAGATACTATGATGGAATAGCATGTAGCCAAAATATATATCTTTTTGGCTTTCCATCACGAGGCAACATAATGATAGGATCAAATGATATGTGCCCCATCATCTAGCCGATTGGAGGCATCAGCTTTAAAGTTCCGTACACCACTCTTGTCCTCCTGGATCTCATGGAAAATAAGTTTCAAGTGGTCAATGCTTCAGGGCAATGTATCTGTGTTTTTTATCGCTCGGCTCCCATGCAACATGAACCCCAATCAGCCAATACTTTTGCATAGTGATTTTTAGCCTTTGATCACCTGGCTCCCATGGAAAATATACTCCAAGCAGCCGATCTTCCAGTTTAATATTTCTGGGCATCGAGTAATAAATCTGAGACCTTGTCCCTTGCCCTGTTTCTGTAACCTTGTAATCAACGGCCTCTAATCTTTTAATTTCCATACAACTCATGAATGTAGCTTTGGATGTTTCTTTTTGGCCGTTGACTATAACCATGTGTTCTAAACACGGATCGTTGCCAGCTGGAGCTCTCCCATCAGGTTTTCTGGAATCAAGATCACTTTGTTTTTCTCTATCCTTGTAGTTGGCTGGGATTTCTTCCTCATGAGTGTCTTCAGAGCTAAACTTCCCTCCATACTGGCTTTTACTCTTGAATTCTTCAATCGAGATCGGCTGTGGAGGTACTACATCAGAGTGTTGAGCTGTTGGCGGTGATTCCCGAGGAGTAAATTGTGGCTGAATATTCTCATCTCCCATTTGACCCTCACCCTTGATTTCGTCAAATGAGATATGCACTTTGTGATCTGTGACTTCTGATCCATTAGTCACCTATGAACTTGATAATTTTAAATCAGCTTCTTCATCTTGGTTGCCCACTTTGACCACATCAGTTGGACACAGATCTCCATCAGTCTCTGCTGACTCCGCACACCCTTGTGATTTTGCTAAAACAGACTGATTGGTCATTAATTGAGGAATTATTGGTCGATATGATTGGTGAACAATCGGCTGTGAAATAAATGCTTCCGGCTGACATGCTTCCTGCTGTGAAGCCGATTCTTGCGACCAATAATTTCCTAGTTGTGGAGACCAAACTGACATCTGGGCACATTGCAACCCCCCAGGCAAAACTTGCTGAGTTATCGGTCGTGATTGCAGCCCCCCAGGTCAAGATTGTTGAGCTATCAATTGTGACTGTTGAACCATCAACTGTTCATCCATGGCTGGTGACTGATAAATTTCTGGCTCATGCGGCTGATAAGTCATTAGTTGATAGATCGATGTTCGTGGTTGATCCGCCATCGGCCGTAGAGCCGATACTTGTGGCCGATAGCTTCGCAATTGCTGACTTTGATTTGATGGTTGAGCATATGAAGCTATCTGTCGTGTATCATGGGGAACAGATTGTAATTCTTGGGCAACACATTGAACACATGTTGATTCTTGAATTTGAGTATTATCCGCAGGCGTATATCCAAGAGCGCTGAACAAGTCCCCCTGTGCCAGCGGCAAAGATGTAGAGAGAACCGGTACAGTCTGAGGAGTCTCCATCGGTTGATAAGAATTGTGTTGATACAAGAATGAGGGCATTAAACAATCATCATAGGCCGATCCAGGGACTGTACTTGTGCTTGATGACCCAGGATATATATATGATGGTTCTTCGTAACTTTGCTGCTGAATTGGACCGTAAGAAAATGCAGTATTAGCCGATGTCATCGGCTGTTGATAATATGATTGCTCATAACTTTGTTGACGGGCAAACTCAGAGAATGCACTCTTTATGGCATTGCATATAATATCCGCCAATATTCCAGATTGACTGTACATGGTGATGTACTCCTCGAGCCACTCTGGATTCGTCGTGGATATTGTCTTGGTGCTCACCAGGCGATATAATAATGGGGATTTAATCTTCGGGTCCCACTAGGCGTGCCAAAAGTGTGTTGACGCAAAAATAGGACGTCACCCTTGCGCGCGACACACGTGACTCCCCGGTCTGTAGCGAGGCGTGCCAGCCAATCTGACCTGTTGATTGACAATGAAAAATCGGCTGAAAAGCCGATGGCCTTTTGATAAAACCGTAACAGCTAGGTAGCCGATACGGGGCAGAACAGATCAGCTAGATCAGCCGATATGATGACGTAGGCAGAGTGTAAGCTACCAGAGGCAACTTAAACAGAGCTACGTGAGCAGCACTTGAAACAGATCTGGACGGCTATATGATAATTAAAGTAGTAATAATAATGCAATAAAGCCGACAGAAAGCAGTCTCAAGCTGGATAATTGGTGATAAAAGCTAAAGAAACAAGAATAAATTTGCTAATCTAGCTGATATCGATAAATTGTGAATAAATCTAGACGAAACCTCAGCGATACGCCCGGAGGTTAAAGCCTAGATATTATTCGGTAAAGCGGAACTCACCAGCTAGCCGGAGATCGAAGCGATGCAGCCCGACGAGTTTGCGAGAACTCGTGAAAGAGAAAAGGTACGAAGGCGAAGTCGCCGAAAAGTAGATGCGGTAAAGTAGATGCAGTAAAGTAGATGCAAGAATTGGTAAAGGGGTGCCCGGAGGTGGTTTTGATATTGATCGTGTGATGATTTACTATGAACGCATACCATTTATATTTATAGAGCTGCTGGACCTAGGATCTTGCGTGCGATTCACGCAGAAGAGAGCAAACTTTTGACTAACTAGGACTATAACTCTAATACACAATATCTAGACTAAAGGAAATATTAAGATACATGAACTCTATTTTCCCTTTTCGTAGAGTCCTTTGCTAATTAAACTCTCTCGTGTTCCACCGACGATCCGAGTATACGTGATTAATTTGGATTCCTTCCATCAGCTGTACGTGGATATGCTGGCCTTATCCTTCTCCTCTCCTATGCCATCTATTCTTTCTTTAATTGCCTCTGCATGCACGTTCTAGCCTTTTTCTCCTTTAACTGTGAAGTAGAGACGAACCATTTTTTTAGTGCAGCTCATCTATATGACTACTTAGGCTCTCTTTGAAGGATTTATCTTAACTTTGACTTCACCTATTTTGAGCAAATTCAAATATTATAGTCTGAACTAGAAAATCAATATTTGAACTAGGAAAAATCGTATTTTGGTCCCATAATTTCTCTTATCGAAAGGTATTACTAAGACATAATAGGCGTGGTATTTCTTCCATAAAGATTCACCAAAACTCGTGAAAATTGTTAATATAAACTCTAATAAGGTGATCTAATTATATTTTAGTCATTTTTCCAATGAATGTGAGGGATAAAATGCATAGATAAAATGTGTCAATAGTTACCGCTTGTACGCCTTGTCTGCTTGCCCGAGATGACGGGAGATTTGGCGTGCAAAAGTCAAGAAACCAGACACAACGCCAATCAGTCCAGATATCACGAGATACTGTTTGTAGCAAAGATGTAACAATAATTATGTATTTTCAAGAAACATAGTAAACAATTATTTTATTCAACAACACACATTAAAAATATTCAACAATACATTAGTAAAATACAGGACCATCTCACCAAGACGTTTACGCGTTGCAAATGAATTGTCTTTCATATGAACAAACCCAGCAACCAAAATTGCATTATTGTGAGGAAATTTATTGGTAATAAAACATTTCATGAACAATGATTGCCCTGCTAGTATTGTTGCAGAAAGATATGAGAGAGCGATTGCAATTGCCCCCACCATCTCTAGAGGAGGAAAATTGCAAGCTTCTCAATCTCCTCTTGAAGCTCTCTTCCCTGTCCAAACAGAGAGGTAGTGAAGGCGAAGTTGTAGTGCGGCAGAAAGGCAGCACTCCTCCCACAACCAGTCACAAGGGGGATAGGATAACTGGATAAGAAGGGGGGAACTTTGAAGAAACAGAAGGCAACAAATTCTATACATACATGACTGGTTCCTGGGCTTATGGGGCGTGATTGGGGAGCATTGGAGTAGGGGTTTCGAGTATTCTCTGTAGAAAGGTGACAAACCACACTCAACTTAAACTAAGGAACCTGATAAAGGACCACCAAGATCCCATCATCAAATTGACAAGGGACAACCTGACAACTGAAATAGAAAGCAATCAAAAATTATGTTTCATCTCATATGAGATGTCGAAATTTTGAAGATTAGAAAATGAATGCTAACCGAAAGTAACACCATTTATCTCTGGCATACAATGCTAACTAAAATAAATATATCGATGCTAACATTAGCATTTTTTTTCAGCAGACAAGCAGCCTGTTCGTTTGGCTGGTGGCTGGTTGCTGGTGCTGATTTGTTCTGAGAGAAAAGTACTGCTGGCTGGTTGGTGGTGGCTGGTTTGTTCTGAGAGAAAAGTACTGCTGGCTGGTGGCTGATAAGCCGAACGAACAGGCCGCATCTTTACAGGCAAAAGTACAGGTGCAGTCAGATCATTGTATGTAGGAAGTAAAAATAGCTCCTTGAATTTCCTAGGTGGGAATAATCCACAACAGATATTCAGAAGGTCCGGCTGTGGAACAAAAAGTAACACCATTTATCTCTGTGGAAAAAAAATCCAAGCTCAGAGGAACCTGGGTAGGCCGGAGGATAGGATGGACTGTTTTTCCTTGTTGTTCGAACAAGCGAATGCTAGTCTGCCACACCATCGAAATCACTGTGGCATGAGATCGGCCATGCATGTCAGGGGTGGCACTGTGAAGCGGCGGGGACTTCACGCCCACCAGCGAGGTGCACCGCCGCTGCTGTCCGCCTCGCTCATGGGCCCGCGCCGCGCGCGGGTGCTCAGGGGGTGGGGGCGATGCGGCATATGGCGGCGCAGATCAGGATTCGCCCGAGGAACGGGAGGGGGCGCAGACAAGGAAAGGAGACGGGAGAGGAACAGTAAACAGATGGGACTTGGAAGTTGGAACAGGCCACCATGCGGGTATGATCCGTGGGTAAAGAAAGCTTTTGGTGACAAAATCTTTTCATTTTTGGCAGAAACGCTCTCCAAATTGCGATTCTATGGGTCTTCCACCCTATCCACTCCTCAATTACCTGACAGGTGGGTCCGGCGTGAGAGGTATGGCGGGTCCGAATTAGGTGAGAAAGGCTTTTCAAATTATTCGATCTTTATAGTATAGATCTCATGGCACCAAGCACTGTTTGCATGCACAATTATGTAGATGTGGCCGATTTCCCTTCTGTTTGGACTGCTGTTGTCAATGGCTCCTTCACCACGCATGCCCCTTAATTAAGCTGACCACCTGCCGATTATTCCTCACATGCTTGCATCTTTCTTTCTAATCACCTTGGCATGTACGTACTGACCTCTTTTTTAGTTAATCCAACCAGCCAACATCCTTTCTTTAATTATAACCGTACCATAGGATGTACTCCGTACATGCATCGGCTGCACCACACATCCATAATCGACACATCCATGATCGGCTGGCCACTAGCACCCTTATATTCCACAAGCCGATGCCTCTGCCGATCAGCCACGTCTACAAACTTCAACTAGGTCAACTGTACTGAGCTTCTTGTAGAACGTGCACACATCCTCTTCGTGGAGCTCATCAAACCAATGTTCTTACGACTCTCTTTATGCAATAAAATAATCCGGCCAGAGTATATCGGATCGATCTGCATCACATCGATTTCACTGACCACGAACTGAGTCTTCTTCTGCCTTCAATCGACTCTTGCTGCTTTCGCCTTCCATCGGTGGATGCCCTTATGCTCTACATCGGTCCTTCTGCCTTGTTTTGACTTCAGTCTCGACACATGCCAAAAAACGGTGTCAACAGGCGGCACTAATGTGGGTAGCCACATTAGTGTCGGGTTGTGTGACCCAGTACTAATGTGTTTCTCGTCCAGCGCTCTCCGTTCCCGTCCTTTCCCCGTCCGTCCCTTTTTTTCCTATTTTTTTTCTTTGTCTTTCTCTTTTTCTTTCTCTTTTCTTCTTTATCAGTTCTTCTTCTTCAATCATTTACACACAGACATTCATACAAATCTCATGAACAAGTATCTCAAGAACCAAATCGTTTACACAAAATTTACAAGTTACAACATCGATTCCATTCAACTCAGAACATGAGTATCACATATACATCTCACGAACTCAATCTCAGGAACACATCTGAATCACAAGAGGAGATGAAAAATGCATCTCAAAAATCTAAGGAACACAATCTCCAGGAACATGAGTATCACATGAAGAAGCTCACCAGCCCGCTGCTCCCTTGGCCTCCCAAGGTCCCGCGCCGTGCCCGCGCCATGGGCGGCCGCCTCCGCCCAGGCCGGCCGCGCCCCAAGTCGTGCTCCGTGCCTCTGGCCCCGCCTGCCGGTCCCGCGCCTCGCCTCCGGCCCCGCCAGGCCGTGCTCCACACCTCCGGCCCCACCCGGCGTTCCCACGCCTCGCCTCCGGCCCTGCTCGCTGGCCGTGGAGGAGCCCCGCTCGCCGGCCGCAGAGGAGCCTTGCTCGCCGGCCGCGGAGGAGCCCCGGCCCCCGCGCCACGGCTGCGCCCGGCCTCCTCGCGCACTAGATCGCGCGCCGTGCCCACGCCAGGCTCCCGCGCGCCCGGCCTCCGACGCCGCCCCGCCTGGATCCGCTCCTGGCTGCCCCTGAAGATAAGAGTGGAGGAGAGAAGATAAAGTGAGAGAAGATAGAGATGAGAAAAAAGTGAGAGTTGGGAGAGGGGAGCAGGCCAACAGTTAACGTCGCGCGTCTGGTGGTGTGCGCCGATCGCTGGGCTGGCCATTTTGTACCGGGGCACAATTCCACCAGTACTAATGTTGGCCATTTAAGTACCGGGTGGTGTATAGACCTGGTACTAATGTGGCCTCCACACATTAGTACCGGGCCTAGACACCACCCGGTACTACTGTGCCACATTAGTATCGGGTCCAACCTTGACCCGGTACTAATGTGTGTCAGGACAGAGCTCGTCGGGGCCATCCTCCCCACCCGGTACTAATGTGGACATTAGTACCGGGTGCCAAAAAACTGGTACTAACGTAGTGGATGAATGCTCGTTTTTCCAGTAGTGGCCTTGGCAACCACATCATTATCGTCGTTCTCGTTTGCCCTGTCAGGGCGAGAATACCATATCCTCTGATCCGCCATGGTTGCTTCAATGTTACAGCGAAAAGCTTCTTGTTCCTTCCGCCCTCATCCTCTGCTACAGTCGCTTGGGGGCGAAAAGGAGGCGATCTTCGTTTCCGGCAGCGATTCCGCCGGTTCCCTTCTTCTCCGGCGGCCGGAGAAGCACCAGAGATGGAGGAGGACTGGGGAATCGTCGTGCGGCTGTATATAGGCTAGATATTTATCTATCTAGGTCTACGTTGTGCTCGCTGTCGATGTTAGGCGGCGGAGCCAGCACCCTGTTCGGCTGGCTGGTGGCTGATGGCTGGTGCTGATTTGTTCTGAGAGAAAAGTACCGCTGGCTGGTAGCTGGTGGCTGATTTGTTCTAAGAGAAAAGTACTGGTGGCTGGTGGCTGATAAGCCAAACAAACAGGGCGCTAGGTCTGGCCGGGGGGACGACGCTCCCTTGCGGTTTGTGTGTCCGAGCGACGTCGACAAGGCGATGGCGGCGACGGCGCTGTGGAATAAATGCTCCGGGCCTCTTCCTCGCCCCGGTGACGAGCTACTCCGGCGTCAACGGCGAGGTCGCGGGGCTGTGTACAGGAGTCCGAGGCCGGCATCTCGTCATCTCTTCCAGGTGATGTTGCTGCTGGCCTTCTTCTTCACAGGTGCGGTACTAGCTGTGGATGTTGCGGATGGTGGCCGGCTAGATCTGGCTCGATATCCCCTCGGCGGCGCTGGTCGTCGACGGCGAGCCTGGATTCAGGAACTAGATGAGCTGGGGTGCGGCCCCGGTCGATGGGCGACCGCCGATGGCTCCATCCCGTCTTCAGGGACGGGTGTCTACTTCGACTCCTTTCAAAGCCAGCGGGCGATGGAGCTCTTCCAGCTCATGGTGGCGCACGACGTCTTTGGCGGCGGCAGCCGCCGCCGCCGACTCCGAGCGCTGACTGAGCGCTTTGGATCTGAGGACCTCAATGTAATTTCTTTTTTCTTTAGGGTTCTTGACGTAGTTTGGCGGGGACAGCTGTATCCGTATCCTCCATGTACGTCTCTGTGTTTGTACGCGTACTTGTACGCTTTCCTTATCCAGTACTAATACAGATTCGTATTATAAAAAAAAGACGCTGACGCGGCCGACGCGGCGTCCTCGGCCCTCTCTGCGTGCCTCTCTTTTTGAAACGTAAAACCCGGCAGAGATTGCCGGTTTTATATTAATTAATAGAGAAGAGAGTAACAAGGCCTAAGCCAAAAAAAATGAAAACTGTACAAACTGTACAGAGGAAAAAGCTTGTCGTCAATCGCCGTCGATGCCCGTGATTTGTCTTAAGTGCTTGGCGCCGGCCTGTACCCAGCAGCGCGCTTCTTCCTTGATTTTTGCCATTAGCTGGTCGATGCTTTTGAATTTCCGCTCGAAAATCCACAAGTTACGCTCTTTCCATATTTCCCAGCATACCAGGATGAGCAGGGATCGCAGGCCTTTGAGGGGCGCTCCAGCAGTTGTGCCTACTGCTGACCACCATTCGCTTATGGAAGAAGAGGATGACCAGTTGTCTCTCATGGGTACGTGCGCAGAGACCCATCGGAAGATGTTGTCCCATATTCTTAGGCTGTAGCGACACAGTGTAAGCAGATGGTGTAGGGTCTCATCATGTACGTGGCATAGAACGCAGATCTTTTGATTCGGCCGTCCTCTGCTTTCAAGTCTGTCCGCCGTCCACAATCTGTTTTGGTAAGCCAGCCAGGAGAAGAATTTACACTTAAGTGGTGCCCAAGTGCGCCACACAAGATGCTCCATGTTTGAGGGAGTCGTATAATCAAACTGCGCCTTATAGGCCGAGGATGCTGAGTATTGTCCGTTCTTCGTTAGGTTCCAAACTATGGAGTCCTGGACGCCCTGCGTTAGCTGCACGGTGCGGGTCGCGGCCCATAGTTCTGAAAATTCAGCGAGTTGCACACTTGATGAGATTGCTGCCAAGTTAATACTTGAAATCCACGCATCGTTTGTTAAGGCGTCCTTGACGGTCCGTTTCTTGTGTTTTGAGATCTTGTAGATCGATGGCGCAATGTCTTTCGGTGCCCTTTGCTGTAGCCATGCCGAGGTCCAAAACGATGCGATTTCCCCGTTCCCGATGGTGATCGTTGTAGCAGAAGCGAACAAGCATCGGTCCTTGTCGGTGCATGGAATCGGCATGCCTACCCAAGGTTTGTTGGGGTTCATCCACTCTTGCTATAGCCAACGTAGACGTAGCGCCCGTGCAAATTTCTTGAGGTTGAGAATTCCCAGACCGCCTAGCTCGGTTGGCTTACATACGGTTGGCCAAGCCACCTTGCATTTTCCTCCTGCTATGATGTCAGCGCCTGTCCAAAGGAAGCGTTTTCTACGTCTGTCAATCTCCTCAAGAACTGACGCTGGGGCATTGAGCGCTGAGAGGTAGTAGATCGGCTATGACGATAGAACTGCCTTGATCAGAGTCCTCCTTCCCGCTGGGGTGAGTAGTTTCCCGGCCCAGTTTGCCAGCTTACCGCCGACCTTATCAGACAGCAGCTGAAAGTTGACCTTTCTCGGTCTACCCAGGGAGAGTGGAAGTCCCAGGTACTTAAGAGGGAACGCGGTTCGCGCCGCCGGGAAGGGAGCTAGGATAGCATCAAGGTTAATTCCAGCGCATCAAATCGGGGCGATTGAGCTCTTACGTACGTTTGTTTGCAGTCCCGTTACACGACCGAACCTGTCAAGGAGGTCTTTGATGTTTCGCACATCTACTGCCGTTGGGTTAATGAAAATCGGGGCATCGTCTGCATACAATGAAAGCCGTAGTCGCGCACATTTGCCTCTGAGCTTTGTGAGTGCTTTCTTTTGGGTCGCAAGCTGAAGGAGTTTGTGCAGCAGGTCGATAGCTAGAACAAAAAGGAGCGGTGACAAAGGGTCCCCTTGCCGCAGGCCCTTGCCATGTTGTATATCTTGAGTTGGAGCCCCGTTCATGTGGATTTTCGAGGATGCCGTGCTCAGGAGTGTTGTGACCCAGCTCCTCCATCTCGGCAGGAAACCGAGTCGACTCAGAAGATCTAGTAGATAATCCCACCTTACGGAGTCAAAGGCTTTTGAGATGTCTAGCTTGAGCATAAGCGCAGGTGTTCTTGTCGAGTGGAAGCGAGGTGCAATATTTCTCACGTACATGTAGTTGTCGTGGATTGCTCTCGTTTTAATGAAGGCACTCTGGCATTCTGAGATGAGAGTGTTCATGTAGGGCTGTAGCCGTAGAGCCATCATCTTTGTGATTATTTTTGCTATGGCGTGTATGAGGCTGATGGGACGGTAATCCGCAATACGGTCGCCTCCTTCCTTTTTCGGGATGAGCACTATGTTGGCCGTGTTGAGGATGTCAAAGAAATCGTGACGCTGCGCGTGGAAAGCGTATATTAGACCTATGAGGTCCGGCTTTATTGTTTCCCAGCATTTGCGGAAGAAATTTATTGTGTATCCGTCTGGGTCAGGCGCTTTGTCTTTGGGCATGAGTTTGATAGCACGTAGGATTTCCTCCTCTGAGAAGTCAGCATCTAGGGAGGTTAGGTCGAGCTGAGGCAGCGATAGTATCTCCCAGTTGAAGTCAATATCCCTCTGTGTTGGTTGACCGAGAACCTCCGAAAAATGTGACCGGGCGACCTCCGCTTTCTCCTGCTGAGTGGTTGCCCATCCTGTGCCCTTGCGAAGTTTAGTGATGAAATTTTTCCGTCTCCTGGAGTTGACCTTAAGGTGAAAATAGCGCGAGTTTGCGTCCCCCAGCTTCAAATTGGGTTATTCTCGAGCACTGTCTTTTCCGAAGCCTTTCTAGAATTGCCAGGCCCATAACTCTCTTTTTGAGTTTGGAGTCGGCGGCCTCCTCGTCCGGCACGGCGTGCAGGATGAACGAATACGTGCACAGCGCCGACATGCGTGCCTGGTCGCGAACGGCCTCAAGGTTGCGGTGCGCGTCCACGTATACGAGCTCCAGCCTCGAAGCTGTTGGATAGTGCGTGCGGTTGGCGCCGGCGATATCTCCGAACCGGATGCCACCCAGCGGCCGTCAGCTCGTCCGGCAGCTTGCCGGCCGTCCCGGCCGGGAGCTAGCTAGTACGACGTCGTAGAGGACCTTGGGAGTGCCCCTCCGACGAGGCGTCCGCGCAGCGGCTGATGCTCAAGGGGTGCGAGCCGCTGCCGCGCCGCCGGTGCCGGCCGCGCACCCCCGCCGGGTACGTCGAGCCGACGCCCCTGCCGGCGAGCCTGTGGGCGACCCCGCCCGACACCAGCATCGTGTGGGACGCCTACACGTGCAAGAACTACTCGTGCCTCACGAACCGCGGCAAGAGCAAAGGCAGCTACGACGACTGCAAGGACTGCTTCCGTGCTTCGACCTCCGCGGCCGGGAGAAGGACCGCTGGATGCGCCGCCGCGCCGGCGACAACGACGACGACATGGACCGTGATGAGAAGAACTCGCTCGACTACACCATCGACGGCGTGCTCACCGCCGCGTTCCCGAATGGCACGGCGGGGATCGGGGTGGACATCGGCGGCGGGTCGGCGTGCTATGTGCTGGGCTGCTGGCCGTGGCCCATCTGTACTTGTTATGTGTGAGTGTGTGGGTCCACTGTGACAGTGACCGAATGCTAGAGCCTGCTTGTATTGGTGACAAACAAACATATGTTAATTTTTTTTTGAAAGAACAAATGTGTTAAATAACAATGCCATCTTCTTTTTTTTTTGTTCAAGTGTAAATGGGTTTGGAGGATCTGGGAGGGAGATGATCTAGAAGGAAAGGGATTGGAGCTGCCACCAATCCTGAAAATAGGAGAAGAAGGTGGGATCCGGCAGATTTGGTTTACATCATCAGGTCAGTCATACACTGACGAATATCTGAAAACAGGAGAAGAGCCAAGAAATGCCTGTCAGATCGCAGAGACTAACGGATATTGGAGGCGCCCACCGTTACAAGTCGAAAATTAGTACTCCCTCCGATTCGTTTTGCTTGTCGTTTCGGACAACTTCTTTGAAATTAAGGATCGTGTGTAGTTATCTTTTTGCCCCTGTGAAATAAAGGCATTGCTTAATGCTTGTTCCGCCGCCTGCCGCTAGTATGCTATACACGCGGCTGCCACTGGGGTAAAACTGACATGACACTTTTTTTCTTTGAGTGCGGCGACAAATATTCTAACTCTTTTTGTTTTGAACCCGTGGCAACAATTAAAACGATCCGGAGGGAGTACTACTGATGAAGATTTTTCAAAAGGGGAGTACTACTGATTAGCATGTTGATGTGATGACGATAGCTGGAGCTGAGGAAGTTGCAGTAGTACTGTCAATGCAAGGGGGGCTTTTCGTGCTGAATTAGTGGCGGCTGTTTGCGAGCATGAAGACTCCATGGTTTATCTTAACTGTCAACCAATAACAAACCCTAGTCTATTTAGAAATTGAATTTCTTATTTTCCACATCATGGTTTGGAACCCAAATGCATAAAATGGAGCGTATACACTCTATATATTATACAAGTCAAGTTTGAGAAATTTAAGAATGTATTTGATAATTAAAATGGAAAATAAAATATGGTTGGATGAGATGCATTTTCGGGGACTTAGAACCAGACACCAGTCCTTTATCAACCAATAATACTTCACCTATTTACAAATCTGATTTCTCATTTTTCACATCATGTTTGGGTTGCAAATGATTAAAATGAAACGTTCACATTGGATAGATTATATACGTTGAGTTTGAGAAATTTAAATATTTATTTGCTAATTAAAATGGAGCACCAAATATGGTCAAATGATATGCATTTTTGTACACTTAAGACTGAGTCCAACAGATGAGCCATTTACATTTTTGCCTTGCGCGCAGCTACTGTGCATCACTGGAAAGGGATCCAACTTAAGACTGAGTCCAACAGACGAGCCATTTGCATTTTTGCCTTGCGCGCAGCTACTGTGCATCACTGGAAAGGGATCCAACTGATGAGGCAAAGGGGAAGGCAAATTGCCTTTGGAGGAGAGAGGAGATGCAAAATTGCATCACCTCTCTCCTCGAATGCATTCGAGCCCGCCGCAGGGAGGGAGAGGGCCGGTGAGCACGCCGGCGGAGGAGGGAGCTCCGGCGGCCGGCGCGGGAAGGGAGGGCGGAGCTCCGCCGGCGCCAGGCAGCAGAGAGCCGACGGAGGAGGTGGGCCCGTGCCTGTCATCGCTCCCGAGGCCGGTAGAGAAGGAGCAGGGGAGGGGCCGCCGACCCACCGGTGCCGGAGACAACAGAACCCGAGGTCGAGGCCGGCAGAGGACAAGCAGGGACGAGGGGCGAGGCTGACTGCGAGGTCTCGCCGGCCGTCGCGAGGAAAGCTAGAGCTGCCCCGCGCCGCTGTGGAGCTGCGCCCGCGCCGTGGAGCTACCCCATCCCATGGCCTCTGCGCCGCCGCGCCACCCTGCTCTGCATCTAGAGGAAGGAGGCTGGGGGATCTGCCCCCTCCCCGAGCACACAGTTGGAGGTGGTGGTCAGGGGCCGAGCGGCACTGGCGGCCGCAGGATCTTGAATCCCCGGCGCCGTGCTAGGCGGTGACGGCGTTTGGCGGGGTGCGGGGGTAGAGAAGGAGGTGCGGGAGGTGGGCGCGGCAGTGATTCGACGAAGGTGGAGCAGGGGCCGTGGATTTGACTGGAGAAGCTCAGCTTGAGCTCGGCGAGGAAGGTTGAGCAGAAAGGGAGAAGAGAAGGCGCAAGGGAGGGAAACGTGGAGGAAATGGATTTGCTCATTACTGTTGGAGCTGGTGGCATGTGAACGAATTGCAGAAAACTGTGTATGGAAGCCAAACGGCATTTTGCCTCTCCAAAATGCTTTCTATTATTGGACTCAGCGCGATTGGCCTGCCACGTCAGCGTCACGTCGTAGTTGTTTTTTCTTCTATGCCAACATGTACATTAGTCACGTCAATGCATGTGGCGCGACTCAATTATTAGTCGTGCCACAACGTTAGCATGATAAAAAAAGACTAGTTTTTGGAAATATAGATTGGAAGAGGTTATTTTAAAATATTAGATTAAAAAAGATTAAAATAAAATAAAATTCTTTGTGCGGTGACTTGAGTACTTGACTTGACGTGGTGGGCCAAGTAGCGAGGGCATGTTGTGCTGTGTTGTTGAGGAGGAGCGGTGGCCATGGGCCGAGGCAGGCCCCAAGCAGCAGTAGCCGACCACACACGAACTGTACTCTGGTAGTGCTCTGATGTTTAATTATACTTAGTAAAATACACATACAACACGCACATGTTTATTTTTTTAATAGTTAGTAAACAAAAAATTACACTACTACACAAAATATTTGTAGTAGCCACTGCTTTTTTTTTCTAAGAGCGGGCGAATTTGCCGTCCGATCTAAGAAATTCGTGTGACACTGTAGCAACAAAATCCGCACCTAGAAATCATTTCCGGGAGCGGGTGATGGGGTCATCCGCACCTAAAAAACAATTTTTAGGTGCGGATGACCCCATCACCCGCTCCCAGAAATATACTCATTTTTAGGTGCGGGTGACGCCATCACCCGCTCCTAGAAATAGATTTTTAGGTGCGGGTGACGTCATCACCCGCTCCTAGAAATGGTCTCGTGGAAAAAAAATTCATAACTTTTGCATATGATCTCGGATGAAGACAAATTTTATATGAAAATTGTATAGCTCGACGAGACTTAAAATTTTGTAGTTGACAACTTTTTCATTTGAGATTATTTAAAATTTCAAAATATCCATTTAAGTTCTTCACAAAACATATATCTCTTATATAGTTTAATGGAACTATATGAGAGGTGTATAAGATTTGTGAAGAATGTTACTACCACTATACCGAATGAGCAAATGATCAAAATAAAAGTTGTACATATTGAGAAGTTATGAAACTTTGTAGTTGAAAGTTTTTTAAATTGAATTACTTTTGTCAACGAAAAGTACCACTGAATTTTTGAAATTTGAAATTTTCGAACTACCTCAAATGGAGAAACATTCAAAATAGAAGTTGTAGATCTTGAGAAGTTATGAAACTTTGTAGTTTACAACTTTTTTATTTGAAATCATATTGTTAACGAGATTCAAATTTGAATCTCTGAAATTTGAAATTCAAAATTTGTAAATGACCTCGAATGGAAAAACTCTCAACGTGAAAGTTATAGATCTTCGAAAGTTATGAAACTTTGTAGTTGACAACTTTTTTATTTGAATACGTTTGAAGTCTCAAAAAAGCAATTTACACTCGGCATAGTATAATATGAGTAGAATGAAAACGGGATATGGACGCATATGAGTGTGTGGTGCAGTGGCAAGGGAGGCTTCGCACGAACCCGGAGGTCGCAGGTTCGAACCCCATGGAGAGCGTAGCGTCGCGACTTTGCGCGAAAATGCGGCGACTTGCGACTTGGTGGCGGTAGGTGGCTGGCTAGTGGGTCCTCCACTAAAAATAAATTTTTTTTCTATTTATTTTGATCGTTTTAACGCAGTTTTCAAACGGCCTTTTTAATCGATTTCTAAGTGCGGACCACCCCGTCACCCGCACCTAGAAATCGATTTCTAGGTGCGGACCACCCCGTCACCCGCACCTGGAAATGCGTTTCCAGGTACGGGTCGATTACCCGCTCCTAGAAATCGCTATTTCTAAAAGCGACAGCTAGGAGCGGGTTTCACGCCCGCACCTACAAATGCGATTTCATCCGCTCATAAAAACGTTTTCTGTAGTAGTGTTATATTCATAAAGATTATAATAAACAACTTATATTTATAACAAAAATGCATATTTTAAAAAAGCATAATAAAAAAATCTATAACCAATCAATTACTAATTAAATTTTAAAAAGGTCAATTGTATCCAGCAATAAATAGCTAAACCAAACGCAGCCACAATACTTCGGACAACGGACAGATCTCGATCATAACAAGATTCACAAAAAAAAGACCTCGATCATAACAAAGTCAATTGTGTACATGAGATTCTAAGTGCAATTTCAAAATAATGGGCCACTGAAACTATCTCGATCTAATTTATTTTGAAAGAAATAACTCAAAAATGATGGAACTGATCAAAACTAAAAATGGTTCAGTTTATCTGTTAGGGGCATGTTTTTTCTGCTAACACTTGAAAAAATGCATTTGGACAACACATCAAGAGGACCATATGGTAGTTGCCACCATTACCACCCCTTGACCGCACTGGCAGCTCATTCTGCGTATCATCTATGGATTGTGCTTCTTTTCCTTGGTGTAAGTGTTGAGAATGGATGTTAGGGTCATCCTCCTCTGCTTCACTCATGAAAGTGAAGTTGCAGTTAGCAATTAATATATCTGAAAGATATGGGTACTCATGAGTTCCCACCAACCAGTGTCTCAGAGGTCCTTGACAAGTGGACCCGACCTTCCAGAAGACCTGCCGACCTGCAGAGTGGGCCCAACGACCTTATCCACAACTCCGCGACCCTTGGCGTGCAGGTCAAGACAGTAGGACACGGCGTGCCGCCGCCTATAGGTCCGAGCATCACGGGATACTCCTTGTAATCCGGGAGATAAGCTTCCCAAATTGTAACCGACCCATATATGGGTTCACCGATCTTGAATGGAAACCCTAGTCTGTCCTCCCTATATAAGGCGGCCTAGGGCTCCATTCAAGGGGACACCTTCATCTTCCTCGCATAATTCACCACCACAACTGGACGTAGGGTTTTACTCTCCGGAGGCCTGAACCAAGTCTAAACCCTTGCGCCCTTGTCTTCCTCGTCGTACTCGCCCTCGTTCCGAGTTCGCCACGTGAACTACCACCTACGCTCTTAGTTCCTGATCCACTCCTTAACCTGCAAACTGCTTGGGTAGCCCCCTTGCGGATCTGTCCAGGTCTCACCCCCTGACAGTTGACGCGTCAGGTAGGGGAGATCGGGAACTCGCTGTGCAGCATGGTGGCCCGATCCGGTGTTGTCTTCCCGGTGAGCATGGCGGCCATCCTCGCCGACCCTGTGGAGATCTGCTTTGGATCCTTCACAACGACCTCTCCTGTTCCGGCGGCTGCAGCTCCTCCGGCGGCCACGGAGCAGGTCGCAACGGCGCCTGTCGCCACCCCCGTTTCCGATCTAGTATCGGAGGCCCACCCGCCCAGACCCTATAACCTTGTTCAAGGGATGTAGCACGTCATCGACATGATAAGGGAGACCTTGGAGATCTGCGAGCGAGCTCAACGCTCGGCGCAGGTGGCCCTACGCACGACACCTTCCCCTTCGGCCTGAAGTCTGCGCCTGGCCTTCGTCTCAGCCAACTGTCCACGCCCTCCCAGATCCAATCTGGTCGAAGGCCATCCGGCGACCTAAGGCCTGCACCTCGCGCCTGGCGCGACCCTCTCGACGTGCCTTGCACCTACCACAAGGGTGCGAAGCACACTCTCCGCGGCTGCCGCCGGTGGAAGAAGATCGACCAAGAGCACCCCCGCAATGTTACACGACCTCCCCAGTCTCCGGACTGTGGCAAGTTTCAGAAGGTCCGAATCCGCGTCTCCCCCAACGACTTCGACATCGTCTTCCGCCAGGTGCTCGTGATCTCCGAGAACGAGCCACCC